>LR824616.2:3942500-6442500 GCA_902829305.4 Spodoptera exigua | reverse complement strand
ACTAAACCAAGCGAAAAACGCATTAAAATCGGATCATCCGTTTGAGAGCTACGATGCCACAGACAGACACTGACACGTCAAACTTATAGCACTCCGTCGTTATTGCGTTCGGGGGTTAAAAATCACACCGTTCCTTCTCCAGGCCGTGGTACCTTATTATGCTTGTACCCGCTCCTCCGGTAACTAGATCAGGCTGAATCTAAATAATATATAAAAAGCGAGACTAACCTCTGACACAAGATACATTCGTAGCACTACTTTCTTGGCACTTTTGAAAATCAACAAATGTATGCTTAGCTTGAATAAGTAAAGAGCCAAAAACAGTGTTTGCTCCGTTCGGCCATATCTTATCCTCTACCTCCTTTGACTGTAATGGCAATGGAAAACTATTTATAAACACATTATAATAACAATTATCACAAATACCTGGTAAGGTAGATTTAATCAATTTTACTACAAAAGATTACCAAATAAACTCACTATGCGTATGATATGAGATATCGTTGTTTGTAAGAAGTATTTATTCAGGAGTGCACGTGTTTCTTTCAAAATGTTATTGTTTAAGTGTTTTTTATTCATTCGGGATTATTTGTTAAGGTTCAATCGCATTTTGCGGTCATCTGTGGCGAGGCATTGGACCTTCTTCAAGAGAGCTCGGCCGGATTTTCGTTCCAGAGGACGATCTGTGTCCGACACTGGACTTTGTGAGATTGTTGATGGCGGTAAGTGGCTATACAAACCTCCTTTACTAACTTGATATATATTATGTAGATAAATATGTTTAATTTTTCAAATTTCAACAACAACCTTGTTGGCCAAGAGCATGGATGATAACCACGATGGTTATATCGTCATTGGTTAAGAAACTGAAAGTGTGACACCCTAATTGGTCAAGAGATCGAAAGTGTGGCTACTGAAATGACTCAGTTTCCATACTGAAGCGAAGTACCTAAATATTAATTGACGTTTTCGGAAATTTTTATCATTGTACCTAATTATTAGAAACATCATTCTTTTTCTCACTTATATAGGTTTTCACCTTTATCACAAATTTTCACTTTCACACAGAATAAACGTATCAAAAATAAAAAAGCTTGTTATGTTACGTAGAATTGTACTTAGCTTCTATATTACTGAATAAACATTATGATGGAGGAATTATACTCCTAGTGCCTACTTACTATAAGTTTTTACACATATCGTTTGTTATTTTGTTTGTGTTTTTAATATCTAGACTCAAGTGTTTTCGTGGATTACTTGGATGGATTTTGTAAATAATCTATTTTAAATTTATGAAATTATCGCCTATGAAGTCATGGTAATAGGGAACATCGACTTAATTAATTTTAAGTGTAGGAGAGCCATGCTTCGATAAAAATGGGAAACACACAGAAAACCGGCGTGAAACCACCACAGCGTTGTGTTTCGCCGTGTGAGTGGGGATACCGGAAGGCCGAACCTTCCCCTCCCCCAATCCCTAAATCCCCAGAACCCATAAAGGTCGGCAACGCACTCCTAACTCCTCCGCTGTTGCGGATGTCCATGAACAAAACCGTGAATTGATTCCGCGACGCATCTCCCAGATTGTCCAGTAATTCGTTGTTCATCTAGAATGTATAAAAGTTATTGCAAACTATTTAATCCAGTACCGTATTAGGTTTCTCTAAAGCAAACATAGCGAGTGCCTAGGGCGCTAGGGGCTACGTGTGTCTGATCGAGGTGCAGAGCGCTGGTGCCTAATTTACCTCTGAATTTATTCACATTTTACAACCAGGCATTTGATGCACACTTAACAGTGGATATTAGGACAGATATTTTCTGTGAATAGGAACAAAGCAAAGAGGATATACTTAGTGGTTATATCGTCATTGGAACAAAGAGACCACGCTTTAACCTACTCGTACCTATTTAAATCAATGATTTTTCTGATATTGCTCAAGACTACTAGTTGAAAAATATGTAGGTATGTTTAGCGACCTGTTTTTGTAAATATCAAATGGAAATACCAACCTCGATTGTTTGTTTATATGTATTTATACTTATACATACATTGTTACCTACCTACTATGTCCTCGGTACCTTTTTAATTTGTTCAAAATCTCATTGGTGTTGATAAAATAAATTGATGATGTTTTGTTATCACACATTATCTCCGGAAGTGATTTACATTCGCCGTTTATCGAAGTTCATTAGACACCTGTGTGTGACGTCATTTTTATGCTTCAGTTTAGCACTTAATTGTTATCTCTTCACGTGGAACAAATTGCAATCAATAAAGGGCTAAAGTTTAATATCCTTTTCTGTAAGTTGGGAAATGGAGCTACAATAGTACAATAATAACTCTTTTATTGCATGTTGTGGCAGATATAAATATCGGTCATAGTACTTACTTATATATGTACATAACCAGAATAATGTTAAATGTGTAGATTTTGTTAGTACTTATTATAAATAATTTAATATAACTTGACCGAAATAATTGGCATACACCACATACACATTAGGAAAACCTGATATATATATACATATAATAGGTATCATTGGTCACCCAAACAATGAGACGAAATTCACGCTGTAAGAGAGCTTTTCCCTTACAGAAGAGATGTAGATTTTTTTTTTATACAATAGTTCGGCAAACGAGCAGACGGATTACCTGATGGTAAGCAATCAGCGCCGCCCATGGACACTCGCAACGGAGGAGTTACGAGTGCGTTGCCGACCTTTTAGGGATTAGGGATTTGGAGATTTAGGGATTGAGGAGGGATTGGAGAAGGGGAAGGATTGGGCCTCCGGTAACCTCACTCACACGACGAAACACAACGCAGTGGTTATTTCACGCCGGTTTTCTGTGAGGCCGTGGTATCACTCCGGATGCTTACAGATTTATAACGCAACATATGAATAGCTTTTTCAGAAAAAATATTTATACTAAGTAATCAGAACATACAAGAAAAACTTCGTATTCACGAAATAAATCTCTGTTCTTCTTAGAACATTAAATAAACTTCTCAAGCGAAGAAAGAACAATTTAATGAACGACGTTATAGCCAATATTTTTATACATTTCTACGCCCACAGGTCCAGACTTGGCGTACCTGGACATCCCTGGTATATCTCCGAGACGCTCGTTGCAGACATTTGGCAAGGAATCAAATGGTGCCCCCTCACTCTTTATCACGTGAGTAGCTTCCGGAGAATGCTATTGGCTATATGCTTCTTTGCGGGTTAGTGTTTACTAATAATTGGTATTGGTAGATTTAATAATCCAATTTGCTGAAAAAATAATATTTAAAAAAGCCCCGACATAAAATTTAATATTCCTTTAAATAAAAAAAAACGTTGCTTTGGGGGACCGATCAAAATATTTTATTATCTACTACATATTTCTATTTTGTCGGGGGTCTAGTTCTTTTTTTTTATTTTATACTTTTTATAGGTATTTTATATAATTTTCTCTCGATTAAGCCATCAACATTCCCTTTTAGTGCGCTTTCATTTGAGACCCCACTCGAGTATATTTGCAGACCTTCGGTTACCCTTCCCCACTTACCCCCCATAACTTCTAAACGGCTCAACCGATTTTCGTCAAACATGTCTAAGAACACTCGCACGTAAGTCACCTTTAATACAAAAAAACTAAATCGAAATCGCTTCATCCGTTCAGGCTCCAGGATGCACAGACAGACAGACAGACAGACACGTCAAACGGGGGTTAAAAAGGATTTTACTTTCATTTTACTTATTAATTTATCTTTATACACAATGTACATGGGTGGGCTTCATGCCAACAAGCATTTTCGCTGGCCAACCCATTTTTTATTTTGTGGATATGTAGGTACTGAGACAAAATGGTTGTGAAGATGAAGTTCAGTATCACTAACACCCAAAACAATTTGAGATTGGTATCTATAGTTCCTACCTAGATCTAAATAGTTCCTACATTCAAGCAGGTCTCTTTCGGACCATTGTATAGTCTAGTACGCTCCAACTACTTGCAATAATTACATGCTTGTAAAATCTATTAAGAAGATCGGAGTCGCCTGAAAATGTGCTATGTGTCTACTTACTATTGTAACTTCAGGAGTTTCTGTCATGTTTATCATTTAGTAGGGAGTATATGGCTATAGTTACAAACGTCGTATTTGATATTTTAACCCTTTAACTGTTTATGTTAATGTGATTAGCGGGCTTCTCAGTAAAGAAACTTTGACATTCTGCTAATGCGCCGCTGGCTTGGCCGCTTATCTCTCTTGCATGAGGGTGCGGTTTCCTAACCTAGCAAGTACCAATGTGACTTTTTCCGAGTTATGCCTAGATATACTTTCTATGATTAGGTATTTAGACACCACTGACAAACTTCGTGAGGAAACCTCACGAAGTTTTCCTTCACCGGGGACATATATTATAATTTAATTATAAGTTTGAAATCGCCAATACGCCTTGGGCAAGTCTGGCGAATGCTCATACTTTCTCCGTGTGAGAAGAAGTCTTTGCTCAGCAGTGGGCACGGCACTTTATAGGTTGATGATTTAATGTTGTGAAACTTCCCGCTAACGCGCCGCTGGCTTTCCCATGCATGATGTTTAGGTTAAGTTAAGCTAGTTACCAGTTTTGAAAATAAACAGGAGACTTATACACACCACAGGAAACTCTATGTCACGTATAAGTAGTTTGTTACGCAGAACCTTGACCTTAGAACGTAAGGTGTTAATAGCAATAGTTATTTATATTTCTCTCAAAATAGACACATTATAACATGTGCAATTTACATAATATTATATCCAGTGCCGATACCATGAACGTTTTTAGTCGGTGCAAATAAAATTGACACCCTTATTAATGAAAACCTCGGCCTGGCGTCAGATGTTTCGGGTCTTTTTTTTATGTGATAGAGCGGCAAAAGATTAGACGGATTACCCAATGGTGAGCAATCACCGCCGCCCATGGACACCCGCGACATCAACGCGAGAAGTTACGAGTGCAATGCCGATCTTTTGAGGATCAGGGATTTGGACATTTCGGGATTTGGGAAGGGGAAGGATTGCGCCTCCGGTAATCTCATTCACATGGTGAAACATAATGCTGTTGTTGCTGGTTGTTTTACGTCGGTTTTTTCTGAGGCCGCGGTACCACTTCGGTTGAGCCGACCCATTTGTGCCGAAGCATGGCTCTCTCTTATTTTCGTTTTCCTACCCGATCGTCCTGGCGACGCTCCAGGATCGGCCCTGATGGTATCACGCCTATCCTTAGTCTTAGTAAAGTTCTTATCCGTTCTGGAAAGGAATAATACAGAAGAAGCAAATATCATCCATATATCCTCAAAACTTTTAACATTCTTTAAATTGGCAGGATAGGATTATGTCAAAAGTTTTGTGGTTATAATTGTCATTAGGCGATAGTCGTGGTGGCCCGGAGGTAAAGCAGCCCGCTTCTCATGCATGAGGGTGTAGGTTCGAAACCTGGCAAGTACCAATGTGACTTTTTTCGACTTATATGTACTTTCTATGATTATTTAGACACCACTGACATACGGTGAAGGGAAACATAGTGAGGAAACCTGGGCCTATAAATTCTAATTAAAAGTTTAAAATCGTCAACCCGCATTGAGCAAGCGTGGTGATTATTGCTCTAACCTTCTCCGTGTGAGAAGAGGTCGTTTCTCAGCAGTGGGCACTTATGGGCTGATGATGATAGGGCCTCCAGCACTATATAAAGGTGATAAACAAACAATGGCTGTAGATCTCATAGGTATAAACACACGTGCAATTTTTCAATTGGAAACATATCTAAGTATGTACCTACGTATAAGCTCTAAGTATACTTAGCTTAATCGTCTTATCAATGTTTTATCTAAAGCCAGTATAAGTATGTAGGTATAGTCATTTGCATGTATTAAATAAATATATTTAAAGCTTGTTGTTTAGGTACCTAAAGTAGGATTAAAATTGTGACTGCTCACGAGTTTTGAAAACTGAAAAAATCCGTAATAGTTTGCTTTTACGTAATACTTATCTTAAAAGTAGTCTTAAGGAATAATTAGATTATAAGCGATTAAGGTCCTTATAACCTTTTTAAAAGATCCAATTACTTTCTTAGGTCTTTTAAAAAGAGGTGACGTACGTAAAGCATGATTATGTAGATTAAACACGGAACCGCAAAAGTACTTAATATCCTTGTAAAATGTCAATAAAAACCAAAACGAAATCAAATTTTCCGCCATAGCTTCTATCATACATATGATTGCAATCAATATTGTGCGCAATGCACCACTGCGCATGTTTCCCTAGGACCTATACGTGAAAGTGCCAAATTCAACTTAAAACGTAGTCACTTAAAGTGGGTTTTCGTTTGGAGGAGGGGACACCCCAGATGACAGCCCGCGGTGTAGAGTGGATGGACAGTTTGCACCGCCTGTATTGTGTAGTCTGTACAAAATACGTAATATTAACATAATACCAGCGATATCTTCCCAGTGTTATCACAGAAAACTGTGGTTTTACAAACAAATAACTTGTGTTTCAGTGATTCTGTGTTGTGTCTAACCAAAATTGTAAAATATCTTTAAAATCTTTGTAAATCGACGCTTCTTGCTATAAGAGTGTTGATTTAATCGGTTCGAGTGTCTAATATTTCACTTAGATACTTAATTACGCATTAGTCGATGGTATGCTTTTTTGTTCAATATTATTTCGGATAGTTATATTTTTGGTGGATTTTTGTGAGTAATGTTGCCGTGTCAACCAGGGCCCATATTGTATAATTAATCGGTGATTTTAGGAATAAACGTGATGGGGTAGGACAGATAAATGAATTAATTTCGAACATTCAAACACCAGTGCTCGTGTTCGACCTTTAAATATGACCATAGACATGAAAAATACAGTCTAATAATAAAATAAAAGACAAATAATATTATGGTTATTTCTACTGTGATTTATTCACATAATAAAATAATTCCATAATTAAAGGTGAATTAATGTCACCAATCAGAAATGTGACATCGCATTATTTATTCTTAATTTCCTCATAACTGCCTTTAAATAATATTTCTTGTAATAATACCTACTTAGAATACCAAAAGATTCCTTACACAAGTAGAAATATGTATTTTTTACCGTAATAAATTCTCAAGCGGAGTAATCAACATTGTTTAGATTTCTATGTAGGTATAGCCATGTTTTATAATGGCTTCCGTATTCTTTTCATAAACGAAAGTTATTTTTCATATTATATCTCGTTGATTAATAAGGCAATCATTTTAATATTTTTTTATTGATATTTATAATGAATATTAAAATTCCCTAAAAACGCTAAAATACATACTTAGATATTTATGTGTATAAAACACACGTTAGCAAATTTTTGGATTCAAACATTTAGATTAATAAATAAAACAAAATTGACATTTTTGAAAAAAGAACGCCATTCACGATTCCTATACAAATTATTGACACAAATGTAAAAAAATTCTATAGTTCCAATTTTAAAATGCTTACAAAGCTTTTATGAATCTATGCATATGTTTGGCAAACGACGCTGTATTGATACAATTACGGAAATATCTTAATAGTGTGTAGGTAGTATGTAGTCATAGTATCATTGTATGTAATCCAATGAACTTGTATGTCATCCTTACTCAATAATAGTAACATTAGGTACAAGTAGAGCACTTCTTCCGTGTCTAGTTCAAAAAAACATTCACGTGCTGTTTATTAAAAAGTGACCTTTACACAAACGCATATTCATTGGGATTACGTAGACTAATTGATATGGAAAATTTTATTTTATGAGAATTTCCGCAAAGTCGCAATTTCTGCAACTCATATTTATTGGTTTTAATTGTTCCTGTAAAGTCATACTGCTCGTGTATTTGTTTACAGTAAATAAGCTTTAATTTATAGCGAAATTAAGTTGAAAATTGAAGCGCCAGTATTAATATTTCTGTGGGAGAAGAATTCCTGAACACAAGAAAAAAACGCCAAAATTGACTCTTGTCGAGTGACATTCACTTAATAATTACGGATGAAGTAATTTTCGTATTCTTTCTAAGAGTCTGCCAAAAATAACAATGGTTGGTGTATCTGGCACATTTGTTGTTTTTTTTTGTAGGTAACAGACACTGATATAAAAACAGACGTGTCTGTCTGATAGCCTAGCTATTTGATAACGCCAGGAATATTCAAGCTTAAAAAAATATAAAACATTATTTTAATAACTACCTAAATGGTTTCTTAATTTTTTCAACAGTCAGATACAATATACTCATGAAACATGGGCTTCATCTTTTCTTGCATTCATGACGATTGTTACTTTGAATGAAGTTTTCTTGAAATAATTGTTGTTTGTAAGCAAAATATTAAAACTGCCTTTGGATTCATGACAATTTTAAGTCAAGATAATGATTCTTCCTATTAGCATCGCTTTAGTAAGTAGGTATCTCTATTGTCACCAAAGGTTTTTTAAATAATTTTAGAGAACAAGACAACAAGGTAGAAAAAACATACTTAAAAACTCTTTTTGCTTTCATATTTTGTCTCTTCAACAACATGTCATCAACTGTCTTATAAACCATAGATTAAAAAAAAATTGATAAGAGAACCCTGAACAACTAACTCAATTATTTTTACCTAATAACCATAAATTAATTTTCGTTAACACGCCACAGGTATCTTTTAAAGCAAAATTAATCAGCATAATGGAATCGGCCATGTTAAAATTACAAGTGATTTAAACTATGTACTTCTACAAATATATGAAAGTGTACCACTAACATAGTATTGTGTGAGAAACGTGTATATAAAATACCACGTCATTAGTCGGCTGAAGAGAATATTTCGGTAAGTTGTTCAAGAAAATGTTTTAATTAAATTAAGTTAAAGTTCTTTTTCTGTTGTCTCTAGACCTTCCTTAAACGGGAAGGTTTTGAGAAAGAAGTTCCTAATTCAAGTAAATGTTGGCATAGGTAGTATATGTAATTCGATATTGTTAAATTCATTAACTGTTTGGTTGGTAAAATTAAAGCATTATGTATCACATTTAAGTACCTATGCAATATTAATCGGGGAGGGATTTTCCTCATAGCTTTCTGTAACAAGAAACTACCTAATCAGTTTAGTTAATGACAAACTTTTTGTTGAGTCTAAGGATACTGAAAAAGAAGGAAAATCGCTGTCTCAGCTCAGGTACATAATTAAATGCAGTTATATATTCATAAAGTTATGTAGACGTCAATTAACTGTAAAGAACACCATTGTAGGATTTAATTATGATGTTGTTATTTATTATTAAGTATTTAATAGAAGCTTTGGGCTGGCTGCAGACCGAAAAACAAATAACCTTTGATTATTTATATAAAACTCTTTGTTCTTTTCTTTAAAAGCATTTTATTCGATAAACTGTAATATCGATAGTTCGTAAACACGCGGGCAATCAATCACTACCCCTCTATAGCCATAACTATCATATAACACTGGCTGAATATCGACGTTCCAAGGATAATGCTTTTAAAACTTATTTATGAAAGCTCTACCATAAACAAGTACCGACATAACCTAAAATATAGATAATATAAAATAGATTATCGATTTGTGATAATAAACCGATATGCTAATTAATATTGGTCATGAAATACAATAAATATTATACAAAAAGCAGTTTTCTATTAAAATTTCTACCGTTTTGGATAACTTATGAAAGTACTTACATATTTCCCGCTAAAATTTGACATCAAACTGTCATGTCTGCGGTCAGCCATATGCAATTTCATGCCCTTATTATTTCTAGGTAATCGGCATGGAGTGTGACAAGTATATCCCTTACCATATAACCGAGACTTAGTGCCTGCTTGCGGCTTTTTGAGAGCTTATAATGCCAAGGTACTAAGTAAGCATGTGCATGATTTTTGTGACATAGAGTAGTTGCTATATTTATTACCTGCTCTGATTTCTCTATTTCGTTGCACTGATTTATTCTGATTTAAAAATATACACTTTATAGTTATTTAATAATTATTTACACTACCTTGTGTTTGTGTTTTCTAACTTAGTTTTTAGTTCAACTGTGACGTTCGGATATTTAAAATTTTGAAATATTGCTTTCGTAAATTTGTCTTTTTATTATTAAGCAATAAAGGTACGATGTACCACCTTAAAATATTGTATTTATGGATGGATGTTTGTAACTCTTACATATAAAAACAACGAAGTCGATCTGAATAAAAATAGGTATAGGGATAGATATCTAGAGTAACACAAGCAAACTTTTTGTACTGTCGGCGTAGAACCTGCCAGAAACCAGTAGACATTAAATTAATGATTGGTAATTATAGGTACATTGTATTTTCATAGAAGTTTCCGAAAGCTCCTTGTACGTAACTATGCTACTCTGAAATCCTACAGGTTAAAAATTAGTCTTCCTAAAATTAATTTACAAACTATAAATTTTTAACCGCTAGTGACATCTAGCAACAACAAAATTTACTGAAGTGACCATATAACTTTTGCAAGTACATAACTATAATTAATAAACACTTTTAAATTAGTATTTTTCGTACAATGTTTTTTTTTCATTGGCTGAATAGCAGTGTTGCGTTCTCACTGAGCCCAACTTATTCTAAATTGGCAACCCCTTTTGGCATGAGTATGTTATCACATGTTTTATTTTTTATTTGTCTTTTTATTTTTTTCAGTGAAACTTTTGATTTTGTTGCTGCCTTTTAGTTTTCTTGTTTTTTTTTTTTCATATCTACTTACGAATATTTTGGTGTATCCTGCCTCTTGCCAAATAAATGATTTTTCTTTCTTTCTTTCTTTCCGTCGTCCAATACTGCTACCTTATCTTGTCCCTCGTACATATGTATATGTATTTAGGCATATCGTCATAGTGTTTGTTGATGTTCACATCGTGTCTTTTGTGTTCAGCCTCACAACTGGAGCGCCCCACTTGTTTCCATACATCTCGTGTCTTTTGCATCTTTGTTTGATGTTTGCTAGTTGGGTTGATAGCTGAACGTTTTCACTTGACTCTAGTTTTCTAGTCTTGATGCTTGATAGACCACGTGTCAGAGAGAGTATAGGCGCTACTTTCAAAGCGATTATTAGGAGTTATGTTATGTCCTCCTAAAAGGCTAGCTACAACAGCTATTATTAGCAGCTATTAAGTATATAAGTGTGCACATTTATGACTGTTATAGTGCTTATTAAGCATGTAAAAGTTTGTAAGTTCGTTCCTTATGAAAAACTTACAGTAAAATTTTCCCCTTTATCGTGGGTGCGTGTTTAAAACACATGATAATTAGACACGACACAACAATTTGTGGATCATACAAAGATTTGTTTCATTCGGGAGTTGGTTTCCGTAATACGCTGCTGTCATGGGAATCAACTCCGGCAGCCGATCGCCCCGCCTTACTTTTTATATTAGATTGAGACGGACTAATTGTAAGAGGCTTTTTAAAATAAAGATTATGTATATGTACACAAGTAACTCGCCCTGGCTACGCACAAGTGGTATGGTGATACTAAATTTCTACAGTATTTTATGGAAGTCATTATAAATCTGTATAATGACAACAATTTTAAGTATATATATAAAACTTCTTCTTTAATCAATTTATCTATAAAAATCTGTTGGAAAGGAAAGGACAGAGAAAGTGACTTAGTTTTTTACTGTGTAGTGATTATTGTATTGAAAATTTGGCGATTTGGAAAAGCTTACATAGGTTCTAAATACAAACTTACAGAAAGACTTGATATCTTTCTGTGAGTTTGTATTTGGTTTATTTGTACTGAATCAGACTGATTTTTACTACCCTTTTATGGTTTGACTCGCTTGCATTTTTATCATAAATGTCAACCGATCAATTTATTGTCTATCGATTGACATTTATTAGCTTTACTATTTATAACAGATTTTATCATACACATAAACAAATAATTGGCCTTGCGTTATATGCCAGGATAATTATTATTTGACTTTTTCCGTTCAATTAATGTGAAAATGTTTGATATTATCTATGACAATAATTTATTTATCCGTCACTTCTTTGTTGCGTATTAGATGAAGCTAGCATGATTATTATCAATCTTTTTGTTTTTTTATGAGATAGATCGATCGACAAACAAGTTGGCCGATTATCTGATGGTAAGCAATTAACACCGCCCATGGACAGTCGTGACACCAAAGGAGTTAGTTACAGCTGCGTTGCGGCCTTTTGTGGGTTTAAATTTGTAAAAAGAAGTATCTGCTATCTAGACAAAATTAAAATTCCGCCTTATACTCTTTGAAAATATTAAACCTTTTTAGAAGTCAGAGATCAATAAAGGCTAGTTTTTTTTCAATAAACAATAAATTTAAAGTAAGATTAAGGGCTTATTAGTTTGACGTAAACTTGAAAAGTTTCAAGCCACGCTAGGGGCCCATATTCATACGTCGTGCGCAATGCTGCTGTTAATGTCTGTCTTATTCACTAAATTACAAGTATGTTATGGAAAATTATGTATACACTTTGGAATTGCCCGTCTATCGCAATCACCCATGTAGGTAATCCGCTAAGGCTTTCTCCTATTCTCTGCTGATTTTTCTTGATGTTCTGATGTGATCTTCTGCGTAGGTCGGCGGGAGGGTCGAGCAGCGTCGGTGCAGAGGAAGCGAGTGACGGCAGCGACGCTGAGCGACCCCGGCGAGGACATCATCTCCGTGTCCCCACACCCGCCCTTCCACAGTAAGTATATTTATAATATGTTTTTAACCAACTACGTTTGTTCTATTGATTATTTTTGATCATTAGTTAGACGTGTTAATATTGAAGTCTGAAATATTAGAGTCTTGAGATTCACTCGTTGTTGGTTCTGAACAAAATATCCTAAAAAAACTGTTCAGTGCTGTGTTTTACATTTTGGAAATGTCGTGGTGGCCCGAAGATGAACGCGCCCACTTCTCATAAAGTGCGTTAGAAACCTGCCAAGTACCAATGTGACTTTTTCCGAGTCATATGTAATTTCTAAGTTCTTTAAGACGCCACAGACATACGGTGAAGGAAAACATTATGAAGAAACCTGGACCTGTAATTTCTAATTAAGTATAAGTTTGAAATCGCCAATGCGCCTTGGGCAAGCGTGGTGTTAATTCTCAAACCTTCACCGTGCTAGAAGAGGCCGTTGCTCAGCAGTGGGCACTGCACATGATAATGATGAGATTATGTAGGTCTTTTCATAAATGGTTTTTCGTAAACTGCAGGTGAAATTTGTAGCAGCCAGGCACGGTAAACAATAGGGTCTACCTCATTATTGAAGTTGAATGTACAAAACGTGGCTATGTGGTTTTGTTGTAAATAGTACCTATAGGTAGCCACTAAGCAAGGCTAGTGGGAGTGAAAAAGTAATAGAGTTGGAAAGAGAGAGAAGTATCGACTGCCATCGGAAGATATGTATCTGAAATATTAGTTAGTAAATATAATTGTATATACTTAGATTAGATATAGAATGAATTTTAACTTTAATTATAAAATAACGCATACTTAACTTACCCAAGACACAGATTAAGAAACACTCTGTTTAGCAAACATACGAATTTGAACCTTTTAACCTTCGATCACATATTCTGAATATACATATCTTCAGAATATATGATCGAAGCTTCTAACAATAGGCCTAATATTCATAATACTTAAGCACGGCCCATGATTTGGTTAAAGTAAAGTACCTATTATAATTCAAAATTATAAGAAACAAGAGTTCTTAAGGCATAGCAACACAATACCTAATGCTGCTAAAACCAGGGCAGTTAAAAGCAACTTTAGATTCACTTACTTACCTGTGTCTGAAGCAATAGAAATGTAATTTTTAAAGTATGTACTTAATTGTCTTTTAATTTGTGTAATTGTCACAGTTTTGGGGACACTAGAAATTGATTTATATCAAATTGACCAATTAAAAATGAAGAGGGTAATATCTACCTATGATTCATTGAACGGTCACGTGACATAAGGAAGGTACACAGTTCTAAACAATGGGTCATTGAAAAATGTTCCTTTGGTACATAGATATTTGGTTTTGTTTTAATTACTTACCAAATTTCTAAATCTTTAAGGTGTATAAGTTGTCCACAACTTTTACCTTTTAAAACACTCTTTAAAAAAAGAAACACATAAGTCTAGGCCGATGCTTAAAATACTTGAATTATCTTTTGTTATATCAATGACAAAAATTGCTTTCCAAAATTCAACCTTTCCGCTAAGAAAATACAGATGTTAATTTAAGAACTGTTTACTTTTTGAGTTGGAACTGCGAGTGTTGCAAATGCGTCTCAAGATCTTCGCGCAAACACCAAACGTTATTTCTTTCGAAGCTAATCGAGTGGTAAATCAATTTGTAACACCAACCACGATTCTGGGTTTCTATCATCAACCTTGTTTACCTACTGATGAATAGAGACAAGGAAGTATTGTCTATTTTTGCAAATAATCATGGACCAACAGAACAATCGTCTTTAGAAGGAGTTTGGAGACTTTATGTCATAGAATCATCAAGGGTTTAGATTAGAAGGGATTCGTCGTGTGTTATGCAATGCTCATCGATATGAGCCCCTACCGCGGCTTGAAACTAATCGAGCACTTTGTCATATAGTAACGTAGGAAAGCTGCTTAAAATAAAAATTAATATTTTAATCTTTACACAGAAACTGTGGGTTTGGTGGTACTGGTAACAGGTGGTTTAAACACATTTGGAACCTAGAGTTTCAAATGTGTAAATATTACCTAAGTTTTTTTAATCTTTGTAATTTTCTTGAAGGTCTTTTTAAGAGGCAAAAAAACAACATTAAGTAAGCAAAAATATTGTTGCAGTAAGCACTTACAGTCAAAAACGTCGTAACGTTCGTAATAACTTCGCGCAACTCAGTTCTGTGTCCGACGATAAAATATTAAACCGTAAAAAAATAACTCTACCTAAGTCGCATCAGTGACAATAATAATTTAAACAAATACAGTACGTATTTACACATTTACCACCATATCTCAAAACGTAAATATGAAATAGGAACCATAGAGATAAGGGCGCAGCATTCATTTCAACCTGTTATCATTTTTAGATCGTGTAATGCAATTGTACGTGTAATTTTGCTAATGTTCTCGTTACAATAAAATTATAAAATGACAATAAAATAAATGTTAAATCGTGAGTTTTTAAAGTTTTTACACAGTGTGATTGTGCAAATGGAAAAGAATGTTGAGAAAAACAGTGTTGTGCGTACCGTGCGATGGTCTTTGCGTAGGGAGAGTTTGCCCCTAGCTCAATTCAGACAGGCCTTAATAAAAGGCAGTCGAAGCATATCCCCAGACAATTTACTTTGGCGACGGCGGTAAGTTTGATCGAAATTTTCGTCAATCAATATTAAACGTTGGCATGAGATGTGGGCGTTTCGAACATCATTCGATTTTTTATTCGATATTTGAATTCAATGAATTGTCTTTGATAATACCTGCCAATTATTCAGTATTGTATTTGAATAAAGACTTTTTCGATTTACAATTCTTTGTAATAATTATTTTTCAATGTCGCATAGTTGTCAGTTGTTTCCATCATTCTTATTTATAGGTTTTACCTTTAACTAACCATTTGTATAATTTGATTAGTTTTCATTCATTTAAATGTCATGTTAGTTTTTATCTGTCCATATTTAGTACCTAGTAACAATTCTAACCGATGGAAAAATTATGAAGTAGGTATTGTAAGTATAACTATATTATACTGTGGTATAACTTCACGGAAATTTATAATAATCATGAGTAATTTTCTTCTCGAAGATATTATTCTAAGTTATTTAGGCACCTTCAAACTGGCAATATTTTTATTTTATTTTAATGTGTTGCCAAGATTAAACTGTAATTATGTCTCGTGTATACTTTTAATTGATCTCGTTTCTACTTGGAATTCCTCATAATTATCACGAAAAGACATCGTGTGAACAAAACAATGTGAGTTACAATGTAAATAGAGATAACGGGTATCAGCAGAGAGGGTATCAAAGCAGTAATGAAGATTATCTATTTGCAAACATCTATTATTTAATTTGACCCTAACAATTATGTAATCCTAGAGGTCGCATGTTGATTTGGTCTAATAAGAAATTGTATGCACACACAACATTAAAATAATGTACCTAATTACATGTTACGATTGCGTTGCGGGTATAAGGATTGGGAAGGGATAAGGGAGGGGGGAGGAATGGGCCTTCAGAAAATTCACTCACACGGTGAAACACAACGCAGTGGTTGTTTCATGCTGGTATTCTGTGAGGCCGTGGTCTCCCATACTTAAAACACATAAACATTGCTCCTACTGCGCCCATTACTGGGCGTGAATGTCTTGAAGCTAATGTTATGATGACGGTTAATATTACACAAGTAAAGTCGCCGGCTAAAGCTAAGCAATGAATTTACTAGGAATCGAACGTGACCCTTTAAGGTTCATCGATATTGAAAGGAAAATGATTGGTCATCGACTTTGCTGATCACGATAGTGACACGGAGTCATCATAATATGTACATAATGGTTTAGAATGTGTTAGCTGTTCTTATCATCACCATTTGTATTCGTGACTTCTAAAACGCAGTGTATTGTTGTAGATGTATAGGTTTTTTGAGGAATAAAATCATAAAAATCATATAATAGCTTCGAGACGAACTGTCGGACTCTTACTAACTAACTATAACCACTCCATTCAGCCGGGGTCGCGGTTTTCATTGCGTATGCACAGCCTCGGTTGGGGATCCACGCTTCGGAACGAATGGCTCGGCTTCAATGGGGTGTTATGATCATGACCTCATAGAAAACAAAGATCAAATAACATTGTTTCTGCGTGTAAGTGAGGTTACTGCAATTCCAATCCTCCCAACTTCCTTTAATTCCAAACACTAAAAGTTCGGCAACGAACTTGAAACTAGGTGTTGTAAGTGTCCATGAGCGGCGCCAATTGCTTATCATCAGCAAATCCGTCTGATCATTTGTCTCCCTGTGTTTAGATGCATACCATAAATAAAAAAAAACAGTTTAGTATTAATATAGTTCATAGTATTTTATTCCTTAGTAACAGCGTATGTGCAACTGCCGTGTCCGTATAGACCATATTTATACTGTGGTATAGATGTACAACTTTGCATAAAGTATACGTTTACGCTTGGTACTGAAAGATTAAAATAAATAAGTATGTGTTTTCATTTCATATCAATTTAGTTATCTCTACTTGTGTACGTAGGTATACGTAATTCTCGGAAAAAAATCGTAAACAGTTTATATAAACTGAGATGAGATTTGTTTGTGTTATATTGAAAATATACTACGCATTTTTATATTTATGACATAATTTTTAAAACTTATGTACTAAGTAGATACATTTCTTTTTCGGAAACTAAATGCTTAGATCTCTTCATAACTATAACGAATAGAATAGTACCTACTTAAGTATAGTTTATTTGTCATGGTAAGCGCGGGTTTGTAAACGGCGAGCAAGGGTAGCTCGACTCTCAACCAGAACCGGACCCGAGCGCACGGCGCGTAGCGTTCCGCGCTTCATAGAGCCACAGACGGGGCCCTACAGGGCCGATGTTCAGCCTGGGTTGCAGGGTAAGCGCAGTTTGGCACCGTGGCCTCGGCATAGAGCAGAAGAAGGAACGGGAGGTTTTTTGTCAGTGAGAGTATGAAGCTCACTCTGGGCGAGGGTAGCATTGGATGATTTTCCCCTCACAAAAAAAGTACTATTTATTTCGATAAGTCCCTAAAGCCATTTTCTTGTCAGTTGGTACAACTATTTTCCAAATAAAAATGGCATACATATATCTGATTAATTTAATACATTTTATCATCATCACGCGTACAAAACATGCAGAATTCGCAGAACTGGTAATGCAAGATGAAATATTTGAATCATGACTAATCTTTAATCGGTATAAATACATTAATTTGTATAAATATATCAACGTTCCATTACCAATCAATTCGAATTCTGAACCAATGAGGTTATGCGTCTAAGTTTAGATGCATTCCACAAATTCTATTGCAACATTGCCGATTCCTGTTTCGCGGTCAAACCTCGACATATCTTTAAAAATAAAAAGTCTAGATGTTGTGTAATAAGTTGGACATAATTGCTAAATAAGTATTGTTTGCAATAAGCCCAAGAAACATAACGATACTTAGCTACCTAATATGTAGATAGTCGGCCATGCTTTATCTCGACTTTTGTTTATATAGTCTTCTTAAGTTTTTGATTATTTTTTGTAGGTAAGTACATATATGTTTTAAGTCGGAAAAGCCACAAAAAGTGTTCCTCCTAAGTAGATCAAGAGTCGAGAGCGCGTAAATCAAATCAATCTTTAAATAATTATATCACAAAAACAAAATAAAACAGTGCACCTACTCATTAAGCACATTGCCATAATTATTAAAAAAAAAACGGCCGCTCCTTTAATTCACAATGCAGGCATTGTTCCCGCGTTCATTCTACCATGAAAGTACATTCGTCATTTATTGGATAGCCTCGTCCCATTTCCAATAGGCACTCGCATTAAGGTACGATAGTAAGACGACCTACTAAAAATGAGGTTGAATTTCCTGCTCCTATACTTATCAGAAAAGGGTACGTGCCAGGTATTACGGATCTACAAAAATGAACGCGGTTGTTTTTTTAATAATAATTATGGCAATGTGCTTAATGAGTAGGTGCTCTGTTTTATTTTGTTTTCAATGTTTTTGTGATCACCAATTGCCGCATGTATAGAAAGAAATCTTGTATACGTAACGGTAACTTGTTCACAATATAAAAAAAATGCGGTGAATGCAGTATGGTAGTTAAGGACTGTTTTTTATTGATGAAGCCGGAATACGAGCGAGACGTTCGTTATCATAGAGACCCTCGACATTGAGGAGTTATTATGGGACTGAGAGATTGCGGGACTGGAGGATTGGTGATAGAGATGAAGTTAGGCCTCCAGTAACGTGACTTACGCGGCGAAACATAACGCAAGTTTTGTTTCACACCGTGCCATGCCATTTGCGCATGTCATGGATCTTAAACACTTAACTTACTTCCAAAATAATCTTTAATACAAAAATGAATCGCAAAATAAGTTTATCTCAAAAACGTCAGGAGAAGGTTCTTAATAAAGAAAATTTTAGAAAAATAGAGGGTGAAATCGGGAAATTGCAACCGGTTGGATAACCGTGCGATGCACGGGCGACCGGCTAGTTACCAATGGCAAAAATTGTATTCTTATTTTTAATGTTTATTAGACGTGGGCGATATACAGGGTGTAAAAAGACACTTAACGAAGCCGAAAGCCACCTATTCTGCCCATTATTTGTATCATTTTTTTCATTAAGACCATAGCTGGGACTCCACGGGTTCGCGAGATATCGAAGGTCAAAGATATTATTGCATGGTATTAGGTATTCTTTATCCATTTAGATTTATTTAAAAGATGATTTCTCCGTTTTTCCCGGTTCCTCTTTAATCTATGTTGGGAAGGCTTTTTATTGTATCTACATATATTTTATTCTATATACAAGGATTCTGCAAGGTCTGAATAACCTAGCTAAGTCTGTCTTATGATAGACGTATAGCATTATGTATGAATTTCCTTCCTCTTATGTAAGGTTTCCGTAGCGATGCATTTGAGAAGCCATGAAGGTTATAAGAAAAGTAATTTGTTAATGTATTTTTATAACTCTATTAAGTAAGTTACTCAAGGTTTGACCTACGACGATATAAACTTCCAAATCCATTGGAATTATTATTTTTACAACTAGTATTTTCTAGATGTTTCCTTTCCAAATTACCTGATAGTATTTTTCACGGGACCGAGACTTTGGAAGGCGTATGAGGGGCTGAAGAGGCCATTTGAACAACTTTAACATTTGTGAAATGAAGGACCATTGTGCAATATAGGAGAAAATTATATGGCTATGGATTGGTAGATATGATAATAGTTATTTTAATTTTCAGTTATGTATGTAATAATCTAAAAGTCATCCCACGCGCCACGCCACGTTAACAAAAATTTACTTATAGTTATTGAACAAACCTGTCAAGTCGTAGATGGCCACAATTTTCCATGAATAGCAATGTGATTACGGAAAATAACTTTCCAGCGTAAGGCTATGTACGCACTTGACCTAATATTGCAGCAATATGTGATAAATGAACGAACTTTAAAAAAGAGGTTGGAGATTTAAAGGTACAGGTAAAAGGTAAGGTAAATGGTATAAAACAAAATAGCTTCATCTGTCACACTATCCTTATATATCCTTAAATTAAAAACGAAACGGATTTTGATATACCTAGTTTTTCTAATAGATGAAGTGATTGAAGAGGGCGGTTTATACATATGTATAATATTAAATAAAGGAGAAATTTAGTAGGTATCATAATAATAATTGCAGCCGCGTGAAGGCGGTAGCTAGTTCTAGATATTGTAAATTGGAAGAGATTTGTTTGTGAATGATTTTTGAGTTGGATAATCCATTAATCGATGAAACCTTCATCGGGCTAAAAATCATGGTAGTTTGTGAATGATTTTTGAGCTGGATAATCCATTAATCGATGAAAAATCATTGTATGACCAATGCACCGGGCTTATTAAACCGAGCAACGACTGAGGTAGATAGACATGTATAAAGTGTATTATAAGTATGACAATCGGGATAATTTATAAAACCTTTTTTTATATCTAAGTTAGTAAGTTTTCTTATACCTATGAATAGTTTAAACTTGCAGTCACACACACGAATATACGAAACGTTAAAACTTTACATTTCACCCTCTAAACGTGTTAGGACGATTTAAGAAAGGACTCACGATATATTTTAAATAAAAATAATTATATAGATAGTGTCTTTAGAAAGAGAAAAACAAATTACTACTTATTTTCAATTTATCAAAAAAAATTATAAATACGTATGGCGGACCAGTAATCGTTGTAACATTATACCATTATGTAACTAGGTACTCCTTTACAATCTTATTACGTTTACAAAATTAGACATTTATAAATGAATACCACCTACTCATTATGGAATATACCCTGCGATAGTAAGCCTTATGTCTGTATAAGCCTGCTATCACTAGCTATCATGTAATTTTCGAGACATACCTAACACTAATTATGATATAGGCATAGTAGTGTTAGGTAGTTTATTTACGGTACCAGCATAAATTAGCATAAAAATGGTTGAAAACAACGACCTTGGTACACTTATCTTGAAAGGGGCAAATATCACAACAATCGTTCTTTTTTTCAAATTCAAATTCCAATTCTTTTCAAACGGCTGTTTTTTATGGTATAGGTTGGCAAGCGAGTAAACGGATTACCTGATGGTAAGCAATCAGCGTCACCCACAACACCAAAGGAGTAATGAGTGCGTTGCCGGCCTTTTAGGGATAAGGGTTTTGGATATTTAAGGATTGGGGGATTGGGCCTCCGGTAATCTCACTAACATGGCGAAATACAACGCTGTGGTTGTTACTCGCCGGTTTTCTGTAAGGCCGTGGTGTCACTCCGGTCGGGCCGTTCGTGCCAAAGCTTGGCTCTCCCACACCTAATGTATGCTAATATATACGAACAGAAAAGTACAGTCGGCACTAAGAATTGTTGACCAATTGACACTGCAGTTTGACCTTTTCGGTCAATAAATTCAAGTCAATTTAGTGAAATATCACCTTTCGTATTCAATTTAAACAAGCACTTAGTTTTAATAAGGTATCATTAATGTGTCGGGTAACTGGCCTTTGAAAACGTGACACGAAGTTACGTTTGTGATAAGAAGCCCTTCGTTGAAGTTCTTAGTTTAATTGTGGGAATATCAGCTGATATGATGTGGGATAATGGGTAAAATTTGCCTGATGGTCAGAAATCAATCATAGTCTACGAGTAAGGCTTAAAATATTATATTCCATGTAGATTTGACGATCTTTAAGGTTCAATACACACGCTAAAAGCTATGAAATATATAATTATCTCTTTTTTCGTATGATAAATCGTATCCGAGGGATCTCCTGGTACGGTAGATAAACAAATAGCACCACCCATGGACTTTGGCTTTGACCTTGGACAAAAGGTTTTGAAGATTTGCGTATTGGAGTTGGTTGGTATTGGCTAGAAGGAAAGTATTGGGCCTTCAGTAACTTCACTATCACGGCGTAACACATCGTAAACGTCACGCCAGTATTCTGCGAGGTTGAGGTATCACTGCCGTCGAACTGTGCCGAAAAATAACTATGATAAAGGTTAATGAAACTGTTAAAATGATTGACAATCCTTTGTTTTTATTGTCAAAGTTCAACCATTCAGTAAGTAAAGTTATCGAATTATTATTTACTTAGTGACCTTTGACAAACTTCTCACAACTGTAAACTAGTCGGCAAAGTTACCAAATTTAGCTCAAGTGACCGTATGTTACATCCAAACTTGACCTTACACCTACACTGATGCAATCGATTCTAGATTGATTAACAGGAATCGATATAGTTATCTAAAATTACCATTTTCTTTTCATCGAACTTTCTAGATATAGCTTTATTTTGTTGGTAGGTAGATTATTACTTTATTAAGTTTGTTTTTATTGGGGCATCTTTCTTAGTTAATATGGCTAATTGGGTTTCCGTTCTTTTTCGGGTTCCTTTTAAAATACCTACTTTAATTGTTTACCACCGCCGCCGGCAGTACCTGATACCACGATGTATCATATTATTTAAGTCATATTAAGTCTTCGAGAAAATTAAATTATCAATGATAATATTTGTGACCCATTTCTCTTCATAACTTCATTTAAGTATAAGTTCTCTTAAGTCACAGATAAACAGAATCAAGTAGGTATTTGATCTCTTTGAAATAACATTTTAATTTTGGTACCTATTATGATCTTTGAAGTAATGGGTATCAAGACTTCCCCGTTTCCTGGCTAACATAAGGACCATGTTACTAATCAGAGTCTTGACGTACCTATTCACAGTACTTATTTTCTTTAAATTTTGCCTCGTTTACCAATTTTACACTAAGTACGGAATTAATAACCTAGGTACATTCATGGAAACATACAGTCCTATTTAACAAAATAAAGATGAATAAAGAAATAACTAAATTAATAATCTAAAATGGCTTACAAAGAGTTTCATAATTGGCTGAATTTCCAACTACTGTGTTCAACTAGTTACAGTCGAGTTTATTAACATACAAATAGCTATGCTTGCACTGCAAGCAACTGGCGTTACTTCACCACGGAATCACCATATACCACGCCAAGCGGAACTGATGCAGCCATCTTATTACCATTTTAAATGTTAGTTTAGCCACATACAAAGATTAGTTTAATAAATAGACACCTACTTTTGTTCCAATTTGTCAGCAATCTATTTAAAAGTCTAGAAGATCTTGATAGTGAACTTTGATTGATAGCACTTAGATTTAAATTTCTGGCTATTAATAGAATTCGGTTCGAATTTTTGCTCTCCCCCAATCCTCAAAACTTTCAATGTTAAATCCCTAACCCCAAAAATCTGGCATCACACTTGTAACTTGTCGATCGCCGACCTTTTTTCATCCTTTCGCTCGTTTCTGTCTCTCTCAATCTGGCATTATACGCGGAATGGCGTTTATCAATACGGTTGACGACTTTTACATGGGAAATTTAACATGATAGGCGAAAATTGATAACTTGTAATATAATATTATAAATAATTTGTGCCTAACTTCAGGAAATGAAAATGTCTTTCAAGGTAAACATCGTGCGTTTAATGTTTATCCGGCCAGAAAGAGACTTGTTTTGAAAGCCCAGCCTGTACTGACGCTCTGACGCTAGCAGACTGTCGCTTGTTTGTGCCAAGTGACGTGGCGACACTCCCTCACACGTGTGCCAAAATATTTCCAACGTCATACACCTGCTGCGTTTCGGTATTAACCTTTTGAACGCCACAGTATCAACGGAAATACGTTTCGGTCTCGTAACACAACATCGTTGGCATAATTTAATTAAAAACTTGTCTACATACTACATAAACTTAATACTTTGTTTCGATCGAGTAAACAGGCGTTAATTAAAGCGCCATCTAGGTACTGCGATATTTTTGTATCTACTTCTTTTCTTCTTTGCCACCATTTTGGTATATTTTAATAAATTGTTTGATGAATCAGATGACCTTCCATTACAAGAAATCATACACGCACTTATAAAAATGTTTTAGTTCAATTGTTTATTTCATTAGTAATATGTTGTCATGTAAGTG
Organism: Spodoptera exigua; assembly: GCA_902829305.4. NCBI lineage: Eukaryota > Metazoa > Arthropoda > Insecta > Lepidoptera > Noctuidae > Spodoptera > Spodoptera exigua. The sequence goes on along the minus strand of LR824616.2, from coordinate 6,418,227 downwards.
TGTGAGAGCCATGCTGCAGCTGGAATGCGACAGCTCTATCCTCAAATCCCCTATCCTTAAATCTCTAACAAACAAAAAGAAGCTGGCAACGCACTTCTAGTAGCTCCTTAGGTATTTGGAGTGTGCTGGGGTGGCGCCGATTGCTAATCATCAGATCCCGTAAAAAAAGTATTTGTGACATCTGGCAGGGCAAGATTCGTTTATCATTATTTAAGTGATAATGGCGTACAAAAGGTTACGTGTAAAACAGCGCATGTTTCTAATCTTGTTACGATTATGTGTAGAATTGCGTTATATCACACTCACACACGACTATTTTTCTTCAGACTGTAATTGCCTGACACTGTAATCCGGTGGCCGTCACGACACGTGACGTCTAGTAGGTATTTTATACAGATGGAAATTTCTTTGTTAGATCTTCAATTTTATCCTTTGATAATAAAGTTCAAAATCTATTGTTAAAAGGCCCTAGTAAAACTTACAAGACGATATTTTTAAAGTACCTAAACGACATATGATATTTCAATAAAATTCAAGTAAGAATTTAGAAATCTATTATAAGGTCATCACTACCGACGTAATTGCATGTAAGCTGTTTCTTTTAATTTAAATAGCTATTAAATAAAAAAGTATAGGTATATAGTTTCCTCATTTGTTACTGCGAGGAAAACATTCCGAAGTGCCATTTATTATATTAATGTTATATATAACAATTTATGGAAATTCGAGTACGTTTGTCACGCTTTCACGCCTAAACCACTCGACCAATTTTGATAGATTTAAGAAGAGTTCAGGAAAAGTTTTCATTTGTCATATTATTATTGATATGTGATAGTGGCGTTTAAACGGTTAATTATGGGACGGGTGCATGTCCTATTTTTACTCAAATCAATTTTGGTACGTAGCGTATGAGGTATTAGAGGTCAATGGTATCTTGAAGATGGTGATAGCCTGATTCTTTTAATAAGTAAAGTATTGGTAGTTATCTACATTAGTAGTAGTATGTAAGAACGTAGGTATAACTACCTACTTGCATTATGTGAAGTAGATTTATTTATATTTTATAAGTAGTTAAGCATAGAATAGGTATTCTGTTTATACCCTGATCCGAATGCGTCACTGTAACTACGTTTCCTGGTAGCTGCCTAGTGTAGGTAAAATTATTATTCATTTTTTGTTTTATATTTAACATTTTAAAGAATTTAAACTAACTAAAAATATATAGTATACATAATGAGAGTTTTGAGTGAGTGACACGTAACAAGTAGGTTCATATTTATGGTTCTGGTCTTCCCATCATTATATTTTTTTCAATTGGTTCTGAATGATCTAATGAAAACAAGTTTTAAGGGAGCCAGGCTTCGGCACAAATGGGTCGGCTCAACCGGAGTGTTACCACAATCACTTCTACTTCGCCGTGTGACTGAGATTACCGGACACCCAATCCCAATCCTTTTTCTCCTTTCTTTCCTCCTATCCCTAAATCTCCAAAACTCTCATCCCTAAATGGCCGGCAACGCATCCCGTAACTCCTCTGATGTTGAAGTTGTCCATGGAGGCCGCCGACCGCTTGTTTGCTTTGCCTCACTATCCCATAAAAAAACAAAGAATACCTAATAACCATTGGTTCTTTTAAACCTTGCCCTATACTAATTAGTCCAGTCCATAAGACTGTCATTTACTATTGGACATAGGCCTCTTTAATAACACCGTACCCTATTGAACTCCTTCAGTTCTTTAAATCCAACTACTACTATTCACCACCTACATTTTTGCACCTTACTCAGATTTGCCTAAAAGTCATCTAGAACTCGACTAGATTTTTGCCTAAAAGTCATCTAGAACTCGACTAGATTTACTCTACAGAACATAGCAATGTTCTTTGCTCTGTAAAGAAATGTGTTCTAATCTGTTTCTTCAAAGTTCATCTTTTCTCCAACAAATATGGCTGGTCTGCAGCGAAACCAACTTGGACAGTTGGTTTAAGAAAACAAAACTCTGAAATCTCATTAAGTACCTAGATGCTTATTCTTGTTCGGTTTACGGTGCGCAGCAGTTCATTGGACCAACCCTATAGGCATAATAATAAAAGTATCAAAATGGCTCATAACTTGCGACTTCTAATCCTAATAAATTGTAATTACTAACTGCGCAGAACAGGTTGTACACCTTTTAGGTACCTGATCGATTGTATCAAATTCTTATAAGTACTTACTGTGTTCGGTTGTACCTACTCGATCTTAGTTGTATAGGTAACATATTAATAATATTATGTATATTGCTTGGCGAAACAAAACATTTTTTATTAATCAGTAGGTAAACATCAGCCAGAAGTTTATCGAAAAAAAATAACGCTATCGATCATAATCGATTGATTTGATCTCCTATGTTCGAAGTTCCGTCAACAAGACTCGATTTAATCGATTTATGATCCCGGAATTTCTCGATACTTGTTTTTCGCGAGCTATCATAACAAACCCGTGCTAATAAGAAGGTAATCCTCTTAGAGACTATATTTAGAATTTACTGGGAATTTAGATTTCCTTGAAGAGAGTACTTTGATGTTTTGATCCTGTTACGAATCGTCGGCGCTACAGTAAATATTGTTCGCGAATGTTCTCGCATTGTTTACACATTCTTAATGGATGAAATATTGATAATATCTCTAACACGTGATATACAAAAGGACCCTGTTTCCTGGAAAATGTATTCGTATATGTTTAGGCAAGTAATAACAGAGCACTCTATTCGTATGATAAATTCTTTTTTGCAAATTATTATTTGCGTGCGACCATTTGTCGTGTATCTATTGTTGTCGATTTTCCTCCTACCTACTGGAGTCAAGTCAAGAAAAACTAATGGCAAAAACTTGCGTAATTATGTAGGTAGTTACTAACCATACAAGACAAAATAATATTATCTATATTTTAAACAATGGTAGGTAGTTTTTGACAGTTTTTGTTATGGTTCATAACGTAGGTTACCTACTTCTAAATTCGGAACACAAAAAAATGTTCGGGGTTATCAACATTTGTAACATGTTGGAAGTAGGTAAACACTTTCTGGGTTGTAAAAGCAATAATGTACGGTAGTAGCAGAAGGAACTGGATGGTTTTTATTTTAATCAGTAAGAGTCTCTTTCATCCCACCCAGGACGGGAGAATGTTAAAATGACCTTAAGCGGAATTAATGTCAGTTACTGCCCTATTCAATTCGTAGGTTATTGGTAAGTCTCTACAATATTTTGTTATCACAACCCAGGCCCAAATTAATTCAAATTTGCTTATTGAAATTACCAATCAAAAGATAAATCGCCTAGCCATCATAGCTAGAAGACCGACCAAAATTTTTAAATATAGAATTCGAAAAATACCAATTAATTTGACTGAAATACTTATACTGCGTTCTATTTGAGTAATATAATTGAACTAACTAATTACTGTCTTAGTCAATTAGTACCTTCTTAGGTCCCTACGTATAAATCTGTTCTAAGTTCTGCCGTGGCTCTAACTAAACGCAAATTAGTATTCACTTGTTAGTATCAACGTAGGTATGAGTTGTAGAAGTCTTTAATGAGATGACTGAATCCACCTTATGATAACATTGATAGGGTTTTAAATTGCACACCATATAGTCTTGGTCGCCGACAAGATATGGCGCCCGCATTTCTGATACATGAGGGCAAAAACATCGTGAGGAAACCTGGATTTATGATTCTAATTCTAAGTTTGAAACCGCAAAACGGACTTGAGCAAACGTGGTGGTTAATCCTCAATCCTTATCCGTAGGAGAAGACCTTTTGTTCAGCACTGGGCTTTTACCTACACATTGATTAGGTACGATGATAATGATTTGCACACCACCCGTTACTCTTGCCGGGGTTGCGGGGTAAGCGCAATGAGGCACCGCGACCTCGGCCCAGAGCAGGAGAAGGAACAGGGGGGTTTTTAGTCAGTAAGAGTCTGACACTCCCTCGAGAAGTAATTTGATGATTTTCCCCTCACAAAAAAAAAAATCCCGTTACTCTTTCTATAAGAATCGACAACGGGTCTTCACTACACATTTGATAAATATTGATTTACCTGATCATTTTCAACTGTGATCGACTAACCAAAGATGGGGAATTTGGCAAACCTTCTTAAATACAGGCTGCCTATAAAAGACTTCCAACATTGGCGGTCACATACTTTTATGATGTGTTGTAAAAATGAACTTCCTATTATGTCAGAACATTTATATTTTTTTTCCTGTATAGATAAGTTAGTAGGTATAGCAACACAAGTTTGTGTTTTCCTGTATCCTAGGAGATTCCTGTAGGTACCGGATTATATCGATCGGTTCAAACCCTGTTTTTGTTCGCGCCTTACTAGTGACTTACCTACGGAATAGACGTGCTATGATGGCGGATGTTTACAATATAAATGATTGGAAACGATTTGCTTGAAATAAGGGAGGAAGGATTAGTTCGTATCAAATTTTGCGATCAACGCTTCTAAATAGTGAAGTTTACCTACATAAATTGGTTTGTTAAGGTAAATGCCCGATTTTCCTCAACGTTGAAATTGTTACACACAAATTTAATGTTGTGTTTAATTATGTAAAGATCTTGTATTTAATCAGTGTGTCCTAAAATACTTATGTTATATCCACATGTGCAATCTCTTTTAACCGACATTTTCCGTTTTAGCAAAGAAAACTAAGCACCAGTGTTTTGTTTTTTCGGGACAAACATTCCGGTAATTAGTGTAAAATACGCCCTTTATAAAATAAAGATATCTGATAAACTTTTTCCTTTAAAATTATGCGATAAAGTTAAACATCACAAATCTGGCCTAGTTTTCCTGAAACTTATCCCTAAAATGCAAATTTAGGACGAAAGACAAATAGAAATAAAACTCCTTTATCGCTCTTGGTAATTTTATTAGGCTCTGAAAAGTACCTAAACATCAATAGGGGAGGTGGGCCTAAAACAGGTACCCCTCCTAAAACGGGTAGCCTTTTAAATTTGCGCGCCGAAAGTAAAATTGCAAATGTATGAGTGCAGTGTGGTGCCTCGAGCATCAACCAATCACGTGCAGTCGGCTCGCTACAGTGATACAAGCGCTTTCAAAGTAAGTTAAAAAAATGTTTTTTTGCTATTTCCATTAAAAATTATTGGTTTGGAATAGTTGTGTTTACTTAAAAATGGTGTATGATATGTTCTCAAAAAATTTACGTTACGGTTTTGCTAGTATTGTGTTATTTTATCTTCGGAAGCTTGTTGCTACTTTTGTTTAAATTTTAAGGTTATAAAGTGTAAAAACTAAAACGTGCTCTTCGGGCAAAACGGGTACGGGTAAATCGGGTACCTGCTTTGCCCTTACCCGTTTTACCCTAGATATGGCTTCGTGGGTTGGTATGAGTTACTTTGTTTAGTTTTCAATTCATAAATGAATGAAAAATTAAAATATTGCTTGTTAATGTACATAATGCTTCTTCTTTTTTTAGATGGTAAATAAATATAAAAGAAAAACTACAAATGCTTCCTGGGACGAAGATATTATGAAAAGGGCAATGGAGGAAGCTGGCAAAACTTCAGTCAAAGGTGCTGCAAAGAAATACGGCATCAACCTATCAACACTACAGCGGCACATCAAAAAAGGGTGCCCGAAAAAAAAACTTGGTAGGTTCGTCACTGTTTTTAATGAAAATCAGGAGCAAGAACTTCTGGAATATGTCTTTCATATGGACTCACTTTTTTTTGGGTTAACTAGAATTGATTTTTTGAAGCTTGTGTACCAATATGCTGAGATTAATCACATTCCTCACCCATTCAAGAATAATACCGCGGGTGAGGATTGGTTCGCCGGGTTTAAAATACGACATCCTAATATGAGTCTTCGTCGGCCAGAACCAACATCGATAGCACGAGCCAGAGGTTTTAACAAACCTCAAGTTCAAAGGTTTTTCGATATACTAGAACAAGAGATTGAAAAACATAATATTGACGCGACACGGATATACAACGTCGATGAGACTGGGGTTCAAACTACCAGCAATAGGCCACCTAGAATCCTTTGCAGATCTGGAAAAAAGCAAGTCGGTGTAATTTCAAGTGTCGAACGAGGTAAATTAACCACCATTGTATGCTGCTGCAATGCGGCAGGTTCCTTTGTACCACCTTTTCTAATTTTTGGCCGAAAGCGGATGGTGCCTAGACTTCTAGATGGGGCTCCACCTGGATCGGTAGCTAGTTGTACCGATAATGGCTGGATTAATGGCCCAACATTTTTGGAATGGCTACGTCATTTCGTAGATATGACTAGGCCCACAGAACAAAGAAAAATTCTCTTGGTGATGGATAACCATGAGTCACACAAATATCTTCAAGCCTTAGAGTTTGCCTCGAAGAACCATGTGATTTTTGTGTCTTTTCCACCACATACTACACACCGATTGCAGCCGCTTGATACGTGCGTGTACGGACCATTGAAAATCTACTTTGAGCAAGCCGTTTCCTTGTTTCAAAGAACTCATGTTGGGCGTATCGTATCACAATATGAAGTTGCAAGGTTGTTTAATGAGGCCTACATGAAAGCGGCTAGTGCCCATAATGCTATCAAAGGATTTTCCTCCACTGGCGTATGGCCAACCAATCGTCATATTTTCGATGATTCTGATTATCTACCATCAACGTTGACTGACAGACCAGAACCAATTGAAAATGAAGATGTGGCAGCGCCTAATGAGCCAGAGTTGCCTGCTATAGTAACAGTAAACAGCATTGAAATACCTTTCACAGTAAATAACAATATTCGATTATCCATTGATTCTGATCGCACTATATCACCCTCTGTTTTAGACGAGCTTTTGAATCGTAATTCTGTCTGCAAAACTCCAACAATGATGGAAGGCCTTGAGCTTATGACGCCAAATAATGATAATACCTTGACTCCAGAAATTGAAGTTAGTAGTAACAATACTAACGGGCAGGACTCGCAACCAGAAATTGTAGCACCCCATGTGACACCAATAGAAATCAGGCCTTCACCCAAAATGAAGGTGAATACCACCAACACTCGCAGACGAAAAACGCAAAGAGCCGAAATACTTACAAGTACGCCAATAAAAGATCAGCAACGAGAAAAAGAAGAGAAAAAGAAAGTTCCTATGAGTAAAATCCAAGCAGTGAAGAAAAATTTGAAGGTTGTAAAAGCTTCTACTAGTAAGACAAATAAGCAAAAAAGGTACAAGCGAGGACCTAAGGATAATGAAGATCACGGAACCGAATACCCATGCTTGGTTTGTTCAGAGTTATACTCATACCCGCCTATAGAGGACTGGATCAAATGCGATGATTGTCAAATGTGGGCCCACGAGGCGTGCACAACTTATTCTGGTAGAGGTTCCTATTATTGTGATGGCTGTCAGGAATAACTTTAATTTTATAGTTAATAATTGAGACGATAGGTACAAGTTGATTTATGATGAATGATGATCGAAGAAAGTGCAATAAGTTTAATAATGAAGACTGCAATGAAAAAGAAGACTTAATAGTATTAATATAGTATTAGTTAATTGGCAAAATTTCCTTTTAGTGTCCATTGATCTCGATAATTACCTTATACCCGTTTTGCCCAAACGCCGTACCCGTTTTAGGCACCACACGGGGAAAAACGGGTAGTTTGAAGGTTTTTTTTGTTTTTCGTTTTTGTTCGAATTCTGAAGAATTTTTTTTATGTTTGTTCTAATTTTAGAATCTTTATTAATTACATAATTTGAAAAGTAAAAATAGAAGTTTAATTTTCTTTTCTAACAATTTTTTATTGTAAATATCCCTTAGCGTACCCGTTTTGGGCCCACCTCCCCTATTATTTTATTATAGTCCAATAAAATAAAGTTTCCTAATAAAATAATAACGATTTTGTTTTTCTTTGATCAAGAAAAATGCTTCTTCCGTTCCATGATTACATTAAAAGAAATAATTAATCAATTTAAAACGGGACAAAGATGGAGTACTGTTGAGGATAACTGTAAAGAGAACGAACATTTTAATCTTAATGAGGTCATTCATTCTTGAAATGAGTCTTCAAGTTCTTTTTTTCACTTCCTCGTTGATCAAACATGAGGGCTTTTATTCGACGTTACATGTAAGTTATGATAGGGCTATAAGTTACAAATAAGGTTTAAAAGCACCACTTTCGCCTACAGTATTAAAAATGGGTAAAGTGAATCCGGCTTTAATCAAAGATTGAAATGGGAAAGTGAGAATGTTTCATGACGAAAATTGTACACGCGACTTCTAAATTAACCAATTTGCCATACTTATACCTACTTCAATCGTTACGTGGTTTTTACTTTCCCACGAGTGAATACGATTTCACAGATTTCACAGACTGCTCGCAGTATATCTTGATTCGTGATCTTCAGCTATTTTTCAAGGCCTCTATCAATCATAACTGTGACTGGTCGAATAATATTGCGTACCTACCTATCAATGACAAAAATTCAGCAGGTAGGCGCGTAGCTTATCTACATACCTACTTTTGATGAAAATGCCTTTGTTGAATAATCATGTTTAGGCGCAAATTTTGTTTGTTTCGTTAGAAGTCTTTAGGCCATTTTTTTCAAAAGTCTGTGTTTACCAAGCTGCTTGCCACTGATTGAAGTGATATAAGATTGTGATGGTCTTATGATTTTTCCAAAGAAGTACGCAGAACGGTTATCGTTATGTATATAGGTACTTCCCTTTTCGTATTCAAAAAGGGACATAAATTTAACACATAAGTAATGTGTTTTGGCCTTACAATGTGAGTTTGGTTCCCGGTAACCTTGACGATCCCTCACTTTGCTTTGTTTTCCCAGTATCGATCCAAAATAGGTCGTCACGCAATGGGATACTCATTTATTTTTCAATCCTACAATTTTTGAGAAGGTTAAAGTATTGTTACCTATATGTTCCGAAATAGAAAATGAACGAAGGTGATCTGATAAACGTATCTACTTCAAAGAATACCGTTCCATTTATGTGCGAGTGATATGTAGGTACCTATATAGTATATTAACTATCATTCTACTCTCCGCCGCTCTCGACGTGCCATATTATAGGCTTATACCGTACACGTGGATACGATTTTGCACAACATGATACATTTTCACTGTGAATCCAGGTATTACGGCTCTACATAATGAACACATTAGAAAAAGTTGGTCTATCTAATTCTAATTTGTAACTACTGTAGCTCGAACTCGCTATTAGTTTAGAATTATAAGCATGTTGATAAGTCACTTATTGCAGTTTTTATTTTCATTTTATCATTTGCCTACCTGTATACGCTAAAAACCAGTAGGTAGATAAAGGTTTATATGTGTTTATATTAAATTATTGTTTTTAATTGGGTTTTCCCTTGCGGTCACTCTCGCAAGTCGACATTTACAAACATAATGGAACTAAGTTAAATAGCAGTTCCTAGGTACCTACTTGTGTACCTACTTATTGTAATTTGAATGTACCTAAGTGATAAGTGTCTATCATGTAAGACCAAATAAGACATACTTACATTTATTTTATTCTTATTATCAGTAGGAAAATAGGTTTTCTAGATACGGTACTCTGCTGTTTCAATTTAAACGTTATCCTTACCGTAGAAAAAAAATTGGCACTTCTTGTGTACCACACAAAACGACGTCATATTCTCCATTCATTGCGACGCGGCGCACATTTTGTGAGTCGCCGCGTGGACGCTAGGCCGAGTGGGGGCGGCCAAACCGGTGTCAGTTCGCAAACAGCCGAGGCCGTGTAAGATTGTGTTTCCGAACGCAAGGCGACTTACGGGCGGTTACCGAACGTAAAAGAAATGTCAGTTCACCCCGATATTTTTCGGCGGCCTACATAAATCCTTCGATCTTTCGAACAATTGTGTTCGTGCTAATAATGAAACAATTTAACTGTGAATTTTAATAAGTTATTACCGAATCCCGTCGCGGAGTTTGTGTGAATTACCACTTTATTGCAAATTTATCGATGTTGAATGTGTTTTAGTAACCCAGTTGCGTACACCGTAACAAAATAAGTTTGTAGTCGTAATTCTGTGAAGTCTGTACTGTTTTCTAGTTGGAAGATGTCCTGTGACTCTGTTTATTAGCATATTGAAGTTGTTGTGAAACGGATCGTTGGCTGTTGTGACCTTATTCGAGTGGATTACGTTTATACAATTTAGTAATGACCTTCTAAATGAAGGAGTCGTATCCTGATGAAATTATGCTCTGTTTCGTCCAAGGGTTTGGTGAGAGTGCGCGTGGGTTTAACAAGAACCGTGAGATTGACGGCCATGTGTCAGAGGCTGCTCTAAAGTACAAGAAGCAAAGCAAAAGAGTATCACTTCAAGTAGAGGGTGGTGTGGTTGAGGAGCCATTAGAGTTAGGATCTAAGAAATCGCAGGCGTTAGTGACTGGAAAGTCTTTGAGGCTGTCATCTGGAGGACGGTTTCCAGAGGTAAAAAGGAGTCTGAGCGACCGGTTCGCAGTCATCACTGATGCAGGAGGGAAGAGGCCAGCGAAAGGCCTCTTGACCATTAGAAAGACTTGGTAATTATATCATCTATTTGTATTTTTTAGATTTGCAATTCAATGTTTACATTTCTTTTTTAGACTCAACACCTTAGTTATGGCCATAGTAATACTTTCAAGAGTAGTGAAATAAGTGTTTAATTAAAACCTCAATATTTGGCAATGATCATGAAGTATTTAGTTCGAATAAATTCTGAAATACCTGATGACTACTGCGTCATTGTTTTGTTTATACTTTCTGGGATCTTCCCACTTAGTCATCTTTCTATAAACCTTTTAAATAATGAAATTGCGTTCAAATTTTGGGCACTACAATAAGTAATTCAAGTTAAAAATGACTAATTAGGTATAATAAAGCCTGACTCAAAAATTATTTCACTCATATTCTGAATAAATGACACAACTACCTAATAATAGGTCTATTAACGTTACATGTCACCAATTATTCCATGACCTTTGTTTTCTGCGTCATAAAGACACTTTTCATAACCTTTTTCCACTTAAATTCCACATTCAATTTCTATGTAAATGCCTTGACTAAAAATACTCCCATAGTTAGGTATTTACTAAAGAATTTTCACCTTACCTAAAATAATTAAGGTTCTAATGAAACTTTCTTTTTCATGAATAATTTTATTCTCATGTTTAGTAACTAGGTATGTTATCAGAAGTATTTAAATTCTAATTAGAATAGTTTTTAAAGTGGATTTTTTAAACTAGTACCTTTTTATTTCAAATAGAATATTGAACCAAAGATGATGGAGCAAAAGAAGTTTGCTACCCAATCAGCAACATGTTTGTGTTATCTCTGGTGTTGGAGATTTGTTTTTTATGGTGGTTACTGTCCATACATAGTTTCTGTCTACCATTGATGGATCTCAAACACTTATTTTTTAATAACTCATATAAAAATTGTTGGATACAATAAGGGTCTTTGTTGTATAATAATTAACCTTTTTCAATTTGATTATTGCTTCACAGAATACACTACTAATTTATCTTTGATTTGAAGGTATTTATCTAGAGATTACCTTAAATTAATTACAAAAATCCTTATTAATTGGTCTCCATGTAAGTACATACATATCTATAGCTGTGGTATTATACAGTATGAGCTCATGTTTAATAGCCACTATTCAACAAAGTAAGAAAAGGACTTTATGATAACTAATATTATATGCATATGCATAATTTTTTATGTACAGTAAACAACAACATACTTTTTACTTTCTGATTATAACAGCATTTTTTCATACATTAATTTTAATAGCATTTAGTGAAGTAATAATACTGCTTACAATAGAAAATCCATTATTATAAATGAGTTCAAACTTGACAACCCCCATTACAGTCAGGGTCAGATGCCAAAGGCTTTATAAACCATCAATGACTGTCACTTTTTTTCTAGAATGTCATTTCTAATTACTTAAGCATGAAGTACATAAGTTATAGCCAAAAATTCCTCATATTATAACTCTCACACACTCATTTCGCTGAAGAGCCATATTTTTGAAAGGTCCTTGGTCATTAATATTTTATTATTCCAGTTAGTTATTCTCTGTTATTTCTACATTTGGATACACTCAAATGTTACCTACTTATTATAATTTCTTATTTGAATCAGTTACAAATGCAAACTGATATTATTCCTGATAACTATTTACTGTGTGTTTTTTTCATACAGTTTGATGTTTCATACAGTTAAGATAGAATATGCTTCTTGTAGAAATCAAGTCCAAAACCATTCATTTTAATCAAATCCATATTTTACTGTCATTAAATAAAATTAATATATTCCTTTTGCAATCTGACTGTAGCAATAACTTTCATTACTATTATTGTAATGTTTTTTAGCCTTGGAAGTTTTATATACCTATTTATATCTAATTTATGTAATTTTAAATGAAGTATATTTCGCTTTTGAATATTCACTTAATAATGTCACAATATTGTTTTTCCTTAATGTGCTGCACTTATTATTCTTAGTGTCTATATGGTGGAATTTTCTTTTTGTTTAACTAAATATTAATAATTCACATGTCTTAAAATTTGTAAATTATTTGTTGTAGTATTAGTTCAGCGTTACGACTATGTAATTCTATCTCCTTATAGACTGAGTAATTCTATATCTTAGGTTGAGAGAAAGATCACAGTCCTAGTAAGTGTGAAAGTTAAACATAAAAGCTTGGTTGACGTCTTGTGCTGACGGAATTAGATCAAGTTTACATTGTGTATAACATAAAACCAGATATTAAATTTCAATGAACACTCCGTTTTTACTTGTATTTTATCTGCTCATAGTATAGGCAATATGGAATTTGTCAAACCATACATTAACTTATATCAAGATTAGTGACAACTGTCCATTATTGAACTAGATAAGATATCTATAAAAATATATGTAGGTATAAGAATAGGTACAACTAAAATTTTCATGAACACCTGCAAGATAATAACTATCAGATATTTTTTTTATAAACATATATCTTACACAGTAATTTATCAATATCACTTTTTGATTCAGGTAAAAGACTTAGTTGACTCATTCTTTTTTTTTTACTATTTCATTGTCTAAAATCTGTTTTCCGATATTTTCAACTCTTCGTTTTTTTTAAATTATTTATATCGATGGGCTATCTAGCAATAAAATACCTACTTAAGTTATTATTCGATACTAAGGCGTCAATTATGTTAAAGTAATTGTCAAACTTAATTCAGGAGGAAATAAGTGGGTACAATAAACGTTTTTATTACTTGAAAGCGGAACGATATCCCATAAACGGTGTATTTTCGTGCACATCTAATTACGTGCAAACACCGGTGCAGTGTCGCAACTTTATGATAGATTCTTACCATGTGCTGTCGACCTACTTTGAACGGGCGACACCAAAATAACCGGTACGTTAAGGCCAAGACAAATTGTTTCATAAACGCCCGCTTAATGACGACACTCCCGATTCTGGATAACTTGACACATCAAAGTAAATACATCGGATCTGACTATATCCTTGCCCTAAATCTATTTGCTTTGAATGTTTAACATACGTTTAAACAGAAATAGTTTGAGGTTGACATAAATAATGATTGCGCAAAGAGTCCAGTTAAAACATCTAGTTATTTTTACTCGCTCAGTTCTGTGTAGATTGTGAAGATTCTTCTTTTCAGTCCGCAGTCTATTCACTTGGTATTTTCAATGACTCATTTCATTGCATAAGATTCTTCGAAGTCTACTGCGGTTTGCGATGGCTAGCGAACTTTCCCTACTTACACGTAAATTACGTTGAATGCTATGCCAGATTCGAATTTTATCTGTCTATAGAAAATCTTTTGACGGATCTGTTTTACTTTATACATAATTATACTACTTTTAGTAGACTATCAATTTTATCCTCGGACAGTAATGATGCAAAAATACGATCTCGGTTAATGTTGATACAGTCTAAATTATTTGTTTTGTATTCAAAACATTCAGACGCATAAATCTTCAACTTTTGGGGCAAGTTTATTGCATTTACTTTCTTTTTTGTCCATAATTTTGTTACCAAACTTCATGTGTGTTTCATAGTACCTAACTCAGCCAGTAGTGTTGGATATTAATTCATAGACCCATAAGAATGATGTCATCATTGCCGTTGCAGAATAAAAGGAAGTATCTAATTTGTCGTGCGTGGCCTCTTCGACTAGTAATGATACCTTCCTGATAGTTTATTACGATATTAAGTTGATATTTTGTGCCATTAAACGACAGTGGCTCCCTCTGCGATAAAAATCTGGATGACAGTGACAAAACAATATCCATTTTGGTTTTATTTGATTGGTGAATAAAATTATTTGGAGGTTTGATCTTTTTTCTTTAGCTTTAACTTAATTAGCTTTAGCTTTAAATGAATTTATATCAAAATGTATCAGACTTTCCTTTAACTAGACTTCGATGCTTTAAATGTAGCAGCATGAAGTTTGGACCACCCTAAGAAGCAAGGATAACTATTGCACTTTACGTAACACATTTAGATTTTATGTATAACTAAATGTGTTTGTGTTGTAGATATCGTAATAGTACCAAGAAACCTACTTCAATAGTTACCAACCGGAAAATGTAGTCGCACTTTTTATTCCGGAGTTTTAGGGCCGACCCGTTTTATTTTATTACTCAACGAAATCACAGATTACAGGAATCAGTTTATCCAAAATCCGACTTGGTTTCTATCTGACCAGTTCTTAACTTCGTAGTGATTTGGCTGAAGGAATGATTTGTTTTTCAAAATGCTGATGGTGACATTACGTTTATTTTGATGCAGTGAAGTCAGAAGTAGTATTGTCACTGGTGAACCATTGTTTGATCTTCATCTAAGAGTCACGACTCACGGCATCTATTGTAATATGTAATTCAACATTTGAGTCGTCGCTTTAAACTTAAAATAATGCGCATAAAAATTGAAATCATAGAGAATTGGATTAAAATTATATGGTTTCAGCTTATCTTGTGTTTTTCGAATATTTTAAAGCGCTTCTCAAATTGGATTGTTTAGAATGCCACACTACCTCCTCAGTTAATTTGCCAGACCGGCTTCATAATTCAAGTTTTTATAAATCCAAGTTGTCCGTGAACATTGACTTCTGCATGGAAAATACGTTGTTTTTTATTAGAATCCTAACAGACCTTATTCAAACTGTAATTACTTAGCTGGTATTTTTCTTATGGTATAAGTAATTAAGTAAACATCTACGATTAAGGATAATTAATGTCTTTTTACTGCTTAGGTACAGATTACATTTTAAGAACACGATTTAAAGTTGGTCCTATTTCCAACATAAACTATGTCTGAAAGTCATTGACTGCTTCCAGTCCCTCTTTAATTTAACACAGTTGTTAGATGGAGTCAAGCATAACATTTGTAAAGCGACAACCGCGCGACGTTAGTCATCGGTCGTCGCCATTCGCCATATTATGACGTAGCCTCACCAAATTTCATCATACGTGACCATTTTCTTCGAGAATATGGAGCCAGTGCCAAGGCCGACGCACAAATACGTGACTAAACATCCTGCTGAATTAAGAATAACGCTGTCGTGCCATCGCTCTTTGATGTGACCGGTCTCCCGAAATTGGTCGCCCATGACAATTTTCGTTATATGGATATTGTTTCCTCTTATAGAGCTTTATCTACGTCGCGAATGGAAGTTGGCACGTTTCCAACGGTTGCTCCCTCTATTCGTGATATAAGCATCGCACGTGCTTTAGGAACTCGCCTATTTGCTTGTTTTATTTTCTTTCTATAAATGAGGCGTCTTTAACGTACTTAAGAATTGTCAATGTTCAATGATCAGTGAAATTCTTTTTTGTAACAAGCTGGCATTACATGCTTTAAAAAAAATTCGTATGTAACAACAAATCTGTTTAGTGTTAGAGAATTTGTGTTGATCGTTGTCTGGACTTTAACTACGTAATTTTATGTGTTCGTTACTAACTAAAATACCGGACGTACACGAGTGCGTAAAGCAAGAATTACGGTCACGTGCGGTTAACGTTGGAAAAACACATTTTGGTTTTTAGAAATTCGTTTGCAAAGGGAGGATTCGTTTTGTGTAGAATTTATTTGATAGATCGTTCTGAAACCTCATTTGCTAAATGGAACCTACTTACTTTGATGGCACGTTCGTCTCCTGACCTTCAAAGATTGATTCTAAAGAGTGCTAAGAAAGTGTTAACCTCTGAATATTCTAATATGAAAAAAAAGTGTAAAAGAAATTCAACCTGATGAAATCGTTTGAACACGTGCGTTGTTCAGATATACAATATATCAAAGATTAGATTGGATATGTTTTACATATCTTTAACATCCTCTTCTAAATTCAAAGATCTAGATAATATTAAAAACAAACGTGTTGATATTGAAAGTGACACATCTCCAGCCACGCAGAAAATTCAAAGTACTTCGATAAAAGTCTCGAGTTATAATAAAAGGCTTTTTAAATCGCTGAAATCGATTGCAAAATTAACGTAGCAAATGTATGAAGAGAGCCAATATATTAAAAATACAGAGGTTTTGATACGAGATTTATTGTTTACAGTTTGAAGTGATAGTATTGAATGCATATTGTTTTTTTTTCAGCGTAAACACAACTGCAATACGATAGATACGAGCACTTGAATAACTAGTTGTAATACTCATAAACTCTAAGCCATAGAATAGGAGATGAGTACGTTATCTTTTATGGCTGCTATTAGTACACTATTACCTTCGATTCTATTATGCCTTTTGGAATTATGATGGCGGCGGAATGGTATTTATTGTGGTAAGTACTATCTCTTCTTAAAGACCTCATCATAATTTTCGACCATACACGGCACAAAGTGTACAAAGCTGGCAGTGCCGTAAGAAGCAATGTGACTAATATGGGGTTGACTGTCTCTCCAGTTTTACTACGAAAAGACGGACACACACACAAGACCACAAGACGGTTATAGATGACACCATCTACCTGTAGAAGACTTTTATTAAGGTCCTAGTCTTGTTTTTGGCATACAACCATGTAGTAACTGTGAAATATTGTAGCCGTGTAACTACGTTATATTGCTTAAATTATAATAATTGCCTATCTAACTTATTTCTAGATTGCGTTTTACGAAATTGGAATCGTGATTTTGAAAACTAGTTCCATTTGCGTTTTATTGGTGTCTATAAATACATACATATACCAGATTTTATGTAGTATTGCAAGGTTTACGATTTAATTGCTGCTAATATTTCTTATATTTGGTTGTTTTGTAGAAATGCATGTAATACTGAAGGTCTATATCTTACATAAAAGCAGGTCAAAAGGTGTATTTTTCGTTCTTTCGGAAAGCAAAAAGTTGGGATGATAATGCTGAAAGGAGATTCTGCCACTTCGCCATTACAAGTAGGAATTAATACGCAATAACTAACATCACACGTTGGTAAAGGTTAATGTAGAAAAGAATAAGGGCTTGCAATATATAATGATTGCTGCCTTGAAGATTTTGCCAAGAGTTTTTCTTGCAAATACCAACTGTGAATAACCAGTGTTCTCTTTATCGCTATTTACAACACATGGCGAAGGACGATAACGTTGTCCTCTCTCATCTTATAAATATGTTAGAAAGGAAATACTTTTATAAAAAGGTTACATATGTCTTTCAACGCCAGTTAAAGGTTTCATGTTACTGACACTGTTTAAACAGTAAAATGATTCTCCTATACGAATGTGCTAAGATTGTCTTTTTCTGTGTTACAATTTGTTCATGGTGGATTTATCTTTATTGATTTTTGCCTCTCCCTTAAGACGTCATCGCAACCAAGTTCACATATTTGCTTCTTTATCGTGCCTATTCTTAGCCACACCCTTCAGTGTGTGTACTCTAAGTATGTATTTAACATGAAAGGCGCCCAAGCTTCTAATGGCGTCATAAAACTCTATAATAGTTACTAGTATTCTCCATTTTGGTAGTTTCAATCCTAAGGTAGGCTTTTCTTAGACAGTAAACTCAGTGTCATTAAATAGAGTACAATTGTCAATTGGAAGAAATTTAACAAGTCAGTAGATTTATAATTTACACCTCTATACATACAGGTGTTTATTAATGAATGTGTATCGCATAACCACGAGAGTGAAACTTTAACCGAAGTATATTAATCTTTCCAAAGGAACCTTTGACTTTTGAACTTGTACAAGTTCAGATTAATAATGAATACGAGTCTGTAAGACTTCTAAAATTATTAAGGAGTTTCTGACCTATAAATTGTACCTACACATATTTAATAGCTATTTATTGTAAAGAAAATTCTCACCTGTTTGTTAATCCTCTGCTAATCATTATTTAAGCCTAATCTTGTCTGGATCTAACGACGAAAATCTTAAGAGAAGAGAAGATTTATTAATTCTTTTGATATCATTTTGCTTGTTACTGTTAATATTCCCAAAGAAATGAGAATTTCTTTGAATTGCTTTCATCTTGTTCAATTTTCTATATGGCGTTTCAATTACCACTTCAAAGAGAATATTTGTTAAAAAGTTATCAAATAAAAGTGACCAGGCTGTTTTGGTTGACGTCATCCGGCCTCTTATACCACTTGTGCTCAATCGATGTCTATAGGTTCTAGAAGAGGTGGCCTAATTCAATCAAGTTATTGGACCGTTCTCGTAAATTGCCGCATCGGCGATTCTTACTAAGAACATGGTAAACATCTTCATCATAATGTTTCTTACTGTATAATAATGATGTTTTGTTGTGTTTTCCCTACTTTGACAAGGTCGAACGATTTCTACACTAGTTCAGTTCTCACGACGTATATTGTTTGCAGTATTCGTTGACGTTGGCATATGAGACACAACAGATGTTACACGTGGTCTATCAGTCGACAGAAAATGATTAAGGGGGATTGCACCAGTCTAGTAGGATAGTGATAAACTTGATTTAATTTGATTATAATTAACACAAACAAAAAATAAGCACTGAATACACTTATATTTTTAATTGCCATGATATTGTGATATTGCATATTCGGATCAAATGTTATTCACCAAGCATGGGGGATTGGTGGAACTTCTTTGTAATACCTGCGAAATTATATTGTCAAGTTATTAATCTTTACTAAGTTATGGGGAACAAAAGAAGTAGTATTACTTCACGTCAACTTAAAGCGGATTAACGTACCTCACAAATCCGCCTAAAGGTGAAAAAGCCTTGTCGTTCAAAGGCACGAGGATAGGCGATGCTCGAAGACCTTGGGGCAACTTAATGAAGTATTTCACACTGCTCGGTATCAGCACACCTATGTCAAAAGTAAAATTAAGCGTGTACCAAAGCCATAAAAATAAGATATTTAAACATTAATAATATGCTAAATGTTCTAACCATTTGCGTCATATCGATATTTGCGTAACAGCGACTGCATATTTGGGTTCTGCATGCTGGACAAGACTACGACGGAACACGGCTGTAAATTTAACAAAGACACAATAATTCACTAAGCTCATGTCTTGCGGATTTATTGCGTAGATTTATTTACTTACCTTAGTCATTTCAGTGTTTTGTTTCCTGTCATAGTCAAAGTATTCCTCAGTATCAGGTTCTTCGTATGGGTCCCGCAGTCCAATTACTTTTTCATGCAGGTTTTCCTCATTTTCAACAGACTGAGTACGTTCCCGACCTGGTGTAGGCTCATAAAGATTAGGATCGATGGTCACGTAGTTGATCGGCACCATTCTCTAAAATATACAAGCACACAAAAGTAGCGCTAATTTAGACTTCTAGGAAACAATCTTTTGATAAAAACTCACACTATCAGAACAAAGAATTTTCAAAAATACCACCATTATTACCCCGATATACTTCATGTTTGATTTGGTCTCTAGCTAGCAATAAAGTGATCGTGTGACTCGATCTAACTTTTCTATAGTTTATAAACAGAAACTTGAGAATATGAGAAGTATTCTTCAAATATCACGTAATGTTATGAAAGGTTGTTGAAAAAATAATAGGAGTAATGTTAACACGTAGGAGGAAGATTCTATTGTACCATCAATTGTTGAAGAGCTTGCTATATAGGACGCGACACTAGTGTAAGATTTTACATACATTACTGTAACAACGAATATCTTGTGGTTTGTGCTACAATTTCTAATGCGTAGAAGCAGAGCATGTGTGCTGCTTCACATGTGAAGTTCACAAACAACTACACCCTTGAAGGACACTAACTTGTCGATATTTCTTAGAACTTGAATTGATAGGGTTGATTAGGTTGTGTTTATATTTGTGTTTTGTATATTGTTTGTTGCTAAAATATGTGTAAATTAAAAGGCAGAAAAGAAGACGTCGATTTAGTTGACTCAGTGTAAATAAAATATCAATGTAATCTTTTTCTCATCTGTTTAAAAGAGGAGTCTATACTTGAAATTGAAACCCTTTGTCACAAGAATCGTATTAAGTATTTTTACTTTTTTGATATTATGTTAATATAATACGTAATAATCTTATTTTTGATTAGTCTTTCGTAAGTTTAGCGGTTCATGAAGATATCACGAAAATGTTATTGGCAATTTGCCCTGCGTCGGAAGTGGTTAAAACTTATTTCTTATTCAGCTTCTCCGAAATACTAGCTAGTTTAAAGTGTTTTTGTTTTTATTAACAAGACATTGAAAATAACCAGTTGCTGGAATTGTTTTGTAGAATATTATTGTGTCCAGAATACTGTTTAGGTTATTATAATTTGGTAGAGTGTTATTTAGTTACTAATGCTTTGTTATCTTCCAGCAAACATACTTGTGGTTTATACTTCTATTCTCTATGTAGACATTTACTTTTTTTATTTATAAATGGTGCTTTAATATCTTCCATCTTTGTTTAAACAGATCATATTTTCGGTACTGTTGCCTTGCCATCTATGATTGTTTCTATAACAACACGTGGAACAATATCGTCAGACTGTCGGGCGCCTGCTGCTCACAGTTTATTTTCGTTTCCATACCTAGCTATCTCGTCTGTCTTTATAGATTCTTCTACTTGTATCGTTATCCTTTACACATCTATTTCCCACGTACTTAGTAGGCTATTAGATTATAACGATTGAAGACAGAAAATCTTATAGGATGTATTAGGTATTTTTCTTTATAGTTTTTGTTACATGTAGACATGTACTCGACTTACAGGAGCAAATATCAAAGCAAAAATCTTTTTTCTATTTGACTCGGAATTCCCATTAAAACTTTTAGTCATATCCCCATTAAGCGAAAAACCTCAATGCCAATATTGATAATGAGAAAATAAGTAGTGATTCGTGGAAAAACTTTGGTCCAGCTGGATATTCCAGTGTCGACCAGTTGGACATGTCATCATATGAATTATATGTATTACTGTTGTAGCTGAATTTGTTATACAAGTTTATCCTGAGATATCACGCGTTTCCTGTCCTTGAAAGTGTTAGCGTCAAAGAATGTTGTCCTTGAGTGTGAGAGAACATCTTGTTTGCGCGTAGTCCCTTTAGGCGCTTGGACAATTAACATAACGGGGTCAAGGCAAGCATTAGAATGAGGAACGTACATTCTTTGTCCTTTATTTCTTATCATGGTATTCTGTAGTGTATGATATGATTTTTTAGGATTAGAGCTGGTTAGTATGTAAGATTGTAAGTTAGATTTGATATGACTTTTAACGTTGTTAAGTTCTTAACTTTTTTAATGGTAAAGCATGCCCTTAAGTGTTCTTCTTTTTTTAATACAAAAACACGAAGTATCAAATTCCAAAAACTGATAACCATTCTGTTTGTAATTGTATATTTTTTACAATAATGCTGTAATTGCAATCGGACTCTGTGACTCGTTATAATATACTTATAACTATTTTGTATGCAGAGCGGATACATGTTTTTTTGCCGTCAAAAATTGTATTGTCCACGAAATAAGTATATTTGTAATATTCACAGTCGGTATTTGTACAAATGTTAGTAGTCTCATTGTACTTTATAACACAGTGGTCGTGTTACAGTGGCTCCCTAGGTTTTATAAAACAGCAATTTGTTTTCGAAGTATATAATTTTAAATAGAAAATATTTACGTACATTATTACAATGTAGGAGATAGGACCTGCGTTATGGTTACTCGTATGTTGATAAGTGATTGTTCCAATGATATAATGTTTGGACTTACTTTCATTGTTCTCTAATAGCAATAGGTTCATAAGGTGTAGTGCTTTTGAAGTTTTGTCAGTAGTGTTTTTTAAATTAACAGTTGCTGTAGTCTCAACTCTGATAAGTCATTGAATTAGATTGTGGGTTTGTGTGCCATGGTCCGGAAAAAAGTCGGAAGGAAGATAAAAAATCATCCCTCCTATTTAGTGGCCCCACCGACAACTACATTGAGACGAAGAAGCTACACTAAGTATAAAAGGTACGAGGGAAATTTTAATCGTATCCATTGTTGGTATGTTATTTTGATGCCCGAGGTCATTTATTTTTAAAAGGTTTAATGCAGCTGCGATCTTTTGTTAATATTTCCTTATTTAAGTTCATTTTCTTGAATCAAATTGGATTCTATTCCTGTTTGATTTTTTACTCTTTTGTTTTGACTAAAGCACACAGACATCTGATGTTTGCTATTTGCAATTTTGCGAGCAGTTTCGTGAGGTTTTCCAAACGATTTACTTTGTACTGTAACCGATATCTGTAATTTAGAGAGCGGACAATAATGTGGTGGTTTTATCAGATAATCCTTCAATTGTTTCTATTTGATTTTTATTTTAACTATAAATATAGGTACATGTTTTTTCTCTGTTTTTTAACTACTTTCTTTGACTTCTTACTTTGCGATCGGTATTAGTATTATACTTAGTCAAAGTTTATATACAATTTCACAGCTGGTGAAAACCAGTCTAGGAGTATGGAAACCATTCTAGCTTAAGAAAAAGTATAGGAAAGGACCAAAACCCAATTAGTTACAAGTACATATTTATACACGTGTACTGCCAACAAGTATTATTCCATATTCTTTTTAGGATCCTCATACTTATTAATACAGGCTTGAAATAAATATGTAATCATTTTATGATGTTGTCAGATTATTCATAGAAATGACAATGCTAATCATAGCTCCGACAGCAAGGGTACCAATCTAGGAATTAAACAAATGTGAGGCGAACAATGTGAATAGTTTACAGTGCAATCACTATGAATACTCGATTTATAGTTCGTTGTAAAGTATTTTTATGGTATATTTTTACTACTTATTGGGGTGATTTGAAATTAATGAGCTCTTGCATGATTCCGTATGTGTTGCATATTGTTCGGAATTCAAACTAAGTATTGGTTTGCTTTGTTATTTGAAGCATTTAGTTCCCGACAATTTTAAGGGTCACCGTTACCATAAACTGCAAGTCTTACTTGATTACATTTTCTAAATTCTTCTGTTGTATGTATAGCTTGGACCTGGATCTGCACGTTCTAGTATTACCTCTGTTACACTTTGTCTATGGCCTTTTTTACGTTTGCGATACCATTAGGCTCTGGCTCAAATAAAGTGGAAAGTAAATGCTGCTCTACCTAACTACCAATACATCATCATCAGCCTATTAGTGCCCACTGTTAAAGAAATGCCTCCTCTCTAATGTTGAATTAAAAAAGGGAGCAAAAGTCTAACTACTATGCGAGATGACAATTCTTGAATGTGTGTTTGCTTGTTTCAGGTCAACCGGCAATTTCGCGGCTGGCGCGGCGGGTGGCGGGTGTGGGGCTCCGCGCTCCGCTCCCGCCACCCCGCTGCAGCTCGAACCACACCCTCGGTCCACTAAGCATGATAAGTAAGTCCTTATCCTTCTTTCTTGACTTATCCTCTCGTCTACTGGTATATCAGACACAATAGAAAGCACATTATGTATCGCGTTGTTCTGCGTTCCAGCATATCACGGGTTAAAGATATCCTGTTTACTGATTGGCACATTGATCACAATCTTCAGTCATCGTCAGATGAAAGACGTATCTATTGTTAAATGGAGTAGCCACTAAACGCGTATTTAATTTACCAATACCATGTCTTTAATGACTGTTTGCACATGGGAACAGTTGATCTACGATTGCCTCGTTTATCAAATAGGTAGTGCAAAGAGGAAAGCAATATTTAGGTACGTGTATAGGCTTTTCAACAAATTAATTTTTGTCTAGAATAGTATCCGAGTCGGATATATTAAAAGGCTTTCCTACTAATACGGTTTGTTAATAACTTTTTCTTTGACAAGAATCAGAATAATATGATATCTACGTTGTTTCTTATTTTCGCATGAAAACAACAAATCTTGTTGCCGTATAAAGTTGTCACTTCCATAATGAACTTGGTTGCGCTGAATGCATCGCACGTACTTAGTTATCTTACTCCGAGCAAGCGTAAAATTTGCATAGACAGGGTGTCTATGCAAATGTGAAATGGTACTGTCTCCAATACTCAATCAAGGATGAAACAATGAAACAATGAATTTATTTTTGCAAATAGGCCATAAAACGGCACTTTTACACGTCAATTAATATGTAAAAAACTAGATGAAGCCGGCATTTCCTATCTGACTACTCTGAGAAGAAATGCCGAAACAAACTCAGAGGTCAGTCTCTTTTCAAGTCCAGACAATGTAAAAATAACATAATGTGAGAGAACCGTGCAAGTTCATTCTGTAGTGGTCTTTTGATGAAAGAACCACACCAGTTTAAGTGGACCCGTTCTGAAGACAGGCACGCAAGTGTCAGTTTGCAACCAGCATAGCAAGTGCTGCTGAGTTGTCCGACGAACAATACCGATCTAAAGAACATTTGGTTGGGTCACGCAAGTACTCAAACTGTCAGAACGCAGATAACTGGTAGTCCAAAAGCGCGGCAAGTCTCACACGGTCCTTACACTAACAATAATAGAAAATAATAATAATGTCAATAAATAATTATAAAAATAATAAATAAAATAAAAAATGTCAAATAAAAATAAAAATGTCACAATAGGTGATAATGTCATTGTTAAAAAAATAAACGTAATGTCAAATTGTATATAAAAAGCGTAACTTATGTTACAAACATGTCAACATGACCTGTGCAGAAGTTACAGCGGCTCATTCCCAAGCCTGACTATCTTCTAAGTAGTCTTTTATTTTATAAAATGCTTTACAGTAAAGTTTAGCCTTTATTACACTTTTAAAATTATTGAGGCTCAAATTTTGAATATCCCTAGGAATTTTATTGTAAAAGCGTATACATTGACATCTAAACGAACTACTTATTTTCTGAAGCCTGGAGGCGGGGACAACATATTTGTTTTTCCCCCTCGTGTTAATATTATGTATATCACTATGCTTCTTAAATAAGCTTTTGTTTTTATGAGCGTGAATTACATTTTCATAAATATATTGTGAGGCAACCGTCATTATCTTAGTTTCCTTAAATAATTCTCTGAATTGATGAAGTAATTTATTATGTTGCCTAATGTTAGCTAATTCAGCCCTGCTAACCTACTAGCCTATAGGGCAGCTATTTTTGTATAGGTCAACTGGTTTGTGGGTTACGGTTACAGACCCTAAATAAAATTTAAAACAGAACAAATGATTATTTCGAAATCTATATTAAATCTAATGATAGGTTAACATGAAAGCTGGTAAAAATGTTAAATATATTAGTCACAACAAGACTGAGTTAGTCTAAGTCAAAACGAGTACACATGTTTCTAAAAACTGTTGTAATTGAACAGCTTTTATCCACGACCGCTCTTGCAGAAAAACAGCCGCAGCGTGCGATACAAATGTAACTGTCTTTGAAAACGCGGAAGTGGTTTTAAAACTGTCGTGATTG
The DNA here is from genome assembly GCA_902829305.4 of Spodoptera exigua. Classification (NCBI taxonomy): domain Eukaryota; kingdom Metazoa; phylum Arthropoda; class Insecta; order Lepidoptera; family Noctuidae; genus Spodoptera; species Spodoptera exigua. Next base: position 6,392,347 of record LR824616.2, on the reverse strand, counting down.
CGACTTATGAGTGCGCTGCGACAGCAAAACCCTTACTGCTGTTTTATAACATTTCAAATAATTGAAATGTTAAAAAATAAAGAAAAAATATTGAATACGAAATGTACATTTTTGTAAAAGTCCTACACAAAGATTTTCTCCTGTGTCGCGGGAACAACTATACCCAGACCCGGAACAACAATTTGTGGATCGCATAAAGAATCCTTGTGGGAACCGAACCCCCGACATGATAGAAGGCAGCTCGTTATCAAGCCATCACGTCAACTGTGCAGTCAGATATACTCGTAAAGAAAAGATTTTTGAAAGGTTAAGAAAATTCTGTCGAGGTCTCTGTGCTTGCAAGATTATTACGTTTACGTTGCAGAAGTTAGAGAAGTAGTTAGTTAAACAGTTACGTAGCGTTTTGCCATTAACTCTGAATTCGTTAATAGGTAAATGTATTACGATTCTCCTAATCGTCGTCTCACTCGCAATTTTGTTCTTATCTGGATCCACGCGTCATTGTACGCGTGAGCCAATCTTTATTAAAGGAACACGCTTAGTGGCAAGCGATTTTGTCATTTACCAATCGCACATTATCTGTGATTATAGGATGATTAATATCGTTTTGTTCAGATCAGACCATTCCTTTAGATATGTTTACGTCGTCAAAGCAATCGGAATAAATTGTTTTTGTTTAATATGAAATAGTATCAGTTGATTTGTTTAGTCCTTTGGTGTAAAGTTGTTATGCGTTGAGGACTTTTGTGTTGTGCTTTTTCGACAATATGGAGGTCGTGTCATTGCAAGACAAACAAAAACAAAGGTAATATCTCAAATTACATTATACACACAACTCTATAGATAGGTATTTTATATTGTCCGCGTAAATTTTTTGTCATAAACAAGTAGGACTTCAATTAGTATGTGCGTTTTTTGCTTTGTTAGATAATATAATATGGTTATTGGTCAACATTCCTATTTAATTAGTTATCATTTTAGGTTTATCGTAGCCCACTGGTAAACATGGTCCATTTTCAACTGCGGATGTTTACAACATGTCGTTTACGTCAAACCCACAATCCGAAGATATTCGCTAATAATACTTATCATTTACTTATTTATATTAGTATCTGCGTTTTCTTGTAAAATAGGTTGTGTAAAGAAGAAACATTTTAAAAGAATATCCCAGATCCTCGTTCTTATGCCTTTGTTAACTAAGTTTTTTTTAATGGTCTTACCAGTTACCAAGCTGTCTCCCGAGTCCAAACTTATCCAAACTTCAATAATGCATCAGTCGATTGGAATAGGCTCTCTATAAAATATAATGAAGGTCTAGACTACTAAGAGTTTAGGGAAAATCTCGTTAATATAATATGTATAATTGTGAGTGCTTCTTACTAATTTCCTATCCACTGGTCTAGTAACATTCAAGCGCAAAGACTAACCACCTTTACACCAGTAGTCTTTGTAGTGTCGGTGGCCTAAAAACGAAATTGAATATATTGACTGATGTGTCTGTGATTAGATTGGCACCCAATTGTCTGCGAATCGAACAAGTCAAGGATATTTTATGTAACGAATCATACTTCGATCCATTTAGCATTATGTTTAGGAAATTAAGCCTAAATTCTTAGTCCGCAAAGAAACCAATGGGGCTCTGTTAGGTACGGGTTAATTTCTTTCCAATGATGTATAGCACGTCCGGATAATCCAGTTACCTTAAATATTAGTCCTAATGGAATGTAACTCCAGGATTTGTAATTAATTTTGTAAACGAATACTCAAAAAAATTAATAGATATCGGGAAATGCATAAATTTCCTCATGGAATTTTATTGGCTTACATTATTCATTGCACAGTTCAAATTTATTAGGTTCTTCTAAGTATTTTTCTAATCGTTTCTGTTATTAATGTTCGTTCATGTGTAGTCTGCTGACGTCAACGCTTTATACTATCGAGGATATCTACAAATAATTTGATGGCAAGTATCTTTACGTATCTAATCTTACTAAGTTTCACCTAAATAGTTATTCAGCTGAATTGGAATCATGCTCAGGTTTTTTGGCATAATGCTGAGAAATCTATTTTTGATTTTTTTGCCTCTAGTGATGTATCTATTCCTGGTTCGATAGTCTGTTTGGATTCGCACCGAAATACTTCAAGATTTAACGAAGAGTCTTTCTCTTAACCAAGAATTTCGAAATTACCCAAGTCTTTAGAAGATCAGCCAAATATTACTAATGATGTTATGTATTTTGCTGTCTTCAGTGAATAAAATGCCTATGGGCGGAAAAAGTCCTCATAAATTTTACTTAGTCTTAATACTTCTTGATAAATTGATAGTCGCAAACTCGTTGTTTGGTTAAATTAGGTAGATAACATTCGACATACTGTCATCATTAGTAATGGTTTTAATGACGATTTAAAGTTTTCTTTCAAACTATTTATGGACATTCTGATACCCATAACTTGTTTTTATGTATTATTGTTAAACGCGTAGATTTCTCTTAATAAAGCTAGCTTAGCTATTGAATTTGCAAAAGAGAAATTTCCAAAATCAAAGTTAGAAGAAGGAAGAACTGCGCCTTCCTCCGTATTTTGTACATCAAAGATAGATATACAATTATGACTTGTTTGATTTGCTATGTTAAACATTGCACGATACAGATGGAAATGATGGCTTATTTCTGTTTTGTTGGTTTTGGCATAATAGCGCAAAGTTCCATTAGTTCTGTTGATGTTGTTTCTGAGGACAGAACATCGATAGCATCAAAGGTAAAAGGATTGATTTACAACTTGCTTTGTGAATGTTTAGGTAACAGAGGAATGAGCAAATGGCGAAAATTCAGGCGTATATGCTAATTTTCCCAAAAAATTAAACCAATTAAATGTTCTACCTTCTATGCAAACACATTCAATGAAAAATTAACCTTGCTGGATTAGGATTAAATGTAGTATTGTTTGTACAAAGTACGTGTCGATGTCACGTGTGAACAGCAATACAGTTGTTGAGCCCATTTGTCCAATCAACGTAGATAATATTGATGTTCCCGGCTTGCCCTCGTTTCGCGCGAACTCTTGTAGCGATAGCACAACAGTTGGTTTATTGTATTTCGCTATCTGGCGGATTTGTTCTCATATCAAGCGTGCAAATCCTTGCATTTGTTGGATTATTTTGGCTTCACACAAATACAAAAGAGACGACAGATAAGTTTATCACTTTCAATATTCCAATACCTTTAAACGAGAAATTCTGATATTATATGTACACACGATTCATTTTCAAAAAAAAGGGAAAAATACCAACCTTAAATTCCTTGTCCATTCTAGGTTTCTTTGGCCTTTCCAATTCAGTAATTGTTGCTTGTATTATTTCGGAAATTCCGAACTGCTTTGACTCGTTTTAAACAAGAAGTAGAATTCATACCTGCGTCATTCAATGGTTTTTGCTTAAAAATTAATATCCTAAAGACGTAATCAAGCCTATAAAATGTCCCAGCTTTTAAATATAAATTCTTAGGGTTTATAATCTATTGTATTCTGTCTGTACCATACTTGTTTATAAACATTGTCGCTTTACTTGCTTGCAAACATTATATTTCCAGCCAGTATATTCTCTTGTAGCATTCGCACTGTACCGTTCCGCTGTGGACCGAGTGAATGGGGGCTCAGGTGATTCGAGTCTTCCGATCGTACGATTCTTGTGTTACCTTTCTCTCCGAACTTCTCGATGTCTATAATACTCGTTTGTACTGCAAGCCGGCACGTCAGCCGAGATATTGCGTTATTATATTTATATGTTCCGATTCACAAGGTCGTTGGACTTGAACGTGCAATCCACTTGAACTCTATTCATAAGCATTGAGATCCATCAATACCAAGTAGGATTTCTTTATTTATAAAATTGTAATGTGACCTACAGGTCTAATATGATTATATTTTGCTTTACTCCAAGCTCTCTATCTTATCGTCGCGATAAATTAGTCCGTACTCGATACACAATCGATATTATAACTAGATACGTTTATGTATAACTGTTTTCAACAGTTATTCTCGCGAGCGCGGACAGGCTACATCGGTGTCTTGTTACTCGATTTTTAATTCTTAATTATTAATTCAGCGTTCGTAAAGTTGTGTTTCTTCTATTTTAGCGTTGTAACTTAATGGAAACAGAGTGTGTGTGCTGTGTGCTGTGTTAATATTCGAACCGGTTTGTTTTATATCAGTGTTGTGTAGAGAAATATGTTAGCAATATCGCTAGCTAGCGAATTCGTAATTCCACATGTTGTGCGGTCATGTTTTGTTATTGTCTTCGAACCGGATAGTATACACGTTGAATGTAGTAAATCTGTCGCGTTACTTGTCATGATTTTGCGACCGGTTTGCACGTCCTCTTTTGCTCAACTGAACAATTTCCACTGACCCCGCATTGCATGGCAACGTGATCATTTATGTCATCGCACTAAGTTTCTGCTTTATTTTTGTAGCGTTGTGAAGAGGGATTTTTGTTATATTTTTTTATTGTTTTTGAATTTTGAAATCCTCAACAAATCATGTTGCTTATCTAATTTCCAGAATGCTTCCAAAAGTTAACAGATTGCCGGTTTTTGCCTCTGAAAATAGGCCGTCACTAATTATCTTGTTGATGAATTTCTTACGCAAGATTTCTTGGCGGTTGATTTTTTAGATTGTAACAATATTATCCCACTTGTTGGAATGTTTCAGTTGTAGGCTTGAATTATTCTGATAATTTGCACTATTTTTGTTTTATCAGTCTTTGGTGGTTTATCACTCTATGTAATCTGTTTATCTACCTATATTCCGTACACCTGTTTATTTACAGGTGACTAATTTTGTCGTTGATTAGAGATAAATATACCTAGCTAATGTTATTTCGTGCTCGTAGTTGCTCAATTTGCTATACACATTGCGTGATCGTTGCCTGCAGTGGCTCTGGCGAATAGTTTCATATAATTGGCTAGATAACCGTGTCTACAATCGAGAACAGTGTAAACAACTCGAGCTAAAATAAGTAGGCTTAGTGTTGATGGAAAGTAATTTGCAATTGATTTATGATTCAACCAAAATCTGTATACTGTTCGGTGCAAAGCACTAATGTACACAAATATCCATCCCGTCAAAACATTGAATCAGTGAAGGTTGCAGATGAATTACTGAGATTCGAATTTTACAAGGAAGCTTGAATAGTTTCGCTAAATTCTCGAAATTATCAACCTCGACAGTTCGATTTAATGTTATACTAATAAGTGATCTGTGTTTTCCTCATTTTAATATTCCAAGTAATTGTGGGGCAGACATTTCTTGAGGTTTACTAAGTAAACGTAAAGGTGGATCTTTGCATCTAACGCTATTTCTAAATTCAGAGTACCCAAAGTTGTATAGTTAAACACATTACTGCTATGAATTTACTCATTAAAATATATGAGTTTCTATTACATACATTTAACGTGTCGCCTATTAAATCGAAGTCATACTTATTTTCATCTGTAATGCCTACATTTGATTTTATTACCTTTTTACCTAGTTTTCTAATGTTTCATTCTTTGATTTCTTGTTAAAGCACTTGGAACTTTATTGTGAAAAATGTGAAGTTGTTATGTGAATAGAAAATAGTGAAGAATGGTCGACAACGCTTCATTTGAGTATTCTGATGAATCGAGCGCGGAAAGCATCTATATCAACGATGCTAATGGAGGGTAAGATTTGTCAATCCAATTATTATTCTTATTGTACTTTCCCTGCTATGTAATGATATTATAACACATCTACGCAATGATTAAACAGCACTATGAATAAGTTTCCAAACAGACTTGACCTGTGAATCTGTGTAGCTATTTGGCACATATTGTATTGAAAAGAATTCTTGGCATAAGAATGCAGACTTCATTTCAAATATTCTCAGGGTTAAAGTAAATAATGTAGTTTCTCATTAAAGTGTACCTTGGAGGTTCAGCTAAGCCTAATTTTATCATTGACATTAAAGATAAAATTTTACTTAAAATTGTATACCTTGACTTGTAATGTCTACTAATACATGATTGCTCTATTCATTGTTTTGCTGTAATCAGTAATATGAAAATAATAAACAGACAAAAAAAGTTAACAACGATCTTTTCCATGGCCATAATGAATGTCTGTTGATGAAATATGATTGAAATACCTCTAGTTGCCTAAAACAAGAAAATTAATTGGTGAAGCGTTTCCAATAAATCTCGTTTCTTTCTTGGCTTGACTGCTCATCTCTTGACTTATCATCGTCAAGGAAATTATAAATTGATTGAAAATATAATTGAAATTCAAAATTGATTTTGTCGTATACTTTATCGGTTTTACTAAAATATTCACGACCTGTTAATAAAATTATTCTAAATTCAAATTCGCGTCCTAAAAATCCCATTGAAGTTTTTATTCCACAACAAATACATCCTGTTCTTTCACTGGAATCGTAACAAAATAACCTGATTTTTTATCATTAACATTTTTCATTGAAACTCGAATAACAAACTGCATCGAACTATTCTCCATATGCCCTGAATGATAAACGCGGTGTCCTACCGCTCCCTGTTATCCGTGACATATTAAAATTCAATAACTTGCGTAAACTCATGCGTCACACAATGTTTTATGTATTTAGTACAAGATCTGTCACACCTTATCTTTATAGGAATAAGGTAGATTTTATCATGACCATGGGGATATGTTTTTGCTCTGGGATCCTAAATTTTGTATGGATGCATATAACCTGGGACAAATACGATTGTTGGTCAGTTGTACGTGTTATCGTTTTGAAGCTGGTGTCCTCCTGTTCTTGTTGCGAAAATGGGTGTGTTTTTCTTAAAGAGGTGAGATTCCATATTTGTTCTTCTACATTCAGATAACATATTGTTGATCTCTTTTTCATTTTATCTTTGACGTCTTTTTGGTGATTTATTGTCTATTAAAAGATATGGTCAACAAATAAAAGGTTTTCGCAAGATAAGAGTTCCGCGAAAAAAATTCCTAATGGGATCGTGTTTCTTAATTAGAATTGCTTTTTCTCATGCGGATAATGATTCCGAATGAATGAATTCGTAGTAGAAAAAAATTCTGGACATTTCGAGCTTCTCTCTCTAGTTGCATCATAAAATGTTAATGAAAATCCGAAATCAATAGATTCTTAATAATTTAGGTCAGTTCGATATCAATAAATGAGTTTTTGATAAGAATAAGGTTATTTAGAAGTTATGTCAATGTTATAATGTTTTTGATTAAGAAGTATAATAAAAACTACGTTACCATCAAGTTTATTTCTGAAATTCATTGATTCATCAATCTTACCACTTTAAGTTATAAAACTAGAATTTTATAAGGTTTTCATTTTTAGGGTTTTTCTTGTTCAAACCAGTCTCAGTTTTTCGCAAAATTTAATTTAATTTAAAATCAATATATTGTCACAATTGTCGAGTACAAATAGTAAAGCGATAACGGTTTCCGCTTTCATAACAATGTTTTAAGTGAATCGATCATTGTGTCTCAATGCTCCGTCCTGTCACTAAGCGTGGTGAACTATAAACTATAGTCTTTGTTTCCCCCACAATCGTAAATAATGACAACGTTTGTTAAACTAAGCTACATTGTCATTTACACGTACTTACCTACATACGTTTCTAGAAATTAAGATTTTGAAGGAAGTTTGTTGAAGACGTATTAAGATGGATGTCCACATCATACACATCATGTGGGTTCTTTGAATAGAATAGAAGTTGTTTTGGCACAAAAAGTGTCAGTATAGCTGTTAATACGAAATTTTACATTAAGATATTTTTTCAAGTTTTCTTTAAAGATGCCAGTAGGTCTACGTGATAGGCTATTGACAAATATAATACTTTTCCACGCACCGTCATACAACTGAGAATTCTATTAATCAAAAAAACTTAAAAATATTGTCCATAACCGAGTTGTTCAGTAACTGATAATTGAATTGAAAATTCTAGACCACGATTCATAAATGGTCTCCCAATTATTACTATTTAATACATACATATTTCACAAAACGTTTCTCTATAAGCCTACAGTTATGTTTGTCGGAGTCGATTTATATAAAATACCAAAATAGATAAATATAGTTTTATATCGTACGATGTGATGACTACTATTTTATCGTGGCTATCTACTAAAACCTGCAGATGAAGCGTTTGATATCTGATAGTGTCGTTATTTTCCAAATTCCATAAGTGTTATTATTTCCGTAGTTTTACTAGAATGGTCTCTATTGAGCATACAATATGATGTACGCTTCTGGACCCATTATTAAAGGAAATAGTCGATTTTCCAGACAATTTATTGCAATTTCCAAAATGTAGGTAAAGGTCTCGTGTTTTCAACTTTGTACTTCTTGTCATGTTTCAAAACTCCAAAAAATATTTGGTCAATTTTATTTTGACCTTTCAACGATGCAAATGCTACGAACTTCTTCTTTCTTTTCTATATTTGCACATTAATTCACTTGAAAGTTTCCAAATAAGGCCATTGTTCAGCTGACCGATCGAGCCATTCTTCAAATAACGTATTTATTTGCAGCGGGAAGTGGCATTCTATTCTTAACCAAGACCTTGGAAGTTGGCTTTAATGTTGCCAGTAACGGCAGTAGCATGGCCAGTAAGGTCTTTCAACTCAAAGCGATTGTGTGGCTTCTGATTGTGATTACTTAATTTGTAGATCACACTGAACTAAAGCAAACGTGATCAATCACGTTTTCATGACGTGGATTACGTACTTAAAGTATAGCGTTTCTAAAAAAATTCCGCATCGACCCATTTCTTGTTGGAAAGTGTTTAAATGTAGAATTGCTCACAATATCGCGCTTTGTCCTGGCAATTGTGTAACTTATGATAAGGTTATTGACTCGACGAGTAAAGTTGGCACCATTCGTCTGCTTATTAATTTATGCAACGAAAATGCTCACCGGTAGATAAATAACCATAGACAGAATGTATTCTTTCGTCGCCGTTGTCCATGTGACGTGTAACAACATGCTTATTATGTGCTAGTCACGTGCATTGGCAGCGAATTGTGAGCCGCGGGTCATCACGTGTTCTGTAATCATGGCATTATAGGAAACATTGCGGCTTCAACTTTGTGAGGAACCAAATTGTTCATTGTAGTTGGATAATCCTATTTGTTACATAAGATTTATTGTAAAGGTAGACATAACCAGCACATATTAAAACTATAAACACCAATCATGTAAGTATTTACAGTCAGCCCCATATAATACAAGTTTAAATAAAACCGTACTTTTTCACAAAGATAATGAATAAAAGAGAAAATTTTAAACAAAACGGCGGAGTCAACTTTCTACCAAAAAACGTAGCCATAACATGCACAATTAAGTGGCTTAATTACTCATAATTGAGACCGAATTATTCTGTACAATGGCAATATTAAAACTGTAGGTAGCCGGACTCACAGGAGCATATATTATGTAGGTTCAGCTTCAACAAATGAAGTGAATTTTTAAAGAACCCGAGCCAATTTTGACCTTCGAGAAACAGCATGGAACAACGATGGTTGTTACATAAAACATGAAGTTATCGTTCTGCGCATCGAATATTTAGTAGTCCTGCACTACAACTGCAAAACCTAAGTAAGGATCGGATTCTGTATTTCACATATAAAAGGACTTCTTTTTCTGATGCAGACTAGATCTGACTACGATATTGCTAATTTCCTAGAGTATTCTGAGAAGATAGTGCTGTGGATAACATTTGAATGAACATTGAAGTGTTGACTAATTGATATACTCTGTATTTTCTATTCCGTGGATATACTCATCAACTAAAAGCCATAAATGACGGTAATAACGATAAATACGTATACTTGTAACTCGAAAAACCATATTAGTAGTAGTTGTGTTATTTTAGTACAAATATTTGGTTTTATCCTTGACATTAAACTAGTTTTGATTCCCTTAGCGATTATTTTTGTAATTCTATCAACATGTTTATGTTTTATGACTTCCGTGTTCGTAATGTACAATATTGAATCTCTATCATAACGATTTTCATAAAACTTTAGAGTATGCTAAAAGTGCTATCAACCAGAACGCTGACCTTTTACTTTTATGAAACGATTATATTTTTACTTTAGTAAAATTCTACTTTTTCTCTGCTGGCTATTAAGGCGTATTTGGCCGTACGAAATATTTAATAAAGGACCCTTATTTTGCTTTTTAATTTTTTGTTCATTAATATTTATGCTTTGTTTTGTTTTGTTTGATAATTTTCGCCAACCATTTTTGTTATTGGAGGATACAGGCAAATTTTTATAAGGAATTATTATAACACTTATATAACAATTTTCAAAATTTTTATTCAAAAATTTTAATTCTTTTAAAATATCGAAAATGTAATAAAATATGTATTTGGTTGAATAATTCCTCATGAATGTCGCCTGATAGTAAATTGTTGGACAAATTCATACCCTTAAGTGCATTCTGTATTAAACGAGTAGATCATTGAGAGCAGGCCTACTCTCAACAGCAGTCCCCAAAACGTTCCCTCATCATTATTTGCAGCTAAACCATTCACATGTACCAATTGTACGATTTATGAATGGAAGGGACTTTTATGTATCATGCTTCTTTTCCAAAATGATTTCTGCTAATGAAAATTAATACAAATACTGATACGACTGACAAAATTTGAGAAGCTGACGGTTTGGTCACGCGGAATGAATAGGATTAATACGTTTTACTGACCCACTGACCTCATTTGTGGCATACGTTCAAAAGTCCAGGTGAGAAGTACTCGCTTGCGTGACCGCTTTGAAAGATTTAGGGAGTGTACCTAGTAGGGCTTCAGCATGTAGGTCGTTGCCTAAAAAACATAGAGCAACTGAATCGGTTATTGCAAAGGAATGGTTTAAGGCGCCCGTTTCTTTTGCATGAGTGTGCGGTTTCGAAACCGTGCAAGTACCAATGTGATTTTTCCGAGCTATATGTACTGCCTATGATTATTTAGGCACCACTAACACACGGTGAAGGAAGACCGTGAGGAACCCGGGACTTATAATTTTTAATGTTAAGTTTGAAATCGCCAATTCGCCTTTAGCAACGATCGTGAACCTTTGTCGTGTGAGAAGAGTCCTTTGCTCAGCAGTGGACACTAATAGGTTGATGATGTGATGTAGATTACGTTTCATACCACGACTATTTTTATAACGGTAACCTACTGAATTTGTTCTACTACCGGTAATTTATAATAATTAGGTTTAAAGGGTCGTTTGGTGTGTCGTAAAACATTTGTATCGGAACCGAATCACCATAATGTTACGCTATTTAGTAGCCGTAAAGCTCAAAGCTTCGGGAAATGGTACGGGTTTATTGGGTTACAGTTGATTTAATAAGGTTTTTCTAAATAGTTTTTTTAGAGGAATAATTGCTATTCTTTTTCCGTGTAAAGTAATTGCAACGGTTGAATTATAGAGCGTATTAAACAAATAATGCATACCTTTGCATTTTATGCGCCACGTGTACCTAATACAATTTATAAGTACTTACCAGTATGTATTATGGACAGCTTGAAATTTAAAAGTATCTATGATTATAAATAATACATTTCTCATGCGTTATTACTTTCCTGAGTTATATTGAAGTAATTTACGGGACTGTGTACACATAATATGAGCCCCTTGCGTAGCTTGAAACTAGTCGAGTTATGTATATCGTCAAACAACATGATTAAGCCTAATACCTGTATCAATATTCAATTTTTTCTAATTTGCTGAAATTTAGTAGTTTGATTACATTATTCCTTTGATATATGTAACAAAGACGTAATATGCTCTTGCATGGCAATAAACCTACTGCACTATGATCTAGACTAGTTACTTGAAGAAATCAGTAAATGTTTTTAATCATTCATTAGCCATATGCATTACTTGTATACACGAGGCAGTCGTAAAACTATTTATTAGTTATATATACAGTTCATAATGTACTTTACTATGTTATGTTATTACCTATTAGCCTATAACGGCTATATTTTCAATGTATAGCCTCATTGTACCATTTACCTCGTCAGTTTCCTCAGTTGAAGGATTTCTTATTTAAGTATGTCAGCTATATCTTATATTATTATATCTATCAATGTCTTTGAATATTGTTTTAACAAAATAGAAAGTCGTGTTTTCCTCCAGTGATTTTGTTATTGAACTTATATGGTAATGCCGAAGGCAGAAAGCAATGTCTTTTATTTATATGGAGATTTCTAGTTTTCGTATTATTGGTAAAGGAAAGGATATCGTACAGTATTCGATATATTTATACATGTTTCTTTGTTAGGAATTATTTATTATTTATTATGACCGATAGCGATATCGAAAGTATTTACGAGGCGGCAGGGAAATATCGAATTCCTAAACGATAAACGTACCTATACATATAGTGTTAGATTATTGCGTATTAAATTTTGTTGTTTTTTCTTTTCAGACAAAACATAAAGCCCTTGTCGGGCTCAGCGCCGTCCGTCCGCGCTCCACCGCCTAATGCGACGGGTACGGGCGATACGACCGACGGCAAGCAACCGAGCAAGTCACGGCAGAAAAAGTTCCAAAGGCACTTTCCTCAAGTGGGGCCCGAAGAGAAGGTGCTAAATTGTAAGTTTCTCAAAGATAATTTTCAATCATTTGAAAATTACCAATAGCATAAACACATCGATATTTGCCAGTTTGTTCCAGACATCAGTAAAGTGCCGAGACTCCTCCTCGGCTAAGATAGGATAGAGGAATAATTTTATTTAGAATAAATAGAAGTTAGAAGTATAAAGTTTTGATTGGGAAAGTTGACGTTTTCGTTATCGGATTCTGTGTTTATGTACATTGCAAGTAATCGACTTGTTAAGAGCTCCACTCTGCCATAATCCGCCAGTAATCGAAAGTTATAAGTTGGATTTCGTTTTAAAACTTCGAAATCTTTAATATGCGCGTCGGCTTTCGCAACAGGGATTTTTATTATTATTTAGGAGCTATAAAAGATTAGAAGGACTTAAAAGCTTTTATTGTGGCTTATAAACGTTATCTTCTTTACTTAAGATAAAATACGCGAAGTATCACTAGTTTCTTTAATTAATAACGGTAATGTTATTCTCGCAGTTTGTTCACTTTATCATTAGAAAGGTAGTTTAAAAGCTAATATAAACTTGTCTGACATGACTATAATCGACAGTGGCGCCAGCTACAACTGCAAAAAAGTAAAAACCTAATTTGTTTTATCAAGATCTGAAAATTTGAGTGAAAGGCGTTACTATCGTCATTTACCGCGGTTCTCGCAAAGCTCTCGTTAGAAAGTTAGTGCTACCGCAGAATATAGTTGATTACACTACGTCAACAGATAATAATACTTTTGCAAGTCTAAGTGCCGGCGATTTAGAATAATAGAAGTTTCGTCACAATTCGTCTGGTAGTGATTTCGGTCATGATTTATGAAATAGTCTAGGTAAAGGTTAGGACGGACTTGATTTCTACAAACCTGTTGTAGAATCGGTATTCTATGTAGACTTGATTTAGTGATAATTTTTATTAGGTAGATGTTATTGAATTTTCTTTATATTACGTGTCGATAGTATAGCGATAAGTGTGACTTTCCTTCAACTCAATTGGCTTAAAACTGTAAGTGTGTTTTTTGAACGTCATTAATTCTAAAGATACTTGGGTCACTGTACAAATGTATTGATAAGTGAAACATCAAAATCGACCTTGGTGAATTCTACGTAACAAAAGTGTGTTTTTTTTCAATACTAGTTTTCCTTTTAAAACTCGATATGAAATACATGGATTTTCCTGTTATCCATAGTTATTAAAAAGAGGTTACTGACGTAGAAGTAAACAGTATTTCCGAATACAATTTCAAAGTCAATGCCTCGTCCTAGATTTTTGACATATGAAATTCTGAGTAGTAGATATGACATCATTATAATGTGTTCGTAAAAGAGGTGTGTCATTGAACCCTATCCTCAATCTCCTCAAGTTTGTGAACCCGACATATGACCTCTTTACATGTATTGTAAGTACGGGATCACACCACATCATAGGAGAAGAGTTATATAGGCTTAAAAAGGTCACGTACCTCTCTATAGAAATGTGCCGTAACAAGCGTTGAACTGTAGGGAATCCGGAGTTGGTATATTAAGAGGTCCCGGTGTCCCTTGCAGGTGTTGATGATGGCCACCGGGGAGGTTTTCGTTAGGTAAAAATCCCACATTCCCTAGTTTTTTTCTCCAAGAGCTAGGGGCCTTTTGAAGGATTTCCCCCGTTAACAATAAGAAAGCACGGGATCTGACCACATCATGTGATAAGAGCTATACATAGTATACATACATAAGTATGGATATGGAAATAGGTTAAATTGATCATGAAGATTTTAATCGCTTTTTATTTCATTTTGGCCATATTCCAAATGAGTTATCTAATATTTTTTTTTTTATTATAGCGTAGTCAAATAGTCTTCCAGTAATTAATTCCACTTAAAAATATATTTCTTAAGATGATCTTCTAAGTGATTATAAAGAACATTTAAACTCGACACTTATGCAATAAAATCAAGATTCGGTCGAGGTCATTACTTGAAGCATGAAATCAAAACGAACAGTTATAAACAATTATATACCTTAGCATTTAAATTATCAATATTCCCTATTTTTTAAATTTGCATACTTACAATAGCTAGCTATAATTCACATAAATTCGTATGCAAATATTCGAAATTATTGTCTTGCAGACGTCCTGTTATAGGTTATAGTTCAAAAATGATCTAATCAACCAAGAACATGGTTTTCTATAAAAAACATGATGTAGGTAGAATTGACGAGTTCTTTGGAGCACAGATAATGAATTCGATCCAAATGGAACATTCTACAATATTACGAATAATCTTCTTCTTATATATAAAAATGGATCGCAAAATGTGTTGTAAGCGCATAACTCAACAACGCCTGGACCAATTTTGCTAATTCTTTTTTTGTTGTGTTCGTTATTGTCAGGAGAAGGTTCTTATCTAAGAAAATATTAGAAAAGTAGAGGGGAAGATTAGGAAAAGTGACCCTTTAATAGCGAGATAGTTGGACCCGTGCGAAGCGGGGGCGGGCCGCTAGTATTTATATAAAATTTATTGGGACAAAACTTATTATTTCCAAGCAGGTTCCTACGCAAATAAGGTCACGATGATATAACATATAATGTGGGTTATTTATACAAAGTTTGAGGTCTAGTGTACCCTAATGTGACCTCGGGCTTAGTGGAAAGTTTTGAAGTAGTATAAACAAGGGTTAGATAGCTTCTTTGTTTAGATATGACAGGAGTGACCTTGTTTATCGTCAATAATAATTTTTTTTATTTCTTTTGTTCCTATCCAAAGAAAAAATGATGAGATTTTATTGACTTGTTGATTTGATTGTTTTTTATATACATATTTTACACAAAAATAGCTTAATGTTAGAATAGTCTTTGTTTTCTGCAAGAGAGATCAAGGTATTCAGTAACACAGATAATTTTGTCCCAAGACAAAAGCGGAGGAGGCCCGAATTTAAAGCCTCGAAAACAGGCGAAAAGTTGCGAGACTATCGGTTGTTTATTGGATACATTTAGTAGAATGTTCGGGGGAGCTACACAACTTGGTTCCGCCTAGTCCTTTCCGCCATGGTACCACTAGACAACCGGAAAAATTTCATCGCTTTATAGTGGAAATATCACCTATACGACAGCGCGGTTCCCCAGTTTTATGACTTTTCGAATTCTTTGCCGGAGTCTGAGTTCACCGAACGGTGTGACCTAGATGTCTTCAAGGCCCGAGTTTATAGGTTGCTTATGGTGGTCACGTCCACCGTAGGTCGCATCATCGCTTTCCACCAGCCGTGATAGCGGCCCAAATGCCTGCTCATTTTGAAATAAAAAACCCAGGCCTTTAAATGTCTTTTCAAATCTGTACACTCGCAAGAAGCCAATATCTGATAATGACCTAAAAAACTATGAATGTATTTCGTAAAATCGTATGCACAAAGTTCTTAAAACTTTTGACTGCCTAATTTTTGTTACGCTCGAAGTATCCGGAACCGCTTTCGGTATCAGCCATTATTGCCATCATTATTATAAGAGTCGCTGTTTTCATTAAAAATTACCGTTAAGCGATTACATAAACTATCAACAAATATTAGAACATTAAAATTCCATACTAAAAGTTATACGAAACCGGATGATTTTAATAAATAGTACTTTATTTATAATTGCCTAAAGCATTATCTTGATTGGTTTAAGAAATCCATATCAATTACTGAACCGGATAAATAAAAAAATACTTTATTTGTTCTTTGCATTAAGCGTATTTTTGTTTTTTCTATTCCAGATTACTCATGTGCCCTAGTTGGTGATCTACTACTGCAAGGTCATCTGTACATCACCAAGAACTACTTCGCTTTCTACTCCAATGTATTTGGATATGTGACCAAGGTGAGCAACTTTATCAACTTTGTTGCATAGTATTTTAGATCTTAAGTAGATTATAATTATGTTGCTAATAGCGTGGCAAGGTGTGGTGCTTGAGAAGCTAGATATTATGGGTTGTGAAGTCGTTTTAAAGTTGCTTATAATGATATGGTTTCTTAAATTATGCATGTTTGCATAGTAACGTGACATCACATCTCTTAAGTAGACACAGGTGGCCTTATAGCAAGTTTCATCAAAAATGCTGAGACTTTTTAAATTTTAATAATGATTTACTGAATTTCGAATATGAGTTTTTATGATTGGCAACCATGGGATTGTCTAAATTCGTCACTTGTTCTATTGCTGGTTATTATAAACATTTAAAATATTTGGAATATACCCATAAATGAAATTGCTGCCTAACGTTTGGAATTAAATGGAAAAAACATTACTTAACACAAATATGAATTCGTATATCTAAAACCCAATATGCGTCCCATAAATTTTCATTGATTTAACAGTTCATTCTGCTAGAATTAAGAATATGGCAATCCTCTCTTAAATAAACCAATATTTTAGCAATGTGTATATTCTTCATTGCTAACTTAAGCTCAAATCTCGATAACAGCTGAACCGATTTCGTTCATTCCTTTTTGTCGTGTTTGTTTGATCGAAGAAGGTTCTTAACTTAAAATCGCGGGTAACTCACGTCTATATTGCGAAAAGCTCTACGAGTTTCGAACCACAGAGGGGTTCTTCCTCATGAGCAGCGTGCGCGGACGCGGCGACGTCGCCACGTACGCGTACTAGTAGAGCTTTTCTCAATGTAGACGTGAGTAACCCGCGATTTTAAGTTAATTTAGTATGTCTCACGATAGTTATTATAAAAGAAGGTTCTTTTAAAGGTAGGTGCCATAGAATAGGATAGAGTAAGGAAGAGTACGGTAGACTTGAGCTCAGTGGAATAATGGTGATTAATATTATTGCTTACTGGATGATAACAATGGCAATTATTTCTTTCCAGTTACTAATCCCGATAATATCAGTCCTCCGGATAACAAAGGAGAAGGTTGCCCGTATAATCCCGAATGCTGTAGGAGTTTGCACTCGAGATGAGCGGCACGTGTTTGGGTCCCTGCTGTCGCGGGATTCCACCTACAAGCTTATGATGCACGTCTGGAAGGCCGCCAGAGCACCCGAACAGGCTGTACCTAAACCACAGGTATGGGTTAATAAAGTTGTAAGGCTTATTCACGAAACTATTCGATAAGTTTCAAGCTGCTCAAGAGTCTATAAAAATGAGCAGTTTGCACGATACTTACTCGACGTATGTACCATTACTACTAAATACCGTATTATTATACGCAGTGGATATTTCAGTCAGTTAAGTTTCTTGTGGTATCTAACCAGCTAGAAAATATTATTCAACCAGCTTAGCTTAAATTTTATCAATTCGGCAGACAGACATGTTTGTAGGTTTGAAAGTAAACATTTTTAAGCTTTGATTTTCTTTATGATCATAAACATACAAATCACACCCACACCCGTACCAACAATTAACGGAGCACTCAAAGTGTGTTACCGTGCGGGAGTCGAACCCGCGCCACGTTGCAAGGCAGTCGGTGGCCCCGTCACTGCGTCAATTGTGCAGTCAGTATGTGCATCGACAATAACATGTTCTGATGTAGGTTTTAGTAAAAGTTAATCTAAATCCATCGATCACTAATAAAGAACTAGATAGACAATCAGTGACAAAAAAATGTCCTAACTGAAAGTCCACCAAACTCAACATCGCGGTGTAGTTTTAGTTTAGTACCACTCGAATGCTCCGACGGTAAACATGTCTCAGTGCTCGTTTAAAAACTGCAAAAATCACACATCTAAGACGCAAAAAAGGATGGAATTTCATATTTTCGTTAAGTAATATTATTATCATTATATAATTGTCATCATTCTATTTTAAATATGGATATGAAATCAACTTAAAAACTTTTTCCAAATGAAATCGTATTCAAAAACCGGGGTTATAATGCAGACAGATTATAAAGACACTTATACTAAACGTAAAATCATTCTCTAGCATGACAACTTAAGTTGTTCGGTTTACGAGGATTGATTCTGTTCCGTTTAGTGGAGACGCTATGGTTTCTAATTTTATTTATTGTTTTTTTTTATTAAAAAATAGTTTTTATTTAATATTATACTTCTTTACTGTGTTTATTAAAATATGGAATAAGCAGATACAACGGATTTAATTGCAGATAACTGCAGTAAAGACATTTTATTTAGTTTTTTTAGCTTTCCTCAAAATCCTGTGCGATATGAAAAATTGACAACAATAACGCCAACCTTTTCAGTACTTACTTTAGATATATATTCTTTTTATCATTTTACATCTTCTTATTTGACTTTGGAAGGATTAAGGAGGAGGAAAATGATTAATAAAAAAAAATATAACTATATGCACTAGTTTCATTGATAAATAAATGAACAAACCTATAGAAAAGAATACTATAAGTAATGCGTTTTAATGTGCGTATTTTTTTTTTAATAAATTATCATAAAAAATATGAAAGAAATATATTTCTTACGAGACATTTCGACTCCAATCATTCTTTGTCCTAGCGGTGAGCCAAAGTCGTTAAATTTTATTGCTTATTTTTGACACTTTGTAAATTCGACTTAGAACCATGCGAATATGGTTCAATTTGTAATGATTTATGTTTGTCAAGAGCTTCGGTCGCAAAAAATGTTTAGATTTTGTACATCACTTTGTGAAAACAACTCTATGAGTTGCATTTAAGGTTTAATTTACATTAATGCCTATTTTATAAACATGGTAGTTATTGGCAATAATAGCAATAAGAATTTTAATTACTTACATCTCCATTTCAGGACCTCAGAGCATCAGAAGTAGAATTAGAAGTGTCGGAGTATTCGCCTGAAGATGACAGCAGTTCTGCAGGCGGCGACCAACCTGATGCCGCCTCACCGCCCGCCAGGCGAGAGTCCGAAGCTATTATAGCTGCAGGTATGCAAAAATCAACCTTTCTCCGTAACACAAAGACTTTAGTTTCATTTCTTACTAAATGTAACACAAGATCCATTTTCTTAGCTCAGCTAGCTAAACATTTTCTATGCTTATTTATGGAGGTAGGTACTAGCATTAGCTCTATTCTTAGTTCCAAGCTGGTTTGTAAACGAACCAATGACAAATGAGAAATTCTAGTCACATTTTGGTGTCGTTGAGGAAAATTTTGTCCTTCTACCTACAAAGTCCTTTGATTAAATAAGAACCTCTACATATATTTATCTAAATAATTCCCAATGTTATCAGCAGGTGGCGCGGCGGTAATACAACCAGCGCTACTGACGGGCAGTGCGGGAACTACACGGACGGCGGACCGATGGTGGCGCCCTCTACTCGCCATACTCGCCGCATTCCTCACCTTCACAGCATTTATACTTGCTTACAAGTTGTATTATGCTTCGTATCAGTCACAGGTATGTTGGAAAAAGGAGAACAAAAAAAATAGAATTTAATATAAAAAAAAATGTGATAGCGATAGATAATTCGTCATAATCAAAAAATTAGGCAAATCAAATCAAATCAAATTTTTTTATTCGTCAAATTAAATTCGGCAAAGCAAAGCAATTGAGTGGTTTCCCAGGTCGATTATAAATCATTTTGACTATTCAGTACAATGAAGTAAATCTTACTTTCCTTTATTTATTTCACGATATGTTTTTTTTCTTGCAATTTTTTTTGAAATAAGTTTGCTATTTGACTTAAAAACACTGACGTCATATGTTGCGATCTCATACAAAACTAATAGAAACGTTCACATTTTAATAAAATTGAAGTATTGAATTTGACCACTTAAACTACCGGATTAAGATGTCATTCGTTACGCGTTTTATCAACATTTTAAAAGACATATTCTTTAATTTCACTAACATGGTATACAAAGTTATTAAGTCTAAACTTATTTTAACTAATTACAAATGTTTTATACATAGATATAGGTTCTATAGAAGTTGTTTTCATTCAACCATACATATAATTTAATATGAAAATTCTGAGTATTTTTAAATCATAAGGCAATTTATTAAATATACGGACACACATAGATAGACAACTTTTATTATATTTACAGCATATATGATACATACTATTGTCTTTTTCTTTCAGGAGGAAACAGTAAAATTATCGGGCGAAGAGCTATATTCGGAGTTGGTACGATGGCGGGCGCGGTTGCACGGACGGGCCGCGAACGAACTTCACTCATTCCTAACCACCAACCTTTTGTTACTTACTAAGGTAATTTATTCAGTACGTATTCCACACAAACTATATTCTATCTCTTTTTTCTTGTATGCTGTTTGAGTCTCTTGGGTTTCGTTTTCGAATTGTCATGGTAATGGTTTATAGTTTCGTTCAGTGTCCACTTGTACTTTTGTCTAATAGAATATATTGTGCTGAGTGTGGAAATTTGGCTTTAATGGATAAAATATATTTTGTAATTCGGTCAATCAAGTCGGTACCTTCTAGAGTGCCTGTTTATGAGTTTGTTCTATATTTGCTTACCTATGTACCACATTTTGTATCAGTATTTCTTAATGCGATCGACACGTTTGTCAGGTACGTTTAGTGCTCTAATTGGCCGACTCCCAAGTTAACCAACCAATCAGAGTTCTAAATGTGTTTCGATCGCGTTAACGTAAAGCAAACTCGCACTAAGCACTCTGGATTTAGAGATATTTTTTACGTAAAAGGTTTGCGTTGCGATAATTTTACGCTTTGCGGTTAAAATGGTTCAGGTTCTCTAGTCTCTGGCAATTAATTGTGTAGTCCTTTAATTGGATCTTACTAAATATGTGACAAGAGTGGCGGTCAACCTATTTTTTTGATCTCAAATTAAAACATTTTACCTTTACTTTTCAGGTTAGACAATCCCTAGAAGCGCTATCGGGCGTGATACTAACCGATATGGCTCAATCAGGCACCATGGATCTCAACGTGGACCTTAATCTAGACGTGCCCAACGAGACCCTGTTCAGTTAGCGAGCGACCGGACGGCCGACCCAGGTGACCATATTGTACAGCATTATAATGTAGCAAGCTTAGGGTTGTCGTAGATATATGAAAATTAATTTCCCATTTTTCTCTAGTCTACTAGCAGACTTCGATTGAGATCTAAATAAATAAAAATGCATTTAAAAAATATCCGCAAAATATCCGACATCGACAACCCTAGGTGAACTTCATGCAATAGTAATTCGTTACGTCAGCGCTTGCTAGGGTTATCACTATGTGGATATCTCTCCGAGGAAAATATTGTATTTAGTTCGACAGCTGTGCTGCAGAATCCGACAAGGAAACGCTTTTCCATGTCTCAGTGAGACGGAAGTGATACTAGTTTTTATTTATTTATGCGATTTATCTGTTTTAAAGTAGTCGCGGATAAATATCCGCCGATTTTGGTCTCAAAGAACAATGAACTACTAAGGAGCGACAAATGTTTGTTGAATTTATTATATTGTGAGGAACTTGTAATATAGGTGTCCAAATATTTAAGAACTAATTGTCTAAGTAGATGACAGTACCCACAAAGTGTATAGGTATTCTGCGGTTATCTAGTGAATTTCCCTGTTCCATGCACTTGTAACAATTATTTATTAATATCGGACCCAAATTTATATTTTTTATTATATAACTATGCATTTTATTCGTAATTATGTTATTCGAATGATCGCTTCATTGTTAAAAATGTTTTATAAAAGCGCATAATCATGATATATACCAAATAATATTCGCGTCTTCACATGTCTATGTTTTAGACGTTTTTGTTAACGCCTCGTTGTTTTAAAAAAATCAAGTTCTTAATGTTAAATTATGTTCTTGCTAAAATGTTTTGCTTTTAGTCTAACTTTTACTATACTGCTGATATTGTCGAATTTTAATTATATACAGATTTCAACCTTTATTACGTAGATATTTTAGTCTGCTAACATTTTATATAGAGTTTTAAAGCCGTTGACAATCTTTACTTCCATATTTTTTGTGTGTATTACAGAAATTTATATCAAAATTTGTCTCAACAGTATAGTAAAAGTAAGCAGTAAAAATTTGCTCCTCTTCATATATTATCATGTATGTGATTTGTATATACAGCGGCATTTAGCCGTGATGTCTATAAGGCATAGCTATGTCATATTAATTTGTGTCAAACACAAACGTACTAGGGTAAGTTGCGTGGTCGAGATGAATGGACGATCACCTTGTAAACACGTTTTATAAGTACACCGTGAAATTGTACGAGATATTGTTTAACTAACAGAACTGATTTATTCTGTTCTTTAGTATAAACGGCATTTATAACTATCTCACTCGCGATTCTTTACAACCGCACAATTTTCTCTAGAAATGTGCAATCTACACGTTCCTTCGTCTCGGCTTATTGATAGATATTTTCATAATCACAATTCTATATCTTTGCAAACTACAATATATTCGTGTTACACATTAAATTGTATGTGCTTAGTCTTTGTGGGGAACGGATAATGTAAGTCAATGTTGCTATTTCATTATTCCTGTATTACTGCATATTTTAATGTAAGATTGACTTTTGACGTCATAGCCACGTCGGACGGGATTACATTTTTATTTAAATTTTAATATACATATGTATTTATGAAGTGAATCATGAAATATTGAATGTGACACAGTAGTGTGGTATCAATGGAGAGTATACAATTGTGAATGTGATAGATGTCAGAAGGCAGGTGCTAGTATTAGATAAGAAGTTATTGTAAAGCAACATTCCTCGTTTGAGAAAGTATCCACAGTATGTGTCGAGAGAGTGGAGTGCGCCGCACGGGCCCAATGCTCGCTTCAATACATTTATTGCCAAATAGTTTCGTAATATTTCTTGCCACTATAATGACACATTGAGTAGCAACAATATCGTGCACCTAATATTTCTGTATCGATTTCAAATACTATAAAAAAACTTATTTTACACAAAATTTTAATAAATATCGCAAACTGCTATTTCGACAATAAGTAATTAGAATAAACATTGTAATGAAATAATAGATACGGATTTTTTACATTTTTATCGATGCAAGAAGTATTAGGTTTGACATTTAGTATGATTTTAGTAATGCTAAAGTTTTTAATGAATAAGAATCATGCAGAATGAAGGCGAGTTTTGGACATTTTAATTTTAAAATAGTATCGTTCATAGTAACTACGTGTAAAGTTTATGTAATTAATAATTTATTATTCTAGTCTTTGGTCAAGCTCAAGGATTTGTTATTCGGTTCTATTGGGGTTAGTATGTACTTAGGATGATTTTAAAACTATTGTAAATGTGGAATCATGTTACGGGCACTTGTAAAGTTCGTGCAATTAAGTGTTATATAAATATATAAATGAATATATGACACATTCTTATTTATTGTAGTTCCAATTACTTTATTTTGTACTGGAGTCAGTTTTAGGGTATGTTGTATAGTAATTTGTTTAGCACATTACTCCACAACATTAGACGATGCTAGCTAATTATTCCTCGAACAATTCACTCGATGTATTCTGTACAAATATGTTCGTTGTATCGCGTCACCTAGGTTAATTGGCTGTTGTTAATATGTTATGTAATAAGGGCCTAATGTCGTACTAGGTTACCATCTGTGCCAAAGTGTTCCATCACTGTTTGTATTCCAAATGACAAGTTAGGCCTTTATACAGGTTAGAAGAAACGTTGTAAATCATTTATAAGTTCTAGTACACGATTTTAAACCCAATGTTGTTCGTTTTAAATATCATTCTCTAGTACTAGCGTAGAAGTCATAGCGACTGGACCAATGCGGCAATTTATTTTTCAAATATTCAATGAAGTTCAAATTTGGAACTTCTGAAGCGGAAAATTCGCAAAATTGCTAGAAAAATGGTCAGCTAGTTCGACATTACGAATGATTTTAATTGTATAATTAACAGTTTTAACTAAGTATTTGAAGAGAATAGTTTACTTTGTCCTGTGCAAACGATAGACTTACCATTATAGTATCTATCGTACAATTGTTTATCATCGTGTACTAGAATTTATACTTAAAGTTTATTAACGTGGCTTCTACCCAATGTATCCTTATAGATTTACCGACTTTTGCTTACCAAGTCACTGAGCAGTCGACAACAGGTTTCAATTGTTGCAACTAAATCGCTTCAAAATGTCCTAAAGCTGTATGTGTACACTTGCTCCATAATTTCGTGTTATTTAAGGCTGTCCACGCTATAAACGAGTCATTTATCAGAAATGAATATTGCCAAAGACAAAAAACACTAGATTAAAAACAAAATATCAAACGTAGATTTAGTGAGGTTTGTACAACAGTTAGTTGTTAGGTAGGATCGTGCTGTTCATTTGAATTATATTCATGTAAATAATAATAGAATTATTTTACGTAATTTTTTAATGTTTTTTTTTCTGGTGCAATATGAAATATCCAGTGAGATGTAGGTGATGTTTTATCAAAATTATTTTGACGAACAAGCGTTTTTGTTTTGTTTCTCTTTAAAGAGTTTAGTGACGGCTCAGTAAAACATCATAATGCACTTTATATGAATTAAGCTTATAGAAATATAATTATACTAAACCGACGTTGATATAAAGCTAAATTTTTATGTATATTATATGAAAAGTCAGTTTTTAATAGCGTAATTGTATCAAAGGGTGATAGAACTGATTTATTAGTGATGTTTAAGTTGTACCACATAGGAATTGTTATGGACGCGTATGTTGTATGATTTCAAAGTTTGTTTTGTATATTTTTGTTTGAAATTGTGATTTGTTTGTTGATTTTGTAAATAATAGATAGATGAGTTAATTGAACATGAATACTGGTTTTATTTTTATCCTTTATTCCCCAAAAAACACTGCAAAAGTAAGTCACCGTCGATGCAGACTCTAGGTTACCAACTTTTTTTGAGGGTGGTAAATCAAATGACTATCTGGCTCCTATTAAAAAACAACCACCTCCTTTCTTTTCCTGCTCCGGGTCGAGGCCGCTGTTCATAATTGCGCTGGCACCCGCAAAACACACACAAAGAAAACTTTGGTTTGTAAATCTACGATCTTTTAGTTGTATGTGTATGACACAGAAGCAGAGCTCAGCTTTATGTTATAGTTCGCAAACGAGCTAACGGATTGCCTGATAGTAAGCAATTGGCGCCGCCCATAGACCCCTGCAACAACGGAGGAGTTACGAGTGCGTTGCCGACCTTTTGGGGATTAGGTATTCGGAGATTTTAGGAATAGGGAGGGATTGGGGAGTGTAAGCTTTGGGCCTCCGGTAACCTCTCTCATACGGCGAAACATAACGCTGTGGTTGTTTCTCGCCGGTTTGCCGTGTGTGAGGCCGTGGTATCACTCCGGTCGAGCTGACCGATTCGTGCCGAGTCATGGCTCTCCCACACTTAAGTTTACAGAAAATAAAAAAAGTAGTCATCGTCATGTGCGATAAACATCGAATTCCTTCTCTTGCCCAGCGTAAGGCGAAAGGAAGTGTCAAACTCTTACTGACTTAAAACTGCTCCAATCCTTCTCCTGCTCGAGGCCAAGGCCGACTTATTGCGCTTGACCTGCGCCCTCGGCTAAACTTCAGCCCTGTGGAGTCCCATCTGTGGTGGTCTATTGACTCTTGGAGGCGTGCGCGAAAGGCTACGCGTCGCTCACTTGGCTCTGATTTTGGTCGGGCGGCGAGCTACCCTTGCTCACCGCAACTCAGAAAGAGGAGACTGTTGCCCAGTTCCGAACAGTTCAGCCTTAATCAAGGCCATGGTTGGCGTCGACTAAGGCTGGGCGCGAGCCCGAAAGTTATCTAAAAGATCCCTTCTACGTACCTTGTCCATGGATTAAAAAAAAACCTTATTTCTTAGCTAGGAACATATTGATTTTAAGATGTACATAATGCATGAATAAGATTTTGAACAGGTCAACGTAAAGGTATATCTTAAAATACGTAATGTATTCGTTATTGTAAATTGGCCTAGTTTAGTGGAATGTCACACCCGTGTCGTCCCTGCATTAGAAAATGTGTGTGTTGCACAAGGAATGTAAACATTTCTTTATATTTTAGTTAGGAACCAGATTTCGAGGAATTATTAATAAGACTATATTCGTCAAATTACTTAGGCTCTTTCTAGGTCTAGATTACTATAGAATTCTAGATCATTCCGACATTCTGTCATTTGACATAGAAAACTCTTAGGTTAAATATTTAAAAAATCTAAGGAGATAGGTACTTATAGCTACGTGAAAGTAAGTAAAAGAAGCATAAGTAGGTAGGTACGTATTAAGTCTTCTTTTTCTGGAGTTGCATCCCTTTGCAGCCTGTTGCCGGAGCTCATGACAAGGAGAAATAATATGTAACGAACATATGGAAAGTTGTGACTTAAAACGGAAAATACTTACGTGTCTAGGAGTGTCGATACTATACATAATTTCATATGGTTACATATATTTGTATATCGTGTCGAGACGCGTGTTGTCAAATGTATAAAATCAATTTGCTCCTGGCGCAACAAGGTGTCCGTTACCCAGGCCAGATGTTGTCGACAATGGTCATTTGAATCTTATAGATAATTAGTTGTGCGGCTTCTGTAATTGTTGCGCAAATTTTTAAATTTGTTGCGCTTATAGTTTTTTAATTATTTCACAAAAACATTTCCTGCTGGCGTAACGTTACTACAGGGTGTAGGCTCAGCTCGCCCCTTGGATCTCGCCCCTGATTGCCTAAGTGCATCAACTCGCCCCTTAAATTATATTATTAGATACTCCAACTCGCCCCCGATTGTTGGTTAGTTAAAGTACTGTCAGAACTCTAAGTTTATAAAATATTTAAATGAATATTTTTTCTTAAAACTTCAATAATGGTCCCATAAAAGGTCCCTTTTGTTACAGTAGGTAAACCAGGTAATAAAACTATCACAAGTTGTAAAATAATTATTTAATTGTTAAATTTTTCACTCGCCCCGTAAGGGTTTTCATAAGGGGCGAACCACAACTCCAAATTAATAAAAAACGGGGCGAGTGGAACATTTTAATCGGAAGGGGCAAGATCCAGGGGGCGAGCTGATACTACACCGTTTAGGATACTACAGCCAGACCTTTTTCTTTCTAATGGGAATATTAAAATAAATATTAGCTATAAAATTAGTTGTCTAGATAAAGTAAATGTTGTGCCTTATTTTGTATTTGTTCTTTCTTCGGTTGCGAAGTTATTCGAGATTTTGCTGCGGTAACGTTTTTGGTTTTGCTAGATCTTTGAAATGGTTAAGCGGATTCTTATCATATTTTGTACACGACTTCCGAGGACTTAGTTTAAATTTGTTGTGCAATAACAAAACCAAAATAATGCATATTTTAAAGGCTTTTTCATTAAATAGAAAAACACTTCAATTGGCCCCAGCACTCTCAAAAAGAAGTCTAAAGACTTACTTTAAAAAAAAACTACATGATTATTCAAGATTTTTTATTGAAAGGTAAAATAATCATATCATCATAACTTGTTAAATACTTACGGGATACTAATGAAACTTCACATACATTCGAAGGCAGTTACAAGCTTTAAAATTACGTTTAAAGTAAGTCTTTAGACTTCTTATTGAGAGTGCTGGGGCCAATTGAAGTGTTTTTCTATTTAATGAAAAAGCCTTTAAAATATGCATTATTTTGGTTTTGTTATTGCACAACAAATTTAAACTAAGTCCTCGGAAGTCGTGTACAAAATATGATAAGAATCCGCTTAACCATTTCAAAGATCTAGCAAAACCAAAAACGTTACCGCAGCAAAATCTCGAATAACTTCGCAACCGAAGAAAGAACAAATACAAAATAAGGCACAACATTTACTTTATCTAGACAACTAATTTTATAGCTAATATTTATTTTAATATTCCCATTAGAAAGAAAAAGGTCTGGCTGTGGTAACGTTACGCCAGCAGGAAATGTTTTTGTGAAATAATTAAAAAACTATAAGCGCAACAAATTAAAAAATGTGCGCAACAATTACAGAAGCCGCACAACTAATTATCTATAAGATTCAAATGACCATTGTCGACAACATCTGGCCTGGGTAACGGACACCGCAACAAGACAGAGAAAAACATATTTTATGTGTTATCTCATACACATATAACACATATTTTATATGTGTTATCTCATACATACATAAAATATGTTTCTCTCTTAGTAATGTTTCCGTTTAACTTTAGAAATGTCTTCAATCGACAAGTACTTATGCATAAATGTAAGTAAATAAAGCTAACGGAGTATTATTTCTAAAAACAATAAAACGCATAATATATTTTCTATTATTATATTAAAAATACGAGTATGAAAATTAACATTAAATACAATTGTAAGACAACTGTTAATAATAAATACCATGTATTTATAACTAGGCGAGTTCTACTTCGAGATATTTGTAATACACTACTCATTTAATCACAAAATTATAAAACATTATGATAACTTACAATTTATTAGGATAACAATAAAATTTTAAAAGAAGTAAAATTATTATTTTCGTATTATATTTGCCAAAACAAAGTTTGATGAACAAAGAAATATGCGGATATATTGACGGAATAAATGAACGTATTTTTCATATCTAGATATCTGTTATCCTTTTTTGTTATAATAAAAACTTTTTTACAAGTAAGTTTATAACTGTTGAGCTGGTAGTAAATATAGGATAAATGTTTTGGCACTATAGGTAATGTGGTTTTATTGATATTTGATTCGTGTTTTAATGTATTCTTAGAGCGAAAATACAAATTTGTTTCAATGCAGGAAAGGTTAAGCCATTATTCTGTTTTTCAAACTTAGAACGATTTGTATTTATGTTAACGAAAAGTCATTATTTCTATTACAAAGGCAAATACGTTGGAGTTTCTAATTTTAAATAGTTTTTATTTAATTTTAGAACAAAAATATGTTATCCGAAAATAATTACAATAAATTCATTCATAACAGCCATCAAATACAAAACAATTTTAGCTAAGCCAGTTTATTAATTCGTTATTAAGGTTGACATTCCCTTGGCAAGTACAGTCAAATATTCAGAGTATTCCAAGGAGTTGTAATAGAGTTCCATTTGACGTCACTGTTCGTACGTCACAAGTTATTTTTAAACAAGTTCGTATGTAAAAGACTGTACCGTCATCAATTACAATAATTTCTCGTTATGTAGAATTCCTTTGCAGAAAACTTAATTTGTGACAAGTGAGTAAGTACCGAAATATAATAAAATATAGGAACGCAAACATTATGAAACAATTAGCCAGTCAAATCACGCAATTCTTACTGTGGGTACAGAAATCAAATCGGAATTCATTGAATATCATATTGCTAACAATTGCTAAACGAAAAAGAAACCTAATATTCAATTCATTATTTAATTTTATTTACTTATCATACAGTTGCCATGTTGACTAAATATATTTCACCAGCTTCATAAAGATGGTCAGGTTAAGATGGGACAGTTCTTTAGCTCATCGGGGGGTTGCGACGAATGCTTCGGCGATACCCGCCCCTCCGACACATGGGTTATTGGAGGAACACCGGGTTGGTTTTTAGTCAGTAAGAGTCTGACAGTACCCTTCGCCCTTACCCCGAGGGCGGTGGGTCTCCATGAGGATTTTCCAACCCGACACCAAAAAAAAAAAAAAAAAAAAAAAAAAAGTTCTTTAGCTCATACCTACCTATATAAAATCAAATGGCTTTCAAGATGAAGTGAGAGAGTGTACAAACAAACAATGCGGATATTTCTTCAATAAATTCAGTCACAACAAAATCGCCATGAGGTTCTGAACATGGTGAAGGTCTCCGAATATCTGGCCAGACAAAGATGATGACAAGTTAAAAATTTTTGCTACGTAAATTTGATACTTAATAATATAAGTTATAAAGTATCATATTATCTGGCCGTTTAGCTAAGTCCTTTAATTCATAGGCGATTATGTTATATGTACTTTTTATAGGGTAAGTACATACGGATTATCTGATGGTAAGCAATCAGCGCCGTTCATATACAATCGCAACACCAGAATTACAAGTGCGCTATCGGGTTTTTAAGGGAAGGAGACAGGGCGTAATCTGTTTATTTATTTTTGGATAGTGTTCTCTGCTTTTCAGCGTGTTGTACTAGCTGTTTGTCCGTGGCCAGCCCCTTGCGAGCCCTCACAGAGTCCATGTAAGCTTTTGCTCTATTCACTCCGTCCCATTTCTCTCCCCAGTGCAAGTACTCCTCTTCAGTACGCGGCTTCCAGAAGGGATCGATGTCAATGACCTGTGAATAGAAATATGAAGATGTTAAACATTTTATTGATTATTAATTTTACGTTGTTTTGTATGATAAATCTATTACTAATATTACAAAGCTGGAGAGTTTGTTTGTTTGAACGCGCTAATCTCCAGATCATTGTTTTTGTGTTTGTTAGTACATTTATCGAGGAAGGCTATAAAACATCACGCTACGATTTGTAGGAGCCGAACAGCAGGCCGACTGGGAGAGAATGCCTGTGGTATTAAGTCCACCTTGTACACAGATGTATGTGCAAAAGTGTAAATAAAAAATAAATAAAAATAAACAGCAAGTGAAACCGCGCGACAGATTCTAGTCATACTATAATTACCTACCGAAATTAGACTGAATAAGATTAAAACTGTACTAAAGTAAGTATGTTCGTAAATTTTAATATTTCAATCGATACATTATTATACTTTATGAGATATGGCGGCAAACGAGCATTCTGATTACCTGGTGGTAAACAATATACGCCGCCCATGGGCTACCGCAACACCAAAGGAGTTACGAGTGCATATTCGACCTTTAGACCCGGAACGACAATTTGTGGATCACACAAATAGTTGTTCCGTGCGGGAATCGAACCCGCGGCACGTTGCACGGCAGCCAGTTGCCCAGCCACCGCACCATCCGTGCAGTCAACTAGTTGGTAGTAACTATAAATGTAAAAATCAGCTTGGCCTTATGTTTATCAGTTACTGGCTGACTCAGGGAACTCCGTACTTTCTCCTAAGAGATTTAACAGCCATTTATTTGGTTTTTGCGTTGTATTTATTTATTTATGCTTTACTGTACACAATGAAATAAAGTTGGTACAAAATGCGGACATAATGCTATATAGGATTTTCTACTAGTCAACCTTTGGGTCAAGTGGAAAAACTGCGAAAAATACGTACGGAAATTATGTTTATTCTATACAAAATATTTTATGATTAATATCAGTGTTCAGTCTCAATGAACACTGCACGTCGATTCTATAAAATTTGTTTGATTTTGAATCGTGTCCGAGTGCGAAGTGAGCGTCGAAGTGACGGGGAAATTAAATTTTAGAATGTCACTTTTAACGTCATCTCATACTTTATCTATAAAAATGTTGCTGTCAATTTAGTTCAACTCGCAAGTGTAGCGCTAGTGTACTAATACTCACAGCGGATTCAGATTCGAAGTTTACAATGAAGTCTTACAGAATCACACTGCTGATCTTTGTTTCCGTTACCTAATAAGACTGCAATTGTTTTCTAAGCTTCTTATAATTTATGAATATTAGTATGATACTGACCTCCCAATGACTGAACAACATCTGAGGAGCAGCGAGTCCAGACGTATGTGTTCTCAATTCCAGCGCGAACTTGAAGCTCTCAGCTACTGGTAGCAGAGCCTGTACTCTGAATGAAGCGGAGCCGCTCTGCAAGTCACTGCCAACTACACGACCACCGCGACGACCGAGCGCTGCATACAGCTTGCCTGGAAGTAACAGGAAACATATTATTCGGATGCTTTAAAGCAGTTAAAAAACCGTGGAAACTGACCATTTTGTCAAATTGACAAAATCATGCAAAATATTTTTCGTAACAGTCAATATTCGCCCGGCTAGCTACATTCTGTCTGTGCTACTTTTGGCAAAAAAAAACAAGGGTGTTGAAGATTGTTCAAGATTAAACTGTTGGTATGCACTCTAAACAAGGCACTAGGCAAGGCCAATAAAAAAGTATCCGCGAGTCACCGGGAAGCCTAAAAAGTTTCGTCAAAAAAAGTTCGCTTCGTGATATCGTCGGAGTTGTTTGACAAATATTCAGTGGTCAGCAGCCTAGAAAAATTCCTTGCTTCTTACAGATTCGACGCGGCCATTTTGAGATGAAAGGGGGACTTCCGGTCACGGCCGTGCATCCGGTCCAATTGGTCACGTCCGCAAGACATCTTGTGATCTTGCCCACTACGCTCGTATTTGTCAAGTAAATAAGGGAGCTTTTTGTAGACACAGAAACTCGACTCGGCCGTGCTAAGAATGTTAACGAAAAAAATAATATCATTTTGTAACGGGAAACACACATACTATAATTGTTGGTACGGAATTTGGTTGAGGTTGAAGATAAAAACAAACGATTTTTGTTAGTGTGCGCGTGATTGGAATGTAAGGCTGGTGGCACACTGTGCTCTAATTACTGGGGGGTCGTCGCAACGTGAGAATGTAACAATGTTATTAAAATAAAGGTTTCGACACATCACTGGGTGGGATTGTAACACTATGGTCCGCGAGCTTGCATTTGTGGAATTTGCGACACAAGCACATCTCCATATTTACTAATTTCGCGACACCTACCCACACACTGACGTTGGAAGGTCACAATCCCACAGGCGACACCAATACATTGCAAAAGATTTGTTTCTCAACACGCAGATTTCTACATAAAGTTTCATAAAGGCACAGGTCAGGGCAGTCAGCCCTTCATGTAAGGCTTACATACGTATAAAGACCAAAGTAAACATATTACTTAGTTAATACTCTGACATTCTTCACGCATTAATCGAGATTAAGTGGATTATAAGTTTCCATAATAATTTATTCATAAAAAGAGTTATGCATTAGTGGGATCATACCAAGAACTTCGAATAACCACATTATGTACATAAAGATTTAATAAAAATTACAATCACACTAAACTGGTACAAAATGACTAACTTCTAGTCAGAAAATATTCGTAAACTAAATAATATGTTCTCTCGATCTCGCCCTTACTGACCGCTGCGTACACGCACCTTGGCTACAATTCTCCAAAGCCTCGCGTAATAGCGATATTGACGTAACCGTAGGCTTGCAATTGGTCGCGGCCGAGAGGAGCCCATTTCCTGTGGTTTTCATTCAGTAAATAATAATTATACTTTATGAATGGTACGCCATCGCTATGAGAAAGTACTTTATACGTAGCGAGTAACTACGATAAGCTGTGATACCGGTCAGTGAATGAAATGAAATTGTGAAACTGAGAGTTGTGCAAAACATTGTCAAAGGGATTGGAATTAATATGTTATAATAATTTGGGGTTATTATTACGGAACAGAATAACTAACAAAACTAATGACTTATATCTGTAGTTTGATAGTATTAATAGACATGATGATAAAACATCATCATCATCAGCCTTTCACAGGATATAGACATATATAGGCCTCTCCAAAAGAGTCTGCATTATGACAAATCTATCAGAAATTTGGTTCTCATCTTAACAAAACTGGAAAAAATCACGTCTTATTGGGAATGTTTTTAGACAGATCATTAAACTACATAATTTTCCAATTAGAACACTCGAATCCAACTATATCCTTTCGACATTTTAGCCTGTCGTCGGTTTTACCCGTAAAACACTTTTCATTTAAATATAAGTAAATCTATCAATTACGTCGTCAATTCCTCCTATAAAACAGTTATGGTATAGCATTATAATAAGTGCTGAGCGTGGACCGTTGTGGCCTAAATCCCTATCCGTTACTAACGGGGTACAGAGGACATCCGTCAGCGGGATGCACCGCCGCTTACATGTGAAGCTTGTTACGGAACTTTATCAAAGTCGTATAAAAATAATGAGGTTTTACTCTGAGAGTGTTTACGGGACTTGCGGTCTGTTTGAAAGGAATTAGTATGAAAGAACCTATAGTTCTTATTAGTCACATAATGGAAAATACTTAATAATGAACATACATGTGTTACGAAGACTCGAATTGTAAAACTGATTGGAAAATAGTAGGTAAGAATTTCTTGCTCGTTCTTCTCCATCGGAATCTACACTTTGGAACGAGCGAATAGCTTCACTAAACGACAGACTGACTTGACTTACTGATACTTTTTAACTTCTGATGTTCAGATGATTAAGTTGTTATTGGTGTTATTTAGTGGTTAGTTTTCGAGGGGGAAAAATCATCCCATGTGTCTCGTCTTGGGTGGGACGAAAGGGAGCGTCAAACTCTAATGGGTTCGTAATAATGCTTAATGTGTGATATGGTATCGAAATCGAAATTGCAATATGTTGGGTCATTGATTTTTCAAGTAGTCCAATTTAACAGGTCTCACTTTAGAACTTTGCAATCGTTGATCATATTGAAATTTTAAAATCCAATAAGACATTTTCGTTCTTATTGACTTTGATGTCCTTGTAGAGAGCAGACTAATGCAATGCACAATGCAGCGTTGAATCCTTACGAATGTTTCTAATTTAGTGAAATATTGCGACCAATCTATTTTTTATTTATAGATCAGGAAATTAATGTTAAAATAAAATTGTGTAACATTCGATATCACATTCCTGCATTTAAATAATGCAAAATAAAATAAAATTGGTGCTAAAATATTTGAAATACCAGGTTAGGTCGCATATTTTGGCAAAAACTCATTAGTATTCAGTGGAGCGTATTTTAATTCATTAATAATACGAATTTCAAGACCGGTAGCCGTGGTGTGACGCCCACACATGAGTAAAAGATATCACATCTCCCATTCAACTATGTAAACGAGTAATGTTAATGACAAGCTTAGCATGCGAGCTGTATTGTGACCGTACATGTTTAAGAGTGGCAGGAAGACCATAGAACTTGGACATTAGTTAATTCGACTAACTTTATATTCTAATCACCACATTGTATAAAACAAAGTCCCTATAAGAATACGCAACTGATTTTGATGCCTTTTTTATAGATAGAATGATTGAAGAGGACGGTTAATATGTACATATAATAACATCCATTAAATGGTGAAGAAACTTAGTATCAGTATTGCTGGTTGCTAGTTATTTAAAAAAGTTGTAATGTTCCCTAGTGAAATGATATCTTTAAAACTGTTTGGTGGACACTCAACACTCACAGAATTTATCAGTTTGCTATCACCAAAAGGAAGTATGCCCTTTTGTACACCTTCGTCTCAATAACGTATACCGACTGATTGCGGGTGCAAGCACGATCGCGGCCTCGGCCCAGAGCAGGAGAAGGAACGGGGGTTTTTAGTCAGTAAGGGTCTGACACTCCTTCTCGCCTCAACCTAGGCGAGAGAAGTCATTTGATGAAAAAAAGTATTAATATAATCTCAAATTGTCCAAGTTCCATGTTCCCCTAGAACACATACGCACAGAGATCTCAGTCGTGTACCACGCGTCGTTTACAATTTTCCCACGGCGCGCGGATGTACCGTCAACAAAACAATTACCATACCCAATTTACTTAACTATGTGTATCGGTATGTACGGCGTTTTAATTGCTCAGTTAACTATCATAGTTAAATATTACTGTAGATTTGTTTATTGCTCAGTTAACTTTTAAACGGTTTTTGCGAAATACTTGAGATTCTTGATGTATTTTTTATGGCTGTGTTTTTTTAGGTGTTTGCTTTGAATTAGGTTAAATGTTTTGTTTTTATTGAAGGTAGTTACAATTATTTTGTATTCGTTGAATCTCTTTTATTTCGTTGAAATTGAAATGATATTTAATGTTTTACATTGTAAATGATTAAGTTAAAGGTCATGTCTAATTACGTGCTTTCACGGAGCCTAAGACAAGCCGTTAGTTACATTAGTAGACAATAATTGTAATTTTTTTAAGAATTTCTCTTTCATTGGGGCGTTGTTGTAAATAAGAATCATTAAAAAAAATGAACGAAGACCGTTGTATAATTTCAGCCAGGTTGTATGAGATGATTCATGGTATGTGGCAAGAATTCCCTCGAGGAGAGCTAATTGCCAATCTAACAACTTTTGGGGCGGAATTGGGGAGGAGTCATCAAATGACTTCTCCCGTCTTGGCTGGGGGAGAGAGAGTGTCAGACTCTTACTGACTAAAATCCACTACTTTCCATCTCCTACTCCAGATAACATTATAACGCTTGCCAGCAACATCAACATCAAAAAACCTGATGATAATATATTTAATGTAAAATTAGTTGCTTACAACATTACTCTGCTGTCCGTACATCGTCCCACGTTCCTGTTGTAACATCACGCATAATGTGCATAATTATTAAATATTATTTCGTTAAACGTGACCGTAGTACTGAGAGGGTTAATTATAAACTCTGGACGTATATTCATTTTACTTGTCACAATTCTACCATCGTAATTGTTTCTTGTTAGTATGCAACTTTGTAAGACAAGGTTAGTTTTCTTCTTATAGATACGTAGTGTTAGAATTTAAATGGATAACAAGTCGAGAAGGTGCGTTTAGTTATTTATGTAGTGTAAAAGATCGGTAGATGTATTTGATCATCATCATCATCAGCCTATAAGTGCCCACTGCTGAGCAAAGGTTTCTTTTCACAAGGGCTTCCCCTTGTTAAGCATAATCAACACGCTTCCTCAAGACGGATTGGCGATGTCAAATTGTTTCCTCACGATTTCTTCCTTAGTATGATAATGGTGTTTAAATAATCACAGAAAGTAAATTATACTTCAGTAAAAGTCACATTGGTCCTTGCCGTGTTTCGAACTCGCGCCCTCATGCATGAGAAGCGGGTGTCTAGTCTTCTTGTTTAACTAACAACATTTTGAGACTACTGACAACAGAGTTACCGATAAATTTATGTGACATCTAACTAGATATTCTCAGACTAAATCACATTATCACTAAATCACATAATTTACCATTGCCCTAGTCCGGAGCAGGAGAAGATACGGGTGGTTCTTAGTCAGTAAGAGACGGAGCGGAGAAGAGCTGTGCAGCGTTTCACCAATCGCATGGCTTAAAATCTCTAATGTTGATCTATGTGGAATGTGGATTTCAAGCCATGTGATTGGTGAATCGCGGCACAGCTCTTCTCCGCTCTGCTCCGCTCCGCCTCAATGGAACTGCACCCTAATAGTCTGACACTCGCCCTACCCAAGGTGTGGGAGAACGATTTTAATGATCTCCCCTCCCCTTAAAAAAACGTGGGTTTGCAATCAGTTATTTGTGATCAGAAAGCTAATAAATAATTATTTTAAGAAAACCTAAAAACAAAATAAAATTACCCTAAACACACCACAGTAGGTACATTTATTCGAGACGGCAGTGCTAATAATTATATTGCATGTTAACGTAAAATAAAAGCAACGAGCCGGCGGCAACTTTACGATGTGACATGTATTTATTGAAAATAAACAACTTGATACACTTCCGCAAACAATTTACGACATTCTTGAAGAAAACAACGTTTTTATACCGTTCGTTCTTGTTTCCAAGTTGACTTACTAGATGTGTCATGTACAGTGGGAAAGAACATTGTAACGCTGGGTATGTTTTGTTGAAAGAAATATTTACGATATTAAAAGAAGAATAAAGTTCCAAATTAAATACTTATTTTTTTCTTTCCTGACTCGTTCCTCTATTAGACTTGTGGATATCCATATTTAATCGAACAAGAATTGTTAATTCTCATTGTTATGTGATCTCATGTAACATCAGGTAATCCTTCTAACAAAAGTTGGCTAATCCCAAATTTGACTCGGTCTCTACAGACTGCTCCTGAATGGATATTGTAGGATGTTTGTCATTACCAAAATCAAATTATGTTCATATTAAATAACGCATAACGCCTAAACATTCAGGCAGTCTATTTATACAGAATAATCTTGTGGTACAAATAAAAGTAGAAAACTTTGATAAAAATCCAATAAGAAAACTTAGTCCAACAAGAAGCAAAAAGGAATCACAGTCACGCTTGTAACCAGTACTAGACCACACTAACTAAGCAGTAAACACTACGTTTGTTAAGACACTTCGACTAAACAGGGATTAATTACACGATCCGAGAACACGGCTATGAAATAGCAACTAGATTGGTTCTCTCGAAGGTGATAATGATAACCGATACGGTTAGCCGTCCGTCCGACTATGTAGCCACACTAGCCGCTGTGCACATACAAAAACCGAACGGCTGTAATCACCGGCAAGCCGCAGTGCTAACGGCAGATTACTTCATTAACGAGAAAAAAGGAAATAAGGGCAATAAGACCATTTTGGAAAACTTTTGTGATGAATGATACAATCGAAACTTTTGAAGATGTTACACAAATATGAGCAATATAGCAAGAAGATTGCGGTGAAATAGGTAACTCATGGCTGGCGTGCTCCATCGTACATAGATCACATCATTCCTTACTGGCAGACGAGATAGTGGCCAAACGCCAGACCATTACTAATAAAATGGCCTTTCTTATAAGCTATTTACTCATGTGATGCAGAAAATAAGGTAACAAAATCATAAACAACATTTAGGTGACAACAAATTAAAATCACTACTATACATTGTCAACAACTAAACAGTACCTCATGGATACAAACCCTCACATAGGTATGTACGTTCCATTACATAATTTCCCAAAACCGCATCAAAAAAATAAAATCCACAAAGGAACAGAAAACCTCAAAACGCGTCAAGAATTTCCCGGCGGCAGTCATTTCTAAATTGTCCACCATGTTTTTTGTGACACGTTACTCAACTCTTATTGTTTGGTCATGCAATTATTAAGGCACAAAAACTTGGCAACTCGGCTCGCGTTGAAACACCGTAGATTCCATCAAATCGGAAACTCAGACCGCTGAAGCGTAATTTGTCACTGGCCACCCGGGTAGGGCTCGCACCTGTGACAAAATTGAAGTATCGAAAAATTTGATGCATGAAACATGAACACACAATGGGAAGAAAACTTTTACAATTCATCGACATAAGACAGCAAGTCAAAACCTCTAACAGTTTTTACGTATTCTTAGAAAGAATCATCAAATAATATAAGTATCACAAATAAACGGAACAAACAAGTCTAAACAGACAATATCAATGTTAGTAATACCAATTACTTCCTCAACCTTCTACCGGAGATTTCGTACGCACGAAACGAACCAACCCTACTGTAGCGAGGTAAAAAGCCGATCCATGTTGGCTTGCCATTACTCGGCCGACATAACATTTTTACTCGCTTCCTGTCGACAACTTCCCGTCACGATAACGCATAACATAAGAACAAATTAAATCCGATCGGATGTCGGAGGATATTCGATAATGACAAGAGTTGCCCTTTCCGTTGAAAAGTAAGAGTCGGCTAACTGTGCTGGCGTTAGACTAGAACATTGCTTATTTACTTGATAAGTAGAAAATATTACGAGCCTCCAGGAAATTCAGCTCATTATAGCCAAGAAATATCGTTAAAGGTGGGAATTAGTGACTGGCAAATCTTGATATCAGTTAAATCTGTTTTACTACATATTTCTCAGTGGTAAATCCTCCTTTTAATACGCAAGCACACCGTTGCGTTGCACTTAAGATAAACTTGTCTCGCATTCCTTCATACACGTACTAAAAATAACCAACAACTTAAAACATTTAAAGGCCCAGTTCCGTTTATAGGTGCGAATGTTTTTTCTTGGGAAGGACACCTAGAGGTTTTTCTCAAGCTGTGGGAAGATGTTTGTGGCACAGATGTCGCTAAGAACTTATTTCCTCTAAGGCACCTGTCGTACTCAAATCGTTAGGGCGGTTTTAATGGGTTACTCGTTTCTCAGTTACCTACTTATGAAGTTACAATATTGAAGTGGAACCCATTAGTCCGTAAAATACTAATAAGAATACTAACTTTATCAAATATATTCTACTCCTGACTTACTGAACACTAGAAAACAGAACTAGCCGAGTAGCGTATTTTATTTATCTTTATACTATATATAAAAATGGATCGCAAAATGTGTTGGTAAGCGCATAACTCAACAAGGCCTGGACCAATTTTGCTAATTCTTTATTTGTTGTGTTTGTAATTGTTAGGAGAAGGTTCTTAGCAAAGAAATATTAGAAAAGTAGAGGGGAAGATTAGGAAAAAGTTACCCTTTGATAGCGAGATAGTTGGACCCGTGCAAAGCGGGGGCGGGCCGCTAGTAAACAATAAAATTCACAATATAGCGTGACTGTCAACTTGTGAAGATAATAATCCTTGAGCAACAATTACCCAAGTTTACAGGTCGCGCCATACGGAGTACATCTCCATTATGCCATAAGTTCATGGCAGCTGCTAATTAAGGTTCGCGAACGAGACTAATCCGATTTAGCAAGACCCGTTTGTTTACCAAGACAAATGTATGAAAATGTGAGTGCTTAGTGAATATGCATTGAATCGATTAAGATTTCTTGAATGGATTTCGGAAATCCTTAATTATAGTGACATTTCGTTGAGTAATAAAACGCCTACTCGGATTCCTATTGCATAGGTTGTTTGATAAAAAATCTAACTATGTAATTGAAACTATGTGAAGGTTCTTAATGCTTTTAGAATATTAACAGAAAATCCTTACAACTATTAAATGTTTAATCTTTTTAATAACAAAGAGAAAAATAAATAATACAAAAGAAAAAATCAAAGAGTTCTCATCATAACCATAATCAAGTAAACTATTTTCATTAGAACTTTTTTCGAAAGGTACAATAAATACAAAGTTGAGTCCAAAATTTACAGAACAAATTTAAAAAGATAGAAGAGAATTTAATTTGTTAAAACGTGTACATTAATAGGCAATTTATAGGCCGTGCTCCACTCAATTAGTATGGATATAAGACAACAATTAGCAACTAATTATTAGGCGTATTAGTTTCCTAACATCGTCACCTGGTATAAAAATCGCCAATTGGGTGGTAATGAAACTACCATTACCTATATGTAGTTGCATGCGGTTTCGCATGGTTTAAATTAAGACGAATAACTGGAGTAGGCCCTGATACTATAAGAATATCGAGATAAAAAGTAACTTCTGTTCCAAAGTTTATCACTGATGACATATTTTTTCAAATTGGTCCAGTATTTTCGGAGTTTACTTAATGCAAACAAAAAAACGAGGAAATATTGTATCTTTATACTTTATAATTGTATAGATTTGGAAGTTATCGTAAATCTGAGTCATTGGCTACTACGTACAATGTATTTATTGTCAGTTGTCGTGCATACGGCGATACGTTTTAATCGTTCACCTTATATGTGGGCTCTAAATATAGTGAACTAGAGCAGTGTCGTTAGTAGGCGGCTGATACATATGCGTACAGTCGGTTACGTTGTAAAAAATATATGTTTTAATTAGGAAAATAATATACTGAATCTGCCCATTGGTCGATTAAAGACATCATCAAAGTCACAAGTACCCATTAGAAAAGGGAGCCGACAAATAACAAGTAACAACGCTGTAATGATGCACATTCTATGTCAGCGGCAGTAACAGAAAATCAGTCATTTTATAGTTTTATAAAATAAAGTTGTGAGCCCATAATTGCCAATATTAATATATTAGAAGTATTGGGGTAACTAAAAAACTATTCAATTGATATTTTTTTTATATAAAAAGAAACTCTTGGATTGGAGGTTGGGAATTAAAAAATCTTAAGCTACCGCGGCTCCGGCCTGGAGCAGGAGAACGAACCAGACTGATTTTAGTCAGTAAGAGTCTGACAATCCGTCTCGTCTCATCCTGGGCGAAACAAATCATTTCATGAAGCTACAGATACTTGGTAGCACTTCTTCTTCATGGGATAGACTCAAACAAGCTGACATAATATCACCTGATGGCAAACAGGGATCAGTGCCGCTCCAGGAGATTGGACAGTGGATATCGTTTACAAAGAAGGAACATCAGGTGCGTTAGTTACTGTAAAGAGTTTGTGTAAGTGTATACCAAGGTAAGTCCTACTACCTGAGGTATTTAATAATCCATATATGTAAGCCGTAAAGGAAACAGTGGGCTTTGGAGTGGGCTGGATTGAGCCCACTGCCCACACGTGGGCAGGTGTAAACAAATTATATAACGTGATTACGAAAGGTAAGTCTGTAGGCAAACTCATTGAAGTTGCAATATTGAAACTCGTTATCTGAATATTTTCCTATGAGATATTATTATTAAACGATGTTCCTGTATAATATCTATCACGATGTGCGAAAAAAATAGATTTATTTCAAATTTGGTTTTTGCCAGCCGCGCACAAGTTTCTCTATTCTGCGATATTTTATAAAAATATCGCATGGTCCATGGTAATTTTGTATACACTCGCTACTAATAGGTTAAAAATACACAGTACTACTATCAGTTATCTGCATTTTGACAGTTTGAGTATTTGCACGACTAACCTAAATGTTCTTTTGATCGGTATTGTTCGTCAGACACTGACTTGTATGCCTGTCTTTAGAACGGGTCCACATATGCTGATGTGGTTCTTACCTCAAAAGACCACTACAGAATGAACTTGCACGGTTCTCTCATATTATATTATTTTACATAGTCTGGACTTGAAAAAAGACATCTGAGAGCTCTGAGTTTGTTTCGACATTTCTTCTCAGAGTAGTCAGATAGGAAATGCCGGCTTCATCTATTTTTTTACATATAATTTGACGTGTAATAGTGCCGTTTTATGGCGTATTTGCAATTCCTTGTTTCACAGTTTCTCTAAGCACATTGATGACTTGAATAGCATCCACTTGTCATGTAAACACAGCAATTATTGTAAGACCTCTAACAAGATCCGTAATAGATGAATATTATTTGCTATCAATAAGATTAAATTAATTAATAAATCACTACTCACCATTATCATTACATTCCTATTCAGTTAGATCGAGTTATTTAAATCAAAATTACTGTAAACCTTTGAATTTCAATTTTCTGTTATTATTTATACTCTTAAGAAATTTATAATATAAATTCAAAGGATACTTTATCAATGCTAATTTCT
The DNA here is from genome assembly GCA_902829305.4 of Spodoptera exigua. Lineage (NCBI taxonomy): Eukaryota > Metazoa > Arthropoda > Insecta > Lepidoptera > Noctuidae > Spodoptera > Spodoptera exigua. The sequence goes on along the minus strand of LR824616.2, from coordinate 6,348,807 downwards.
AGACCAATCATCCACAGTATAATTTAGAAGTAGATACTTAAATCAGAGTATGTATGTGTCGATGCAAATTTGGTAGAAGAAAAATATGCACCTATGTATTTTAGGATCGAAGATGATGGTGTTCTATAATTTATTTAAGAAAAACTGCTTTCTATCAGTATATTGCCTGGTATAGGCTTTACGATAGGCTCCTAATGCATGGCACGCATATTTTTTAAGGGTGGGAAAATCATCAAGTCCCAAACTTCAGCACGAATGGGTAGGCTCTACCGGAGTGATACTACGGCCTCACAGAAAACCGGCGTAAAACAACTACAGCGTTGTCTTTGTCGTATGAGTGAGGTTACTGAAGGGCCTATCCTTCCCCTCTCCCATCAAGTTATCCGTCAGAACGTTGGCCGTCCTATCACATAAAAAAAATCAAGTGAACTCTCGCCAAAGCTGACACGAAAGTTTGTGGTTCTGTGCTGGCTCTAATACAATGAAGATTAGTGTGTGCAACTTTGCTTTTGTCTTCGGATTTTAAAAGACCTGACATGAGAATAATGTGTGTACCGTTATGTATTTAAGAAAGTATTTCTTAAAAAAACACAAATCACAGTCTTGACGTCAAAGCATTCAACAACATTGCAATCAATATTAGTTATAACATGGCTTCGTTGACGTCACATGCACTGTTAAAACCACCATCAAAATAACTTCATTAGCCTGATTGTGCCCTTATTACGTATTTATTTGTGCTCGACATGGCCATCGGAGTGCTATGAGAGCTCGGTCGGAGGTCACACGTGGGAGATGTTGCACGTGTAAAGGATTTGAGGTCGTTATCATGAATGTTACACGCTTACCTATCAAAGGATATCGAAAACAAGTGTTCGAATATAGAACCTCGTTACCAACTTATTATCGACCTACTCGCGTCCGAGTTTAAATGTACCGTGGGTTTATAAATATAATAACATTATCATTGCTTGTTTTGGTTAGATGTAATCTCAATGAAATTATTTGTTTATCCTTATACGTAAGTTGGAAAAAACGGAACATACCCCTTATTGCTTTTATTCAAATCCTATATGTTATTTCAAGTGGTTTCTTGAGTTAGTGAATTTTCACTGTTGATTCTATTACGAAACCAGAAAAAGGTTTTTTCCGAAAGCTCTATAGATCTTTATCTGACGTCGCATCGGTTTAAGGCTTATCCTATTATAAGGGGCTGATACAATGACTTTAAAAAAGGCTGTATTGTACTTACTATGAGAACATCGTTTTGTATAGGTCGGAAACTAACTTCACTCATCTCGATTCTTTGATCCGAACTTATTTGGGAGTTGGAGGAGGGAGGGAGGAGGAAATAAATGGCGTTCCACTTTTAAATTTTGTAATAATATGAAAATTGAATTATTCCTTAATGGACAATTGTGCACGTGTAGAAGTCATCGGATTACTTTTATCGCTTATTTAGCTATTGACAAATAATTTATTGGGTGCTTAACAACTAGTCAAATTAAATACTTATTTCGTATTATTAATATCAGCAGTTTTATTTTATGAATTTTGCAATAGATTGTATGTTGTTATCACTCACAATCGCATAGTTTTTTTTTTTGGCGTCATTAGCACTATAGCCTGCAAAATGTATTATTATCTAAAATTATTCTATAAAGCCATTATTTATTTATCAACTTAAACGCATTATACGTTTTATGTTATTGTATAAAATTTGCATGATGGTGACAGAATTTCTTTGGGACTACCAATTAGTTCATATGGTACTAAAAACGGAACTTAGTAAGCTTGCTTGCGAATGCTAAACAACAGAGTCGGAATGCTTAAAAAACAACATTTACCTCATACTTCTGACAAATAGTAGTTCAAACATAGTTTGTACTCATTATGTCATATTCTTCATAAACCTTATCAATGTATTATTACAGTTCAAAGTTGAATATCGCGTGATTTCAACAGTTATAATTATTTAAAGTTTTAACGAGCTATTTGAGAGTTGCTTACTAACAAACCAGTAAATGAGTTAAGTTTTGCTACGTAATTAAGGCCTACTATCATTTTCGTGTGGCTTATATCGTGTTTCCTTCATCAAGATATGTATGACAGCTCAAAGTTAATATTTCGCTGCACGAATCACGCGGGATTCCGTGACTTAGCTAAAATAAAGAATAAAGTTATGAACGTTGTTCTAGTTCTAAAGTTAAGTTTCAACATGAGATGTTCTTTTTTATTTTGAAGGATATTCTTGATATCATCTGTCAACGCTTGTAATGTGTTACTTACTCTTACGTATGATCGTAGTTATCTAAAACGACTATAGAGACCACGATGAAACTTTGCGCTTATTTCTTGGGAGGGTATGTCACGTTGTAATACTGGATAGATGGCGTTGCAATCGAAAATGGCGAAATTTTTTATGTTGTTTTTCGTTTTGTTTTTCATTTTTAAAGGCTTACGTTATACGTACGTTATATTATACGTTATCTTAAGTAGGTAACAAGTAAATAAGTAACAAGAAATGGTACATTGTACGTAAACTTGTAAAATATCAAAACGGAAACAAGACCAATTTTTATTGACACTCAACGTTATTTGATCATTATCTTCCTACCTTTTAGAAAAAAAGAGTAAAAATAAACACAAAACCCAGTAATCCAGGGTTTTAACTAAACAGCACGTGGTACCTATTGTTATCAGTTAAACATGTTAAATGTAGTCGGTTCTGAAAAAAAAACACTCGAAATATAACCGGATCTCTCACTTTTGGGGTGAAGAACAAAACCTATCTATTAAAAGGGAATATTTTGAGACAACAAAGACTGCGGTAGGGCTGTCTATTTGTAAATAGAAGAATACAAGCGATTATATTGTTTAAGTGAATTGTATGAATGAAATTACTTTATACAATCAAAGCACAGCCGTATCTTATTTTTTAAAAAGCACGAGAATATAAAATAAAATACAAAAAAATATATCATCATAAAATTAAATCAGATTTTTTATACATTTTATTACTTCCAGAAGAATGCTCATTTCGAACGAAACAAAAACAGACCATTCCGTCAGCCATTCATTTCAAAACAAAAAATAACACAAAAGCCTTGGACAACCCTATCCTATAGTGCGCGTGCCACCACTTTATTGCTCTCCCTCTCCCACTTAAGGCGAAGCTCGAAGGTGCAAAAAACGCTGACCACTCGATAGTCAAGTGGGTGCTTAGACGTGCATTGTCTAGCGTTACTGCACAAAGCTCTCGAGTGGCAACCCTCGTGACAATCCTGGTACGTGACTGAGAATAGTGGACAATCCATTTCGATTTATAGTGATTTTCATTGATGTTTTATTTCTGAATTATTATGGATCCAATATGAATGTATGAAAACATAGGCTAAGGATTGGTTGGGCTGATATGATGATGTATTTGATGAATCACCTAAGTTACAATTTCGATGATAGATTTTTGTTAGGTAAAATAACCATATCTCTGAAACTGCTACGTTATTTTTGATAAGAAAACAAAGCTTTATACCAACAAGACTAGCTGATAAAATAAAAAACACTATTTATTTACTCGCAACAGTAATTGTTATGCCCTATTTGAATAATGTTCGATTAAAATCTTAGGTGTAAGAACATTTAATATTGGTGAAAATTAAGCTAATATTTTTATTATTTTACTTCGTGATATTAATCACTGTGGTAAAATGGTAAGGGCGATACAAAAGGTCAAAGAAACAATATAAGTAATAATTATAGCTATTAAAATTGTGCCTAACTTGGAGCATAAACAATTATAATCTTTATTGTAAAACGGAAAGGGTACTTAGTTGAATAAATGTATGTAATTAGTTTTTGGGATTATTTATTTATTATAGTTTTAAGCACTAAAAAAGTTTTTATTTAGGCACAAGTAGAACATAACTTATGTCATCTTGAAGAGACGCTGCGACAACAGTTGGTATTTGATAATTCATTCCCTTTTTGTTGTACGTCTGACAACTACAGAAATAATTCTGAATTATTTGTAAGTTTAAGCTTTTATTATTTATTAGTTGTACTAGCGATATATAAAAACATACAACTAAAATTAATCAGCACACAATTCGAAAAAATATTTCGATTAGCAACACAAAAATAAATAAATGACTTACACGAGTTATTCTGTGCGTGTCCTAAGTCCTTAAGGCAATAAAATAAAATAAAATACTAGCGTATGACGTCATCAGTGAATGTTCATTTGTCAAAGTGATTTGTGGCTAGACTATGACGTCATAGGCTGCGATGTCGCGGGATAGTTTCCACGAAAGTCTCGAGTGACGTGTTGTACTGAAAAAAGTTGTATTTTGGAATTCCTTTGTTTTATCCAAGAGTTGTTTCTTCTTTGTTTAATGTGTATAAAGTTTTATTTTTATTTTTCGCGAATCCGATACGGCATTTCATAATATAAGAGCATTTTGATGGCTAGCTATAGATGTTAGATATGTATAACCATTCTATTACAAAAGTCGTGGTGGCCTGGATGCTTAAGGTTCGAAACCTGGCAAGTACCAATGTGACTTTTTCAAAGGTTATTTATAAACCAATTTTTAGTCAATCCGCCTTGAGGAAGCGTGGCAAACCATTTCCAAGTGAGAAAAGGCCTATTCTCGGCACTGGACACTGATAGCCAGATGATGTGTAATATGATGTTTAACTATGTCGTTGCCCACAATTTTGTATATCACAGCGTGTTAGTACAATTTAAACGTGAACAACTTACAACTCTCTGTTCCGGTTAATTACACAAATTCAAATGGTAAAATCTAATTCAAATTTATCTTAAGGTAAAAACGTATTTAACGAGGTGATTCCAATGAAAGTGTAGCCAATCAAATTGTTACAGAGTTCAGAAAATTATATGGGATTAGACAAGAGCCACATGGCAATAAACTAGTCTAATGCTGTGAACCCTTAATTTTTTGGTCCTTTTTTTATAATAATAACGTTGCCCCACATTAGGACTTACTCCTGTGTTGTCAGTGCGTTTAGAAACGTACAATTTCAAATGCACATCACACACATACCTGGAACAAACATTTGTGATTCACACAAAGAGTTGAACGCAGAAATTGGGACCACTTTTGGGAGCTAATAATTAGACAATGTTAATTATTTGCTTGTTACAGATACAGTTTTAATACATCCTCAAAATGCGTCATTATTTTCCCATTAGTGTTATAAACATTTGTAAATCTGAATGGAAGGACTTATATTTTACTCTTTCAAGTAAAACCTTCGGAATGGATTGAAAAAGTTGGCAAAGATATCGATTATGGTTTTGAATAACACATAGACAACTTAAGCCGCTGGCTGGTAAGTTTATGGAGCTGTGTGACTTTCCTCTAGAAGTAAAGTGTTTGAGGCTGAGACTCATTGACCCTCCTGATTAAAATTTGAGCTTGCTTTTTCACATTAAATGTTTTTAATTTCTAGATTGTTTCTCTGCCAAAAACTTTATTTATCGCGTTTCGCAGAAAGAGGTTTTAAAGAACTTACTCCGCAATAGAATAATATTGCAACACAGATTTTAACGCATAATAATTGTAGGTATGATCAATTCGTCGTATAATTAAGTACGTATACCTAATAAAATTGCAAACGATGAAGTTGCGTAGACGCTCAAAGCGTAGGCAGATATCATTAATGTTAACGAGGGTATTCTGAAGAAACCTAACTTTTTTGCAATTGGCAAATTATTGGCAAAATACGCCTTTATTTTAAATGTGGGTTTGGTGTATGCAAAATCATTAATAAATGTATGAAGTTATATAAGTATAGCTTGTTATGTATAATTTTTTATGATGAAATGTGCTTTGACGCACTGCCATAGCTGCTCAAGACTTAAGACATTTGTTTGAAAATACGTAAGTATTTAAAAGAACCCCAAATTAATATAAAAGCATGTCAAATATAACATACAAAGTGCCCATATACTTCCATGGGTTGCAGGTTGAGTATATAATGATTGGTTTTTAAGACTACTTTTGTGCAGCCACACTGAAATATTTTTGATTTGTGCTTACAAATTTTACGGGTACCTATAATTTGCGAGTTTTATATTTCAAAAATAGTTCGCTAGTAAGAATTTTCCTTCTGCCATTTGTGTTTATTTCTGTCAATAATATAGGTGGCCAATCGCGACATACACGAATTATAAAATTGAAGGTCAAAGAAAAGACCTGGTTGTAAGCTATTAGCGTCGCTCACACACATCCAAAACTCAAAGCAGCACAGACCGTAAGAGACAAAATTCTCAATCAAAAAAATTATTATTAAAAAAACAAAATACCCGACTGCACACTAAAAAAAGAGTAAAACAAGCCCCACAATACAAATTTACTGAATATAATTTATAAATGTTGATGGAAAGCATCGCAGGCGGGGACCAACAGAGGCTTATTTATAGTCATTTCTGTTGTGCACCATTTAGCAGAATTTTCGTTGGTGGCGGTCAAGGTGGTCCCCGCCTGCGATGCTTTCCATCAACATTTATAAATTATATTCAGTAAATTTGTATTGTGGGGCTTGTTTTACTCTTTTTTTAGTGTGCAGTCGGGTATTTTGTTTTTTTAATAATAATTTTTTTATTTATAACTTTTTAGCTGTTTTTTTAAAGGGAAATTTAGAAAAAATATTATTATGTCTTTATCCCGTGGGACTTTTAGGATAAAATGTATCCTATGACACTCCCGTAATCAAGACAAATCTAACGATACCTCATACATCAAAATCCATCAAGCCGTTTAGGCTACAGGAGGTCACAAAGGAACAGACATACATACATACTTACATACACTCGAAAAACATTACCCTCCTTCTTTGGCAGTCGGGTAAAAATAGAACTTATTCAGAGTTAACGTTCGCCCAGTAAGCATTTATTACGTATATAAAATAAAAAGACGACTGACCACGTGCCATCATATACACACATACATATAGTATTTCCCGATACTCATATAACTTGATATAAACAACACATATATAGCGATCGGCAGGTAGGTACGTATAGTACTATAGCGACTGTGTCCATTCATAAGAAGCGGTTCATTCATGCGGCCGCGACGACGGTGAATGGGAGCGAGAGAGAAGGAAGATGTAAGGTCGCGTTACACTGACAATGGATTCTTTTTGAATTCACATGAATGAGTTGAAATCCTGTTCTACGAATACATGAATGACATTGTTTTGTTTTAAAACAATTGAATATGCACGATGGTAGCCAACGGCTTTTGTTGATCGAGTGGTTATTACGGGAAGCGAGAGGTTTCCCCCTGTTACGGTAATCACCCGAATCATCTGTTGTTCTTATTGTTCACTTCAAGTAGTTTCATTGTCACAGGATTACTCAAAGAACTCTTTGTTTACGAAACCATAGTAAATTTGTAAAATAATCTGTAAAGATAAATAAAAGCTTTGAATGAAAGCTTAACCAAAACAGTTATATTTTTTCTTTAAATACAGATCATGTACCAACAACTAAAATAATAATCAAAAATATAAACACGTCCTTAATTTAATTAACTTTAAGAAGCAAAAGAAATGGCATTCGCATTCGGAAATTGACGATCGAATAAAAAATTAATAAAGATAAAAATCGTGTTCCGATTTTAATTTTTTAAATTAGGTTGTATTTGTGAGCACACCCTTGCCATCAGAGCAACAAGATTGTGTAAAAAAACATCGTCGGTAGGAAGTCAACTCGTCGCAACCGAACACTCTTGATCCGTGAGTGTATTCGAAAAATATATATTTTATTACGTCATTTTACGATAACGACTTGGAAATTTGACGCTTAGGGCCGTTTGCCTATTCGGGATTTATTAAGTGCCTATTTAAAAGTCGTATATTTGAATCAACTACTTAATAGTTTAGTATTGATGCTTTTATAAATTATTTAATGCTGATTTTGTTTTATATTATAACGTTAGCAAAAAGTTCATGGCCTTTTACATATTTAGTTTCAGGGAAGATCGTAACTGTACATTTAATACAATAAATCAACGCAATTAAATCAATAAAATGTTAATAATAAATCCATCTGCTTATAACATCAACGTGTTCTTTTTTCTTTCTTCAAAGAAATCAACAAAAAAAAAACATAAAAAAACAAGTTAAAAGAAATGTTCTCGCGCCAAATTCTCAGGAAAGCTTCAAGAATCAAGTCATACTGGTCGTAGTCGGAGGTGGTTATACCGGGCGCGTAGGCTAAGTCGTACCTGACTCGGCGCGCTTGCCGCCAGTCCGAGCTTGCCCGACCACAACGCGACACAGCGCACGCGACCCGAACACGCACGAACACCGAATATCGAACACCGTTCACAATTCGAACATTTTCAAACAATTGGAACGTTACTACTGACAGTTTCTTTTTATTTGTGTGTATTTGTAAGTGAAACGAATATGCATGTGGTAACCCCTTTGCTGTTGGTGTGGGCACTCTGCGGAGTCCGTGGTGTGATAAGAACACCGTTGGAGGCGTTCAGGCCTTCAGGAGAAATACACTTGAGGAGGCCAGACAAAATACCGTTCCTGCCGCACAAGAGACTACCAGTACCATCAAAAAGTGATCTCAAGATATTATACCAAACCGGGGTGAGTTTTAGTTTTTACCCATTTTGCATTGCGAAGATAAAACCGAAGATTTTTAGTATCCAAATCTCAGTAACTTTTTATTGCTTTTTAATTCAGATGAATAAAAAAGGTCTTAAAATGAAACGGCACCGATAATGTGAACACGTAAGTTTCTGAAAGTTCACAACGAGTTACCGTTTAGTGACTACGCTGGCATTGAAACTTTGGAAGTCAACCTTCAAAAAATCAAGATTGTCGTACAAATAAGTACTAACACATTCAACACTGCAATTTAAGATTATGAAATAGTTTAATTAGCGTTTTGTTCTCGAAATATGGAGTGGTTCATGAGGTTGGCGCCAAAACTTTGTGAATGAGGCAGGATGACGAATTCCAATGGAGGCATTAATACATGTTTACGATGCAAGATAAGTAGGTTTGAACAAAGTGAATGCCTTATTGGATCATTGTTGTATAGTTTAATATTTAAACGTCAAGAGTCGTGACGATTGTCACGAACAGTGAATTTCAAAGGAAACCATTACTTGTTTTTCGAAATTCCGAAGGTAATATTAACGTTTGTCAATTTTCTTTTAAACAATTAATAGGGCATGAATTGAAAGTAACTATTAAATGTCGACATATCTGTTTTTAGTAAGAGCTTTTGACTTGTAGTGCTTGTTTGGGTTCTGGGGAAAATGTTCAAAATACTTATACTTATTTACTTTTAAACAACATTTATAGAAATAAAAGTCATTCTGTATTACGTAAAACATTATTATACGGATATACGGATAGTAAACAAGTAAATTATATATTTAATAGTTAGTTGTCAGTATATCACATAATTATCGCAATAGATGACGCATTGCGGCAATATGAGAAGATAATTATGAGATTCCACGAAGGGTTCAGCCCAACAATTAGACCAATTAAAACGGGCAAATAGCACAGGCAAGTATGTCGGCCAGATTAATTTTTATAAACACGGAGAGACCCCATGACTAAACCACACTACCAAGAAATTGTAAATAAAAGTTATGCGGAAAAAAACACTTTTATATCAACCGATACGTCGTTGAATATAAATCTTAAATTCTCCATGCGATATTAACATCAGAAACCAGTAAGTATCACAATAAATACGACTGCCAATAAAAATAAAAGCAGTTCCGGATGTCAAGTCTTGTCAGTTATATTTTAAAAACAACGATAATCATTATTATATCTAATTTTAAAAGTCGATTCAAGAAGATAATAGCTTTAACCTAGGTCCGTAATTACGTTTGCTCAATAATAGCTCTAAAATATATTTGCCATCACTTGAATATGAACTGTATCATTCAAGAAATAACATTCAAATTGTGAGAAGTAGCGAGTATTTTAAAAATGGTATTATAAAATGGGAGCGTTACGCGGGTGCGTAGGCGCACGCGTAACACCGGTGGCGGCAGGTGTTCATTCACTCATTCTTATCTTGACAGCTTCGATGACTTACGGGCCGAGCCTCGCTCCCGGCCCGTGTGTGCTATTTGGTATAAAAAAATATGTTTTTTTATGTCATTGCCTTTAAGCCCATTCGTAACGGTAACCGTCTTTTCGATCGTTCGTCTCTTTAAGCGATGGAATTTAAAGTTATCTTGTCGTTTATTCATATTTCGTTTTATGGGAGGGCTTAAATCTTGACAGATATACGAGTATTAAGCGGCGTGCCATTTTTTTAAGCTGCCTTAACAAAAAGTGCAGTCCTCCATTGTGCAGGTTTCAGATGCAGCAGTGTTCGAAGTAATCAACCGTTTAGTTTCACAGCGGGTGTCAAAGTGCCGACTAGTAAATAATGGTTGAGTTTAGTGCTCCCAAGATTTGAATAACAAAACTACGAGAGGGTGTCTGTGATCTGCCGACGCGACACACCTCTAGAATCCCGCGCGGGCCACTTTGAACATCTCATTGATAACATCTGAATAGATTCATTACATCATATAATGTGACATTAAGAAATGCTAACGCATTCATGGTTTGAGTCTTTCGGTTTTGTTTGTGTCGACACGTGCTGAGAAAGACATACGAGTAGATAGGTAGAAAGATATTTTTGAGGCATGCAATTGTTTAACTCTCGTTTAAAATATCTCAGCGGCAATCAGACCATGCGGATATAAATCATCATCCTCACTTGCAGATGACAAGTGACGAGAGCCTGGTAGCAAATTGTGGGTGCTAAAGGACGCCGCTCGCACCATAGGGGATAATTGAATTTCAGTCCAATTTCATCGCAATTCCGACTGATATACAGAATAGAATAATGGCGGAGCAATTTGTCTCACCGAATCAATTGTCGTTCGCGTATTTGATTTACCGATTTGCATTTTCTTGGAAGCCGGTTACAACATATTAAGTGTAGTACGAAATATTGCAATATCTTGAAACTGTCGCTTATGTAAATATGGAGTTAATTGAAGGAAATGAATAACCAAGAAGTACTGAGTATCTTGCAACTGCGACTATTATGAATTTTATGTTGGAAGTTGTATAATTTTTATGAAACTTCGATTACCTATTCCCTTTGAAGTTTAAAAATTGGATTAAAACAAAATTCGAATTAATTTATCAAAGTGTTCGTTATTCTTTGCGTGTTTGTACTGATTGTCGTGTAATTAGAAAATCGTCTCAAATTGCAGCTAAGTAAAGTCATTGTGGTTTGCATGTAAACATCTAATCAGGCGTCCTATGACTATCGTGTTTTATTGGCCTGAATTGTTCTAGCACGGAAACTATATTCTAAAGATAGCTTAACATTTTATTATATGGAATCCAATGTGCCTGTTATGCCCTAAATGTCTGAATGTTACGTATGATTCACTCGTGAGACTTTGTTTTGCTTTTACAGGTTTGTTTATGACACATCGCACCTATTTCTTGTTACAAACAGTTTAGGGACCAACAAATGACTCATATCTAACCCTACGTCCGATTAAATCATCACTGGCTATCAAAAAGTAAAGAATATTAATTATAAAAAAAACTTTGGAAGAAATTCCAAGAAGCATGACTGCCATACGTATAAATATTATTATTTTTGCTTAAGATACACGCTATTGCGACGGGTATTAGAAATTCGGACGTCATCATGTTGCTAAGGATATAAACCAGCTTGTATTATCATCAATCATTATTAAAACATTATTAGACGTCGACCTCGGGTGCCGCCCCGTTTTCTGCTATATCACAATTTTCCATTACACAATGAACGATTCCGTGTAGGTGTGAAATAGGGTAACGCGTTGTTGCAAAATATTATTTATATCTCTAATAATACAGTTGTAAATGGAGTAACTACTATGAAGTTGATAATGAGTTTGATATAAAAATAAATTACATAAACAAGTGAAGACATTATTATAGTATTATTTTAATAAATTGCACTTTATGAAGGCAGTATAAAAGGCGAATTTATTAAATGAACAATGTGGTGAATACGGCGCCGTGAAGCAATTAGTGTTGAGACAAGTCTATTATTAATAAAATACCTGACACATATTTAAAAAGTCGTAAAAACTTCGCATAAAAACTTCCAAATCAGCTAACATATTGTTTATGACCAGTTTTTTCATTACGGCTTGATATGTGTGGCGCCATTTGATTAGCTAATTGCTTTTGAATATTTTGATAATGCTAATTCGTAGCGGATGCAGAAATGACCATAAGACCATGACTTAATAATTAATCAATATTTAATGTATTGTGATTTCTTTCTGTGGAATGTGGCATAAAAATAAAAGCATTCATTTCATTCCAAGAAGAGTTATGTAGGTGATAGTTAAAATTACATTAAGCCTGTTTTCTCCGAAGTTTTAGGCAGTCATTATTAATAAGTATTTTTATTAATACAAATTAATTGGTACAGTCGATACTTTTCAGGGGAACCAATTCTAAATCATGAGAGATTGATTTGTGTAAACTTAGAGCTAAGATCTCAGTGGTAATTATTCGTTATTACAACAAAGGGAAATATAACCAAAGGATAAATATAAATGCACCGAAAGATAAATAAATATATTTATGTAGAAGTTAAATAAATACATTTATGTAAATGAAAACACATTGCTTTAGCATAATTAAACGATGAGTGTCAATGACGTCTCGCATAGCTGGCGACTTTGGTGTTAACTATGAGATTCTTAACGATCTGTTTAATACTCGTCTATAATCATTTTTACACCAAGTAGTAGGTAAAAATAGTAATGAATAAAGGAAATATTTAAATGTACTATAAGATAAAGTAAACCTTAATACATTTAAGATATGGTTGTGATTTAGATAGCCATCGAAAAGTGGATAATATTGGCCTTTTCAATTTCGAAACACGCGGTAGTATAACAAATAAGCTGACTAACTTATTGATAGTGGCTACAAATAAATATGGTGAAATGTATCGTTACAATTCCTTTCCAATATTAAGTCTGAATAAGCCACGTGGCCTTAAAAGGCACTGATAATGCGACTGAACCAAATAACTTTTCCCAGTTGTTGTATGTAATAACTTCATAAGTGTTGAATGAACATGTCATAAGCATATTAGATAAGACTATATTACCATCGAATGAAACATTTCTATTCGCAAGGTCTCTATTTAATGCAAAGGACACAGGAAAGCATGCGACGAAGCGGACGTAACGGGAATAAAACTCAAGTTATACGCTCATAAAACTTATGCACGTACCCATATTTAAATTATATTGATGATGCAAAATGCAACACCATACTAAGAAACGGAATTTACATCAAAAGTGTTTACTATGGCTATGCAAAAAGTTTTAGTTAAGCGGAATATTGGCCATGGAATTGTCTATAAGTATAAAAATATTAATATATTAAAAAATAGCAGCGACAAAAATAAATCGATGATAGTTAGGTAATGAATGCAGTGATAAATTTAATAAAAGCCATACTTTTGTTTAAAGAAGATAGAACTTAAACTGTACAGAAGTTACATCAAAACGAAAATATAAAATAAAGACATCCTACAAGCCGGATTTGAAGAAAAATAAAATCAATAGAAATAATGAGATAATTTACGCTTCGCTACGGCTGGGATGGACAAAAAGCGTGACAGTGGGACACGCGTCAACAAAGAAAAGTTATTGTAAAAAATGATCTCGCCGGGACTCGGGTAAGGCCGGGACACACTATTGAGAAAGTTAAGGCAATGAGATAAAAATAAACGTTCAAAACTTGGATATGTGAAAAAAAAATTACTCATATATTTTCTACGTTTTGCAGTTATATAGAGATTACGATTAAACAAAAGCATTCGATACAATAAAATATTCCTCAATTCCCAATATTTCAACGACGATCAGGAATCTAAACCTACCTTATTTTCCACTCACTCCGCACTAGGGAATATTATTGAAAAAAAAAAGAAAACAACCAACTTCAGAGAACCGAAGCACCTGCGTTACGCCACAAAAACACTAAACACCCTTACCACGGCCCAAAAAATAAACATTAAACACAGATCGAATCTTGTCAGTTTTTGTTTAGATCCAACTTCTTTTTCTTTATAACTTCTTGCTTTATTTGGAACCACTGAAGTGAAGAAAGTTGATGATTTAATGTGATTAGAGCTTAAGAGCATTAAAAAGTTTTAAGCGGTAAAACTATCGTAAATGAGCTAAGCACAACTAACTAAGAACATAGAAAATTAAAAATCTTAAATATCAATTGGACAAAAATGTTAAGATTGGTGCCCTAAAAACGAAGGAATAACTTCAGACAATTGGCACTCAAGTCAAATACAAGACTCAAGTAGGCGACACTCGAGCGGGATTACCGTGGAAGACGAACTGGGCCCGGCTTCCGTCTCAAGGGGCGACCACGTGTGTCGTCAATGGACCGCTCCGGATGCCCTGGCCCACAATGGGGACGCCTGTATGCTTAGACATTATACCAACACCTCCGGACCAAAACGTCGCAACAACACACCTCATGTGGGCGGTTAAGACTTTAAGGAATGATGCAACCGTTGCGGATGTGTGATGTAGTTGTAATATGAGGAAGTTCGTTTGAGACTTGCTTTCAGTACTCTTTATACGATTCTCCCCTTGAACAAAATTGTCTGTACGTTTAAAGGGTTTGCATTCACTGGAATATGTTACCTTCATGAATGGAGGGGAATCCTATTGAAAATTACGCCTATTGAAACGTCAAAAATACCCAGTTTAATGATAATACAGTCTTATTTTCATTCACAAAACTGAATCCGTTTTCATTTTGAACTCGACGCGGATTTAGATTTTATAAAATATTATGAGGAAAACTATTTAAAAACATGCATTAGTCGAGTCATAATCGATTCCAAGTCTATTTACCACAACGTCGCCGTTTAAATTGTTTACATTCGCGTAGGCATAATAACGTTCGAACATTATACAAGTTGTTTCATAACTGCCGGTGTCATTGGACACATATTTATGACAATGTGTGTATACAAGTACAGTGACGATTAGAGGCGCGTGCGTTCATTCATTGATACTAGGTACATGCGATACGTTAGCCGTTGATGTCTTTTTAACGTGGGCTTGGGCCGCGCCTTTACGGCTACGAAAACTCACGGCCTATGAATAATTTTACTTTTAATTACGCGTCCACCTGATTTATGTTGTGTAGTAAAATTAAAAGGTATAATATAAATATTTTGATTATACGTACGTGTCGGATAAATGCCTACGATTTATTACTCAATAAAATGATTTTGGCAATCTAAATTACCTTTATAGGCTTTTTATTTTTTATTGAAAGTTTGTTTAATGGAATTGTTTTAATGTTTATTGAATCGTATCTAAATAATCTTAAATTGTTTACGGGGAAATTCAGAAAAAACATATATTTGTGTACCGTAGTTATTTTAAAATAAAGTAACGACAGGCAACATTTACACTTCAACAGGTAAACTGGTAACTGTGTATACATTTTAGCCGTTCGCTAATAGCCTTAGCTGCAGGCTATCCACTAATTACGAAAGTAATAAATAACATGTGACCGTCGGCTATGGGGTACTTACTCGGATTAGTAATTTCTTGGCTACCTGTGTTCCCGGAATGGTCCGGCCAACATCCGGGCCGGTAGCCGGCGGCTAACAAATCGTTATTTATAATTTATTGATTACACACTCGCGTTTCGGACGTGTAATTATGAGCAGACATTAATGTTACACTTACAGATTCTGGAGGGATTTTAACGGATATGTTAAATTATAGCTAATGAAAGTTGCTTTCGATTAGGGATTTTGAGATTGAGAAATTGTTTTTTTTTTCATCTTATGGTTAGCAGATATGCTTTGACTTAGTTTTCAAGAAATAAAATGTCATCTAAAGTTTTACATGTATCTAAAATCTGGTTCATCGGGACTCAGTATCAAAACAAAAATACACGACCGTTAAATAATATACAATTAAATAACCGAAGATATAAACGACATTAAATTTAAATAAATCGATGAATAATTCAGCTCTGGTCACCATTAGCCTGTTTATATAATTTCGTCCCTATGGCGAAGATTATATTATGCGACCGTCTCTCCTAACTTTGAATGAATTGAGAAAATTATCTCGATCGCATCACATTACTAAATCCGTTGGATAATTATCTGAATGTATTTACAAAATGACTTTGGTGTTAATTTAACAATTTCCTTTAGAAAAATTATATTAAGGAAACGTTGCGATCAAAACTACTTAATTAGATATACTTTTATGTATGAACAAAATGGACACAAAAACTTAGCACTTTCCTTCAGCGCACAGCATCTTGTACTGAAAGAGAGTGAATGAACAAGACAGAGCTATACTCAACACCTACATTAGAGCAGGCTAGGCATACTGAGAAGGTTGTGGAAGGTCGGCGGTGGTAACAAATTATTTTATTAGTGTGGTGTGGCCACCTGTTCGATGGACCGGATGCCCCGCCCCGCTTGCCCCGCATACAACACCCGTCAAGGGACTTAGGCAGTGGTTAGGTTACCGCTGAGCTGAAGTATCGTATGTTAGGGTTAAACTCTCAAATTGTATCGGAACGCAATATAATAAACCTTATTTTCTGTTGCTGGGTGTAAAGCTTGCACTCCAGATGACGTTTACATCAGATTAAGTTTAGAAGAGTAGAAGGATTTAGGAAGAGATATTTAAAAGGACAAAATATATCGACATCATCAATGTTTGTATTTGTCTTTTTTTAATATAGATAAATTTAACACGACTCAAACTTTTTGATAAAATGTTGGTCTCAAGAACGACCAAAGTTATAGTCCTTTATAATGTTGCCTCAGGCCTTGTCTCGGATAGATATTATTTCCAAAAAATCCCCAAAGAACATTGGACGGTTCCCGGGGCATTACAAATGGCTATTCTTTCGTATAATGTGCGATCGTTGATTGTGTGTTTCTGAATACATTAGCGACATGCAACCACTTAGCGATAATCGTGTAACTGTCTTCCAAAACATCCTTATTTCTTGAAACTACAACATTAATAAAACCTCAATACAACGTAGTATACTATTGTCAATTTTTTGTCAACCTTATTAGGAATTCAATGAGGTGCGTCCGAAATGTAATTTTCTTACAACCTGCATTAGCATTCAGGCCGTCACTGAGACTCCGTTAAATAAAGGCAAGCTCTTGACGAAGTAAGTCAACAACCCATACATTGTGACTACGCGTTGTACTTTTTGTTTGTTACACAAAAGGGCTGTATCCGGTGTTTAGGAGATCCAACTGAGGTCGTTTCCGCGAAATCTATCGCAATACATAAGAAACAGGAAGCATATCCGGAACAACGAAAAAAATACATATACAAACTTTTTTCACACCTATCCGTGAATAGGGTTGTCCAAGTTGTGTTAGGAATTCGAATAGAAAAGGTTCTTTTATTATTATTTCAGATTCAAAAGTAATTTTTAGATATTTCTATAGTTTTGATTCATGTTTATAAATGCCGTTAAACAACTGGTTACATATGTAGGTATAATTAAATTTTGTTCGCTCGTTATGATAAAATTACAACGATTAAAAAATGAATTAGTAATACGCTTCCACTAGATATAATCTACAAAATAACTATGATTCAACACCTGATTAACAATATAAAAATATGATAATAAAACTCAAGCATCTACGCCATTCGCATAAAATTATCAGAAACATCTTGGTTAATTGTTCTTTCGCATTAAACCGTAGTTAACAAAAAGCAAAGGAAATTAAAGCCATCCATCGGATGTCGACCGTTTCCAATTAAACATAGTAATTTATAAGAGGCAATAATAGCTTAATTACAGCTGTGAGCAGTAGCCCTGCAAGTCCTCGCAGAAAAAATGTTCCCACAGCTAACAGGTTGCCGAATGGCACGTCTTCCGGTCGGAAGTACGACCGATGGTCCTTTCGGAGGCAAAAAAATAAAGGACCAGAGCACATGTTCACATTGTGATTCCTTTACGGAACGTTATGATTAACATCGATTTGGACTCGTTTATAATATCTTTCATTATGCTCCTGGGGCAGGTGTCCTGAAACACCTTCCGTTTTTCCCACGCCGACTTCTTTTGTGGCGATGATTGATTCCTTTACAATTTTCGTAATGTTCGACGTGTCGAATTGTACGAACGTATCGATCGATTGATTTAGTATGCGACGCAAGTTGAATGGTAAACAATGCACGCGAATTTTGATAGGTTCCGTGCATACCGAACATTGGGACATTGTACGCTCGTAATGATGATTGGTTCATGTTTGTGTGTGCAGTTATCCTTGATTCTGCATTGCGAATTACTTTGTTAGCGAATATGGTTACTGATTGATAAAGTCCTTTTAAAAAGGTGGTCTGCAACTTTTAGAAGTAGTACAGAACAAATTATGTACTAGACAATTCTTTGGACTTATGATTTTTCTCTTTAATTCCAGGGTTCCGAGGAAGATCTTCCAGATTGTCGACCGCGGCAGGTGTGCAGTAAAGTGGACCTCTACGATGCGACACAGCCCTGGATCGAGAGGAAGTGTCGCTGTTTGGGTCATAGGCCGTGCTCTAGGTCAGTTTTGTGCACTTATTTTTAGGAAGTTAGTTGGGTGATTCTTCACATCAATTAAAAAAAATTTAATAATGTCATTATCCTCAACCGAAAATTAACGAGTCTGCTGATTAAAACACACATAATTATTTTATTAAATTAAATCTCACCACTGCTTACAAGCAACCGATTAAAAATATTGTATAAAATAAATTACTAAGATGCTTAAAAACCTGGGAGGATAATGACTTGTTAAATAAAAGTTAAGGTTTTTTGGAGAATCACCCAGTTGATCTTTGATGTTGTGCGTTTTAAGACATATTAGTGTCAACTTAGATTGGATAGTGCTCCAAGTTCTTAAATGTCTTTATTGCATCTGCTTTTAAGTCTTTTTTTACTAAAGCTCTTAGGTAGGTACTTAAGATACGAAAGAGTCTTCTTTTATTTATTTTTTTATAAGGGAAATAAAAGTCAGCGAAATGATTACCCTCATACTGATTCTGTAAAGTCATATTAAATTCAAATGTCGGTTGTTCTTATTTCAACCTTTGACAGTTTCCCTTATAAGACCAAATTACAGTGAATGGATGTGGCTCGAGGCCATTATTTAAATGTCCTTAGTTTTTAAGAGCATTCTGTATGCCATATTGTAGGTATTATTGATACATTACACTATAGCGACCAAATATTCGAATGCTTTTTTCACTTAGTGTCGTTATGACTTACAGCAGTTTTTTTTATAAATGATATATGCCTAGGTAAAAATGTTATGCCAAGAATGTTGTTGTTTCATCGGATCATCTTAATAGATTCTACATTTATCTTATAGACCGAATAAGTTTGAATAGCTGACTTTCTAATCTCAGTTTAATATCAAACATACAGGATGACGACTCTATAAAGGAATTCCGATTCATTCAGAATTAAATCTAGCGTAAAACATAATTAATCCTGAGTCATTGGCGTCCGGAGCTTAGTCTCATGGAATCTCCTAACGGGAACTCTAAACTGTTTAAGTTTTGTATATTTTGTACTTGAATTATCTAATTAGTGATTTTTCTCATTACAGTGACCTCACAGCCGATGACAATCACACGTTATCAGATAAAACCACGTTGTATAAGACGTGTGAACCAGTGAAGCGGTTGCCCAAGTGCAAATACTTCAAGGATGCGGCTTGGATAATTTACTCGTTCCCTGACAGCAATGCGACTCAGCAGATCGTCAACTGTCACTGTCCCAAGTTCTCAGTGACGTATCTATTGAAAAAGCTGCCGTACACTACACCTAGCGGTGAACAGGGGAACCAGTACCAGTTTGCGTGCTCGCCGCAAAGCGTAAGTAGCTTTTGGAATATGCCTTTCGCTTGTCGTTCGAGTTCTTGGCGCTAGATGGCGACAGTAGTTTCTCTTTAGTTTTTTCGTGCGAATAATTGACTGTCGTATTTTCTGCCAAAGTTAACTAATGTTAATATTTTAAAATAAATATTTCTATTTACATTAATGTATTGTAACAACTATTAAAAATTCAATTCAATAAACCTAATTTTATTATATAATTATTTTTACAACATATCTTGCATGCCAAGTGAAGGCAAAATATGGAGAAACTTAACTTTGTTAACATCTATATATTATGTACCCATGTTTGCAAATGATTAAATGAATATGAATATAAATATTTAAATTTAACTTTTTTTCAAAAGTTTAATACGAGGTTTTTCACCACTTACAAGTATAAGATAAAAATTTTGTTGACAACTGACATTAACAACTTCGTTTGCGTTGATTACAGAGGTTACGTTGTTCAAGAAAGGAGCCATGCAAGTTATTCAGTGCGAGGCGACGACACGAACAAATCGATGAAGTGAATGCGAACACAATTTGCCAGTGTCCACGAGGTCACACTTGTCCTAGGCATCATACAGAGACGGGAGTGCTGGCCGGCATTACGTACGCGGCAGAGGACATCCGCACGTACCACGGGTACTGCATGCCCGAACCTCCTCCCGACGCATACAGGTTCGTCGGAGACAAAGATTGAATCAACAATAACCCTCAACGTGTGATTTAGCCGGAAATGTACTTAAAATTGTACATTGAACGCTCCACAGCTTCCAAGAGCACACAACGAAGTTTGCTTTGCTCATTACCTGTTTAGTACAAAAGTGTTAAGCATGTTTGGTTTTTAAAAAGAATGACTAATTTGTTAAATAATTTAAACGACTTTGATGTCTATTTAGGTTTCGGATACCGATACCAAGATTGCTTGTTCGTACGCTAGTCCCTGTGACACGATCAAATTAACGAGCAAATATTAAGCTTTTAATATAATGTACAATATAACAATGGTCTCTTGCAAGATGATTCGCTAAATACAATTATAACTTATTATAAATCTTAACCATTAACAAAGAAGGTCTAGAACCGAATGAATAATTTGATTTAGCGAATTGTCATGCAAGTGTTGGCCGTTGGTGATACAGATGCTGTAAATATTTTATTTAAGTTCTTTGTATTACGCACTGTTTCTGTTATAATCGTGTAAATAATATTAGAGTAAGTCGAATCATTCCAAACGTTTAGTTTAAATTATTATTTTTCATATTTTAATTATTTACTTGCCATACTTACGTAGTTTGTTGCGTTTGTTCCGAGTCTTCCATTCCAGTCAAGGAGACAACGTTATGTTCATTGTTTTGTTTATGTTAACAAATTGTATGATAATAATTTTTGTTATACGAAAACGAGTTATTTGATAGCCATATCTTAAGGTTGTAAGTTTTTAATAACATTTTTAAATAAATATTAGAATCGACTGAATGCCGGTTGCGTTGCGAATGCACATCACTAAAAAGTGACGTTTTATATTTTTGGCTGAATACGTGTATAATTGTAATAAAGCATCTATGGATAAAACACCAGTGAAAAAATGTTCTAAATAATATTGGCGATAGTTTTCTCTGACTAGAGTTCTTGTATAGGAAAGTTCTAGTAGTTTTAATAACGCTGTATCTATGTAAATATGATTGAATGTTGGTGTTTGTATAATGATACCTGCGATGTGGTATGTCTTCCTTTATTTGTTTTATTATGTATAGGTATACAATAAGTTAAATTATTGAAAGAGAATGAATAAATGTTTCGATATCAATTTTATCCTCGTTTTATTCTAACCAATCAAATTTAGATGAGCTATACATACTACATACTACAAAGATGGAGCTATAAAGGTGAATACCTCCATCCCTCTTTCTCGCCCGGAAGATTGACGCTTCAACACGTCATGGTAGGCCTAAGAACAGTACTTCACGATCAACTAGTTTGTGTATATCGTTACTTCACCCAGCCGGATGACATCCTACACTACATTTGCTTAGACGTCGTAACCACTCCGGGATGGCTGGAGATGTGGAGGCCATTGTGGATAATGGAGTCTAGAGCAGTGCGGATCTGTTCAGACCAAGGCATTGGGCTGCAACCAAGTTAGTTTAGTCTTCCAAAATTACAATTCTTTTAAAATTAATGTCTCTCTATCGAATTATTTTTGTACGTATTATACTATGTTGAAAGTACCGGTTTTCGTCCGATCACCGAAGTTAAGATCGGGTGCGCTTAATACTTGAATGAATGACCATCTGCGAATACCACATGACGTTAGCTTTAAGTCAGGACTGTGGGTGCAAGCGTAGTACCATGGCTTCGGCCCGGATCAGGAAAAGGAAAAGAGTGGTTTTTGGTCAGTCAGAGTATGACACCCTCTCAAGCCCCACCCTATGTGGAAGAAAACGTATGATGATTTTCCCCCTAAAAAGAATTAACACATAAAAATGCACAATAACAGCTAGTAAATTACACAGTTTTGCTCAAAATAATTACTTTTAATTGCATAATTGTCCATACATATCTTACTTTATAATTTTCCGTTGTTGTACAATGTAAATGTCTGAGATGAGAGTAAGTTCTCTTGGATGCGGTATTACATTAGTTTCTAATACCATACTGCGGTTACTAATCAACTTGCTAAGCGTAAGTAATCATTACGGCAGCATCTCTCAACAGTCCGGAAAGGTATGCTGATGAGATTGTGGAACTGGATTGGACATTGCTATGAACAAAAATGTTAGCTATTTGCAAAAAAAAACTGCATGTACTATATATTATTTTTTATATAGGTACTTTTAACATCAGATACGTTCATTTTCTCGTAAAGGTATTTTACTGATTTTCTGTATCTTTTCAAAAATATTATTTACCGATAATAGCAGCAGATCTATTTAGATATTTCGCACTATAATGCCTCAGGCATCCAATTTACGTCTGACTAACTAAAAAAAATTGTAAATAGTGAATTACCACACGAATAAACCCCACAAACGGAGCAGCTACTAACAATTTTTATCGACGTATCCGCATAACAATACCTAATAATTCAATATACATTGCAATATCACGTACTGAAGCATATCACACCGGCCGACGGCACATCAAAGGAAATAAATCACAATCGATCGTAGATATCAACTCGTGCGCATTGCAGGTGCTATAACGCATTCTGACGTGCAAAACATGTGCTGAAATACTCAATCAGTACTAATAACTTTTTTCTACGACGATTGTTGCGATATGAGATCATTGACATGCAACATGCAACGGAAATACTGCAACGGCGATATTTTCATTATTACGCGTCAATTTTATAACACTTACGTTCGACGCAGACGGTGGGGATGTGTAAAGGTGCGCTATTAGTCAACTCGGATATCACGATGTAGCATATG
Source organism: Spodoptera exigua (assembly GCA_902829305.4). NCBI lineage: Eukaryota > Metazoa > Arthropoda > Insecta > Lepidoptera > Noctuidae > Spodoptera > Spodoptera exigua. The sequence goes on along the minus strand of LR824616.2, from coordinate 6,325,352 downwards.
GTTGCGTTGTACCCTACTTGGATTCAGTACCGCCGTCTCCTCAGAGCCCGGCCTTAGTTGATGGTGCGGAGCCAGAGGAACAAAGAAGCTATGTCTCATTTCTACGAAGCAATCATGCTCGCAAAGAAGGAACAGGGTGGATTTAGGTAAGCAAGACTCTGAGCCTTCCTTTCGTCCCACTCAGGGTGCGTAAAAAACGGTGATATTGATTGGTTTTTCTATCTTTTACGGTCTTATATACTATTATATTATACTAATATTATAAAGAGGTAAATTTTGTAAGTTTGTTAGTTTGTATGTTTGTATGTAGGGGGTAATCTTTGGAACCGCAGGTCATATTGCTATAATTATTTCACTGATAGATAGCTACAATGTTCCAGAGTGCTATAGGCTAAGAACTTCAGGCTAAGATTAAATGGAGCCGCGAGTGAAACCGTGCGAGAGTAGCTAGTATATATTTGAAGTAGTTTTATTCTAAAGTAATGTATTTTGAAATTTTATTTTCACATTTCATTATCTTTTTCTTCTTCTTGTTTGTCATTTCAAACCTTTACTTTATAAATTTCCGTTGTAGAATGATACCAATCTCTTTAGCCATCGGTAATAAAACAAATTCCCGAGATTGTGAAATGCGCCAGTGCCGCATGGACAGCGCAGAGCAATAAGTTAATGATCTGTGACATTATCGCGTGATGCCAAGAGTTATGAGCATTAAGCCTATAAATAAACACATTAAATACCTATCTATAACCATCCAACTAATCTATACTAATATTATAACTGCGGTAGTTTGCAAAGATATTTGCTATAAACCACGACAGATTGGATGGATAGATCTGAACGATACGTGACAAGATGTAGATTTCAGCGTGTAATAATAATAAAAAAAATATACGGCTGAATCGAGAATCCTTCTCCGTTTTTAGATATCGGATATAGAATAAAAAAAAAACCTGTTAAAAATTCTTCTGTTTACCTCGGAAAACGCTGCAAGAAAGCAAGTTACAGTGACATTTTTATTTAAAACAATGGCGGTTATGAAGAATATGAAGGCACAAAAATATCCTGAAGATAACTTTGTTTATATTTTTTAGATTAATGTTTAGAACAATACCGTCATATTTCTTAGAGAGAACGGTATAATTTTACCTTTTTCTCGAAAGAACATTACCTTGTTATCATTTAGCAATCAAAAACGTGACTGCGACGGATTAGTTACCATTCCACAAAAACGGCACTTCACACTCGTATTTTCTTTGAATTACGTATTAATCGTCACAAAATCGACACACATTTCGCTAATAAAGATCCAATCATGCTTTTTACGCCGTCAAAGTATCTGGTCACGATTTAGTTTATCTTAAGCGAATAAATAGCTAGAGAAATTGTGTACGTGTCGGGGAAATTTACTTGCTTATCCGTCGAATGCCAAGACCAAGATATCAGTAAAATTTTTACTTCTTTCTTAAATGTATCTTCATTATGTCGTTAAAATAAAGATATTAAAACATACGTGACTTAACTCTAAAAAATCGAAAGGGAGTATACGAATAAGAATGGATTAGTAAGTTTCAAAATATGACAATCTAAAACGAAACATTATATGGCTAGCATCGGAGTCCAGAGGTTACGATTTCTGAATGTCACTCTAGGTACCGTAAAAACTTGACTGGGTCACCAGAATGAACTGTAACACGGAGTCGTGTCAAACAGTTTTTCCTGTTTGATTTTTATTATAAGCAACGGTCAGATATAGCCTAAGAATAGCAAATTTAAAGTCTGAGAAGTACTGTTAACCGACTGGGCTTGTAAAGAAGAGATGGTTCAGCGAATAGGCTTGCACCATAGACTGTAACTAATCAAAGATTACGATATAATAACGTAACAAATGGCTCGGGAAAAAGCTCGCCTCATTCCACTAATTCGCACAACAAATGAGTTTTTTTAACGCGTAAAAACATACCACTTTTGAAGCATTAAGATAATTATCTTGAACCAAACAGTATAACAAGATGCAATTATGTGTTCAGGTGTTAAAATAATCGCTTGTCAAATAAAAAAATATATTTTAGAAGTCAGTAGGCAATTTCAAGTGTCATTTCTTACGGATGATGCAACCTAAACAGTTTGCAAATTTGATTAAAATGCAAAGGCAATTTCGACAAAATGGGACCAATTCGAGACCATTCTGTTATCAATTAAATAAAGAACGTTGCAAATTGATCACGTCTGCCTTGTGTAGGTAATCGTTACATACATAAAAACCAACATAAAGACGTGCGACCAATTGAAAATATACTTTTTCAAACCGACCAATAAACGACATGCAAATGACAAAATGGCAATTTAATACAATTAGATTTCTTTTGAAGAGTTTCTAAAATGACGTTGTATCGTTAGAGTGGTGACGAATGAGAGCCCTTTCTTCTGGCTGTTTCATAACAATTTGGAGAGATTTATTATTGGACTGCAGCTATTAATTGGTTACGGTAAGTTAAGTTATTGTTTCTACTTATCTATGGAAATGAAATCGTTTTTTTTTAATGTCAGTAAGTAAAGAGTAGTGCCTGTATCAACCTGTATCGACACTTGCAATTTCTATACACCATAAGCATTAATTACATTAACTTAATTTGTTCTACGTGTTTTGCTAACAAACATTGACACTGAGTCAATTATATACAAAAACTCGACATATTTACTGTTATATACAGTAATATTGCATTAATGTGAGTAAGCCAAGTATAGGTTAGTAGGCAAGTAAGGTACTATGGAGTCCTACTTTATCCTCACTTAACTCAAAGTGCATTCAATGTATAAAAGCCTAATTTCGTCCAAGTTATTTATAGACAAAATGATTTTCTCACTCACACTACAAATGTTAGTAATGTCACGATTGCTTTTTGTTAAAAGTGAAAATGCGTAGACGAAAACGGTGGTCAGTTTAGTGTGTATTTTTGTATGACTCCATTATTTCGCCATGAATGTTTTAATATAGCCGATATGCTGTGAAAGTTGCTACAAAGTTGTGGTTACTAAGTGCCTTACGCAAAACATTAAATTAAGCACTTATGGCTAATCTTCCTATTTTTATTTTTCTCCATTGATGTAATTTTTCCTGATTGCTGCTTGTGGCTTCAGGAATGGATCGTTGGGCCTCGACGATTATGATATTTAGTGCGGATACAAGGTATTTTGTTACATTTTATGGTACACCGACGTGTAAAAAGGCTGGAGTAAAAAGCTTGCATGTCTAGTAGACAAATTGACATGCTCCTTTGAATTTTGCTCTTTTTTCTCCTGAGAGCATTAGTGTATCCTGTGTGTACGTTATGGTAAAGTGTTGCAACAATCAGCGAATTCTTTTTTCAAAATAAAATAAAATGTGAATCTGTGAATTACACGTAGATCTAGTGAATCTTATGTTGTTTCGTATTTTTTTATTATTTAATTGCACCTGTGTAGTAAGTTTGAGCTTTCTTTTGTTTCGTTCCTGTACACTGGGTCTTGTGGTTTAATTAATTTTCCTGTCGCAGGTTGAAGATGAAAATTGCATTTGGAATAAGCAGTATCTCTTCTATTAATATATCGTGTATAAATATGTAATATTTTGTGTCTATAAATATTAACCAAAACAAAAATAAATAATAACTAACTAGTTCAGGTCATCAGGTCTCGGACTCGTGGTCCGTGCGGACCACGAGTCCGAGACCTGATGACCAAGATGACCAAGATGTGGACAAGATTGTATTATGCCATTATATAACATGCCATTATAAAAAATTATGTCCATATAAGTATTCAAAATTACGAATAGAAATTCAAATGAAAACTATTTACAAAGGAGATAATAGGAGATAAAGATAATTGAAAATAATCTTAATGAACGTCAATTCGGATGAGGTCTAATTACATCTAGACATATTACTTGAACATTATTATCTTAGCACACGCCCTTAATTCCTCGGCGTTCCTACACAAGTCTTATTGCACAGAGTAATTGAATAGCGAGTAGGCTCACTCGTGAGTCCTCGTGACTAAAGTAGGGTCAGCTTCACAAATAAGACGACAAACCCGAGTCGTGAAACTTTAGTGAACATTGGAGGACATAACACATAAATAAATGAACGCGATGTACATCGAATATTCACTCGTATAACTCCCCTGCCGATATTGTACCAGCTTTAACGGTCCTAAAGGTAATATAAGAAAACGACGACAAACCATACGGCGGTTACCTTAAACGTTCAGGCTACAGACAAGGCTAGCTTCATAGCCATAATAAATATAGTCTTAGAAAATGCTGGTTTAGTTACCATACTATGCATATATATATATACCATGGAAAGTTTACGGTACTATTATTTCCTTGATATAATCACACACAGTTTTTATAATTCATGCATAGTTTTTCAACAATTGTTACGCTCGGAAAAATTATCAGTAATAGTAAAAGCCGGACGCAAATTATTTTCTGCCTAGGTACACATCGAGTCTATTTCTAACCGCAGACAAACATTTTGTCTGCATTCACCATCTTGCTACTTGCCTTAAAGGCTGAGAGAGTGGTAACGGTCAGCGACTTGCACCTTTTATGGGCCAGGCTATTTCACGAGTTGGACTGCCATTATACAAATCAGGACATCTCAGGTTCAAAGGTGATGAAACCAGGAACAAGCGAACTGTGTTTAATTATTCAAGAGAAACAAGACGCTTTATTACTAATTCACTTTAAGAAATTATTGCTTATTCAATCAACAAGGAACTATTTATGAGACATGAAATTTATACGAAATAGCTAAAACGTAACATTTACTTCTATAAATCTTGGTAAATTGAATCGGACGCTTAAAAGATTTATACCTTCCATTATTTAGGATTTACTAGGGACCTTCGTAAAATTGAAGTCTTACCCGACACTTAATGCCGCCGGCTTTACCTAGGCGTGTCTGTTCCGTACGGCCCTTAATCTAGAGAGCTGACCGTACGCATCCTACTGGTCGGCAATCATTAGGGGCGACCACCCGTGAATCTATTTCGTTTTGCAGCGTCATCCACAGCCAGGAACTGCAGTTTTTCCATCTTAAAGGAATAATTAGACGGCGCGTTTTAATGACAGCTCGCTGGAGCGATGATGTGAATGTGAATGGACTTGCAAGATTGTACTACTCCTGTTTCTTATGAACAACTGTATTGAAATTGTTAAAGGCAAAGGAAATAATTTTGATTCATTGACAAATAGGTTAATTATGACGATGAAAATGTACGCTTTAATGGAAATTAGACTTTCTCTTTGAGTTCTAATCCATGAAGTATAAACTATTTATGTTATCGGTATCCAATTATCAATCAGCATCAAGATCTACATCAGCTTTTACTAGAAGGGTGTCACAATTTCACTAAAGACTTGATCCTAACCTATCATTAAGTTGGTAATTCAACATCAGTTCTCTTACAACGTTGTCACTCGTTCAATTTGTGTTAATGGGTCAAGAAGGTCCCACGGGTTGGTTGCCAGTCACACCGACCGCGTTCCACTGCTTAATTATACGGCGTACAATCAATTTCACTCTTGTAACAGAGTCAGCATGCAAATTTGACGGTGTCAGTGTAGGTCTACGTCTATGTTTATAGATCGTGGAACAAATTTGCAAAATGAAACTTATAATACCTACGCGATGCGATTTTTATCGTTCTTCTTATACGAACTTTCCAACGAAAGCTAATTTATTTAAGTCATGTTGATATAAATGCTTTTTAATGTAAGATTTGAAGAAGACCTTTCCCCAAAGCATTTGAAGTCATATTAACGTGTCCCCTACGTAACCGAATCTAATGATTACTTGATAGTTATGCAATTGGAAAGTTCCAAGTTTGTTTATTTTCACATGACTTGATAATGTTTTACGCAAACAATCTAACGTCAATCAAGACTTGCCCGTATGTTGTAGGAAGGTACTGCAAATAATCCATTAAACAGTAATTACGGATAACTCCTTGATAATGACTTAAGTCACAGACATGGACTTTGAAAGAAGTTCTGGTTCTTAAGGTTGTTTTCACAAGCTAGACATACATATTTGTATATAGGTAGTATTTTTAAACATATATATAATATAATGATATTATAAAAAGGTAAATTTTTATGTTCGTAAGTTTGTAAGTTTGTATGTAGGGGGTAATCTTTGGAACCGCTGGTCGGATTGCCAAAATTCTTTCACTGATAGATAGCTACAATGTTCATGTGTGCTATAGGCTATATTATTATTTAATCCTAGCGTGATATAAAACATCACGCTAGGATTAAATGGAGCCGAGCAGCGCGCGAGAGTAGCTCGTATGTAATATGGTATTAAATATCCCATACGTCATCGAGTTAAGAACTTGACAAATCTTTCATAAGAAATTATGTTTTGTTTTTATAAACTACACATACGTTTGGTCTTTTGCTACGCATTTAAAAACCACTTTTATAAATACTGTTTCATTTTAGTCCAGTAATGCACTTACGCCTAACATTATGTTGCACGTTTGGCGTGATGGCTGGACAACTGACTGCCGCCCAATTTGTCGCGGATTCGATTCCCGCATGGAACCACTCTGTGTGACCACAAATTGTTGTTCCGGGTCTGGGTATGATGTGTATGTGAAATTGTATGTTTGTAAACGCACCCACGACACAAGAGAAAATCCTAGTGATAATAATAAGTGATAATCCTATACGTTCATTTAAAATAAAAAAGATATATGTGTACCAGAATTTACGTTTTCTAAAAGATATTTATGAATCATTTTGCTCATCGTCCATTAGACTTTAATTTGCCTACAAATCTCACCAGTTCTGTTTCTTGAACTTGGCGTGACACTCTCTCGCGTGTCTCGATGGAAGGAGGTAGAAGGTACTGCGCCAACCTTTAATTAAAACTTATATTTTTATTACATACATATTATTCTGATACTAAAACAAATTATATTTTCGTTTCTCCAAAGAAATACAAAGTCCGTACCTGAACAGGAATAAAATAAAAGTATTTTCTATGTTCGCACCATTACGCTATGGCATCATTATGTTCAGTTAGAGCTATGGCCATTGATTATTGCGATGAGAATGGACCCGTGTGTGAGTTTTGTGCAACTAACTAATGAAAAAATAGCGGGAAGTTACCAGTTTCCACAAATAATCCGCAAACTGTAAAGGCTATGCGATAGATTGTATTTTATATGATACAAAGTTTCAGAGTAATTAAAAGACGTTTGAGGAATCTAGCTCGGTTGGTAGAGCGGTATTTATTGCTGCTGTCCTGATTCCGGAGCTGTACAAAGTAATATTGGGTATTCGGAATTAGCACAGAGTCTGAGCGTCATAACTTTTTAACGCTACCACTTTATAAGGGTGCATTTCACAAACATTTTAAATTCATATACACTTTACACCCAAATTCGTGAGATAGCCAAACCCACAACCCTAATAAATACCGCGTTAACTGTCTCGTATATTGTGCATACCACAGTCTTTCGCAAAATATAACAATGATGGGATAATATCTGTTTGGGGTATATAGCGATGGATGCTCTTCAATACGATTGCTTGCCATACTCTAAATACACATAATACTCTGTGCTGAAAAAAAACCGTTAATCAAGCGTCATCCCTTGCGCAGCAGTTGCATTGTAACCATTGAAGCAGCTTAAATATAAAGGTAAAGTTGAAGCTTAACTAGACTATAAAGACTATTATTTTATTCAAAACCAGATAGGCTGGCAAGTCGGTGTGCCTACTTAAATCTTTTACGTTCCATAGTAAGACGAGATATTTTCACAGGAGATTTGATAAGAGATAGCTGGAATTGAGTGTGAGAGCTCACCGCTACTGTAAACGGGAGCGGCCGAGATGTGTTTCAGATCAACTTAATTGATTTTGACGATTGTGCGTAACTGTTACTTACACTACATTTTGTTTCTCTAATCTCGAATTTTCTTTTTTTAATAGTTTAGTACGACAAACATTCCGGCGGATAAACTAAACAACCAGCGCCACCAGTCGCAGAGGAGTTGCGATTGAGAAGTTAGTAAAATCTGGAAAGAAGGTTGAAGTTACTAGAGCCATATAATTTATTTATTTAAATAGTATTACACTATTCAATTCTTAGGTAATATACTTAATATAGGCACATAAATAAAAAAAACAAAATATAAAAAATAGTATTTTTTCGCTTGACAACACATCACATTCTGGATTTCTTAAAGTTACATCGGGCTCGGTAATACTTAATAAACGTATACGTACTAAGCCTAACTGCAAGCGCATCTCAGAGCGTTTTTCTAGTGATATTTATTATGTTCTTTCATGAGCTGAATAGTCGCTCTTGCGTGTTATTGAGTGTTTGTATTTGTCTATTTATATGTTCCAATTCGCGTATGTTTATCTTAATAACATTGAACTGTTATTTTTTGTAAAATAAGTCCCCACGCTACTATTTTTCCACTTCAGTGGGTGCGTTTACAAACAGCAAATCACGTTTAGCGCGGGACAGCCATGCTTCGGCACGAATGGGTCATACAGAAAACCGGCGTGTAAAATCCACAGCGTGTCGCCGTGTGAGTGAGGTTACCGGAGGATCATACCTTCCCCTCCCCCAATACCTAAATCTCTAAATCCCTAATCCCCAAAAGATCAGCAACGTAGTCGTAACTCCTCTGCTGTTGCGGGTGGCGCTGATTGCTTACCATTAGGAAATCTGTCTGGTCGTTCGCCAACCTATCACATAAAGAAAACGTGCACATTACACCCAGATCCCAGACGCTGAAGATTAATTTGCGGATCACACAACTGTTGCCTAGCTAATGCGCTTACCGTGAAGTCAATAATACACATTGAGGTTATTTGAATAAAAAACCAATTTCAATCATTTTCTAAACACTAAAATTAGTCCTTAACTTTCATACGATCAAAGTAACGGAGATATTGACGGCATCAATATTGAAGACACACCATGACCTCTAAAAGACCTAACTGGACGTGTAAGTCATTTAAACATCAGATAACAATAGTGCATATTTATTTAGACTTTATTATGTGCTTAGTAACGTTACAATAACCTATTTTATAACTGGTTGAGTTACAATTAACATAGAAGGTTTCTCTTTACATTCGCGAACAGCATGAATATGTGAGAGAAATGATGGTTTCAAATATGGTGAATATTCGCAAGATTTGACACGTATGTTTTGCAATGCATGTATGTATGTATAGGTCAAATTGTATCTCTTCATCATTCAAGAATTAGGAAACTGGATATCCACTTTTGTGTTGTTACCACGATACGAGAACGACTAAATTAAAGATGTTGACTATTAATTGTAAAGCTCTATTTAAATTAGATCGAATGCACTCTTTAACATTTACGTTATAAAGAAATATTGGATTCTTTAGCGAATGTATTCATTAGTTCGTTCCAAAATTAATTTTTGAATTTAAAATAAGAATGAGTGAGAAAATTCATACTAAGTTTGTTAATATAACGACATGAAAAAGCTTATGAGAAAATTTACAGTCTAATATTACTTTACTATGAGAGGTAATAGAGCATATTAATTATCGATAAACATTAATAACTAATTGAATTAGTTACCTTTAATAAACAACACTATATTAACTTTAAACATCACCACTTTCTTTAATATTTATAGCATATTTTTAAGTATTTATTATTGGCATCGTCAGATGTAAGATTGATGTTAAAATGCAGTGTTTTCATAATTTTATCAAGTACGTATGTCTTAGTAATAATGTAGTTGTGGTCTTGATACTGAGGCGCCCGCTTCTCATGCATGAGGACACGGGTCCAAAGTATAGTCAGTTGTGACTTCTTCAAAGCTATATGTACTTTTAAGTTTATTAAAACACCATTGACTCACGGCGAGAAAAAACGTCGTTACGAAACCTGGACTAATATTTTATACTTATAAGTTTGCAAGCCTGTAAGCGTGGTGTTCAATGCTCAACCTTATTCCATCTGAGAAGAGGCATTTGCTTAGCAGAGGCACTTATATGATGATGATGATGATGTCTTGAGGACAAACCTAATCTTAATTGTACATCTCTAACGTATGCAAACTTGATATGCCTATTTCACATTGTCTGGAAAGCTACTATGTACACCAGATAAATTTGAATATAGAATGTAATTTGTATCAATCTGAAAAGGTGGTAATGTTTTCTGCTATTAGCCTTATTTAGGCTTTAATTATCGAGAACGTGAAAAAATAAAGGTTTGATTAGGTATTTTAACAATTTCGCAGAGATAAGATAAAGTATAGTATTTTACCCTGATGTTTGAAAATATTATCATTACTTATTTAGTAATAGGTGGGTTTTATAGTTAAAACCCTCCTATTATAAAACTTATTGATTAGTATGAACCATATAAACAGAACCATTAAAAATTTGCTGTTTTATGTAATTAGGTACGTGCTACTCCTTTATTTATTTTTTAAAAAGCCGGCATTAAAAAGTCATTATGTATGTATGTAAATTGGTATAGATTTCAGACACCTTTATCTTATTAGAACAAGAATAAATGTGGAATGTTCGTGTGTTTAAGCCCTAACCTGAGTGAAATCTGTTATTTAAGGTCTCGGCTCCGCAGTATAAGCGGTAGATAAGATGTTTATATATTCTATTTTCTCTTTCGATGCCTTAGTAACACCAAGAGAGACTAGATTACATTGCATTCTAAAATATATGGCGTCTTGTAGTCTTATGTACTTATAAATCGGCTTCGACAAATTTAGAGAAGGCATGTTAAAATTTGAGCCGATTTCGTTAAGGATTTTAAGTATTCGATTATGTAGAACTGTTGAGAAAAGATTTATCGGATAGAATATCAACAATTTTTTTAAGTACTAAAAATTGAAAACAATTAAAATATTGTCATAACTTGTAACTTTAATTTATAATGTTGACATTTGACAGTTAACATTTTAGTGTCAGATAAGTCGTATTTATTCTTAGAAAGCTGCAGATTATTATTTATGAATTGAAAACCGTGACTATATTTAAATTGAACAATGAGTTTTATTGATATAATCTTCATTACCATAGTAATTAAAAATAACACAAGTCGAGGAATCGTAAGTAGATTTTATACACTGTTACAATAAGATATATATTTCAATAAAGTGCGTCAAAAAAGGTTATAAAAATGTAAGGTTTTATTACCTATAAAAAAACTTATCACTTATTCATGTTTTCACTTTATAGTATTGTTAATAATTGTTTTCGATCTCCGGCTTTGATCTCTTGGAATTCAGATTATGGTCAGGCAGTGCAAATGTGCGTGTCTCGGATTGGGTAAACGTTAATCACCACGTAGTTCATTAATAACCAACAGCAGCTGAGGATTTGTCTTCTGTAATAGTTTTCTGTTAGCAATCAAAGGCTATTGTCAATTTTAAATTTTGCTTATATTTTTTATTAATATTAGAAGCGACGAGGTTTATTCGCACTCTTTTTTGAAGATGAGATTTCCAATGATGTAAAAAACTCATATAAGTTCAGTTCAAATCAGGGTCGCGGCCTCGACCAATACCTCAGAGCAGGGTTTTCAATCAGTAAAAGTATGTCACTCTTTCTCTCTCCTCATACGCTGAGCGAGAGAAGTCACTTGATTATATTCCCTCCACAAAAAAGTTCAGTTTAAATAAGTTCCGATATTAATATATAGGTATATCAATGTCAACAAAAAGACAATCAAATCATCTATATGTATATTAAACATGAAATATTATACGAGTAGGTAATATAGAAATCAAATGCACGGAAAATCTCTTTCTAAAAACGGAAGACGGAAGAGTTTTTAATTTCTTGTTGCATTCAACTTTCTTTAAACATGTCAGGTAGGATAGCATCGGTGTTACGGAACAGGAGTGGTCTATTGCATACGGACATCCGCACTGAGACGCAGACACAGCAGAGCCGGAGACCAGATGAACTTGATCTATAAATTAATTAGTGATTGACACATTTTCTTAAACGAATTAGGTATTACTAACTTTTTATGAAATAGGAGGCAAACGAGCATATCCGTCACCGAGTGGTAAGTGATCAGCGCCGTCCATGGACACCTGCAACACCTGAGGAGTCACAGGCGCGTTGCTAGCTTTTAAAGTGAGTACGCAAATTTCTTGAAGGTCGTTTAGTTTTGGAAATACCGCCGCCAAATTCACAATTCGTATTAAAATATAAAAACTAAAAAAATAAGTAACTTAAGATAAACTATCTCGCATGTTTACAATCGATATAAGGACGCAGGTTAACAAGTTATTAAGCGAAGGAGTATCTTTAACGACATTCAATGCTAAAAATTTGTTATTTTTCCTACAACATAAACATCTTAATATTATCTTAAGTAATCGATCAATTACGCACTTTAAATGAATAGCTAAGGTTGGTGCTAATTGTAACTTACCGCTATTTTACCTCACACGCAGAAAACACAACCGCACGTCAAGTTGCAGCTTAACTTGAGGAAATACACTCAGGAGTACTGTTAATAGCCATTTCGTTTACCAAGCTAGTCTTAAGCAGCCAATTAGAGCTTAAATTGTCAGGTTAAGGATCATAAACCATACTAAAAAAAGTAAGTTGTACTAACATTTCTTTTAATACTTCGAGCAAAGACAGGCTGATTACAATCACTCACTCACTTATCATTATTACATCAAGCAAATTAACACACTAACATCCAAAGACAATCCGAAGTAGTCCACTCAAAGACCGCCTCAAAAGCCACTATTAAGTATCGTAATTTGCGGGCCGGGTGAGAAACTTGTACATAGTACAATCTATTGTATTACTCTAGCCTGTAAACCATTACAGTTTTACCCACTGACACAAAAATGCATTTCTGAATAGCGATAATTGATTGAACAAATCACGACTAATGGTAGCCACTGACCCAGCTTTCAATGCGATTGTCTACAAAATCACTTCCTCATTTTCCAATTTAAGCATTAAACATGAAAATATAAAGCATTTTGCAAAGTAATAGTATTTGTTTAACTTTCAATATTGGTAGAATATTACGCACTTAGTGTGCAGAATGTTGGCGCCCCAGTAATCTTGAGCACTTTCTTGCTACTGAAAGTGTGTGCTATCGACAGAGCTCTTTTTGCAAGTCGAACGGCCGAATTTATATGACTGATATGGCAAATTAATTTTATTGTTATCTACGTATGTTTCACTTTCTTTTATCTTAATCATCGCCTTGAAGAAAATGGACAAATGTATTCATGTGGAATAAAGAAGGACCTAAATTTCACATTAAGGACCTCGATATAGGTATGCTAAATGTCTTGATTTATAGTATGTATTAATGCTAACACAAAAACCTCATTTTTAACAACATCCGAACAAGGAACTCAGTGACGCATCCTATAACATTTATATGCAGAACACGCATGCAATACCAATGTCTATGCTTGATACGAATATCAAACTTCAAATCCGAAACGCTTCTGTCTCATTAAGGAAAACGTGCACACGAATATCGTTTGAATCCTCTGAAGAGCAAAGGTTGAATTGGCGTGAAAGAAAAACGTGCTGCTCAGAAAGCATGTGCGAAACGGTAAGTTTACAAACAAATAAATAAGAAGGAGTCTGTTTATACAACATTTTCACGCGGATTTTGTTGCGTTTGTGTTCCGGATTCGGATGATAGTTATCGCCGGTGTCCGGTGAAAACGACAAATTCCGTTAACCGAGTTATCCGTCGCAAGTGGAGCGACTGTCAGGTAAATAAGTCACAACTTGGCATGGCCGCGACATTAATTGTGCAATCCGTCAAAGTCAGATATTCTATTATTGGCTTTTATGTAATTTTGATCACCAGCTTTCAATGTCAACTAGAATTTCTCAGACTTTGTTCGAAGAAAGTTATTGGTCCTAATATCCGCAAGTCGCCCAATGCTGTTGTTATATTATTATGTATAATACTTGTTTTATTAAAACTTACAAAAAATTGGTTCCAAACCATTTGAAAGTAATGTAAAAAAAACCAACGGGTAATTAATTTAGGGCATATTTTATTATATCAAAAAAATGCTGTCAATCTTTCCCAGACCTACAAAAAGGCAAGGAAGGTATCGTAAATTTCTCAAAAAAAAAACCGTAAGTACAAAACGTTTTCCAAGATTAATTGGATCATCACTTAAACGTGGCTGAAGAAAACACTCGTCTCGTCTTTTTGCAGGTATCTTACAAACACAGCGAGAGCAAAAGTGGGCTAAAAGTCTGAGGCTAATGAGACGAAATTACGACCAAAGATTATAAGATTGTTGAGAGATGTTTGCGAGATAAAAAAGTTATTTAAAAGCTATAATTTGAAAGGGAATTACTTTACTGGGTGTTGGGATACATGTTGCAAAACATTTTAGTACCACATAGACTTAATACTTACTAGATAGTACCTACAATATACATTATATTTATTTGCAAGACATTTTAAAACGAAAATACAATGGCTCAACCTATTATTATCTTAAGATAATGCAAATATTATATTATATTTAATAAGCCGTATAAAATGAAGTCGGAGAAATGTGGTGGCCCCGAGGTAATGCGCCCGTTTCTCATGTATGAGGGTGCAGGTTCAAAACCTGGCAAGTACCAATGTGTTTCCGAGTCTACTTTCTATTCCAAGGTAAACATCGTGAGGAAATCTGGACTTATAATTTCTAATTATTAGTTTGAAATCGCCAATCCGCATTGAGCAAGCGTGGTGATTAATACTCAAACCGTCTCCATGTGAGAAAGGGCCTTTGCTCAGAAGTGGGCACTTATAGGCTGATGATGATAATATGAAGCCTTTATTTTAGAATTTCGTGTAGTCCTTTACGTAGAAATTTGGCAACACTATATTTGAAAAAAGTGTGAACCTTATTACAAGGTTTTCTTTGTAGGATACTCGAACCGTAAGTAAGTAAGAAATACAGTGCACATACAATTTATAGTTAGTATAAATAAATACGTTTAATATGGTTTTTATAGGTTGTCACATCGGTATATTATGGATCCAATATGGACAATGAGCACCGATTCGAGTATGGTCTTAATAGAAAACAATATAAAATTAATAATTGATGAAAATATTACAATACCGATTAATAGAAATCGAGAAAATTGAAATTTTATTGCGATTGTATTTATTGAAAGAAAATCATAGGTCAACGACATCACGTACAAAGCGAGAGTTAATTAAGAAATGACTGTGAATTCGAAAAGTAAATAAATTAGCAAAGAATTTGCAATACTTTTGCTTTTTTATTGTACGGTAAATCAGATTGTTTATCGGCTTTATAATGACGTAAAGATTATTCCGTTTCTAATTATTCTTGGATTAAGTCATCAGGTTTAGCGTAGAAGTCAGTTCAAAGTTAGTGCAAAAATGAAAGTATTTGTAATGAGAACAGTTTTGTGTACTTTCTTTATCAGTCTAAAGTTCCCACTGCCGAGCAAAGGCCTCATCTCATACGGAGAGGGTTTGAGCATTGATTACAACGCTTGATCAAGACAGATTGGCGATAACAAACTTACCACCAGAAGTGGTATCTAAATAAACTTAGCAATAACATATTACGCGGAAAGAACGACACGAGCGTAAGCCCTTTTTAAAAAAAACGTTGCCCTACACTAGGGTTTTTTCATGTGTCGTGGGTGCGTTTACAAACATATAATTTTACATACACATTACACCCAGAACAACAATTTGTTGATGTCACAAAAAGTTGTTCCGAACGGAAATCGATCGAACGTGTCGACGTTGCGCAGCAGCCAGTTGCCCAGCCACCGCGCCAACCGTGCAATCAAAGTCTTTACCTTTGTAGTAGTAGTAACTACCCAAAATTAGTACATCATAGATGAGAGACTGTCTATTTGAAAACCTATTCACTGCCTTTTTACTAAAATATTAGTACGGATTGTTGCCAATCAGATTCCACTCGAGAGAAATGAAGAAGAAAGAGATTATTTTTTTCTTTTCAATTGCAGGTCCGCAGTATATTGCAAGTTATCACACACTCAACGCGGGTTCACGCCACCACTTTTTGCCAGTTGCATGAATCAATCTGATCCGTGTTTCATCACGATGTACTTCAATTACTGAGCTTCTGAACTAATGAAAGGTAGATCTGTCTAACACAAGAACATTTCCCATAGAAAATCACGAATCCCATTCACAACAATAGGCTTAATAAACAGTTATAGTGTTCATATCCTTTGTTTATTTTTCAATTATCTAGATGCTAAGTTTAATGTACTTTAAGACTAGATTTTGTGCTAAAATGAGTCTATGGAAGTGTGCGAAAAGCTTATTTAAATATAGTCGCCGATAACGGTTCGTAGAACGTTAGCTGACGATCCATAGATAAAGATCATTAGAAGAACTTTATAGCTTTTCTCCGATTTACGAGGCATTTGCGTAAATTATCTCCATATTATTGTGGTGCTTTAACGTTTATTTTAAACTAACTGTTGCCCGCTACTTCGTATGCGTGCAATATTGATCATAATTCCCAAAAAAATTATATACCTACTAATATGTTGCTCAGGCTTGTAAGCTATATTACAAGAAAAGTTTCATTCAAATCCGTCCATTTATTCCGAGAATTTGCGTGTGCAGACAGAAAACTAAATTTATTAAAACTTTGCTCTATTATTGTTTCCAAATCATCCTTCTTTGTGTTATTGAAAAATATTTAATGTTCATGCGCCCTTTTTAATTTTTCGTATATGTTTATCTTATAGATTATTTGCTTTATAAATCAGTATAATTACCTAACACGGTATTGATACGGTCATTAGTATTCCGCTACATAGTCGTTTTCATTACTTAATTCTTGTGTTCGTTTTTTAATAGTCTTAGTAGGTACCTACAAGGAATAGTAAAATAAATTTCATATAAATATCTATTTCCAACATTACACTTTTAACTTACTTAATATTTTTTTGCTAAAAATATTATTGGTCATGCCAGAAAGACTGTTAAGGCAATTCAAGTATATTGTTAAAAAATTAGAATGTGATGACATTTCTTGTTGATGGAGGGAAATGAAGACAAGGCAACTGACCTAAGTAGACCTCATAAGCGCGGTTCCAATAACCCAGTGTCGCTTCAATAATGACCGCTGACCTTAAAAATAGATTAGCTGGCTAATCTGGAAGATGAAACAATATTGGATATTAAATGGAGCGTACAGAACGGCCTCAGCCGAGCATTACACGGTTTGCGGTGAAGCATTTTTGATACAAATTCAGAGGACAGACGTGCATCGCTGTACCCAAAGTGAATTTCAACGGCTCTGATTGGATAACGGTACTGGGTGCTATATTGATAAACCACAGGGAAAATATACGCGAAAAATCGATTGGACCTCAAAATTTAAACTAATTTGTCTGATTATAATACCGCATCATGCATCTAGTGTAACGGCACAGAATATTGGCTAGCCAGAACACGTGGTACGAAGATTAATTAGTCTATTTGTAGAACGTTCGTGCAATATCTTACTTGAGGAATTTATTAGGTTGCTCATTAATTACTTTTGCTGAACAGAACAGTTTTCTGTAAATACCGTACTAACACATCAACTTGGTAAAGCCTGACATTTATGAATGAATAAACATACAAAAGTTATGTTTTGTAATTTATCTTAGAACTTTCTTTTCTTTTGATTACCTTTTTATTAAAACACGGTTTCACACCTTAAAGATATAATGTTGTTTCCGTTTGAACATTACAACATGTCTAATAATGTGTAAACAAATTAAAGCTTTTTCTTCACTCTAGAAACTATTTTCCTATTTTAATCTGTGTAATGTAATTTGCCGTAATTGTAATAGCACATCAAATTGAAAGGTGCGTCAAGACTTTAATTAACGACCTTTGCAGCAACTGTATTGTTAACGATCACCCTTACATAATGTTATTCCATAATTGCATATTACGCAATCACCATACCAATACATAAATTGAAGATGCGCGAAGTATATTAGAAAAAAGAAAAAGAAAATTGAACAGGAACTACAGCGGCTGCATCTGCTGCGTTGTCCGTAGGGCGGAATGAACTAGGTGAACGGTGGCGGGTTCTCTTCAGTGGAGGCGCGCGCGCAGTCCCGCTTGCATCGTCGTCGCGGCCGCACGCGCACGACGCGCCATGAATCGTTCGTTGATCGTAGTCTTCGCGCTCGCCGCCCTCGCCGTCGTCATCACCGCCGATGACCCACCGCGACCCCGGCTCATAGACTTTAACCCGTGGGCATGGCTGCCTTCAAATCGAAACAGATCACCCTCAATTATGGATTATTTCTTCCCCCCATCCCGAACACCTAAACAGTCGAACCTTGACCCTCCCGCTGACCGCAGACCCCCTGAGACTACATCTCAAACGGTCGAAAATACTCCAGCACCAACGACACTTGAAGAACGCTCTACCACTTACGCGAAAAAAATATCCACTAAAACTAAATCGACCGCACCCGTGACAAACCCGACCGCTACCACGCCGCCCAAAACGAAAAAATCCACCCGTAAGCCTATCACGGTTACAACGACCGAGATAAAAACTACGCAAACTAAAACCGAGGCTCCCGCGTCGACTACGAAAGATGCGACCGTGACTACGTACAAGCCGCCGACCAAACATTATACGATCCGGCCGGTTGTGCGAACTACGGAAACTCCTACGGTTCAAGATACGGAAACTACGCTGAACAGTGACAGCACGGAGACTGTTTCTGATTTTGAAACTGCTGGGACAACAGTCGACGGGCCAAAAGACACAGCTCCGACGTTGAGCACAGCTGAAGAGTCGCGGTCCACGGACGCTGGTACCGCGAGTACAGCCACCGTGGAGTCCACTACGCCGACCGACACCACGGAGCCAGCCGACAGCCGCGAGGGATACCTTCCTCTCCGCGACAAACCTCAACAGACCCACGTTAAGATCAACGAGCAAACCAAGAAAGAGGTCAGTGATTTAATACTATTCTCTTTTTATATAAATTGTTCACAGTCTAATAGCTACAACTTTCCTAGTCTCTGTCGCCACCTTGTTTTCTCGAGAGATCGTAAATTTCTTTAAGCTAGGTAAGGCGATACATAAATATTCGTAGCGCTGAGCACTTGATAGGTGTACAATGTGTGATACAAAAGCTCTTTCAGATACAGCCTGTGAGCTAGCCGCTGTCGGTGAGAGCACATAAATTCGTGCTAATGAGCCCTTAGAGAAAGGTTGCTGTGCATTCACCAGCTCTAAGCATGTTCTCACATTAGCCGTGCAAATTGCTATGAATTATTTATTTCCTAGGAACCCGATGAAGTGCATTACGATTGTAAAAAAGAGAACAAGAACACATTTTGTTACGCCCTGTGACTATATGTAAACTAAATTATTATACACTGATCGTCGTTAGATAGTTTCTATTGCACAGTAATGGTTAATAATGAACGTTTAAATCATTCTTACTAATCATCGCTTGAATTAAATGCTAAGTAATACATTGAAATAAAAAAATAATATACGCTATGCAAGGAAAGTGGTCGCTTTTATTTGAAGAACATTCATTTTTAATTATAGTACCTAAGAACGCATCACGAAGTACTAAATTAAGCATAAAGAAGTTATATTGTTGATAATGAACTTCAAACATTCGAGTAATTCGCTCTAACAATACACCGTGCACCGCCGCGTCGTAATTTACTGTTTGAACTTAAAATATGTAGAAACGGATTCTTAAACAAAACAGAAGGTACATTTAGTTACCTTAAATCTGAAACTTATAGTGCGAAATATCATCAAAACTTTATACTCTAAGAGAAAGATCAAACTTAACAAAGCATCATTGTCTCATCTGCATCAATACAAATTTGTATCCAATAAATTATTTTACATTAAAGTTAAATTTATTCTCCTATGATATACACATTCAACATTTGTATAATACCCTAACACCTTAGATAGCAAAAATTTTGCATAAATCCATCAACTTGTAAGTAAACAAAAACTAAAACAATGGACTCCATTAAGTTAATACGATCGAGGTAATTATTGAGTAAATTCAACTAACTATTTTCAATTATTTGCTACATCCAGAGATTCAACAAAAAATAAGCTCTGGCCGAGAGAAAAATTAAACTTCTGTATAAAAGAACCCGGTGATAAATTATAGTGACGTTCTTATTATTCGCTTACCTTTCTATGGATAAAATATAAACATGTTGTGGCTTCGCATAATGGACACTTTTTGCAGTTACAGCATAGGAAATAATAAAGTTGAATAAATATTGACATCATAATGAATGTGACCATACAGCGCAATAGAATTTCACATCGATTAACATTTTTTTGCCAATACATAGACAAATATAAAAAGTTAATAGAGAAAGCACTTAAGATTCGGAAAATCACAGACAATGCACAAAAAATTGTCCAAAATCATATTGTGGCCGTACTTTCCTATCATTAGCAGGTTTGTGGTCTTTTCTAACTGTGGCGGAAGCCCGCAAATTTTTGGGTAGAAACAAATTCATTTTTGACACCGAAGACACCTCACAATGTGAACTTTCACTGTTAGACAATCTGAACCATCATTGGTCATGAAAGAACGGTTTCTAATGCCTTTCCTTGATGAATTGGATTTAGCCGCTAATCTCTTTTCAGAGCTTATCCGCAAGCACATAATGCACCTTCATTTCTTGGGCATTACATCGCTATGACCATTATACTTCGTCTAGAATTACAGTCCTCGGACAAAAGCTATTCAAAATAGAAATTGCATCGTATTACTTGCTTTAATTCAGTTTATATTTTTGTTATTCGAAAGTAAAATAATTTAATGTACATAAGTACAAGTTTTGTGTATCAGGAACGATGAGAAGTCATGCTTAGCATCTTATGTTTCTACAAATTGATGAGTACAACATCGAATGGATAGAAAGTCAAAAAGGAAACCAATTACCGAAAGTGAATTATGTATTGAAAGCTGGTGTTTGGTGGTTTCCGTACACAATTAGCATGTTCAATGAAGTTGCTTCTATAGTCAAAACCGAGAAGAAACCTAAGTTTGAATTTCCAAGGTTTAATCCCTATCCCCAAGCAAACGGTAACTTACAGCCTTGTCTTCGCAAGGAACTAATTAAAAAAGTTATGTAAAACTACTAAACGTATATTTACTGTCTAAACTTCGAAGAAATATCGTAACGTATAAACGTGAGTAAGACGCCAGAATATAAAAAAATAAATTCACCCTTATACATGAAGCTATTAAAGTTGCATTTTAAATTCACCGTTGGTAGGCGCCACCGGGCAGATCTAACGGACTCGCGGATACGATGCGTCCGCGCCGATGGACGTTCAGCTATTTGCATTTTAGTATCGTTTATCCATAATAAACGCGACTATCTGCCGTTGCAGCATCGTTAGCTTTTTAATAGTCGCGTCGCATTTACTGGGAAATTTTAATTGTATCGAGGTATTTTTTCATCAACTATTTCGTGATAAATCTTGACTTATTTTCGAATAGTTACTGTAGTAATACAAATTCAATTCATTGAAAATAACGACTTATTCCTGTCAATTAACTGAGAAATTTCTACGAGTTTCAAGTCACAACGGGACTCTTAATCTTGAGTGTCGCATCACGACGACGTTGTTATTTTCATTAAAAAAATTTTGTCTAAATTTGCCTACAGTAAATTTTTAGAAATAGCAGTCACAGTAATGCTTAAGTATTTTTTTTTATTGTTTACGTACTTATACTAAGCTGATGATTATTCTTTATTTATGGTCAGTCTAAACCAGATAACCGTCGATATAAGTATACTTCAGGCATCTAAGTACGTGATCATAAGCTAATGACTATGTACACAAGTCTACTGCGACGCCGATACACACGATCAAAGATGTGAAGAGATTTAATGTTGGGAAAGGTCATCGTTTGCTCTATTAAGGTCGTTTACAATTCTATGTAACATAAGCTTTATTATATCTTATAGTCGTGTTTATTCAACTATGAGATTATCCACGAAGATACAGAAGGCTTCATAGAAATAACTAACTGTGGTAAAATATAACTTTAACATTTTATAACAAATACAGTTATGCAAACTAGCGGTGCTGAAACTTTGTATTGTTTAGTACAGATTTCTCTATTGAGAACCACACAATGGAAGGCAGACAACACATGACTTTTGAACTCATGATATTTATATCACAAACGTAGCATAAATCATAGTATAGTATGGTACGGGTTTGCTAGATGCAATATTTAACTAAACATGCCAAAGAGACTGGAGAACCGTATATATCCGAGCCGTAAATTAAATAAAAACAAAAAACCTTAAAATAAATTAACTTATCACTCTTGTCAGGGCATAAAAAGAAATTAAAATAAAACTTAATCATATTTTCCCCTGCAGCACCGCCCTCAGATACGCACGATCAGTCAAAGATGAAATTTCAAAAAGCAAAACGTAACGAACTCATAATTGCCTGTTTAATTCAGAGCAAATCGAAATGAAACCAAACAAATCTCACTTTCGCGAATAAAATTAAATGAATCATCAAAAAGGTATCGATGTTACGAGTACTAATCGTGTCTAATTAATCAGTACGCATTACTTGTAGAAAGTTTAGACGGATCTGAAGAGAAAGGGGCAGACCTTAGGAACTATGAACAGGGAACTAGGTTGGAATACTCGTAAACATGAATAACGCTTAGCCGAGAGTGTTTCATGAGAGAAAACGTTTTTGTTGAATACGTATCGTAATATAACATTTATGATATGATGATAAAACATCAGGCAAAACACACTTCAAGTGCTAAGCTCTGTGAAGCTTTGCACATCCCTCAGCTTGGGTGGTCTTCAATATTCATTCATGTTGATATACTGAATCCACATTATGCAAATATACTTTGATTTTATTCCATCGCCGAAACAAACGTTCAAAATCGATTAGATACATCCGAATCCTCCGCAAAGTTGTTTGTTGAAAAGAAAAACATTCTAACATCAAAGTATAAGCGACAAGCGAAATAAACAGTGAAATAAAATGAGGTTGATGTAACATTGTCTACAATTTTATAGACTTTACCGTGTCCAATTTTATTTTCATCGACGCAAACTTTTCATCGTCTCCTTATGTAAGCATGTAATCTTTACATAATACAATGCGTATCGAATCTTTATTTTCTTTTGCGACAGTTTTGGATCGTTTCGCTTATTAGAGATAGCATTAGACATTCATGCCCGACATTCTTACGATTAAATCATGTATTGCACAACCGACTGAATACTTAACTAAAAAAAAACTAAAATAAGAGAAACACATTCCTCTCTTTATTGGAAGTGAAATCTGAGAGAAGAAACATTATTACGGCGCTGACAGTGACTTGATCGTTAAACCATTAAATATAGTGTTATTTTAATTAAACAACCATAAACTGTAGTAAGTGTTATATATTTATAAAGAAAATTGCGCTAAATATATGACTTGGTGCGATAGATACATTTGCATATTATTGGAGCGAGAGTACGAACATATCAGAATATCGGATTATCGAGTGAGCTACATCGATGCGATCCGATTACCGATATCATTACTGACCACATTATTGTATCGACCGAGAGCTGCATACGACTGGCTAATGATATCCTTTCCCAGTTTTTGCACATCATTATTTTCTCTGGCCATGATTGAAGCGTGTACATAAATATGCATGGGAGTGTACCAACGCGAAGTCACGACATTCGCAAGGGTAGTTTAGATATCCAACTTGGTGAAAGGTTAGCTTCTTAGACGTCCATTGTGTTGTTCGGCGAAATGCACTGTAAATTCTTAGTGGCAAAATAAATTGCACATTAAGCTATTAAAGTCATTCTAGGGCGTAATAAAATAAAACGTTGAATTACCATTTTATAACTGCAGTAAGTGCTTTACATTTAAAAATGTTTTTACTCGTTATTGAGACGTTCACATAACTCTACGTCTTAATATGGGCTGTAGGAATAATGCAAGAGGCAATATTGAGTACGTAGTTTAAAATATAATAAAATTAAAAAAATGTTGTAAAAGGAGTTGTGACGAAAGGGTTGTTGATATTATAATTATTAATTATAGATATGCTATATGAAGCTTTCGCTAATGACGACTATAGTAAATACAGGTTTGTGTGGCGTGTCGTAATTCGTGCTGCGTCCGTATGTGACCGACATTGACTTCGATCATTCGTTCAAGGCCATCTGTTATTGCATAATGTGTTTCTCGTAACTGTATATTTGATATAGATAATGTTGCATTACATCCGTTAAGTTGGCATATTATTTATTATTCTTAAGCTATTTAGAGGTGCTAAACGTCGGGGACTAAGTAAAATACGGCGTTTGAACACGCATATACATAAATCAAAGCGTATAAACAGACGTCTAAATTAAAATACGGTATTATAACAGGAATAGCGAAAACATAGATACCGCTAAATAGTACAATTATTATATTGAACTTTTTACGTTAAATTATAGTAGCTATACGCACATTTTCAAACGATGTCAAAATGAAAACCGTTGACGAATTCTTCGTAATGTCACGAATATGAAAATATATATTCACAAAATGAATAATAGAAATTCGTGGTCATAATTCATTGCTCGTGTAATAATCGGTAATAATAAAAATAGTATGAAATTATGTCTATAATTATCACGGTCCGGACACTACGTTCGGTATGACATAACCAATTCGTTGGAGCCAATTACAGGTGGCATCTCGCGTCACGATTGAAGGCGTAAAATGCGTCTATCCGCTTCACTTATCACGCGAATTCCACACGCGAAATGCGCCTTAGATAAACCGTTTACGAATCAGACAGTTAAGTACGAAATCGCGTTAAGTCCGTTGCACTAACCGTATAATCCTTGCTTCGCTTGTAAACTGCTACTGATATGCTGACAGCTCTGATAGTGCTCAATCGAAGAAGCTTTAGTTAGGTGGATTAATTGAAATGTTGTATACATCTTCATTAATAGTCAAGTTTACAGCTAAAGGAAAGTTTAGTTTATTGCATGCAGCATTATACTGTTTCCAATAAACGGAATATCACTAAGTCATCTAACATTGCTTAATTAGTTTAGACGCTGTAAACTTGTAAGATTGACTGTATTTTTTAAGGGGCAATATCATAATCATAACGACATCTCCCATTTCGACCCTACTCCTGTAACTCTGGTACATTTCTGCGCTTGCGGGTACAAGATCGAAACTCCATCACCCTTAGGTGATGCAATTCTTGAAGCCCTAAAGAAACTTTCGACCTTATTTTATTTCCTGACTAAAGAATTACGTACGTCTAGAAGCATGTTTAAGGACGCACCGTCTACCTGTATGAGACAAATAACATATCCGGCAAAAAGTATGCAATCGCTGTGGAGGGTGCATAGCTGCCTCGATGATACGTTACACACAAACTGGCCGCAATTACATACCACGATTATTCTCGTCTATGGCTCACGTGCAAAAACCTGTATTTAATTTAAATAACGCCTGTTCCTTTTCATTAGCATCACCTACCGGAACATCACCGGCAGAAGTTATAAAATAAACAGTGGATACTAAGAAAGCGAAACTAACAAGAAAATAATCGTAGAAAGTGTACAAAATTGTTTTCTTGTATGTATATGCTAACTGTCGATAACAATTCGATTGCAAACAGACATGTGCAGTAATCGTTTTGGTTAATGACCAGCTAGTATTAATTACGCCAAATGTATGTATGACATAAACAGATATGGTTGTTCACGTT
Source organism: Spodoptera exigua (assembly GCA_902829305.4). NCBI lineage: Eukaryota > Metazoa > Arthropoda > Insecta > Lepidoptera > Noctuidae > Spodoptera > Spodoptera exigua. The sequence goes on along the minus strand of LR824616.2, from coordinate 6,299,497 downwards.
TCCTCAATTACGAGTGTTATGACAATTGTAAATTAGTTGTTAATAGTATGAATTATTTATGACACGCGTTTTACGTCAAGTCAGCGTACGGTTTCATTATCAGAGAGCGCGTGTACACAAACTCTGCAGGCTACCTATTGATCATTCACTTAGTGACCATTACACTAAAATGTATCATAAAAACTACAAAGGAACGTGTGATAATAATTTCACGGGTATCTGAACACAAAAACTAGAGTAATCATTTTGTATGTGATATTTATTATTCAGAAGCTTTTAATAATAATCAATTGGATGGTTCATGCATCGATTGGTTGACGGATCATTAATCCCAAAATTTCTTAAGTGAAATTAAATCTGTCCTATTATTTACATAGGAATTAACGAAGCGAATAAAAAAACTAATTCGGTGTCAATGCGATCGGCCGCGGAAATCGTTCGAGAATTTAATAACTTTGTTCTAATCAATTTTCTATCAGATCCGTAACAATTATGATACAGTTTTGACATTAGAAAGCAGAAATAAGTGTGTTAAATGGATGGTCAGTGTTTGAAGAAATGATTTTCACTCTAAGTAAGCTGCGAATAATTACCTATGCATTCAGAGCGCTGAGCAATTGTCAACGTTCGGAGAACATGTGAAGTGTGAAGTGAACGAGAAACTTAGTTCAACACCACAACTTTATGGCACGTTTCCTTTCTACCAATAGACTACTTAATAATAGTATTAATACAAAAAACCTCAGTGAAAGCATTATGGCTAATCAATTTTAGTGGCATAATAAATTAAACGCTTCGTATTTTGACCTCAGTGTCAATATTATCTTTATGTTCATGGGAAGTATTTGTCTTTTGTGTGGCGGCAAATAGAACGATGTCTAGGTTCACAGACGGCTTATTAATAGTTGGAAGAATAGTGATTTGCAAGAACAGAGAGGTTTTTTGCTGCATACTGGGTTGTTCCATACTAATGGCTGAGTAAATAGATAGAACTGAACTTTAAATCTGAGAAGCTCTTAAAGATTCTTCTCGTTTATTATCAGATGTATTTTATCTTTTTTGTTACTTAACGTTGTTCTTGCTCATATTGACATTGATTGAAGATATCCAGAACATCTTCAATTAAGGCTAATTACTTTTGAAAATACTATACAAGCAAGTGACGTTGTTTATGAGACGAATGCATTTTAAGAAGTATTTTCTGGAGAAAAAGTTTCCGTATATACACCAGTATAGGAAGATGAGAAACGATTATATAAATAGTGATAATGTTCGTCAAAAATCCTGAATCACCTTCAAAACTTAGGCATAGGGAAAATCACTGGTGTAAATATTGAAGTTGGGAAACGTGGTTAAAAACAAATCTACGAAAACCATTCCATGCGAAAGTAAACAAACACCCAACTTTCCTTAACAACAATAGAAACTCACGGATCAATATTAATATCAACAATAAAAAAGAAAATGTACTTACAGACAGAAACACAGTTTGATACATACCTGTAACAAAAGAAGCCATCAATGAGAAATGTAACAAAACAAATGACGTAAGAACATGACGAATTCTTGTACACACATAATACACTGCTATTATATTAGAAGCCCCGGGCGAAAGTTTAGTAGCACTACTGACCTCTCCGTTCATTAAAAGATAATCGAAAGTGAAATTAAATCGAGACGAGATTAGTTCGGCAGCGATTTTAATCATACATGTTTGTGTAGCTGTAAGCACTGAATAGATTTTCTTGTCATTGCCTGTGGGAAAATCCCGTACAATCAAAAATTTTTTTGTTCCAGTAATTTGTTTTAGTGCATTTGTGAATGGTTAATTATCTTTCTGAGTGTCTGTAAAATCTATAGAAGCATCACTAATTTCGTCGGTAGCAGTTTTAGTGTAATTGAAATGTTCATCAATTTTGATGAGAATAATTTTTCTGATTTTTCGGTTTCTGTTTACATTAAATTTAACCAGACCTACTTCAACGGGTGCTTCTTTTTTATGATTATTCGAACATTATAAAAGCTCCTCTTCAGTCAGTAAGTTTCACAAATTAATTTCAAACCATGTCAACAAGAACTTAGATTTCCTTATCGGAAATGATGTATTAAAGACTGGTTATGGACACAATGCATTTTACATTTATATTGTTTTTTTTATATCAATAACAAAAGTCTCAGCGTTTACTCTAATAAACTTAATTAAACTTTTCTTAATTAAATTATTGCGATTTACAGCCATACGCTGTAAATCGCAATAATTATTTATCGGTTTCTTAGACCTCAAGTTGCGTCATCGAGTATGAACTGACATTTAAATTAGTTTTGTGATGGGTCATGTAAATACTACGCTCCATCATCCTGATTAGAGTCTTGATGGATATTCAGGTTGCACCACTATTTGTTTGTAGTAAATATATTAATTAACCTCTTCTTACACGTACCAAGAATCAGGCAAAAATAACAACGGATTAAGATTTTGTTACAAAAAGATACTTAGAAGAAGGAAACATAAATAAGACATAATCATTAAAAGCCAAAAGGAGTTGTTAACACAGTATTATCCGAAGACGGAAGCTGATGACTGGATTAATTATCCTGATATGATTAAGTCATGGCAGACTACGGTAGCGTCTGGACGGGTGACGATAACTACCGGTCCATATCATAATGTACCGTAATCCAACTAATGTGTGTGTTACATAATAAATGAGTGTTTTAATTCGCAATGGCTTCCTTAGTCCGGTTAGGTTGGATCACTATTACCGATGTTCTAAGCATAACTTGTTTATTATACGGAAGCTTCATTGATGACGTGCAGTCATTCACTGATTCTGATTGATTTGAAACCGGTCCGCGTTATAAATCGATCATTATTTACTAGTCTGCAGAGACTAAATTTGCACTTAATTAAATTACTAAGTATTCGACGTGAATGTAGTTTAATTTTATATTGGTAATAACATAATTATGCAATTCGTCGAATGAGTCACAATTCTATTTGCTTCTTATGTTTTCGTTGCAGAAGTAGAGTCTATGAAAAATTTGGTACAGTGATTAGTCATGCCACTTTTATATCTACTACAGTAAATTTTACTGCTTTAGTTCAAACACAATTTGTATATTGTCAACGAACAAACACTGAACAGTTGTCAGCGAACCCACTCAAGAACTACAAACAAATAACTTTCGTCTCGTTATAACTAAGTCTAACAAGTTGAACAATGCTTTACTTAGTTCACAAATACAATAAATGGTTGCTTTCAAAGACACAAGTTTCTGCATGTTTCAGTACATTTTATAAGCTTTCCCGTACATGTATTTTGTATACAATAGTTTTCATATCGGGCATCACGACCCTCAGCCGAGTAATGGTCTCCCGCAGAGAAATACGTTGTACAATGCAAATGTTAGATGGTTTGAGTTGAGTGATATGTGTGGGCATGTGCTGCATGGAAACAGGAGCTTCCTACTGTCATTAGGTAGGAAATAAAACATTCTAAAAATAAACTTGAAACTTCTTACAAATAATATTTCAGAACAGATATAAAATATATGTATGGAGTAACCAGTTCATTTTTTTTTTGTTATCTGTTGAATCAAAATCTCGCTCCGTCAAACCACATTGTCAACTATGCATTACTGTAATGACATCAATTCGTTTGTTTTAGTGAATTGTTTTAACGGGATTCCTCCAGTATCAAAGTACAGTTATTATTGTGTTTAACCGTGTGAATTGAACACGACAGCCATATGCAATTTACAAAGTATTCATATTATTATCATTTAGCTTTTATATGGTAATTGACGGAGCATTTTCATCTAGAACATTTTTAAGTATTTACCTACATGTTGTTAGTTGCGACTGCATCAATTAACATGTAAGTGCTAAGCAGTAATCCTACTTTTGGACCGCTTTGAAGTTGTAAAAGGCTTACAAATATTTGCACGTACCCGTTATCAGGGGGTTACCGCAAAAATTTACTATCTCAACGATAGATCGTTTATATAATGGGCAGGCACGGTACATAGTGGTTTATTTACTAATGTAGTTGAAGGCACATGACTCAATTATAGTGGTAACCTGAGGGTTACTGGGTTACTCATAATCGTAGGCTTTCTAAGAAAATTACATTTTCATGTCGGAATTTAGATAGTAACGTCGTTTTTTATGTTTACTTTTGGAAAGATTCTCGTTTTTTCTAGGTATGCTAATGATAAAGATCGACACTCATGTAGGCTGTAGTAATGTATTTTACGACTGAGAGATATTTATTCCGATAAGTGGTTTATGTTAAGGAATGTAAGGTTTATATTTAATTGCATTTGTTTGTTTGCGATTGTTAATAGGAAGGCATAATTATTGGATTGGCTACAAGCATGAGGCCTATCGTTAGTTCGTCCAATACTGCGGTAGATAATTACTGATCGCGAGGAGATAATAACTTAATAGATATTCTTTCTTCGCCTCCACTTAAATGCTTGGACGTGTGGCATCTTAGGATAAATGTGAAGACCACAATTACTGTCACGCTTCATTGGTTTACCAATAATGGTAATTGTTCATGAAGACAGGAATATAGCAGTTTTTAAGAAATCTGCATTACTTAATAAATGGTTAACATGATTGAGGAAATTCTATTTTTAACTATGTTGTAAAGAGGAATGTTTAAAGCGCGAAAGAAGCTGGCTATGATGGACAGTAGATGCAAAAATATATACCATTAGTTCTTAACCAAGAATTGTCTGACCTTCATACTAAAAATAAACACATGCATTTTAAAAGTATATATAATTAAATGAATTAAGTTCTATATGTATAAAATAAATTAATGAATTTTGGTTTTCACGATTAAAGCGCTATTAATTAAACACGAAGCCTTTAGATATTAATCAGGTTCCTTATTTCTCTGAAACATCCAATTTACTTGTTTACGTTCGAATGTATCCGTTACGGTACACATTGATGTATTACTTATATTTATGATTATATACATAAATATGTATGTTTAGTACCCCTAAAACGAATAAATTTAAATATCATGAATTAATTAAAATACATTTGAATTTAGACTTCTATTTGCGGAATTTAAGGTCGTGTTTTGTTTAAATTAATTCAATGTAGGAAGAAGGATTTTCGAATGAGTGTCTCTAGCTTTTAATTGGTCCTTTGCATTGTAGAATAGGTATTTAAATAATTACAAGTTGTTTGAGAAAATATACATGGTATGTACAGACAAATTTCTTCAATAGATTTTCAATCTTCTTAGTTTGCAATAAGGATGAATCTATGAATACAGCAGTTTGATGGGGCATTAAAATGTTTCATTTATCTTCGGTCCAATTTTTATTCAGTAGCAATGGGTAGAATAGAATTGTATACCTTATGTGTTACATTATGCTAATATTATGCAAAATATTCCTCTGTAGTTGTTGCGAATGTTTGATTCAATTGTTTATTCGAATACAAATGAGTTTGTATTACAGATCGCATTAACACGATCTGATGGAAGTGTTTTATAACCGTAGCTAATGTTCTTGGTAAGAATTATGAGTATCGAAACTATAATACTATAGAAAAATATATATAAGGAGCATGCTTAGAAATGGTTGCAGGCCTGTTTTAAGAGGTCAATAGAAGTGACTCGGGGAGGCAACGTTCAACGAGTACCTAACTGATGATACAGAAAAAAGCTAGTACCTTACGGTTTTTGCAAAAAGAAAAAATTTTTAGTATTTTTAAACCAAGCAAGGCTCGTATTTCTGTTGATAGATCCAAAAGTATCTTTTCCGGTCGTGAAATATGAGTTTTTTTGACGCCCTGTCTTTGTTTTTCTGTCTTACTTTCTCCTTTAATAAGTCTACATTGGTAATGTAATCAATAAATTTGTGTGTTTTGACTGCACATATCTTTTTTCATTGCCTTCAAACTTTAGAGAAAATATATTAAAATTAAAACGTGTAACTTCGGGCAAACTGTTTCAATTTTTTTTCCATTACATGAGTTACCCCATTCGGCAATTAATATCTTGTGTTGTAGCTGTAAGATTACGATGTCTATATAAAGCCTCATTTAAAATATATAGGTCAAATCTATATTTACACAGCGGAAAACATTTTCTCCAAAAAAAACGAATGGAACATGAAAACATATTTCGATTAAGATAACAGGATTCAAGTATACAGCGTTATGTTAACGGGATAGAGTTGAAAATTGGACATTATACAGGAAATAAGCAATAGCTTATTTAACCTCCTACATAAACGCCTTTTAACATGTAATTTTTGATTGCAAAAGAGGAAACAGTACAGTTACCGTTTGAATATGCAAAAATAAACATTGATGGATAACGGAAAAAGGATTATCTATATCCTTAACTCGTATAAGATATGTAGGCAGATAAATTCTATAAATAATTCGAAATACAAGTAATAAAAAATCATGATAATCTTGAAGTACACTAAGGAGAATTTATCTTGAAGAGATTACTACTCTTAACTATTATATTTACGATTATGGACTAAAGAGGAAATAATAAATGTGATGTCGTAATTTATAATATAATTTATAAATGTTCTTCGTACAAATAACTTGGCAATGACTACATACAGAAAAAGCAAATTATAGTTCTTTGGATTAATAAATATGTTTATTCAGGTATGTGTATTTATACTTTGAAATTAAAAATAGAACATAAAAAGTCCGTTGCTATATACCGCTAAAAGTAGGTAGCATCTTTAATTAATAATTCTCCTTACTCAATTAATTAAGGAAGACCACGAGTTGTTGTACTGGTAAAATGGTGATGTAATGTCCACCTCTTCGGGGAAAAATATCCGCAACGTTACATTACAGGTTTTCCGTATAACGTTATCAAATCAGTCGCTTCAGGTTAAACCAGAAAATCGCCTCCATGAATGAACGGTTCTAGACTGAGAAGCAACCTGTCCAACGATCCTTAGCACACCAAACCAGCAAGTACAAATTAAGAACGAGAACATTCAATAATGCAGAACCACACATCCGTACAATATCATTCGCATTAAAATGTTTGGATCATGCAAATCATCATTTTATCTCATTTACAGTTAAAAACTTAAAGAATGCGACCTCTATATCCGTCTTTATCACAATCACTTCCCATAAAAGAAAAAGAAAGTACATTAACGTCGCATATACGAAAAGGTCCAAAGGGAAGTTTGTGTTAGTCGCCCACTGTATCGCACAGTTAAAGATGTAGGTTAAAAACATTGCCCCACAATCTTCGTGACTAATCGAAAAGTAAAATGCATGTAAGTGAATCGGGATCTCATTTTTAGTATAACACGTTCGACAGTTTGTTCGTTAAAGTACGTTTTTAGGAGTCACGATCTTTACTAGGTCGATATAATTTTGTCAAAGTGTAAAATTCTCCAGACTTGCTCACCTAGGTACGTAACTATTCAGTGAAATAAACGGTACTTGTGATATTGACACAAGCAGTTTGAATGGCTGTCTCAGTTTGAACTTTATTGAATTCAGTAGATATGTATGTCTGTGTTTATTTTACCGCACAAATCTTGGAAGCAGCTGAACGTATTTACACGACTACCTTTGCAATTCCTAGCCTTATTAATATAGTCTCTGCTTGAAAGAGCAGTTACCCACTGCAAAACTAATAAAATAAAAGACTAATTTGCATAATATCATAAACATAAACTATTTATTACAATAAAGTAAAATAGCTAATATAGACACAGTAAACTCGCAGTCGACTAAACCGAGACTCGCTAATAATACAAATAAACAATGTCGGAAACAAACTGAACGAAAACCGTTAAACACAGACATTTCAAATTAAATCAAAAAATGTTTTGATAACCTAGACTTCTGCTTATACTGTGACACGTATGTACAACAAACAAACGACATGTTAAAACTATCAAACAAACACACGAGTGACAAAGTGAACGACTTGACACTTGAACCGTGTCTAAACGAGTAGTGAACGCAAACATTACATTCAGTGGATGCGCAAACGCAGCTCTCAACACTCACGAGTGGACAGACGCTAGTGTCAAATATGAAGTGCAATTTTACAAGTACCCACTGCAAGTTATACTGTATGTACATGTTATTTATTATACATGATGATATAAGAATTCGCTTAGCAACATGATAATAAAGTTTATCTGTGTCAAGAAGTTTCAATTGAATGCGTAATTTGTTTGGATTAAGTTTGAATTGGAGAAAGGTTTTGTTACTGAACTGTTTACTAATGATAACAAAGTGTGTACACAGTTTTGTTTATTTTGAATACCCTTCATGTACAAATAAAGGGAAACTTGCCTTTTCAACTTAGTCTAGAGAGTAAATACTCAACAGTTCGGTAACTACTCCTAGCATCTTTCTAATAATTGATCTTGGTTCGTCTACGTAGGAATGTACACTTTGGAACAAACAATTAGCTTCACTAGAGAACTGGCCGACAGACTGACACTATTTATGTTTAAATCTTTTTTTGGCTTTGAAATGCGACTATAATAGTATAATTGAAATAAATTATTTACTTAGCTTATAAGTTGAGATGAGGTTTCCTATCCAACGGAAATATTGTTCAAGGCGGATAGGCGATTTCAAACATTGTTGAGTTGAGATTTCCTCAGGTTTTCTTGTTAGTATGGCACCAGTGTTGAAATAAACTCAGAAGGTAGATTTAACTCTGAAAAACTTGTTGCTAGGCTTCGAACCGTATCCTAATGCGTGAGAACCAACCGCTTCAAACTCCGGGCTGCCACGACATTAAAACTTGTTCAATAGTTTACCGAATAACGGAAAGTGATTGATGAATGTCTGATGTCCAATGTCAATGCATTCCTATAAATGCTACTAATCGTCGCAAAAACGTTTCGATTCACACATAAATCGTAAAAAGTGAAGGCTGTGGATCAGTCAAGATTAATTACACTAGTTGCAAGTAACATTCACCTAAGAGTAGAAGAGAATTCTAGGTTATGTAAAAACGAAGTGTGCTACTACTCAGAACTCGAGCAAGCCGTAATAATAATCTAGGGGTTACAGTTTTAATAACTGATGACGCTGGATTTGTAATAGTTACCTCATAAGTAGAGAATTCCGTTTGGAAAATAGCAATAGTCTATTCCACACCGGGTTGTTTGTTTTTGCTGGAATGTTAAAATTCCGCAACAATTTTGGAGTGAACTTTTATAATGATTAAAGAATAAAATATTAGGTAGGGTGATTATTTTAGTGTCTAACTAAGGTTATTAAGTTTCGGGTCACTGTAAGTATCAGACTAATATAAACTACCCTGTTCTATCACCTGCGCTGAGTCCGGCCACGGTCATTGAGCTTTGTCCACATCTCCGAAAAGAGCCTTGAAAGCCTTAAGCGTTGCCCTGGACTAAGCAGAGTGTACTGGTTTGTAGTAGAAGTTCATCTTTAGTCTATTAAATCAAACGATTAATTTAATTGTTAAAACTATAGATGTTATCCAATGATTTGATGTCAGATCATTTTTAATTAGAAAAGAATGTTCAGCTACTGGGCTTATCGTAGTTAACTTGACAAGTGACATGAAGGCTTGACGCCTTATCTATGAGAGAGGATGCAATTAAGAACTGATTCAAATTCTTTTATAAGAATAGATATATTATTTCTTTTATAACGCAGATCTTTAAAGAATTCACTATTAATTCATCGACGTCTTTGCATTAAACAAATGATGGCAACATAGTATATTACAGCAAAAACAGAGTCGTTTGTCCACTTCCTTTATTCGCTATAATTTATTTCAAAGCTGTAAACACTTCCATACTTCTCGCAATGGAAGCGACGCGGCGAGGTAAGATTATGTCAACTATTAGCATTAATCTATCCCGTTCACTCGACGCCATCTACATCTCGGTAAGGCCTACCGTTGCGTACCAGTCAACGGAATTGTGTTCAATAAAGCACTGTGTCAGCTAGCGGTATGCACTTTTTTCTTTTCTCTGTCCAATCCACCTTGGTTGGTCGAACAACAATAACGAACTGGACTTAATCTCAGATAGTACCCCAGTTTAGTATCGATGACACCTAAAACTATGGACACTACCGATGCTCTATTAATGCAAAAAGCGAGAACGTGTCATTAATTCACCTACACGTAAATTTAGAAAGTAAAACAACTCAAAATCAAACACAAAGGCGTTAAATAACAAGTTCACTTTTCGTTTCAAATGTTTAATGATAGCATCGGCGATAAATGGCGAGATCTACAGTAGTAAAAAGCGGATAGGAGATACAATGTACTTAAATGGAAACCTCTCACTAACGTCTGTAACTGTAACTTGTAATCTAGTATGGCGATATCACTTCTGACGGAATGACTCGGAACTGTTATACGAACTGGCTGTATTATCATTCGCACATGCATTACTACCGGCCATGCATTTTGAATCGACCTACGGTTATTTATCAAAGCTTAAGAATTAATGAACGCACTGTGAGCGATAGACGATGCCGGAGAAAACAGAAAACGTCATTAACAGTATTTGGAGCATACAGACGTGGGAAGCTGTCATTCGAGTAGTTATAATAACCGAGTTGAGTGCGAAATCAGAATAGATTAACAATTATACAATGAGTCGGTTTCTTTCGCCGCACATTGTTAATACGGATCGGTATAAATGATCCGGCGAGGCAGACATTGGTGGCGATCTCGGAAACGTGACCGCTGCTCTTGTTTGGATTGCGGTTGGAATGACTGTAAGCGGACGAAAGTTTCAACCTACATTTGGTCAGGCACGTATGTATCAGTGGACAGAATTTCCCTCCTTCGACGCGGGTCAAACTTTAATCATGCCAGTGTGTTGCATTGCGGAACGAATGCAAAGGTTGTTCCCGAATCGCTTTGATTTGCCAATTAAGTATGCAGCTCACGTTTACAAGCGAAATCTTCGTTGGCTCGTGCCACCCAGTCGCTCGGACTATTAATGCGTTTGTTTACTTATTTACTAGGTCAAGTTCACGATCATTCATGAGATTCGCTTGCGTCCGAAAGTTTCTTGAATCGAGTACTCAGAAATCTTTACTTCGTACTGTATGTAGAATACAAATACGAAAGACGTCTTCGCTTTCTTTAAGAATTTCGCCGACAAAGTGACTTTATTCGTTGTAAACAAGATAGAACCTGTGTGGTTTTATCAGAAAGCAACTATCTTGGACAGCTGGGATAGACAAATCGGAAACTATAGAAAGCCTTTCTCCATATGCCGCTCACGCAGCGCAGTGTACGCCCCTTCGATTAATCTAATCCGATGTGATTTCTTATCTGACCATTACAACGGAGGGTCGAGGTACAAGTTGCTTCGCAAACAATCAGCAGTCACCGTTCGTGATATAGAGATGCGTGTAGAAAATCGTTGTAGCGGAATAATTTGTAGCGTTTTGCATATGCCGATAGGATGCGTTCAATTGCTTCCTGTCTTAAACGTTTATGTTACGTGTAATACAACGCTCGCATTGCGAATACGTCAAGCAGGTCACTCTATAAAACAGGCTTCTGCTAATAGATAGACTCTTCAAGTCACATCACTTTAATGATGGGTGATTTAAGATGTTACTGAGAATTCCATTTTTGTATTCTAAGTTCGGTAACAACTGTCTTATATGGACATTGTGTCTGCTCTATGTCTCCGAACTAATGGGTCCCTTATAAGGTGCTATTTCTCCAAAACAAGGTCAGACACCCACCGGTTCATTGGTAACGATCGTGAGATACAAACGTACAATGCTCAAAATACAATAAATGTAATAAATAAAAAATTGAAGTTGACTGAGAATTTTCTTTAAATTGTGGCCTTAATGCTTTTATTGGGCGTGTATGGATTGACTGTAACTGCCCATCATCGAGAGCATGATATCAAATGGAAGGAAATTCAAAATAAACAGTGTAGAGAAATTGCATTAGGACCATTTATCTAAGGCGTCACTTGAAGTATGCGGCTACCTATGCTGATGTCTATATACGAGACACAGCGGCTATATATCAACCGTTGCAAATTGTGAAAATAAATGACACAATTCGTGACGAATTTTTCTTAACTCATTTAACCAACACTGTTCACTTTTAAGATTATGATACGCTGATAGAACTCTTAATCTGGTTTATCTGGTTAACAAAGTAAGGCGTGCGGAAGTTGTTGAATTTTTCAATAGTTGAGACTTACGTGACTCGAAAAAAAAAGACTTTGTAAGATTTACGAGAGAGTAGTTAACATGCGAATGTGCATGCTTTTGTATTTTCTTTAAAAAATATCCAATAGCAGACGCAATTCGCATAGCTATGTAAATAGATGTCTACATCTACCCTTTCGTTTAATTTTTTAACCCAATAAAAAGCGTGCAACCGCGACGTTCGTAATTAACCCCGAGTTCAACCTGTCCTAGCGGGAACCCAAGCATTATTAAAGCCTTACAAGGGGGAGAAAGTTCAACAAGCAACCAATTGACTCCCTTTTTACGGATGAAAGATAGTTTTAAAAGCAATTAGTATGAGATTACATAATAACATATCGACAGCTCGAAGACGTAAAGCCACACACACAAAAGACCACGTAATGGGTGAAAGCAATAGAATTTGAAGGCCTCATCATTCGGTCTGATAACCTTAGACGCCATTGTACACAGGCAACCTCTAACCGAACAACAATAAGGGAGAGTTGAGCTCATTGAAACGGACTTTTCATTTTCCTAAATGAGTTGCTAGTTGTAAAGTTACAGATGGGTTATTAGGCGTCGTCGGTAGCATTGTGTAAGTCATCGATGTGGTTCGCCACAATAGTGGCTTTCTCGTAGCCTTTGTGCTCGCTTTGAGTTGTCAATAAAGATATTCTCCTAACGTAGTAATGACTGTTCTGGCGAGACGTTAATTATCATCGAGAATTCGAGTGATTATGAATTCGAGAGTGCAATCTGTTTGATTCTCACCGTGTAAAATATGTTGATTGCACTTATCGTTTGGTGTTACTAGGTGAGTGGGAGCATAACATACGGCACGATTATGGATGTACTCGAATAAATCCATTGAACGCCACATTAATCAGTGCATGCGCATTATTTGCGTTTTATTGCATCATTATCAAATCAACCTACATCTTCTGCGTCAGTCCGTCTATCATTACTATTAACTTAGGAACAATTTTCTTATCTGGGATTGGAACCCCAGATATAAAGTCCGACACTATGATTAAATTAGTTACCGTTCGACACATTTCAGGTCGTGAGCACAGTATCTTCGAACATGAGAAACTATTCGCAATTTATGTCAATCACGTACACAAACCGTCACCGTAACATGTTTTATGCTTACCGGAGAACAGTTACTAATGTTCCTTTTTAGAAAAGATATGCTGTAATAAAATACGACAGGCGACCCATCTAGGGCTAGAAAGCCGCAACAGCCTAACTTCCTGGACACTTGACTTAACCTTTTGTGTCGTGTCGATCTGAAATAATTCGTTATGGGTGGCTATTTTTAAGATCTAAGAGTGGGTTTCGGTACTTGAAGCTTGAATCATGAGACGGCATAGCGAAATGCACCTCACGCACATTTGTGCTACAGTCGAGTGCAAGATATCTCCCGTTAGATACAAATTCCACGGAGGCGGCACAATAGACCCGTTGAGAGACCATCGATGGGCAATTTGGGTCCATATTGTGTTAGAGGCGAAGGGCCCGAGGCAAGAAAAGGCGCAACAACACGAATGACCAACGAACCGGAAACACGTCTTCGATTTAATTGAAATTTTTATAAAAAACTTAAGACAGATGGAATTAGCCGTGTCCCCTCCGGTACGGTGAAGTTACGCGACACGCCTAAAAAAGGAAGAACTTGATCTAATTCAATATCGAATGTACCGTTCATTACAGATTTACGCCTTTTGTCTACCATTTTGGGTGTTCAAGTCGATGATGTTGTCAAAGTATAGTGCGGCACACGGTAGCAAGCTACAAACTGCTGACGTCATTGTGAAAAGTGAGCTTTTGACCTTCTGTATTCCATGTATGAAAAGAAAGAGAACGAAAGTCCAACTCATGCCATCAAAATAATTTTAAATTAATCATGCTTTCAACCAGTGGGATGTTTAGACATTCTTTTTGCTGTCAATGACCAGTAACTTCGAGGGAAATACGACCTTCAGTGTCGTTAACTTTAAAATATGGAAATAATAGAGCCAATACATTTTTAACCTCAAACATACTGTTATTCGGCCAAAATCCATCGTGTGGCTGTGCCCTAAAGAATCTATTGTGGTTCTTTCACGGAAACTTCACGGAACGTTACGACCTTCGAACAATACAGCTTTCTATAGAGATTGATCGGCTTTGTCCGTAGTCCATCTTACCGCAAGCAAATTCAAACCTCAATGATTCGTGGAAAATGGGTGATAATGTCCAACAGTCAAGGCTTGGTTCAAACGTTATGATAGAAGCAAAGGCTAACAATGGAATTTTATAGCAGCGTAAATATTCATGCACGTAATCGTCTTAGTTGGCATTTCTTATACCATAAAAGCGTAATCCCAGTTAAATTTATTAACAAGCAGCTTAACGATGGTAAACAAGGATTGTCTTGCGTGTTTTGTTCTGACACTTGGTCATAAAGTTCACGAGCAAGGAACGGCGGAGAAATGATAAAGACAAGAGAGAGCCATAAATAGAAGAATACCCTTAAATGGCGCGGCGCAAATTATTTGCAGTTCATTACTCTGTTGTCGCCCTAGTGCGAAATCATTCGAGTGACAAACGACGAACATTTGACAGGTCATTTGAGTTAGTAGGAGTACTGTAAGCACAGTTACCGATGGTTGGCAGTAGGTTTTCAACCCAGAAAGGAGTCAACGGCGTGAGAAGCGCCGCGGGTCAGTGTTGCGTTAATGCGCTAGTCACGAACAGCGAACGTATGAGTATCACTTGACGATAGTACAAATACTATCGCAATTAAGAGTAAAGTTACTGAAGAGTGCCTTACAAATAGTGCAATGAAAAATGCACCATTTCTGCGGTGATATTAAGTAGAGGTTTGAACGATGCTATTAATGGTAACGTAAGTCTTTAGTGCCACGAATTTAAGAAATATATTTACCTAGTAAATTGTGATACGTGCCGTATGAGGCGCATTACATTAAACACTTGAAAGCTTTTTTCCATCACTATCCTATAGAGCTATTACTTAAGATCCGAATTGAATACGAATCAAATAAACAAATAAAAACATTTTCTTAAACATTGAAAGATATTCTTTAGCATAAAGTACTAAATTATTCTTAAATGAAAACAATATTAACCCAATGCAATACTTCTTAAATTCTGAAATACTTCGTGAAATTAAACAACGTCGACGTGACGTCCAATGTATTCAGCGATATGTATGTTTCTCGGTTAATTAGCAGTTTAACTTAAATATTTTTTAATATAACAAGAAACCGTAAGCATTAATTACTGTAACGTGTAATTGGAGTATTATCTTGACTGGTAGTTAACTAATGATTAATACTTCAGTATAAACCTAGCTTTAATATTTTACGAGTTGAATGCCGCGGAATAACATATGTATTTACCGTTTGCGTAGGATACATTTAACACCATACGAAGTCGATTGCATCGTGAATAAATAAATAAAACCAAATAGGCATATTACAATGTATTTTTTTTTTCTAAAATAAGACCTCATTATTACGACCATGCTATCCGCAATAATAAAAAATGAAAATCAAACAACAAACATATCCATGACGTCACGCCCAAAATGACAAGGACAAAATATGTTCACCTTCACCTTCTAAATTCAAATGTCTGTCATTACGCGCATTCTTCAAGACGTCTCATTGTCATCAAAAACGAAAATTTTCCAATATTCTTCAGGTAAGGTTCAGAATATCACAATCTTAGTCCATTTAACTTCAAACAAAAAGTAGAACAGTGTCGCTTTAACAATAATAGTTTATCTACTGAGAAACATTTTAATCTAGGTAGACGCCACAAGCTTTTATAGTCACGAGGAACTTAGACATGATCACGAAACTTGAGAATTATTCTAAGAAAGGCTCTGTACAAACACGAAGAATCTGTGTTTACCATAATCATTTTATGTTATAGTTCCACAGTGCTGTCTTAAGCCGTGTATTTCTATCTTAGAAATATAATTTAAAATAAAAACTATGGTAATGTAATGCAAAAATTATTTATCAAATTGTCTCTAACTTATTAAGAAAACCTATATTACTATTTAGTAGCATACGACTTGTCGTTAACATAATAATCCATAACTTTTTCTCAACGCACGTGCCGATGAAAACCGCCCCTTTACCATTCAGTATTGAAAATTCTGATATAATAAAGAAAAAATAATTCGCATATAAACTGCCTGTATGTGCCTTCTATGTGTATGTTATAGGCAAAGAAGGTGACAGACGATAGTATCTCATGCAAGTAGCAATTCCCATCCGTACACTGATAAAATCATAATGAGAAAACCTAGTTTCCCAAAGGTTGTGAAGGTTATACGGTAATTGGTTGTAGGAAAATACGAGACTCGCGTGTCATTTAAAAAACTAGTTTTTCGTGTATTAATGAGAAGAACCACCGAAAGTCAACATCGTGGAAGATAAATAAACGTACGTTATGTATGCATTTATGTACATTCACCTAATGTCATAAACACTTAAGTTTGATGAAAGAATGGATGTTTGTACTTTATCAAGTATAATCCTAACCTATTTAATATAATTCTATCTTAAACGGATCTTAATATAATTTGGCACATAGATTTTTGTCGGAACACCTAACATATAGCGTACTCTTTATCCTGGTCCTCTGGGTGAAGCTGTTGGGAGGACTTAATTACTATGAAAATGGCGAATGATTATGAAAAAGTCCCTTAAATCAACGACAGAACTAAATTATTAAAAAAAAAACAAACGCGCTGAGATACACAAAGTATTTTCAAATTCACAGTCACATCTCTTGTTTATTTTAAATTTAATAGTTCTTTTAATCAATCATCAGATTTTACACGGGATAATGTACTTAGATGAAAACTAACGTAATTTTCACAAGTGCACTTGTAAATGTTGTGTTTTTGTGCTAATCACAATATTCATAAAAGAATGTTCCATTTGTACACCATCTGGATCTTAGAGAAAGTAATCGTGATACAAAGTAAGATAGGGTTAATATTATTATGTGAACGTGACTACAAAATAAAGTTCAACCATCATTTTCCAGTCAGCCAGGTCAAAGCTAGACCTTCAGGCCGGATGAGCTAGTCTAGAATCAATTTGACAAAGTATCTGATGCAAGTATGTCAAGAGGTTACAGTAGAGTCCGTTAGCCGCAGTTCACGCCGTACTATGAAATTATACAAACCAATCACCTGGGCTGGTGACTTTTCCGCGACCTTACACAGATAGGAAATCATAGGAATGATATTGTACTCGATGTATTTACCGGCAATAAAATTGAGACGTGTTGCTACATTGCTTGCATACCATTTCTGCATAAAGTCGAATGACTTAACTTGAATAAAAAAAAATATAGATTTTTATTTTTATATTTCTTTTAGAAGCAAAGCCTTATTTTGAATAACACTAAACTTAACGATTGACAAATGTCAGCACGAGTAATGGAATATTGAAGAATAGGTTCCTTCCGCGGTACCGCCCGCGTGGTATGTTGATAAAAAACCTATTTGTTAATCCAGGGTAAATTTGAACCAAATTTATTTAGCCTTTTTGTGTGAAATAATAAACAAACGTAAATCCATACATTCTCACAAACTTACAAATTTATAATATTATTAGTAGGATTAATTAAGATCAGACTTCACATAACCACTTTAAGTATGTATTGAAACAAAATAAAACTTCTAACACCAGTTTAAAGAAGTGATTCGCAAAGCTTTAACACATTCTTCAGTGCATAACATTTACAATCGGTTGTGGCAAATTTCCAATCAGTTGCATCATAAATCTACGTCAATAGTCAACTACATGGGCGGTTAATCCAACTCCATATAAACTTGGTCGTTATCCAGGCGGTATGGGGAATATGTAAGGAACGAGACGCAACTAGTTGCATTCAAGTGCATCAAATGTACTTTTATGGTAGGTACTTATTTGTTATAATTGAATACTTTAATACTTTTTATAGCCGTCACTTTGTCTAGTAGTCTATCTCTTTTTATAATTCCAAAATTAAATAAAATCATTAGATAGATTGAACTATTTTTATTTACACTTTAATGTTGAAAATGTAACTTCACGTATGCCAGAAAGCGTTTGTACTAAATTAAATTAGGAAGTACAATACCATCATCTTCCTGCCCTTGTCCCGTTTTATTTGGGGTCGGCGCAATATGTTTTTATCTCCATTCTGTCCTGTCATCCGTCACGCTATCACTAACTCCTCTGTCTTCCATATCACATCTCACACAATTCATCCATATTTTCTTTGGTCTTACTCTCCCTCTCCATCCATCTACATTTATAACAAATTGGTACAATAACATAGTTCAAATATAACTGCTAACAAATAACTAGTTTCAATATTACATGAAGTCTGCAATAGCAATTTTATGTCATAACCTAAATTAAAACTAATAGCAATAGATGTCCTGAATCCCACGGCCACCATTAGAAGAAATTTACTTGTCGTAAAGATTTCCCGGTTAAAATTACAAAATATATACTTTGAAACGAGCTTAAATAACATGGAGGTAAATCTTCAATTAATAATCGTGAAGATAGTTTAGCCTCTATGGCAATACAAGCTTGATAATAAAACCAGAATTGAATTGCTAATCTTATATATTGTAATTCTTTATCTACTGAAATTGCACCGTCATCTTTAGTTAGAATTAAAATACCTATGTAATAATATAAATTTAAGAATTTTGTCTGAATAAAAATTTGCCAATATTTTAGTCATCCACGTTGAAGATTTAGTATTAAAACAACGATATTTACTTATAATTTAAATACAATGGGTATTTAAAGACTGCTAAGCATCCTAATATGGTGAGCAAACACTAGCCTACAGCGGATAAGCTTTACGACTGCATGAAATTGTCGAGTGTAAACGCTTAGTTTGCTCAATAGAAGTATGCAAGTGCGTTTATATATGGATGTCACTTGTCAGTCGTAATATTGTACAATAATATTCGTGAAGATGTAACGGCATGCGACAGGTGAGGACATCAACCATCGCGGCGGAAACTCAAAGCTATTACGGAATGCTACTCTAAAGACCCTCCTCCCCTCTACGATTTGCGGTTTCAGCCAGGAGGGAATACGGACACTAACTACTACCTCATTTCCACTTCGGATTTAAAGCAAACCACAGCCACTTCGCCATGTCGTCTCCATCTCCACACACCGTGTAGCCGGTATCAAGTTATAGAGAAATATAAAGCGATGCTATTAAAACTCAAAGAAGAAATGACACCCAACAATTTCTTGTGATACTTGTGATTTCGCTTCAAAAGTATTCAGTGTTGTGATCAGAATTTATTATATCGACGATGGAAGATGAATATTAACAAGAATTTAATTAGCGTTACATACTAGTGCATATCGTGGTTAATCGCTACTGCAACACATATTTGCGTCAGAATAAGTGGGGCTTTCGTCGTCAACCATCACGGAAGGTGATGAAAAAAAGAACGTTTCCGAGTCGAGTATCGCACGGCATATCTGTCTCAATGGAGCAGTTCAGTTGTTTGTAACAATACAACTCGGTGAGATGCATGACAAAAAGTTTATAAACACAATAACTGAGCGGTTCCCGACCTTGCATTTCACTCAGAACTGGGCTGTGGTCGTGCCTGTAGATCCCACTTCGGTAAACGATTCAATTGCATCGCTAACTGTAATACCGTTTTGAGTACCGCTTAATCTAAAGACGTAACTATTGTTATGAAAGAAATTGAACTCGATAAAGTTGAATTTATTAATATTGGAACGTGGCGTCGTGCGCAGATTCTGCGGAAACCTAGAAATGTACTGAAATACTTTACAGTCTGTTATAAAAACTGGTCATTTATTTTCTCCTTACAAAAAGCTAGGTATTCATTTGACGATTGTTAACTTCGATTGTACAAAAATAAATGTAGTTTAATTAGGAATAAGTCCACGCACCAATTTGAAAGTAACATATTAGCTAGATAGCATTTAAAAATTCTCTTCATGTAAAAATAACTTTTTTGCCTAATGTAATGACGTGTCTTCACACACGCGAATTATTCAGAACAACATAAAATACTCAAGAAAAATTATACATGTTATTTAAGAACACAATCTAGATAAGAAACTAATTTGTAATGTTCATGGAAAAAAGAAAGGTTGCCATCATTAAGTATTATGAACGCAATTTGAATAATTATCGATGTAAGAGCAATTACATTTCATGATATCCATTCACAAACTGAACATTACATTTATAAAATATAAAAAAGTGAACAAAAACACCTATGCTGTAATACCTAATTAGCTTTATAATCGTTGTTAACGCTTTCACACATCTCTGGTTACACGCTAGTTGGCTGATAAATTAGCAACATACAAAGATTAGCACAAAGCTGCAGGTATACGTAAAAGAAAGTGCGATGATTTGATACATATTACAAACAAGAAATCGATAGCTTTTCCCATGGAAGAAGAAAACTTGAAGCCGAAACCAGGGGTTAGTCGTCGGATGCTCAAGCGCATGTAGACCGTATCGGCAAGAGCAGCCGACAAAACGGTGCGTCACGCCCAACTAAGCCACGCAACATTACGAACATAAGAAGAAACGGCAAAATGATGTGCGAAATTTGTAACCACTACGTTTTGTCCAAGATTACAATGAGAGAAATAAAAAGCATAATGTGTTCATGAATAAAGATAACGTAACAGAAACACTTTCATTCATTAACGTTATAATAAATTTACAAACAACAAAGATAAATTACACATTACAACATTTAAAAATGAAATTAAACTGTGAAGAACACACAATTGTTCCAAAAATTACATGACCGGGAATGACATTTTCGTTTCTCAGATAATTATACATGAAGACGTTTGTGCTCACGGAGTAAGTGACGTCGCTCAACGTTTGTTTGAATAGTGAAAACGAGGAACAAAAACTGACCCAGATGTGCTAACAGGTGCCAGCGATGTGCAGCTCATGTCAATTGAACCATAACAGTTTTTACTAATAGTATTTGAACATTATTTGAGGAACATTCAAAAGCGAAATGGTATAAAAAGAGCTAAAATTACAGGCACGTTCGTAATATCTGACCTTTACCTAAATCACGATAAACAATAACATTACCGCTATAACACCGTAAGGGTCAACAAGGCAACATTTTTGAAGTGATTACTGGTGATAAGTATCTCGAAGATCAGATTAAAGCTGAACAAGAAGAAAGTAAATCGTTCAAGCGATCATTCGATAGCAAATTGGATTGGCTTGAATGTAATGATTCAAACTAACTAAATGAGAAAACAATACTCGCAGATGTTTATCTGGGACGTGTAAACGTAGCTAAATCGGTTCAATGAATTGCAAAGGCAATGGCAGATGAATTCAGCATTAAACGCTATTGAACAAATCATCTTTTGATATAGGCGCGATATGGTTGGATAACGTTGTTTTAGGAAGACTTCCACTAACGTATAATGGGCAACAGTGCCGATAATTACAAGCTTTCCTTTTATTGTTTCTTCGATTGGTCTAGAAATGTCTGGGAACGGAAGTGTACAATTGGATTCGGTTCAGATTTTTCTACTAGTCGCATTGTTCAAAGTTTGTATCACCTGGGAGACTGTAGTCTTTTTAGGTAAATGTTTAGATCTTCGTTTAAGATAAATTATTGTGCTGTATTGTTAGTTCAAGTTTCACAAAATATTGTTGTTATCAAGATCAATATTAATCAAAACTTACTGATTGAGCTTGGTGGTAAATCAGCAACGAATTTTAAACAAATCAAAGAAGAAATACTTTTTAGTTAAAATTTAGAAAGTAAAAACTTTTTGATAAATCCTAAACGTTACAAAAATAATGAATATGAAGTAAACAACAACTGACAAATCACAGGGTTAATAAATAATTCTCATCTGCATAAGACAACTGCAGGAAAGCGCAGCGCGTGCCGCGTCCCATTAACCTACAATGTGCTGCAACCTACATACTATGTTGGAAACAAGCAACCTACGATTAACCCGCGAATATGATGCATGGCACGTAGAAAATTGCTGGGTAACGACCATTGGTTGAGAGCCGATGCTGATTTGATGACAGGATAGTTTTCGTACCTTACTTCTGCAGATAATAATAAGAAAATAACCATAAATATGTATGTGAGAACCTCAGTCTACTGACATATGATCGAATAAAGATGGCTCCAGATTGAAATTCGAATGAGGAACTTTCCTCTAATATACGATTTGTACGTTTACATTGCCAATTACGCAGAATTTATAGTGAACTTCTCTGATAATTTGATATTGAATGGTACAGATTTAATGGCTGAAATGTTTATGATTGTATTACCATTTTACAGTAGTTTAAATCGATTGATTTACATTGGTTATTCAGAGTGTAAGTAATAAAGCTATGGAGATAATCTAAGCATCTTTAAGTGGCAGTTCATTAAGCACGTTGTAAAGAGATTGGGCGTCAAGGGTTTTATATTGATAGAACAGCTGCGGACCAACACTCTCGTACTTTTCTTTTACGTTCATGCGTAGAGAATAATCAGTAAAAAGAAACAAAATGTCCGATGCGACAATTACTAAATCAAGTAAGAAAGTTTGCAAAAACTTGTTTGTGGTATCGGAGAAGCCGCATTGTTTAAAGCGGACAGTTTTGCGCGGTAAAAAATAAAATAATGCTAAGATAAGATGCCTAGTGGACGGGAATTTGTAGGTCATTTATTTTTTACTGTTTATTGTTTATATTTCATGGTTTTAATAAATTATCGCCATTAGCAGACTACTTTCTAGAGCTACCCAATTATGATGTCCTACTTAAAAACGCTAACTACTTACTAACCACGTTAAAGTTTTGCATGCAAATAAAAACATCAAAAGGTAAAAGTGAGTAAGTGAGTATTGACAATTGAAACCCGAGTAGGAACGGTAACCTAATGATAATTACCGATCGAGTAACCGAAGCTAATGCGCCGGTAAATTGGTAAGAGTACTGAATCTGTATGAACACCTTTTTTATCCGATACATAACAGAAGTTAATTTTATTGGTTGGTTGGCTATCGATCTTATTTATCAATACTATGAATCGGATTCTCATTACAAACGTTTGTATTGAACGACAAGAGCATTTAAGATCTGCTCGAGACCACTTTTTCTTATAGAAATTGTTATACGAAGACGAAGATGAAAACATTAATAAAATTCTGCAAATCAAGGCTGTGATATATTACCTTTAATTGCTACAATTAGTCTTCTTATGTCCAGTGCTCGTAATTCCTCTACTTACAAATTGGAACTAAGTATGGGCCATACTATAACAGGCAAAAATTACAGACATGGCGTCATATAAGACCACCCATTAACAAATTCTTCTAAAAGCAATGTTAATTTAGCAAACCGATGGATTAGTAACGCAACAATTATGGCAAGTTTTCAACGGCCAAAGTTACGTACCGTGGCATTCCTTAATTGTATAGGAACATTGCTTTTCGAATTGGAATTAAAATTTTTGATCTGATATGTAGCAAAAATATATTTGAAATAACCAAAGTTGATTATTTTAGATCTTGGATGTCGATTATAGATTTGAAACAGTGGTCTTATTGTTGTTGCTTTTACTGTTAGGGTAAGGGGCAACCATTGATACGTCTGAATGCCAAATATAACTCCTAATCGAATGAAAGCGATCCTTATCAGAACAGAAATATTCCTATTAATAAATTGCATACACATATCTTCAACACAAATGGTCTAATTTTAGTAAATGTATCTCAGATTGAAAATTACGGCCTTTCACTTAGATTATGATCTACAATGTATTATTGCTCCCGAAGGGTAGCTGAGGTGAGCGAGATGTAAGGTCAACGATCATCAACTTCAATTGAACAGAGATACAGATCTTGTTAATATGGAACAAGTTCAACACAGGGTACGCTTTGTTAATACACAGTCATAAGGAGTTGTATGTTATTTCAAATACGATTTCTGATCACAAGGTCTTGAGATACTAACAGAAAAAGGTATTTGTATTTTATGGCTCAAACAAATGAACAGCGTGTAGTTTTTATTTTTGCAATTGTCTTCACGCACTTTTAACCAACCTTTACATAAAAAGCAAGCGTACTTTTTTATTAACAATAAAAACAAGTTGATAATAAAACAGCCTAGAGGCTAGAGCAGCAAAGATGTAGTGCTGTAGTAAAATTAATATAGACAAAAAGCAGTCACACCACACAAGGCTTGCGAAGAAAAACGGGTGCAAGGGTTCAGTGGTCGGGGTGGCTCCTAACGAGTTCCCACAGCTCCACTGATGGTAATAACTCCACTCACAATGAGCAATCAGTTTCACTCAGTATTATATGAAGGCATTACAACAATTTCGCATTAGATACTTTCATACGTAATAGTGAATTGAGCTTCAGAGAATTTTAAATATAAAAAATATTCGTCTTACATAGTATAAAAATCTTTGTTACATCAATACGATTTGTTTAGGCATTCAGATTAACAATGGAAAATTTAAGTTTCAAAGGAATTATTTGTTAATTGTACATCGCTTTCTAAACTACATTAACACTAACTACAGCGATACTTTTGTCCGTTCGTGTCGTAATTGGCGAAATTGAATGACAAATACAATTACATTTAAACGTCTCTTACAGAATGGGCAATTTGAATTCAGTTAACGTGTAATAAGTAATTGATATAACCGATCCAATATTTAATAATGAGGGTTATTATTTTCGAACACATGTACGCAGATGTCTATAAAAATGAATGAGGAATGTTTAATTGAAACCCGGAAGCGTCTCTATTACTTTAAAGCGTTTATCCACACGCTATCTACAAAACTTTCTAACAAAGAGTTTTCGATTGGAATCCATTACCATTTGTCTTAATAGACCTCCCAACGCTATACCAAGTTTAAATGTTAATATTAAAAGCAAATAAATTTATTAACAGTGTCATAATCGACACTATTTATCTCTGATCTTTAATTTGTATAATCGGTGTATCGCATGTTAGATCTAAGCTTGCTTAAAATTATCATATTAGTGAGTTAACACTCACTAATGATTCATTTCTCAAAATAAAAGAAGTCAAGATGAAACCGTACAACGTACAAATCATCGTAAAGCGATCATCAATTAGCTATCATTATAAAGCAATTTGTCAGGTGCTGTCCGGTGCGGAAGAAAGTTCGATTTAAAGTCGCGTGCTCACTTCTGTTCAAAAAACGAACACAACCATTAAAGACAATCACCGCATTTGAGTAATGAATCGTGTATGAAATTGAAATGGGTTCATACGTTTTATAAGAGCTTAATCCTACACGTTCTTGTAAACAAATAGAAGTTAGTATATTAATGACGATTTATAGGTGAATAACGGCCTGTTAAAATCTTTTAATGGATGTAAGTAATGTATTTGAAGAATTAATGGCCCATTACGTATTTAAAAACATAGCCGAACATGCTGCAAGTGAATTAAATTATAATACTTCAACAGCTTTTACTCTCATGTTTGTTTTATGGTTGATTAGACATAAAGTTCGTTAGGAATGCAAAATATTTAATCGGTTCAATTTTTTTCAATCATCGAAAGTTCGAAATATTGGGTCTTGGGGCGTTTCGCACCACGAGTTATTCGAACCGCGGTCCGAATCGCCCAAGTACTATTTTTGAATAGGTCGATTCACACCACAGTGGTTGCAGCGGTGCGAATAGCCCAAGGTATCTTTTGGAATGGGTCGATTCGAACCACTGAGCGAAAGTACTTAATAATCATATCGTGTATCTTGATTTCAACTCATAGAAATAATTAAAGATTTCTAATTATTTGGACAGACGATTAGAAAAGTGGTAAGTGTAAAAAAATATGCGATTTAAAAATCATGTTTAATATACAGTCAGTTTCATCAACATAATTAGCCTAAAGCAGACTTGCTTATCACAGATTATGATTTACATTGTAATTTACTTATAACTAGTTAAATATGTACAATCAAATGGTATAACAAGTGTATATTAATATTAGCTATATTTTTTTTTGTTAGACGGTAATGGTTTAAAATCACAGTTTGATCAACATCATACATTTAACTTAAAACTAACTCTCATTAATCAGAGATTTACATTACAATTTACTTATAATTAGTTAAATAAGGGCAATCACAGGTGTAACAAGTGCTAATTCACAAAAAAAGAATCGGCCAAAACTGACCTAATCCGTATGTATTAATACTGGTTACATTTTTGTAGTAAGACGGTAATGGTTTAAAATCACAGTTTAATCAACATTATAACTTAATTCTAACTCTTGCTAATCACAGATTATGATATTCATTATAATTTACTTATCAAAAATCAACAAAGATAAAGAAACTTGTAAAATCAATAAAAAGAAAAAAAAAGTATAACTACTTAAACTAAAATCTTAATTTTTCTAAGCAATGGCCCACAGTTATACTACCAGATAACAACTGTTGTATGATATTATGAATTCTTTGGTTCATTTCTATGGTGTCTATTTTTCTTTTTGAAATTTGTATGTCACCTGGTCTGTTTGATTTACTAAAGTAAAAGTTGGCGTCTTTTTTTATTCCATTAAGGAATTGTGCAATATTGGGTTTTTCTGGAATGATTTTCTTTATTTTTGCATTCCATGACTCCACCATATTATTGGTTCTGTCACATTGTTTATATATATTCCATGTCTTTGAGAGTACCTCATGTTCAAGCCATGTTTGAACAAAATAATCATTGAACTTAGTGACTTCCATATTGTTTGGACTTTCACTCATCACATATAGCCACCCTTCATCCAAAAAGTCTGGGGGTAGATGTGCCAATTGTGTGCATAGTTTCACATGGATTACCCCCAGTTTTGATTTGACTACTCCCAACTGCTTAGCTTTACGCCATAAACAGCGGTTAAAGTGAAAATAACAACCAAGTATTTTCACTTCTGGAAATAAATCTTTTATTGCCAATATCGCAGTCACTTCAAAGTCCATTGAAATTTCTGTAGGCTGCCATTCTTTAACTTGGCTTTTTATCATTTGAAATAAAATTTCATATGTAGCCCTTGTTTTGTCGGGAAGCAACGCATATAGCACGGGAACTACATTGGCATATTCTTGGTTGCTGCCGATATCTGCATGAATAGTGTATACCTGACAGAAACACTTTGGACAAATTTTGAATGTACCATCAATGAGATATTTTGTCGATTTTTTCAAATATTTGACCATTTCTTTCTTTGCGAAAATAAGGATTCGCTTCTGGTTTTCTTTATATTCCGCAAACAATAAATCTTCGTACCGTTTTGGCACCTCGAGTTCACAGGCTTTATGGAAGTTAATTTTCTTAGCACCTTGCGATTCATTTCTGAGTTTGTAAAGTTTTTTCTTGATATTATCAAACTGAGGTAAAGGATTTAATAAATCTATTCCTTTATTGATAAGATTTTGTACAGCGTCCCCGTAAATTTGCGTTACTGGTTTATTAATGTTCTTTTGCAATGTTTCAGTACATAAATACATCTCTCGATCTATTTCCATGTCTGCTTCTCCTCTAGGTGGATGGTTATGGGAAGTCTCATGTAGTATTATAAATGGATTTGGTTTCACTTTGAGTGTTGCATTGCACTTACTAGAGTCTTTATTAGTACACCTCCATAAGTCAGACCCATCCTTGTTTGTTCTCTTCAACACATAGTTATATCCAGCGCGACAGAGCATTTGCCTCCCTCTCTTTGTTTTTTGAAAGACGACAGTGCTAGGCTCACCATGTGAAGCTGAAGGGTGACCAGACATTTTTACAGAACTGAAACAGCGACCTAAAAAAAAATAATAGTTTTGATGTACTTAACAATTATTTTACAATACAACTATTATTTCTTATTTTACAACTATTATTTCTTATTTTACAACTATTATTTCTTATGTTACAACTATTATTTCTTATTTATTTATTATCTTTACAATTATTATTTACAATTTAACGGTGAAATGTGCATGTCACCGTAAAATTGTAAATACCATTAGATTATTATCTATCTTACGAGTTTGTATACGATCGATGACAACACTAACTTATTTATCATTCAAACTGCACTTCTTTGGTTAATCATAGATTCATTTTACTTTTACAACAATTTAATATAACTAATTATAAAGCTGAGTTATATCATTAATACAAACTTCGATAGATTATAATCTAAGAAAAAAACGTGTTTAAATTTTACTTTATAGCGATCACTTGTTTCATAAATACATCCAAAAGATCTATTAAAAACAAAACATTTTATTTATTTCTAGTTATTTTTAAATAAAAAATTGCTATTTAAACACATTTTTTCTTCCAATACCATGTCTTTGAAATGAATTTGTTTTACATTGTACTATATAGGTGCAAATTTGATATTAAATAAAAAACATAGAAAAATGGAAATGCTATATTGTTATGTATATAAATTATCATGGTTTCTATTACCTACTTAATAATGAATTTGCAATAAATGTAGTTGTACATATAAAATCAACACATCACAACATTTGAATAACAAATTATTCAGTCACATCACCACTCTCAAAGTTGATAAGACACTGTGACGTCTTCAATGACCAAAGTGCAAGCAAAATGACACTAGAAAGCATCTACCAATCAGAAACAAGTGTTCGTGCTGCAGGGTTGTTCTATTGTTTATGTTACCGGTAAGTCAACTTTTTACCAAAGGGATAATAAAATTTTACCTGAGATTCTTGGAATGTACTTGCGTGTGCACACCATCACCTTTTTTCATGTATTTAATGTATGTTTACTACATTTTAAGCCAATCAATATATTTAGTAAGTAAAAAAAATGTAAAATGCAATTGCATCAATACTTAATATGTAGCGGGCCTACGATATCTTTTATCATTTTGTGCCTGGTTGTACTGTACGAAATGTACAATAAAAACTACATCTCTTCTGTCCGACTTCACTTATCCAAAATTAGAAATGTTTTTTCCCTATATTGTGGTCCGAATCAACCCATTACCAAAAGTTCTTGGGCGATTCGAACCGCGGTGCGAAAGGACACATTCAAAAATAGTACTTGGGCGATTCGGACCGCGGTTCGAATAACTCGTGGTGCGAAACGCCCCAAGACCCGAAATATTTTATGATGAAACTTTTCTGAATAAAATAAGTAAGACAAAAATGGAATAAAAGATTTTAATGTCGGGCTCGAATGATTCAAAGCCTATAATTTAGCCACAAAATTACAGGTAAAATCTTATGAATAATCAAATTCCATTTTGAATCTGTAACGTATTGTGGTAATGTAAAAAACGTATTCAACCTTTTTGTTGGACCCTTTCTCCGTGGGCTTTCTACTTTTATATCTGTGGCTTCCTGCACGTCCGTAAGTGTGTATTTATTAAATGTAACTGTTACAATTACTTTTATTAATATGGTAAAAGAGATGTTAAACAAAAATGAAGATAAGAACTTCCTAAAATTATTAAACGGCTGGAATTTATAGTGTAGACTTTTTGTCGTACTACTTTATCGAGTGTTTACAGTAATGCATCAAGCAGCTTAAATTTTTTTGGCAATATTTTGCAGAACTTAACTGTTTACAAGTTTTTGTCACCTCAAGTTCTCCTGACGCCGTCTTGTTGGCTGTAGAGCACGTTTTTCTATTTGAGAATCTTTATCCAACCTAACAGTCACTTGATTCTTATCACACATCGAGCTAATTAATACTTCCTCTTTTACCAGCATGGGAATCTCGTTTTTATTTTCAAATTATTTTTCTTCATTAACAAATCGTTGAGATTTATCATTCACACTGTAAATGGTCGAAGTCAACGTGTCTTTAAATCAAGTGCACTTATCTAATTAATTTACGTTAGAATCTTTATCTGTGCTTATGACAGATGTTACTCGTGTCAAAGCAAAGTGTGGTCAGTAGTTTAAAGCAGACATTCTTGGAATAAACAAGTTGTCAGAGACATATAGGGCCGCATAGTTACGCATCATTATCGCGAACTCACGTAAGCACTTGTGATGAATGAACGACTTTTCAAGGCGGCTTGTCGTATAAAGCGTTAGCGTTATCAATGTACTTCATCACAAGAAAGCGTAAGACTTTCTTGGCAAGAGCTACAACGGACATTTGCGTGTTTGATTTAGAATTGAATGTTGACTCTCAATTGTTTTTAGATTGAATCTGGTAATACTAGATACCCAGGTGCACGTATTTCCTATGAGGTCATTCAATTAAATGCTTTTTGAGTGTGCGACTACATAACTCAATTACGTGGCGTATCGGACGCGTGCGTGTGTAATTTCGTACGGTGTTACACTTCTGTCGTATTTATTCTTTTATGATTGTTGTGTTGAGCTCGGACGACGCACGCACGCGCACTTGCTGGCTCACTTTCAATTTCGGCGCTAACGTTTATTGTAACACAGCCTTTGTTGTCACACCGCCAACCAAACAAAACTGTACTCAAACGAAACTAACCTTAATCATTTACTTGACGGTTTACAAACAAAAATTGAACGAGGTAGTCACCAGCCACGTCCAAGAATTTGTCCAGAAAAACTGGAAATTACAAAGTGAAATTCACTAGCTTTCGTTCAATTTTAATACTCATTAACTGGGAATTTGAGTTAATATTCGAATGGATAGCAATTCTGGAAAGATATTAAATCGACTTTGATAAGGTACGTGATTCACACATTAGCGTATCGGTCGTGATCGAACCATTTCTTGTATCGAAACATTGGTATCAAAGTGCACAATCATGGTGCGGGGTCGATCGGAACTTGGCGCCTTTGATGGCAGGTTATGTTCGCGGTTAGTAGCGCTTTACTGTGGCTTAAGTATAGATGGAATGCTGACTACATGCATGCTTCCAGCTACTTTGCGCTGAGGTACAACTACAAGTATGAACCCGTTTAAAAAAGAAATGTATATTAAAAATAACCGCAGACTTGGTTCTAAAAAACCTAGACAGCCCGTAATTCATAACAATTTAGAAGCAATTTAATAAAAATGTCTAAGATATTGTTAACAAACTGAATAAATTTAAAATTATATCAGTTCGTAACGTTCACCAAATTAAGAAGTCACGACGGCGACCGTGTCACAAACGATTGCTTTTTTTCTCATCGCATCGTTCGTCTTTCAAGACATGAACAGTTTTTCCAGAATTTCTAGTTAAAGGAGACAGTGAAGGCCGATTATTCAAATGTAGTACAAAATACCGATGCGTCATGAGAACGCTAGGCAAGTAGGTTAAACGGAGTCACCGAACACTTTTTAAAGGTAAAACTCAAAGTTACTGAGCTCTTACTACGTGCAACAAGCGTCTCTTTAAAAGGGACGGAATGGAAAGCAAACATTAAGGGAATGCTCATATACGCGACTTTCTATTTAACTATGCAAATCGTTTTAATTAAACTGTAATTGATACATGCGAATTAATTAATTGTAGGTAAGGGAAATTGGAATAAAAACTCGAGTCACATAATGCAGTACTAAATAAATGTCGTGGACGCGAATGTGGAACAAAATGTGGAACATTCATTATCTGGTCTCCACACGTTGCGATCTAACAGCGTGCCGCCCAGACACGCAACTAACAAAAACATGACAACAATCTAGACAACATGCTGTTCCCAGAGAAATAGAATACGTAATAAGAACTACCGCACTAGTTGACTAACATTTTAAACAGGTGGTGGCTATAAATAGTAAGAAAAACCATGGCGAAAACATTGTTTATTGTAACGGCCGATCGAAGCGGACAAAGACTGAGAACAACTTGGGTTCAGCGAAGGAATTAAGAAGCCGCGGGTCGCATGTCTCACTAATGACTGTAGTAACTGCTGCTATCAATTTTCTCAAAATAAATATTTTCTTAGGTACGCGGAAGCCGCTGCTGTGTTATTTGAACAGGCGGCGCCGCATTAGCCAGCCGCAATGATTGCCGGCGAAAGGGCAATTTCCTAGACTCTGTTAACTCTAAGCACGAGCTGCCCAGAAATTGTAAGGAAAATCTGCGCAACTCCATAGTCGTGGTCTACGGAAACGATGAAATAATAAATCACAATAATGACGGCAATATGATAGGATTTATTGTGCGTCGTTCTAGGACCGATCATGTTTTACATGATGCAGTACCAGTACATCCACGGGCTTGAACAACAAAACGTCCGACTGATCTATTACCGTCTTCCCAGCCACAACTTTCCTATTATCTCATCAGTATGAAGTGTAAATATTCCAAGCTCACGTTTTGAAATGCCGACCGAGGGCAACTTTGATTGATGAAATGAAATGTCTTTAGTGTATCAACGGTCATTTGTTTTTCCAATGCGGCCTCCGGTTGATACCGCTTTGTGTAATGAGGTCATAATTCAAAAAGCACAATATTAAAATACCAAGCATAGAACAATGCATCATGTTCAATGTATGATTAGCAAAGAAACTGAATTCTAATTCTTACGTTAATCTGAGGATGATAAGGATCAAAAGTATTGCGTCAGATTGAAAGTTTAATAAGATAGTTATTGGATGAAATGTGTAACATTAATCAATACTCACCAAGTTATGGTAAGCACATCATAAGTACTTACACTTAATACAGCAGAACCGCTTACAGTGAGAAAACCACAAAACATCAATCGTTTACTATAATAACCGGATCGTACAGACAGCTAGAAGCAAATCAGGAACAGTTTTATAATACGTAATGATACAGTGTAAAGACTGCTCATTGAAATACTCATACACGTAGAACCACCTCAAGCCACGCAGTAATTTGTAAGGCCTGCAAACCTAGTCTCATTCTTAGCACTTTATGTCGTCTATATTTATCTACCTATAAATACATTGTTCTATATTATTAAAACGCTGATTAAGAAACATTAAACTGTAGTGTTATTTCCCTTAATTTTATGATTCAGCTGTAATGTATATAATAGATTTACCATATAGTAGACGGATTACGACAGTCATAAAGAATATGAATTTACTTCAGCAGTCGTATGGGTCTTAAATTTAATGGTTTCTAACAGAGCTATTATTTTCTGCTACATGTGTGATACTGATAATAACATTAAAAGAGCCTGCACTCCCTAAGGGGAGCAAAGATGTGCGCTTACTTTGAATAAAACTAGAATCTTGCTATATTAGCATCGATAAAGAACTGGATGGTCCTGTTCTTAAATCAAATCAGATTTGTACGATTGATCGGAATAAACGTGTATTACCGACGATCGTCGATATCATTCCCTTGACAGTCGCGGGAAGGAAGATGGAATGTCTTTTTCTTATCCCTACAAATAAAATACGAGAATGGCATAATATTATGAGAAGTTGCCATATTTATCTCAACTCATAATAAAATATACTGAAGGCTCACCATACTCCGCTCAAATTCTAGGAACATAGAAATTGTTATAGTAATAACTTTCAACATTATGTCACTATATCAGAGCTTTTTATCCGTTATAAATTGCTTGCTGTCATGTTACACTAAACCATATAAAGCGTACAGGAAAAACTATGTACTACGTCCAGTCACGATCGCTTACTCTATGGGAAACATAATCTGAGACAAAATCAGCCGGAGCAAATCTGCTACTGGTTTTAATATCCCATTCAATGACCCCAGGGCAAGATAAGATACATTACCAGGAAACATTGTAGAAAACTGAACTCTGGCAGATAATTATAATAAAACGTGATCGCTTGTGGGATCATACAAAAACATTTATGGCAACGATACATTGGAGATTGTTATTAGCAATTGTTTTAAAGGAGCGTTGTAACCGATCTAATCAATTAATAAGTGGAGAATAGCCCGGCCTGTCACGATAGAAATTAAAGTCGGTTTCTTATTGCATCGAGGGATTGGCCTGTGTGCGCCGGGTCTAATCGTGATCAGAACGCTTCGCCAATTTAATATATTGACAGTACTGAACTTTCTACAAATAACGTCGTGAAAAACAAAACGTACCATTAATTTTGAAACAAACATTAGAGCCATTAAAATTATCATATCATAATTGAAGTATTATACATTAGCGTTATGACATAAACTTAAATACGTAACCCATCCATGTTTGTGCAGAACTTTTATCTAACAACGAGATCGTTCACATAAACATTGCAGCAGCTGTTATTTGGAAAACGGACCTGTTTTGTATAAGAATGCAACAATTTTATAATTGAGATATTCTCAAAACGATTTTATCAGGCGTGAAACGATGGTATCTGTGTTTCACTGTGCAAGGCTTCGATAGGTAATTTACGGCGCATGTGCGTGCAGGGTCCCGATACGCCCGATCGGCCATTACACATGTGTCTGAACAAGTTTCGCACCATAGTACTGCAGTTAGCGGAAGAATCAACTAATGACTGTTGTTCAAAACGACGAACGAACACACCTGACAACAGCTATTTAGAGTTACACAAGAATATGTAATTTACTCTGAGAGACTTCAGATCCGACAGTACCTCTAACATTGCAGAAACCTAAAGCTAGCTTAAGATTTGTTAAGAAAGTGAAAGCTTACAATTCTAATGCCAGCAAATGCTATTTTATTACAACAATTTTTGATATTAATACAGTTATGCATATTGGAAAGTAATAAATATCAGTTATACAGAACATAAATAATGCAAGCAATGCTACAAGATTTGCTTAAAATACTTTCTAAGAATACGTGAGGTGATATACGGCCATTATTGGGCTCGAATACGAGAGACTTTCGTTCGTTAAAGTACGAGAAGATGCCATTATATGAAAACAAAACCAAATGCTTCGGCAAACTGGCTGCTGCGATAAAAAAAACACAAGAGCACGAGCCATGACACTAGCAAAATACGAAAATAGCAACCGTTTTTCAGTACAGTATTTCGATTTCGAGCGTCGACCATTAGAGGTTGGCGCCGCTTAGCGAGTCGATGTTCAGAGTTCAAACGGTAAACATCACAAAAATCCAATTACGACGATGATCGAACGCCAACAAAAAATGTTCTAACTTTGTCACACGAAGAGTTGCATCACGCTCACCGTTAATATGACACACAAATGGTGGCATGTTAGAATTGATAAACAGGGAAGACAATGGATTCAAGAGAAAAAGAGATTAATTGAGCGGTGATCGCAACGGAGACTGATGCCGACAGCGATTACCGCAAGAACTCTTAGAACGGGATCAGCTTTTGTGGGCATTTCCCGGGCCGTGCAACAGATACATGGCATGGACAGCTAGATTAGATGGACACAAAAAATAAGTTGGTCCGAAGTAGCCTTGTTTATGGATATAATGGATTTCTTGCTGAAGAGTATTGTACTTGCTTTTTGCAAAACTGCAGAACACGGGAAGCAAAAAGTTATAACTTCTGACTTGCACGGCATTTCCGATGTATCTAATAATCTCAAAGATATTTCTGAATGTAGAATCGTGAGCATTGTTTTGGCCGCAGCCATAGAATTCTTTGCATTCGTCCACCGGTAGCGTGCAAGCGCATTTATCCGCGTAGGCAAATAGGGCCGTTTACGAGTTCTAGCGGGGTTGTACTGTCCAATTACGTGTCGGCAAAGTATTCATTACATAGGGAGATGCTGAGTAAAATGTATAGGCGCTAGGCGCTCCAACAGCGCCTGGATAAGCGTAATGTACGATCGGTACATCCTTATCGGGATATCGGTTCCCTGTACACCGCGCGTGCCTTTGCATACATAGATGCGGCTGTGTCGATACTCGATATCGCATAGAATATTGTCGTGTCTCCGCGTTCGTCCTGGAAGCCGCTGGGAACCTGCACACAATGAAGACCACTGCCTCTCGTTGAGATGTAAATCTTTACCCACTCGTTTTCAATGGTTCGCATTGTTCTATTTAACGATACAATTCAAGCGAATTTCTCCAACTTTCGTGAGCTCTTTATAAGGAAAGTAAACGTTTGTAACGTCAAAGTGACTAAATTTATTGCGTTAGTAAACTTTATTAGGAAATATATGGTTTTTCAGACATAAATGTTTACGTTGCTGTACTCCGGCATTATGGTCGGGATGCCAATGCGCTTGCGCCGGTAATATCAGCTAACAATCTACGGAAAATCTATTTGCGTTTAGCGCAAGCCGTATCTCAAGGGCATAATATGAGTGGACCACGCATGAACCATGCGGTAATAGTAGATTTCATACGCGATAAATTCAATTTATCTTATTAGAGGTAGGTTATCTCAGCGTGCGAGGCGTGGTGGTGTGTCGCGCCAGCGTGGGTAGGGTTCCTATCGTACAAGTCAAATCTTTCGCTTCGCCCAACCGTCGTTCTCGCACTTATCTCACGTCCTACGCGTTGAGTTGTGAACGTTTATTTAAATAAGGACAAGATATTAAGTTCGTAGGTACTAAACTGTTGTTTTACTAGCTTATTTGTATCACGTTTCACCTTATTAATATTCCAGTAAGTTTCTCGATAACAGTAGCCTGCAATTGTATCCACATTTCGATCTCACGAGTCAAGAATTTCATTTTCCATTTTCATTATAACGAGAACGATCCAGTACGTAAGTATCTAACGAGCCATTTCGAAACCATTTGTCTCTTATAAATTATTTGCATTCGCGCCTCAACCTCTACGAATACAAAGTGGCCACATATCCTTATCTACTTGACTGGGAGCGACGGCCATTAATTTACCCTATTCGAGGGGCACACCTCGAAAATGTTATTTATTTTAGTTTTCTCGCCTTCTTTGGTGCTTGTTAAGGTGATCCTGCTACTTGAGCGGGTCGTAACAAATTCCCTGGCAGACAGAACACGGCAATCTGTAACTCGATCTGGGGGACGTAGCTTAGGATCTCCGAACTGTTAATCTTGCTGGTTTCCTGAATGTCACGACATTGTAACTACGTTCGACGGCGACGTTCGACGTTCTGAGCCATCGATACATCACTCGCGTCGCCTTAGTTACGGCTGATCTTAAGCCAGTTAATGTCTCGTGATTGCGCGACGTTTTTAGTTATTTGTTTAGAAGATATAAAGGTATTTTGAGATGGTTTGAACGGCAATTTGCAATCAATGTACCAAGGCAGTAACTAGCTAAGTTTATTACTCAGCGAGAAGTATTGGACACTGATCATTAGATTTAAACGTCAATCAAGTTTGGCATTATTATTTTAATTTATTATTTTTGGAATCTGGCAAAAATCATGAATTCTTTATTTGAACACATTACTGTACAAAAAATATATCTGCTCAGGAAATCTCAGCCCTA
This sequence comes from Spodoptera exigua, assembly GCA_902829305.4. NCBI lineage: Eukaryota > Metazoa > Arthropoda > Insecta > Lepidoptera > Noctuidae > Spodoptera > Spodoptera exigua. The sequence continues at coordinate 6,261,962 of LR824616.2, read as the reverse complement.
ATGTTCTCTTCTTCTTAATAGGATATCCTGTGCTATGTGTATTATTGAATGTAAGCAACAGAAAAGCACAAGTTACGAAAAGCAATAGGAGTATTTGTATTCAAGGTCACATAAGTACGAAAAAATAACAATATGGCAGAATCTTTTTTCATGTCTAGCATAATCGAATACTTCACGTTAATGCGGCGAACGATCGAAAACGGCTGAACATTTTCACGGTAGATTTTGGTCACTAAACGCATACCTACGCCCCGTGGTCGACCAACAAAAGTAGACCACCAATCTAATTTGGCGCCAACAATTTTAGCCACCTCCATCAATTTAACACTAACACGCTCAAAATTACTTATTCAAATAGAAATCGCTTGGAAAATCCATTGATACAGGATAATAACTTTATAGTTACATTTTAAAGACGATCGTTATAATTAATTAAACTTTACCTAGAAGATAACTGTGGTTAGTAAGAATTTATGTTCACAATTTATATTCTACCGTTTACTTATCAAACGCTTGACGTGAGATTATAATTAAAAGGATTAATATTTAATTATTGTACAACAATATTTATCTTAGAGTTATGGTAATCGTTGTCTCTTTAGAGAGTTACTGTGAGTGTAATCTATGGTGCGGCTGAAGGGCTCTTTATATTGTGGAATTTAGTGTGTCAGTTTATACTGTTTAGATTGCTAGAAACTCGTTGCTCCCTCTAAAGCCGAACAAGTTTGCGTTGGCGCTCGTACTGTACACTTTATCCTGGCGACACCTACGTGCTGTTTTGTTGGTATTAGAAATCTTTCTAGGTTAATTTAAATGTTTAATTAATTATGAACTACACTGCGTTACAAATTAAAAAAAATTTTGAGTACCCGCTTTGAAATGTCATGTTTTCTTATTTAAACCTATCGCTTAATAAACATACATACAAATTTTCTTTTCATCACGTCTCATTTTTCTTCTGTAAGAATGTGCCAATTTATATTAAAAATTAAAAGGCAAAAACATATTTTAAAGAAATCTAATAAAATCAACCAGAATTTTTTACATTCATCAAGTTTAATTTTATCATTTAGGTAAAAAAAACTCAAAAAAAGCCATTTTATAAAATTTTAATACAAAATATCATGAAAATTTAACTTTTTCTTTTGTGCTCTGAATGATCTTCTCGTTTTAAATGTCAACAGTAATCACCTAGCATGGTTGTGTCCCAACGCCCTTGAAATCGTTCCTCAAGCTTCTTTACATCCTGGTGGAACCTCTCACCCTGCTCATCACTGACCGCACCAAGATTAGATGGAAAGAAAGAAAAATGAGAACGAAGAAAGTGAATTTTTAATGACATTCTGCAACCCAACTTTTCGTATGCCTTTAACATGTCGTTAACCAGCTGTCGTGTCGTTAAATCTACGTATTAGTTTATTGCTCATCTTCATCATCATCATCATCAGTCTATGGAATTCCACTGGAGGACACAAGCCTACTATTTCTTTTACGCCTAAAGTGAGGGTAGTAGAAACAATAATTGACTGTACCTCGAAAACTAGACGTGATGGATACCACATATGTTTGGAACATTTCATCTGTGACTCATTACCTATTCATTCCAGCTATCAGTTAAGAGGGTACCAAAATCGTGTAACGCAGTGTTATCTTTATTCAGTAATTCAAAACTAACAAATAAGAGAATTTAGACAACACAGTTGATGAGTAATTTAATTATGGTTTGTGCAGAGCGGCTACGCCCGTGTCACCCGAACGAAAAGTTATTACAGACTTTAATCTAGTTGTATGCCAATTTTCCCCAAAATCCATTGAGTAGTTAATGTTTATGTGAAACAGTAACAAACACTAATACATCTATACTTACAAACTTTTTTATACTACTTCACAAATTAGTTTTATTATAATAGGTCTTTACCTATGAAATTGCCGTTCTGCAGTACTGGCCATTTCAAATCAAAATAGTTTTTGTTAGGCTAACGCTTATTAATTTTGTTTTAAAAACATGGGATTCTTTTTCGAAAAGTAGTCATTTGTTTATTGATTAGTGTTACATTTTCATCGCATTTCAAATAAAAAAATTCGTTTAAATTTTTTCATGCAAAGCGGCAATTTCATAGGTAGAGACCTATTATACTTATGTGTGTGTAGCCAGTTGGTTGTTTCAAGATTTATACTCTTACAAAGAAGCAAGAAGCCATAATCGTTTACTCGGATGTGTTACTATTATTGACTTGAACTTTTACATACAATACCCATTTATCTACAACTGCTTTCACATGAAGCAATAAATCAGTTCGTGCGTATGAACTCATTACAGTACATACAGTTGAATAAAAACGTAATAGCATCAATAACAATGTTTTCTCTCCGATTAAATTTTTATTAACCTTAATCTGTTTGTAACACTACAATATTTAATACTCACACCTCTACCATTTGAACAATGTAAATTAAATGTAATTGCTAGCTACAGAATAATATTCAGTGGTTGTAACAAACGATATTGTATTGAAATAGCTTCACTTATTAAACCAATTTCAATGCGAATTCTTTAGTACTTGCGTGGTTCAACCTTATAGGGCTAATTGAAACTTTAAGGGTCGTCAATAAGATATATTGTTGTCCCTTCTATGGGTTTGTATTTGTTTTCACTTTTGTTTCAAAGAATGACACATGATGAGATATGTATAGATATCAGCCAATGCAAAAAAAACGAAGATGGTAAACATTTTCATTTCTTAATTTTACCTTAATAATTGTTAAATACAAATGTCTCCTCGAGCAGGTGTTAGAAATGCTGAATTAAAAATACATATTTTCACACCAAGACTTTTCTATGTGTGGATAATTAACAGACCAAGCAGTAGCGACCTCTGATAAACCTGAATCTTAGACCATTAAACCAACTTTCATACTCTAACACCTGAACCTTTTAGACTATGGTCCTCATGACCTAAACCTGAAACCTGTATAATGAAAACAAAGCTTGTAGTTTTTATATAGTTGTGGTTATTTGTCGTGTGTCAGACATTCGAATTGTATAAACATTTACTAGAATCATAATATTAAAAGAAAATATACAAAAATCTACGAGTCCGTAGAAAGCTAAAATTGTGCTTCTCAATCTCAACTCACCTAATGATGGTGGAGAATATCCCCAACTTCTTATTACTCACAAAGAGAAGACCCGCCATCATTACTTATATTATTTTATAAACATTGTCAGAAAGGCAACGGTTGTTAAATTTAGTTAGCATAAAACAAGGAAGCAATATGATCCTAGTTAACTATATACAGAATACCTTCATTTAAGGTCGAGATACAACATGGCTTGTTTAGACTGGCATTTACCTACATTGTTGCGTGAAAATAACCTTAAAGGTTAAATCTGACTAGATATTGTGCTAGTTAAGTGGTTGTAACGTCTTTTAGTTAGTATACTCACACCCGGTTTCTGAAAGGCTTGTCAACGGTAAAATTAACTAATCTCCTGTTAAATCTCTTGTCAAGTCATCTGATTGGTTGTTGATAATTCAGCCAACCAATCAGATGACTTGACAAGAGATTAAATTGATTTTAACATTGATCGGCCTTTCGGAAACCGGGTGTAAGTCTACAAATCATTTTTTTGTTTAAATCTTCAATAAACATTTTGGTTTCCATGATTAATTATAAGAATGCTGGGTTTTTTGTGAGAGAAAAATCATCAAATTACTTCTCCCGCCCAGGAGGGAGGGAGTGTCAGACTCTTGCTAACTAGAAACTCCCCACTCTTTCTCCTGCTCTAAGCCGCGGCGGTGCCTTATTGCGCAACCTATGTATATGTATACATCTATGTATAGAGTTGACATAAGCTTTGACATACTTTGTAGTCACTGTCAAATCTGTCAACGTATACATTTCTGTTTTCTATACCTCGATTTATTTGACTTGTGTCTGCAATGCATGTTATGAGAGCCATTTGGCTTATTACAGCCTGATTGAGAAATAATTTTACCTAATAATAAATATAGCCAATTTAATAAAGCAGTTTGCTACTAGACTTGAAACGAGTTGGACGTATTCCTAGTTACCGGTACCCAAGACTTGGTAATCAGGTGTCTAGTTCCAATGTCAGTCATTTTATTATGATTACACCTGATGAACATTCAGACATACTTCTTACACATTTATAGTCATGCCAGTCGATAGTTTGTTTGCAAATTATGTACATCACACCGATATCTGTAAGTATATGACTAAATTATACATAAATCTACGTTTTTCTCGGACATGAGTGAACTTTTTCAATCATTGTTTAGTGTTCTGTGTAATTTTGTTGAGGGTATTTCGAAATGTCGTCAATCATTATCAGCACACCGTTATAGCGGCTGGCCTATGAAACTTCTTTACATAACAGGATTTGCCATAAGCTTCGATTGATAAGCAAGCTGGAGAATGTATTTTTAATGGTTCAAGTTTATCAGACCTTACTTTGTCAGCTAAATGCAATTTCTTAATCTGCTCTTAAAATACCCGTGGGAAAATGTCAATGGAAAAATTCAAATTGAATATAATATTACCGTAATCTAACACAATATCTGTACTGCAATAATTATTTGGGAATAGTTACATCTTTAGCAAAACGTGATTAATCTGTGAACGTTAAATTTACTCATCACGTTTTATCTCATAGAAAAGACGTTCATATTGAACTCTTTGAGAATATCTTATCGCGATTGAGTTACGACTGGTAACTTAGTACAGAAAACTCCTGGAGAAGGTTTATCTGATCTGAGATTAACACCAGTATCTATGCCACTGCAAAAGGATTCTACCCTTAAATAATTTGGGGTGAAGCATACAGAACTTGATTATTATTTTCATTTTATTTAAGTTTTTGGAACTGTATTGGGATTTGTCAATCGAACGTTGGATTACTTTAACAGTGTGATGAGAATGTGAAAATTCTGATAGTAAACGCAGCCACGATACAGTGAAGCTACATCTTTCTGTATAAAAAGGTTTTATGTCTAGTGTCGGAATAAAAACTATCGTATACCACTTCACAATACATTATGTGACAAATGTGTGACTTTATTGAAATCTTATGCAATTTTTATATAATATTCTATTAACAAAAAACCTCATAATTCAGTAAAACTATGTTATTTAATTAAAAGCTACTTAAAAACTACATCGTCTTTATTTAAATTCAAACAATGCATCTCCGGCGCTCCAATTAGGTGTTACAAACGCCCACATAAATTCGTTCGTGGGAAGTTTTAAAACCATTATAAAATAGCTTTATACACGTTATGTCAAACAGCATAAATTATAAAGCCAGTTACAGAAGCTTGTAAACATTAATAGTAAGTAGTTGCTTTGGTTTCTACGCGAGAATATCGTTACAATTATGTTGGTGTCGGTTTTCAGTACAAAAGACATAAACGCTTTTAGAGAAAAATTAATTTACGTAAATTTATTTTTATGAGCTTATGTTAAACAACAACAAGCAAGATATTTCTCAGCATTTTTGTTTGTGATGTACCCTTAAAATTACTTCACCTTTAGCCTGGGGGATCTCAAGAAAAGAAGAAAAAAAACGTAGTTGAAAATTGCATTGTCTAAGCGCTCGTGATCATTCGGTGATAGCCAATGTACACAGAACTATAGTTTGTGGTCGGGACACCTCAGGTGGTCTAAGTTGGTTGAAGTTAGAAAAAAATACACAATGACTTGTTTGAAATAAAACTGCACGTTTTCGTATTTGCTAAAATATGATATGCTAGAGAGGAAATTTGGACTTTAAGTGTAGGTATAATACAGTCAATTGTATTTTGAATGAGAAAAAACAAGTCTTCGTGTGATGTGAGGTTTTATGACTGTTATAAGAAAATAAATATTGTATGTGAATTTTATTATGATATATAGTTATTTATTTTTGGTGGTCTATCGTTACTTTGAAAATTAACACGAAACCTGAAATTGTTCTTAGTACAAGTTTGAAAAGATGAAAAAGAGAATGTAATAAAGAACACGGATCTCTATTTACACCTTTGAGACTTTAAGTATTAAATTACCTATATTAATAAATAATTCAATCGGCAGTAATAACTTAAAATAGAATATCTATTAAAATTCTATTAGCGATAAATAATTCATTGTCAATAAGCGAGAAACGCCGAGTTATCTTCATCAAGATATCTATAACAGGAACGTGGATATTCCACTTGTCATAAGTGCAGCCTTCAATTACATAAGCACTGTTATATTTAATTATAATATTCTATTAATAGTTTTGTATGTATGAATATAGGAACAGAATATTTAAATATATACAGAAAATATATCGTCAACTCCGTGTAACATAGACACAGATACTGTCGTACTCAGAGACGTGTGTATGTAATCTTTATGTATAAAAATGGATCGTAAAATGTGTTGGTAAGCGCATAACTCAACAACGCCTGGAACAATTTTGCTAATTCTTTTTTGTTGTGTTTTTTATTGTCAGAAGAAGGTTCTTATCAAATAAAATATTAGAAAAGAAGAGGGGAAGATCAGGAAAAATTTAACCTTTGATAGTGAGATAGTCGACCCGTGCGAAGCAGGGGCAGGCCGCTAGTGTATAACAAAAATATTCTTTGGTAACGACTTTTTCCGAAAAGCACCAGAGGGCCTACCATGACGTGTTAAAGCGTGAATCTTCCGGTCGAGAAAGAGGGATGGGGCTATACATGGTATATTTTCTTATATGTTGGATTTGGATTGGATTTAGCAAACATTGAGTGCTTTTAAGTACAACAGTTAATTAATTATTCCTTAATCTTCAAACTAAGTTACAGATTCAAAGGCTTTTAATATAACATTTTTTTTGTAAGTCATAACATCCTATTATTAGGCACAATATTTAAAATAACTAACTCAATTTTAAACAGCAGGTACCAACCGCTCTCATTTTCTCATATTAAAAACATTAATTAGTACAAAATGCAACACCAAAATAAAAAATATTAAATTCTCAATTAATGTAATAAAAAATAAAAACACGTTTTGATTATTAATTTTTATTTATTACCATAACAAGGACTTTTGTGAGACGAAAAATTATTATTATAAATTCGCATTAATCTTTGCTAAGAGGCTATAAAATATTATTTTCTTTACAGTATCCCACGTAATGAGCGTTAAGTCATACTAGCCCTTTGTACCTCTGTTAGCGATAGCCCAAGATTTATGAGGCAGATGCGGAAATAAATCAGCGATTAAGGATGGCCTAAGATCATAAGGTCGTAAGTAGACCCTTGCCCCCAACCTACATAATGCCTTTTATATTTCAAGATAAGAAACACGTACAAGATAGGCAATACTTATGGAGAAAGTCGAAGTAATCTGCCACGAATTACGAGCAAGCTGTTAGATGTATATAATGATTAATAATGCTTTAAAAATAGTGAACGATTTATTTGAGTGGAACGTTCTTCAATTGCGAAATAAATAAATAATTACTGGTTAAACAACAACAAATAAAACTGTTACTTTCCGAGTAAATACCGAAGAGGACGCAGTTCAATATGATAGACGAACTGGGTCCAACCTTGCACACCAGTCCAAATCATTCGGCCAAGATAGATCGGAAGAAGGCCAGAATAAGATCTTTATAAATTTACTAACTTACAACTCTTAGCAAATTCCTATTGGAGAGCGACGCTAGGAAGATATAATATGAAAATGCTAACGAGCAAAATTAAAACGGTTGTTTTAGTTTACATTAACAGCTTCATGGAATACAGTTTATATCGTATTCTCTATACATGCGATTAGTTCTATAGTTATTTATCGATGCTCGGTAACAATTAATTTTCCGATTCGATTACGAATAAATAATGGTCAAGAACATATCTCGGAAAACTGTGAGACTAGAATAACAGGAGTATAAATTTCTCACAAGTCCAGAAGAAAAATTCGATTGAAACTTAATAAAAGATTATTGAAAAGCAAATTCCTGATTACAGTGAAGAGACTACATACAAAGAGATACATCAACACTAATTAGTATATACATATAGAATCCAGCTTCTTCACACCAATCACAACCCTTACTTCAGTTCAAACATTTAAGTTATCTGTGAAATTCTTACAGCCCATTGGCTGTAAGAATTTCAAACACAACTATCTAACAAACAGCAGAACTAATGAGTTCTGCTATTAAATGCATAGTTGTGTTTAAAAGAAAATAATTATCAGTATTAAAATTACTAAGTAAGTAATAGTTACAACATTAATATGGTATTAAATGAACAGCTAGATTTTTTTTAAGGCTAGCAAAAAAACTTCTATTGCTAGCCTTAAAAAAATAGCCACAATTTGCAAAATTTTGCAAAAAATTTAGCTCGAAGTTGTCTATGTGTGAAATTATTTATTAATTAGTTTATATTTATATTTAAACTCATTGTTTAAACAAGTACACATCAGGGATAGGTCAATTAAGAAAAAACACCTATAAGGATCTGAAAACAGGAAAACAAAAAACAAACCAAGCAATAAAAATTAATTCTCACGACACACCGTAATGTCACAAAACAAACATTACAATGTTTCCTCCAAGTATTATTGGATACATAAATATAGCCGCTAATTAAACAGTGTCTAGATAAACGACCGCTAATTATATTGTCAACTTTACGTCCATTCAATTACAAGCCCTATTATAATAACCAGTAAGTCCTTTTACAGTCTCTAGTTATAATTAGAAACGACTTATTTGGTACCTTAGTGGTAGCAAATGAATGGTGCATGTAACTGGTTCTAAGGCTTTACATAATATTACCCATTTGCAGCGGCTCATTATTTTAGCAGTTACAAGAGCCATTAATGAAATCCCGTTTCTTGTTTTAATTCCTGAGTCAGTCTGTATTATTAGGTAATTTTCGTATTCCATTTCGATGCTTTTGTGCCTGCCTTCGTGGGTTGTAATGATTTGTTTAACTGTTCTTTTAGAGCTTTGCAATCGTTAAAATTAATACCCCAGCTAGCTTAGAATTTTCTCCTATGTAAAGGGCGCGTTTTACAAAAATAAATTTCACATAAATGACATCAAGACCCGACACACGACTCTTGACAACCTCATTAGCGCAACCAATGCGATCAGGATAGTTAAGCAATAAATCAATAGTCTTCAAAGGATCTCTTGCCTTTTCCTATCACAATACCGAACAGTTAGATCAAACAAATAAGTTACCTTACTTCATCATTAAATTGTGCCTTAAAAGGTACATCGAGTGATTACTGTCCAACATCCCTCATATCAAGGCGAAGGCCACTCGAATCAGTCTATAACGAAGTATTGAATAACAGTACCGCTATCCGGGAAAATGCGTAAGAGTGGACGCAACTGCACATCAACCTATTTTAATCAGTATTTGATTTTCAATGGATTTTCGACTTTATATTCAAAACTAGACAGTTGAAAATCTAATAACGAAATTTTACAGAATGGTATACGTCGACCTGCTGGCCAATGTACTTCGATAACTTCAAGTTTATTATTGCTTTAGCGAAGTAGTGATAACGATGACTGGTTCTGATTGTACTTCTATTTATACTTCCTCTCTTCTTAACTTATAACTTCCTAGTAAGTGCTAATACCTCTTTGAAAAGAAGCAATACCCAGTAACTTTATTTCGTAACATACGAGTATATTCCTGTTGAAATTGGCTATCGGATCGCCTACAACAGAAAATCAAATTATGCTTTAAGTCCATCACCTGCAAACTATCACGAAAAGACGTCCAAACTCCAGAATGTATGCTATGCTATGTAAGAATTAAATCGGCGATCTTAGACATATAACATCTGTTTATTAGGTAAGATTAAATAGACAATAATATATGCCTTATTGCAAATTTTACGATCTATTGAAACAAAATAGATAGATAATTATAATCTTAATCTAATGTTAAACCTTTACGCACATTCCATTTTCCAATGAATAGAAGGAGAAGCGATCTAAAGATCTTATCTGATGGATGGGCCAGCAACGTCCATTGATCACATTTGATGCCAATACCTGGCTTCGTACCTCGTAGGCAGATAACTGACAATAGGCCTTAACACTTACCGCATCCATTTTATTATTGACGAAGAATATCAAACCTTTGTTCTGTAGATTTCAGCCTGCACTTCCGACAGTGGCAGAGAATCTTAGAATCCGAACTTAAAACAAAATGGCTTGTCAGTTAATTTGAAGTCCTTAAATTTCACCACCTTGATTAGAACAATCAAATTAAGCCTATAAACAATATAACATACGCACAATTCATTTTAAACAAGCATTAATAACTGATTTACGATCGAGAGAGGATCGTTATATACAGTAAGACATTCAAGAAACATGGCTAAATAATAATGTGTGTATTCTGCAGTACCCGGCAACAATGTTAGACCGTATTATATTTAACAAGACGTTTCAACACGACCCGTGAGACCAACAATACGGACGCACATATTATGTCAGTCTAATGAAGTATTTCCTTCTTCCTGCATTATTTTTCCAACAAAGAAAGATGCATTCATTGCGCATTTTCCTTTCGCACCATTGACAGGCTAATCGAATTTTGCATAAACGATGGTATCGATTGAATTCTCATACATCGATTGTGTTATGCAAATAAAACAGGATAAACTCGGAAGTAATTACGCTATGGTTATGTAACTCAACCCTGAACCTGTATTGAGGTTGGTCGCGGCCAACGAACGCAGATTGCGTGCGACTAATGTGCGACCGTCCGCACTTGATCGTTTTAGATAGGTGGAGCACGGCGTAGTCATTTGAATCTTAATAATCTTTTTTTAACTTGTTAGATTTAGAATTTAATTAAGATTTCAAATTGATTAGAAAAAGAAGTGTCTATTATCGGTTAGAATTTGCTAATAAATAATTGAATTCTTTTACATCGGATACGCTACTTTAATATCAAGGAAACACTTTTATAACCGGAACCAGACGAAATAAATCTTTTTAATACGATAGTGATTCCTTATCTGTTTTTAGTACATTTACAAGTAAAATATTTGTATGACTAATCACGACTGAATTACACACCTACAAACGTAATACCTTATTTTTATATCACGTCCATCTTTAATACTTATTGGCTTACATTCGAACAAATAGAATAAAACTGTATTCAATTTTATAAGCGGTAACTAAAGTCACGTTCGAATCAATGATGTAAGAAACCATTAAGACTATTTTTAAAAAAAAAAATAACTTTTTTATCAAATTTAAATTATGTTATTGGTTCGCGTTAAAAATATTTAAAGTTTTGCAACAGCACTTAATTATAAATTAAAAGGATTTTTAATAATATCAAGATGTAATGAGTGCTCTATAAAAAACATAGCATTGATCTGCTTGTCACTTGTACCGTAAATTAAATTATTGCATACATGAAAAGACTTTAGGTCTTTATGAATTTCAATAGCACGTTGATTAGAAATTCCACTTGAAATAATTGCTAGACTAAGAATGAACGAATCAGTAGGAAGAGAATTCTAAACGTAACACTTTGTATGATGGGTTACCAATCAAGTCTGGTACACATTAGATGTAAATTATGAACACTTACTTCCTTATTAATGGGAGAAATTACATTAATATTACGGTATTCCGTTCTCGTCTGGCTCCAGCATAAAATTATTAATTAGTGCTTGGGATAGGGTCCCGACTATGAAAGTTGTGTGAACAAACTTCCTAGCAATAAATATTAGTTTAATTATTTATTTAAAATAGTAGAAACGGTATCTTAATCAATTTACACTTCATTTTGCAAATCTTGAATCGACTTTATTAACCAGATGCTTTTCCTTCGCATACATCAAATAAAATGAACCATTCGTTTAAATAACTACAAGCTTACCGCTTACGCTTGAGGCATTTTAACTTTATGTTAATTAAACTTCAAATAGGATGTCAGTTTAGCAGAACTTATATTAACTTGTCCGTTTATGTAATAAACTGTCATAGTTATAAAGAACTCAAGTACGATAGCAAAAAAAGCCAATGACCGATGTTGATACTAAAAATATTTTTTTCTAAAATATAGTTTGATGGGTATAAAATCACGATTTAATAAACAATAGGATTTCCAACTAAAAGTATGACCAAGAAGTTAACAAAACGGTCAGATAGTTTAACAACCTTCAACTATCGCGATCAGTTACGTCACGATGCTGGGATCATGTCAAGATCGCGAACCAAAGATTTGCTCTTATGGTAAACATGTCGTGTGAACACAAGTGCCCTAAAATTGACCTTATAGCCCTACGTAGCGGTGTGTAATATTATTCAACATTTTATTTGGACATTGACCTCGTATTGAATTAAAAATTATAATAGAATAAAAATTATTGTATAACTTAGTGATCTGAATAGTCTATGATGAATGAATAGTCATACACGAATGATAAAAGTTTAAGGATAGCAGTTCCTATCAAAAGCTTCCTGCAAAAATAGCATTTTACAAAATCAAATAAATAAGTTATGGATAGAAGCATACCAATAATAATCATTACATATAAAATTTAATAAAATACACAAGCACGAAAAAGACATAAAAATAAGCAACGCATGACAGGTGAAGCCCATCCCAAAACCGTTGAGACAGTTTAGATCGTTCAACTTGAACGTGACGTCCGGTGCTATTTAGTAGAAAAAATGCCAGTTCGAGGATCTAGCCCGACTCGGTAACCCTCTCCTGAGTCATCTCAACCAAAGTACCCTGTTATCGAACACAAAATCAGTACGGTACTGACGGTCTAAAAGAGCAGTAACTTTACAAAACGATAATATCCGACGCAATGACTATCCGACTAAATCGCGTTCTACAGCAAGTGTTGTTTATCATGGTGAGGACCCAAACACGAAATTAATAAAAAGTGAAACAATTAAAGCAAAGTGAAATAATAAAGGACACGTTGATTCGAACGCAGATGAAGATACTTTTATTCGGGAAACCAATGATTCTGAAAAGCAAGAGTTAATCACAACGCTGACTAAGTTTACAGAAAGAAGTGAAAGTTACTTACGCTTATAAGAGCAAAAATTTGCCAAGTTGTATCAGCAATAAAACATTTTCTATTGTGAATACAAACGTGAAGGTCAATTGGGAGCAAGCCAGTGTATTATTTAATGTTGTTAATGCAATTATGAGTTATTCTTAGAAGTGTATAAAAAGAAAGTATATTACACAATGAGGCTTTAAGAATATTTGTCCTTTTTGTAATTTTGAATAGTATTTGTCGACTAAACTTGGTGTTCGGTACATCTTGTCGTGATTTCATCTTCTTTCTTCATTCGTAGGATTATAGGCGAGGGTTTAGTATGTCTTATTACGAGTAATTATAGGGTCCGGAACGATTGATCGATGTCAGTAAATTAACCTTAAGAATCTTGATTGCTATTTTACTTTCTTTTATTGTACACATTAGAATGAAATTATGCGTAGCAATTACAAAAGTATAAACAATATACTTTTGATATTTCGATCATAAAGAAAGTCAACATTACTATTACTATTAACTTGAATCGTGAGAAAATTTACGAAACTGAATTAAATTAAAGAGGCGTTGAAAATGGATAGGTAACCAATTCGACTGCAATTACATTTAATATTCCACGTCGAATATGAAACTGCCTTGAACGCAATAAAATAAAACTATTGATAACAGTTATCTGCTTACTAAAATTGAACTGACTCCCATTATAGCATTATGTCTTTTGTGTAAGGTAAAAGGAAAATTATTGTAACAAACACGAGCACCAGTTGTGGACACAAAAAGGTCTTTGTTGTGAGTTAGTCTGATGTCAATATATACGGGTTAGTGGGACAGATAAGTGAGTGCGTTGATCAACTTATGATGATAGCGATCCAAATTGGATCGCTCAGCAGGTGAACAATGTAATTGTTCGTAGGATGATGCCATGACCGCCTACGATTACGATAACGATTGCTCTTGCCTTATTTACTATTCTGCTATCTTCTAAACAAACCTTAGTTCATTTATAAAGAGAGAAACAACCAAAACCGATCTCTTTAAATGCATAAGTTCCGTACCTAACAACTTTATGTCCAAAATTAAATTAAAGGCGCAAAAAGTAAAACGAAATGGTCTTTTGTGAAAAAAGCTACAAAGGATAATCGTCATTTAACAGGTTTATTAACCTGATCCAGCAACAAACGTGACGAAGTAATCGGCAAATCGCAGGGTACATGACCGTGAAGCATTGTTATGAGTAAGAACCACCGCGCACGAATTACTCCTTTCGTATACCAACACAAGCTTCAAAATCTCTCGACATAATCCTTGCGTAGCTTCAGAAATACCCCACAAAACAAGATATTTTCGCAAGATCGCAAGAAGAATGAGAAACGAATAAGGTGTACACGTAAGAGCGTTGACACAGAAACCCTCGCCGAGACAAACGGGGATGAATGAGATTGTGGTTCGCGATCCGAGACCAACCTCGAGCGATTTCCCATCATTGTTGCGATAACTAATGACAAGTCGGATAAATTGACGCACTTTCAACGGATACATAAATCGTTACACTGCATTCTTATATTACTTGCGAAAATAGTTTCATTGACAAATAGAAATGGCATTCCTTTGCTCATTGTTCCGGTTCTTTATGGTTGCAGATTCATAAATCAACTTATTCTTTGGTTTCAGACGGTGCCCCTACCCGCCGGGTCGACTTCAGTGTTGGCGAAGCCGACAAAGTACCACTACTATCCACACAATCAGCACATCTATTTATTGCCTGAATGCGCTATTCAACAGGTAATTGACACTTTTGTTCTAAACAAAGTACCGGAACTGAAATAAACGAAATGCTTACAAACAATATGACTAATCGATAAGTCTGTCACATTCAGTAATTGTAGCTTCAAAGCTTTTTTGAGACCTGAAGATAATATCAAAAGGTTTCTTTACTTCTTCGTATTTTCCGCGCTCAATATCTATAGACACGGATCGAATGTGATTTTGTTCTAAATATAGTGAAACTACTAAGAAAATATTATATTAAATCTTGAATAGCGGAACAAACTATTTTAACGAAAGCTAGTTTTTTAGCAATGGCTTGATGATCAGCTCGTCATTATTGATGCGTTTCTGGATATTCCGTATTTGGAACTGGCAAGACTACATCAATCATGAGATGAATGAATATTATATCAATAGTCAAGAATCTAACCCACATGTGTGGAACGAAGAACGTTCGCAATGTTCAGTATGTTGGTTCGTTAGCTTCATAAGGTGGTAACGTTACAGGTATGCAACGCTGTGTACGTGCGTCTGAACTACACGCAGCCGCTGTGCGCGTGCCCTGCTCGGTACAGAGACCCGTGCTCCGCGAGTCTCAACGCCGACGACCTGCATACTACGCGCCTCACCACCGACTCGAAAAAAAAGGTAACGCTCCAACATAATTGGATTTATTATTCCCATAGTTACTTTTTGTAGCAAAGTTGCCATGTTTGTTGTGAAAGAAAATGGTTTTGTTTAATCCAATTCTTCTAGCAATGGTGCTCGTAGAGTAGGTAATTCGTGCATTACGAGTAGTGTTTTGCAAATCATTATATGTCAGGTTTGCGTGTAAGCTCTAAGTCTAAATTAAAAACGTTATTTTAGTTTGCAGAAACGGATGATTAAGTCCTTATTCTGATTATTATCTTGAAGATTTATCATGTTAAGTAAGTTAAGACATTCGTAAATGCAGAAAGGCATGCAATGCAAGACCAATAAATTATTAACCTGGTTGGTCATGTTAGCGATAACATACTAATAAAAGTTCCACTTTTATTACAGTTTGCTAGTAAAGCTGTTACATTAGTAAAGACATGCGAGGCGGTGTCCGAGATGAGAGAGTGCCGGGCGCCTAGAGACTGGTCGCTACTAGCACTACAGAACATCAGAACCGGCAAATCACACTACTTAGTAATCTGTCGATGTCCCGAAGACCACATATTAGGTAAGCAATGCATTTCTTACTACAATGATGCAAAATTAACTTAGAATGCGCAAATTTCCTAACGGGAAACTACTATTAATAGTAATTTCCTATTTTGATAATCTTATTAAGGCTTTTGACAAAGCGAACTTGCGACAGAGTCGGCATTATTGGATGTAAGTTTACATACTAGCGGCTAAGTGCGGGTTGAATAGACATTCCCTGTATAAACGCATTTGCTTAAGAATTTTTAATCATTGTCGCGTCAGATATGTCTACCATTAGATTTCCGCATGGAGTGCCGCAAGGGACAATCTTAGGTTACATACCTAACCGAGAAGTACATTGTCCATTATATTTGGTGAAGTATTCGTATTATCAGATACACTTACTTAAATGGTTGCGGCTGCGATATAAGGGATCTTGTATACCATGTTTGTTGACACTTCGTGCAGTATTGTGTGCTGTGCATTATTGTATTGTAAAGTGGCTACTATTTAGCCAAATAAGTATTACAGTGAGCTATGGAATACAAGCGCGTTTAAGTGCAGACTTTGGGAAAGCGTTTACAAGCGATTATACCTGTTTACAATATTATTTATAGTAATATTGGCAATGTTTTATGTTACAGAAGGACCGATGTCACATGATCAGCCAACGTATGCGTCTGTACCAGGCATCAGAGTGTATGGAATGATGTGTGTGCGACCCACCACTGCTTACCATTCTGGTCGGTACTATTTTATCGATTAAACCCTAATAATTTTCCTATTATGACTTCATACTAATGATATTTTTTCTAATTCCAGCATACCACAAGAACAGATACACCGGCTTAACCGTTCAGAGTACTACAAGCGCCTACAAAGTGGACTATTCTCAATCACATGGGTATCCCGACAAGCCCGTTTACAACAGATATCACACACATAGTTACACAGAACCTTACTACAACCGGAGATCTCGAGTCGCAAGGACCAGACGATCGCCTTCAGAATACCCCCCATTCCCATGGTACAAAGTTATGGAACTAGCGAGGTCATTACATTGGATCAACTAGAAACTAACCTCCTTTAAATTTAGAATGAAAAAAAGTTTGTTGGTTTCATAGAGGCTTTATATTAATCGGTTCCGCCTCTTTGAATTCAACTTATACTTGAAACATATTTAATTTCGAAACGCTTTTCGCTTATTTATCCGAATTTTAGTTAATACTTGCTTACTAACTTTCCCATTCTAAACGTGATGGTTTAGTGTGGTGAAATTTAATTTTGGATGCCTATGGAATACTCAGTACAACTGCATTTACTAGGATAATAAACAATAATTTAATTTATTGAATTAAAATAGTGAAGCTGTTTAGTAAAGGGTGGAAATGTTGTTAGCCATTACAGTTGCTTATAGGTACCTCAAAATTTTACTTAATACACCATCCACTTGCATGTAACACTAACAATTGCAATGACTATTTCAAAATCAACGTTTAAGTGAATGTATATACAAATAATTCAGAGGAAAAGTGGTACGTTAGTAGAAAAAATTACAGCAAAGCAGCGCGCCGGTACATTTAAATAAATACCGTAAGCCCGATCACCGTTAATCAATACTGGCTAGATTAAAATGTCATAAAACCTAAATGCCACTAAAAACTTAAATGAGTTTCCCCCGCACAAAAACCTTTTTAGAACAATTCCGTTTGTATTATTTATTTATTTTATTCAATATACATTATTATATTTTGGAATAATTTAAAATAAAATAAAATTGCCAGAAATAGAAATAACCATGACTATTAGTTTTTAAGTATTGGATTAAATAATAATTTCAAAATAAATTAATTATTTCTCCCCACCTGTAGACGGTGATTACATAATAAATAATAATTAAATGGTATTTTTATTGTACACAAAAGATATGTGATAAGTTTTCAATGATTTTTTTGTGTAACATTTCAGTGCATTTATAGTTAATGTTTAGTTGTAATTTTAATAAATATTTATTTAAGAACCATATTTATACTTAGCGTAAAATGAATTGTACATATTAGATGTAGAAATTACAATATTTGTAATTATGGAAAATAAATTTAACGGATTTTTTATAATGTTTCTTTCACCCGCCATATTTTATTCAACAAGTTTATTCGATAAGGATTTGTCTACCTGTTATAAAGTTCAGATTGTCTTATTATAAGGACTTACCTAATACTTTCTGGTCGACGACGATGTCACAGGTGTACATTGCTGCCATCAGGCGCTGAGGCTGCGCTTGGAAAGCTTTTCTACATGCATCCCTTACTGTTGACATGATTTGACCTACACATAATGTTAATATTAGAATTTCATTACAACAAAACAACATCTCGGCCAATGTTTCAGCGGCCAAAGTTCCCAGCCATGAATTCGACAATTGTTGCAGATTTGTGTATTATACAATATCTAAATAACTGATAAAACAAAATTACAATTACTAGTAACTTGCCTGACCCGGGAATTAAACTACACAGTTCACAGCGCGGCAGTCGCGGCTACGAAGTATTTAAGTGCCTCTATGTCAATTGGGTAGTTAGTTTTCTAGGCTAAAAATATACTATTTGGACTTTATTACAATGAGTTAATGAAATATACTTAATCATAATTTTCACTCATCGATTTGACGATACACCTAATTTATTTAATAGCTATTTTGTCAGAAATATAAATACTATTTGTAAAAACGTGACATCATATTATTTGTGGCGATTTTATACAAAATTAATGGCAGTTTTTGATATTTCAATAAAAGTATTGAGTTTGACTATTTAGAAACAATTATATTAAAAATGTTTTGATATACTAATGTTTGTAATGTACCTGTTAGAGGTCCAAAGTGTGCCATATCATCTCCAGCGGACTTATCCAACGACCATTCTTCGACACAGAACGCAACACCCATCATTGGTTCATCACACAATGGCCCAGCCAAGGAAGCCAACTGGAACCCATTCACAAAACTACTTTCATACTCAAATCTCGGATCCTCCTTGATCTCTTGCTCATGATGAAGATACTTCGTCCTATAATCTCCAGTTTGATTGAGAAGCAAATTTGGCCCACAATTTCTAGGGCCTACAGACCATATTTCTTTAACCACATCCTTCCATTCAGGGCTCAATTTAACGCATATAGTTTGCAATTCTTCTTTAAAAGTCTGAATCAGTTTTAGCATGCGATCAGATAGTTTATGCTTCGTTCCATTTACTTGTAGGTCTTCGAATTTAGTTTCTAGGTTATCATTTTTATGTAATCCTTGTAACGTTTTTATATGTTGAGATATTGCTTTGAGTAAATCAGTTGATCTGTCTAGTAAAGCCGTTATTTCACTCGGTATTGGTTTCGCTCTAATCTTAATTCTACTTTGTTTGTTGTTTGTGTAAACCGTTATAACTGGGTCTACGTCTTTATCTGTGGTCTTATCTATAACGTTTTGGGCGTCAATTTCTTCGTTCGCCATATCTATTTTTGGCGGTTCTACTATTGTCTCTCTGAATGGAACTATTGGTTCTGATACTGTGATTGGTATTTTTGCGTAGTGATTTCTAAAAGAAAAAATGTGTTAATAATTAATTGTTTTAGTACACATCTTCACTTCACATTTTATAAGTAACCAGTGTACAAATGACGATAAAGATTTTACCTATATGGCAGGATTTAAGAAATAAAAAATGTGGACTTACTTTAAGTCTTCTAGACATCTTTCTAAATGTATTTTACCAGCCGTGACTAGTACATGTTCACCTGTCTCCTGAAGTAATACTTGCACACAAGAATCAGCTTGGTTAAGAAGTTTTAAACCTGAAACAAATTCAGTATTAGTCGCATTGAAGAAATCTGAGTGTAATGAAACATAACAATATGTATTTTAGACCACTTATTATAAGGTTTAGTTTCAAATAAAAATTATTATTAATGACCTACAAAGTAGGCAGTGTTAACTAATAAATTAATTATCCTTCACAATAAGCTTCTAAATTTTACCCAATTATACAAGGTGTTCAAATTTAAGATAGCAAATAAATATCATCAGCCAGGGTTGCGCAATAATGGTATTGCGGCTCTGGTCAGGAGCAAAAGAGGGTTTTTTGTGAGGGGAAAATCATCAAACGACTTCTCCCGCCCAGGGCCGGGCGGGAGGGAGTGTCAGACTCTTACTGACTAAAAACCTCCCTGTTCCTTCTCCTGCTCTGGGCCGAGGTCGCGGTGCCTCATTGCGCTTACCCCGCAAGCCCGGCTGAACATCAGCTCTATAGGGCCCCGTCTGTGGTGGTATATTGGCTCTTTGAGGCGCGCGCGGAACGCTACGCGCCGTACGCTCGGGTACGGGATTGGTTTTAGTCAGTAAAATACTGTTACTCTCTCTCTCTCTCTCTCTCTCTCTTTCTCTCTCTCTCTCTCTCTCTCTCTCTTTCTCTCTTTCTATCACTCTCTCTCTCTCTCTCGCTCTACCCCCTTTCAGGCCGGTAAAAGGTATTTATGTAATTAAACTCCATCTCAAAAATAATGTCATACCTTTAACCAATTGAGGTAGTTGTGAAGGGTAAGTAGGTTCTAAAGCTACCCTCAGTATCGGTACTACTGAGTACTGCATCTCACTAAATGCAGGACAAGCTATAGTACTAGATAACGTTGCCGTTCTAAGTACATGGTCTTCTAAACCGCCAATACCTGGAAATAAAAAATGTTTTGATAACCATTCTTAACGTTCCATAATGCGATGATTAAAAAAATTAAACAATTTTCTGTAGGTACTGAAATCGAAGATCCAATATCAGATCAACAATGCAATCTTTACTTGCCAATAAATAAACATCCTTATTCCCGATTACCACTACTCATACTCAATATGGTCGATTTGTACTTACATATATTTAGTACAAATCACATAAAGTTGCGTTCTGCGAGCAATCTTGTGAATATATCATTCTGAGGCAATGATATCTTCACAGAATACTTAACTAAGCGAAATCTTTTTCGTAATACGAGGTACCAATGTCAAGCAATTTATTCTATTTCAATTCTACTACTGAATAGTTAGCATTGCGCTTTAAAATAAATATAACTTTGACAGAGCTGAGGTGTAATACATATCTAGGTAATCATAATGTAATTATAGGCCATGATTTAATACGAATCTAAAAACGGGACGACTGGTATGATACCACAGATGCGTCACAGACAATAGGCGTAAAAACTGCTTGCTGCTTGCTTGCAAAGCAAATGATCTGTGTGCTTGTATGCCGCCATATCCGAAAAAAAATAAGTATGACTCACCAATAATGTTCCCTGCAATTGCTTCATCTATCATTTCTAGTTCACGTCCCATCAAAATATATAGGGATTTTATCCTAAAATAAAGGAATTCGAAATTACAATTAAATTTCATTTAACAATCGCATTAAAATTCTGAAACAACCACAGCGTTGTGTTTCGCTGTGTGTGTGAGGTTACCGGAGGCCCAATCCTTTATAAGAGGGGAGAATGGGGAGGCCATTCTCGTAAATCTCCAAAACCCTCATCCCTAAAAGGTCGGCAACGCACTCGTAACTCGTCCGTTGCGTTTCCATTGGCGGCGTGATTGCTTACCATCAGGTAATACGTCTACTCGATTGCCGACCTAGCAAATAAAAAAATATTCTACTCACTCAGTACAAGTGATATGCTCATCACTCTGCAAGTCTTTTAGTTTCTTATTAGGATCTACTTGGAAGTCTTTACTAAGTACTTTGGCGGGATCATGTTTCGGCCCTAGAACATAAACCTTGGCCCCTTTCTTTACTTTCCCACTAAATATTCTAGCAAATGCGATGAATACTGGCTGGTCTTCTTCACTGGTCTTTTCTACTTCTTCATCTTCTTTTTTGTCTTCTTCTAAAGGAGCAGGTGCTTCAACAATATTGCTCTCCTTCTTTTCGCGCAGCTGTCTCGCTCTTTCCCTTCTCAAAGCCATCTCCTCAGCCGTCAAAACCTTAGGCTTATTCTCTGGCAGTATACTCTTATCAACATTATACATTTTCGATATAAAAATAATTATTGGTCTATCTTCACTACTATCACAGGCTAAAAAGTCTTCCTTTAATTTCTGTGTTTCAGGGAAAAAGGAATTGAAGTCACGTATTCTTGAGCACATTAATTTTTCTACCTTTTCTGGGAGAATTTCTTTCGGCGAAGGAAGTTTTTCGCATACCATGTTGAGTACTGTACTTGACAAAGGGAGCCACTGGACCATTAGGGACTGAAGTTGAACTCTAGAGTCTGTATGTCTCAAATCCCTTGTTGTTAGTTTTATGCCAAGTTTTTCACAAATAACTGGCACTTTTTCCTTTTCATTTCTCATTGCTACTGTTTCATAAACATTCCACAGATTATCTAATATGACTTGAACGAAAAGAGGTTTCTTGGCTTTTTCTTGGGCTCCCTTCATGAAGCGTTTTGTTTTGGAATTTAGATAGAAATCACCCCATAAGACTTTTCTTAAGATTTCTTCTTTCACCCCTGAAATAAGAATAATAAAATTTCATGTCAGATTTGTGTATTGCTATATTGTGGACTTAAAATATCCATTAATTTTTGGTAGCAAGACACAATTAGGAATAACTGGATAATATATTTATTTGGCATAATAATGTCTTTTAACAGTGAGAAAAAATGGTCTTTGGATACTATCCCTATATGAACTAGGTCATAACTTACCAAGTTTGTCAGAAAACAGTTTAGCAAAGGTATGTATGGTAAAACCCCAGCCATCAGCAGCGCTGGCAAACACTACATTGCCATGTTCAGGTGCAAAATAAAGATTGGAGTCATCAGCATCATCTAGAGCAGAGGTCCAATCATAGAAGTTATTGTCTTCTTTTTTCTCTACCTTTTCTTTTTGTTGCTGAAAATAAACAATTAAATTTTTAATCAATAATATATTAACAATATGTATTTTCAATTCTAATAATAAAAATTGCTCTGAGTTTTGGAATGAAACTTTTTGACATACAAAATGTTTCTAAATAAATATGTTTGTATTAATAACAGACAGATCATATTCATAATCATGGTACATTAATGAAATAAAGGTTTTGCAAAAGTTTTGTTCCTGTTCTTTTCATTAGGAAATTGGAAAAGGCTTTTTTTCAAATTTACCTTTTTGTATTATTATTATCGGCCTATAAGTGTTTCTCACAAGGAGAAGGTTCTATATTTTTCCTATATTTTTTTAAATGTAATAGAATATACATTTTTGACTGTACATGGAGATCTTTTTTCTATACAATAATAAAAATAAGTACCTCTTTTTCCATAGTAGACTCCTCATTCTCAAACACTTCAGTAGTAAACAGTTCTGCCATGACTGCATTAACTTGTTCTAAGACCTGCATCAAGTGCACATATGCATCCAATGGTGTAAGCTGCATTTCTAATATGAGCCTGTCTATCTTGTTCAAAACTAACACTGCTCTGATGTTTTCTGAGTATGCTTGTTTGAGTACCAGCCTTGTCTGTGGGCATACACCTTCAACAACATCCACCTGGAATAAAAAGATAAGTAGATTAAATATTGTTGAAACTAATTCAAATTCTTTAGCATCTTCAAAAATTGAATTACAAGTCTTTATTCAAAATCTCTTCAATAAAAAATGGTCCCATTTTTTATTTTTTTATTATTATATTGTCCAATTACCAATTATCTGAATCCTCATTATGCATGAAATTTTGTTTTTTTATTGTGTAAGTCTTCTATCAAAAATCTTTAAGGTAATAAATTGTTTTTGAAAAATTAACATAATTGTGGTAGTAATAACATCATATCTTATTCACTGTTATCAGTTGCACTTTATTTTTCTTAATAGGTATAAGTTCTTTAATATATTGTGAAACCCTTCATCAGCTGCTGATGGGACAAAGAAACTTTTTTGAGTCAATATGAAATATTTTAATTTTGATGAGAATATTAAAATCGGAAGTATTATTTAATATAAAGAAAATTATTACTTGACTTGAGTTCCACTTGCCTGTTATCAAAGTAAACATTCCAATAGGAAAATACTAACAAGAAAATAATATTGTACTCACAACAACAATAGCTCCATCACAAAGTCTAACTGCTGTAGACACTTCACTGGAGAAATCAATGTGCCCTGGTGAATCTATCAGGTTTACCAAGTACTCCTGCTGGTCCACACAGTGGTACAAAGCTATGCTGCTACTCTTCATGGTTATACCTCTCTCCTGCTCGTCAGGCCTGCTGTCCATATATCGCAGCTTCCCCGACATCCGCTGCGATATTATCCCATTGCTGGATATAAGGGAGTCCGCCAAAGTTGTCTTCCCATGGTCCACGTGCGCCACGATACAAATATTTCTAATATTTGTAGGTTTGTTTTGAAGTTCTAAAAGTTTTGAAGAATCGACAAGCCGCATTGTGAAAGAGATCAATTAACTTTTTCGATGTACTTGCAATACAACGTCCTTAGAGTATACTAATAACTAAGAAGCTGTATACTTTAGAAGATATTGCAAAAAATACAAGATAAATTGCACAACATGAGTTAAAAACTTGCACGACAATATTGAATTCGATAGTGACACTGACATTTTAGTTCAGAAATACCGAACTATTTAGCTTTTCCTCGATCTGTTAACTTTCAGATATGTTAAATTATAACTATCAAAATCAAACACATTGGAAATACATGAATTTAGCAAATTTTTTAGATTTCCATTTAGTTAAGTTATAAAATAACCAATTTGCACAACTAAACACGTAGTTAAAATAAAACTATATTCTTCAGTCATTCCTAAACGGAAATGTTAACAGATGTTGACACCAAACACCAACTGACACTGACAGCGTCATTCTAACACTGTAAGTGGAAATTTCGAGTTGAGGTTATATTGTAGTCTAAAACTTAAAATAGATATAAAATAAATGAAATGGCGTTGAATAGATTATTTGCTGGTCTGGCCATTACTCCTAATTTAATTTCAAGGAGAGCTATACATGTAGCAGCGGTAAACTTTGCTAGTCAGCCAGATATCGACAAACCTAAACCTGGTTTGGGCAAGAGTTACAGGCGAATTGTGCATTTTCCTAAAGAATATACTGTTAAACCTCTTGAAGTTACAAACCTAGCTGGTAGAGACCCAGTGTCCGGTGAGTTATAGCTACTTACTTTATCGCTATTTACGGTATCTATGAGTTTTTAAGTCACTGATGATTTTGCACGTAATAATAGCGATTGTACTTCTCCAGGTAGAGTTATTGCAAAGGGTATTGGGGGTGGTATCAAACACAAATTTCATTGGATTGAATGGCTCAGAGATGGACCTAAAGAGGGACCACCACAGGAAGAAAAAGTTATTCAGGTCAGTTTATTTATTATACAACACACAGTAAATATGAAAACAAAATACAGAATCAAAGGTACACAAGTTTATTGTTTAAATATGTTTAATGTATCCTTATATATGAGTTTTTGAGCATTTTTGTTAAATAAATTATTCTCATTTCTGTCTAAATGTTTATCTACTATGGACATTAATATAAAGAATCAATAAACGAAATATATTTTTTAGGTAATGGAAGATGGTTGTAGAACAGCACATATAGCTTTAGTTGCTGTTGGTGACAAACTCAAATATATTCTAGCCACAGAGAATATGAAGGCAGGTGATATCATCAAGACTTCTCGGGAACTGCCTAGGAATCCAGGTATGATAAAAATCGACTCTAAAACTGAAGAAGACCTCAATTCATTTTCAATAAAATTGTGTTTTCTTAATTTGTTTTTCAGTGAGAGCAAATGAAGGTGATGCTTATGTATTAGGAGCTTTGCCTAATGGAACAATTGTTCATAATATTGAAAAAGAACCAGGTGAGCATAACAAGTCTAAAATAATAACTATGTTTAATGGCTTAACCATAGAAATGTTTTATAAAGAATTCAACCCTTTTTAAGTCATACTAGCAGCTGAGTAGGATTGTGCTATACATGATGTACACAAACAAAAATCATACAACTACTTACCTTGATGTGGCTTAAAATTAGTTGTATTCCTCATCAATCAGTTTATGTTAGTCAACCGTTAAATAGTGTCTCACAAAACTTATAACACAAAAACAACTCTATAATCTATATGTTGTATGTTCTTATATTTATTTACTAGCCAAACTCCTATAAACTGATTGTCTTATCCAAATTGAGACAAAAACACATTTTAGAGAAGTTTTGACAAAACCCTGTTTATAGCATCTACAGGAATAATATGAAATCTAGAAGTTGAACTGGTTGCCACTGCTTGTCAAAATGGAGTCTCTTGAATTTATCAGTATAGGTAATAGCCATATTGTGTATATTTATAGGTGAAGGTGCTCTTTACATACATGCTGCTGGTACATTTGGCACTATTCTGCGGAGACAAGATGATCGCATCATTGTACAAATGCCTTCAAAAAGACTGTTCAGCTTTGATCAGCATTGTATGGCAGTTGTAGGTGGGTATTCAACCTATAAGCTTCTTAATATAGTAAACATCAGTAAACCTTTTAGCACATTTTATTATGCAAAATGAATCTTATAAAATCAACAACATTTTTAAGTTTGGTTTTTATTTATCTTACTTGAAGTCTTCATTGTTGGCAAGGTGTTACCTCCCATTTTGAGAAATAATGGAAACTTAAATATTAAATGCATTCAATTATACTTCCTATATGATGTAAGTACAAACCATTGATAAGTAAAGAAAAAAGATTCATAACATATTTTATAGAAAGAGTAACAGTAAAACGGAGTGAATAGGATTTGAGGAGTGAATAAATACTAGAGAAGTTCGTCAACATCTATTCATCCCGTTTTACGGTAATGTGACAATCTTGTAAAGAAAAACTTGCACCAATTATGCCAACCAAAAAAGTAAGAAATCATTAAAATTCACTTCCAGGTCGTGTTTCGAATGTGGACCACGGAGACACTCCGATCGGTTCACCGCAGCGCAACAGATGGCTCGGCAACAGACCTCGCTCCGGTCTATGGCAGAGAAAATCCGGTCGACACGGAAGAAAGATCAAACCTCCGAAACCAGTCAAAGAAATCTGTGCACCAGGGAAAAAGGCCCTGCCAACTATCAACCTGTCTATGCACCCTTAACGTAATATTGTAGAAATAAATATAATTTAGATGTTTTCAAAACCTTTTTATTTTATAATTTTACCTATAGATAAAAACACAGAACAGAAAATTAAGTAGAAGTGCCCCTACACTCTTTCAAAAGGAAAACCAGTGTCGCCAAAATCACACATTCGCAAATCAAATTGTCCATTACACACATAAAAAACAGCTATATAATTGGGTAAAAAGATGAAACGCAACTTTAGCAAATCATCTTTTAAATGTTGTTAAAAATTGAGTCTTATATCAATGAGCGAAAGTTGTTATCATTTCACATGTCACAATCAATAAAGGCGCCTATCGTGTAAAAAACTTAAATAAAACAATTTACAAACGGGTTCAGCCACTCAACGCTAGATGGCGCTGTAACAAATTCATTCTATTCAAAACGCTAACTTCTTTGAAATAGATGTCATATTTGTATGCACTTGTACCAATAGACATTTACTATTTTGCTACTCAGATAGGGCAGGGTATCCCAATATATCGATGTTTTTGTATTCGTGTGAGCAATATAATTTATCGACACGATATACCTACAAATGATCAGTAATGAAAAAGGTTCTAATAGAAAAAAAGAAAAATATTAACATATTTTTTGAAGATTTAATGTTTTTTGGAGATGGTCAAGTTATTATTAAAGATTTCGATTTTAACATATAAAAGCACTACGTGCTCCTACAAGTTTTATCTCCTTTCCATAAATAACGGAGACGAAAAAACAAAAAAAAATGTTACAGTCGAATTGAGAGTCACTCTCCTTTTTGGAACTCTGATAAAAATCATGTACAACATCTATACTTATAATAAATCTGTAGAGGGGTCAATTCTGTACATTAAATATATTTTCAAAATAACTACCAGGGGGTGATTAGTGATCGATACTGATGCCAAAAATGCAATCAGTAAAAATTTTGTCTCTGTCTGTCTGTATGTTCTTTATAGAAACAAAAACTACTCGACGGATTTTAACAAAACTTGGTACAATTATTCTTTATACTCCTGGGCAGGTTATAGGATACTTTTCATCACGCTACAAATAATATGAGCAGAGCAGTGAAGGAAAATGTTGGGAAAACGGGAGAAGTTACTCCCTTTTGTAAGTTTCAGTCGCGTGTGTAACCTTAATGGTTAAACTTACATAGAAATTATGTATGACGGAAATATTTTAAATAAAATTGTCTAAATAAAATGTTTTACAGCATATGTCTATCTTTTATGGTTAACTCACAATAACACGTGTAACTCCTGATAGCTTAGCAATTCGGATAATAAGACATAGCGCCGTCGCAAGTGAACACTGAATCATGGTATAAGAATTATTTTTGTGTAGCGGTTGCCGTGCTCGACACGATGCGGTATAAAATATAATATAATATAGGTTTTATCAAATATTTGTAACTCTTACCTATTAGTTAGATCCGTGCCTTTCTATCTATGGACGGACGGACTACGGAGACTTAGTAAGTAATAGGGTATTTACCCATTGGAGATGTACCCATAAAAATGAGACGATAAATACCAAATTTTATGTATACTTAGATTTTGTTCTATTGCTATTTGCTGCTTTTTATCAACACAGCACGCGGGCGAAAACTAGTTATAAAATAAAAATGGTGATTAACCACCCGCACCTGCCACAGACGGATGCACGCTGTGTGTGGTTAAAACGTTGATGTGTCTATGCAATCTTAGTTAAACATTTATGAATTATACACAAAAATTGTCAAAAATCAATTTTCTGAACGATGATGAAAAATTATCGATATGAACCTATTTTACGAATATGTCGCATCCCTAAATGAGTAGCGTCGAAACTACTAGAATGTATTGTATATAACGTCACATAACGAACAAGTAGATTTAAACTTAATTGTAATGAAAATAAGGCCCTTTATAGTTTGCATTGAAGTAATGAAATGTGATATTTACATTAAAATCAAATATATTTAAAATTAACAAAGGTTAATACTCAAAGATAATACGATACACCACCACAAGACTCATCTTTTTTTCTGCTTACTTTTTTGCAGTTGAAAACCGCACAACAAGGCATAATTTCTAATATATTTCGTGTTTCTTAGAGACAACCATGACAACCAATCATGACAACGGATCGAACGATTCTGACAACAAATGTGCCAAAATGTTGTATATCTAGTCATGATGTTGGTTAGCGCGCGATGTCTGAACGGCACTTCCACTGTATTTTCTATTCCGTGGATAAAAATATCACAACATACAAAGCAGCGCTTTTGTGCTATATTAATTACATAGTTTATTAATATTCAATAATTTTTATTTTGACACGAAACAGCTTGCTATAGTCTTAATACTTACGAGTAAATGCATGATTAATTCAGCATAGAATGATAAAGAGATTAAAAATATAAATATTCATAACTTGGAATTCCACTATTTCAATCTTCATCTTCATCCGAAAATGTTAGTATCTGAAACAAACAATAATGCTTTACAAAATTGTATATTATGTCTCATGAAAATCGTAACTAGAGTTGCCCTACTACTTATCGATATTTTAGTTAAACTAGTCAATAATATCGATATCACAAAGTAACTATTACTAACTACATAATAAGACTATCAATGGTATCGTTGTATTAAATAGATCGATAGTTTGTAAAACAATCGATAGTATTAAACCATCGATAACTTAATAACCGCCAATAGTGTCGAAACTGACAAACTTTTTAAGGTGCAAAGTGGGTATTAACCCGCTCGCCATTAACTATAGTTTAAAAAGTTTAACTAGTTGTAACATGAAAATAGTATTTATATTGCTTACCGCAGCTTCGTACTCAACAGAGTCATTAAAAGGCTAATCAAAGCAGTACTTTGAAATTATTTTGCGAAACAACATCGTTACTTGTATAAATACCTCTGAGTATGGCAATAAGACACTTAAAATGAAGCAAGACCATGTGACAAAACAAAATCATCTAAAGAACTTACATCAGTCATTTCCGCAGTCAAATGCAGTTCATTCAATCCGGTAACCTCTTCCAAATAGTTACCGCTGTTGAAGACATTGAGTAAGAATTCTATACCTTTTTCTTTGTACTTATTAATCACTGTTTCAGAGCATGCAATGCATTGTTTGAATTTGGCACAAGTCGGTGCTACCGTTTGGTATGAGTGGAGAAAGCCTCTAATTGAGTGAGGTATTGGACCTAGGACGCCCTGCATCTCTGGCGGTATGTCTTCTGTATCGCTGTTTAAGTTGTATACTGCTGGGGCGTTGTTTCTGGAAAATAATTGTAATAACATCATCGATCACTAGCGTACACAATTGTTGTATGCTGTCGTGCTGAATCAATGAGTATCAATATTGTCATAACGAACTATGGTACGTATTCTTGGTATTATTTTAGATATAGAAATGGTCCTAAGGATGTAACGATATTTACATCTTAACATCTACCTATACTATCTTTACTAATATTAAAAAGCAGTATAGTTTGTATATTTGTTTGAAGCTGCTCTCCAGAACTACTGGTTAGAATAGAACAATTATTTTTGTACTTGTTAGTCCATTTATCGAGTAAGGAAGGAAAAGATAACGTTACGGTCTGTAGAAGCCTAGCAGCAGGTGAAACGGCGCGAGAGTAGCTAGTAAAATCTATAATTATATACATATATTTTTTTATTTTGAAATATATACTTAATCAGTTATGGACCACCAAAATGTACCTACACCTATCGATCATCGCCCATCGACTGACTGAACCGAATTGGATATAATGTTCTGTAGTGTTTGGTATCGCGGTAAAGACACGGTTGGTGGAAAAAAAATCGATACATTAACAGATAGCTTAAAAAAATAGCACGCAAGCGAAGCTGAGGCGAGCAATTGGTCTGTTAAAACTTACGTGTTGAAATTCTCTAGGATACTATTAGGACAAATAGGGACTCTATTTTCAAATGAGTAGGGTTCAATTATTGGATAATTACCTGAGAGGATGTTGTAATAAACCGACTAGAATCTCTACGGCAAGTGCACCTGCAATCGCCGCCACGCCAGGGCGGGTCACCGTACATTGTTGATCTAAGGTGCGATCTTTTAACGACTGAAAATAAAAGAACAAGGAGCTTTTAATTTTATTCGTTTGGCATAATGTCTAAAATCTATTGAGGAATACAGATTCGAAAACGTTCAATATTAGGGTTGAATATAGGTTGATAATTAACATATATATCGTGGAAACCTAACTGACATATATGCAACACGCAGTAAACGCCTCTTTAATTTTGAAGCTGAGTTGTTTTTTTATCGTGTAATGTATACCTTGTATACCTAACACCTTGTGTACCATGTATACCTAACACCAAAGAAACTGAATAAATTGTCTTATCTAACTTTCTATCCCTTTTCCTAGGAATATTATAAATAAAGGGACTCACATTGCCCGGAGCAGTGACGTCATTACAAAAGTAACACCCAAGACTGCCTCCAGGTATCCAGGTGGTGGTAACAGAGGTTGATTCTTCTGCAGGGGACCCAGCTATGCCGTGCCGCATTACTAGGTAGCTGTCAAAACCTAGAGCCGCGTTGATGACTATCTGAAAAACACGTACAATGATAAATTAATTTATACCTAAATGAAATAATGATTAGTCGGATTTACCACTGGCACAAAACTTCAGAGACATAAAGCAATGTTGCCAAGCAAAGGATTTTTTTTGTCGTATTTTTTTTATTCTAGTTTCGGGAAACCTCCAATAGAATATTCTCCTGTGTCGAGGGTGCATTAACAAACATACTATTTCACAAACACATAATACTATGTATTTACATACTGCAGGATTCTTTAAATATAAAGATATTTCGGCATGAAGTTGTGGGCTTAGGCAGAACTTTTGTAGTTTCAGAAGTATGTTTATGATGGAGCGAGAGGGAGTGTCAGACTCTTAATGACAAAAAATACCCCGTTCTTTCTCCTAATCCGAGCCGGAGTCGTATTTGATTACATTATTGGTTACGTTATTGATTACACCCATAGTCCCGGCACGTCTACTGTCATTTAAGGGCCAGTTTTCTTCCATATAAAGTACCTACATAATAAATTTGATAGTGTTTTTCTTAAATGTTGACCCATATACTGTGATTTTCTCCTGTGTTGTGGGTGTGTTTTAAAACATACCTACTATTTATATAACATACACATCACACCTAAAAAACAAGTTATAAGGTATACCGTTGTCAATTCATTGCCTCAACCATGCAATCAAACGTTACAACATTCCATGTTGACATAAACAATCTATTTCGTGGCTGTAGTAAATGACTTTTCCCTTTTTTAGGAGTGACAGACTCATACTGACTAAAAACCTCTTCGTTCCTCCGGCTGCTCTAGGCTGAGGCCGCAGTGCCTCATTGCGCTTACCCCGCTACCTCGGCTAAACATCAGCCCTATAGAGCCCCGTCTGCGGTGGTCTTTTGGCTGTTTGAGGCGCGCGCGGAACGCGACGCGCCGTACGCTCAGTTCTGGTTCTGGTCGGGCAGCGAGCAACTCTTATTTGCCGTCGGCTGTCCAGTGACTGTGAAATTAGCTATAAGTGCATTGTTAAAACCATACCTTTCCATAATGAGCGGCTATAAGCGTTGGAAGCCACCGTGCTTCCCTCGTATCCAAAAGAAGGAATATAACATCATGTTCGGCTATAGCCTCCGTTATAATTTTTATATTATTGATCGTCTCATCCTTCAATGACTCGCCTACAGGATGTCCAGGCATAGGTATGTGAGCTACTATGCCTTTGCTTACCTAGAAGGAAAATAATAATCAAGTCAAAAAGCTTGTTGCTAAGTGTAGAAAATGTTGAATGATGACATACTTAAAAATAGCAGTCTTTTAAAACAATGTCTAATTCATAATATTATCATGAATTAGACATTGCAACTTATAAGAAAACGTATAAGAAAAGTAGTAGCACATATAAAATAACCCCCTTCATAAAAATCTTATTTCGACTAGTTTCGAGCCACGCCAGGGCTCATACTTATTTTGAAAAACGAACTTGTTAAATAATTCGTAAGTAGATGTAAATACATACAGCAGTTGGCAGTATATTCTTCAAACCATCAGCGGCCGCCTCAGCTTTCTTTTTTCCACCATTGAGGCAGTCTTGGAAACTGAACAAAACCTGCCGCGTTGGGTTAGAATATGATACTTTTCCATTGTCTATAAATGTAATGTGACGGAATCCCCAGGCCTGAAAAAAGTTAAAAAGTAATAAATTTTATGATTTTAGATTTTTTAGTTAACGAGGGTTGAGCATTGAGTTCTAGGACTCATAGAAAAAAAAATGTAATATGTGGCTTGTTTACATTCAGCTAACCCTTGGTGGTAAAAAAACATAAGTAGCTATGGTAAGTCTAGGATAAGCTACTTTTTACCTTGACACTGAGGGGAAAAACGCTGTTAAAAAGAAATATGAATTACGTGTTCCTTACCAATAAATCCCTGGCTACATGACAGCCAAGTGTACCTGCACCCAGAAGCAAACATTTTGTTTTTTTCATTATATCAACATCTATATCTGGTACTAGACGCCATTTCATCAGTTTTATATTCAGATCTGAAGCTGTGTCAGCCAATCTGAAATAAACGAAAGATGTAACAGAATTAATAATATTATATTCTTTACATTTGTGATAATATTATTACCTATTATGTGGTGTAGAAACTACAATCTCTAAGAAAGGCCAGACTATACCGTCGAGTGCCCAAAGCGCAGCTAAGTGATTAAGTTAAGTGTGGAAGAGCTATTCTTCGCCATAAATAGGTCTACTCGGCCGAAGTGATACCACGGCCTCAAAGTAAACTGGTGTGACTGTGAAGCAACGCAAATACCGGCAACAGCGCCAAACTTAACCCTAAAAAATTCTTGGCCGTCGCCGATTTCGTGATACTCTTGATCAACAGTCGTTTGATTTTGATTATGTTTACTCATCTATACTAATATTATAAAGAGGTAAAATTTGTAAGTTTGTATGTAGGGGATAATCTTTGGAACCGCTGGTCGGATTGCCAAAATTATTTCACCGATAGATAGCTACAATGTTCCTGAGTGCTGTAGGCTAAAACATCGCGCTACGATTAAATGGAGCCGAGCAGCGGGTGAAACCGCGCGAGATAGCTAGTGTAGGATAATTGCAAAAAAACACAATAACACCTACATTGCAAAATGGTGCTACGAAAGAACAAAAGTCATGGTAACATACTTTATTACTGTAATACAGTGAAGTCAACATTACTCTTACTCTTACTATAAGCGGAGATAAACTAGCAGACTAAAAATTTTACTTACATCACAGGGTCAAGAGAAGCAGACATGTTGGCCAGCTTTGGTCCAAAATTTCCTTTATCATTTCTTTCCCATCCCACCCAGCCAGCAGCATCCACAGTCTTAACATCCTAAAAATATATATTTTAATCATCAATTCAACATGCTGGAAACAATTACAAGACTGTTTAAAAAAAAATAACTGACCTTCGGTACCACCACAGTAAAACTTTTACTGTTTTCTACACCACCAGTTGCACTACACCTCAGACCTATAATTTTTATCTCAGATCCAACTAAACTTGGACAATGTTCCAACAAAGCCGCTAAAAACAATCGCAACGGCCATCCAGGATTATTCCCACTGCTTGGATCATTGAATACAAAATAAGTACAAGATAAATCCACATCTTTTTGTAATCCTTCCTTTGAATCTAATAGATCTGACAATGTTTTCACTTTTATATTGTCATTGTCTTTGGTTATAGAGAAGAAGCATTTCTGTTCCAATTCTAGAGATTTGTAGCTCTGTGTTATTTCATTTATTTGGTTGGTATCAAAATGTGTTGAAATGTTAGTGCTCTTTTCTTTTACATATACTGTGGGCTGACTAGGAGCAGGAAACGCAAACCAGTAATAGTAGTGGAATTTCTTGAGATCCTGAAAAATGGATAAATGGCAAATTAGTGTAGGTATATTCATTTCTGTTTAGAAATATGCAGTTTTAAATAAATTTTATATGATAGAGTGCTGACAATGTAAATATCAAAAACGTTCTTTGTGGGGAGGAGTATATTGGGATTCCTAGTAGTTTTTTTTGTGAGGGCAAAATCACCAAATGACTTCTCCCGCCCAGGGCCGGGCGGGAGGGAGTGTCAGGCTCTTTGCTGACTAAAAACCCCCCTGTTCCTTCTCCTGCTGATGATAGTTTTACCCTCTGGGGTGGCAATAACAATAATAAGCCCACAACATCTCACTTAACTTCAGATGGAAGTAAATATGGCAGAAAGTTGATTGATCCTGATGACATGTAATCAACATGATCAATAAATTTTCTGCTATATACTGTTATTTCTGCACCTTCAGGGCATAAAAACTTAATATTCCTGTAAGGCCTTTGTTACATATGTATGTATACTATGTGTGTTGGTACAAATAAGTATTCACTTACAGCAAACGACAATATGATGAACTTTAACAAACTACTGGGCACTGAAATCCATGATTTATCTTGAAGACTAGTCCACAGCACTTTTCCAACTGAATTCAATAGAGCAGCTTTATCTATAGATTTAAATTCTTCTATCGTATTCTTGTTCATTATTGTACCTTTAACATTTGTGTATAGCTGTTCATTTTCTGGAACCCTGAAATAAATATTGCATGTGTAAAATAAATTTGAATTGGAATTAAAAATATATACTTCTAATATAGTTTGTAAAAGCATTGATAAAACATTATGACTGTTCCTGAACAAGATTATCTGTGGTTTTGTTGGTGGGGCTAGACTTTCCTTTATGGACCGTCGAGTTGAGCGTTCATTTTTTTTTTGTAGATAGTACACATTAACAGAAGGCTTTTTACAAATTTTTATGTTGCGGAAACCCACGGTTTACGAGATATAATTATTTAAAAATTGTAAAGTCTATTGAAAAATTCACGCCAAATTTGACGTTTCGCGTGTTGTTGACTTCTTTTTTTTTTTTTTGGAGTATTCCTATTGAATATAGGTTATATTGAAATAATTAATACATTGTCTTTTGGCATAATGTTTTAATGTGCTACAAAAGTTAGTGACAGAAATGAATTGCTGCGAAACCGACTTTACGTGGTCTCTTTTCTGCCCTACCCCGAGAGTGTTTTTTAAATTCGCGAAGGCGCGGAGGGGCGGGGCGGCCCGCGAGCTGAGGAGCAGGTGGTTATAACGCACATCGCCGTGGCTGAGGCTGGCCGGCGAAGCCGGCCAGCAAGCCGAAGCCGCGGTGATGGGCGTAAAACCATCTGCGACGATTAGCTCGCGTGGGACCGCCGGAGCCCCGCAGCGCCGGAGCCGTGACAGAAGCCATGCCTGCTGCATGTTGCAAACCACCCAGAAGTAGGAGCCCGCGTCGACTTTGCCTATTAAGTGACTTTTTGTGTTTTGAGGTAAGGTTATAAAAAATCGTGTTTCTCGGCAACTGTGAGTTGCCTTGTCATGGGAGTGGTACTGGGGGAAGGGGGCATCCTCCCCACTGCGGTACGATTCTAAAGTTATACATACATACATACAAACTATCCGAAAAATCTTTCCTAACCTCAAAATTTTAACAAACTTTGACCATGGATATCTCCGTAACCATAGGGCTCCGCGGGGTGGGGATGGGCCTGGGGGGTAGTCCTCTCCCTCCCCCTCCCCCCTCCCCCCATTTTGACCCCAAAATCGACGGTCCATAAAGGAAAGTCTAACCGTTGGTGGTTTGAATAAACAATAAATAAGGGTAGTATATTGATCATTAAGCAAAATAACGACTACTGAGGCAAAAGAAAGATTAAAATTGCTACATACTTGTTAAACGACGTGCCATCAACTTCGAATACGGCTCCTATGTCACTGCGGTAAGTAAATCGACCCCAAATCTGCTTCGTAGTCTCGTTCAATTTATCAACATCGAGTTTCATCTCTGTAAGACTATGCCAGAAAGATGGGTGTACAAACGACATAAACGGCACATATTGTATTATTTCTTGCTGACTCTCCGTAGCTGACATTTTTTTCTAATAAAAGTCTGAGACTACAATTCTTGTAAGCTAATTAAAATTCACTTTTTGAACATTTATCATTACAATGCAAACAACAAGCAAAACAGTTGTGGTTTTGAAAGTCATTTGTCAATGTCATCAGAGAACAAATGTCAATTAGCAGCTGTCACTAGGCATTGATACAATTTCGTACTAATTTCGGTTTATTTCGGAATTAATTGAATCACAATTTTTAAATTGAAAAGTCGTGCTTTCACAAACTTCACTGAAGGAATAACCAAAAAGCACTAAGTTTAGAAATAACCTTAACATACTTACTGTATACTTATTATGATATGTTGCATCGAGATTTCCGCTACCTCATACTATGTATTCTAGTGATCTTACTAATCAGATTATTCTGTACAATGAACACTGCAATGCTGGCAGTTAATAAAATACCTATTAGTGTTGTATTTTTTTTAATACATGATTTTTACTGTATTCGAAATGCAGGATGTCAATTTTACATGATAATGTCAATGGCTTATTTTATAATTTCTTTGATTGGCTTTTAAAATAAATTTCTTAACTATAAGTGTAGTTCCATGTAGAGGGTGGTTTTATTTTGGTCTCTGCGGTCAGCAGTCGAAATTATTGTGATAAAATCTGTAAGTAAACAAAATATGTAACAACTTTACTCGCTACTTTTTACTTTGACAATAAAATGTACCAGTGGATATCATAGGTAGGTACCTGCTGGTACAGCTTAGAATAACAACATCTTGGCACAGTAGATAATATTTAGGCAGTTGTGTTTTTTGCTATATTGTAGGTTTGAATAAGTAACATTTAGCTATTTGGTTACTTCCGAAATTCAATGATTGGATTGTTTCAGATTAGTAGATTTTGTTTACCTTTCATCAGAATCTAACCCAAAATAAAACATGACAGTAAGTTCATTCGACATTATGTGTGATAATAATAAAGTGCCAATGGAATCGTCTTGTCCAGCAGTTAGTTCGAAAGGAGGCAATACATGTCGATTTGTTAAAATAAATATAGCTACGGACAGAAGCTTGTCAAGCACTGCCAGTAAACGTAACAATAAATCTAAAAAGTACACTGTGTCTCCATATCTGCCAAGCGACCGAGTTCAGTTACTTTCAAGAGTAACAGAAAAACGAATGGTCCACAAAAAAACAACTGATATTGTTTCGTCATTTCCGTTGGCTTTTAATATATACAAAGCAAGTTCTGATGAATTCAAATCACCAAAAAAAGTTAAGAAAGTTAAAAAATCAGTGCTTACTCTTCCAAACGATCCGGCCCCAACGCCACAAATATGCACAGTGAGCGATATGAATGATTCGGAATATTGCGAAAAAATTAGCCAAGATCGAAAACAAAAAGTCATAAAAAAGCGTAATCCAAATCAAAATAATAGGAAGATTAGAGTGAGACAAAAAGATTTAGAATTTTACGACAGAGACGCACGATTTTGTTCACAGCTAAACATAGATCTAGATTGTAGTTCGACAGACATGCTCAAAAATTTTAATGGAGACGGTACTAAAGTATTCTCTAAGAAGAAAACAACATTTAATAAACCGCAATTAGATGCACCTGGCAACTTGAGTGATGTTTGGACTGTGCTTAGAAATATCAATAAGTTTCAATTTAGGCCGTCGCCTCCAGCCTCAGAAGAAAGCACCACACCAATGAAAAAGAAATCACAGAAAAGAAGACCAAGTCGTAAAGACGCACGGTATGTTATATACTTTTATAATAAATATTCAAAAACATTTTTAATTACATTTAACATACTGTTTCAGAGTGATTGAGACTTGTCATACTGAAGAGTTTGCATACATATCTAGTTATGAAGTAGATGATAAATCTCACCGTACTTTCTCACCATCCTCTAGTGCAGACCGAATCACGGTTATTGACAAACAAAGTGAATTTAGCAAAATATGCAAAGAATTTGAAAAACGACTTACCCACGATTTTGTTAAAGACAATAGTAATACTGGTAATCCGAAAATTAAAAGGCGATTAAGAAGCCCCAGAAAGAATATGAAAGCCTTAACTAATATCGGAGCAAAAGAACATAAACCTACTTTGAAAAAAAAGAAGAAAAAAGCGAAACGCCCTGTCGATGAACAAAGTAAAAGTGCACCAACTAATAGCAGCGGAAATAGAGATTCTCTATTGGATGCTGAGACATTAAAAATCTATTGTAATTCCGATGTATCGTCAAATAACGCTAAATTTAATGACAGTACATGCCGTATTGACGGAAGTTTCGTTTATTCAGATTATTCAGGTTCAAGCAAAGCTGAACTTTCTCAAAAACAGGATAAACTAGAAAATTTCGGTAAATTGACTTATGTACCTTATTTATCCGCAGTTTAGAAATTGTTACATAAGACTCCGTGAAAGCCAGCGTAAGCGTGCGCCTGACCCGAACCAGACTCGAGCGTGCCTCATAGAACCCATAGACCATCACAGATGAGGGCTAACATTGCCAATGCTAAGCCGCGGTCGCGGGTCAAGCGCAATAAGCTACCGCGGCATCGTCCCGCAGCAGGAAAAGGAACGGTGGGGTATTTAGGCACAGAGTCTAATACTCCCTTCCGCCATACCTTGGTCGAGAGAAGTCATTAGATGATTATCCCTCCACAAAAAAGACTGTAAATATGGCACAGTCTTATTCAACAGAAACTACATACAGGCAGATACTAACAACATTATCATTTGTTTTCAGAGAAAACAATAGCAATTTCCAGTTCTCTATTAAATGGCTCAACTCCGGTAGCCGTGAATAAAGACCAATTTTTGATTGCTAGTTCAATAGCGCCTAAACAATGTGATCTACCGAAAAGGAAACCACGATTGGTCACGACAATGCCTAGTTCCAATATAATGCCAAAATTAACTCAAACTGAAATAAAAAGGAGATTGGCAAATATTAGGTTTCCAATAGTCATCTTAGGAAAAGATCAAGTCAGTTCAGGTATAAAAGTAATGGATCACGATCCCCCACAATTCGGTGGCTTAGAAGACCACATATGGCCATTTATGGTGGATTGGTCTACAACTACTACGAAAGATGCCACGCATAAAGATGTCACCGTAAACAAAAAAAATGTTTCTGTTGTGTCAGACACAAATTCAATCAAATCGTGCCAAGCCAGTACAGAAATGATCACACGCAATCGATCACCGGAAATTTATAAAGAGAAGAAACGAATTATTATTGAAACAGCTTCTACAAATAAAGGGAAGATTGAGGTTAAAAAGCCACCTTCTCCAGATATTTCTGATAAGATATTGCAATGTTCCAAGAAGCAAAAATCTATAGTACAATTGAAAGACAAAATGTTGAACTTTTTATATAAGAAGACATCTAACCGAACCATTAATCCTAAATCTGATCAAAATGCTCAAAGCAAACCCAAATGTCCCGTTATCACTGAAAAACAATTTGTTGGCACTGAAATTCAACTGAAGCCTACAAATCCTTCAGTACTTAACGAGGTGACTAAGAAAAAATATTTTCCCAGCTCGATTCCAACAGTGGGAAGAAACAGGAAACCCCAAAATTATACATATCCTTGGGCCAAAGCGAAATGGGCAAGTGACTTCATAGAAAATGTTATTAAGAAAATACGAAACGGAGTTTATTACAATCAAGAACTAAAAGATTTTAGTCAGATATTTCCAATGGGTAACATTAAGATTTTGAATAATATAATTATCTAATAAAAAGTAGGTATAGATTTATTGGTATCATTTTTTTTTAGATTTCAAAGAAGTTTCAGTACAAGTTGGATCATCGTGCGATTCATCAGATTTTACACAAACTTTTGATGGTGATACAGATCCTTTGCAAGATCTTATAGAACCTCTTGGTATACCAGGTTTTAATCAAACACTACCCGTACTTGAAGTCAAAACACTAAACGTAAACCAAATTACAGTAAAACACCGTGTTACAAATGTTATGATACAGTTTGACGTAACAGTTCCAGCTAAGAAGACCAGAAGAGCCAGTAGCTTCACTAAAGCTTTACCTTTAATTCCATTAGAGGTGACCAATAGTCATACGAAAGTATACAAATGTAAAACAACTATTTTCAATGGAATGCTACCTGCGGAGATATGCAGCATTCTACCGAAAATAATGAACAATATCATCCATTCAACAAATAAAAACATAAGCACAGATCGCATTTTTCCAATATGTGCAACAAAAAACGAGTCTTGTTTATCCACAATAACAGAACAAACTCGGTTTGAGAATGCTGAATCCTTGAGTCTCAAATTATTAAATAGTAGCCTAACATCAAAATTGAGAATTGTTAAGGGATGTTTCCCAAATAAAGTGCACATTAAACCGATTGTTCAGAAATGCGTTTTACAAATTGATTACCACAATTGTTCCGTGGCAGATCTATTACCCCAGGTTTCATTGGATGATTTACTTCAGTATGAAGTGGGTCCATTAGCTGTTGAACTGGACACTTGCAAATATGCACAATCGCAATTACCTTCAAACAAACCTCAAGAGGTGTTAAGTGTTACTGATGTCGTGCCATCTACTTGCACTACTTTGGCAATATACACTGATAATAGTAGTAGCACTGACAAAATTACGGCGGTTCCTTGGTGTTATGATCTTACGGATATGATGAAAAATATACTGTGTAATTATAACTTACAAATACAGTTTAATTTAAGCTCGTATTTTGAAACGGTTAAACTGCAATATGATGGTCAAAATGTTAAACTAAATTTGTTGATCACTAATTACAATAGTGTACAAAAAAATGTCGCGGTGACTGTAAGCAACGTAAAAATTGCTTCACTGTTTAAAGCTTTCCATAAAAGCAACGTCAACAAGAGAGTGCGGAGCAAAGCTCCTTTAAAATGTATAGAATACGTAAATACAGCTTTAGCGAACAGAACGAAAAGCACCGAAGTAAACCAAGTCACATTTAACAAATTCAAAAGGAAAGGATTACATAGACTTTATAGAAAATGTAAATCGACAACTAATTTACCGTTATCAGGAGACAAAAATCCTAATACACCACTAAATAAAATCACAACTATGGATGAATTCTTTCAAGTTCTTGGTTCCAAGAAATTGCTTTCTAGTGTATTTGATGGGTATTCTTCTGAGAAAATTTTGACTTCTATAATGGAGGTACGCAAACGTCATTATTTTTATAAAAATTACATAAGTACCTACCTTATAAAAAGTCGTTTAAAATTTAAATTCTATTTTTTAATAAACAGATGAAGAATTGGATAACCGAAATAAGTGCGAAGCAGGCCTTACTGATATTATTACTAACAAATAAGAAGGAGACGCCTAATTTAGTGCGATTCAGGCCAATAATTCTGCAAGGCATCGCAGTAAACAGGATCACTCGTGCTACTGAATTAGACATGGAGATTGAAGTCATAGAAAGAGAAAATTTAAACAAATTTTCGCAGGTAGTTTTCCACACAAACATAACGTATGGAAAAAATATTTATACTTATAGTAAAGTATGCTTTATGATGATTTTTTACCTGAGTGCAACTAGTAGCTCTTGTGTCTGTAGTTTCTCACACTAAAGTTTTTTATTCATGTGTTGGTACATTTTTTAAATCCTATGGTAAAATGGGGCAGCTGTTAGGTTGGAAACAAATACTAAAAAGTTTCATTCTCAGCTCATTAACAACCCTGGCGGTGACCATCATCACCATAGCTATCCCTTTGTCTGTCTCTGTCTAGTCTCCCCAAGAACCGTTTAAAAAAAACGTTGTACGGGTACCGCTCTCCTATTTTCTCCTCAGTCGTGGGTAAACTTACAAACATACAAATTCACATACACAAGCCACTTAGACCCGAAACAACAATTTGTGTCACACATAGTGTTCGTCCGGGCGGGAACCGAAACCGCGACACGTCGCACAGCAGCCAGTTGCCCAGCCACTACGCCAATCGTGCAGCCATTACGACATCTCCAAGCCCTATTTTTTAATCATTTATTCACTGGTATATAAATATTTATTTCATGACTTTTTTTCTTAGTTCGAAGGAATATCTTACTTGCCGGCTTCTGTCACGAACTACGACAATCTTCTAGAAGAGTTGTATTGGATAGCTAAGACTACTGTAAGATGTTTTTATTGCTTTTTTTCACGTAGATATGACAAGAATGTTTAAATATCGAAACTGATAGCACCATCTGTCTAAATGGAGTTTAGTTTTGTTCCATACCTACCAAAGTTAGTGTTTTCTCATTACAAAGACTATAAATATATTTTTTGTAACAGGCTTCGGATTATCAAAGACCTTTTGATGAGTCTTCAGAAAGGCTTTTGAAATCTTTATTGGAAAAACGCAAGAAGCTAAATCCTTCGTATCTTCGAGTAATGGCACGCTATGTGGGCCTAGGACTACTAAAACCGCCAGCAAAATGTTAAAATTGAAACGAGTGTTGTTTAACTTTTTTGATGGACGTGTGTGGCCGGTCAGAAATCGATGGAGTGGTTTATGAGTAATATTTATTTTATATATTTATTTACGTTAATAAACTTTTTAAAACGTTACTAAAATGCAGTTTTTCTTGAATTATTCTGCTCAAGACAAGTTACCTTCGTAATTTTTAGCCACAGCAAAAAAGTAGGTAATGTAGGTACCTACTAACTAGATCTTGTTTAAATTATTTGAGTTTAAAGTTCGCATGGTAATGAATGTACAAACCTATTATTACACCATTATTTTCATTTTAATTTCTTCGGCATGGCATGTCGATGTCGGGTGCGACTTAATGCTACTTTTGAATTCTCTCGCACTAACTATGCAGTTAAAAAAATGTTAGGAAGCAGAAATATCATTATCATGGATTAGGTTATATCTTCTTATAATTATATAAAAACTAGCTTTTGCCCGCGACTCGTTCGCGTGGAATAGTGACTTTCTGCAGATTTTTGGTATAAAAACTATACTATGTCCTTTCTCGACTTCCAAACTATGTGTATGTAGTAAGTGTGGGAGAGTCATGCTTCGGCTCGAATGGGTCGGCTCGACCGGAGTGATACCACGGCCTCACAGAAAACCGGCGTGAAACAACCACAGCGTTGTTTCGCCGAGTGAGGTTACCGGAGGCCCAATCTTTCCCCTTCCCCAATCCCTAAATCTCCAAATCCCTATAAGGTCGGCAACACACTCGTAACTCCTCCGTTGCGGATGTTCATGGGCGGCGCTGATTGATTACCATCAGGTAATCCGTATGCTCGTTTGCCGACCTATTACATTCGGTTCAGTAGTTTAGGCTTAAAGAAGACGAGAGTTATTTTCGCATTTATATTTGTTGTTAGTCTCGCTAAAACTGGAAAAAGGAGGGACAAGGCTTATCGAGGTCTTGAAATATTCCTTGATATACAAGGAAAGCTTAAAAGGTCAGAAAATATGACTAGGTATATAAAACATATTAAATATTAGTCAGGTATATTTTTGAAGTTGAAACGAAGTTTGCCGGGTCATCTATACTAATCAATAGGTATATTATACCTAATTATTATAGGTACTAGCTGACCCGCGACTACGTTCTCGTGGCTTGCGTACATACTATCGCAATTTTCTTTCAAATTTCTGCGATATTTAA
Source organism: Spodoptera exigua (assembly GCA_902829305.4). Taxonomy (NCBI): domain Eukaryota; kingdom Metazoa; phylum Arthropoda; class Insecta; order Lepidoptera; family Noctuidae; genus Spodoptera; species Spodoptera exigua. The sequence continues at coordinate 6,217,072 of LR824616.2, read as the reverse complement.
TTTTATCGTTCTTCTGCGTAAATGATATTTTTTATGTTATTTTCTTGTGGCAAAAGAAAACGCGTATTTTCCGCAACCCAGTCTGAACAACGCGAAACGAGGCCGTGTAAAAAGCAGTCTCGTAAATCGATTCCTACGTGTATTGGCTAGTCTTGTAAATAGATCAGAAATCATTCATATAAAATTAATGATTTCTGATTAAAAAGGAGAATTGCTTGGTTGTAAATAATAAGATAATTAGATTTTACATTTTTTTATTGTGTAAAGTAAATTACTTTTGTGGCGCACTCTGGTTGGAGCTCTTGGAGTCGCGCATTGAAGCCGAACGCCTGCGTTTCAGTTCTTCTTGGCGCCTTACCTGTAATAGGAGAATCAATAATAAGAAAAATTCACTTCAAAAATTTGACTTCAAATCAATATGTTAATAAAATGTTGCTGATTTAATACCTTGGTCTGTATTAAAGACACACCAAGGGGTAAGACACAGCCATCACTCTTACAGCCAAGTAATATTTCTACAAATATAGTTGTAGTCATTATACCAGCTGTTTTAAATCAAGTAGCCATATTATTGAGCATCATGGATTCTTTAACATTCTTAAAAAAAAACGCTCATTTTTGTTTTTTTTATCACGAAATGTGTAATTATTTCGTAGATACTGATGATCCTGTTAAAAATATTGGATAAAACAGAAAGTGATATATACCTTAGATTCCTTCTTTCTCTGTGCGAGCAACTTAGCATACTCGTTCTCAGACTGCTTGCGCTTAGCCAGACGCTTCTTCTTGAGAGCCAGACGGTGGCGTCTGCGCTGCAGCACTACGGGGGTGACTAGCCTCTGGATTTTAGGGGCCTAGCGAGAAAAATAAACTTTATAATAATTTTTCGTGACAAGTTGATGTTAGGTACTTTTTTTCATTTTCAAATAATAAATTGTAATATGTAATTTTTAATATCAATGTTTAAAGATAAACATTTATGATACTTAGTACGATCTTAAGATTTAAAAGAAAATGTTCAGCACACTGTAAAAGTAGACAGACACGAGTCTGAATCTTCTGCTCGGCGCCGATATGATATACCCTGATGCTGCTGTTTCCAAACTAAAGAGTTTAGAACCAATATTTAAATCAGGGAGTAATTTCTTAAATTACATGGTTGTTTTTTTTTTATATAACTTTGCTGTAGCTGTAGTTTCTGTTAAAGTCTTGCAGAAACTAGAAAAGCTGCTGTTGCAAGCATGTCACTAATTTTGAATGAATGGCAAGATATGAAATATTAATTTGGTACCTATTACAAAACTGAAGAATTTGAACTTGTACCATCTTATAGTGCCATGAATGATCAAAAGGATAAAATAATGATTGATAAATTAAAATATAAGGCGAAATAACGATAGATTCCGAAAATTTAATTCCTATGCAGAACTATTGTTTAAGATATGGGCTGCATATGTTTGTGAAAGTATGGTAGTAATGTGATAATGTAATCTAAGTGCAAGTGAATTGCACATAAAGCATCAGGATACGATTTTAAAAACAAACCTATAAATAAAAAGCTAGGTAAATATTTTACCTTATATCTGGGTTTAGCATTCTCCTTGCCCTCCTTAGCGGGAAGCAGACGTTTTACGACGTAACGACGAACATCATCTTCCTTGGAAAGGTTGAACAGCTTGCGGATTTTGGAGGCACGCTTGGGCCCAAGACGACGGGGAACATTGCCGTCGGTAAGTCCGGGAATTTCCTGAAGGGATACAAATATGCATAATGTTAGGTATTTCTACCATAAAGGCACTTTATAAATTATTAGTAAATATAGTTTTTTGTTTGAGGTAAAGCAACAATTAGATTTGAATGATTTTATCAAAACATTTTTACATTCACAATTATTAAACCAAGAATAAAAACCCACATGGTAGAACATTCTTAGATTTACTAGTATCTATGAAGACATTAAATGTTTTTACAGAATTTTATTGATATGTAAATGTATCTTAAAAAATTAAATGTATGGTATTTGATAAAGGCCTCTGGACAAAATAATTCACAGGCTATGCCAAGTACCAGTTGTTATCCCCTGTCGCATATAATTGCTAAGATTTGGTTACCTTAGAAACAGTAAGAACAGGGTTAATTGCTATTGAAAATAGTTTAGAACCAGTAATGTTATACTTCCATAACTAGTCACATTGCATGGAATAAAACAATGGTGAATTTGTCAATTCGATATAAAAATAACATGGTTATACATGACAGAAATGTTTCTATCCTTGACACTGAAATAAAAATTACAATAAAAAACTCAGCTTATACTACTACTGTAGAAAAAATAGTATTTACCTGTTCACCCTTGCGTACAATGACCAGAGCCAACACAGAAAGGTTAGCGTCAACAATGCAACCACGGACAGACTTGCGTTTCCTCTCACCATCACGACGTGGTCTGTAGCATGAGTGGCCCTTTGACATCAACAAACGGACACGGCCTGAAAGATTTTGAGACTTAATAAGCTGAGCACTATATCATTAATTTTATTAAAGTTAGATTTATACTAAACAAGTAAGTTTGGTCAGTGGGTCGTCTTAGGGGCGGAGTTTGCAAAAGTCAAGCAAGTTCAATAACATAGCACATGTAACATGATTGACCACCTATATCTACTACTGCGGTAAATACAATTTTAAGTATTTAAGGTAATTACAAGTCAAATAACTACAAATTACTTGTCACTCTTAAAATACGTACTGTTGGTGAGGACTCCCTGCTTCATGGGGAATCCCTGCTTGTCGTTTCCTCCGGCGATGCGAAGAACATAGCCCTTCCATTCATCTCCTAGCTGATCCGCCTCCACTTCTGCGCCCATGCGCTTCTCGTAGAAGATGCGGAGCTTGTGCTCATCGACTACTTCGAACAACTTTTGACATCCCGTAGCCGGGAAGGAGACGTTCAGCTACAAAGACAAATTGAGGTTAGGAAAACAATCACACTTATCCATTTCCTGCGTAAAGCCAACTACTGCCGAAAAACACCACATGTTTGTATGTTGCAACTAAGTACTACTTTAAAACTTTGATTCTTAAACCACAAGGCACTTATTTGTCGGCATGTTAAATACACTTTCCACAATACTTCAAATCCGATCAACTTTTTTTCTAAGAATCATAATACGGTTTTTGCAAATAACTATGTAAACTTCTTCGTAAACTAATATATTAACGCATAATAACAATATTTCATTTAAATTTTATATAAAATAAATAAAAATATTAAGAGAACCTTCATGACTGCGGTTAGATTCCGTGAACGTCAGCCATGAAAAAGACCAAAAACAATTGTAGTGCTACTGACAAGGGATGCGTACAGAGTTTTGACAGCTTACCGTTTGTTCTTTTTGTCTATGCTAACTCGACTAATAAACTATTTTACATTCGTTTATGTTAAATAGTTGAATTTGTGTATACAGAAAGAATTTAATTTTTGAATAAGTGATGTATACAACTACTCACAAAATCAAATTGAGCTTTAAAGACACCCATGTGAAACCCGAAATATATTATTACAGTAGCGTGGCACGTCATGTCGCACCAGAAGCCTATTTGCGAACAAATATTGCGTTCTGACAAATGTTTCTCAGTTGCTTAACCTTGGCGTTTTGTCGATGTTAACCCACGCCATAATAATATTATTATATTTCTGGCTTTTTACCCTTTGTGGAACACACGCCAAGTTGTGGATTTTTCGCAGAAGAAAATATGCTATCATTAATATCATCGTAGCAGACGTGCTCGCCAGTTCACCCAGAGCAGCAGCTATACTTAACTTCTATAGATTGAGATTGATTTTTAGATTATATCTAGAACCTACATATCTCCTCCAAATCTCTTATTTTTTGTTCGATAAAATCCGTAACTTTAATTGTTATGATAAATAACAGTCAGTACAATTTTACTTGTGTTTCAATTGAAAGAAAGAAAGAAAGAAAGAAAGAAACATTTATTCACATAGAACACAGGTGTTACCAGATATAATAGTGGTGTGCAGTTCAGGCTGTATTCTGCCTACGTTAGGCATGCAAATATTTTTATAAACTAATAAAATTTCAAATTATATTCTATTATAACAAACAAAGTTAACATTTATTATTATTAGATATTATTTATCACACAAATAATCACATTCATTAATCTTACATTTCATAAATTCTTCTATTGTATAAAAGCATTTTTCTATCAGCCATTGCTTAAGCTTTATTTTAAAATATTTGAATGGTAGTTCCCTTAAATTCTTAGGTAATTTATTAAAGACCGATATGCACATATGATATACATTCTTTTTATTCAGAGTAGTTCTACAAAAGGGAACCATTATTTTCGAGGGATCTCTTGGTCTGTATTTAGTAATATGATCCCCTTTAAATTTAAAAAAGTAATTATATTTTCTTACAAATATCGATACTTCCAGAACATACATGCCAGTTAACGTTAGTAATTTTAGTTTTTTAAATAAAGGTTTACAGGAGTCAAGTGGACTTCCCCCACAGACAGCTCGTAAACATTTTTTTTGTGCAATGAACGCTTGTTGAACGTCTGTCGAATTTCCCCATATTATCAACCCATATCTGAGTATTGATTCTACATATCCTTTGTACGCTATTCCTGCAGTTTTTTCGTCTGTCACGGTACGAAGCTTCCTAATTGCATAGACAAATTTACTTAGTTTGAGGCTAACCTGACTTACATGTTGTTTCCAGTTACAAGGGTTATACGATCACACATCAACGAAACAGTTGATTTAAGCAAATCTTCGATTACGTAACGTCATAGCGACACTCGCGATGCAGACTGCGGACTCTCTTTCCTTTAATCATGTGGAAAAATCATCAAATGACTTTTCCCGCTCAGGGTAAGGCGAGAGGAAGTGTCAAACTTTTACTGACTAACCCCCCCTTTTTGTCTTCTCCTGCTCTTGGCGCCGTCTGTAGTGGTTTATTGGTTCTTTGAGGTGTGCGTGAAACGCTACTCACCGTACGCTCGGGTCTGGTTCGGGTCAGGGGCGGCGAGCTACCCTTACTCACCGTCCACAGGACCGCGTTTACGGTGACTGGAGATCGTCTCTCTTTTTCATGTAAGGGTAGTGTGGCGACAATGTAAAGATCGAGACACCGTTAATTACTTGTAGCTTTTTTTTATGTAAACGATAGGCAAACGAGCAGACGGATTACCTGATGGTAAGCAATCAGCGCCGCCCATGGACACTCGCAACTTAGTAGTTACGAGTGCGTTGCCGACCTTTTAGGGATTAGGGATTTGGAGATATAGGGATTTAGGAGGGATTGGGGGAAGGGAAGGATTGGGTCTCCGGTGACCTCACTCACACAGCGAAACACAACGCTGTGGTTATTTCACGCCGGTTTTCTGTGGGGCCGTGTTATCACTCCGGTCGAGCCGACCCATTCGTGCCGAAGCATGGCTCTCCCACACAAAAAAAAGCTTGAAAAAACAAGGATAGAGGTTGATGAATATTTAAGACATGACCTGACTTCGATACTGACTACCGCCAGTCCGAGAGTCAGGAAAAGTAATTTAATGATTTTTTACAAAAAAATTCTTACATTAATGAAAAATGAATATCTAAGTTCGATTTATCGGTTTTTAAGTGCGGTTTCTATAGTTAGGTTTTAAAGAATGAACAAATGAAACGTCACTGGGTTTGGTTTGAAATTGGGTGTCTCTGTCCAGCCTAGCGCAACTTAGAAGAAAAATAAAAATGTATGGGCTTGGCACGGCAAATAATGGCACACGGAAGTAGCCGGATATTGCCATCCCACTCCCTCAGTACAGTTCTCTTTCTTTCACTAATCCGTCGGCCATTTTGTTTGAAGTTTTGAACTTTGAATGTCGTTGCTTTTGTAAGTTTATGTTGTTATTTTCATAATTTCATAAATTTACGTATAATTTGTTTAGTTAATTAGTGGTTAGTGATACGGCTGTGACTAGTTACGTGTTCAAGTAAAATGCCACCAAAAAAACGGTTTCTAACTTGTGAAATCTGCGGAGGACGATCCGGTCGTAAAAATGGCGAGAAAAGGATGTTTATGGCGAAATTTCCTTTGGATGAGGATCGGTAAGCATTAAATGATATAATTTTATTTAATTCTCAGTATAAAAGGTTACAAATACATGTAAATTGATTTTCATGTACTTATTGTGTACTAGTGATGTACCTCAAGTATCGATAGTCACAGACTTATGTGTGGGCTAAACTCCAAAGATCCCTTGATTTATTTATTCTTTCGTGATTTACTTTCACGACCACACCAAAGAAGTAATGATGTTATTATATGTTGTTGAACAAAGTTGTGACACGACAAACCCAGTAGATTTTAAGAAATTAATGATTAAACGTAGATAAAAAATTATGTATACTGTATTCGTAAAATTTATGCATTTATTATATAAGGAACGCCAGCTGTTTACACAATTTAGAGTTATTCATGTCAGGGACTGACCATTTTGAATTTTTCCATTTTTCAGGTGCCGGCAGTGGGTGAAAGTTGTTGGCAAAGAAGAGTTAGTGTATGTGCCCATAGAACCAATTTACTGAACCAATATATGTATTAAGTATTAGAGTCCACTTAATTTAAATAATTTTAGTTAGGTCCTTAACACACCGTCCGTATATAACATGAATTTGAATATTATTACAAAAATATATTTTTTAGTTTTTAATATAACACAATGTTTTATTTCAAATCCGAACTTTATCTTAAAGATCGAAACTAAAAATTAAAAAAGTAATATGACCTCGATTTCTACCCTATAAATATTATCGATATCGATACTAAACCTAGTATACAGCTACCACAGAACTATTTGGCCTTTTAGGTTGGTACTATTGATTTTGACGGCTGACATCTTTTATTTATTGCAATGTAGGTATTAGAGTGCCGTGTAAATTGATTCCACTGGCTTGTATGGGAGTCCCGTCTCTTAAACGTAGTGGTTACATACTCTTTGTCTCTGTCTGTCTAGCGCTTGTGTCAGACAGAAGTCAAGTCTGAGCTTTCGTGTCGCTAAATTAATGAGTAGACAAAATTAAAAATGAGATATATTCGTATATAAATGATAGATTGGAATACTTTCTAAACCATAAGTGTATCGGCTCTATCCATTTAATTTGATTTCAGTGTATAATTTTCATTTATATAAATTGTTTTACGTTTGAGTTTGAGCAAAGTTTATATCTAAAATGAATCACGAAGAGAATAAAATTATGGCTCACCGGCAGCATGTGAAATATTTCATGAGATTCCTGAACATTTTACCTTCATCGCTGTCGTCTCATGACACTACCAGGTAATAATTATAATTAATAACTAATGGGTCTGATAAGTCTCCTTACATTCATTTATTACTTTCACAGTCAATGTAGGTCCTTGTCTAGTTTTAACTGATTTGAAGTATTTGATGATTGAGATCATTAAATTCATTAAGCAAAGTCATAGTAATCAAAAAGCTATACTATACTACTTTTATAAATTTCTCAAAAGAAACATATTAAAATAGTTGTAAAAAGGGGTATAAAATGATATAGAAAAAGTTAAATTAATTACAGAATAAATACCTACACATTCTTATATTGGTTTTGAAAGTAAAAGTAAGTTATATGTACATTGTTTAAAATTTTCTAGCCTATTTTACTACTTTAGGTTTCTGTATGGTCCACTTTTGTACATTAACAACTTAATATCATTTTAATAGCAATGTGCAGGCATGAAATGACCATTATTTATAGCAATTGGTGTTCTCTGATTTAAATTAATGCATCTATTAGGTATAATTTTTGTAATTTGTGACCTTTTTTCTATGTTTTTAACAATAAATAATTACTTAAGACACAATTAGGTCATCTTTTAGAATGTCTGATAAGCCACTTGATATCACATTTTGCATATAGAAATGTGCACCATAAATTGTTAATTTTACTCTTAGGAAAATAAAATACGAATTATCCCGTAGTTGTCAACCTTTAGTCTAGAATAATATAAATATATTTAAAGCTAGTTGTGCATTTTATTTTAAAGATTATAATAAGAATAAGAGTAACAAGTAAAAGAACTTGCTAGAATACATTTTCATTTACCTTATAATAGTTTAGTTGCAGTACATATTGTTATATATGGTTTATTTACCAAGAAAAATTTACATTCTCAAACTCAAATTAATCTATACTACTATTATAAAGAGGTAAAATTTGTAAGTTTGTATGTAGGGGGTAATCTTTGGAACTAGTGGTTGGATTGCCAAAATTCTTTCACTGATAGACAGCTACAATGTTTCCGAGTGCTATAAAATATCATGCTATAATCAAATAGAGCCCAGCAGCGAGTGAAACCGCGCGGGAGTAGCTAGTAAAAAATATTTTGACTGTGTCATTAACATTTAGTTTTATGTAATAAGCACATTTATGAAGTTAAATATGATAATAATATTGTCTTTATATTATAAGAAATAAAGTTTTTCCTGCAAAATATTCAGAACACTACTTAGAATACAAATAATGCTTCAATTTACCTCAGATATTCATGATTCCTTAATAAAATAATGTATTAGCATTGAATTTGAGGAACTATTCTTAAGTCTTGATACTTTTACAATTCAATGATTCTTGATAGGATCAAAAAAGTACAATTTAAATTAGTTATGCGGTAATTAGTATGTTCACAGAAGTTGAACAGTATAATTGAAACAAAATTAAATATTTTGTGTAACCATTACTTAGTTTTTTGTATATTTCAATTCACTTTCTGATATAACTGTGTTTAATTTTAAATCTTATGTGTTTTATTTCAGAGTAACAATTGCATATTTCTCTGTGTCTGGGCTGGATGTTCTTGGTGCAATATCATCAGTTTCATTGGATTTAAGGTCGAGAATAATAGAATGGATTTATAGACTTCAAGTACACCCAGATAAAAATAGTAAGTAGGTTTTGATATATTTTTACCTGTTAGTATCAACAAAGTAATCAACTACTTTAATTATGGCTACAGTACAATAACGGTAATATTGTCCGGAGACAGATGAACAAAAGTCTAAGTAAATAACCCCTGTTCTATATTATAAAGGTCCTGTTTAACTCCTCGGACATGGTAACAGAATAACACATAGACTTTGTAGGTACAAATTGTAGATTTTTCACATATTTTTTTCGTAAGTAAACAATATCATATTACACGCATACATCACATACATCATTAGCCTTTTAAGTACTTACACTTTTAAATCACATACATCATCAGCCTTTTAAGTACTTATATTAATAAAAAGCCTTTATTAACTAAACAGCGTGTCTTGAGACACATACAATTTTCCAAACATTTTAAAGTTTACTCTGTATCTGACTGTTCTTACATCAAGGGAACCTGTTGTCCAAATGAGTTATAAATGCTTACTGGACATACATAGACTTTTCTAAGTATATAAAAAGGTTTGAGCATTAATTACCATATTTGCTGAAGATGGATAGGCAATGTTTAAGTTCCTCTAAGTCTAGGTTGCCCCACAATGATTTTCTTCATTGAATGACAAATAAACTGGTTTCTAATTAAACATAGAAAGTACGTATTTATAAATTAGATTAGGTATGTTAGTACTTGCCGTCAAAAGTCACATTAGTAAAGTGGCATATGTTTTGAAGCTGCTGCACCCTTAGGCATGAGAAGTGGGTGCCTTAACCTCCAGGCTAGGTACCGCAAAAACAAGATACTTTGTATCATGTTATCAATGAATACTCTTTGCTTGTCCTCTGTCTGTCTATTTAATAGCTATATCTCAATACCTATAATAAAAAAATATGGTGTGAATTGACATTGGTTGTATAAAGAAAACTTTTTTGACCTTAAACTAGTCGTAGGTACTTGTGGAATATATTTATTGACGAGAATCTTCTTTTTTATATTTTTGTTATTTCTAGGAAATGATTTATATTTTTTTGTGCTAAATAGTATTCATAGACATTTTATGTTTTTTTAATATAATTATGGCGTCTGAAAAGTAATTTATTGCATAAAGTATTTTTAAATAGTAATTAATTCATTTTATGGAATGTGTTTCACTCACGCAAATCAGAGGCGTTTTTGAAGCACCTTTACTCATTTATTGCCCCTTTTGGTTCTTGCGTTCTTTTCCAATATTTTCTCGTATTGCAATGAATTCCTAGGTGTTATATTTTTTATTTGCAGCTTTATTTGCGTATCCCGAGTAAAGAGATCTTTTATATTCCTATTGAATGCCTGATAAATATTATTATCATTATGTTCGTTCGTTTCCTTTCACGGGGCCACTAGATCCCGGAACGGATTTGGAAGGCGTGGGTGATTCTCCAAAAAACCTTAACTTTTATTTAACAAGTCATTATCCTCCCAGGTTTTTAAGCATCTTAGTAATTTATTTTATACAATATATTATTATAATATAATATTTTTAATCGGTTACTTGTAAGCAGTGGTGAGATTTAATTTAATAAAATAATTATCTGTGTTTTAATCAGCAGACTCGTTAATTTTCGGTTGAGGATAATGACATTATTAAATTTTTTTTAATTGATGTGAAGAATCACCCGCGTACGAGGGGCGAAGCCAACTCGCAGAGGCCCGTTGAACAGTTTTAATCTAATGTGAAGGGACATCAGCCGGCAATTATCCCTGTATGCACTATAAAAGTGCAAGGACAATCCCCGGTTGATGCAAGGCTATTGTGCAATATGGTAGAAAATTATATAGTTATGGGTGTGGGTGGCTATGGACTGGTAGATGATAACTATGAAAATACTATAACTGTCAATACCTACAATTTCTTTAGCAGTCCTTTAGACTAAAAAATCATAGCACTTAATTACTTATCATTTACTATAATTGCTTTGCTCCTTTTAATTATGTTCAAGCCAGTAATAATTATAATACCTATAATAGTTATAATACGATTCGATTATTACCTGTTCATGCGACATTCCACGAGGTCAACAAGGTTTTTAAATCCAATGTCAAAAGCGGACACGGCTCCCCTCTTGTCAATACAAAATGGTAGCATGTTACACTACACCAAATAATCATAATTATTTTGAATCGATTTTGAACCTTTTACACTTGTTATAAAGTTGAGAATTTGCTAAACTAGGGTAGGCTAGCCAGTTTTGCTGGTGTTTTTATTATCAGTCTCACCAAACCCTTTATCGTGCTAGAGTATGGGTGAGTTAGTAGACTCGTATCTCGTAAGCATGTGTGGGTGCTATTTATATAATAAATATGTTGAGTAAGTAAGGAAGGAAGAATGATTGTGTTAATGCTTTAATAGTTCAGTTGATTTGTCGTTGAGACTTGGGTTTTGTTAGTCATAGTAGTCATATTTTGATCTTGTTGCGATATTGACCCTTCTTCGAAGATGGTATTATTCCTTCTTATGTTCAAAAATTACCTTAAAATGTATCTTTTTATCTTATATGTATTGTAGTCTATCTGAAGAGCCGAAGTTTACCAGTTTTGTACCATTTTCACGATGATATGAATTCTAATCGTTGATCTGTTCTAAACCATCTAGTATATTAGACATATTAGAATGCAAATTGCAATAACTATATATTATAAAGCTGTAGAGTTTGTTTGGCACGCGCTAATCTCCGGAACTACTGGTTCGAATTCAACAATTCTTCTATATAGGCTATAAAACATCACGCTACGATCTATAGGAGCCGAGCAGCGGGTGAAACGGCCCGGGAGTAGCTAGTATAACATGAAAAAACCATCAGCAGTTTAGGAGTTATTGTTAAACACATGAACAGGATGTAATAAAACGCATTTATTTTACTTATCAAATGATAATCGAGATGAAAATTACGGTTTTGCGTGTCGGATGGACAGGTTTCGTGGACAAAGCAATAAGAACACTAGTATACCTAAGTATTTAATTCTGTACCTTTGTATAGTATGAGTCATCTGAAAGTATTGGAAAAGAACTCGCTTCGAGACCGGTATTCAGAAATGTCTTCCTACTTTCAAATGCACCAAAAAACCAAGACCATCTAGGTACCTATCTGTACCGTTACACCCTGTATAAATGAAAGTGGATTATAAACTCGCTTATCTACAAAATGGCAGCACTGAATAGGATAATTAATTATTGCTTCTACTCATTATTACCTCATAAAAATGATCTATGATTTGTTTTCTTTCTAGGACAGGAATATTGGGTATTTTTGCCTATATGCCATAGGTAAACATCTTAACCTTTCAGACGTGGTTGTTCGAGACATACTAAAAGAACAATACGTGCGCGAACACCGGCGTTCGCTCAGGGTTTGACGAATTTAACTTATTAATCGCTTAGTTTATAAATATAAGCCAAAATCTTTAGATTTTGTTAATAAATGCATAAAAAGTCTGCCAATGTAACAAGGCCGTCTGCTTACTGTCACAGTACAGGGTAACGCAACGAAAAATCGTCAGAGGTCAAATCACGTCGATCAGTTTTTATCAACTGGTCTGACCGCTTTCCGCCTCTTTTTGTTTTGTTCTCGTAATAGTACTGTGCCATTTAAACAGAGCTATGATGCAAGTAAAACCTGCATGATTGTAAGCAAATCGTTCCTCCATGTTAATTTTAAATCGCATTTTATTTTAAACTAGCGGTCCACCTCATTCGCAAGCCAATGACGTAAGAGGGATCCTTACGTCATCGTCGTATATTTCGGTCGGGGTTGCGGGGCAAGCGCAATAAGGTACCGCAGCGTCGGTTTAAAGCAGGAGAAGGAACGGGGGTTTTTAGTCAGTAGGAGTCTGAAACTCCTCGGCTCACCCTGGGCGAGAGAAGTCATTGGATGACTTTCCCCTCATAAAAAAGGGTTGCTATATTCCAGTGTCTTTCTCAACTTTTCTAATTTTTTTTTCATTAGAACTTTTATCTTATGATAACAGACAAAAAAATATAAAAAACGATTTGGCAACATTACTCCAGGCATTGTTGAGTTATGTGCTATTTTTATGGGGGGAATATCATCATATGAACTCTCGCCTAGGGTGAGACCAGAGGAAGTGTCAGACTTTTAGTGACTGAAAACCACCCACTCTTTTGCCTGTTCCATGCCGAGGCCGCGATATTTTATTGTGCTTGCCCAATAACCTAGGCTGTGATTTATGATCTTACCAATACATTTGCGGTTCATTTCAAATATATATACAGGTAGATAGATAGTCCCTACTTAATCGGCGTTGTAGACAAACTGTGTAATGAATGTTCCATGCCTAGGTATGCGTATACTTATCATCCGCCTCTTTATGCGGGCTGAATAACGTTGAGGTTTTCCTTTTGAATATTCTTGCAATCTGTAGAACTAAACGAATCTTATCCTGTTTAGATAATATGACGGTTTTAACTAGCTTCCGCCCGCAACTTCACACGCGAATAAAAGTAATGCATTCCGGGATTTTAACAGCATCAGCGTTTAAAGCGATAGCTTGACTAAAATACGCAAATCACAAGAAAAAGTATAATTTATAGCTTGTAGCACTCAGGAACATCGTAGCTATCTCAGTGAAACAATTTTGGAAATCCGACAAGCGATTCCAAACAATACCCCCTACATAAAAACTTACAAATTGCTCTATATAATATTAGCATACATTAAAAGGCATGCATTCATGCATACTCATATTATGAGAAATTTCTATGTCTAGTACTTAAGGGACGGAAACAGGCTGCTAATTGTATTGCTTTTGATCAATTTCGTTATTAATTAATTTAATGGAAAGTACGGAGCCAGATGAAATGCTATTTTCATGATGACTCGACGCCAGAGCGGTACGCTGTTTTCCTCATGCGATTGGAGGCATAAATAGATTTTTCCTTAGGTCTTGGTCTTTCAACCCGTAACTCGTGTGCGATAACCGGGACTATCGACAGTACAAATGAACCTGCACCACCTGTTTCCTTGTCTGAGACTAGATACTTGTACCTATCAATCACCTCAAAATGGCTCATGTATGCAAAAATATTCCTTACCTAAAGGAATCTATTTTGAATTGAATTAATTGCAGTGTACAAATAAATAAATTGTAAATAATTAGTCTACCGTGAAAGCGAGCATCTTAACTGGGTTAACAACCTTTTCTGCGATTTTGGGGCTTAGTAGTTTAATAATACGGTGGTTTCCAACTAGTCAAATTCAATACTAAACTTCAAATTCTTACGTCATAGTATTTTTGCATCAAATATATTACTTTTTTTTATTAGCTAAATAATATCGATAATTTTGTGTATCTTTCAATATTTTATTGTATTGATACGTCGATTTAATTTATTTTTGACCTAGGAAACTACTTAATTACATTTAGTTAGCTAATTCTAGCTAGATCTTCTCATTACTACAATGTTCGGGCGAACTTTGTTATTTAGTAGGTCACGACTTTTTTATGCCGCGTGATTTTAATGTTCCATGTCCATGGACGGCGCTGATCACTTAGCATCAGGTTATCCATCAGCTTGTTTGCCTTCTATATCATAAAATACCTGTAGATTGGTATTATTGGGTATTGATAGATACTATACCTTCTGTTGGCTATGGTGGCCCGAAATTGAAGGCGTCCGAAAATTATGTATTTAGATCTCTCTTCCTGACTTAAAACTTCAGACTGCTTCTGACTAAAAACCATCTCTTTATATCCTGCTCCGAGTCGGGGTTGCGGTTCATAAGCCAGGGTCGCGCATAAACTTTACCATTGTGAAAACGATTGTAGCATGAATTATTGTAGCATTCTTTCTAATATTATATTGTTCTAGTAGTCACATGTAAAATAGTTAAATATCTAAGGAAGAGAAGTGTTAAGTCCATATAAGCTTTTCAGCAAACATACCTGAGTTTAAAAAGAGATTCCGAAGTTTATCATTCAAATGTAACTTTATTAGCATTGGATTACTTCTAGCCATTATAATGCAAATACTGAACGCATTGCATTAGTAACGTTATCATATTATTTATTTTATTTGAACATGTTTTTATTTAAGTAGCAGTTTTATTGCACGGTTATCGACATGTAAATACATTAAACAACCTTGTCTACGACTTATGAAGATGTTATGTTTTATATTTACTTACGCGTGTACGTGTCAACCTTGTTTTGATACGGGTTATTAATCTGCATTAAGCTATTAGGAAACTTAAGAACTGCCCACAAATCATTATTCAGGAAAACAATTTTCTTATAACACGTGTACATGAAGTGAAAGGTCATTGACTTACTGGACCTAAAATTATTGAATCTGTCTAAATTACAATGCATTTCCTTTGTGTCTCGCCGTGTGAGTGAGGTTGCCAGAGGCCCAATCCCTCCCTCTCCCCCATCCCTTCCCAATCCTTAAATATCCGAAACTCTTATTCCTAAAAGGTCTGCAACACACTTGTAACTCCTCGTTTTGTGTTGCGGTTGTACATTTCCGGCGCTTATTGCTTACCATTAGGTAATCCATATGCTCATTTGCCGAGTTTGCCATAAAAAAATCTAATCGGACGGATCCCGTATTCCACAATCTAGCTATTAATAATCGAAGCTCATCGCGTATTTTTGCGTTACAAATGATGGAAATGGTGTCAATTTGAAATTACTTATACATTAAATCATAAAATAACAAAGTTATAAAAAAAATATGTTCTTCAATTGCAGATGGTGACATGTCGATGTGCGGTTTCCAAGGGTCTTCGACAATAAATATAGATTTGGATCCCCCCAACAATCATTATCGTTGCGGCCATCTAGCAATGACGTATACCGGTCTTTGTATCCTGCTTGCAATGGGTGATGACCTCTCTAGAGTCAATAGGAAAGCTTTAGTTGCTGGTAAGTTAATATTAGATTTGTTAAATCATGATATGATTGCGTTTACAATGCTTCTTTGTACAATCGTCAAAATGCTTTATTTTATTTTTAACTTTATTATTATAGTATAAAGCTAAAAATTTAATAAAAACAATTGACAAACTGTCAATGGAGACCTGTTGACGAGGACTGTATCTCTCGATGTTTAAGATGAGTTAAGCTAGTGGCCTTGACCAATATTTACTTGGGAACGAGTAAACGTGGCATAAATTATAAGGTAAAAAAATGTGTTCCGTAAAAGAAAATATTTGATAATGTAACTTTTATCAACATTATTTGGTTTCTTACCTTAAGAACCATACTTACATCATTAATATATCTATCAAATACAACCTACATACACTTGGCTACGCACAAAAAAGTCAAACAAACATTCACAGCAATGGGAAAAATATTGTATCCGAGCGCATTCTTTTAGCAATTATAAATAGAAGTATCGTTTAAGAGATGCGGGAAAAACATTCATACATAAACATACATTTTCTGTGTTTGAATGATTCGTCCGGGAAGTAACTACGGCACTTATTTCTGCGGTAAACAGTAGTATTGTTAACCGAATCGACTGTTTGCTTTCCGAATTATTTCCAAGTATAGCAGGAACATTTTTGTGTTTGGTCTTGGCGACGAATAGCTTCCTGCTTTTCTTGACGTCAATGTTGTTATGAGAAGTAAGATACGGGGTCCATTAGTAGATTAGAATGTATTATGTTGCTGTACTTGTAATGGGAAGTTATTAGTAAAGGTACTATTGTGTATCTATGTATTAAGTTCACAAGGACATGTGAATTTTATCTTAGGCATTGATGTTTCTCGATTGTGATGATTATTTTAGTAACAAATGATGATCATTCATTTAGGCTGTCAGCCTTTTATGTTCCGGTTAGAGCAAAGTGTTAGTACTTAGTAGTACAGTTTGACAAGTCTAAAACGTATTAATGTTTAAAGAGGTTTTAAGCTACTACCTTCTATTAGTCACTCGTTATGCCATTTCTTCGTCAAATTAGTAATTAATTCACAAACATCAGACAACTCGTGATAGTTCTGTATCGGACTATGGGCTTCTTTCAAATATGTTCTTAGTAGGAGTTCAAACCTCCTTCTTCTTTTAGGCGAACTTCAACAAGTTCTCCTACTGAATGGGGTAGATTTATTGTGTGTCAGTGAGTGCTGCCGCCCTATTCTTTTTAATTCATCAAGCCTCAAGCTAACGCGTTCGCCCGCCTATTGTTCTTCTATAGTGTCTCGAATTACCATGATTGGAAGGTTAATGTATAGTACCTTAGTAGGCTCTTAACACACTCTCGGAGAGAGACGGTGACAACTAAATCAGTCGTTTCTTTTCACTTTATTCTTAACTAGCTTTTGTCTGCGACTTTGTTCGTGTGGAATAGTGACTTCCTGCAGATTTTTGGGTTTAAAACTATCCTATGTCCTTTCTCGAGTTTCAAACTCTGTCTGTACCAAATTTCACTCAAATAGGTTCAGTAGTTTAGGCGTGAAGAAAAGACAGACAGAGAATTGCTTTCGAATTTATAATATTAGTTTGGATTGTTATTTTTGTTGTCTCGTTTTCTAGGTGTAAAAGCTCTACAAACGGAGGAAGGTAACTTCGCAGCCACGCTCTCGGGTTGTGAGTCAGACATGCGGTTCGTGTATTGCGCGGCGTGCGTCAGTTACATACTCAACGATTGGTCCGGATTCAACATTGAAAAGGCTACAGACTATATCATTAAATCTATAGTGAGTATTGTTTCTATAAAGGAGTTTTTGTATAACGGGACGGGATTTGAAGCCGCAGGATTAGCTGATGGTAAACAATTACTTGAGTCGCCCACTTCTCACGAAACGGTAAAGATAACATCGTAAAGAAACCTGGACTAATAATTTCTAATCATAAGTTTGAAATCGCCAATCCGCCTTGAGTAAGCGTGGTGGTTAATGCTCAAATCTTCTCTGTGTGAGAAGAGACTTTTGCTCAGCAGTTGGGTTTTTATAAACTGATGATGATGATGATGATAATGATGAAACAATTACCAACCACAAAGCCTGAGGAGTCTACGGTAACCTCACTGCCACCGTGAAACACAACGAAAACATTATTTCACGCCAGTTTTTGATGAGGCTGTGAGGCTTATCACTCCGGTCGAGCCGACCTCCAGACCTTACGAAAAAGCAATATAACAATGATATTAATTCAATGTTAGTGTAAACCATAATTTAGTGTAAGCATCTAGCAAGCTATAAAACGTGTGGTTTAATTAACTAGTAGCACGTAAATTATGTTTGCGTTGTAATAGTTTAAGCAGTAGCCATGAAATAAAAAAAAATGGTATCGCTGTGCAAATGAATTGTATTTGAAGTTCTTTGTTTAAATTTCGATTGCCAGATAGTCCTTAATCTTTAAAATTTGAGTACTATAAACTAAGACACACTGTGTACTTTATTCAGTGACGAAAGATATGTTTAAAAGTGTCCTAAAATGGACTATTTTACAGGGATACGACTATGGCATCGCTCAGTGTCCGGAGTTAGAATCGCACGGCGGCACGACCTTCTGCGCCTTAGCCACACTGAGTCTCACAAACCAACTGCACAAGCTCTCGGAAGAACAGGTAGAAGGGCTGAAGCGGTGGCTCCTCTTCAGGCAAGTCGACGGCTTCCAAGGCAGGCCTAACAAACCAGTCGACACGTGCTACAGTTTCTGGGTAGGAGCGTCTTTGAAAATACTAGACATGCTACAATATTCTAATTATGGAGCTAACAGGAGGTACGTCTACGAGACACAAGATACAGTAGTAGGTGGGTTCTCCAAGTGGCCAGACACATGTACGGACCCCATGCATACATATCTAGGACTTGCCGGCCTTAGCCTTATAGGCGAAAGCGGATTGTTGGAAATAGAACCGACTTTGAATATAACTAAAAGGGCGTTCGAACACCTAAAGTCTTTGCACGCGAAGTGGGACAATGAAGATCTCCGTGTTTTATGAATACCTCTCATGGTCGTGAGAAAATGTTGGTAATTGTGAATGACGTACTTTATTAATGTTTAATCTACTTGGCGTGTGTTTGTGAGGTCGGATTTTAATGTGACACGGGCTCTACTGCACAAATAAAGGACCAAGTTTTATTATTGTTAATTAGAACGAACAAATTTTTTATATGTAACGCGTACAGTTGCGCTTCTAAATTCACAGTTACAACAGTTTCCTACCAACCTCGTTTGACCTAAGATTTCTATGAATTTTTAAGTTACCTACCGAAATTGTCGTAATTTATATGCATAAGTTTATAAAAACGTTCTTTATGCTAAAGTATTATTACTGTTGCATAATTCTTTTGTATAATATTGAATTTGTTAGTACTTAAAGTAATGTTTATGAATAAATAGGTGCTAATACGATAGGGTACCTAGGTTAGTACCTAACGGTGTCATTGGACAACGACTTTATGTTTAGCGTTTATAGTACAATATGAGAATTTCTCGCGACGTGCCATGAGCAGTTGAGTAGTTAGGCATTTATCAAATTATTGCACAAAATGTAATATTAAGCTGTTTAATGTAGGGCGCAGACATACAAGTTTTTACGAGATTCAAATAGACGTTAAAACGCAGTCAATTTTAACACATGGAAGTATCAAGTCTGTGTAGTCCGTTCACAGTAGGTAGCGTGTTTAAAAAAAAGATATTCCTTTTGGTCACAGATTAGTAAGATTAAAGTTATGGAAAATAGTAGGTTTATTATTTATCGTCATGGATTTGTTTTAAGATAACTTATACATATACCAACATTTTTATTATAGAAAAAATATTTCTTTTCATAGGAACATAACTGACCTACTCTTTTTTCCGTACTCAAATGTATTTAATGATTACTTAATTAATTCCTCAGTAACGATTTTGCTCCGAAAACATTCGTTAAGAATTTTGAATAAATATAAAATGACACTGAGTTACTGAGTGTCGGTTAAAAATATTTTACTGATTATATTGTGGAGGTAGACTTCCGAAGCCTAAACACAAAATGTAGGCGTACTTTATTAATAGAATGAATTATACAACGTACCAATGAAAGTGGAACTAATTATGTGAAATTAAAACGCTAACAGTTGTTTTAGAGAAGCGTCAATTAATTCATTTTGGTTCTTGCATCATTCAATGTAATTATTATTATTTTAGACTGGCTAGTTGACCCATAACCGGCGAGTGAATGCACGGTCGTATCATTTTCTCTGGTCAGGCTAGGTGGTGATTCTCTGAAAAACATTTATTTAATAAATCATTGTTCTCCCGCGTTGTTAAGTATATAAGTAACGGAACAACATCAATATTATTATTGGATCGCTTGAGAGAAGTGATATGATTTCATTTCTCAAAATCATTATTTCTATTTAAACTGGCAGAATTGTTAATTTTGAGGTTAACTGTTGAGGATAGGATGAATGATGTCATCGTGCATTTTTGCCTAATTTATGCAAAGAATCACCCAGGTACCTATTAAGACTATCCTTTGGGTGAACACAGAATGATTATATCATATCCTAAGTATGAAATGGCTTATTACCTAAAATTACCGAAATGCTGGTTTCACTTTCAAATAATTTTTAGACACGATAGAAATAACATTGGGGTTAACATAGTATTGCTATTGCTCTTTGCCAACGCAACCCCTTCCAGATACGTCCATAATTCGATTGTATGTTTCTCAGCTGGCTATTAATTTTACTTTCAGTTGGTAATTCTTTCAGACAGTTTTTTATGGATCGCCTACTAAGCAGGTTGTTAAATGATAGTAGTTTTATTATATATGTTTAATAGCAGTTAATGTTTTAGAGCGTTACCTACAGCGGGTTGGGGATCGCAGTTTCAAATAATCCCAATCTTTGTGAAATAAGTAGTTTCCAACTGCCGCAGGATATTTGTATGTGGAGGACAAATTAAAAAAGTCACTGCAGTTTTATATTATAAACCATTTCATAATGGAGAATTATATCGGTAGATGAATCTGCTAGTGAGGTCCAAGGCTAACTTATAAAAGTCGTAAGTACTAGTAGTATGCATAGAAGTATCAGTTACTCTGGTATTTAATGTATTTTTTTAATTATCGTCCTTGTTTCTTTGAACTATCAACTGTTTGAACGCTAGGGTTGTTTCAAATTGTTTAGTTTTTGTAGACAATAATTCCACACTATTTCGGTATTGGTATTACATCAAGAATTTTCCTACCACTTACCAAATCTTTTTGCGATTAGTCATCATAATGAAATACAAAAATTAAGACTGTGTAGATAAATGACGTTTATTATTTTGTTTTGTCATGAGCTTGTGTCAATGCAAACCAAACTATATGTCTACTACCATACATTACATTTTTATTTAATAATTTTACGTCTACTACAATATTTATATATCGAACGCAATTTTAATTCTGTATTTTAAAGCATTTGTACAGTGCATTTATATTTTGAGAAAAACATCGTTTCTGGGAAACGCCGTTATCAATAGGATATTTAATAACTTTATTTATTTTCCCTATTATTTTAATGAACTGAATCTTGGAACACAACAGTTTTAAGTATTTTTCCAACAGATAGATTTGAAGTTATAGTCTATGGACATTTAGTCGATTGGGACCTTTAGAATTTTCGCGTCACTAACGCCTGGTGAGCTAAATAGTAATTCGCGCGTTTGACATTTTGGTCAATCATATAACCCTAGGTACTTTTTTACAAGACAAGCATGAGTTACTAATCAGTACGTTATACTGATCAACATTTACACTTTTTAAGAGGCACTTACTGATTTTTTATAAAAAATATTTATATTTTTACATAATTAAATCCATCAGTTCCTGCGTTAGCAAATTGTGTCTTATTTCGTTGTGTTAAAGCTTGCATTGTTTTGTAATTGTGTGTTGCTTTTTATCGGCAAACCTTTACTAGTTATACAGGGTGCGAAAGAATGAAATATGTATTAGAAGTATCTGCGTTGTTTTAATTGTTTCTTCGGGAAATCGTTTATATTTTCCTAATAAATAAATTAAGTTATTTATTAGGAACATATTATAAAATATCATGTTTTTGAAAAAAAAACAGTAGATTTATGTAGTAGTTTTCTTCAAACTCAAACTTCTTGTTTAAAAATTACTCAAGACAGTCTTAAAATACTTTGTTCCCAGCTCCCAACGAGAAAAATTAAAGCAATAAATAAATTGAGTAGGAATTATTTTTATTTATTAAACCCCAATTGTTGTGAACCTGTTCTTGAAGAAGGGTAACATAAACATTCAAAGGAAAAATAATCATATCAAAATTAGAATAAGTCTTATAATGGACTGTTTTGCATAAATCACGCAGCATCGAATTATTTGAAATTCGAACAAATATCGCCAAATATGGCGCTAAGCAACAGGTCCACAAACATTAATTAACTATTTCGCTAAGGTCAACATTTTGTTATTTATTTTTTAATTTATTAGTAAAGGTTTGTCACTGTAATTTAAATGAAAAAGAAATAACGATGTTATTTTATGATTTGTGTTTAAAAGTTATGCGTAAATTATTATGTAAAGTTATAGTATTAGTTTTATTGGAAAAAAAGTAATTTGAACATGTAATTATGTCTATTTTGAGCATTTATTTCGATTTGTTTAAAAAATATTGAAATAATATAATGAAAGTTAAAATGAAGAATGTGTTTTATTTTCAGTTACCAAATGAACTACTTATAAATGAGATAAGGTTGTTTATTGCTTTTCGAGTACCTAATTAAATTATACACTAGCAGTTATTAGCATTACTCGCATTACTTGGAGCACACTTTGGTACCAATATTTTGGTCTTTTGTTTGGTGTCTATTTTGGTTCTTGATCTGCAACTCTGTCTTAGAACATCAGCCTTGTTATGCTCCATGTTGGTGGTCTATTGGCTTGGGTCGGGTTCTGATTGGGCGCCGAGCTATCCTTGCTCTCCGTCCGCAGACCCGGTACGCAGATCGGAAGTCGTCACGCAATCCTTTCCAAGTTGCATCCTTATAACCTGGAATTATTATTTCTAATTATAAGTTTGAAATCACCAATCAAAGTTGAGCAAGCGTGGCCATTATTATGATACTCAAACCTTCTACATATGAAAAGATGCCTTTAAACAGTGGTGGACAACTTACAGGGTATGCTTATTGTGAGTTATTGGGGATTTACGGATTGAGCATGGGGGACAGGGGACGAATTGGGCCCCCGGTTTCCTCAATCACACGGCGAAACATAACGTAGGTAAGTGTTGGTTCACGCCAGTACTCTCTAAGGCCGTGGTATCACTCCGGTAGAGCCGGCCCATTCGTGCCAAAACATGACGAGTAAATATATTACATATACCGTTGTTATCGACTTATTATCCTTAACTTTACTTCAACAGGCAAACAAAGACCTAGGAGTCTAAAGCTAGCAATTGTATAGCAATTAAGAATCCATTTATAGCATTAGAACATTTATTTTCTCATCAAAGCCTGTGGCTAGCGAAGAAAACATTTGTTCTCTAAACAAATGAACGATTAAGTGTTCGAGGGGAATTAGAGTGATTACCGTGACGTCAGTAATTACGGCAAGTGACGCATAATTTCACGAAAGACATCAAGTTGGGTGAGTTGCGGAATTAACATAGAAGTAAGTTCTCTGATCTGTCACACTTGAGCGTGAAATTGTCTGCATTCACGTCGTTGAACAGCCAGACATATGCACGTTATATAATGTGTCTCAGAAATTAGCTAGCCGTAAGTCCATTGATTGTTCTTGCTTGATGTAGTTTGTTGAGGGTGAATTGTTAGATACCTAAGTGACTAAGGTGTTTTGAATAAGTTTAATGTTTAAACAGTTTTTGCTTTTTTCTATCTTTAGGGCTTATTGTTAAGTATCTGTCGTAGACTTTGTAAATTATGGCTTACATGCACACATAAATGTTCAACGAGGTTACACGACTACTTTCAAGTTACTTTGGAGGCTACATGGGTGGCGCGGTGGCTGAGGAACCGACAGCCGTGTAACGTAGGTATCGCGGGTTAAATTCCCGCAGAGGCAACACACAGACACAGACACATTTAGAATGATCTGGTACACAATAGAAAATCCTACAAAATAAGAGGCATTACTTTTTTTTTATAAAGAATGTATGGACAGCAATTTAAAACCTAGTTTAGTTTTAAATCTAAATTCATCTTTTAACTAAAAAGCTAGCAATAAAATAGATAGAGAATACAAGTTTTATTTCTCTTCGTCGGAACAATTAGGTAGGGGTGTAGTTGCACTACACTATCCTACACGATTTTACACTAACGGTTCATTCGGTGAGCCGTTTCTACACTGGTTCATTACCCCACCAAGTGTGGACCACAGATACGTACGAAGCTTGGCTGGCAGCCGGTAAACTAGACTTAGTGAAGTATTAGTAAGCGCAGCTCTATCTCGTCGGCACACAGCGCCAAGGAACGCAAAATAGAGGTGCTGCATTAACAGCTAATGCTTAGGATTTCACAGTGTTGTGCGCAGCTGTAACTTCAACATGTTATATTCATCGCATGGCGAGGCAAGTGTTTTGATAGTATGTGGCAAATGTTTTGAAATTGTGTTCGTAATAAGAATAATTTCTCTTTTTGGTGATGGCTGTTGGTGCTAATCGTAACTGTAGATTATGTAGGTATCTCCATCTCTACAGCCAATCACCATCAGTATGACCATGGCCATTTTATTTATCATAACATAGTACCTACTTATTAAAATAAAATCTCTTTCTCTGTCCAGTGCAAATCGGTACAGTGATCAAATAGGGAGGTTTATATCTACATTAAATTTAACATCCATTTAGTAAATTGTGAAGTTTAGTAGGTATCAGTACCTAGTCAAGACGAGGCGGGTCGCTAGTTTTAGATAAAGTATCTAAGAAGAATTGAGGTTTGCTACTGCAAACCTCAATTCTTCTACTAATACCTACTAATACCTAGGTTAATTACCTACAAATCATTTTTGTATTAGTCAATTCATTCATCAACATGTACGGATTATTAACATGACATTAGAAACATTTATTACATCGAGTTCGTCAATATTTACGTGAGATATTATTATTTACCTACAAGCGACGGACAAAGTTGAAAAACAAAATTGAAACTTCATACAAAAACAAGTCTGAAAGCAATTATTTTGTAATTAATCACTCGGAGTCCGAAATAAAACCGCCAAAAAAGTCTCGGTAGATACCGGCCGCACATTTTATCTGAGATTTTCTCCGGTCGCAAATACGTACAATTTACAATTCC
Organism: Spodoptera exigua; assembly: GCA_902829305.4. NCBI lineage: Eukaryota > Metazoa > Arthropoda > Insecta > Lepidoptera > Noctuidae > Spodoptera > Spodoptera exigua. The sequence continues at coordinate 6,191,839 of LR824616.2, read as the reverse complement.
GATCCACGGAGTGAGCCTACCTATTCATCATTTAGATTTATAGTCCTTTATCTAGCCGATCTGTTCTTGTTTAATTAATGGAAGTAAGAAAATTTCGTCGCACAAATTCCTAAACATGCCCTCAGATTCCGTTCTCTTGACGTTTTGGTGACAGCTCTACGACCCTCGTTGCTTTTCTGACCCAACTTAAAATAAATTAGGAGAATTCATAACCCTGTTCCGTAAACTATGTCTTTTGTTGTAATGTTTTAAAGTGATCTTAGAATCCAATGAGGAATTTAATTTTGAATTTTCAACGGATAGATGATTCGTTTTAAAACAGGTATTCGTAGGTAGCAGAATTACTAAAATGGTTTCTTTATACTTAGTTTATGGTTTAGATGAATTTTGTAGGTTATTTTGACATTTCAATAGATACTTATAAAGAAAAACGAAACCGTCTATTATTATCTATAATAATTTAGTGGAATAAGATTGAATGACAGTTGATAATGTTGTAAGTAATAATGTACCTATGTAGGAGGCCGTTACAGGCTCCCAAATTAGATACCCGTTTTCTCTTAAACCTTATTTTCCCGCTCCATTACCTGCCGTCAAAAACTTAAAAATCGAATTGTCCAAACACAATTTAGAGAACGAAATAGAAAAAAAAACTTTTAAATATTTTTGTCGTTGGAAAAGCTTTTAAAAGACCTCGTTTACTTATTCTTCGTATAAGTAAGAGTAACTGGCAGTTTGTCGGGTCGCCGTCGTAAACGGTTTGTTCCCTAAACAACCCATTAGAATGTAATCAGAACTTGTATTAATTTCGCTGCGCCCGTCACGTGGACTTGCAGGAGTCGGTGTTGTTCCATAGTTCTAGCCGTATACATTTAGAATTTCCTGTAGGTACTCCTACGGAGGAAACGGCTGAACTAACTTTACCAATTACGGCTTTATTATTATTGGGTTGGTATTATAACTGAGCGTGTATAATCAGCTGTGTTCAACGTTTGCAGTTGCATTTGAATTTTAGAAACTTTGATATTTTCCTTGGGATTATTATGTTTTGTATTATTGAAGTGTGTTTCCTAACTGAGTCTAGTAGTTAGTTCTCTTTCTGAAGTTGCTCGTTCGTGGATATTTGCTGAATGAGATTGTCGCGTGTGTTTTGTGAGATTGTAAAAATATAAATATGCATTCTACTGTAATGAGGTAGTTTCAAACTTAACTTAGTTTTGGAGAATATTGTAGGAATACGTGTTTAAAATGTTTTTTCAGATAAGCTGATGGTAAGTCATCAGTGCCATCCACGAGTATATTGCCGACCTTTTGGGGGGTTTTGGCGATTTTGGGATTGGGGTTGGGTTTTCAGTAATCTCACTTACAAGGCAAATCAAAAGCTGTGGATGTTTCACGCCGGTCGAGTCGACCCATTCGTGCCGAAACATGGCTCTGGCACACTTGAATACAAATTAAAGAATAGAAGAAGGGAAGCTTTGGACTTTTAAAATAGCGATTCCAGAGAGGTGGGACCCTTCGTCTTTTATTTTTGAAATTGGTAAACTGCATCGGCTGACAGTGTTATGTAACTTATATGCAATTCGTGCGCGTCCGTCGTCTGAAAGCAGACTTTATTGTAACTTGTAAATATTGAGTGCTCAAAGGGACTTTTGTCCCTTTTTTGATTTTACCGTTGAGTGCTACAAGTGACTATTGTCCCTTTTTCCGTTCCAGTGCGATACGACATCATAATATATTTATTTCTTTCTATCACACGGTGTTTTAATATTTTTTCTCTTTTCTACTCGAATCTTATTAGATTTCTTCATGCTAAAAATACGACGGTAGTACAACACTGGTTCATTCGGAATAAAAAAAATACTGTCAAAGTCAGTTGTTGGTTCTCGCGCGTTTGGCGGGTGTTATCTCGGGCTAATTTTATTACAAATCAATTGTGTTTAAGTAGGTTCTTATTATTTATTCGTGTGTAGATAGAATCCTTCCACCATTACAAGTCATAAATATATATGTTACCGCTTAGCTTTTAAAAATAATCTTTTTTAAAGTTCAAACAATCATTTTCAACTATAGTCATTGTTTACAGCTATAAATAAAAACATTTGAAACTTAATGTCAACAAACACTTGAACGACTTGAAAGAGTCATTCATTAGCTTGAATAAAAACATTACTTGAGGCGACTTAAATTACCGACACGTCACAAAACATAAACATCTTGTGACCTTGGCCGTCTGGCGCGGCGCGGCGCCATTTTTTTTTGCAACGTGAGCACTTGACGTGTTTTTTATGAAATTGTCAAATCACTCAAACGGTTAATAGATAAATCACACATCTACATCAGCCTGTAAGTGCCCATTGCAGAGCAAAGGCCTCTTCTCACACGGAGAAGGTTTGAGCAGATTAAACGCCACGCTTGCTCAAGGCGGATTGGTGATTTCAAACTTATACCTAGAAATTATAAGTCCAGGTTTCCTCACGATGATTTCCTTTACCGTATGTCAGTAATCAGTCATATATTATGTCAGTAATAATCTTAGAAAGTTCATATGACTCGTAAAAAGTCACATTGGTAAGTGCCAGGTTTAGAATTCGCGTCCGCATGCATGAGAAGAGGGCGCCTTAACCTGACGACAAGACAAATGAATCACATTTATCTGACGGCGTCGATCTACTTATCTTTAACTCTTTTGGACTGTAGATGTGATGTTATGACGTCATTATACCAGCCTCACAGAAAAAGGTAATAAGAAATAATTGACACGATGAGATTGACATCGTCACAAAATGTGTACAAAAATCCTTTAAAATAAATGACATTCAAAAAAAAAGAAAAAAGCAATAATTGAAAACCTTAACAAATTCTATTTCTTAAGTATTAACTTTGTACTATTGAAAACGCTAATATTTTACTCAATACAAAGACATTGAAAGGCCAAGTTATTTTTTTTATTAAATAGGCATTAGTGAGAACCCTAATTTAACGTAAAAAGATAAATGGTCTAAAGATAAAGTATGAAGGTTATTTGGACCCAAACATTAAAAGTAGCTAAGTATGTTTGGGCTTGAGTCTACTCATTGAAATTAATATGAAAAGTGTTTACAATGGAAATCCCCTGCGTGTTCTATCTTCTATAATAATTTAATAAAATTAGCCCTAAGGTACAATAGAGCTGACTATTGAAAAATTGGTCAGGTAAGATAGGCATCCCTATTTATGATATCATGAACAAAGCGTTTTGTTTTCTGAGAAATTCTTAAGCGGTATCCTAAATAGAAATTAGATTAATACTTGTTTATAAATAAATTTAGGTACCTTAGAGGCTGATTTTTCAATGGTTAGATAAAAGTTGTCTGCGGAAGAATTATAATGCCGTCGCGTCAGAATGTTTATATAAGACAGTGACAGCAACAACTTCAGATAACATTTATCTGACAATCAGCTCCCTTTAGCAAACAATGATTTTTGTTCACACTGGTTATTATTATTATTTTGTATGTTCGTTTCCGTTCACGGGATCACAGGATCCCGGACCTTTGGAAGGCGTACGAGGGGCCGAAGCCAACTCGCAGAGTCCCGTTGAACAACTTTAATTTAAGTGAAATGGGAAATTAGCCGGCAATTATCCCTGTATGCACTATGAAAGTGCAGCCAAGGATAATCCCCGGTTGATGCAGAACTATTGCGAAATGTGGTAATATTTAGAAAGGGATATGGGTATGGGTTGCTATGAATGGACGGATGGATGGTGTATATGATAACTATGCCCCATGGGCCCCTGCCCCTGACCAATATTGATACATACGGATAAACGGGGTTATAATTACCTAATTTTGAACAGAAGTATTAAGAAAAACAGTAAAGTTCTCGTTTCTAAAAATAATCTGGTTCGGGGTAAAACGGATCTGTTCAGACTTAATAAGTCAATCAAGTTACAAAAGGTCAATCTTCTAGGAAGGGTTAGGTACTCCAAATATCTACAATTTATTTAATCAAAGAATGCTTACTTTGAGTAATAGTTCGAAACTAAGTCAAACTTATAAAAAACACGAACAAAGCCTAATCCCCAAATCCCTATATCTCCGAAACCCTAATCCCCAAAAAGCCGGCACCGCAGTTTCGTTGTCATGGTATAGCTCAACAATGCCTTTACCGATTTGGCTCATTTTGGTCTTGAATTATTCGTGGAAGTCCAGAAAACTTTTAAAAATGTTGAAAGCGTATAAAATCGACAAACACAAGGGCGGTGCCGCGGGGGACCGCTAGTTTAATACAAAATATTGCTTTAAAATAACTTAAAATCTATTCGTATAAACAATTCCTTCTTCTCATGCATATAGAATTAAATATCTACTGAAATCTATCTATTTGTAGTATCTGTGTCAAGCTTCTAAGAGATCTGGTTGTGAGATTCGATGCAGTGGCTGAGTGATATCGTGTTACCATGCAAGTGACGTCTGGTGTCGCATACTATGCAGATTTGAGCGCTACCAACCGTTCTTGCCATATTTATGGGTGAATATACTGTTATTTATTAAACTGTTCCGACTTGTGTGAAATATGTTTGACAAGAATAAGATTTTGTGTTTTATTACCTACTATTATGGTTGTAATCGGTACGTATACATTACGATTTTTACTGATGTTGCGGTCTTTTTTGTGAGGGGAAAATGATCAAATGACTTGTCTTGCAAAGGGTTCGGCGAGAGGGGGTATCAGACTCTTATGGACTAAAATTACCCGATACCTTAATTTGCTAGCCCCCCAACCTCGGCTGAACATCGGCCCTGTAGGGTCTGTAGTGGTTTATTGGTTCTTTGCGCGCGCGCGAACGTTATGCGTCGTGCGCTCGGGTGGCGAATTTACTTGGACTTTTCAAATAGCAAAAACAAACCAGTCCAGTCAACCCTTGGTTTAATAAACACACCAAATTAAAAACAAGAGACCAGAAACCCTCCAAAACAATGCTTAGGTACTTCATTCTACAGCTTATACAAATTTGATAGCAAGAGGAATCTAAAAGCGTGTAAACACGTGGAAAACAATAGCAATTTACTTGTATATTTGTTTTCCTAAAATATACATTATTTGTGTAAGTTGTAACTGAAATACGAGCGGGGTAAACTGGTCCGGACGGGGAAAATACCCCACGGGAAACCGAAGAAGTATTAGGTAGTATACATGATGTATATTTAAAACCCTACAGGTTTTCAGTACATACGTACGTTGTATATTTTGGGGTCTTTAGTCGGAGCTGTGTTTATTACTTTCATTATAACAGGCAGTTATTTTCAAAGCTTCATTATGTTAACAAAAATATGTAATTGTTTGATGGAAATGGGTATCGAATATCGCTGGTATTCTAGTGTTTTATAAAAATGATGTGTTTGTAGGTATCCACTAATGAACTTTAGAAAAATTGGTGTGGGGTTTGGTCTTTATAAATGAGTTCATTCTTTTTGATGTTTTCAACACCTAAAGGGATTGTGATGGTGTGATAGGTGACCACGTAAAACTCACTAGAAACTAATTGTATCTTCAATATCAGTATCTACAGTACATTTTATAGCCAAATGCAAATGTTATTGTATAAACAATTTTTGTTTCAACAAAAGCCCAAGCACAACACTATTGAACCAAATTCTGAAATGCACCTGAAGTAAAACTTTTGTTGTGTAAAGGCGTTAAAAAGGGGAGGGGAAGGTGTCGCGGCAGTATTGTCCCTGGGCAGTAACACGTACGAATCCGTGCCGGCCGTGCCTAACTCGCCAAGTTTGGACTAAAACTCAACAAAGCCCAGAAAGCACTTGAGTGTCATCACAGTCTCGCATTTCTTTGTCCATTTAGCAGTCCGTCCTGAGAAATGGACGTTTTAGCCAGTGATAAAAGGCAACTTTTATTTAAAAGGACTTGAATGTTCTCCGAGCCAAGTTTGTTGAGTATTTTTGCCTCCAGAGTAGGCATTTCCTTTGAATGTTTCCTTTTTATTTACGTAAGCACGCAGAGGAAATGGGGAGTTTCATTACGTTTGCCCATAACTCTGAATTTCTTTTGTTCTTACTGATCCCGATACAGGGTAGTAAATAAAAACAAATAAATTTATAAGTTCGCTGTGTATTGTTAACTGCGCGAGTGCGGATTGGTAAATATGAAATGATTGATGGGCTGTGAGGTAAAACTTGTTTGCTATCGCGACAATGAGTGCAATGCTTTACGCTGATTGAAAAGTTATGAGACGCACGAGTTTTTCATAAAATTAAATTTTAAATGAGCTGTCAAGGCGCTCGCTCTTACACGTGAATCAGGAACACGTACCTATTTAATATTTCCATTTTATTTCTTTTATTTTAAATGAGTTTTAATTTAAATTTAGAATTAAACTTTTCTTCTATTATTTGAAGTCTTGGCATTACAAGTAAAAGTTGTCTTTATGTGTTCATTGTCGTCAAAATAGCATACATGGTAAATGATTATACTCTTTGGAAAGTAAATAGGTACCTCCGCCACTACTCGCTTTGCCCATAGCCAATAGTACCACCATAAGTACGTACATATGTTTAGGAAAAATATTCATCGATTATATTATATATTTTTATTAGATTTAAAAATACATATATAATAAATAAAACCTCCTTGAGGATACCACGTTTTAAAAATACTGCATTCGTTTAACCCGGAAATAAATCTCTTTGCTAAAGCAACGAGGTAATGATCAATAAAAGTAACCTAGAAAGCAACAGCTGTCTAATATCTCAATATTCTTATTTTATTTACATTCCACGAGACAAAGGAATTCAGTTTAAACGTGCTTCTGTAAAATAAAGCGAGAAAACATAAGAGTTGTATTGAAAAGCTGGCGTTACACTGAGTTTCATAACAGAAACATTTTTGACATTTGAATCCAGTACACAAGGTGTTCTAAATATAAATTCCCAGACATTAAGCGTTGTTTTTGGCAAAGCGATTGCGTTTAGTGCATTTTGAACCATAAAATTTAGTTGGGAAAGCTCTAGACTATTATATTGAAATGTCTCATTATAATTGCTTCGCTTCCATTAACAGTAAAAGATTCAAACGAAAGGTCTCAAAGAAGATCTTTCTAGGTATCTTTTATTCATCAGAAAATGCTCGCTTTCAGCGTTTTTGTCTTGGACCGTGAAATTTAATTTTAGGTCGTAAAGAGTTAATGTCTGTGTCTGTGTCATTAAAAATGAATACTGATACGTTGCTAGTTGTGTAGTTATAGAAACATGCATAGAAAAAATTTTCATTAGTGAATATTAGCTTCTTCGTAATAATGTGTCATACTGGCTTGTGTGTGTGTATGTGTGTGTGTGGGTGTGAGTCCTTAACTGTTTCAGTTTTTATTGAAATAGAACGTAATCGTCGTAAAATTTGAAAAGTTATGTTAAATTTTTTACACACAAAAAAACACTAGTTATCAGAAAAATCTTGACAATCAGCTATATCTTTGAGTCTTTCTGTCTCATATAGTTAGTTTTAACAATAAAAATATTCTTAGAATAGTCCACTCCACTTCAAGAAACAAGTAGGAAGTAAAGATAAAATTATACTTAGACAGGTATACCTACGTTACTATTCCTATATGACGAACATACAGACTCTTTGGACGAAGACCAATTTAACATAAACAATAGATAAAAAATTATCATCAACAACTGTCCATGCTAGACCATCTTTGGACTATTTGCGTTTTCTACATAAAAGGTTCAGTTATCATCCCCAAGTTTGGCAGGCGCGTTGCAAGTCAAATTCAAAGTCAAAGTCAAAAGTCAAAAGTCAAAAGTCAAAAGTCAAAGTCAAAGTCAAAAGTCAAAAGTCAAAAGTCAAAAGTCAAACTCAAAGTTCAATAATTATTTTTCAACTATAGGCAATTTTGAATTTGAAACAAAAAAATCTAAATGTTCAACTTTGTGTCGGTCTGTCGATCTGCCTCTAGGGAAGCTATTTGCTCGTTCCGAACTGTAGATTCCTATGGAGTCTAGTTTAGAACACTCCTGCCCGTCTCTGTCAAACTCAGAAATCGATTAGACTGTTTAACAACTCTCGAGGAAGAGGAAGGTTATAAAAGAGTATTCCACTCTGCCCCGCTTAACTGGCTATATAACATATAGCACACCATTAGTCATTTTTATGTCCTACAAAATGTTCAGTAACAATATTGAATATTTTGATTGCACCATTCATACTAGCATGACGTCACAAATATGTTATCGTGGTCGCCCATTTTTCTACTTGATTGGATTAATAGACCTATATTTCATACTAATTTAATAAACTTTCAATATTTTATAGAAAAAGTATTTTTATAGGAACAAACACATTGATTGTGTTAAAAAATTAAGTTCTGATAGATTTTTTTATTTATTGCGAGCATCCTATAAGTGATACGTCAGTCAAAAAGAGCCAATCTTTAAAAAAAACTTTAGATTGTCATATAACCAGTTGGTTACATTACCAGCGATTCCATATTTCTTGGTCTTCCGCATTCATAAATCTAGTCGAACAAACTCGACGGCTCCTCCAATCAATAATAACACTTATATCCACTAGTTTAAAAGGCAATTTTCCATGATTTTAGAATTCCAAGGTTTTTATTCGCTTGCCAACCGATCTATCTGTGTGTGAAGACGGTTCGCTAGGAAAGCCCGAGAGGCGAATGGGATGGCACTTTTTCAGGACACGAAAAATGCATTTGTGATTTCGTCATAAACGTTTCTCAGCCGGTTTCTAGAAAAGGTATCTGCGACGTGATTGTCGCTTTGCGCTAGTCTTTTATGAGTATTTCAGTTTGTAGTGTATAAATAGATAATAATCGTTATAATATTGCTTCAGATATAAATGTCTCTTTAAAAAAATGTGGAGTCTGTTGAGTGGAAAAAAGTTGAAGGATGTTCTTGCTCGTTCTTAATTTTGAAAAAAGGACCTAACTTCTTTATATGTATGTGGCTCGATTGAAATAAACACTTTATTTCACATTTTATTTTACAATTATGAAATAGTAATAGTCTACAAATAATGTTTATACATAATTCTGATACCTACACAATAGGTATCAGAAATTTGTTTTGCGCTAAGGAATCCCTTTCACAACTTTCAAGATCAATCCAAATTCAATTACTACATTAATTCTATGCAAATACTATTCAAAAAGTTTCAAAGGTCAAAGGGATTGATTTCTGCACGGAATCAATATTTGATTTAATTATTATATCAACCCGAAACCTGTGTTTGGAATGCAGATAATTCAGTAGAAGTAAATTTATATATTTTTTTTATGGTATAAGTCGGCAAACGAGCAGACGGATTACCTGATGGTAAGCAATCGGCGCCGCCCATGGACACCCGCAATACCAAAGGAGTTACGAGTGCGTTGCCGGACTCTTGGGGATAGGGGTTGTGGATATAAGGATTGGGAAGAGATAGGGGAAGGGGAGGGATTGGGCCTCCGGTAACCTCACTCACACGGCGAAACACAAAGTTGTGGTTTGTTTCACGCCGGTATTCTGTGAGGCCGTGGTATCACTCCGGTCGAGCCGACCCATTCGTGCGAATAAGGTGGGATAGGTATAGTAACAAGTGTGGGAGAGCCACACTTGTTACTATACCTATCCCACCTTATTACTATATAATATTAATATACTTAGTAATAAGGTTGAATATAGATAACAATAAAAACCATAATGAATAAAGTTTTGTAGGCTTGAATAGATATTTCAAAACTTCCTCATAAATGTTCACTTTTCTCGTTAAAATAATTGGCCAATTTCCATTGTTTCTAAGGCTTTAAAATTGTTGAAGGATTTGAAAACTAGGCGAGTTTCCTCTCCCTAGGCGACCATCTATTCTTTAAGAACAGAGTTTATGTCTACAAAGACTTTGGACTTAGAAGGTTTTCTAGGTTTATTTCTATTGAAAACTACGGTTGTATAGGAAACACCATTTGTCTTAAAGATTTCTAGGAAATTGAATTTTGTGGTCAATTGATTAAAAACTGCATTTTTATTATTATGTGTTTTATGTAGAAAATATTTTAATTATTTAAGTGTCAGAAAGCTTAGCTTCGGTATGAACGATTCGGCTCGACCGGAGTGATACCACGGCCTCACACTAAACCGGCATGAAACTTTTGACACACAAATAGCTTCACTAAGAGGACTGACCGACACTATATCTTCAAAATTTTGTCTGACGTTCAAAAGTGCCTGTCAAAGGGTCTAATTGGATCGATTTTTGACGTTGAATTTTTTTTGTGTTTCGCCGTATGAGTGTGGTTACCGGAGGCCCAATCACTTCTCCTCCCCCATTCCTTTCCAATCCTTAAATATCCGAAACTCTTATCCCTAAAAAACCGACAACGCTCTCGTAACTCCTTTCTTGTTGCGGGTGTCCATTGGCGTCGCCGATTGCTTACATGCATCAGGTTATCCGTATGCTCGTTTGCCGCTCTACAACATAAAAAATATTAAATCCTGCAATAATTTTAATGTCTATAACGAAGACTATTGGCTTACAATTTCTACTTTTTAAAATGAAAAAGGAATTAATCTTGCAAATTCCTACTTGTAAATTTTAACTGTATTGAGCGAGTAAAGATCATTGAAAGTGAGTAGGTACTCATGTTTATCTTTGAGCTGTTAATGCTTCGTGGATCTAAAGGTTTAAGTTATTTGGGAAAGGCTTAAGGCTTGAGGTCGAATTTCAGCCGGGTCTTTAAGGAGCTATCAGGTAATACGAAACTGAAGGTAACGGGAAGAAATGCCGGTAGTAGATTGAAATCCTTTGAAATTACAAAATAGTATAGATTCTGTAGAATGTTCCTCGTGATTTGAGTGGAATGCTCGTCCACTCTTAAAGTATTGAATTACACCGATTCACGTTTTCGTATGGTACTTAGTATCGAGATTTTTATTACTCAAAGATTTCGTAGTAGCACCACGTGGACTGAATTCTATATGTATTGGGAAAAATGCTTGCTTCACACTACTGATAACATAAATATTTATATTTTCGTCTGTTGAGGTTTCTTGTAGCAAAGTTGTACGTTGTAGTTATAATTAATACACAGAACGTCTATCCGCTAGTTTATACGAGTAATATCTTCACAACATTGGCAGAACCGAAACTTTTCCACCGAAAGCCATGTTTGGCGTGACACAAGAAACTACTAAGAATATTTATCCAGCACATCTGCGCATCTTTATGAATGGCCCGAAACTTATACGAAAGTCGTATAAAGTATTCTGGCTGTATATTTTGACCCCGATAAATTTCAAGCTACGACTTATTGGTATTAACAGCAGTACGGATTAGTTTTCGAGACGGCCGGTGACCCTGTATCTTAAAGGCAGGGTTAATGGGAGCAAACCGGAACAAACGACGCTCATTCGTCTTGGTAAGAGAGCTGCTATTAGGTATTTCACTAGTACTAAATGGTTTTTGTCCGAGTTCCTCCGCTTGTATGTTTTAGGACGAGTTTTTGTGTTGTTCCGTTTTATTTTGTGATTAGGAGCGGAATAAATGCGGAGTGGGCTGTTCAGTTGAAGAATATACACTAAAAGCCGCGTATCTACAGGTATAGATCTATTGTATCTTTTTCTTCATGTAACACAAAGTTAGACAAACAATTCCACGCCTTAGCGATCCTGCTGATAAAACTGGAGGCGAACAGAATCGTGCGTTTGGGTGGGATATCCATTATGAAGCGGTGATACTTTGCTGGTTGTTTTATGGTACGATAGTAGAAAAGACCAGGGGGAATCAAGCTATAAAAGCTCCTACGGACACTCTTCGAAATGTATCCGAAAAAAAAACATATATACCTAAGGTCAAATTGAGAAACCTCCTCCTGTTTGGGATTTCGACTTTCTGTATAAGGTATGAAAGTCGGATTTCCATATTATATTAATAATTTTGTAAACATTTTCCTATTACAAGTGAAAGGAAACTCCCTGTCCGTTAACTTTCTTATTCATTACACGAGCAGATTCTTTATGAGGATAACTATCTTTATAAAATTGATTGTGGAGCTTGTAAGTCTCAACGATGCCGACTAACCGCTTTTATCCATTTAAAACACCTTAAGGCGCTTTGTGTTTCTTGAGCAAGCGAAGCCATCAGCTCCAGCTTGCATATTATTTATTTATAAAAGGAGAAGAATGAAAAATCTCCCCTCAAAGTAGGTTCCTCAGGAAATATGCCATTTAAAATGTATATGTTTATTAGGATTCTACCTAATCATAATAAAAGTAAGAAAGGTCACGATGACTCAGTTTCATTGACATGATAAATTAATTTTCTTGAGTACTTAGTTTAAAACTATACAATACTAGTGGTAACTTTAACAGGCTGCTTTGTTAATGGTAATAGTGATAATATTACGTTAACATAAATTGTGTGACGTCACAGCGTGGATTATTAACAATATTAATTTGTAACCTAACAAAGCTAATAATGTGATATTCACAGGATTTACACAGTACGGTGATTAGGTTCTGTCCACATTACTTGTTATTTATAGGGTTGACAGATATTGAATGAAACGTGGTTGCTAATTTTGTATATATTTATTTAACAGCTAACATGTTTGAGTGTAAATTAATACCTCAATGGAGCTCTTTATGCTTTTATTTAATTAAACTATTCCAATATGTTTTGAAAACCAATAATTAAACTGTTTTAGACACGGAGTTAGAATATCACGTATAATATTTATGGTGACATTTATTCATTTAAATATCTGTTTGTTATAATATAAAAGTAAAACTATTTGATTTTATATCTGTATATGTAGTATTAATGCTGGAGGACACTGAACCGCTAAACATTTTCGATGTGGAATTTAAAGTAGAAGTTGTTCGAGTATTTGTATTAGACTTTTAGTCCCATTTGGGCGCCAATATGAAAGTTGGCGGCCAAGTGAGCTCAGTTAGGAACTATCACAGTGTGTATTTATAATGCAAATAATTTTAAAAAATATAATCCAAATGTGGTGGTGGCCCGGAGGATAAGGCGCCCGCTTCTCATGCATGAGGGTATGGGTTCGAAACCTGGCAAGTACCAATGTGACTGTTTTCGAGTTATATGTACTTTCTATGATTATTTAGACACCACTGACATACGGTGAAGGTAAACATCGTGAGGAAACCTGGACTTATAATTTCTAATTATAAGTTTGAAATCGCCAACCCGCATTGAGCAAGCTTGGTGATTAATGTTCTAACCTTCTCCGTGTGAGAAGAGAGAGGCCTTTGCTCAGCAGTAAGCACTTATGGGCTGATGATGATGATGATGATAATCCAAAACTTTATTATTATATATCGAGAAATTAAATGTTAGTAAACAATGATACAAAAAGATAGTGTAAACAATAATTGAAAAGTTTGCGATTGTTTTTCTCTTAAATAAAGTCTGTGATGCTGAAATGACGAGGTTGGATCGCATAAAGATTTACAACCAGCAATTTATCATCATACCTTTTTACGATCCAACCTCGTTATTTTTCATAGAATATTTCATTTCGTTCAGGATTAATTTATTCCAGAGAAAATTTCTTCAACTCACTGTATTGAATTGTTTTTATTAATTAAATTATCCACCGACATGACAACTGCTCCTCCAATTAGCAAAGTCTATTTATTTCTTTGGCAGAGTCTATTTATTTATAGCAATCATTGTTTTCATGTTCTTCAAATGGAACCAGTCTATTGTTGACACACTTACATACATCTAAGACTTATATATCCAATTGAGCCACTGAAAAAGTGATCCATAATTACTCCCAGAAGACCATGACCCTAATTAAATGAGCTCATTCTGTTCCACGACACAATCTCTTCTGGAAGTCAACAAAACCATTGTACTCGACAAAAACTTAGCTAGAAATTTCCCTAGCTCATCAAACGTGTCCCTAGGCGGTGCCAGCCCTAATTAAATTCTGCAAGGCTGTAAATCACGCCTAAGATAACGTTCACACGGCATACGATAGCGCTGACGTACATAGGCTACGTGACAGTTTACACCTTTGTAGAGTAATCCCTGTTTACCACGGGGACTCTTATCATTTAATTATGTTACACTTCTTAAGGCTAGACTTGTTTGGTCTGTGTGAAGGGGCACGTATTTGTGTTTTATGAATGTTTGGGTTTCAATGTTTGGTGGTCTTGGTTGTATAGGCAACCGGGTACTGACGATCTGGTAACGGTTCTGTTTGGAAGATTTTGTACGCATTATTAGTACGCAAAATTTCTTCAGTTCTATTTTAGGTTTTCTTAAAGTTGAAAACGCTTCGTATGAATGTATGAAAAAATCTAGTAACAGTTTGTCGGTTCGAAGAATATGATTCTAGCAATATGGAAAATCGTTTTCTATTTCCGCCCTCAGTTCGCCGCGGGCTGAAGCTGTTCTACGATAAATCATGCAAGAAATACAACACGCGACAGAATATTCTAGTATTTGCTTCACACGTAACCGTGTAGAAAGCGATATTATCAGAAAATGTTGATTAGGTATAGTCGTTGACAACTACATTAATAAATACTTTAAGTGTGGGAGAGCCATGCTTCGGCACGAATGGGTCAGCTCGACCGGAGTGATACCACGGCCTCACAGAAAGCCGGCGTGAAACAACCACAGCGTTGTGTTTCGCCGTGTGAGTGAGGTTACCGGAGGCCCAATCCTTCCCCACCCCCAATCCCTCCTTAATCCTTAAATCTCCAAACCCCTAATCCCTAAAAGGTCGGCAACGCACTCGTAACTCCTCCGTTGCAGGTAATCCCTCTGCTCGTTTGCCGATCTATCACATAAAAAACATTTGATGAACTTAGTTAAAGTTGTTCCAGGACAAATTAATGGGATCCATGTCGAACTAAACAAATAAGCACTCCGGTATTGAAAACTTAAAGCTAAATAACGACAAAACTATGTTTAAGTTATGACCATTTTAGTTCCTCTTCCATTTTACCTTTGCAATGCTAACCAAAAACAAAAGCATTTGAAAACAGATTGCATTTAAGTGGAGTAGCGAATAATAGTTTTAGCCGCCGTAAGCGGTTTACAAACTACAATGTAAACACTAGTATTACATGTTTCGCAAAATTCATACCCATTCAGTGAAACAAAAGTGAATTTAGTAAAATTTACAAAGGCCACGTTGAAAGGACGTGTTTAAAGTTGTAGGCGTAGTGTAGTGTTGTTAGCTGGGCGATTGTAGGGACCGCACGTAGGGACCACTAGCGACCGGCCGCACCGGCGCGCCTGTGGCTAATTGCTCAGCAAAACGCCTGTTGTAAACTGACAATTATCAAAATTATCTTGCTTATACAGCGTATGACATTCTCTACTTAAACATGAATTTATTCAAAATATAATTTGTTAAATGATTGTTGTTTATAAAAAACAGTTTGTATCCTACTTTAATAAGTTAGGTGAAAGGCTAAGCCGTATCATATTTAAATTTTTCTATATTTCATGTGTTCATACTCCGAATAACGAACTAAAAACGATGAAAAAAAAAACTATAAAAAATAAAGCATTGCATCGTTTATACACCTTTGTTTAGGAAACTGGAGTTTAGTCGCTACTTTATGCGAGTAAAAATTTTGTTTTTAGTATTTTTGCCGTTTTAAAATTGGAATAAATGGGATACCGTTTTTGAAAGTTATGCAAATAATATTTTAAAAGCGACTAGGTATTCATGGAACTTGATGAAAATGGATGGGTTAATTGAACACCCGGGCACACGGGAAATTCATTAGTTCTTTTTGTAGAGCCATATGTGTATATGTACGTAGAATGCACTGTATGTGGTTCTTGTAAATTTAGTACATTTTCAATTTTTAGACATTAGTTTAGTGGAGTTTTGACTCCAAATCAAACCAAATCAATCAAAGTATATATTAAAATTTTAACTAAGAAAAAGGAAGTGTATTTTTTTATTGTCACTCAAAAAGATTACCCAAATAAAGAATGCTAAAAACCGAAAGTCTGTCGGTCTGAGTCGAGTGAAGCAATTTTGCTAGTCCTAAAATGTAGATTCCTACGGAGAAGAACGAGCAAAAATTCCATGGTTATTATATTTCCAGTTTCAGCGCCACCGAAGGACACTTGCAACTACGAATTAGTTACATGTCGTTGCCGATCTTTCAACGATTAGGTATATGGAGATTTAAAGATTGGGGAAGGGGAAGGATTGTGTGTCAGGTAACCTCACTAACACGGCGAAACACAACGCTGTGGTAGTTTCACGTCAGTCAGGGACATTTCATCATACTTAAAAGTATCTGCTGCTGTTTCATATTCACCAAAAACATGATAATGTAGAAACGCACCCTGTCTTAGGTACAATAATTTACATAAAAACTTTTTGATAATTTCAATAGAAATTAATATACTTTTGAACTAATTGAATTATGAATGCTAGGCTCTTGAATTTATTTTATGAAGGTTCTTTAGATATCGTAGGTTGGTATAGAATAATCGTTGATCTCTAATATTCAGTAATATTATATATCACCGATAAAATTGTATTATACACTTATGATTTAGGGGCATTTCCAAATATAACTCTCATTTTTAGCTAGAATTTTAATCTAAGTATAGCGAACGTTCCACAAAGAAAGATGCCTCAAACGTATATCTATCCGCATTTACCAAGAACAGATACCCACATTCCACTAAAACGAAATTCTATGCAAACATTTATTCACAGAGTACACGTTACTAACAGGGATATTTCAACAATACGTTCGATGCTTCGCATATTTTTACAAACTTCAAATAAGAAAGAAACTTTTTCATTTTCATACTTTCCAAACGTGTCATCGAACCCGCAGCCAGCGTTTCCTTTACCTGACATCTTAACCATTAGGCGGAGGCGGTGAAGTGTCGGCAACAGTAATATTTTACGTCGAAAACCTTTTAAATCGTAAACATCAACGCCTTGTTGGAAGAAAAACCAACTTGTGGGAGAAACGAGTAATGAAGTTTTAAGATTTATGTTTTTTACCAAGTGCTGCTCGGTAAATTGAGCCGTAGCCGCGCCGTACTCTAGATAAATGTATGCTCAACTTTCGAGGATGAATATTATACAACATTCGCGTTACTATAAACTTAATATTTTACGAGTAAACTCAAACTAAGATAATGAAGATTTAAAATTATTGACTATTTCGCGGAGCTACGAGCAAAAGTAAGAGCGAATAACTTTGTATTTTCATTTCTATTTTGTTGGAAAAAGAAATAAATGTTCTGTTTAGTTGTTGAAGACAAAGTAGCTTTACGTGCCGAATTAACGTCGCAGTAACACGGCCGCAGAAAAACTCGGCTCGTACAATGCGAGCGTACAAACACATAAGTGTAATTTAGTTTAAATTTCTCAAAAGTAAGTGTATATTATGAGAAGTAATTTCTTTTGGAGTAAAAGCTTACTTGTTTACTCCGGTATTACCGTAGTGTAACTTCATTATCATGTAGATGTTGGCGGCGGTCGAATCTTTCAATGAAATTATCTCGTCGCGTCGCACAGTGCTACAGTTCCTCTCTCTGCAAGCCAAAATTGTATATTAGATTTTAGGACAAAGTATCCAGCATAATACAATTCAAATGTACATTTCATTTATAATTCTAAAATACTAAAAACAGTTCTTTATTTAGAACCAGAGTGAATTCATTAAATTTCTTTTGGCATTTGAGAATCTCCTTGCTTTATTGAATGTCACTAGATAATTAGTAATTTTTACATAATATATGTGACTATGAGATAGTCTTTTACAATACCCTATGGCCTTATTACAAAACAAGCTTTTTCTTTAGTCTAGGTGAGAATATGATTCTAAATTCAAAACCTAAATCAATGGTTTTAACGTAAACTAAAGATAAATCTTCTTTTGTAAAAGGGTGACAGTATCTAACTAATAACACTAACTTCAGAAACAAATAATGACAACTTATGCATTATGAACTTACTTCAAATTATAAAAAGCAATTCAATAAATCAACCACAATATATAACTACACACACTTATAACCACATACGTTAAAACACACCTTAATAATGGTTTTGAAATTTTTTGTCTGCAATCTACTAAAGTGCGCCTGTGTGCAGTCTGCTTCGACGGCGCGTTAGGAACGTATGACCTGCCTAATCTATCTACCTGTCAGTTGTCTGGATAATTTGCTGCCTGGCTAGAATTCAATTTGGAGCTACTAATATTACTGTACTTGGAATTATTTACATCAAGCTCTTTCTTTGAAGTTAGAGCTTCAAAGAAAGAGCTTGATGTAAATAGAGTATTAAGTTCACTTCAAAGGTTTTTAGAAAACGTGTAGACGCTGTGTGTAATGCATTTTGAAGACGAGAAGAAAATTAATATGGAGGTGAATGAAACTTAAGTGTATTTCTTTGTGATTGTAAGGTTTAAGTACTTGATCTTTACTCGATTTGTAAATTGATTGATCGAGGTTAAATTCTCTTGTGAAACTCTTTGCTCTTAAGCTTCGGAATAAAAATGTTTGTGTTCTTCTAATATTCTTACAACTCTCATTGTGCTTTGACTACACAGTTGACGCAGTCGCCGGCCAATTGGCTGCTGTGCTGTGTGTGTGTGTGTGTGTGTGGCTTTCGTTTGTTCTCTTTGTGTGATCGTTCTTTGGGGTTTGGGTGGCTTGTGTATGTGAATTTGTATGTTAGTTAAGGCACCCACGCCACGATAGAAAATATTTGTCAGGCAACAACAAAAAATTGTGACATCGAAATCGAATATAAACATGTATAAAAATTATCAATAACAAAGGCCTGCAATTAAAACGTACACGAAAAAACAGAGAATTGGGACGATGTCATCGCACCGAGTCAATTTTTTGATGCATATGAAGCAATAAAATTATTCACGAGAGCAGGCGCATGGAGTAAGCGGGGCTTACTGGCGCAAACATTGTTACCTGCATCCAATTAGTTCGTCGGAGCTAAATTGTAAATCTGTATGACGTATAGCTATGGCGTCGCATGAGTTTTATGCTTCGCGAGTAATATTTACCGAGTACGACAAGCCGACGCATGAGATGTGATCTTAATTAAGTTACGTAGATTCTCGCAAATGGAACATCATTATTAATTAGCCACTTTATTAGGCGACTGCAAATATACTCCCTGTGGGTTAGTTCGCAATTTCGTTTCTTGACAATCCTTGTGTACTTTTTGTTTCGAAATATTCGTGTGATTTTAAGGATGGGTGGAGTGGTTCTAGTATTAATTAAAAGGCATAATATACATTGCTATCCATTTTTATTTTAATATTTTAGTTCAAGAATCTAATTAGCTTTTTCAATTTTCTTTTTTTTTTTTGAGAAAACGCTTGTTTCGTAGCGAATTTGTCTTAACGTTTGTATCCTTATTCATTTCATATGTTCAAAATACATTTTCTGCTTTGAGAAATTATGCAAAGCAGGTTATTATAATATGTACAGCAAATATACTCTCAAATTTAATGCGAGAGTAAAGCAAATAATTAGTAAAGTAACGTTTTTATGAATTGTGAATAAACTTACACGTGCCGTGCGTCGGTTTGGGCTTGGGCACACACTCATCTTTTTCATTTATTTTTTTACTTTCATCTTAATTTTTACTTAAAATATTCTACGTTACATTTTAATCGCTATGTTTGCCTGGTTATAAATTAAATCAAATATTCATACGAATGATATTTTTAAACTTATGATTAACAATGAGATATAGTATAGGTATATAGGTATATACATGAATATTTGTTCGTTGTATTAGTTTATAGCCCGCGACTCCGTTTGCGTGGAATAGTGACTTCCTGCAGATTTTTGGTATAAAAACTATCATTTGTCCTTTCTCGAGTCCCAAACTATGTCTGTACCAAATTTCACAGAAATCGGTTCCGTAGTTTAAGCGTGAAGAAAGAAAGACAGACAGACTGGTAGATTGATAGACAGACAGAGTTACTTTCGCATTTATAATATTAGTTTGGATTACCTAGTAAATGTTAAAATATGATAAGCCAACGAATACTTGTGTAGTATAGTCAACTCTGTGTAGGGAAAACGATTCCATATTGAAGGAAAGACCTCTTTTAATAGTAATACAATGAAAGACGTTATCACATCAACCTATCAATATCTGTCAGTTTTCTTTAAGCCATGTTCAACTATATTGCATTTGGTTTAATGTTGAAAATCGATTACGGAGTTACAGTAGGTTGATATGCGTTTGTGGGGAGACTCCAGAGGTCAAGCCATTCCGCAATCGGCTTCAGTGACGGGTACATCGATTACGTCACACCGTATCTGTCCCACAGAGGACATTACAGTTAGTATGTTAGACAAAATGGAGGATAGTTCAGAAGTTCAAATTCAAACGACAATATAAGAAATTGACTTTGTTTTATAGGTCATCACTACATACCTGTAAACTTTTCTTTCCTCTTCAGTATGTTTTGTAATGGAAAGTTACTTTCATTTTTTCATTGATTGATTGTTACAAATGTGGTCAGCAAAAAGTTTTTATTTTTGTGAGGGGATTGTACCGTGGCCCTGGCCTAAAATAGAAAATAGAATGGGATGGATTTAGTCAAAAAAAGAAGTTCTAGTTTTGGATTAAAAGAGTTTCTTTTTCGTTCTTCCCCAATCCAATTTACCTACATTTAAGAACGAGCACCAACGTTCGCTGATTAACAGACTGACAAATTATTAATCTATTAAGACTTTTCAAAAGTACCTGTTGTTTATAGTTATGTTGAGTAGAAAAAAATATTTTGACTTTGACTTTGAGGCTGACACTCCCTTTCTTCCTAATCAGGACGGGAGAAGTCATTTGTTGATTTTCCTCCTCAGAAAACTCCAGATCTTTCGACAATACATATGGAACTTCTTATAGTGCATGCGCTGTGACACCCAACCACTGTTCAATACGACTGCCATGGGACCTAAGTTCCGCTTTACAAGCACAAGACGACTTATGAATGTCCAATTACTTGCGAATCCAAGATACTACGTATGTTCCTTCATTCGGACTATTGAGATGTGATCGACTTTATTAGGATTTATTTTAATTGTTCACTCTGTGGGAAGTATTCCCTTATGTTATTTAGTAGACAATTTTGTAAGAAATTTATATGAATTGGGTATTAGCGGCCCGCCCCCGCTTCTTACGGGCCCAACTATCTCGCTATCAAAGGGTCACTTTTTCCTAATCTTACCTTTTACTTTTCTAATATTTTCTTTAATATAAACCTTTTCCTGACAATAACAAACACAACAAAAAAAGAATTATCAAAATTGGTCCAGGCGTTCTTGAGTTGTGCGCTTACCAACACATTTTGCGATCCATTTTTATTATGTAAAAGACTAGCTTCTACACGCGTGGTGTGTTGATAAAAAGCTATCACTTCTAGGGTATCATCTATTTACATACTAAATTTTTATTAAATCGGTGCATCCGTTTTTGCGTGAAAGAATAACAAACATACATCCGTATATTTTAAGAAACTTTAATATTTATAATATCAGTAGGATAAATGTGAAAGTTTATTAGTAAGGATAGGTCGCCAAGAGCCGGTGGCAAAGTCTACTGGCAGATTATAAAACTCTTAAAAAAAAAAGGTTTAAAAAACTATGTTTCGCAAACTCGTCTCTAAATGCAATTTAAAAGGTTCAGATTCCTTTATCAGAGACCCCTGCTGACAGGTTTTTGTAACTTGTGTTTATATTTAGTAGGCTGTTGTCACATACGCGGGAATAATAAAGCTGGTGAGAAATTCTGTTTTGCCATCACCTACTAAATGAATAGTAGACTTCATGTTGTTCAACACTGTCTGAGCTAATCATCATCAAAATCCAACATTACAAGAGTAACGTGCAAAAGTAACAAATATCCATCCATTAATCATCATCATCATCATCAGCCTATAAGTGCCCACTGCTGAGCAAAGGCCTCTTCTCACAAGGAGAAGGTTTGAGCATTAATCACCACGGTTGCTTAATGCGGGTTGGCGATTTCAAACTTATAATTACAAATTATAAGTCCAGGTTTCCTCACGATGTTTACCTTCACCGTATGTCAGTGGTGTCTAAATAATCATAGAAAGTACGTATAACTCGGAAAAAGTCACATTGGTACTTGCCAGTTGCCAGGTTTCGAACCCACACCCTCATGCTTGAGAAGCGGGCGCCGTAACCTCGGGGCCACCACGACAACCATCCATTAATACCTACGTATAATCGTATAATCTTGACTGTACTATAAAATAACCAAAAATTGTTCGGCGGTAGTTCTCTTCAATTATTTTAATTTAGTCGCATAATAAATAGAACTTCATGCAATAGCTACTCTTAATTCAGTTTCGATGCGTCTTTGAGACGAACGTCTTTGTACCAAGTTCTCTTTGGGATAGTGGTCGACGAGTGAGAGAGTTGTGGATTTCTGCTTTGAGTATTTGCGAATAAACGACACATTCAAATAGTTGAACAAGGTCACACATTTCAATCCTTAAGAGCTATTCCTAAAGGGATTGACTTGATTGGTAAAGAACAACAAGTTATAAAACTCTTGATTTTAAATAATTTTCTTAAATAATAAAGATGATATGGACGCTAGTGCGCTCACGATTTTCAAACATGTGTTATTATTTGCGATAATAGTGAAATGAATGAGTCTGATGATCTAAATCATAGCTTTCTTTGGGACAGTTAAAAGACATATTTAGTATGTATTAAAAAAACAAATACATAGTATGTATGAATATGTAAGGGAAACTGAAAAAAAGAAATGGGCTAGTAAAACCTTAGCCATTTATATATAGATACAACTTGTATTATTTTTAACGTATTTAAATGACCAGTTTATAGATTCAGCTTCAATTTAAACAAAAAATCTTTTTGTAATCACTTTTTACATTGTGCAATATTTGCTAGAGTACATTTCAAAACAGTTGGATCCATTAAACCCCTTAGTTAAGTTTAACTCAATGGGAACGAGTTCGGTTTTAGGTGTAGGATTTCATTGTTAGGTTCGGTAAACCGCCGCTGTCTAATGTCGTTTAATTGAAACTATCTGAATTGTCCAACAATGCGGCTTCTACCGAAGTCAGGTTTAGTGGCTGGAAGTGCAAGTATTCTTGTTATACTTAATATTATTAATTGTAGAGAAATCAACATTCATAATATCATAGAAAATGAATCTAGTATCATTGATTATATTACACACAATTTCATTCTCGTTTTTTTAAAGTACAAATAAGTTTTTACTTAGTATAAATTATACTTTGGCCAAAGTTTCTGACTCTGGCAGTTTGAGATAAATGTACGTACCATGTACGTACGTTATTTGTATATCATAAAATTTGTTTTTGGAAAGAACAAATAGCGAGTTTGAATTTGGAATTAGAATTATTTATATTTTTTTCTGATATTGGTAACGAACACGTAGCAATCGCTGCTATATTGAAGGGAAGAATAGTTCTGTACAGAAGAATATTTTACGGTGATTAGTGTGCTGACCATTACACAGATCTTTATATTACAAGAATGACATCAACAACAGGATGTTCCCAAGTTAACATAAAATTGTAGATACTCCTCAAAAAGTATTCGCTAAAAAATTGTTTACTCAAAATGCTTCCAAGACCATATTGCTGTCACGTTGAGCTTGATAAAGTGTCTTTTATGCGTAAAGTTTGTGTATAAAACATGGTGATTTACTAGCCTCTGTTATTTGGTCTTGTGGTTCGGGCTAAGCTGCTGAGGTCAACGACCGATTAACTTATGTCATTTTCGGATATAAATAGACATTTTCAATTGTATTGTTTACTTAGATATGTATGAAGATGAATTATAAAGATATTAGGATTCCAATTAGCACTAGTTTTAGGCAATGAGAGATCATATAAGGTTGTTTAGGATTTTGGTTTTGTGCTCTTATTTATAAGTTACTGTTAAAATGAAAGTTTTTGGGAGTAAATTATTTTGCAAATGAAAAAACTTGATGGTAGTAAATAACAGAGTAGAATACATGTAGGTATGCAAAAGATATGTTTTCAAGAAAAAAAGTGTATACATACTTTGTTTTTTTTGATACTTATGTTTTTATTTATGGATTGAAATGGATATTGAATGAACGATTCAATTTTTAAACAAAAACCAACACGTTTGTTTACATACAATTAAATGAAAATATCAAAACGTGCATTCCTGAAATTTTCACTTTAAAGCAACATGGAGTGATTTATCTGTAACAAACTTTTCTGGAAATGTGTGTTAAAATAATAATATAACATTAAATCTAGAATAAGATATAAAAAAAGCATACAAAAATATCTATTGAGCAAAACGTGAAAAAAAATGCAGAGTTAGCTGTGCGACGAATGAGTATTTCTTTATATGTAATAATGTGACAAATACAATACAAAAATGTTACCGTTCATCAAATAGCCAAGCAAGCAAAGTAGTACTCAAATTTAAATACAGATTATCAACAATGTAAATCTAAACACGTGTTAACTTAGTCACATATAAATGACATAGTCCAACATATACACAGATATATGTAAATATGTAGAACAATATCATGCCAGCTAAATACATTCGGTCTTTGTACTGTGAAGTGCTTGCTCATGGCGTCTAATTAATTGTATTATTACGGCGATGTAATATTCTATTGTGTTTACATTGTATGCTTGTCCGTTTGTTTGTTTGTTGTCTTGTTTGATAATGATAATATTTTTAATTGGTCAGGTCATTACATTAGTCAATCAACATTTATAAACGATTTACTAACGTGAAATAAATGTGGAAAGCTCTACTAGTTTCAAGTTACGACGGGACTCTTATTCATGAGCACGTGCGCGTGCGCGTCGCGTTCTGGCAAAGCTTGAAATAAGTCGAGTTCCTCGTCGAACTGTTTCGTGAGTTAGTCGTTAAACATAATAATTAGTTTAATACGCCCTACGAGAAATTATAAGACGGAAATAAACGTAATCTTTAAAGGCGTTACATTCATGAATTCATCTTTAAGAAAACAAATTATAATTATACTTTGTTCTTTTAAAGAATGAAATAAACCATATCTTCTCTTAAATGATATACTACCAAATTAAATAACAACTAACTAAGGCGATCGTAATTTGACCAGCAATCTAGTTCCAAAGTGGTTCACAAGATGCAGCAGTGCTTGGCTTAACTTATACGGAAATGTTAACGAACCGTATCAACATGGATGTTGCATGAATGGAATGCTAAATGCCTGCTTTGTATTAGTCGAGTGATCGCAATTCAGTTATGTACTTGTGTACTTTAACTATTGAGTTTTTCCAATTGGTTAATCAGTTTATTTTTTTGACATTTTTTATTTTTCTTTATGTAATGGGTAGGCATTTGGAAGCTATCACGCCTGGTGGTACGCGATGATGCGACCTACGATGGAGCATACCCACCCATAAGTATTTATTCACAAGGGTCTTGGAAGCACCCAGGTTAAATTCTTCCGGGAACACAGACTCTAACATAGAATTCCACTTCTTAGTGGCGGCTTCGTGTGTGTGAATGGAATATCCACCATGAAGCAATGAAGTTTTGACTTGAAATATTTAATGAGGGTTTTTTAATGTCTGAAATGCGTTCTTGAATGTCATGTATCAAGTTTATAAGTAATGAAATTCAAATTTCTTCTTCAATCATTAGGAACAAAGCTAATAATAATAAGCTTTCAGCAAAGCCAGCAGCTTCCTCGCAATATTAGGGTAAAAGTAGCCTTCATATTATTTCAGGCTATAATCTATCTCTGTGTCAAATTTAATTGTATTTTATTCAGTAGTTTTAAAAGGAAAGAGTGAAAACCTCCATCCATCAATTCTTATAAACTTTTGGGTTTATAATATTATTGGGGTGGCATTGAAAACGCGATTTTCGCTGTAATATGAAAAACAAAAGACAGTTGTAATAAAGGAAATAAGTTGCCCAGCAAATTACGATGATGTAACTCTCCATTTGGTTATTAATCCATGTACCATGCGCAGTTGTTACTTCGTGTAGCTTATAACTAAGGATTATTTAATTAAGACATGAAGATATGGCTAGTGTTTATTACACATACACTATATTGTATATGTTTCTACATTATGATTTGATGTGAATTGTCTGAAATGGTTACATATATAATGCTAGATTCTGCTAAGCTTTAGATCGATTACAATCCTGTGAATCACATGAGAATCTATATGTTAATGATTGATGTCAGAGTATCAAGTTTCGGATCGATAGAGGCATACTACAAACTGTCAGATTATATTGAGGATAAAAGTGCTTGGAATGTTACTTCGGCTCCCCTGTGTGTGAATGTCTACTCAAATATAGTCAGTAGTGACTAAAATTCTAAGAAAGAATCTGTTACATTGTCAACATGCACAAGTGAGTGCCATGTTCGAGACGATAAAGGATTTTAAATTTAATAATGAGATATTGACCGCATCGTTTTTCTTTCTTATTTTTTTTCGACTTGCTCGTCGTGGTTTCCCGTATGATAAGGTGCCCGTTTCGCAAGTGTGAAAACTGGCAAGCAATGTGACTTTTTTCGAGTTTATGTAGTTTCTAAGATTTTTTAGAGACCACTGACAAACGTGGAGAGAAACGTCATGTTGAAATCTAGACTTCTAACTTTGAGTTCGAAATCGTTAACCCTTTGACCAAGTGTGGTGATTAATGTTCATTTCTTTTCTGTGTGAGATGAGACCTTCACGTCGATTCTATAAAATTTGTTTGATTTTGAATCTTGTTCGAGTGCGAAGTGAGTGTCGAAGTGACGGGGTAATTAAATTTTAGAATGCCACTTTTAACGTTATCTCATATTTTATCTATCAAAATGTTGCTGTCAATTTAGATCAACACGCAAGTGTAGGGCTAGTGTACTACCACTCACAGCGGATACAGATTCGAAGTTTAGAATGAAGTCTTACAGAATCACACCCCTTGTCTCAATAGACTGATGATAATCATTTTGACAGTGATATGTTTGTTTATTATACAAATTGGGAACTTAAGGGGCCCATTATAAGCTAGATAGCCTGTTAAAATTGAACTGTATGATATCAAATATTTGTGTTCACGAATCTCAGTCATTAAGTATGACTAATTGTGTAACAGTATTGACAGTTAAGACCTAATCTTCAATTAAACATCTAGCTTAAGTCTAAAAATACTTGACCTTTAAAACTCAATTAGTAAAATTCAGAAATGTTTATCTATTTAGAAACATTTACATTGACACTCAAACTATCTATTCGTTTTTAAGAACATCAGACCGAATCAAATTTAAACGTAGTTACTCAAAAATTCTACATCTTAACTTAATATTATATATGCATATGTGAAAGTAACTCTGTCTGTCTGTCTATTTTTCACGCCTAAACTATAAACCGATGTCTGTGAAATTTGGCACAGACATAGTTTGCAGCTCCAGAAAGGATATAGGATAGTTTTTATACCAAAAACCTACAGGAAGTCACTATTCTATGCGAAGGAAGTTACGGGCAAAAGCTAGTATTTTATAAATATAAACTATATAAGTACTTAGCCGACTTAATCTTAGGATGTATGGCTTATAAAATAAATGAGATTATAAAAAAACTATATAAGTACTTAGTATGGTTTCCCACAAAAACTACTAAACGGATTAGGATGGAATTTTGCATTGAAGTAGCTTTTTTTACGGTGCCTCACACTACGAGTTTCTCTTGCGTCGTGGGTGCGTGAATCGAACCCGCGACACGTTGCGCAGTGCAGTCAAGCAATGATTATAGTTTGGAATAGCACGAAGTGCAATTATTATTCTAATAAGTCGAGTAAAGCCGCTGACAGATAAGAAAGAAGAAAGAAACATATTTATTTGGCACGCAGACACACACAGTGCTTAAAACCACATATAACACGAACCATTTAAACAATAATATAGAAAATAAAAAAAGGTAAAAAATAATAAACAAATATATAAATAAAAACACTGCGTGTCTCACGGCTGCGCCAAATAGGTCCAGATCGTACGTTGCCCTGTTTTTCAACTGAAACCTAAATCTAAGTAACACTAAGATAAATTAGTTAACTATATATTATGATTAATATAACTATTGAACTAACGGGCAATAATTTAACACGGCTCTCGCCCTACAAGTTGATTTACAAATTAATAGCTATCACGAAGATTAAAAAGCTTTTAAGCCCTTATAATGCCACTTGCGTGCCTCAATGACCATCCAGCTGGCGGGTTCCGATTGAAATTAATTAAATCAATTCTAAACCGGTTTATTTATTAATCAAAGCGAGGATAAATAGAGTGGTCAGCACGAACGATGGTCTGAATTGGCTGTTAAAACAACTATAACTAGATTAACGTAATTGTTATTTAGTTTTAAAGGTTTCTTCTCTGAGAAGGTTCTTTTTGTATATTAGGGAGATAAATGAGCTGATGGGAAGTAAACGGTGTCGCCCGTGGACACCCGCAACCCCATAGGAGTAACAAGTATGTGGCTGACCTTTTTAGGATTAGTGAATAGAGGATCAGGCATTAGGTAACTTTACTTACACGACTTTTAACTTATACTAATGAAAATTAGGATTCTGACAAGTTGAGATATTTTGCCGGAACTGGGAAGAATGTGGTTGACAACAATTTATCAGGAATTAGTAGTAGTAGTAGTATTAGTACAAATGTCTGGTGTTGTCATCATTATTATCCGCTAGAATTCGTTCATTTCTGAATCAACTACCACATACTATTATAATTGTCCCTATGTATATATAAGCTTTTGTGAAAATGCAATAATGAAATATATTTATTTTTAAAATAATGAGTTAACAAACTCTAAATTTAGAACTACTGATCTAAATAACATGATTTGATATTGTTTAAGTGTGGGAGAGCCATGCTTCGGCACGAATGTGTCGGCTTGACCGGAGTTATATCACGGATTCACAGAAAACCGATGTTAAACAATCACAGTGTTGTGTTTCGCCGTGTGTTTAGGTTACCGGAGTCTTAATCCTTCCCTTCCCCAATCCCTAAATCCCCGAAACCCTAATCACTAAAAAGTTGGCAAAACACTAGCAACTCTTTCGTGGTTGCGGGTGTCTATGGGCAGCACTGATTGCTTACCATCAGGTAAATCATAAGTTCGTTAGCAGATGGCTAATAGCTAGCTAGCTAACTAGCTAATAAAAAATCTTCAAATGTATTCGATCGTTAAAAACTATTCCTTTCTTTCCGATATCTAAACAAATCGTCACGCGTACTATGCAATTTTAGTTGTAGGTAACCATCTACAAGCCTGGCCGTAATACCGCTGGTTCCATCCAATTAGGGATAAAAGATCCCGCTACAAAGAAATTGAAACGTCTGCCTGTTACGTTAGTGGAGGGAACAGGGTTTTATTTGTGCTACCAACTGCACCTTGCAGTATCAGGTAAGGATACTTGCTTAGCTTTGCTTATAACTTGATTGTGAAGATTGTAAAAGTAGTGCAAAGCTTAGTTAGGCTAAATAATTTCTGAAGAAAAAACAGAGATCGTAATTATGTTAGTCTTGTTTGCTTATGTATGTAGGTAAAGTGTGATAAGAATATAAAGATTGATACTATAAAGAGACAGATAAAGAACTCATTGTCCGAATTAATTATATGCTTTTTAATGAAGCTAGTATCTTAAAGAAAGAGTAATTACTCTGTATTTTTTGTCTTAAAGTGATACCTAGCTAATATTTTAAAAACAAAACTTCATCGAAATCTTTGAGTCCCTGTGAAAGTATTGATACCTACTTACATACATATATAGCTACACATACACGAAATGCTCGTTAAGCGATATAAGATTTCTTTTGATAACCTGGTTGGCTCACTACCCGAACAATGTTTACTTTCTAGTATATGAACAACTATGCAAACTAGCAGGTAAACTTGCCTAATTCGTACCACTTAAGGAGAACCTCAAAAATTTTGGAAATGAACAATGATACACATTTATTTATATTAAGTAATTCTAATTTCACTAATATTCTGTTAGTATTTCAACAAAAAGTAACATAAATCTTATAAACTTCTGAGAAATAAACAATTTTCTAAAACTTAAAAACAAGTACGATTTAAGACCATTAATCCTAAATCGTACCAGTATATTCTTAAATCGTACTTTGAGATCTCAATCAATCATTGATTTACAGTCTTAAAAATCACAATCTTAAAAATGTTCTCCTCTTTTTTTAATCTTAATGTTGGTACCATATTGATTCCTATTAATGTAGCGGATGGCCAAATTCTGCCAGTCATCATAGTTGTAACATTTTGTTTTTTTTTTAATTGTTCCTGCACGTAGCTCATGTAGGTACGGATAAGTATCATTAAACATAGTAGTACATTTAATCATATTTTCTTTTACATCTTTTTGACATATTTTCCAATACCAACTGTACTTTTCATCTTGTTCTTGTTTCATTATTGAGGTGTTTTCGTTTTCTTTAAATTTAGTTTCTTTGATATGGTCTTCCTCTTGGTTTTTTCTATCTTTATTTCGTGCTTTTGTTTATATGGACTTCCTGTAATAACGAGTTATACTGTCTTAAGAGTTATGTGTCCTTTTTGACATGTTGCACTAAATAGTAACAAAAACAAATAGAAACAATTAATTAAATTAAAAAAAAACAAGAAGTTAATATTTACTGTCAAAATTAAAAATTGTTTTCCTAAATCGTACCGGTACGTTTTAAGAAGTTTCTGCGAGTACGAATTAGGCACAAGTATCAAATGAATTTCAAATTTGCCGCAAAAAAAATTGACAACGAACAAGCCGGCTTTACTATGTGAAATATATTCAGAAATATACGCATCAATATATAATAAACAGTTAAGCAACTTGTGAACGGTATACTTGGAAGACAGTTCTTGTGAAGTATGCGAAAAAATTACTCAAAAAGTAAGAAAAAACTTACCTGTTCAATATTTTAGTCGGGAGCAACGAACCAGGTGTTTATTTATCACATGGCAGTAAGGCCGACTATTATTGACATTTTATACCATCAGAGGCGCTGGTAACTATTACCCATGCCGAGATATAGACGAGGTACGATTTAGGCGCAGGTACGAATTAAGCAAGTTTACCTATATATAGTAAATACAGTTAATACAAAAAGCCAACAAAAATGTATAAATTTAATTTTCTCCATCAATAATAACTTTGCGAAAAGGCAATCAATAAAATAAATTCTATATATAAGTAATTAATAGTTTGTTAGATTTATCATATTATAACAGGATGAAGAATTTAAATCTAGTAAAATACTCTATAAAAAGCGTAAATTAAAGCAAATGAACATACCTCTTTATAAACAGCCCACTGCCACTGTTATCTAGCTTCGAGCTAAAAATACTTAGGCCTTTAAATCCTAATTAATTAAATTCACAAGTAGAATTTCGAATTAATATCTTTACTTTGTAACGCCTACTTTTCGAACCCATTTATCTGGATGAGGAGTCAACAATTGCGGGAGCCATTATCTTTAATTTTTGTCAAAAGTAATTGGGTTAATTAAATAACTTCACAGAATTCAGGCTTCAAAGGATATGTGGTTACTTTGTACCGATTTTGTTTGGAAATGTATGTAAAAGGAGTATAGTAAGTACGTATAAACCTTTGGTTGTAAGTTTTAAGTAAACGGATAATTTTGTGGAATTAAATCCTACATGCTTATTAATTAAATGGGGTTTCATACGATTTTGGAAACGTACAAAAGCCTAGATTTAAGATGCACTAAATGAACGGCAGACAAGCAGACGGGTTTCCAGATGGTAAACAATCGGCGTCGCCTATGGACGCATACCCATATCACTAGAGCAATTGTGCCTTTTGGAGGTTAGACATTTGAGAATCCAGATATTTGGGAATTATAGACTGAGGGGTTAAGTCTCCGGTATTCTCACTTATAAAGCGAAACTCATCGCAAAATCTGTTTGTCATTAGAAATTCAGAAATACGTTACAATTTGGGTCTACTCCTAGGATGAGGTTATTTTCATCCTACATGTTTTATAGTATTATTAACAAGGATAAGTAACGCATATACATTATCAATTTATGATCATTTATTTGCTATTCGTTAGAACTTTAATAAAATATCCAAATCTCAGACTTATTTATAAGCGAAGAATGTTAAGAAAGCCTTAAAAGTAGATTTTATTATACCGAAAGACTCCTTATAAGGTGGAAAGATGGAAGAAAATGTTCCACCTGGTGTATGCTTGTTAATTAACTTGTATTCTTGTTAGTGTTTCATATCAGGTAGCCTAGACTTGTTCTAGGAATTGGGAGTGGTGTGGTTTAAACTTACGTTGATGTTTACTTAAACAAACTTGCACAAAATACGAGAGAAGTTGTTGTTGTTTAAGAAAATTATTATTAACGTTGTTAACTAACTTTGGTGGCTGCTTCTTTCGTATAGAAATTTTTGTATAATTAAATAGGTACTTCTGCATTTTGAAGGTACTGAGAGTAATTTTGGTTTTTGAATGCAATTCAATCAGCGCATAGCTTTGGCCAGTGAGTGAAATATATACAGCCAATTCCTTAAATACGTGACAAAAAATAATAATAATATACCAGGGACTGTCCTTAAGTGCATTTCTATAGTACAAACAGGTATAGTCGCCGGTTAGTGCTCTTGTATAAAGGGCTTCCACACAGTTGGCTTCGGCCCCTCGTATGCCTCCCATATCCGGGACCCTGTTGTCCCGTGATTGGTACATCATAATATTCTTTAAGCGCATTCATAACTAATACTAAATGAGTTAATTGTGTTTATTAAAATATTAAGTTAATACTCTCATCCGTAGCAGCTACGTAGAATGCGTAGCATTTGTAGTAGTGACGTCTTACATAAATCTCGTAGCAACGAAGCCACGTGCTACGTATTTCTGGATATGACAGGATTTCTGGAATATGCATTATTTTATAATTAGCAAGGAGCATTGTTTTAGCTGAATAAGTTCAGAATATACTTTCCTAGAACTTATTATGCAACCCTTATCTCCATAACCTAGTCCATGGTTGTCCAATTCGGTTCCAAAGAATATTAAGTACCGCATTTTGTACATACATAATATTATGCAAAAAGTTTGCTAGTGGTAAAGTGCTTTATGAGTATAATACACCGCTTTTTTTATAAAAAGCGTATCAATCCTATCAAATAAATAGACACAATTTAGGATTCATTTTCAAATATCCATGAAATTACATTCAACCATGCGCTATGTATCTGGTTGGTTGTCATTATGAAGCTAGTTCATGGTTGTAATGAAAACTTAAGAACTACGCATGAACAAGTAGCATGTGGGACTCTTTAGTCCCTGCCTATCCCGTAGAGCAACGGCTTGGGGGGACAATTTAATTTAAAATCAGAATGATAAAGTTACGTAACATACTAACGCAGTTTAGTATAATATTTACGCAGTCCTAAAACCATATAATCCTAATAGTGAACAAACCAAAATAAACTTTATCTCAACCTGTCATAAAATGTAACAATAGAAATTGTCAGGGACAAAAGACTGATGATATTTATATTGACAATAATTATCAGTTCTTATTAAATTTCGCCTTAATCGTACGGTAATAATTATAATCGTAAAAGTATAACAACATTTTTAGTCTTCCTGTATTTTCTTATCTTTTAGGGGAATATTCATTATTTTTATATAAAAAATACAGTTCAGTAAATTCAGATATACCTAAATCAAACCAAACTGATATGATTGTAGCCGGCCTATTAGCCAATAATAGGCTAAGCCCGTGCCGTACCATTACCAAGATGGCGTCCGATGTCCAGGATTCAGTGCGAGTAGTATTTCAGACCAGACGTTCCCAGTTAATGGAGTCTCAAGTACCTTTGATGATCAGATCGTGTTCGGAAATATGGTAAGAGTAACTTTTATAGAACTTGTGCAAGTGATGGTATTATTGATCATTAGTTTATTCCTATACCGATACATCGGGTAGTGAAGTGTTTCAGGTTTTATTTGAAGATTGTGTGCCATGACTAAAATCTGATTCAGAATCTGATTTTTCTATTTGTGAAGTATAATGTACAATAATTATATCAACCATATCCAGGAAACTACTAGCACTGGAACATAAAAATAGTTCATCCTGCTTAAATAAAAATCTTTAAAATCTATCAGAAAAATATGCACTTTATTTTATTTATTGTTGAATGAAACTTGCAAACTCTACTTCAAAACAAAACCGGGGTAAAAACAACCACTTTGATTATTGAAGGCAAATAAAATGTTATGGGTTGTTTCAATCCTTTGTCCCTACAGAGGTTGTACTCATAAGGAATGTTTGTTTCAGAGGGTATTTGACCTGAAATGAAAGGTGCCGTTTTTGTGGCTGTTTCATACAAAACTCATGCTTTTCATGATTAGTGTCGATTACTGTTGCAAACTTTTCCGTTCTTTTTGTCAAGTTTCTGGTGTGTATTAATTAAGTATTACCAAGCAGGTTATTAAGGGCTTACAAATTTAATCCAAACTATTAATATTATAAATGCGAAAGAAAACTCTGTCTGTCTGTCTGTCTTTTCTTCACGCCTAAACTACTGCACCGATTTCTGTGAAATTTGGTACATATATAGATTGGAACTCGAGATAGGATTGTTTTTATATCAAAAATCTGCAGAAAGCCACTATTCCACGCGAACGGAGTCGCGGGAAAAAGCTAGTAGTAAATTAAGTTATATACCACGGGACTTTGTGAAACTGTGGCTGTATGTGTGTGGCTTACTCATGTAATAATTTGGCGAGATATTCTCAAAATAGTAATGGATCCAAAGGTAGACTTGTCACTAGCAGCGATATCCAGCAAGGAAACTTTAGGTGGATGGAGTACTGTAGAATTATGTGGTGGTCCATGTATACTTTGGTGGTTAAACGCATGGGTAAACGTGGTATTTACTTTATGGGCAATACACACATTTTTGGCTAAATGTAAAAATATACATAAATGAATTATTGCAC
Source organism: Spodoptera exigua (assembly GCA_902829305.4). Taxonomy (NCBI): domain Eukaryota; kingdom Metazoa; phylum Arthropoda; class Insecta; order Lepidoptera; family Noctuidae; genus Spodoptera; species Spodoptera exigua. The sequence goes on along the minus strand of LR824616.2, from coordinate 6,156,759 downwards.
CCAACCGATTGAAATGGTCCTCATTCGCAGTTGTTTTTCGATTAATTGAGATATACGTTCTACGAGGCAAAGCAAATACAAAAATATATTTGCTTCAATAAAAATATAAACTCCATTTTTGTATGAAGTATAGTGTGACAGCCGTCCTTTTTAAAGTAAACAAGCAATATATCGAACCACGATTAATATTTCATGAGAGAGGTCACATCCTACACTTGTTTGTATCGAGATCCCCGAAGTTTACTTGTAAACGACCAGTGAGAAGTAGTGTTTATTTATAACATTTTAACATACGATTGTAGTACAGATACTGTTGCCAGTAAACAATACTTTGGAGTATTGAAAGATATGTATTCCCAGAATTTCGGACATAAATAGCTCTGTCTATCTATGCCCCAGATTCTCGGAAATATTTATTTTGATTTAACATTTGTTACAGTAACTTTGAGATTCAATCCGTCACAAGTACATATGTTTTGGACAAGTACGTTTGTACTGCACGGTTGGTGCGGTGGCTGGGTAACTGGCTGGCGTACAACGTGTCGATCCACAAATTATTGTTCCGGGTCTAAGTGTGATGTGTATGTGAAATTGTATGTTTGTAAACGCACCCACAGGAGGAAATCCTTATGTGGGGCAACGTTTAGAGAAAAAAAATCCTTGTCTGTCTGCCACAGCGATAGGTATAGACGATGGAAAATTAAACAGTACGATTCTGGCATACCTATTGGTATGTTAGTTATGTGAGATCAATTATCATGTAAGTATTAAAGAGCAGATAGAACGTCCGACACTCTCTTTCAATTCTTATGTCTTCTTCTCTTTCTATTTGAAATTTTTCTAGTAAAAAAAATCAAGTAGGCAACATTTCTTAAGAAATTGTTCGTTCTTGGGTTTTTGTTTACTTTCCTCATTAGCACATGCTTCGGTACGAATTTTTCGACTTGACCGGAGTGATACCACGGTCTTACTGAAGACCGGCGTGAAATAACTACAGCGTTGTGGTTCGCCGTATGAGTAAGGTTACTAAACGCCTAATCTTTTTCCCCAATCCCTAAATATTCGAAACGCTAATCTCCATAAGGCCGGTAACGTACTAGTAGTAGTAACTCCTGGTGTTGCGAGTGTAGATGAGCGGTGCCGATTGCTTACCATCAGGTAATCTGTCAGCTGGTTTGTCGCCCTAACACAAAAAAAGTTACTGTTAAAGAAGACATTCGGAAATTTCAAAAACAATCGACTTTTATATAGCAGATAAGAATTTCATTAAATAAGCTATAAACGATAAATCTGAATTACAATTTAAAATCTGTCTACATATCTTTGACAATACACATATCGAAATAATATTATACGTAACGATCCTGAATTTGACAGCAATACAATAGTGTACAAAGCTTTTATTAATATGGTTGCGATCGAAACCGAGATGTTACGTAGTTCACGATATGATAGAACACTAGTATTTTACCTGCGACTTCACGTGTTTAAGTTAAAAGTTTTATTTATCTAGTATATATCTAAAAATGAATCGCAAAATGGGCCTCTAGTTTGTTTTAAAATCTTCCTACACTATCATCACAGGAGTTTCCCAATTGGACAGTTTTCTAAGTACCATTATATTTTAACATAGTTCACAGAGAAATTAAAAAAGATTTCAAATAGAATAGTAGATTTCCAAAAATGTAACATGTTCGTAAACGGACGCCGGGGTCAGCTCTGGACTGTCTATTGTCCTTAAGGTTATTTTCCTATTCTGATTCTTTAAATAAATAATTTAGAATGTTCTCACATAATCGAACCAGCTAAATAATGTTAACGTTTTTTTTTATTGAATAGGAGGCAAACGACGCGGCCCATAGTCCACCTGCAACACCATGTACTAAAGAATCTGTATGGGAAACTAATTAAAAAAGAGTAACCATGGAGTTTCTTGCTCGTTCTTCTACAAAAGAATCTACACTTTGGAAAGAGCAAATAACTTCACCAAGTCGACTGACCAACAGACTGATACATTTTATATTTCAAAATTAACAATAATAATACTATTAGTATCCAGTATCTAATAAACTTTCCAACGGTAAAATAATTATTCAAATCGTTCCAATACTTTGGAGCCTACTCAATATAAATAATCGAACAGTCAAATATTTCCTTTTTATCATGTTATTAATATTATAAACAGTAGAGACCTGTCTAGACATGTTATATCAATCGCGTGTGTCTATCGATTGCTTACAAATAGAATCAGTACGTCAAAATAGCTCATACGTATTTATATAAAGCAAAGATATGTTCAATTATCTGTCTGACATATGTATGTAGTTTTCGTAAATAGAATTCATTTATCAATTTTGAATCTTACATCTTGGATTTGTATAGAACCTTTGCGGATTTCACGTGATCACGTTCAACAAAACCTTCCAATTATATCTATAGGTTTATTAACTGAATCACTACAAAGTATAAAACAAACATTTTTTTCTGTATTGTATTGGATTTTAATGAGTTGTTTTAAATAAGTAGTTTATAATAATATGAACATTAACATCTATACTACTATTATAAAGAGGTAAAATTTATAAGTTTGTAAGTTTGTATGTAGGGGGTAATTTTTGGAACCGTTGGTCGGACTACCAAAATTCTTTCACTGATAGATAGCTATAATGTTCCCGAGTGTTATAGGTTATAAAACATCACGCTACAATAAAATGGAGTCGAGCAGCGAGTGAAACCGCGCAGGAGAAGCTAGTATACAATAATCTAAAAATTTTGTATCGGCGTACGAAGCCGGGGCGGGTGGCAAACGAGCATTAAAACAATTTAACTTTAAGAATATAAAAACAAATAAATTAGTTTTTCAAAGTTTCATATTTTTTTCTAAACAAAACATTTCATAAAACAAGACTGAAAAAATCCATAGCGTTATTCTTCGAAATTCTACACAAAGCCGTGCAATAAAATTGAAAGTCCTCCATAAACAGAGTCCCAAAACGCTATACAATACAAAAAATATCAACATATATTTGTACAGCGATTTACCATTGAAACTGTATAGTGTTACAGGTTAACATAAAACATCGTACGGCTGGGGGTTAAAAAGCAAAATCCATTGACTTGTCAGTCGGGTATCAAGTAACGCCTTTGGGGAGTTAGATACAGTTCCGAAAACAAAGTACTATCGGCCTATTCGTCTATATGCAAGCTAATATATTTATTTTTACACAACGAATTGTTAATGTTTGTATGCAGTACGAAAAAATTAAAAAAAAAATAAAAAATTAATTTTGATTTCTTCAACGGATTGTGCTAAAAATTTTGTTAACACTTTTCATTTGGAGGACTCGCGACAAGCAAATCTAGCATATTGTCTTTTATTAATAAATATACTACAGCATCTTGTTAATAATAATACTAAAACTAAGACTACTGCTAACTAAAAATTTACCTATATATCTAAGAAAAGTGAGTAAGTTGAAACGCTAGCTAATGATAAAACATTTATGCGGAAGAACACAAAACGTCACCTGGAAAAACAAGTGATAACATTGCCAAAATTATTGTCACCATACACACGAATCAACAAAAGCTGTTTTCCTCTTTGCCGACTAAACCATAAGTACATTTGGCCACAAACTCATACACAGTGCATCTTATATTTTACTTCAGTTGAGAGAGAACGAAAGAGAAGTTTCGTTTGAAATTTAAATTTTATTAGCGTCCCGCTTCGAGTTGGTTCTGGAATTCTGGAAAGTTTGAATTTTATTGGTGACGTGGCTAGTCAACCGAAATATTAATAACATACCGTGCGCTCGGCTGAATCAGTTGATTGCTATGCGCTATTTTTTTACAGGACAATAAGTAATATTAAAAAAAAAACACAGGTTTTTATTGTACGTTTTTCGAAATTTATTGAAAATCTTATTTACTCACGAGTTAACTGAGAAAGCTTCAGCCGACTGACTGACCAGTAGGTCGCCACAATTGTCACAGTTGTGACCTGAAACTATTCATTATTTACAAAAAAAAACTACTCGGTATAAAAATAATGTTTTTCTGTTCATAGATACAGGCAGACTTCATTTACAGTAGGTTTAACTGTCTATATATTTTTTTTGCAGATGTATGTGCAATGTAACGACACATTACAATAATTTTGATGATCCTATCAACGGCCATGTTAATTTCAAACAGAAGTAGAAAATAAATATTGAAGAAACCTGACAATTAATGACACTTGAAATAGGTACTTACATGCCTTCTAAAATTCACCAGTCTTACGTTATACTCACCTTATACTAATATTTTCCTTAATTATACTCCTAGAAAAATACATTAGATCACATACGCATATCGAATACTCACATTAAATGCGTCTCCACTTCTCAGTAAAATTGGCAACGATCATCCCACGTTCCACATTACCTATCAAATAACTTAGTATTGATTAGACAGTGATATGCTTAACCGATCACATTACAGTCTCATCGTGGGACAATCAACCCTTACTTGATAGAGGTTTGTTATGTAACTCTGTCGAAACGGATCGGTACAATTTGCACAGATTGGATTCACAACGACCGGTACCAACGGACCAATGAAAACTGCTAATCTCTCGCGAATTGTGAGACTCCCATTCTGCGAGTCCCTTTGCTAGATTGGGGAGCTTTGTTTTTAACGTTTTTGTAGTGTTTTACGATTTTGGAATAGATTTGTTGCGTCCTTTGAATTCGAGAGACAGGACACTTGTGTGTTTGTTTAAAAGTAGGTGCACAGGCAATTTACTGCAGTGTAAGACTTGTGAAAAGAAAAGTGTACACTTATCTCAGCATAAACCTTAGTGGTTTTAGGTTGCTATTTCTTTTTTGTTATTAGTAACCGCTTGTTTAAATGCTGAATAAATAAATAAAAATAACTAGGTATTTCTCCTTACAAATGTACACAATACAATTTGTATCGTTGTCGTGTTAAGGTTTACACGGTATCATTTTCACATAATGTATATCATTATGATGTGAATGTGATATAGTGATCTCGAGTGTGAGTGTCATGTCGTGATGGCCCGAAGGTTAAGGAGCCTCTTCTCATGCATGAGGGTGTGGGTTCGAAACCTGGCAAGTACCAATGTGACTTTTTCCTAGTTATATGTACTTTCTAAGATTATTTAGACACCACTGACATACGGTGAAGACAAACATCGTGAGGAAACCTTTACTTATAATTTCTAATTATAAGTTTGAAATCGCCAACTCGCATTGAGCAAGCGTGGTGATTAATGCTCTAACCTTCTCCGTGGGAGAAGAGGCCTTTGCTCAACAGTGGGCACTCATAGGCTGATGATGATTATGTCGAGTATCTTAAAATTTAATAATTTGTTAAAAAAAAAACTAATTGCATTTATGTTAAGGCTATGCTACCATCAGCTTATGTAGGTAGCATTATGAGCTGATTGTTACATTAAAACTAACATGACTTTACAAATCGCCTACCAAAGAACCACTATCCTGTTAGTTTTCGATTACATTTTGTATTGTTAAACAGAATACATTAAGAATGCTTTGCATTTAAATACAATACTCTTACTTTAATTACAAACTGCTCTGTTGAATATTGAGAAGGCTTGTGTACTGATCGCCTGCTAATACTCTTAGGTTTCCAATGTCAGTAAAACATTAATTTTATTGTTCTACAAATACTTGAATAAAAAAAATATTATAGAGACTTTTATATTTTTTTTTATTCTTTATAATTATATAATATGTTAATACAAAAGGAATAGTTAATAAGTGTAGTGGTTGTTTGTTGAGTCATGAAATTTTTATCAACTTTTATGTGGTACTCATATTTGATAAGTGGAAAGGGGTTTCAGGTTCAATACTGCACCGCGGTTGACGGAGGCTTTTAGTCAGTAAGAGTCTGACCCACAAGAAAAATAAATTGAAGCTGGGAAAATGACCTTTAGGTAACACATCTAACACTTTTTTATGGACGGATTACGCAGACGGATTACCTGGTAGTGAACCGCCCTTGGACATTCGCAACACCAACGAGATTTCGGATTAAGAAAGGGTGGGGGAAGGGGGAGGGATTGGGCCTCCAGTAACCTCACTCACACGGCGAAACACAGCGCTGTGGTTGACCACGCCGGTTTTCTGTGAAGCCGTGGTATCACTCCGGTCGACTCAACCCATTCGTGCCGTAGCTTGGCTCTCCCACACTTAAACACTTTCTGACTAATAAGAGGTTTTCCGCTATAGTCTATCAGTTTAGGTGGTTAACTAAAGGTAAACAACCTTGGCATGTCTAGGTCGATAGACCATAGAATCTTAGTCTTGTTCAAGGAAGATTCTTATTATATGTTTTAGATTTATTACAATGAATATCATTACCAACAATTTAATATAACATAATCAGTCAAGAGGTTCACTCCCATGTTTTTAGATCCATCATAGCAAAGTTGGAGTCGCTAATAAATTGATAAAGTTCGATAATACCAGCTTACGTTAATATCCGGGCTGGTGACAGCAATCGCTATTAATTATATAAGTTTTGGTGTGAGATGGCAATGTGGTGGTGGATCTACATATACTGGTTTTTAAGAAGAGCGAATGAGAATAATCTCTTTTTTTGTATTCCATTTGTTGAATTTTAATTAATTCAAGTTTGTTGGTAGATCTCATGAGTGACCCTAATTTGAACTGGCCCTGTAAAAATATTCCTGTGTATACTAATCTATAGGCAGATTCTGAGGGTGATTACAACATTTATTCCATGTTTCCTTACGGTATTTTCTTTTACTGTTTGTCATAGTTTAAATAATATTAGAAAACACTTATACTATTACGTTCTTAATAATATTGTATTTATTTCTTATTCTGTTAATAAAACCACACTTATATACCATTATAATTATCCATATTAATAAAGTGGAAAACACAGCCCGCGCCTTCCAAGCGTCTATTACATTCTTAAGAACTAATATTCTATAAATAGTAACTCCTTTGTTCTATGAGCTAAAGAATTATTTAGGTGTACGTATATATCCAGCATTATGCGTCTAATGAACGACGGAATAGGCAGGCAAATTAATTGGATAAGAACCCTCTGTTCATCAATGACGGTATTAGATCCTAATTTGTCGGAGAACCTTCTTAGTAACATTACATGTAAGTTTAGGTAACATTGTGTAGCTAATTTAGGCCTGGATTTTGGATTATTTTTGGTATTAAGAAGAATTAATTGGTATAACTAACAGAAACCTATTAATCCTTCTACGAAAAACGAAAAATATTTTGGTCATTACAAGATATCCAAACTAATATAATAAATGGGAAAGTAACTCTGTCTGCCTTTTCTTCACCTCTGAACTACTGAATTGATTTCTGTAAAATTTGGTACATACATAGTTTGGAACTCGAGAAAGGACATAAGATAGTTTTTATACCAAAAATCTGCAGGAAGTCACTGTTCCACGTTTATCTATACTAAGATTTTTGCATGTGTCGAGAAAAATGGTTGTACAATATACAAATTTATATACAATTTGACTTGGAACAACAGTTGGTGGATCATAGAAAGAGTTTCTCTGGATACAACAAAGGGGAACCGAAGCCCGCCATGTTGTGCCGTAGCCGGTTGCCCAGCCACCGCGCCAACTGCGCTGTGATTTATAGGTAGATGTTCAATTGCTGCAAATTTTTTCCAAAAGTCATATAAATATAGTTTTTGAACACCCTCATCATTTCGAATGTATCCATTCCAGCTCTTTGTGCCATTAAACATTATCACATCACTTTGCGGATACTTACAATATTTTCTTTCCGTCATCGCAGGGGTACAAAGCTGGTAATCAATTCCTTCACTATTTAATGGATGTTATTATACATATAAACCCTCCTTTTCAAATACTCTATCTAATAAAAAAACGGCATCAAAATCCGTTGCGTAGATTTTAAAGATACATAGGGGTACATGGAGTCAGAGCGAGCAAAAATACGGCTTTAACTCAACTTCGCCTGGTGTTTAAACTAGAAAGATGGAGCGGAACAAACATTACAAAACATCTTTGTACGCAGCTGTATACGCCTACGCACTCGTTAAAAGTTTGATTTTGTGAAAAAAAAAAGTATAAATAGGGATATTCCGTAAAAGTGTGTGAGGAGCTGGTTTCTTAATAAGGAGATGTATGGTTTGGTATGTCAGGAAAAATGCTTTGAACACATATTATTATATCAATATATTTATCATACATACGTAAGATAATCTAATTGTTAATAGTAACGGTTTTTATGTAACCACTGGTTTAATAGGATTAGGTACTCCTTGTTAGATTTAAAATAAACACATAATGATATTTTGCATTAGTACTTATTAAATCTGAGAAAAGCTCCACCAGTTTCAGTCGTCTCAGTCGATTCACGTAAGTTGTTGTTTTTAATAAACACAAAATATACATGTTTTCTTGTGTATCTTCTGGTTAAATGCGCCGACAAACACTTGAGCAGGCTAACGTTAGATGTTTGGGTCAAGAACCTAATGCAGAAAGCAGTATTTCTGCATACAGCGCGTTTTGTCTGTAGATTCAAGTCTCCTGGAGCCCTGACCACCTATAGCTTGGACACGTCTTGGACCTGTGGGATGCAGTTTTTTTAGAAAATATTTGAAAATGTAACACTCCATTTTAAAAGTAAATACAACTAAAAACGATTTATAACTAAGACGTCTGACATAATTTTACTTAATTAATCAATACGAGTATAAGAAGAGTAATAAACATTTACAACGATTGACACACTTTTCAATTCAATTTCCAACAATACCTACAACAGATCCTAATTAAATGAAAGCGAAACAAAGCTGGGAGCCGAGACAAAAGGTAGAGATAATAAGTGTCGTGGTAAACAATCCCGACTAAGATTCCTCGGCTTGGAGACAATTCAACCAGATGTCTCGGTTCTCAGGGAAACACTAGTCTTTTCTTTTATTTTATTTTATGTAGGTGGAGGCTATGGAACATCTTTCATAGGCGTTGTGTATTTTCCCCGGTTTCCCGGGACAGATAAATTTATATTGTGTGTTTATTTTGATTGGTGGTGAGTGCTATTAGATGTTTTTAGGCTGCTAAAAATATGAGTGCAGCGGTTTAGGGTTCTTGTTTGTTTGAGTTTTGTTTTCTAGTGTATCTGAATTTAGAGTGTAGAGTGTTGTTGGAATTATTTTAACTGAAGTAAATTATGACGTTGTATTTTCTATGTTCACGTGCTTAATAAAGTATATTGTTTTATAACTTAAAGATCAACATCTCTTCAAAATTCCAACTGAACAAGATGCGAAGTTGTAAGCACTTTGCGTAGTAACGTACCCTTCAACCATTAGTTTGGGGTAAATGTACATTAATGATCATTTCTTATGAAGTAAACTAGTCAAATACTACTTAAGAGCAAGCATTAGCTAACTTACTTGGAACATAGTTCAACTTCACCCCCTTCTCCTGTCAAGTACCAAGGAGCTTGACCAACTCGAAAAGTTCCCCTGATTAATTCATAGCAGTCGTCGGCTAAGCTGAAGTTTGTCCCAGCTCTATCACGCTAGCTTTAAATTAGAAATTATTAACGCAACGTTCGTATGAGCTACCGCCAAACTAATTAGGTTGGGATAAGGGACATACATCACCCAGGAGCGGAGCCGGGGACCAAATTAGTCGTATCGTGTTAATTGAAATGGGACAACTTGCGCGGTGTGAGCGCACCCATTTTGCGAGGGAAGCCGATGACATGCCTATATTATGTTACGTTATAACACAATTAATTTTCAGTGTGTACCGGCGGTTAATGAGCCGCGTGTTTTTAGAGGCTATTCGTTTGGAACGTTAAGCGTGTTCACACCGCCGTGGCGCCGGCACGCTGACAACACGTGGTCGCCGTGTAAAGTATTGTGTACACTGCACATTACGCGGTGAACATTGTTCCTGTGTCGTAATGTGCGCGACGAGTCGTGCGTCAATGCGTTTTGCAAGGATTTACAGATGTGGAAATTTTGCGTTTGTTTTTATTGAACCGTTTTACCGATGTTCAAATGTTCAATCAAGTGATTGTGTTGCGGAATTTTTGATGCTTAGATTAAATTTTTGATCGTCTTTAATACAAGAAATAAACGTTTATTTTGCATAAATATATATACGTGAAGATTTTTGTTTCAAAAAGCTTTTTTATAAATAAAAATAACGGTTTGAAAGGCATGGATATATGACACGTTCTATTACTACAATACTAGTTCGGTTCTATTCTATTAATTGTTCAATTTTTACGTCTATATAGGTATGTAAATAAAATAATATTTTTATTTGTATTCAAAAATACAACTCAAAACGACACCGAAGCAAGCAATAACGGTTAGTATTATTTGTTAAAATGTAAAAGTGTAAATGTAAAAGTTGAAAAATATCTGAATATTAAAAGGATATTTTTATTTTTCGAAAAATGTTTGTTGATTGCTTTGGGATGGATGCTTCCGTAAACGAAGGATCGCGGTAGTCATATTGACATAAAACCAGAACTGAGATATAGCACAATATTGCATGTTGTGGGTAGGTATGACCAGTTTGCACTTTGGCATACCAGCACTAGGTTTCAAGTTTTGTATTTTTGTGGGATCAGAGTGCTGTTAAAATACATAAAAAGCTTAGCTGGATGAGATAAGCGATGGGTTATTAAAAATAGGAAAGTTTTTTCAGCGATTGACCTTGGAGATTTAAAATTACTATTGACACGTTCAAAATTGAAGTTTTGTAGTAGGTAACTCGATATTTTTTACAATCGGGTTGAGAGAATAACTTTTGGTCACAATATCTTAGATCTTAGATTTTGAGTTTTGACTGCCCGGTTAGCGCGCTGGCTAGGCAATTGGCTGCCGCGCGTTCAAATCCCGTACTGAACAACTGTTTGCGTGATCCACAAATTAATGTTTCGGCTCTGGGTGAGATGTGTATGTGAAATTGAATTGAACATTCTAGTGTGGGGCAAAATTTTATTAAAGAGAAAGACAAGTTAGGTCAGGAATCTATATGCACCTATATTTAAATAAAACCTTAACTTTGTAGGAAAATTGAAAACTGTCCAGAAAACAGGATATTTCCAAATGTATGTAAAATTCGATTCCGAACATAAGATTTTCATTGAATACAGATTCATGTCTGCATGTAATAAAAGTAACGAGAATTTGATATTAAAAAGATTATTACAAAGCATTTTTCTTCTTCTGAAAACCACGTACAAAATGTAGGAAGTATTCTCAAAGATATAAAGGATGGCGTACACTAGCGTAAACTGGCGTAGGCTAGCGTACACTGGCGTACGTAGCTCGCGTTACTCTCTACTTGTGCATTACCCCTAAAATGCTGTTGGCGCGGCATTGTGGGTTTTATTTTATTTCCCCACCTCCGCCTGGGAAATTCTAGTTTCGCTGACAGATATTGAGTTACCAGTCGAGTTTTGTCAAATAAAACTATCGTGTTTTTCTGAACCACAGCGGGAAGCTTCACCTAATGCTTATGTTTTACTTGTAGGTATGTGTGTGTTTGTCTATGCTGTCACTTGATACGAACAGCTGGCTACACACTTAAGTGCAATTTGATTATTTATTAAAGTTTTATATAATTATTTTAGCTCATGATTGGAATTCTAGCCGTATGCATTATACGATTATATGTAAATAATGTTAATATTTTTTTATTTGGTATATTTGTCTAAAGTCGTCTCTTGCCTTAGGCGGGGCGAGGGTAGAATCTCAAACTCTTACTAGAGTCTGATACCACCACAAGATAACTATTGTTATCTTTATAGAGAAAACCACGCCATTTCTTCTCTTTTTCAAGGCCGGGGCCACAATACAATATAGGGTTTCAACCGCAACTTCAGCTTAATAATCTTAGTCTGCGGATATATATACACATTATGTAAACAAAAGAAGTAGTTTTTGATAACGCCGGGTTTAAGAATTATGGAAAAGTGTCTAATATTAACAGAGGAACTCAAAGATTTAAGCAACAAAGCCTACAGTACTATTCTTCTTGCGATGTCATAAAAATGTGAAAGAAAATAATCTTTTATGAAGATTCAGTGTAGCACAAAATGGCGACTACATAGCGTGTAATATATAGTTAATATGAATTTGAATTATTATTTGTGTTTGCTACGTGTTCTAGTTAGGATATGATTTATGAAGCTGGATTATTCAGTGATTATATAATATGTATATCAAGCCTTTTTCTCTAAGGGATTAGGTAAGTGTAGTAAAACAACAAGATAGCTTAACACAGACTGGTTTATTTCGAGACACCCTCAACTTCACTAATATTAAATATGCTACATCTCCCTCCTTAAACAATGACATTTTATGTAGGTTGAGCTTAGCATACCTAATAGTAACCATACAAATAAATAAAACATAATTAGGTAGGTACAGTAACAATGATGTGACACGCGTAAGTAGGAGCTATAGTTAGTTGCAATCCAATTTTAATTTTATTTATATACCTAATTACCTTATCGCTTTTACACTCAAATGTGAATCCGTAATACACGTTACACATAACCAATATATCATATCCTTCATATTGTTTACAACCATCTTATAGCTAAATAAGAGGGTAACAATATCCACAATATCTAGGTAGGTACATAATAATTAATTACACACATGCTTAAATATTAATAAAATAATAGAAGTACAAAAAAACGATAATAGATATAATAGTATCAATTATAAGAAAACACACAAAATGAACACACTAATAAACACCTACCCATCAACTTGATCAAGGCACTATTAATGAATTAATGTTCTAACAATAAGTAGGTAAATATAGATCAGGAGAACTAACCCTCACTAGGTGCCTACGATTCCTACGCAGCACCCTGCCCGCACCATCGAGAACGAAGTACGAGCGAGGCTGGGCCGCGCGCCGCAGCACTCGCGCATACTCCCGGCGCGGCCCCTCCAGCGCCACAACGTTGTCGCCTACTTTTAATTCAGGAAGTGACCGGGCACGAGAGTCGTACCACGATTTGCTTCTAACTTGATTTCGTATCAAGTTGTTATAATCAGTTGTGTTGTCCCTTTCTGACAACAGTTTATTATGGTGACACGGAAGACGAGTATTTAACCTTCGGCCCATTAGCAATTGGGCAGGGCTCGCTATGCCATCTCGTGGCGTTGCTCTGTAATTAAGCAAGCTTAAATAGAAATCTCCATTCGAATGTGCAGACTTGGATAACAAGCCTTTTATTGTTCGCACTGCACGCTCACTACGTCCGTTTGACTGCGGATAATTAGGTGATGATGTCGAGTGCTTGAATCCCCAATTCTCAACAAAAATTTTAAACTCCTTAGACGAATAGGCAGGTCCATTGTCAGATATCAACTCCTGGGGTATGCCATGCCTGGCAAATTGATCCCTCATGGCTAATATCACCTGCTTTGAAGAAATACTTGTAAACGGCGAAACCTCCACGAAATTTGAAAAATAATCGACTAGTATCAAGAAATATTTCTTATTAACTTCAAAAATATCCGAGCCTATCTTTGCCCATGGTAACACAGGTATGTGGTGTGCTATGATCGGCTCGCGCTGCGGCAGGGGTGCATGCAGCGAGCACACTCGACACGCACGCACCGCGCGCTCCACGTCACGTGACATTCCTGGCCAAAACATGACGTCACGCGCGCGCCGCTTACACCTGTCAATACCGAGATGTCCCTCGTGCACGCGTTCTATCATCTCCGACCTGAGTGTTTTAGGAATAAATACTAAGTTGTTCATTAACAACGTTCCATCAACATATTCTAAACACTCTCTGTAGCTCCAATGCGGGCGAGCAATTTCTTTCACATTGTACTTGTTAATGGGCCAGCCGTTCAAAACATAATTAATTAAAGTTTGACATTCCTCATCTCTCTTAGTATGCACCCTTACAGTTTCAAGCCGCTTACTACTAAATCTTAGGTTTTGTATTAAGAAACATGTTTGTTCTTCGAGTTCCTCCGATACCTTATTATTTAATATATCAGGAAGCGGAGCCCTAGATAAGGTGTCGGCAACAAACATATATTTTCCCGGTGTATACTTTACCTGAAAATCATAACGCTGCACGCGAAGCATCATTCGCTGAAGTCTGGCCGGCACAGAGTCAAGTGACTTTTTGAACAAAGCCTCCAAAGGCTTGTGATCGGTTTCAACGATTACATCATTTTTTCCAAAGATGTATTGATGAAACCTTTCCAAAGCGAAAACTATTGCCAGCATCTCCTTTTCAATTTGAGCGTATCGTTGCTGCGTGTCCGTGAGTGTCATTGAAGCGAATTCGACAGGTCGGCCGGCCTGCAGCAGCACCGCGCCGATAGCGCGCGCGCTCGCGTCCACCGACAGCACGGCGGGTTCGCGCGACTCGAACAGCGCCAGCACGGGCGCCGCACACAACGCACGCTTCAACTCGCCTAACACGACCTCCTCGCACTCACCCCAACACCACTCACTATCTTTTTTCAACAAATTGCGCAACGGTGCAACCTTTTCCGAATAATGAGGAATAAATTTACTAACATAATTAACCATACCGAGGAAGCGTTCGAGTGATGAACGATCCGTTGGACTCGGCATATTAGTAATCGCCTTTAATTTGGTTTGGTCTATTTTCATACCATCAATACTAAATATATGGCCCAAATAAGTAACCTCATTCACACAGAACTCGCACTTCTCTGGATTGAATTTAATACCTACCTCATTGGCTCTCTCCAGAAGGTTTCGAAGGCGCTCATCATGCTCCTCCTTAGTAGAACCCCAGACGATGACGTCATCAACGAATGAGTCGACGCCCTCCAGGTCTTCTAGCAACTGCCTAATTCGAGCATGAAACACTTCAGAAGCCGAATTTATGCCGTATGGCAAACGTAAATATTGGTACCGGCCGAATGGGGTCCCAAATGTACACAAGTCAGCACTCTTATCATCCAGCTGTATCATCCAAAAGCCAGATTTTGCATCTAATTTACTAAAATACCGCGCACCTTTCAACTTGGTCGCTATTTCAGTCAATGTAGGCAAAGGATAATGTTGACGTCGTATTACTCGATTTAGTGGCCGCGGATCTAGACATATTCGAAAGCTACCATCTTTTTTTCCTGCCATAACAATACCATTAACCCAGGATGTAGGATGATGAACCTTTCGTATGACCCCTAACCTTTCCATGCGAGTCAACTCCTCTTTAAGTTGGTCTCTCACACCTAATGGAATTTTCTGACCGGACATATGCAAGGGCTCGCATTTCTCTCAATAGGAATAGTGTAAGTACCGGGTAATTTCCCTAGACCCCGAAATAAATTCTTATAATTGTCCAAGTTCAATGAAAACACTCTTTTTACAAGGCCTATTTGTTCAAGGGCATCTTTACCTAATATGCTCTGACAGTTTTGTTCCGATATAATAAACTTCAAATCATAAGTAACATTCTTATACTTCCATTTGATTATACAAGACCCAATAATTGACAAAAAGTTACCGCAAAAAGATTTTGCACGAGTGTTGTCTTTAATAACATTTGACATAGATAAACCTAAATTCATATAATCATTTTTTGATAAAACATTAAGATCCGAACCTGTGTCTAATTTGAAACGATGTTTGACGTCTGTATAGGATAAATAAAGAGTTTCATACCACTTCGAGGCTTCCGCTTGCACAATCGTATCCACATATTCCAATGATGATATGTAGTACACGTCCTTCTCATCATCTTCATCGTAATCCTCGTACAGTTCATAAATCTTTTTCGACTTACGCACTGGACACATTACCTTGAAATGGCCCTTGCCACCACAAATAAAACACTTCACTTTACGCGCCGCACAACGTTCACCGCTATCACAGTGTATCGAAGCGCAGGCCGCACAGGCGCGCACGCTGGGCCCGGCCGCCTCGCCTGGTCCGCTTGCGCCGCTGCGCATGTCAGCAAACGCACCGCCACCGTCGCCGCCGCCACGCGAGCCGGCGCTCGCGCTGCCGCTGCCCCGGCCGCGACCGACAGCTCCGCGCCCACGCCGTGATTCCACACTCGAACTTGCGCCTCTGACACCACGGCGGCCGTCTCGCCGTCCACCTTGCCAAATAGTGTCGACCGATGCACTTTTTAAGGCCTCCGTTTTAATAGCTTTAATCTGCTTTTCACCGTCGTTGGATATTTCATTTGCTTGACATATTTTTACCGCCTTCTCTAATGTCAATTCGTCTGTCCGCAGCAATCTATCGCGTACACTCGTGTCCTTGACCCCACACACGATCCGATCGCGCAATAAGCTATCCTCCAGTTTTTCAAACTCACAACGCTGACTTAACAGCTTCAAAGCAGTCTCTCACCAGTTTCTTGACATCTTGTGAAGAATTTAAATCTCACCATGGTAGTATTAGACTTTGTACCGAAATGGGCATTAAATTGTTCAACAATTTTTTCTAGTTTTTCTTTGTCTTCGTCCGCTTCAAATTTAAACGTTGTAAAGATGTCGTATCCCTCCGGTCCGATCAAATTTATCAATAAACTGGCTTGAACATCAGAAGCCTCCTTGTGAACTCCCGACGCTTTCAAAAACACTTGAAATTGGCGTAACCATTTACGCCATGCGTCGGCCCGGTTGGCGGGCCCTCCTTCCAGGCTCAATTCCGCTGGTGGTCGCGCATGTTCCATTGTACTCGATGATTAATATGTTTACACAACAAATACAATCAATTTTAACAACTTTTTACCACCAAAAACGCGATTATTCAATTTATTTCACGCACCGCTGTCACCATGTAGTAAAACAACAAGATAGCTTAACACAGACTGGTTTATTTCGAGACACCCTCAACTTCACTAATATTAAATATGCTACAGTAAGAATTTAAATAACAACCACTTTTTTGTTAGTTACGCTGTATATTACATGAAAAAAGGCTTATCATTATTGCCAACCCACTCCAGAAGTGAACATTTCTCAATCTGGTTCAATCGGCCCCGTCGTGGAAAAGCGTGCCCACCTCCCACGAAGGTAATCAAACTGCCCTGCCACTTTGATAGCGAAGAAAAATAAAGGTTTTTTTATGTATTTAGAATACCTGTACCATAAATGTTATAGCATACATAATCAGTCCACAAGTGCTCACTACCGAGTAGCGGTCTCTCCTCACACAAAGAAGATTTGAGCATTAACAACCACCACGCTTGCTCAAGGCGGATCAATAATATCAGACTTATACATTTTTATACATATAACGATACGATACATATATAATAGACTTATACATATAACTTCACTTTTGTAATTTTTTCTGGTGCTTGTCAAATTTCAAATCCGTACCACGGTTCCGTGTCCGGGAAGCGGGCGTGTTAAACTCCGGACTACAACGAAGTTTTATTTAATCACAACGGCCTTAATATGGCATGAAAAGTAGCCGAAGAAACATGATTGCAAAGTCAAGAATTTAAAGTTCAAATTCGATCGGATAGTTAAAAGGCCACATAAATGTCATACGCATCATGTCATCGTCATAAATACAATATTTTATTTTAATTGATGTAGTGTTTCCTAACCTGGAATTTTCATTGGCACGTCTGGTAGAATGCTATTTCAATTTTTCCGAAACGTTCTATAAAATTTGAAGTGAAATCTGGACCGAGGCGAGGGTTTTCTGTTAAATTGGACTATACACGAGTGTAGCCAGTAGTGGTTGTTCAATACGGTACCTAGTAGCAGTTACAATTAGTTCAAACAATTTAGGGACCAAATATTTTCCGCCTTGGTAAAAGGTAAAATAGACTATAAAATATAAAAGAATTGACACACCTTGTTGTTGTGCACCTTGACTTGTAGAAAATAAAGTTATTTTTTGTTTAGTTCTTCTTAAGTGTCATCGTCATATAAATTGCCAATAAACCATTATTCAATAAATATGTACCAATATTATAAAGAGGTAAGATTTTGTAAGTTTGTATGTAGGGGGTAATCTTTTTAGCTGCTGGTAGGATTTCCAAAATTATTTCACTGATAGATAGCTACAATGTTTCTGAGTACTAAATGTTCCTAGGCATTTAATTATACTTAAGAATTTGGTATTTTAGTCGAACTATCGCTTTAAATGTTGATGTTTTATAATCCCAGGTTTTAAATTAGTAAAATATAAAATAAAACTAGTATCCCTGCATTCTCAAAGTCAAAGTCAAAATCATTTATTTGAATTAGACCCATACACACAGGCACTTTTGAACGTTAAACAAATATTAAAGATATAAAGTGTCAGGGTGTCGGTCAGTCTCTTAGTGAAGCTGTTTGCTCTTTCCAAAATGTAGATTCCGACGGAGAAGAACGAGCAAGAAACTCCATGGTTACTTTTTTTAAATCAGTGTCACATAAATATTCTTTGATGGTATCGCTCCGGTCGAGCCGCCCCATTCATGCCGAAGCATGGCTTCCCCACAAGCAGATATGTCGTGTTCTTTGATCCAAGTCGTTACGTCTTATTTTCAGCTAAGCAACACTCGATTTAATTGATATAAATTCACTTACATCCTACAGGTATCACTTTAGTCGGTATTTGATACGGAATATGTAGGTAACCATTTTCGTGGAAACTCGGTCTTTAAGCTGGTGAAATGGCTTACAGTTTATGCCATGAAACTGATTCTAACCGTTATCAGTTCAGTTATAGGGATATGCGGCACTTCGGCAAAACTCCAATCTAGAATATACAGGTTTAAAATAACAAACTATTTTGTTGAAGATAAGCGTAAAATTTTGTACCGTTGCCCCGTTCCGAAGTAGGAAAAGGTACGAGGTGGTTTTTAGTCAGTAAGAGTCTGAAACTTTCTCGCACCCTACCCAGGACAGGATAGGCAATGTGATGATCTTACTTCCACGAAATAAATTTTATAGAATTTGGTGTTGGTGGTTGACAATTTCACTGAATGTGACCGTAATTTTAATTGAAGATGAAGATGTCAGTAATACATTTTTCTTTTAGACTTCTGTCTAAAAAACTATACAGCAAATATTTTTTTTTTGTCTATCAATATTATACGTTGTTGAAGTTAAACTATTAATAGTTATATAGATCTTAAAATAATACATTATATGGTTCGATAATTATGAGCAGGCCACGAAAAAATATTAACGCTGGGACTTAATTTTCACATACATTTTGACACATGTTGCAAGCACGATACTGCGTTCGCCAGTTGCCGAATAGCGAACAAAAAACAAATGACATGTTTGTGACGTCACGCCCAAAATGACAAGGACAGGAATATACATTGTGTTGCTTTTGTGACTTAAACTGAAAAATAATTAAATGTTAGCGTAACGCCAAGTATAAATAAGAAAAGTTTTTTTTTATTTCATAGTTCGGCAAACGAGCAGACGGATTACCTGATGGTAAGCAATACGCGCCGCTCATGGACACTTGCAATACTAAAGGAGTTGAGTGCGTTGCCATCCTCTTGTGGGTTGTTAGAGATTTACGGATCAGGGCTAAACACCACGCTGTGGTTATTTTACGCCGGTTTTCTGTGAGGCCGGTTGAGCCGCCCCATTCATGCCGAAGCATGGTTCCCATACAAGCAGAAATATATATGTCGTGTTCTTTGATCCAAATCGTAACTATTTAACAAGGTTGTGGATTCGTAATAAGGAAAGAGCAAAACCTGGTGTTATATAACTTTTTAAATTTTTGCCATTCTGGATAATAAGGTCGAAAAACTAGATCGCAAAAAAGTTTAAACGTTTGTAGTAGTTAAACACAACCACACGTACACAGCACTAATATCCCTTCGAAGTCACTATTTAAGATTAAATTAGATGTAAAAATATCCAATTATTACCACAATAGTACGAATATAACGTATTTATTCGAACTAGTCACACCGATTTACTACATCGATTTGTCGCGTCAATTCGTCGGTCGACGCTTCCATTCCGTTTGAATATTTGGTCCTATTCTGAATTTATTTAATCCGTGTTTTTCCATCAATGTGCGGAAGCTTTCAGAAATTGAGAGGGGTCTATTTGCATCGTTTGTGTAATCAAACCGAGCGCTATATTTTGTGGGGTATTAATTTCCATAAATAAAGGTCCTATGTTGGTTTACATAATAACAATTGATGGTTTTCATGGGGTTGCGTTTTTGATACGAGTTCCTTGACACTTTAGCTGGATGAAATAATGAATATTCTTCATCTTTGGGCTGAGAAACAAATAATTTGAATTTAGAATGTTTATGTTTTAAGTGAGAGTAGAGTGTAAATTCGGTTTTTATTATGATTTTGTGCCAAGTGAGGTAATGTATGAAATGCTAATGAACTTGGATTTCACGGCAACTAAGTCCATAATAATGCACCGCTGGACCACGGGCCTCCCCTCCATTAGAGGGTTTTCTAAAATCCTCCTGCTTGGAGATCGATGTTTAAAGGTTTAAATTTAAGTGTGGGAGAGCCATGTTTTTCTTGTCTCTCTAATTCTCTATCCTAAAATTCCTAAATAAAAAGCCAGCAACGAACTTTTAACTCCTTTGTAGTTCCGAGTGTCCATAGGCGACGCTGATTACTTACCATCAGGTCCTCCGTCTTCTCGTTTGCTGATAAAAAAGGTTTATCGCTGTCCAGTGGTTTACTTCATAAAACGATAGTATCTGATTTTATTGCTCAAACCATATTTGTACATGATCATTCATTTGCTACTAAAATTTTACATAGAAATACTCGTAATGGCTGTATTAAGATATATTTATATGAGCTTTATCTAATATTCGAGATAGTTATTACAGATTCTTGCTCCTAATAATATCCTTTGTTACTATACACTCGAACAATAGGTCTGGTCGTGACACGCTTACAGAATAACTAGATTTATGGCTAACCCAAGTCACAATATTGCGCCTTTTATTTCTTAAAAGATGTAGGTTTATGTAGATAACATTTAACATCCAGTTATGTCGACAGAAGTCCGCGTCTAGGAAAACGTTGTATAGGTAATGCGTTCTCTAGACAGGTGGAGTGACGATATCCACGAGGTTGTTGGTAGTTGTTGGATGAGTAGAGCTATGTCCATCTGTGGAAGCTGATCATGATGATAATGATGTCGACAGCTTTAGTGTTAGTTGCAATTTCGTTGCTACATATTTATAACCACGTAATACATATTATTTAGAATCAAACATCATTTCTATAAACAGAAATTGAACAACAACTACACATATTACAAGTGTGTATGCAACCTCGCCAAATAAAAAAAAAAAAAACAATAACAAATAGGGATTTACTCAAATTAAAAATAAAACAAATCATAATAAAAACAGTGTTCACTGTGACTGTAACACACACACCTTTCATACACTAAATACAAATAACGACACATCACTAAATCCAATTTAACATGATCTTTCAGTGCATTAAAAATAAATTATAGAGAGGTCACCTTACACTGGTATTGTAAAGTATAATTTGCTTTTGTTTAAACTATTAAGCGAGCAGAGTTGCGAGTCTCTATTTGTGTCCGAACCCTGAGTAAGCACAGGAACAGACAATGTAAAAGGTTCCGTACCTACAAATTAGCTGTTTGCTTAGTGACTTAAAATTCGATGTTTGCTTAAGGATGTTTTACCATAGAGAAACGTAACAAGGCGATGCGATATGAGGCAAAATTTTGTTTGATTAAGGGCTGATTTATTAATGCACAGATAAAAGTTATCTGGGGAATAATCATGATGCTGTCGCGTCAGAATGTTTGTATAAGACAGCGACAGCAACAATTTTATTCTTCAAATAACATCTATCTGACTAGGTATTGAAAATTCAGCCATAAAATATAAAAAAAAGTGTTATCCAACTAATATTATAAATATGAAAGATTTTGAGAATGTACGAACAAATATGGGTTGGACGGATTTGATTGAAATTTGGTATATACATAAATAGGTGATACCCAGGATTGGAGCATTGGTGTTTGATTTTTATCAACACGGTAGTGCAGGCGAAGCCGCGGGCTAGGGCAAGTATACAGTGTGCACCCTGTAATATTCAACTGCTATAGGCCTTTTTTATATAGAAGGATGTGTCTTAATATCCAAGTTTTGTGATAGCAGAACATTTATTATTTATTTATTTATTTATTATTGCTTAGAAGGTACATTTTACATTATAAAAAGTATAAAATGTCCAACAAAATTGTACACACAGTTTGTCTGTTGGATCAGATTTCTAAACATAAGGAACAGGTTTTTGCGGTGCGGTTCGAAACCTGTCCTATGTGTACTTTATAATTGATTTAGACACCACTGACTAACGGTGAGTTAAAACATCATGACGAAACCTGGACTTCAATTTCTTATTATAAATTTGAAATCACCAATCAAAAGTGAAATGTTCAAACCTTCACCACGGTAATATTTATAGATATTATTAGCGTGCCTTCACCGTGTGAAAAGAGGTGTTTGCTCGGCAATGGGCATTTATACCTAGGCTGATGATCTGACAATCTGACTTACATATGTTATTTATCAGTTGCATATACAACAATACTTGCGAATAGTTGGCTGGGATTAATGTTTTCTAATCCGCTGTCAGCTAACGTAACAGTTTGCAGGGTACTGTAAGAAATGCCGTTCATAGTTTCACTGCAATGACGGCGAATGAGGCTCGACTGATGGTCTATTATTGGGTTTGTCAAAAGTACCTGTACATGCTGTACATGTTTTTTTTACTATTGACTTTGACTTTCGACTTTCGACATTTGGTTTTCGACTTTCGACTTTCGATTTTCGACTTTCGACTTGACGTTCGACTTTCGACTTGCGACTTTCGGCAGTAAACTTTAATCCCTAGACTTTAGGTTTTGATTTTATTAAGCTTTTATCTTTTACAGCTCTTGCAGCCTATACGCACTCAGCTTTCAAGCTTTCAGTCACCCGATCAACGAGGCTGTCAATTGCTTTTCCGACACACAAGTTTGACATTGCGGGTATGTCTATTAATTTACAAAAAAACCCTCTAAAGGCAACCTTTATAACATTTTATATTTCGGAGTAAAATGCGATTTATCCTGAACTCATAAAGTATTCTTCTTCCTATTATATTAATCAAGCTTCAATATTGTTGGTATGATTATAAAAAGTTTTCTCAGAAAAATACTATTGAAAATCATCAAAGATGAGGATTTTGTTGCCGAAGTTTGAGGTGGATGTTATAAATTACTTGATTTTCCTTAGAGAGTTCTACTCGTGTAATCTGATGTAAGTTACTTATCTTGATGCTAGGAAACATTCGAGTCGGTAAGAACTAAAAAGGAAACTAAAACCTATTTAAAAGATTACCTTTTTATAATAAAAATTCTAGTTTCTGATTGCTTTTATAGGTTGTTGGTACGTTTTATCACAATCAAAATTTAGGATAGGGATAATAGCAACTACGTGCTATTCAATTATATTTTTGAAATTCTAAAGACCTATAGATGTATTTCAGTGAAATTCGTATGGGGTTACTAAACTGTGACCTCATATATTTTTGCCTGCAATATAATACTTAGTACTTCGATGACCGATTATTTACTAAAAATGAAATCAACATTTTTATGTAGATATCTTCTAGATTAATTTTTTTAGGTACATACAAAGTTTCGTCGAAATCGTTAGAGCCGTTTCCGAGATCCCGTGAATACATACATACGTATAAGTATACAAAAAATACTAGTTTAAATTCAGCCGATCATAGCATCAATGATTAGATCTGCCGTTCAGTTGCTCATCTTTCATGAGCAAAATCCAGGAGCATCTTCTTAAACATTTGAAAATATGTAGTTGGTTGGGTTAATAACATATATGTTATTCTTAATAAAATGTTGTGTTTTTATTATGTTTTATGACATCGATAAAAGTGTACTTAATATAATATTAACATAATATTTTATGTGTTAGGTATATAAGTTCTACAATTAAAATAGATTTTTGTTTAAAGTTTAAATTTTTTTGACTGAGTCTGAACTGTTTACACTTAGAAGCCAAAACTTTCCCCAACAAAATAAAAACAAAATTTTTGTTTCCTACCAACATAAAGTTATTTTCTACAAATACATAATTATATGGTTTATTCCACAATTAATTACTAAGTCATGTCGTGGTGGCCCGGAGGTTAAGGAGCCCGCTTCTCATGCATGAGGGTGTGGGTTCGAAACCTGGCAAGTACCAATGTGACTTTTTCCAAGTTATATGTACTTTCTATGATTATTTAGACACCACTGACATACGGTGAAGGTAAACATCGTGAGGAAACCTGGACTTATAATTTCTAATTGTAAGTTTGAAATCGCCAACCCGCATTGAGCAAGCGTGGTGATTAATGCTCAAACCTTCTCCGTATGAGAAGAGGCCTTTGCTCAGCAGTGGGCACTTATAGGCTGATGATGATGATGATGAATTACTAAGTAAGAATAGTGATGCGATAACTCTCTTTGTTACCCGAAGCCTACAAAACAAACGCCCTGTCATTTCGACTACGTTCGGCATTCGGCCAATGATTTGCCGAATACCGAACGTCTAATCTAATTAATGATTGTTTTGTCACCGTGGTCGAATTACGATCCCGCGTGTTGATCTACGACGTCCAAACACGAGGAAATTAAACTTTACAAGGAGAAAATCAAGGTAGGTTTTCGTGTGGCTGGTTTTTTGTTAATGTGTGTGTGGCTAGGTAGGCTTGACGTGTACAAATGGTACGCAGATGGACACAGGGTTAGATCGCGAACGACATAATTGATGGGCCGATGTGGTCGAAGCGTTCCCCAATATTGGCAGGGACACTGGCTGTATATACAAAGAGTGATGAATATTCATCAGCAAAAAGGAAAATATGTTTATCGATATATTTTATTGTGTCGGTTTATGTACCCACAGGATTTGGGGAAAAATGTTTTGTTTATTTAAAAAATATTTGTACATTTTTAGTTGGCATTTTCTTCTTGGTGACCTAGTTTTTGCAAGAGTAAACTTGTGATTACCAAATCCGATTTTTCACGAAAGGTGTAAACATTTTTACTCTACTAGTTTTCAAATTAGTAATCTTCTAAAACTAGGTTTATTTTACAACAAGTAGTGGTGTAAAATGGTTCATTTAAACAAAAAAACCATTTTCAATGAGCTATCAAACTCTGAAAATCACCAAACACAGACGCCTATCGATAGCTTGGATAATTCCGAGTTCACAGCTCGGCAATGTTCAAAATGCAAACACGTCAAAACAGGCTCGGTCCAACATCGCCTCCTACCTAGATCCCGTATTATTCGCACGTCTATAAATCATAATTTATTTTATCTTGATCGCAATTCGGATCAAATTCTCCTTTCAAATGTCCTTTCTCGAGTTCTAAACTATGTCTGTACCAAATTTGACAGAACTTTAGGCGTGAAGAAAAAATAGACAGTGAGACTAGTTAGTATTCTTTAAATAAAAAAAAAACTCCCCAAAAATCACTCAACAAGACGCCATTTCATACGCTTTGTATCGAAAATTAATTACAAAAGCATTATTATCGTAAATTACGATAGTAAATTGAAAATGAATGGAGTAAACATTGTGAACTGACATATTTTATCAACATCATTGTTTTAAATCACTTCGCATTTACGCATTGGTCAGCATAATGTTTTGTGGTAAATTATACAGGTACTTATGTACTTTTCATAAAATGATTAACATTATTTTTGTGATATTGTTTTATTAAATTCGTTGATCCTTGGACTTCATTATAATTGCTTCGACATGTCACACCGTTGGCTGTTATTTGATGGATACGGTAAACATAATGTCATTAATGATTTATCTATCGTTAGGTATTATTTTCGTCCGGGATTTTCAGGATAAATGAACGAATGCCTTAACGGATTGGTGCGCAGATAACGACATGATTTTTAACACTCAAAAATGTTACTCTATTACCTTTACCCGCAATCATAGTATTATTAAATTTCCATACCACATAAATGGCATAGTTCTTCAAGAAAGAACTGAATTGAGAGACTTAGGCATAATTCTAGATACGAAATTGACATTTGTGCCCCACATAGATAATATTATTAATAAATCATCCAGGATGTTGGGTTTTATCATTCGAAACTCTAAGTCATTTCGCAAATCCACTACAAAGATAGCCCTATACAATAGTTATGTTCGCAGTAACCTTGAATACTGTAGTGTAGTATGGTCGCCGCAGTACAATGTTCACCAACTTCGTATTGAACGAATTCAAAAGAGATTTTTGAGACACCTCGCATTTTCATCTAGGGTACATAAACAACTGGCTTCATACAAAGAGAAATTGACATATTTTAAGATGGATAGTTTGTTAACACGTAGACGTGTAATAGACTTAACTTTTCTTTATAAGCTTGTAAGATGCCATTTTAATTGTCCGCCACTTCTGAAAACTGTCAGTTTGCGTGTGCCAACACGAGTACCTAGACGAGCGACGCTTAAGGTCGGATTGTTGCGTCGGCCATGCGCTAGAACCAATTTGCGAGATTTTTCTGCTATGTCTCGACTGCCGAATTTATATAATGAAATTTGTGGAAGGGTCGATATCTTTGCTGATACGCTACCAAAATTTAAAAAGGCTGTGATGGGATTGTTCAGTGTCCAAACTTAGTGCTTAATTTGTCTCGATTGTTTTATTGTTATTTTTTACTTTAATTTTATTGTTCCGCATTAATGTAGTATTTTTTTTCCCTTTTTTTTAAATGTTTTTTCTAGTTTGTAATTGTAATTGTAATATACTAACTGTTGTCGTTACGTTACAGAGCATGTTGTGACACTTTAAAATGTTGTGCATTTGATTTTATTATTACTTAAGTTTTTAGATGTAAGTTTAAATGTAACAACTACTAGTTGTCCAAATAAATAAATAAATAAATAAATATTAGGATAATATAATAATATGGTCCAATATAGTTTGTAAGGGCTATTGAAGAAAGTGTGTCGCAATAATGTTCCGCGACTCTTGTTCGGATCAGGACAAAAGCGGGTTGATTTTTAGTTTGTAACAGTCTAACGCTACCTCTCACCCCACCCAAGGTTGAAGAAACCGAAAAAAAAGAATAAAAAAGAAAAGAGGTTACTCAAAAAAGCGCGATTGCAAAGCACTATGTTTCGTCTTTGGAATTCTCGCCTCTTCAAGGCGTAGTTCGATTTCGTACTCAGCATTACAACGGAACTAAAACCATTTGAAGTATGTATGTATATGTGAATTGATTTCTTAACTCACGCATTCAGCACTTATAAAACAGGTATTGATTAAACGTCGTTCGTACTTAATGTGATCATATTTTCGCCAATTACTAAACCCATAGAAAAAGAACATTGTCTTGCAAACCATCGAATACCATGAATTATCTCCTGTCGCTACATTTTGAATTTTTAACCACAATCTTTATTCAGTCCGATAAACTGTGTAAACAAGATATAAAGGCAGGTCATGCGTGGCGGCGGGCGAGATTCCTACGTGCCTTTTGTGACGTCACCTCATGTTAGCAGGTCACCGATTCACAGTATTGGACTCACCTATTGGTTCCGACAATGGCTGGCGGTTATTATAAAGGTTAAGGAATATTATTAGGTACGTGGTACAGACTTTTGTATAAGTAGTTGTTTTTCGATACAGCATTAGCTGCACTGGAGTGATTATTTACTATTTTTTTATAGTATAGGTCGGCAAACGTGCAGACGGATTACCGGACGGTAAGCAATCAGCGCCGCTCATGGACAATCGTAACACCAAAAGAGTTACTAGTGCATTGCCGGCCTTTTAGGTAATAAGGGTTTCGGATATTTAAGAATTGGCAAGGGATGGGGTGTGAAAGATTGGGTTTCTGGTATCCTTACTAACACGGCGAAACATAACGCTATGATTGTTTTACGCCATTTTTCTGTGGGGCCATGGTATCACTCCGGTCGAGCCGACCCATTCGTACTGAAGCTTGGCTCTCGCACACCACTTTTCTCTTAATAATAGGTAACATTTGAAACTTTATATAATTCTTTTAATTCTGTTTTGTTTTTATGTTAATAATAATTGTTTTATTGTTTGCATAGCTTAGCTTTTGCTCTCTAATATTACTTGTGCTCATTTTAGTTCTGTAAGTACTTATTCTAGCATAATTTTGCGAATATTGGTTAATCTATAATTGGCAATTGTGTAAGTCTTAGTAATGAAAAAAATGTACTATAAGCCTTACCTACACAGAAGCGGTTGGTAAACCCCTTAGTAAATAAATAAATGATATACAACGAAGTATGTTCTACTCATTGTTCTCAAAAATACACTTTTAAAACCTGAGTAAGGGACATTCCTAGCCAAAACCCATGACACCGTAGTGAAGACTCACTTGACTTACAAAAAATGTCCCTTTCACCCCGTAATAAGGACGGCGATGATGTTGATTTGTAACTAAACCTAAACTTACGCGTATTTTGTGTCCACTTGACCCTTTCAAATCCTTAGTCACAAAAAGTAGTGACGTCAAGAATGGGTTATTGTGGAGATTTAATTATACAACTATTTGTGACGTCATAATGTTTTACGAGGTGTTCTAATAACTTACAGTACATGTTGTGTTTTGTAGAGGTGCACGTATGATTGATAACGTATTCGAGTAATGTTTAAGTCAATGTTATCATTTTACCAGCTTCTTGTTAATACGAAGGAAATTATTTATTTACATCCATGTTTTCGAATAGTGTATTTTAAACAATGAACAATTAAAATTAATATTCAGGAAGGATACTCAGTGTCATTTAACGGTTACTTAACCCTGCCCTAAGGAATAATTTCCAGAACAAAATCGTTACTAAGAAATTGTTAAGTTATTGAAAACTGGGTCGCAAGTTTTCACACGGGCGCAACGCTGATACTAAATCACTCCACTTTTTAATGGATGTTATTATACATAATTATAAACGTTCCTCTTTATTAACTTTATGTATTAAAACCGCATAAATATCCCTTGTGAAGTTTTAATGATTTAAGCATACATTGGGTTATAGGGACAGAGAATACGACTTTGTTTCATACCATCTAGTGAAGGGATACTCACTTGAATTAGCGAAACACATGCTGCTCATGGATAAGAATTCTATTATAACTTGAAACAAGTGGAGCTTTCTCATTTGAGTCACTTGAGCAAGGCGTCAGTTTCACGATAGCCTCAAAAATAGTTTAAGTAATCAATAAATATCTCTGAGTACGGCATTCAATCCATTATTACCCATCGAATCCATACGAAATATCCAACGAATCTTTGTAACAATAATGCGAAACATAATTTGTATGACGATCTTTCATTCATTCGCTTAAAACTCTGGCCGTAATTAAAAATAAATCCAGCCATGCATAAATACCTGAAAGACTGAACGCATACTGTCCAATGAATGAGAATTTTAATATCATTGTTGACAGTTACTACATAAAATATATTCTTGCTACAAGACAATTGAATACTTCGATATGAAGTAAAAAGTATTTATTTATTTGATCGTAATAAAGATGTACTTGGACATCACCAATGTACCCTGATAGTCCTTTGTTTCCTATGACCCTCTCTGCCAGGGGGGGTTACAAAACATATACCCGCTGTTCTGCAGTCAACACACGGCGAAGAAAGGAGTAGTTCAGTGGTGTGCTTTTGGAAAGGTATATGTGCAACCGTGGAAGGAAGCAGTTGAACGATTGGATTAGTTAAGAATTAAAATTTGCTACGTTTGTTTCAATAGCTAGACCTGTGATTGCGGAGTAAATTTGTTAATAAATTCAACAAGGTTTTAGAGTAACTGAGCTGCTTCATAAAATTATCATAACCGATCAGACGGTTTACCTGATGGTAAGCAATCATCACACGTCAAAAAACAACGTAAGGGTTGTATTCTGTGAGGCATTGGTATAGCTCCGATCGAGTCAAGGTGGTGGATAAGTGTGATTAAATTGATGTTTTACTTGGTTATAATTTTTACCCAAAATGAGACACAGTTTACTCACCCGTTACTTAACATCACATATTTATCAAAAGTCACGGTGTCTCCTTATTAATTAATGTATAGGTACTTTTGGTAGCGTTAATGCTCGTATTACCGTGAGTTTCAATTTACATGTTACAGCTAATTTAGTTCGCTCCACTCCACTACAGGAATATTGTGCGTTAAAACCTTCTCCCTCGAGTGACGTTGTAAATTAAAAGTTAGCTGGATTACGTCATTATGTAGAATATTTAGTGCTGCTACAAGCTTTTGTTGGCAGATTTTGCGCTACTATTATACTAAGGCAATATTTTCCTTTTTTAAATCTTGTACAAATTAACACATAGCTTTTTTAACATTATTTCATCAGATCAATTTGTAAAATTAATCTTGTCAAAATCAGTTCAGTAGTTTTATCACATGCCAATATTAGCCCACAAATGCCCCAAGCAGGGCAAAGGGAAAGCGGGGGTCTGCGGTCGGCGTGTAAGGGTGGCTCGCCGACCGACCAAAACCAGACCCGAGAGTACGGCGCGTAGCGTTCTGCGCGCGCCTCAAAGAACCAATAAACCACCACAGACGGAGCCCTACAGGGCTAATGTTCAGCGGCCACTGCCTAAAGCAGGAGAAGAAACGGGGGGGGGGAGGGTTAGTCAGTAAGAGTCTGACATTCTTTCTCGCCTTACCTTGGGCAGGAGAAGTCATATGATTATTTTCCCCTGACAACAAAAAAAGGCAAAGGTGCCTCTTTTTAAACGGAGAAGCTTTGAGCATTAGATAATAAATTGGCGATTTCAAAATTATAATTAGAATTCAATTACCCTGATTTATTTGTCCTTCAGCGTTTGCCACAATTGACCAACCATACTAACAAAGTCCATAATATAATTCAGAAAAAATCACACTGGCATTTGTATCTATCTTCATATTGTTTGACTTTTTTTAGTTTCAAGTTTGTGCTTGACACACAACTTCAACTTTTCATCCATGTTTCATTAGTGTTTAACGTTAGTTTATTATACAAATAATTTGAATTCTTAAACTACACAATCTTCTTACCGTGGAAAGCAAAAATCTTTTTCCTAAAATTTACTGCAACAAAAACGTCATAATATCAACACTATTGGCATTTTCATAGCAGTCAGTCAGGCGAGCCAACACACTGAAGCCAGAGGTCCCTCAGTCTCTCAAAGTCCGTTCACCGGTTGTCCTGTCAGTCCTCTGTTATCATGTCAATCGTCATCAGTCAGGCATGATGTGGAACTAATTGGATCCGCGCATTCAGGTCAACATGTTTTGAAGGTAAAAATTAACACCAGTATGAAATTCGGAATAGGTTCGGTGATGTAGTGTGTATATGCTTAACGTAATAGTTTGGGTAGGAATTATTATATGTATATATTTTTTAATTTTGTCTATACGGTCGACACAGTGGTTTGGCAATTGTAGTGTGTTCAATTCCCACATGGAACTTTTCTTTGTGCGATTTATTAATTCTTTTTTCGACTGGGTAGAAAATCGATTGTTTATAGATTGTTTATAGATCGTTTATAGATTGTTGATACAATAAGATTAAAGTTTCTGTAACATATTATATAACGTAGATGTTATTGTTAAACATTTAAAGGTTATTGATATTTTTGACCAAAAAGGAAAGTAATACTAAGTTGATACTTAGTTAGTTTTAAAAGTTATCTATTATTTTTAATCTAACCTTTGATTTTTTTACAACATAATAACCATACTATTAATATACATGTCTGTTATGAAATAATGAGAAGAAAATAAATTAAAAACCCACAAACACCCAAAACATCAGCCTAAAATAGGTTTTATTCAGCTTACTACAAAATTATTAGGTGTTATGAATAAATTGAATTGAATTAATCATGAATGTTGAATTCTGAATTATTCATTCAACCATTAATTCATTCGTTATTTTAAATTAGATTTTAGCCGTGCTATGTGTAATGCGATTAGTAAAATGGTACTAATTTATGTCTGTTTACGAATTATTTGCATGATTAAATGTTTTTGTATAGTAATTTTAGTGAGATATACGTACCTAATATTTATTGTAAGCTAGCGAGCCGCACCGGTGTAGTGCGGATATTTAATATTACACTACAGGAAACATGTAATATTTTCGAAAATATTCAGTTGATTAATAGAGAATTTTCTCCGTAAATTCTCCAGTAATCCGTTTTTTTTCAATAAATAAACTATTATTAATGTATGTTATATTTGGATTTTGTTATTTTTTTTTTGCTTTTGCATTATTTTATATACAATTTTACTTTAGCCTAGTTATTATATCATACCTACTTTTAAATTTGTTCGACATTTTAGTTTCTGTGTGCATATGGTTTGTTTTCTATCACTGAGTACTTAATTACCATAGTATTTGTATAGCAATTTAAGTGAGCTATACCTACTAAGCTAGCGAGCCGCTTCGCACGGGTGCAGTGCAGATATTAAATATTACACTACAAAAAAAAAATATTTTCGAAAATACTCAGTTGTAATTAGTAGAGATTTTCTCAGTAAATTCTCCAGTAATCCGTTGTTTTTTCAATAAATAAACAATTATTTATGTATGTTATATTTCGATTTGTTTTATTTTTCTGTGTTTTTTTTTTAGGTTTACTTACGTGGTTATGTATATTTGATGTTTTTAAGTTGTTAGGTTATTTTAGTACCTGTGTGCATTTGGTTTGTTTTCTATGGGGGAGTATTTTATTTCCGTTGTACTTATTAAATTTTGAAAATAAAAAAATGATATAAACTCTTTACCATTTTTTTTCTTTTTTTTTTAAAGATAAAGTAGTTTGATAATATTCATAGCATAAGTCATAAAACTGCGACATAAGTTATATAAATTAAATTTTAGATAATTAATTATTGTTACGACAAAAGACTTTGAATTGTTCAGCGCACCTGCGATCACTAATAGAAAGCGTATTGTACTATACAATCCGCCTATTTGTATTCACGGAATCGAGTTCCAAACTCCGACATATCAATCTTTGTAACTCGCTAAGTGTCTGTCAGAAGCACATCTCAATAGTTTAAAACGCATTAGAATCTGTCTATCATTGTCTAAGTGATGGATCCTTGCATAATATCCCTTTCAAAGTGACATTCATTATAGCTCGCGAGCGTCGGTACTCAACTGAGTGGATACGACATTTGTCTACGGTGGGTATCTAGTAAACTCAAAGTAATCTACCATTTGTATCCGTCGGGTAGCTTCCTTCT
This sequence comes from Spodoptera exigua, assembly GCA_902829305.4. Classification (NCBI taxonomy): domain Eukaryota; kingdom Metazoa; phylum Arthropoda; class Insecta; order Lepidoptera; family Noctuidae; genus Spodoptera; species Spodoptera exigua. Next base: position 6,123,427 of record LR824616.2, on the reverse strand, counting down.
GTGCTTCAAGACAAATTGTTCGACCGGCGGTAGCTGGTTGACCTCAGACTTGTACCAATCCTACACATTGTATATATACGAGTAGGTGCATACATGCTACCTACTGTATACTTGTGGAGTAACATCGTTACATATGGAAATATTATTATGTACATATTTAAGTATGGATGAGCCATGCTTCGGCACGAATGTACAAGCTTTACCGGGAGTGATACCACGGCCTCACAGAAAACCGGCGTGAAGAAAAACTTATGTTGTGTTTAAATAACTGTCCCAAATAACCCACTTAAGGCTGGCAAGGCACTTGCAGTAACTCCTTTGGAACGACGAGTGTCCATGGGCGGCTCTGATTGCTTGCCATCAGCTCGTCTCCTTTGCCGAATTATAACATAAAAGAAGATATAAAGAAGCATTCTCAATTTAAGATGAATGTTCCACGTACTTTATGCGGTTTTTTTTTCTCATACGTAAAGGTAATTGGATTTACATATTTAATGAAGGACTCTCATTTGAGCTACCTTTTATATTGAAACGCTTTGAAGGTTTGTTGTTTTTGGTCTACAAATTTAACGGAAAACGTTGTTTTTGATTTGTTGTAAATAACAATGTAAAGGTTCTTAATCGCGACAAAGGCTTCCTTTACTTTGATGTGAAGTTCAATTGTATGGTAATGATCGACTTTTAGCTATTTATAAACTGATTTATTATGAGAAGAAAATGTTTATTTATTATGAAGAATGGAGTTGCACAGGAATTATTATTATTATATTCGTTTCCGTTCACGGGATCACAGGATCCCGGACCTTTAGAAGGCGTACGAGGGGCCGAAGCCAACTCGCAGAGGCCCGTTGAACAACTTTAATATAATTGAAATGGGACATCAGCCGGCAATTATCCCTGTATGCACTATGAAAGAGCACCCAAGGATAATCCCCGGTTGATGCAGGACTATTGCGAAATGTGGTAATAATTCAAAGGGATGGGTATGAGTTGCTATGGACTGGTGAATATGATAATTATGGAACTACTATGGCCCCTGCCCCTGACCAATATTGATACATACGGATAAACAGGCAGGGGGTGACTAGCAAACTCAATTAATGTATTATTATTCTGTTATGCTTTTAGCATTTCTCCCATCAAGTGGGGTTAAAATAGGCACGGGCCAAAGCCAAGTGCTGTAAGGTTAGGCATTTAAGAACTTACGGGTTAGACGGCATGTGTTCAAAATAACGGCTTTTTGTAAAAGTAGGTAAGTTGACGGGCTAATATTTAAAGAGCTCAAGCTATTGTGAAGAGTTTTTGGGATTACTCCTGTGCTAGATAGTACTATGGGGATAGTTTTAGTGTGTGTAACGTTCCATTGTGTTTTGATTTCAATAGATAATTCTGTGTATTTGGCGATTTTTTCTGTGTGTGTACTAACTAAGTTATGTGTATTACATATAGCTATGTCAATGATATACACTATTTTATTTTGTTTATCTAACATTGTTATGTCTGGTCTATTATTATATATGGTTTTGTCTGTAATTATAGTTCTATCCCAGTATAATTTGAAATTATTATTTTCCAGTACTGTGTGCGGTTTGTATTTGTAATATGGAACTCTATCGGTAATAAGTTTTGTTTTAATGGCAAGCGATTGGTGTATTATTGCAGCTACTTGGTCGTGACGGTGTTTGTAGTCAGTTTGGGCTATTGCTCTGCAGGCGCCAGTGATGTGCTGGATCGTCTCCGAAGCACCATGGCACCGCCTGCAGCTGTCGTTATAATTGGGTCTGCGGATTATGTATTTTTGGTAATTGGCTGTGTCTATTACCTGGTCCTGTATGGCAATCATAAATCCCTCCGTTTCAGGGAAGAGCTCACCTCGCTGCAGCCAAGCGTTCGATGCTTTGATATCGACATGAGGTTGCTGCAAGTCAAGGCGGTGTCTTCCATGGAGGGACTTACGTTCCCAGGCTTTGATTTTGTCTATTTTGGTATTTATGCTTTCATTGCGTTGTGGGTTGGAAGAGTGCAGATTCAGTGGTGTGTAATTCTGATCTAGATAGCAAATAAGTTTGTGAAGGTGGGATTGTTGAGACTTTTGGAAAAAAAACTTTCTTAAGTTGGCAATCTGCTGGTTGTGTAAATTTTTAATATCTATTAGACCTCGCCCACCGTCTTCTCTGGGTAGCGTGAGTCTTTGCACACAAGATCGTGGATGGTGCTTCCTGTTTATCGTCAAAGACGTGTTTATAACCCGTTGTAATTTTATTAGATCGGATTTTGACCAGTTTATTATTCCAAAAGAGTACGTGAGTATAGGGATGGCAAATGTGTTTATGGATTTTATTAGATTACGGGAAGTTAATTGTGATCTTATTAGCATGTTGAGTCTGTGTTTATATTTTGTGGTTATCTTATGTTTGGCGTATTTTTTGTCTATTTGATATGTTTGTTCAAACCCTAAATATTTGTAGCTGCAGTTTTGTGTCATTGATTCTATTATTTCGCCAGACTCCAGTGCATACGGATTGTTTTCGATTTGTTGACCTTTTATGAGGGAGAATGTTTTGCATTTGTCAATTCCGAAACTCATTTTTATGTCATCTGAAAAGGTTTGTGTGAGGTCTGCAAGTGAAAAAAGTCCTGATATACTATTGCTATACAGTTTAATGTCATCCATGAACATCAAGTGGGTTAAATGTAAGTTTTGTCCCATGTTATCTTTTAGAGAGAGACCGTAGTCAGAAGAGTTTAGAAGGTTAGAAAGAGGATTCAGAGCGAGACAAAACCAAAGAGGACTTAGAGCATCTCCTTGAAAAATACCTCGTCTGATGGGTATAGAATCCGTTTGCACTAATTTTCCCAGTTTTATTTTGGTATTCCAATGTTTCATGGATTCGGTTAAAAATTTAATTAATTCTGGGTGAATTTTATAGTGGTTTAATATGTATAGTAGCCAACTATGGGGGACTGAGTCATAAGCCTTTTGGTAATCAATTATTATTATTATTATTGCTTGAACACACTAGCAGCTTAGAAAGCTGATGCGTGCGAATTGCTTTGTTTACGGTTGTGTCATTTATTCATTTGTCATTTTGTTGTACAACTTACAAAAAGGTGGGAGCTTGTTGTGAGCAAATTTAAAACCTGCTTCTAATATAACCGATTGGACTTGACTTTCCTTAGAAAAAATATATATTAGCCTTCCAGGAAACGCTACAAAATATTCAAGAGCTGATATTTATATTAAGTCTAGGCATTACTTCTAAGTTCTGTCTATTCGTTAGCTGCTCTTAAGTCTAACTTTGTATTTTACTAAGAAGTTCCCCTTTAGCGCTTGGGTGTTGTCTATTATAATACTTTAGAATTAAGTTGATTTTGGTTGCTCTGAGTGAAAGACCTCAAACATACATATTCTTGATTGGCACTCACATTAACAACGACTTGGCGTTGTTCGAGGTAGTCTGATTAAATTTATTGAATAGATATTATGTATCTTATAGTGATGGCCTTTTTTATTCGATTCTATAATAATCAACTTCATCGGGGCCATCAGTATTCCATACTGTTTAGTATATAGATATACTGTTTAGTATATTTCGTAATGTTCAAAGTAATTTTCAGGAAGTAAATTGTGAATCACTTTATATTAATATACAGTTACGTATATTTTTTAAAGCTTTTATGAAATGAATACCGGCTTAGAATGACATGATGGTGCACTGGTTTAATTCGCTTATCCTTTATTTTTATAGTTTCATCCAGCTCTGGGTAATACAAAATCCCAAAGCGTATCAGAAAAGGCTTACAGGATTTCGCACATATTCGAACAACGGATTAAATTTTACAAATTGGATAAAAATTGAAAAGTTTTGTCCAACTATTGTGTCAAATGAAATCCTGATATTACAAACGATTTATTTTTTAATAAAAATAAAATAAATTCCGCATACGGTAACAGTGAACCGAAATCGGTTTTGATGAAATTCTCATGGTTTTGAATTTGAATGTAAACGAGTTTCAACTGGAATGAACTTATACATTTTTCAGCTTTGGATTTGTGATTGTGTTGCTAGTTCAAATATTGTTATCGGTTGCTAAATTAATTTATATAAATATTGATTGGAATATAAAAACCGTTTAAGAGACGATAGTAAAAATAAAATGTAAAAACACAAAAAAAATAGTACTAAATCGATTCCACGATGTCGTCAACTTACAAAAATTTGTAAATTATTTAAAAAGTTGGGCTAAGACTTGACAATTATGGGTAGTTTAGATGACCATACAGTATTATGGCACCTCAAATCTGGTTTGATGATGGAACTTGAAGGTATAAGTGAGATATGTAAATATGTCGAGTTTAGATTCATTAGACATATCAATTTTTTCCTGATGACGCATGTATTGAGTTTTTAAATAAAGACTATTATTGAATTGTTTGATTAACATATAAATACTTATGTAGTGGACAGGAATAAAAAGCAGGATTAGTTTAAAAACAGAATAGCATTGCCAGCAATAAATTCAGATGTTACATTTCGATTTTGCGTCTAGTAAAAGCAAGAACGATATTGATTGAACGGTATTTTATACGAGTGTTGCTTTTACACAAAAGTTGGTACAAAAACATTACTGCAACATGTTTGCTACCAATATTTGTTACGAACATTTTATTGGTTTCGAACAACGGTCGCAAAGTACATATGTTACACCGCAACTGTTTTTGCCAACTTTTTGTGGTAAGCGGTTCTTACTACTATGGAATAATTAAATATAGGTGACCATGTCCATGGGCAGGTCAAAACATTGGAATTTGTTACACCAACATTTTTTGGAATATTGGTGGCACATTTTTGACTATATGACTACTGACTACATCCACGAGAAGGTTAAAACATAGGGATTTACTAAACCAAATTTGGTTTAACAATTTTGGTACCTATGTTTTGGCTGTTGTCTTGTATTGCAGAACGCTTATTTAGTGAATATTAGATGCATTAATTAAGGTTTATTATATTATTTATACTTACCTCTTTAGTAGAGCAGTGTCATTTTCTCCATAAAAATAAGCCGTATTACAAATAAATATTGATGCTTGATATATGAACAAGAACAGAACAAGATTTGTTAAGAATAAAATTTCTGGAGTTTCTCGAAATGCGCGGGCACTAAAATTGTCCAAGAAAATTCTCAGCTGTTTACACTTTAACCATTTTAAGTGCAAGTCGTCTTCGGAGGCGTTCTATTCAAGTTTATGTAACATTTATTTCTAGAAATTTCTCCTACAAACCTTTTAGTGTCGTACGCGTTGAGCTCCGAAGATTATCTTAACGGAGTGACGTTTTATTGTTGCCAATAAAAACCAGTAGGATGGAAACTACAGGAACGCAGTAAAACTAATGTTCACAATTAATCTACGAATGCTTTCACGCGTTCCCATCAAGCTTCATGCTATCTCTTTTTAAAGACCGATTAATTGGACGACAGAAAATATACTGCGCGGGTTGGAGCACAAAGAGGAATCAGGTGATTTTAGTCAGAAGGAGTTTGACTCTTTCCATGCTAGAAAAGGTTATCTTTGTTAGGATCTGTTTTACAATGTCTGAATTGCTTTATTGTACTAGACAAATTTAAGTACAATTCTCATAAAAAAATCGAAACACATTTGTAAAAAAAATTAAAGACCTAATTTAATACAAAAGAGATTTCATTCCATGAAAAAAAAAACAGTTGTATAGCTGGCAAACTGGTAATTACAATGGTAGGCGAAAATAAATTTAAAATTCGAAATTAGAATTTTATTCGCTTATCCTCTAAATGAAATGAATCACATTTTGAGAAAAATGTGCGTCTACAGTTAAATAAAACACTTCACGTTTAAAGGCGAATTTGATATTTATTCATAAATCATAATAAACAACAGATAATCCTTACAAAACTTTTCGGGAACTTATGATGGTGGTGAACAGGAGCTAACTCTAATAATTGTCATCTATACTAATATTATAAAGATGTGGAGTTTTTTAGTTTGATTGAACGCGCCAATCTCCAGAACTACTAGTTCGAATTGAACAACTGTGTTTATGTTGGTTATTCCATTTATCAAGGAAGGCTATACAGGTGATAAAACATCACGCTACTATCAAATGTAGGCGAGCAGTGGGTGAAATAGTGCGAGAGCAGATAGTTGACAAATATTTTTTTAACAATGTATTGTAGTTACTTACCTATATCTGTTTTTTACAGTTTTTAAGGTTCATATAGCACTTGGCTCCCTTAAAATTTTTGTTAGTGGGTAAGTGTAAAAGTTTTTTCATTTTTCAGTCCTTTTTACAATTTTTATATTATATTAGACAGTAAAAGTCTGACACTCATGCGATGATCGTTAATGTCATTATCGATGATTTTCCCCTCCCAAAAAAGCTAACAATACTAAACTTTCAGCTGGTTCCCAATGTTCCCAAATGAATGTGTGTTTTTTTCATACAAACATTCCCCCAACATTTTCGTGCCCACTTTATCTTTTCATCGTCGTTTAAGAAAAAAGAGTTCAATAAACGTATCCTCCTCAAATACAATAAAAATGTTAAACAATTTTATTGAGCAAAGAATAAAAGCTAATGTACTATGTATACTACCCATCCACTTAGAATATTCTCTCAAAGTGGACGGAAACAATATCGTTGGACAAAATGCGGTGCAGATTATGTCAATGTGCCGTGACCGACGCCATTTTGCGCAACAGCTATAGTGCATAAAATAGTAATACTTTGCAAACTCTTTTGTGAACCAGTATCCGATATTCTTAAATCGTTTCAAACGATTTCCATGAAAGGATGAGCTGCTGACAGTCTTATATTTTTATTATATGCCCTATGAGCTTTCGAATATATTTGGTAAAACACGCTAGTTACGCTAGGCTTATTTTCAGGGAGAAAATCATTTCATGGCTTTCTCGCCCTGGACGGGGCGAGAGAGAGAATTTGACTATTACTGACTAAAAACCAGCCTATTCCTTCTCCTGCTACAGGCGGAGAATGCGGTAACTCAACCCCGGCTGAACAGCGGACCTGTTGGGCTTTGCCTGTTGATGGCTGGAGATTAGCTAGAAAACATATAATGAATTCAATTTAGTTTAATAACTAAGGTACTTGCCTAGCTTAATACGTCTTTTGACTATAAACTATATACCTAATGTTAAGAATTTGAAACCTAAATAACTATCATTATAAGTACACAAAAAATCTCTAAATTGAAAAAAAACTCAAGTAGTTAGAAAAATTGCACATTAAATTTTCTTTTTCAAAAACATTTTTGTTAACGTATCGTTGTTAATCGTTTCTATTATAGCTCTAAACACGCAGACAGCACGTGTGGTACGTGAGCAGATTTTCAATAATATTGTCTTCTTGATTTTAGATTCGGTTGTGAAGTCTCCCATTTTTAAGACCTACAACCGAATTGAAACCGTAGTAGTTGTACCGTAACTTAAAAAAAGGTATCATGTTAGCTTTGTGTGGTAACGTCACGGTGACAGATTATATCTATAAGCCCCTTCTATATTAGAAGGAGGTTCTACCTGTACCTAATCTAGTTTAAATTGGCCTGGACCTGGAAGTCAGCGTCGTCCATGCATTTTCGTAACACTGGTGCAGTATTGAGTGAATGACTGCACGGTTGGCGCGGTGGCTGGGCAACTGGCTGCCGCGGAACGTGTCGCGGGTTTGTTTCCCGCACGGAATAACTCTTTGTGTGATCCAGAAGATTGTTGTTCCGGGTCTGAGTGTTTTATTTTCAAAATCAAATCAAATCGATTAGGGATTGGGTACCGTGGCGTCCAGTCCTATGAGGCTCCGAGAAATCCGAGAAAAGTAAGAGGTATAGAAAATTAATCCTACGCTGCCGGCGATATACGGCAAAAGATATGTTTGTTGAGATACTAAATATTACGTGTTTACAATACATGTTAAATTAATTTCTTTCTCATCTCATGAATTGTGTTACTCGAGGCGTTTGTATTACGCAGATGTTAATTAGGTAAATAATTCTTCTTTTCGTTTGAACTTAAGGGTCTAAAGTAAAACCTGTGTTTATTATTATTATTTAACCCATTTCTAGTAGACTGTTTCATTGGTCCAACGGTCTGCCTTAGGGTCAGTAAAGTATTATCTGGAAGTTTCAATATTCAAAAGCTTACTAATAAACTGAACTAAATCTAAATTTGTGCCCGATGTTTGATAATAGGCTCGTCCAGTACTAGGTACTTAGAGTTCATATTAATGAATAGGAAAAATGTAAGGTTAGATTAAATTCGGTTTAATACGTAGGTACCCAGATTGTTAAGCCGGGATTGCGGGTTAAGCGCAATAATGTGGTAGGAGAAGGAATGTAATGGTTTTTAGTCAGTAAGAGTCTGACACTCCCCCTCATCGCGGCATCGGACCCAGGGCGGCGGGTGCTACTAGATGATTTCCGCAGCTCAAAAAAAATATCACTCAAATTACGTGTAATTGGCTAGATTTTATACGCTTTTAATTTAACTACATTTAAATTAAAAACCTCTTCATATCCTCAATTTAACGTACTCATACAAGTACATAATAATTTTCATTATCATCGTAATAATTAATTAATTATCAGAGCGTAAACAGTCAACACTCTATTGAACTGCGGCCCATAACTGGCTAGTAATTAAATCTCGATATTGAAAGCTAACCCACTGGTGCTTACCACATTACCTATCACGCTTGATGTCAGCGAAGGGTTAAGCTAGAACGCGACAAGACATTTTTCGCTAATTATTTAATTAAGTAGTCCATCAGATTGTATTTCTAACGTTGACGTTACAATTGCCTTTCATGTTTCAGTAAATCCAATCCCACTCTATTCCAAAGCTACCTAGGCTTATCAAAATCTCTTTCATACGTAACCAAAGTAATAAACATTGAAAGTCGATCCCAAAGTCAATTTTCTTTGAAAAAAGATCTCAAATAACCATTCCAGCAAAAGAGAACTATACCAGAACATTTTCAATGTTCTTACAAAAAGGGCAAACAGCGTGTGGCTTTTTGTACAGTTGCTGTTCAATCCAATCTATGTCAACCACTTTAGTAAAGTAACTATTTTTATAGACCTCCATGAAAAGGCCAAGCACCCAAAACATTCAACTATTTGATGAAAAACGCGAGTAACTTTGTATTCACCGTATTCAGAATCACGATAAAATGCGGTGGAGAATTTTACGAAAAAGGATGGAGCTACAGAAAGCGCTTGTTGAAACAAAATCGTGTTTGATTTGTGGAAGTCCTTGCGTGCCGCGTCGCTGTTACATCTGTATCCATTCGATCTATTTATGGTGAGCCATCTCGCTTTCATTCCAGTATAAACACATTTTTATTCTGATCCCATGCTAATAAAATGCAAATTGGGCCCTTTCGGCTTAGGGTTTAGCAATTCCCGACAAATGTTTCCTATTGAATTTTATTTGATTTCCTTAATTGGTGACCGTTGTTGGTTATCTGTAATACTTATTGGACCGTAGCCATTTTAATTTCGCTGTTCGACACATGTTTGCATCAATTAATCCAGTGAAAGACCAAATATGAATAAAATGTTACATTCATTAGCGATATGCTTCACTACGGAGCGGTTGAAACACGTTTCACGTGGAAATAGTTGGCTTATTATTTTGTATTCAAAGTTTCAATGTAGTCTAGATTGTAGTGTTCCTGTCGAAACACTTGTAAGTAGTACAAGGTTGGAATAAGTTTCCTTCAATCTCAACGAACATTGTACAAATGTAAATCAATAGGAATGTTCGTAAGGGATCTGGAAACAAGCCTAGACTTCAAGATTTCGTTTTGAATGGAATAGTTTGTGAAACAGCCATGTGTCAGTTTTATTTATATTCAAATGTAGTCTGGCCACATTTGTCTTTTGTTGTAGGGATCGAGATACTATTATTAATCTCTATCACTGTGACATAGAATAAATTATAATATTAAGCTTTGTTTTCTAAAAAACTGACAAGACATTCGAATAAAATAAGATAGGTATCAAAGTTTATCTTTGTATTCCAATCTTCGAACAACGTTACTCACTAAAACCATCGCGACTTTGCTCAGAAATGCTCATAAATATTTATATGTATATACAATGTTTAGGTGGCAAGAAAAGCAAATGTATGGCTAGTACAGCTGATCCATCAGGCAGTTGTCACAGTCAACCGGGGTAACAGATTACTCCTGCGGTCGAACACGATTGGCGGACAATTTGTTGTTACTCGACGCACGAGTATATGTTATTGAGCGTGTTTGGTTCCCTATAAAGCAAGGGATATAATTTGACATTGTTCTCTGAGAAGTATTAAGTATCGTATACGTAATAATGTTATAAAGCAGTGTGATATTATTTATAGCTATGCTGCACTTATGTAGACCCTTATAAACGTGTGATCCATAATATTATTGTTTACTAGCTATTCTCGTACAGTTTCACCCGCTGCTCAGCTCTATTTGATCGTAGCGTGATGTTTTTTAGCCTATAGCACTCAGGGAAATTGTAGCTATCTATCAGTGAAAGAATTTTGGCAATCCGACCAGCGGCTCCAAAGATTGCCACTTACTTACAAATTTACTTAGATGATCTGAATGCGTTGTGCTTGTGTTTTTAAATGCTACGGGCTCAACATAAGCAAGTATTAGTGTGCAGAAACGATTTTATCTGAGCAACAATACGTTTATATTGAAGCTGAAAATACATCATGAAAATAAAATTTACTTTGAAGTGGAAAAGTCGAAAATCCTTAGTAACATGCTCGAAGATTGCCCACTTAAATATTTTTCCCATACTACTATAAATTGTAAGGAGAAATCAAAGAATTCCTCTTCAATCTAGATTCCAATTTTCCAGCGTCCACCCTGTGGCACAGAGTCACCGAGTTAGATAGCACAGAATTCACACCGCCCGTCGCTAACAAATTATACTCAAGACGTACGTTATCCGACATTTTCTGTTTCATAAATCTCCATTTGGAAGCACAGCTCCCCTGAATAGGCTCGTTAGTCATAAATAACCGAACTCTGGTCGTTATCTCTCATTCAACCGACCATAAGGTGTGCACGTTCGCTTCTCGTATTTTTTTCTCAACAAACTTTAAATTTCTGTTTTCTTTTTCTTCTACTTTTTTCGGTATTTACTTTTTAGGGCTTTTCGTTTAGTACTTTTTCTTAGTGGCCTGTCTGTAATAAGTAGACTGTATTATTTTCAAGATGAATTTTGTTACAGACGTCATTCATCATTAAAGGTTAAATATGAAGAAAATTATGGTTTTCAAGCATTTTTTGCTGAAGACTTAGCTAACGGGAAACTTTATGAATTAGCGTATTAACCAGTAATAATAATTATTAAATGTCGTGAATCTTTTACACTGGTAAATGTTATGTAATTTTTTTCTTCTATAACTCATTCTAACCTAAGACCTCAAACACAAAAAAACTATCAGACGTTATATCTAAGATCGAGGCTATTCTATTATACCTAATTAGGTGTTGGTAGAACCATACATTAGGAACACAATTAGACACAAAGGCTTTGTTAGTAGAACATTAGTGATTTAGCGCAGGAATTGTTTAGGTTTGGGTGTCAAAAAAAGTAACCCTACTCTAGTGTCTTCTCCTGGGTCGTGGATACATACATGTCACATATATATTTAAATTTTGCATGTACATATATGACTCGGAACAACAATTTATCAAACAAACCAACATCCAAAGAGTTGTTCTGTCTGACGAAACGAGCCTAGATTTTCCAATACAGGATGGTAGTGGCGATGGCTGAGTATTGTAACGGCAAAAGTGACCTTATCCATTATTAAAGAAAACCTTTTTAGTATAATAGGATTAATACATATAAATACAACCTTTTTTACTTACCGACCCAGAAAAAACAGGCATCATACCTTACTAAGAATATAATTGACAGAATGCCTATACTAAGACTTCATAAACGAAAATATGAATGTAATTTATTGCTTCCACATTACGATGGAGGTCTTATAGTCAGTGTTGAGAGGTAACGTAGAGGAAACATCAACATTAACGTTTTACACCTAAAAGCTTTTAGCGGGTAAATATTGTGTACAAACGTTACCTTCGTGACGACACTGTTATGTTTTTGTATGAATTATGCCATTTTTATATCTGCCTACTTTTGTTTTGATTGTGCAAAGTCATGCAATGTCTTCATTTCCCGAGGGTAAACTAAAAACCACCTCGTTCCTTTACCTGACCCTGGCCTAGCCACGGTACCTTATTGTGCTTTCCCCACTACCCTAGCTGAACATCAGCCATATTGCACACCATTTGTGGTCTATAGGCTTTATGTATGGCTACTAAAGTCTACTATTCATGGTATACGTCGGCAAATAGGCGACATTGAATTGGCGCTGCCATCTGAAACGAAAGATGAAAGTATCTACCGTCTTTTTGTTTCAATAATTATTGATTTTATGAATTTGTGTTGATATAATTATGTTTGTGCTTGTAAAATCAAGAACTTTGATGACTGAAGTATCGTCTAATTAAATTGTAGTCTAAGGGGTGAGAGAAAAAACCATGTGAAGATTTTTATCCATTAAAAGAACTTTGAGTCCAATATTACAAAAAAGAAAAGGTATAACATTATTAATACTAGATAATTATATGAGACAAGAAGTGTATTATATCAACATTGCATTTTCATCAACCTAATTATACCATTTAATGCGACAATATCGGTATGAAATCTCTTTAAAATTCTCGCTACAAGTAATGTGGAATATAATCTGATAAGACGGTGCCAATGTGACCATTTCTGCTCCGCGAGCGCGCGTGTAGGTTAACGGTTAATGGTTACGGTGCTTTCTTAATTACTATAATATTGGCACAGAATTTAATGAAGTTTAAGCAGAGATTTGTCGACCGGAATCTCAATTCTTTACGAAATTGACAAATCTTTATCTTGGGTTTGAATGTAGTAAGGTAAAAAAACCGAAGTATGCGTAATGTATTTTTTAAATATACCTACAACTTTTTGTGACGAATGCGTCAACGAGGGTATCAAATTAATTCGTCTTCAAAACAGACGAAAAGTATTAACGCTGATATATTTTAGAAGTAAAATCTCCACCATTCGTGGTAATTGCAGTATGACTCGTCAAAAATGTGACAAAAAAACCACTTTAAAAATTATGATCGCAAAATTGCCATTTCACTGCAGACATTTGACGATCTTCGTTAACGAAATATATTTTAAAAGAGCACTTTATAAGATTCGCGTCATTCGCAGTTGAGTGGTAACGATGGAAGTAAATGAAGACTGTACCCGAACTGCTCATACGAGTAACCTCCCCCCCCATACTTTCTCTGGAATTAAGCAATTTTAATTTGGCACACTCGATTAAGTCGCTTTTACAATGAGCGGTTTCACAATGAGGTTAAACACAATATAATAACATTCTGTGTAAATATAATTAAGTTTTGTAGGATTAAGTATTTATTTTGTTTGGAATGTTTCATAATAAATATCTAAACAATTTAATCACCAACAACTTTTTAATTTTAATAATAACTTGGTATTCAAAATGTTTATTTTACACGGTTTTTAGTAGAAATTCCAGGACTAAAGTAAATCTTTCATTTATCAGTACAAGTTAAACAATTTTGATTTTAAGTGCAAGATATTTTTAGGGCAGTATATTTTTGCATGTGATAGGAAAGCGATTGAAAAGAAATATCACTTGATAGTAAGTAATCGGTGCCGCCTATGGACACCCACAACTTCCTCGAGGAATAATAAGTTCGTTGTCGGATTTGTAGAAAGTTAGGGATTTGCTTTATCCTCCAAGCCGTATTTTGGCCCCGGTTGAGCCGCCATTCATGCCAAAGCATAGCTCACTCAAAGTTGCATTAAAAAAAAACAGATTTTACTGTCTAAATGCTCCTTAACAAGCTATTCTATCTCATACGACGCGCTTAAAACTTGCCCCGGAGTTTGATGTCCATAATTAGCTTTGCGTAATTCGGTAATTCCGTTAAATACACTCCCCTTAAATTAGACTCGAGTCCAATTAATGGTGAAAATTTTTAATCGAATAAGCAATAAAACCATACGAGTTCGTATGGTCGATCCATTACCTTATACCTGAATTTTCCAAATTGAACAATAAACAGATAGCTAGGTCGAATCAACGAGAATGTTTTAAATTTTATCGTGGCCATTGTGTGTTTTAGTTAAATAAACTGCCAGTGTTTTCATTGTATAAAGTTGTTTTTGAATATAAACACGTTGAAAAGTCATAGTTCGTGTTTCTGGTGACACGTTTGAATTTTCCACGTGTTTGTTTATAGGATTTATCTTGTTTGGTTTTTGGATTAACTTTTTTTTTGTTTATTTATGTGATGTATTGTTGTTATTTTATCTTATAGGCAGGTATTTTCTTAGTACCACGTACAATAATGAGCGATATATTTACTCCAAATTGGGCTGCAACATTTGTTTCTTGTTTTATATTATAATTTCAAAATAGATATCCCTATATTATTTTTAGCCAGGATCAAACCCAAAACAAGATTAGGCAGGTAACATGTTTGATCCCGAACCTATTTTAGACTACGTATACGTCTGATTTCCTGAAGTGTTAAACAGATTTCAATATAATGTTAGTTGTATCTTTTTTTGTAGCGGGAAACTATGTTCTTCTATTGCCCTGGATAACCTGCAACTTCAGTTGATATGAGTTAAACCTAAAAACAACATTTCGTTCTTATCATTATACATATTGAGAGACGAGGCTAATACTAATTGTCATCATCGATAATGTTTAATGGTTATCTGCTTAATAAAGCTTCCTATATGATCAAAGATGACAAAGAACGCACTATTATAAAAACAATTTTGTACCAGAACGCCATTCAAGGTTGCACCATATGCAAGTCTTCTTTAAAATTCACTTATAGGAATCCCATACATTGAAGTTCCTGCACCAGTAAGGATAGTTAAGTAGGAAAATACCCATAAAGGCGGGAAAAGCGATACCCTCTTTGTGGCTACGTTGTAATGGGGTACAAACAGCTCCAAGTCATTAATTCTCATAAAGAAACTAATGGCTGAGAAAATGAACACATCAATGCCGCTTGCTTACACCTTTGTTTTCATTTAATATATTGGTTATTTAAGCAATACTGTATTTTTGTATATTGGCTTAGATATAGAACATAATTTTGGTGAGTTTTATATGCTCGTAGACATAATTCAATCTTTATATATATAATTAAAAAATAATGAAGTATGACGTTATTAAGTAATGAACGCGCAGTTGGTGCGGTGGCTAGGCAACGCGTTGCGGGTTTGATTCTCGCTAGGATTTTTTTTTTGAGTGATGTGCGGTAGGGTAAATCAGGCATACCTGCCCCAGTCGATAATGTGCCCCACTCGCAAAACTTACAGATGCATTTTGAATTTGTTGCTAATTTTGTCCGTTTAGGTTAGTGACAGAAGTATGGCGTCGATGTAAACAATTCAGTGCTGTGATTTATTTGTTTTTACGAAGAAAAAGTGGTCACAATGTAAGTATCATAGTCTGAAAATGTTTTGTGTCTGTTGTAACTTTGAGTTTAAATATTTGCTTCATGTTTTTTTCCGTTTGTAAAGTTTTATTCTATAGCAAATCTCTTTCAACTATTTTGTAACTACAATTGCGTTTCGTTTATCCTAAAATTTTTTGTTGAAATCAAGTGAGGCATGTTATACTGAATTTTGGCTAATGCGCCCCGATTTATTTCCGGTAATGTGCCCCACATCTGTATTAGTTTTATATTTTTATTTTTAAGTATTTTGATCGTTTTTTTATTTATTTTAGAAATGAGGAAGGAAAAAGCTACGGATCCAAGAAGATGGACAAAAGAAAATATGAAAAAAGCTATAGAAGATGTCGTAAGCAAGAAAATGGGAGTTAATGAAGCTAGCCGCACATATTAAATGCCAACAAGAATTGAATGAGATCATAGACACATCCTGAAAGGCTGGGATAGCAAGCAACATATAGAGAGACCTTCGGAGTTAGGATATCCTTCGGATTTCCCTATAAAATTTATTGGGGCACATATGACTGATGTATCCGTGTAATGTGCCCCACCCTAGACTTTAAGAAATCGTTGATCTCAGCTATTTTAATTAATTTTGAGAAGTTCTTTTTTGTTTTTGTTATACCTATTGAGTCAGAGGTTAAGACTAAACACTTTAATAAACTTGTTTTGAATAACACCATTTTTTATTACAATTTTTCGAATTGTGGGGCACATTTGCCAGGTTTACCCTAGATAAAAAACCAGAAAACAAATTTCCCTTGTCTGTAAATCAGCAGTGGCAGATAAACAAAAATAAAATTTTACTTGTGGTATATTAGAAATGGGTCGGCTATTACCTACTAAAGTCCCATTTTTACTTCAGTTATGACAAATATTAAACTTCAATAAATAATAGATTTTAAGTTTCAAACTATACACACGCCTACAGAACAGAAAGCCACACCACAAAATGAGCAGCTAATTCAATGTGTCAGCCGGCTACAATGAGGCTAACTCAACTGTTAGGTTAGTTAGTGAAAAGTAAACAATAATAGGGGATTGTATTAAACCGTGGCGGACGTGTGGTTGCTGGGTGTCATGAAAATCAACTCATTCGGCGAGCACTCGAAAACAAGGTCCACATCCAATTAGGCGCCACGAATGGGAATGGAAATTCGAGGCGTGCTGTATTAACCTTATTTGATTTCAGCCCTGATCCGAGTGTGCCCAGTTGCGGCTAACTATTGTTCCATTCCGAGCATCCACTAACTATATGCGGCGACAATCCAATTATAAACTGGGAAAAAATCACGTCCGTCTCGCTCGTCTGTTGTGTACGCAACTGCTTGTATCTACGAGTATCTTCTTGTATGTTTCTTCTATGTAGGTCTTCAAATATTATGGAAACTATCATAGTCCATGGTAAGCAATCAGTCCAGCCAATGGGATGCGATAGTGACCTTTCGGGTTGTAGAAATTTAAGGATTAGAGGATTTAGGTTTTGGGAGGAGAATTAGGCCTCCGATAACCATTTTTTTTTATCTAGATGTCCTTAACTTTTCATCTATTAGCAAATATTCTACCTTAACTTGAAAAGACGGAAAAAAGAAACAAGGTTTTCAAATAGAAAATTGTCAGTCGAATGTAAATATTGCTCTCAATTTAGGAGCTTCAATAAATCGTCGTCCAGCAAAGGGTCTGTGGCTCGTAAATGTTTGTGTACCGGTAATTTAAACAAGCTTGAGATCCTAATTGGCCCTGACAGCTGTCATGTATGATAATCAGGGTAGCAGGGTCATGGCTATGACCGTCAAGGAAGTCAACCAACCATACTTTCTAATAGGAAGGTGAGTTGCAAATTTTGTTCGTAACTGTAGACTATTTTATTAAACTTTGCCTGTAATATAAGTTCTTGGTTTTGAAGTTGGACAGCGTGTTATTGTGTTTTCCGAGTGAATGAACCCGTGAATGTATTATGATATTCAGTGGTAAACTAAAACTGTATATTTTCCACTTAGAACCAAAGGTAATGAACGAGGATTAAACCTTGTTCACTTACACACGCAACCCAGACCCGAAACAACAATTTATTGATCACACCAAGTGCCATTCCGTGCGGGAATCGAACCCGCGATACGATGCACAGCAGCCAGTTTCCCAGGTACCGTGCCAACCGTCAATAACTTAATAAGTATTTCGTGGTATATAGAAGCTTGATTATATCCCTAAGTTTGAGCCTGTGTAAAACAAAAGATGCTTTTCCGTACAATTCAAGCAATAATTGACTCTATGCTTGCGGACTACAATATAATCATGAAAATCTTGTTTTTACGAGAAGAAATAGCTAACAGCAGAGCTGCATTCAGTTCAACTGTCCAGGAGTAATCCATAAACCTAAAGCATTACGGTTCAGATACCATGGCCATATATTTGAAAGACTGGAATGGTTGGCCGTTGTCAGTAGATTCCTGCGTCCAGACAAACATTTGTTTGGTGCACAGACGTTTGTTGTGGCTTTGAATCGTGTGTGCTTCTGATAGGGAATACTAAAGTTGTAAACGACTTTGGGGATTTTGATTAAGGGGACGATAACAATTCATAGTACGCTTACACAGTGAGAAATAACTTAGTATTGCTTTGGAAAATACACTACACAAGGAACAAGCCATGTGTTAAGTGCTTTAAAGGATTCTGAGCAATTACTGTTTACGACAACCACCCCCAAAACGCCTTTGGTGTTCTGATATCCTTGCTATCCTTGCTATAGGTTATCCATCTGTTCATTTGGCATATTATCCTATAGTAATTAAGATGAATTTATAAGAAAATTCAAAATCGACGATACTGAAATCGGAGACACATTTACGTCACTACTCCAACTTTAACTAAACTCTACTCAGCTGTTCTGTAATTACCAACAACAACAACAGACTAGACTTTAGTCAAAACAAAAAGACTTTGGCCTTTATTTTACACTACACAGCTGATCCCTTTCTTTCAACTTAGAAACTCTTCTTTATTACATTACTAAAAACTTTTGTCCCTACGAAAATTTTCGCGCCATTTTTAGGGAAGAACCCTTGGTCGGCCATCTTTCCTTAACTTTGGTAAATATTGGTATGGTAACCCGTTATTTTGACAGACTATCTATCACTGTCTGATGCAGAAACTAAACAAAACTGTGGAGGGGATATTTTCGTTGCTTCACATAAATATGTCAATAGAATTTAGGCGTTGGATGCACGCGAAGTGTTGGTTGATGACGTTTATAAGTTTGCGAAAAAGTGTTCTTTCGTAGATTGTTGTGTACAATAATAAAACTGTAAAATTGGTATACAAAAACGATTATCGTGAGGAATTAGGTACTTACTGCTTATTGTTGAGCAACAGCCTCTTCTCACATGGAGAAGGTATGGGAATTAATCACCACAAATAAGGCGGCTTCTTACCTACAAACACATATTACTACATGGAATATACAAACATTAACGATATTTAGGTAAATACAACTAATAACGTAACATCTATATCCAGTACTTGAGGCATAGTAACAGACTTGATCTAATTTTGTTTATACATCTCCGAGAACTGACTGAGCTAATTAAAGTAAGTCAGTTACACATAATTTTGTCTTAGTTTCCAAGTAAATATGTACAATCGGGCGTTGACTTGCTAGGTACGCTAGCTACAACTATGGAATGTATACGACTATAATTATATCATGTGGGATATATAAGTGTGGGGGAGTCATGTTTCGGCACGAATGGGCCAGCTGAACCGGAGTGATACCACGGTGTAGAAAATCGGCGTGAAGCAACACTTACGTTGTATTACGACGTGCGAGTAAGGTTCCCGGAGACCCAATCCTGCCCCTCTATTCATAATACTCAAATCCAGTATAATCAAATCCCGAATAACCCACAAGAGGCCGTCAACGCACTTGTAGTAGTCCCTTTTGGTATTGCGAGTGTCCTTGGGCGGCGCCGATTACTTACCATCATAATAAATAGACTCATAAAGAAGTAAATACATTTAGTTTGTATCGTTACGTCGTATATTGATATAACTGTAACCAAACAATTAAATTTGTAAATAGGCCACAGCACTTTTACACGTCAAAATTATACATATTTAAACAAAAACCAGATGTAGCCGGCTATTACCTATCTAATAGAAGTACCTACGTATGTATGTAGGTGTAGTCGTAGGTTGGAATTTATACTGTGTCTATACATACTACACAGATAAATGAGATATCCATATTTTGGATGTGAATGAACTTAATTTACGAGTAATTAACAGGAGTTAGTTGTTAGGAGATATACCTAACTAATAAAAGCTTTGTACCCGCGGCTTCACTCGCATGAAATTTCAATTTCTATAAAGGAGTAAGTGCCAGTCGTGAAGTAGTATCGGCATTAATTATTATGTTTTCGGCTTACCCACGTAATAATTTGACGAAATACTCGACTAGTTTCAAGCCATGCCAAGAGTGTGTCATCAAATGATTTATCTAGCCCTGGGTAGAGCGTGAGGGAGTGTCAAACTCTAACTGACTAAAAGATTCCCCGTTTTCTCCTGCAGCCGAATTTCCTGCTTTCTTTGTTATTAATAAACTTATTCTTATTAAAATATTTTTCAGATTATTCTAACAGTGTCAGAGCTTAATTGCAAGCAAACCAACAATCAAAAGTTTCCTGTTCGTATTATTAGTAAGTGTAATATGTATGTATATACCTTCGTAATGAGTTGAGAAGTATCATGACCTTTAGATATTAATACTATGTAATTAAAGTGAGCAATCAGACCAAGATATAAGTGGTTATTAATCTATTTATTAGATATAGATAGTATATTTGTACTTGCTGACGGCTTTGTAAGTGATCATCAGAACATCATCAGCCTTTTTTTGACATTTTTGTCAAAGGAAAATCATTAAATGACTTCCATACCGCCCAGGGCCGGGCGGGAGGGAGTGTCAGACTCTTACTGACTAAAAACCACCCCGTTCCTTCTCCTGTTCTAGTCCGAGGCCGCGGTGACTCGCGGTGTAAGTGCCCACTGTTGAGCAAACGCCTCTTCTCACACGGAGAAGGTTTGAGGATTAATGATGCGTGCGCACGGTGGATTGGCAAATTCAAACTTATAATACGGTAGTTTCCAACTAGTCAAATTCAATTGTTTCATACAAATGTCAAAAGCGATACTTTTCTAGGTCTAAATTTGATTGAAACTCTAAATTATGAGGTCACAGTCTTTTTTGCGTCAAATAGCTTACTCATTATTTAAATATTATGTAGTTAAAAAACATTAAAATTTTGTGTATCGACAGATCGATGAATAAAAGTACAGTTAGTTTTTTTTATTTTATTGTATTGAAACGTCGAGTTTATTAATTTTTGACCAAGGAAACTACCCAATTGCAAATTGTAAGTTCAGGTGTCCTAGCGTAGTTCTTCTTTATCTTTTGTCAGTGATGTCCACGTCGTTTTAGAAAGTACGTACAAACTTTGTAGTTAAGATGGCTTACCATCAAGGGATCCGTATGTTCATTTGGCAGGGTAAAAAAAGATGAATGACAACGTGATTTGGAGATGGTTTGTCATTAACTCCACTCTTGTAAGTGACCCGAGAATTGCATTAAGATCACTCAATATTATACACAGCTGCTGCTTTGACTGCACGGTTGGTGCGGTGGCTGGGTAACTGGCTGCCGTGCAACGTGTCGCGGGTTTGATTCCCGCACGGAACAATACTTTTTGTGATCCACAAATTGTTGTTTCGGGTCTGGGTGTCATGTATTGTGTATGTGACATTGTATGTTTGTAAACGCACCCACAACACAGGAGAAAATCCTAAAGAGGGGCAACGTTTTCTTCAAATAAAAAACAAAAATAAACAGCTACAATCATAAATCTAATCCAATCAGTTGGCATAGATAGTTAATTAGTGGTCATTAATCATTTAAATAATTTGCATTTGTTCCTCATAGGTAGTACATACATTTACCTTTAAACCTTTAATAACATGTGTTTGTAATGCTTTTAAGTTGTGAAGAACTAAAAAGTTGATTAATAAATCTAATGAAAAACGAGACGAGACACGGACAATTCATGGCATCTCTAAGTTTAACGTTACCTACCTATGTATATTATGCTAAAATAATGGAAAGAGTAATCCTGTTTTTCACAAACCACTCAAACGTTTGCAACGATTAAATACCCTCGCTGTTCATAAGAGTCTAAAGTAGAACTGTTTAATTTAATTTTATTGTCAAATGCACCGTCGAAACACCGCACTGCGTCGCTTTTGTTTCGAAGCTAATTGTGTTCCGAAGTTTGGACATGCATTAGCGTTTATTAGAATAGAATTTCGTTTTATGGTAATTAGATGTGAAGTGCTATGGAGTAAACTTGTGGCTTAGCAACAGCCGATATTTGGGTTAAGCTTATTAATGCAGTTAGGATTTAGGTGAGAGAGTTATGCAGTCATAAATGAAAATACTTTACGTGTATCGTATCGATCATATCGTTTGATTTATTATTTAGGCTGTACTTAAAGGTTGATTTTTATCGTATTTTTTTAGGTGGCAAACGAGCCGACTCTTCACCTGAGGTAAGCAATCAATGTCGTCTATGGACATCTGCAACACCAGAAGAGTCACAGGCGCATTGCCGGCCTTTTAAGAAGAAATATAATCTTGATGTTGGTCGTATCGGTTAGGAAACATAGCCGGCGAAAGATCATTCTAAAATTTTGATGTAGGTGTAGGCAGAAGCAGATTGCACTATCAACCATCTAGGTGAATTAATTATGAAGTACTTTCGCGTAGGTCAATCGCCAATAGATGCAGCAGGGATCAAACCCCACCCATTAATCGGTGACCATAGGTTGGCCGTGAAATATGTTATGATCTGCAAATAAATAACCTTACCTTACCTATACATATACCTTATTTACAATTAAAGAAAAAAAATAACTACTAGCCTCCGCTCGCGGCTTTGCCTGCGCATGTTGATAAAAAAACAGCTTATGTGTGAATCCACGATAATCATACCAAATTTTAACCAAATCGGTCCAACCACTAATGCGCGAAAGAATAACAAACATACATCCATCATCATCATCATCAGCCTATAGGTGCCCACTGCTGAGCAAAGGCCTCTTCTCATACCGAGAAGGTTAGAGCATTAAATCACCACGCTTGCTCAATGCGGGTTAGGGATTTCAAACTTATAATTAGAATTCATAAGTCCAGGTTTCCTCACGATGTTTACCTTCACCGTATGTCAGTGGTGTCTAAGTGGGTGGTATATACATCCATACATTCTCATAAACTTTGACATTTATAATATTAGCTTTTACAAAGATTAATGAGTTAGGTGCGAAAAAAGTAAAAAACAAAAAAGAAATCCAAGTGCTTGCGATAAAAAATTAAGCATTCTAGTTATTTTGATCTGTCGGCGGCTAAATAGTACATATTTAAATGTAAGTACTTACAAAGTTTTCCTTGTTATGTGTTCAAGATGTTACGTTCTAAGGGAATTACAGCCTTGAAGTCTAAGTACCACATTTATATAGCAATTTTGTCTAATTCTAGGTAATTTTGTGTAGGTACTTCGCCCGTAACTGAGGTTTTGGAAGTGGTCTCATAAGATACAAATATAAACATATCTTACGTATTGTAAATTATATATATTCCTGTAAATTCTATAAGAATCTGTAGAATTTAGAGTCAAGCTTCGGCACGAATGGGTCGGCTCGACTGGAGCGATACCACGGCTTCACAGAAAACCGGCGTGAAACAACCACAGCGTTGTGTTTTGCCGTGTAAGTGAGGTTACCGGAAGCCTTATCCCCACCCCCGTCCCCTATCCCTTCCTAATCCTTAATTTTCCGCAACCTTTATCCCCAAAAGGCCGGCAACGCACTCGTAACTCCTTTGGTGTTGCGGGTGTCCATGGGCGGCGCCGATTGCTTACCCTCAGGTAATCCATGTGCTCGTTTGCCGATTTATCTCACAAAAAAAAAATAACTAAAATAGGGAAATTCTTATGTTGCCTTAACAACACGTCTCAGCACAAATGTGTATAATAATAAACACACACACATGTTCGCATTTTGCAGGTTGTGGTGGCTCGGAGGTCAAGGTTCTTTTCTCTGCTTCTTAAGCATGATGTTGCGAAACTTGGCAAGTACTCGTACTAATGGGACTTCTAAGGTTATTTGGACACCAACTCTAGTGGTGAATTACCTTTCCCAAAGTTCAAAATCTAATTCACAAAGCCACATCACATTTCACTCTAGGTATAATTTTATTACAGTTTTCTATAAATACCATAGTACAAGCATTTTAAACAATAACCACTTTCCTCCATTCCTTTTTGCTTGAAAAACGTAAAAGGCCAATTAGTTTGCCTCCCTTGATCGGTATGAAAATAGTAAACATGAGAAGTAATTAAAAAGTACAAAAGACTCTCCTGAGGTAAAATAACGATTTAATTTTATAGAAATAAACGATTGTGAAGGAAAATTTTCTTATTCGTTCTTTTAATGCCGTGTTGCTTGCGATTACTGCAATGCGGGAGATGTATTAACGATGTATGTATAAAGGTTATAAAAAGAGATAAATTTAGACTCAAGCTTAAAGCTTTAAATCGTGATATTTTAAAGTAACGATATTCAGTATGTTTGCTCGCAACACAACAAAAATCTGCGTTCTTCTAATAATCGCCTTCTGCACTGCCCTGCCCACCGTTCAGATACTATGCACTCTTCCTTTTTCGTTAAACCCATTCTTCTCTGGAATGAGCTACCTTTGGAGGTCAGGATGGTAGATAGTAGGAACGCTTTCAAATTGAAACTACGAGATCACATTCGGATGAAATTGGCGGATTCTCCACAATAGTTTACTATCGACACTTTTTTCCCGTGGAATATGATAATATGTATTGTATAATATTATGTATACGTATAGTCTGTGCTATATATATATATAACATATTTATTGTATTGATATAATGTATATTTATATATTTATATTTATTGATATATGTATGTATATGTATGAGCAATAATTTTGTAGCATGTGTTTTTTTTTTCCTTGTTTTTGTCAAGAAGATGCACCTACCACTACTGTTTCTCCACCACCCAAAGGTAGACTGGCAGAGAACGCCTAAGGCGTTAAGTCCGCCATTGTACGTTGTGCAAGAAGTGTAAAATAAATAAATAAATATTCGAAAACTGCTTGTTATTCGAAAAGTGGTTGTGTGGTCACTCATAATTAAAATACGGTAGTTAGTAGTCCAACTAGTCAAATTCAATACTTTTATCCAAATGTCAAAAACGGTACTTTTCTATGAAATTAGTATGAAAAGTGAGTTATGACGTCATAGTATTTTTGCGTCAAATAGCTTACTTATTTTTTGATAATGAGCTAAAAAATATCTTAAGCTTAGTGTATCGATCGATCGATGAGTAAAAGTTTTGTTAATTTTCAATATTTTATTGTATTGAAACGTCGAATTAATTTATTTTTGACCTATGAAACTACCCAATTGTCTACTGCTTGAGAAGCGGGCATAAACCACGACCAGTTATAACTTTTTTAAATTTACTCAATTCGAAACGCCCGCCTCAGAAGACTCACCCCTTATGACAAGATAACATTATCGATGATGAAGTTTCAAAATTTGACACGTAACACAAAAATAAACAGCTACACCATCTTGCACTCCTGCTATGATTTTAGATCTAAAAAAACACATGTTATATTATTATACCTAGATAGGTAAAAATATTTCTATCTACAAAACTATTTTTGAGTGTGGAGTGCTCTGAAAGCAGTGTACCGGTGTATTCCTGTGTCAAATGCAGTGAATACTTGAGTGCTTACTAGGATGGCAGGTATTGTAAACAAGATTGCAGGACTTGCACTGGATTTTTGAGGACTCTGGAGATGGTAGAATGTCCCGTATTCGTACATAGTAAGTATATGGTTGGTTGGCTGAGTTTATTTTATTCTTTTAATATGTCATAATGGTTAGGAAAGCTATTAATAACAATTAAATGTTGATAACTCTTACAGGAACTGGTCATTTCAAGGTCTGATCATGCTTTTGTTATCATCTAAACGCTTTTTTTCAGAGATTTTCGCCCCAAAAAAACGGAGAGATTCTTTAACAAAAATTTAATAAAAAACCAGAACGTTCAAAAATCCTTAAAAAAAATTGAATAAATAACCAGAACGTTCTTCCTCATGCGCGAGCATGACCGCGGAAAAACTTGAACCCGCAACCCTGACTGATCATCAAACATTTAACATGTTTCAAGAAGTTTAAATCCTTAGCAATTAATGTTGGTAATTCATAGAAAGGTCCATTATGTTCTAACCGCATACCACAAAACTTTCAAGGTCATATAATATAAACTTAAAACTCAAGACACTTATCCAATCTGTTTCCGTCACAACAGCGATTTGTCACTCCATTCTCAATACAAGTAGTACCAACTAAATGGGGAACTAACATCAATTTCTCTGAAATCTTTATAAAGTTTTCCAACTTTACGTTCGAGATGTCACGTAGCTCAAAACGGTACAATAGGTTGCGATATATTACCGGGTATACGTGCTGAACTATATTCTTGATTGGCTTTCAGAAAAGTGGCTGGGAATTTATATAAAAAGATTATTTTATTATTATTTTTAGGGGGGAAATCATCAGCTAAATTCGCTCACCCTTTTTTTTTGTGAGGGGAAAATCTTCACATGACTTCTCCTGCCCATAGTGTCAGACTCTTACTGACTAAAAACTCCCCTGTTCCTTTTCCTGCTTTAGGCCGAGGTCGCGGTGCCTCATTGCGCTTACCCCGCAACGCCGGAAATTCGCTCACCAGTGGGTTTCTTCTACTACTTCAGACCGAGGCCGCGATACATTATTGTGCTTGCCCCGCAAACCTAGCTGAACGTCAGCTCTATTTTGCCTCAGCTGAAATTAAGAGAGAACTTGTTGATTTTGAAATATTTAATGAGATTTTAAAATTTTTTAAAAGATTATTTTTGAACAGTTTGATAGTATTTTTAATGATAATAGAGCACTATGGCACTAGCATGCTATATGTATATTTATACAAATATCTCTATTCGCTACAACCATTCTGGTCATTTGTCGTCTACGGTAAAATAGCAAAATTTTTCGACTTATGAAACTTGGTTTATAGACGCTATCATCTTTCAAGTATCAAGTAGTCAGTTGGTGACTTAAACGCTACTTAAAACTTTAGGACTTAATAGCGTAATATACTAAAAAATGACATCTCCCTTAATTCAAGTTCAGCGTTCCCGTCTAACGCATCATCTAGACAAGCTCTTAGTAACTCGATACTAAAACAAAAGGGTCTAGAAAATGGATCTAATATTGTTTGGATACCGTGACGGAATATAAAGGATATTCAATATATATTTTTTGTTCCAATAAGTAATTTCATCAATATATCAGATCCTGCGAAGTTTAGTAAATATTCGCTGCCGATAAAGTCGATTTTGGCATAGCAAATATTTGGAGATACATAAATTATTTTAGACTCAACCTGTGTTGTTTTATCTGGGTTCGCAAATATTAATTCACGTGAAAATCTAGGTGCGTATGTTCATTTTCCAGTGGCCATAATCGCTGTTCCATAAAGTGGGTTGAATCACCACCCACAAAGATAAATGGTCAGCGTTGTCGAATGATAATGACTCATTAACCTCAATCGACATCTTTATGGTTCGCGATCAACCACGTGATGAGTTCATGAGGAACAATTTAATAAAATAACAAAGTAACCGGGTTACTTCTATGCTGGTAAGCAAGATATTGTTTAATTTAACGAAAATACTGAATTTGTTTCTAGAAAGTTCTAAATAACTTTGTTCATCGAATAGGAAAGACTAAAGCAACGTTGATTTTTCTTTACTGAAAACATTGTCTAGTTTCAATCTCAAGGGAGTCTTCGGGCTAAGGAATTCTAGACTAAAGCCACAGAAGTACTTTAGTATTTAGTAGTTTTTTGGTTTTAGGTAGTGTAATACTTTATTCGTACTTCCTTTTATAGGTTTATATTTACAAGAGTATGTCTATTGTGATTTTAAAGTTATGCAGAATAGTATTATAATATTTTCATACAATATCAACACGGTAAAAAGTTTTTTTATATTAGAAATATTTAATTGTCATGTGACTGCACAGCTGGCTGGGCAACTGGCTGCCGTGCAACGGGTCGCGGGTTTGATTTATTTGAACAGCTCTTTATTGGATCTACAAATTGTTGTACCTGGTCTGGGTGTGATGTGCATTTCAAATTGTATGTTAGTTAACGCACCCACGGTACAGGAGAAATCCTTAAGTGGGGCAACGTCTAAAAGAAGCTAAATAAAGAATTTAATAATTTAAAAAATATCGTTCGATTGTGCACACTCAGCCATCCGTTTTTTTCCTGATTGCATTATTTTTTTAAATATAGACAACTTAAGTCATCGTCTTTCTAACCATACCATTCAGTAAATATATTATCTTGTAACAAATTTGTAATAAATATTACATATAGTATATACTAGCAATATAGGTATATCAAATGCATTTACTGCAGACAGCCACATCTAAAGATGTCCAACTGTGGTCTGTTAGTGAGATGAGATTAGGGAGACTGGCTTAGATAGAGACGAATCGTTCCCATTCATTCCCAGCGACGCTCACACGAAGATTGGAAGAACTGGAGAGGGAAACCGTTGTATTAATCATTGGTACATATTTGTCGCCAAGCATACGTCGAAAATGTTCTGAGTTCTTATGACTCATGATTTATTTCGAAGTCTTTAAATAGTGTGAAATGTTTTTCAAAGAACTAAGTAAATTTAGTGGTTCGTTTCTAGCGAGACGCATCAGTTTAAGTATTAGGTACATAAAAAACCTTAAATGTTGATATAGTAAACTAGCTATTCTCGCGCGGTTTCAACTGCTGCTTAGCTTCGTTCGATTGTAGCGTGATGTTTCAGCCTATAGCACTCAGGAACATTGTAGCTATCTATCAGTGAAAGAATTTTGGAAATCTGACCAGCAGTGGTTCCAATGATTACCCCCTAGTTAAAAACTTACAAATTTTACCTCTTTATAATATTAGTATGGATAGTTCACAACAATGGCTGCTTAGCTACATAAATTAAAGAATTGAAGCCAGTTTTTTGCGTTGCAACTTTTGTGAGGCATATAAAAATAACTGAAAACAACCACTTACTTACTTACTTGAACTTTATTGATAAAAAGATCTATAACTTTCATAAGGTCACCGCGACGCGCTCGTTATTCATAAATAAGAGTCCTGTTGTAATTGAAACTAGTACAGCCTCTGCTCATGGATATTGAGATCAGTGAGCCGTTTTATTTCAGAACTTTGAGCTTTGCGGTCTACGGTACAAATCACAACCGAGCCACAAATGAATGCTCTAATTGGTTAATGTTATTTCATATCAAAACAGATTCCCGCAAAATCTACTTGTGCGAGTAATTATTGAAATTCTTAATTAGGTAAGTTAATTTATGATATCCATTCAGCTAACAATGCCACATAAGCCGTGTCACAGAACGCCACAGGCAATGGAATTGTAAATATCAAATTAACGTCAATTTTGTTGGTGCGGTGACTTTGTGAATCGATTCGAAATAATTAAGTTATTGTTTTTATTGAATAAAATCAAATATTTGTTTATTCGATTATTCACAAACATTTTGTTAATTGGCAGTCAATATAGTTTTATCTGTGGTACCAAGTATTTCATTTTAAAATTGCAACGATCGGTGACGCTTACTTTTAAAATGTTTGATCACGCGATCGGTACGACCATCGCATAAATAAATTCAGCTGATTTTCTCCGAAGGTGCCTTTGAGCTATATGTATTTATAACCGAACCGCTCAGTTTTATACGTTATTCCAACATTTATTTATAAAAACAGAAGATTAATATGTATACACTATAAATGCATTAAATATATTTGAATTGATGGAGTTTAACGAAGTATACTGCAGTAATATACTACCTGAGAAATTATCTCTATCACTACACAGGATGAGTGTGAGAGAGCCTTCTAAGTGTGGAAGAGCCATGCCTCGGCACGAATGGGTCGGCTCGACCGGAGTGATACTACGGCCTCACAGAAAACCGGCGTGAAATAACTACAGCGTTGTGTTTCGTCGTGTGAGTGAGGTTACCGGAGGCCCAATCCTTCCCCTCCCCCAATCCCTCCTCAATCCCTAAATCTCCAAATCCCTAATCCCTAAAAGGTCGGCAAAGGACTCGTAACTCCTTCGTTGCGAGTGCCCATGGGCGGCGCTGATTGCTTACCATCAGGTAATCCGTCTGCTCGTTTGTCGACCTATCACATAAAAAAAAGTATAAAATAAAGTCACTTTTTTATCCCTAAAATCCCTTTTTTAAATCCTAAACTACGTAACGGATTTTTAAGCATTTTGTTTTGAAAAGGAATGTTTATATGTACCTACACATAGGTACTAACATCCATTACATAGTAGAGAAATTTAGTATCAATATTGCACTCGTACGAAGTAAGGACGGGTCGCTAAGTGCTAACAAAAAGTGTGGTCATTATGTTCTAGCATTAATACTATAACACAGATATTCATAGTGATAGTCAATTTATATCATATGAAATGCCTTCTCAAAGTCCGTATAGGCAGCATGGAGGCGTATAGATCTAATATAAGATCGCTTCAGTACGGACGTTTCTACAGCACTAGATATTGTCTAACCTCACAACTTATGCAATCGACCCTGTATTCCTTGTTTCATACTAAGATTTTTCTAGATCTGGATACCTGAAAGCTAAAGGTGCTAAGGATCTGAATATATGTGAGTGTGACAATTTTTCGGATCACAATTTTATCGATTTTGGGAATTTCTGGTACTGAAATGTGTTATTCAAGTTACCGTATCCATTTTCTATGAGGTAACTTTCAATTCTGGTAGGTATTAAGTAAGTATAACTGTATTCACAGTGTAACACACAGTGTGACAGTGTAACAGATGGGCATATCGCAATTTTTATGCTAGTATGCTAACTATGACTTTATACAAAGCTGGGTTACCAATATTAAATAAAATAAAATTATTAACAACCACTCATGCGTGACCGCCGGTGGTGGCATCACCATTCCCAAAACGACCACCGTCGCACACAACCTTTTCAATTTGCAATCAATGGTGAAACTCCACGTAATGGCCATATTATGTCGACTCGTTCGCTGAACGAAAATTCAGAAAATATACCTTTGGGGTATACTCAATTAGTGTTTTAATTATTTTTGTGAGGAATGTGGAGAACATCGCTTTCATGTTAGGTCGCTGTCAAAAAGAATTAACAAGTCTCTAATTTTCAGCTGTGGGTGCAAGTGCAATATTGTGCTTAGGCCCCGGTTTGGAGCATGAAAAGGAACGGGGAGGTTTTTAGTCAGCAAAAGTTTGACCCTGTGGCATTTGAGGATCTCCCCCCACTCCTCAAAAAATCTTGTATACCAATTATTTTAAACGTAATAATAAAAAAGTATAATTTTACGTTTAATTATATTTTCTCGTTTAATTTCTTTCAAAATGAAACAAATGAACATGTAAAATTAAGAGAAACATTATATTTTCATAATATATTACACATAGCACGAATATGCAAAATGTAATCAGCCCTTTTGTCCCACTAATTGCGTGCGAAGTTAATATTTTCCTTCCAAACAAACATGCTTGACAGCACAATGCGTCTCAATTTATGCGGCGGGGTTGCCATCAACCAAATTTCAAAGGCCTATTGTCATCTGTTAGGGTATGGCAACATTTACAAGTTAATTGGAAAACTACATCGACTTTAATCCGCGCGCGGAGTTAAACGGACACTGTTTGTTTTACATTTAAACAAACATCCACTAATTGCATCGGATTCATTGAATGGAAGGTAATTTAGATTCTCTGTTAATAGTGTTTTGACTTTTGACTGTACACCAGCAAATGGTGTATTTGAAATATCGAGCCAAGTACGAAATGTTTCATTTTGAATTCTACATTTCAGTATTTTATAACGGATAATTTTTGTGTTTTTTGTTCATGTGGACTTTATGACGATTAAATAAAAGTCGTACATAGAGTACACGTGCCAAACGGACCTACGTAACTCGAATTTAATTCTATAACCCACACACTTGGCATACGTCTGTATTGTAGCAGACATTTTTAGTGGCACCGCTCAATAGGACGCTCAACGTAGCGCAAAACCAAAATTTGTCTGTAAAGTGACTATTCCGCACAAAATAATTGAGCAGTTATGCTAATGAGATACAAGCTGAACTGACGCCAAAACGTTGTCCGCGGAGCTTTATGCAAATCACCCAGGGCGTGCGATAGGAACGCGCTCGCCACCGAGTATCGATAGCGCCAGAATACGGACGCGACACGTTGCGTCATCCTATGGTGGTTGGATTTAGATTTTGAGGCTATTTGTTTTAGGAAAAACAAATTGTACTTCGACTGTAACGAAAAATGAAAATCTCCAAGTTGAAATAGGTTATCCAAAAAACGACGTGAACTATAAATAGAACAGTCAATCGACAGATATGATATAATGTAACGTCCCCTTTGGCATTCTTTCTCTTTGCCTTTTCAAATAATTAAGGTCTCGCAGTTCGAATAAAGTTGCCATTGAGTCTCATGTGGAATAAAGGACTCTTTTTACAACTGCTTTTCTTAATAATGTAGGTTGAAAATTTTAGTAAGAGGATTTCTTAAAAATAAATTTATCTTTTTTATCATCACATCGTCCTCATAGAAAACTGGCGTGGAATAACACCGGAGGCCCAATCATTAACCTACCCCAATCCCCAAAAGGTCGGCAATGCACGCGTAATTTTTAGTTGTTGTGGGTGTCCATGGACGGCGTTGATTGTCTACCTTCAGGTAATCCGTTAGCTCGTTTTCCGTCCAATTACGTTTAAAAAATCATTGTTGTTTCAATAGATTAAAAAGCAGCTACAATTTCCAATTATGTCTTTGTATTAAATGTGATAGGCAATCATTCAGACGGATTCAAGGTGGTCTTCTCTTATCCCACTCAGGGCAAAAAAAATATTTGAACGTTCTTGCCCTTCAAAAAAAAAAAAAAATACTGAACTAAAAAAACTGTTTAAAAAGCATAGGCTATATATAAGCATATCGCTCCCGTCGAGCTGGCCAAGTGACGAAGCATGGCTCTCCATCAACACTACAATGAGTTGTTATAAGTTACTTGACATAAAATATTGGTGATATAATAATATAACTATTCCGAAAACATCTCAAAAGGAGCAAGATGAAATATTAAAATAAGTACCTAACCAAATAAGTTAAACTTTTACAATAAACAAATTGGCGTAATTTTGTAATATCTGATTGTTAGTAGCGCAATAGTATTTTATTTGGTGTAATATAAAAAAGGTATGGCTAGCAACAATAATATTCGTGTTAAATCTGCCAGTTTACATAAAGGGCCAGCTGAAGAAGGCTTAGGTTACAGTTGTTGATTCAGGACCCTTTTCAAAAAACTTTTCTTTTGTGATAAAAATTGCCCTTAGAAGATCGACTTTTATATTTTTTTATTGTAGGTAATGTAATATTTCGATATTTTTAGAAAGAATAGGGTGAAAGTTTAGGGTCTATCAAAATCTAAATTCTGAAAAAGTATTGAAGTCTTATAATCCAAAGTTGTGAAATTTAATTACAATAGATAAAGAATACTTAATTATAATTTCATTTAATTGTATTGTTTTGAAACTTGTTGACCCCACAGTTAAACTGTGCAAAGATTTTGTAAGGCTTCTTAGGGCTCAAAGAATAATAAATAAATAATAATAAAATTATCAAAACTGTTTAGTTTAGCTATGAATCAAGATGTTAAACTTTTTTTATATAAACCATCTTGTGTGATATGAAATGTGTATTGATGTGTATCGTGCTCACGAAATTAGATTGTCATGACAGAGAATGGGACGGTAAGTAATTTCCATTGAAAATGCTATGCTTTCCACCCTTTTATCTCTGTTACGGAAAATTACAACTCTCAAAGGGAAAAAACGATGTCAATATTTACCGGGAAATGCAGGGAGGCATTATAGGGTATCTTGTACAAATAAGTGTTTAGGTTGTGGCGGTATGGGGGCGAATACATATTATAATGTGGTTCTAGATATTAGGTACCAATTAATATCTTCTAAGATTTATAATTTATGAGGTGTCGGCAGCCAAATTTAGTGATTTTAATTTATTTTTTATTATTCTTTAAAAATATTAATGTTTGCGTGCTTTACTGACAATTTCAATTCCATTTTATAAAAATAAATAGGTACATCAGCGTTGTTATTTAAATACCATTTACTATACTGATAGATAACCGTTATTTTGTGTGTTAAAGGACAACAAAGAAAAAATTAAGAAAATAATAAGTGAAGTGAATCAAAATATGACTCGAAACACCTATTATTTTCTTTCTCGACCAGAGTGATACAGAGCACTGGCGTGAAATAACGCTTGTTTTGTGTTAGCCCCTTAAAGGCAGGGAACGAACGTGGTGTTACAGATTCTTTGGTGTTACGGATGTCCATGGACCACACTAACGATAATCAGGTGATCCGTCTGTTCATTTACCGACCATTTAAAACATAAAAATACACGATTCTATTTTCATGTTATTGACATATAAAAATGTCCATGTTAAGTAGTTCTAGAATAACACTACCTCATCTATTCATCGTTGAATCTGTGGCCGACATAATTATTAAATGCAACGAACATTTTAATGCTCCGCTCTCCAACCATTTTTGTCACATTTGTATTTTGTATTCGTTTATTTTTAAATGAGTCACGATTATGTCCGTTTTTATTGAGTATCAAGGAATAATGGTTGGACATTCTGTTGTTTTTGTTTAATTTTGTCGTGTTTGTAATATGGCGTCTCTGCGGTTGGAGCTCGAAGATTTCACTTTGTTTTTGGTTGTAATTACATTATACTTATATTTTGAAAAAAATGTCGTGTTGACCCGGAGGTTAAGGAGCCCGCTTCTCATGCATGAGGGTGTGGGTTCGAAACCTGGCAAGTACCAATGTGACTTTTTCCGAGTTATATGTACTTTCTTTAATTATTTAGACACCACTGACATACGGTGAAGGTAAACATCGTGAGGAAACCTGGACTTTTCTAATTATAAGTTTGAAATCGCCAACCCGCATTGAGCAAGCGTAGTGATTAATGTTCCTTCTCCGTGTGAGAAGAGGCCTTTGCTCAGCATAGGCTGATGATGATGATGATATTTGAAAATGTATGTAGGTATATTTTAGGGTTTTGAAGTAACAACTATCGTGAGACATACTAAATTTTATAAAAATAATGGCTGACTCACATGTTATAATTGAGAAAATATCTGCTAGTTTCGAGACACAACGGGACTCTTAATCATTAGTGGCGTGCGTGTTATTCGTCAGAAAAAAGTTTTATGTTGATATTATACTCTATGTGTGTTACATATAATAGTAATGATATTGATATAATTTTTTTGTTATGCAATTGCGTCATACCATACTAGTTCAGTATCTAACAGGCCGTATCTTATTAGTCTTAATATTAATTTCTTATGTCAAATATTTATTTACAATACTTATCATATTCAACACTATTTCATTGATAGACATAGTCATAAAATGCATATGGATATTGTGTGTGTGTTTATATCACAATATGCTATAAATACCACCTGTATTTTCTATTCCATGAATACCATTATTCATTTTTTTATGTTTAACAATAAAGGTATATCTGTAGAATGTACCGTGTCGTTATTGTGTTTGTTAACTAATTTCTGTCAGTGATTTCGTCCTCATTACCGGAAGAAAACTCCATGTGTTATAGGTACCAGACATTAATTCACACATGTATGTGCTACATTTCATTCAAATCTATCCAGTAGTTTTTTTTTATGTAATAGGTCGGCAAACGAGCAGACGGATTACCTGATGGTAAGCAATCAGCGCCGCCCATGGACACCCGCAACGGAGGAGTTACGACTGCGTTGCCGACCTTTTAGGGATTAAAGATTTGGAGATTTAGAGGATGGAGGGATTGGGGAGGGGAAGGATTGGGCCTCCGGTAACCTCACTCAGACGGCGAAACACAGCGCTGTGGTTGTTTCACGCCGGTTTTCTGTGAGGCCGTGGCATCACTCCGGTCGAGCCGACCCATTCGTGCCGGAGCATGGCTCTCCCACACTTAACCGTTTTTGGGTGAAAGAGTAAAAAACATACTTCCAACCGTCCATGCTTATAAACTTCATTACATATTTATAATGTTAGTAACATTTATATGTATGTATATATACACTTGATTCTCAGTATGATTTCAATTTGATATTCAATTTCCAATAACTGTAATGTAGATGATATGTCAGTAATCTGTTGTACTAATTGGTTATCAGATTGCGATGATGAAGTTTGCTATGCTGACTATGTTTGACTTATAATGTGTGAGCTATTATATTGGTAATAATGTGTGTCATTGCAAGTGTGATTATACGGTGGGCGCATGGGCTAGACGATTGGCTGTCTGGCAATAAGTCGCGGTTTCATTGGTCAAAAA
The DNA here is from genome assembly GCA_902829305.4 of Spodoptera exigua. Classification (NCBI taxonomy): domain Eukaryota; kingdom Metazoa; phylum Arthropoda; class Insecta; order Lepidoptera; family Noctuidae; genus Spodoptera; species Spodoptera exigua. The sequence continues at coordinate 6,087,131 of LR824616.2, read as the reverse complement.
TAAGATAATTCGACGTTTCTATACACTAAATATTGAAAAATAGAATATATTTATTAATCGGTTTGTCGATACACAAAATTTTCGAAATTGTTTAGCTAATTTTTAAGAAATAAGTAAGCTATTTGACTCTATAATACTATGTCGTCTTAATTTGAAGTATCACACAAATTTCATATTCAGAAAAAAGTATCAGTTTTGTGATTTGGATAAAAAAAAACATTGAATTTGACTAGTTGAAAACCACCATATTGCGATTGTCTTCAGAATGACAGACGTTTTCGCCTCTGAACTACTTAATAACTTAATCTGCTCGTTTGTCGGGGGTATTCTATAAAAAACTGATTGGTTACTTTCCTCATTTTATAACAAGAAACCAGTCTCCTTGGTCAGTTCGTTTTTTAAATTTCCACGATGTAACCTAGTTTCTTTTTCACTAAAACAGTACTGTACAAGCAAGATTCTCTGGCTACATTCTAAAAACGTTGCTTCGTCTCCATTGTTCCACTAATGGCATCGAAATTCCTGCAATCTTTTTCCTTAACATTAATCATTTCGTTTGTTATCAAATACTCTCTTTTCCTTAATCAGAGCAAGGTAAATACAGGCGTGCCTTCCCACATGTTATTATGACACTCACGACTCACGAGTTACAGTTTCTAGGCAGAAAATGTGCACAAATAATAAGACTGCCACTCACCGTTGTTTCTACTTGGGTTTGGGATAATCCCCGTCATTTTAACGCGAGTCAGAGAATATGTCAAGTTCTCACCTGCGCGCTGCGTAGCGTTGTCGAACAAATCTTGCGTTGTTCTCTTTAAGATTAATGTGTTTATAATATATAGTTTTTAAATATGGAGAATGAAATGATATTTTATTTTAACAAATCTCTATGTAATTAGAGCGTAAGATAAAGTAAGGATTTTGTTATGGTTCTTTTAATGACATATTTCAACCAACAACAAATATTTCTACATCACCTAAAATATTCCACCAAGAATGAATTTAGCTTTCATTTCAAGCAGTTGGTAATAGGGCTTTTCTTCCATTATGATAGCTTTAAAATGTACTAAAGAGAACAAATTACATTTAGGAGAGGAAATTAGGGATTCCGCATCGCATCGTCCGGTATCCGGGGGTAGGGGAAACCACAAAATGCCTAATATTTAAGTAGAAACCAAATCGAAAGTAACAAAGGCCTATAAATGATATTTACTTGGGCTGCGGTATTATAGTTTTAGGCCCTTTGGGGTACAAACTTGGATCGCGGGGTTTGAATTTGTCGATTCTCTGTAATAAGGAACTCTGGTCGATAGTTTACGTTGACCACGAGTAAGTAGCATTTAAATAAACAGTTTACAGAGGATTTGGAGCTGGGTCAAGTATTATATAATCATTCTGGGTAACCATTCGGTGTGTACCATTTACGTAACTATTAAAGAATATATTATATGCAGATTCCATTGTACTATAAAACATAATGGGATCCAAAACGTTTAATTGGACATTAAAGTTTTAACTGCTATTATGAAATTTGCCACAAAAAATCTCGGTTCTCGCATTTCGCAGTTATATTATTAGGGTGTAAAAACTTGGATGGCTCACACCGGTAGGCCAATTTTATAACATCAAAAAAATATAATCGTCCTTACGATTTATAGGACTAATGCGAAACTCACATTGTGGCGTTTTTATGTTTGCCGTAGTTACGTCGTAAAGACATTTTTATTTTAGCCCCCTGAGTGGGTCATTACTCACCCGGGAACTGTTTCAGCGTTTTTGGAAATATTGAATGTATTACCCTCCGAGGTAATTGGGGCTTACGATGTTATCGATGCCACACTTTTTATGCCATTGCTTTTATTAATGTATGTGGAGTGATATGGTACCGTTAGAATCATTTGAAATAAGTAATTAGAGTTCACTTTCGATTAGACATTATAATTTTGTTACATTCAGCACGTCACACAAAAATCTATGAACCTCTGAATTGACCTTGAATTGAAAAATAATAGGAAACAATCACTTTTATCTTCCATTTTGCGAAGACGAGGTCTTTAGATTGATATGAGGGTATCAATCAATTGTGCTGAGCAATTTACTTCTTTCTTAATCCACAAAAGTCTATGAAGGAAGCATAACTTTTTGAATATGGTATGAGTTTTTCTGTGTCCTAGGTGCTGATAGTAAGTAATCGGCGATGCTGGCCTCTTTTAGGTTTTAAGGGATTTAAGGATAGGGGATTAAGGATGGGGGCAAATTTGAGGCTTGGGCATCTGGAAACTTCACTCGCACGTCGAAATATGACGTAAGTGATGCTTCACGCTAGTGTTCGGAGAGGCCGTGGTATAACTCCGGTCAAGCCGACCCATCCGTGCGGAAGTATGGCTCTTCTAGACTATGCGTTACATCAAACACTACATACACATATCTGCGAATAGTTTCAATCAACTCTCAATACACAAACAGTGTAAATTGGTGCACGTGTGATCTGCATACATTGATCGTTACTCGAATACTCGTACAAAGGTGTCAAAATAGTCATTTTTGTCCGTTTGCTCGCGAAATTTCGGAACGGTGATATATGAAACGTCATTTGTGAACAGTTCGGTATGACGTATTGTGTACAACGCGATGCACCTGCGATCCGTCACGGCGCACGGGGGGAAAATGAAAACGTCAAAACGAGCACGACGGCCGTTTTATCTTCGACTGGCTGCAGTGCACAGCGCTTCAAGTTACCCCAATTTGTCAAATGTTTAGGATACCTTGTAAATCAATACGCCTTATAACTCTATTGCTCGATTTTGGGCTTTTCAAACAAAGAAACATGCCATATTTTTATGGTTGGCAGGCAAGTTAGATGTGGTAGAGCAAAAGTATCATGTTGATCAGAGGCTGAGTAAGAAGAAGGTGTGGTGATAATCTATTCTAGACTATATGTCATGACATAGTGCGGTACCTTGCTGGCTTTAAAACGCCTTTTTTTAAGGGGAAACCAGTCCGTGTCTTCTCCCGCCTAGGGCGAGGCGAGGGAGCCAAAACTAAGGATTGTGGTACGTTTATGCCCTAGTGGGCCCCATCTGTGGTGGTCTGATGACTCTTTGAGTCGCGAGGCTAATACGTCTTACGCTCGGGTCTGGTTTTGCTTGGGCGGCGAGCTTGCGGCGGTAGGCCTATGTTTCACGTAGACTGCTAATTTTGCGTATAAAATACTGTTCTGATGTTAATAATTCAAGTTATGGATGCAGAATTTTCTAATATACATACTTTATGAACTTCTGAAACGGTAAAAACAAAATTATTTTTCCTTTTTTTCAACTCAGTTCGGTTACCGAATTTTTAAAACAGCAGCGCAGAACTTAAAAAAACAACACGCAAAAAACACATTTTCCAAACATTTCAAAAAGAAACTCATAAAGATGTTAAAAAAGTAGATATTTTTTCATTAGAACAACCACAAACGGTTGTGAGGAGAATGACTCAGTTTACGATGCAGGCCACACTCCACGTATAAATTACCTTAATGGCTTATTTGACATGATTTATAGCCAACACCTAGAGCTTGCTAACCGCGCCTATTTGATGTTTCATTTCGTTTCAGGGAATTAGTTGAAAATCTAGGTGTAATTATAGGTACCTACACAAGTATTTTGGTAAATGTTACCTGATGCCTGATTCGGGCTAATGAATGTCGGTTGGCCTGGTTTCAGGTCATTGGTAACAGTTATGTTTTTGATGTTCGTTAATTATAATTGAGCGAAAAAATATTTTATATATACATATAAATACTTATGTTCATATAATAGGGCTTTAAATAGATTTGAGGTTGAAGATATGAAGTTATTTTGTTGATATTATCGCAAATAATTAGTTTGGTTATTAAAATTATTCTTGTTACTAAGCAAGATCTTTATGATTGAAGCGATTATGTTTGAAGCTTACTCACGTAATTATTCGACCAGGAACTCGACTAGTTTCAAGCCATGCTAGAGGCTCATATTCATGAGCAGCATTCCGCGACATGCGACGCGGCGACTGTCGCGCTGCTACTCTCAGTAGCAAATAATTACGTGAGTGAGTCGCAAACATAATCATTAATTTATTTATACATATATATATACTATACATTCGGATCTTCTATTTACTAAAATAAAATACTTTTTACTTTCCAGACTATGACTATATATTATATCAAAGAAATTCACATTTCCATTATGTCTGATTAGGGAACTCTAATTTCCTAATCTGGGTCCGCTTGTCCGACACTCCGTTGACCCGTGATTACACCAGCATTCATTTTGTGACGATTTTGAGGAAAGGTCATTGCACAAATTACTCGATGAAAGGAAATCGTGATTGCGAGGGCTAATTTTTTATTTGGATCGCTTGGTACGCATGGTGGCTATTATTTTTTTTATTCCAATTCCAAGTTTTAAGCATATTTGTTTTTGCGTATGATGTGTTTAGTAAATGTCGCGTTGATCCACTTAGATAAAGTTATATGTCTATGAATATTTTAATTTTGATGTGAATGTAAGCAAATAAATACAGACTTCTCCCAATTAGTCCCTAATCACTAATTATCAAATATGGTAATCCCCAAAAAGTCGGCAACACACTCGTAACTCCTGTGTTGATGTGGGTGCTCACGAGCAGCGATGCTTACAAAATAATCATCAAAATATATATCTTCTTATTGAAAGCATGCCACAATAAATCTGTGTCTTGTATGCCTTTGAAATTCCATCACAAAGATAACACCACAATATACTTTACTTGAACGCATAAGCATTATGCACTCAAGTTTCAAGTGAAAGCATTAAAAGAAATTAAGTGCACTTTTAAAATTTACGAGTGGAACGTCGGAAAACTTAGGTGTTTGTCATGTTCATCTTGAGAGATGGTTTTTAAACTTAAAATTTATATGTTCAAAAAAGCGATGTAGTTCTCAAAGGAACTAGAGACCATACATCATAAGTTTTAAGCTGGGTCGAGGCTCCTGTCAGATAGGGTACACAGTACCCACTTCCGATGAGAAATTAATAGTTGTTTGTTGAAATTTCAACGCTTATACCCCGTTACGGGAACTGAGTAGAGTTTAAATTAAAACGCCGGCAGAATTTGTTGAGTATTTATAGAAAGAATTTGTTAGAACCCAGCTTCAATACAGTCGATAATGGATTTTTTATTATCTTCGAATGGACGTTGTTACCGTATTCTTTATTAAGAAATCATATTGGAGATTATTCTGAGGAATATTCGAGATCATATTTAATAGAGTTGAAGAGTTTTTTAATAAAGAGGTTTGAAAATGTATATTGTTTAAAACACGATGTTAAGATTTGAAGGAATCTCACGAATTGACGATTAAACTTATGTACCCTAAAATTTAATGGTTTGTGCCATCCGTCATGCGGTGACTAGTATCGGTTTATTTAGGAATATTTTTTGTACAGTCAATTCTATTCAAGGCTGGCCTAGTCCTATTCAAAGTCATCTTAATCAGAGGATGAATATTTATAAAAAAATGCTGTTTAGTAATTAATCGACCTATTTCATTGCATTGGAATTAGTTGTGCAACGTTTTTTAGGAGCACGCCTATCTATGATCAATCTATTCACTTGGACCTTGAAGACACCTTTTGAGGAACACTGACTCCAGCAAAGAATTCCACTTCTTCGCGGCTCTGATAATGAAACTGCAGATGAAGTGCTTATTGGCTTGGTGGGATATCCACCATGAATCGATGACGTTTTGCTGATTGTCTCGAGGTACGAATGTTGTAAGGACGAGAATCAAGTCGAGCAGCTCAGAGCAGCTGCTCGACTTGATTCTCGTCCTTTGAGTCTCGTCCAATTCTCCCAAATTGCAATTGCAAAAAGTATTGTCTTTGTTACATTTAATTGAGTGTACATGCAAAATGTGTATGACAGCTGACTCTGTCCTCTCACAGAAACATCGCCATGATTTCGAATTTAACAATGAAAATTATATTAAATAACATATTAACAATTGACGTCACATCAAAAATCATATTATATCGGACATAAAACTCATAATTTATCGGAAGCAATCGTAATTATTGTCGAATTGATTTCGAAGCGAATCGCAATTAATATTGTAAAGCAGTTGCCCAACGAGTTTCATATTTATGTTTAAAAACGTAATTTTATTACGAAGTGTGTAAAATTGTTGATTGGCGCCGCCGTGTCTGTTATTCAATTCAGGCTGTGCAAACTCTTCATTAAGTCGGAACTAAGTTAAGTGTATTAAGTTACAAGTGAAATGTACACTGGTCTTATTATTTTAAAGTTAATATTCCAACCTATGAAACAAAAATTTCGAGTAATTTTTTCCTCAGCAAGAGTTCTACATGCCTTCTCGTCTCACTTAGGCTTCTTTTCTTTAGGGGGGAAAAGCGAAAGGGAGTGGTACAGACTAAGATCCACCCCGTTTATTTTACTGTTTAGGACTGGGTTCGTGGTACATTATAAAGCTTGCATCCGTAACCTAACCAGGGCTACAGGGGAAGCGCAATAAGACACAGCGACCGGCGAGGGTGTTTATAGTCAGTAGAGAGAAGAGTCAAGAGTCTGACACTCCCTCTCGCCTCACTCCGGGGAAGAGAAGTATTTAATGACTTTCACCTCACAAAAAATACCCACAATCCCACCTCACCTAGTTCAGGAGTAGGAATTCTATGATTCCCAATTAAAAAAGAAAAACCTATGAAAATTGTGGTGTATATATAGAACAAATTATAAGATAATTATCTCTGGGGTAGCCATGTAACGCCCACTTTACGGTAGTTATGTTATTATGAGTACATAATAAAATACCATCGAAATACCCCGAAATATCAATTAATTCATTGACGAATTCTTCGAGGTACACAGAATCCAACAGGAAAACAAAATGGAATATCATTTATTTTTATTGAAAGGAAAAGCCTTTTAATTTAATAATATAATATAAAAATGAAGAAGAAGTATTTCACTCAGGTATGAAATTAAAAACACGGGCTTTGATACAAAATGACAAGTTTATTATGAAACACGATTAAACCGAACAAATGAAGAGCAATGTCGATAGGAGAGCATTTGAAGCGAGTATTTTAAAGGAATATTTTTCTAGAAAACTTGGTTGTTTGGTATTGGGATTATAATGTGATAAAGATTTTTTTCATTATAATAGGTAGATACCTAATACGGATATTTTCGTACGTAATAGCTGTTTTGTAGACTTTAACATTTTACATTAATATATCGTATCTTATTCTTTTTTTCAAAATGTCGATGGAACCAAACTCGTGATAAAAAATTCACGATTTTCGGCTAGCTAATTTAAGAGCAAATTTTTTATAGAATTGAATATGAGATGAGACAAAAGGCATCAGTAAGATAGGGATGCACACTGCACATTTTACCTAAGCGATAACGGCATTACGTCCCGTGCGACAGTCGTGCGATTTATTACAGTGCAACGTCACTAAAAACTGTCTTGCGGAAAAATCGCATGGTATTTTTCACTACCGCATCGGAATTCCTATGGGGGACACTTCGTCCTAACTCTAAGCACTGAGACTTAAGAAAAGGAAATATAGTAACGAAAAGCAAAAAGAAACTCGCACCACGGAATTTCAATACTCAATACTTTTATTGCTTTCAACATGTATTCTTAGGTGGTAGTACTTATAAATACTTCACATGGACCCTGTCGGGCACAGCAAAATAAGTGGATAAGTGGGATAATTTTCAAACAAACAGAAGTAAAGGGTGCTAAGGATCTAAAATAGAACAGCAAGAATATTTTATTGGTCTCTAAAAAGTACGCGAAGGTATATCCTTCGATACGAATAGGTTGCCTAGACTAAAGTGATTCCATGGCCTCACAGAAACCTGGCGTGACACAACGCTTGTGTAAGTGAACTTCATTTAACAAGTCCTCCAAACTTCAAATCCCTAACCTTCAAAAGAAGTCAATACGCTTTGCGACTCATCTAGTATGTATTATATATGCGAATGTATGATGAAGGCGCCGAATACTTAACGTCAGGTGATCTGTATGCTCGTTAGCCACCTTATTTCATACTACATGAAGAAGAATAAACATGAAGTTTATAATTTCTTCATTCCCAATATCGATGTCTTCAAAGTCAATTTGTGATTCCACAGCCATTTTTCTATTAGCAAACAGCAAAATAACAGGAATAAAATAGCCGTTCAAATTTAGTGTGGCTAGTTTTCTGGGGTCTGTGGGAGAACGTTGGAGGGCAGTACATTTGACGTTTATTCGATTTAAGTCTAACCACGGTCCGCAAGTCCACTGAAGTGGCGTGTGAATAAAGTTGAAGCACTAAATTCAGTTTGCTACGCTGAACGCTTCCACAATACTTTGTAGCAATCAAGGACCTCTCGGGATTAGATGCAAACTGTTCTGGTGGCGACAATAGTGCGTCCAATTCTATATTTTGGAAGCTGCTTCAAGAGAAACGTGCTTGCTCGTAAATATTTTATTGTGAAAGAAATTGAATGAATGGATTTAGTTTAGTTGTTGTGTAGGACTTGACTGTTAGCCAAACTTCAACATTTTTGTTGGTTATTTATTTGCGGACAGTAACATAACAGTAGTAAGTAAAAGCGTTGTTTTCGAAGGAATTGTGAACGTCAGGTTGCGGTGGCGGTGGAGCGGAACCAAAAAATTTTCGGTGACCGCTTCTATTCAATTAAAAAGCTTTTTTATGTATTATTAGCATAATATTTAAAACAAAAAACTTCTCAGCTGGTTGTAAAGTTGTAAGTTCAATATTCTAAGTCAACTTATTACAGAAATATGAAAAAGTTTGATGATTTTCTCCTTTATTTAGTGTCTGTTGCTATGACAAACTTCATATTAATGTTAAGCCAATTTTAGAACCTTTTAAAGTTTTAAAATCAAAAATAAAAGTCAATTAGTATTCAAACTTGATCAGTATTATTGTACTGAAATGGAAAGAACAATAACGCTGAAATGAATTTCGATAAAAGCTTAGCAGGTGGCTTTTAATGCACCATTTCATCTACGTCAAAGTAATCCGATGTGGCAGTGTTTAAATCCAGTGAGATCGGTACGAAGCAAAACATTTCGAACACACGTTTGTTTTGGTAAAGCTGCTTTACATTGCTGTGTTTAAAGGAACCGTTGTAAACAGTTGATTTGCAAAAGCGGCAATGAACTTGAAAATATGTTGTGCCAAAAAATGTCGGTATCTCTTAATGGAGTTTCAAAATATTATTTTTTTCATTCACGAAATATTCGGTGATATTCATAATGCAAACGGTCGCCTTCATGTCGCACTGAATTAACTTGTCTCGACTTTTTTCATTGAATTCACAAAATCTGTGCCTGAACATTTTAAATTTCAATAAAATGCTAATATCAAATTGGTTCTACGAATTTCGAGGCTTGGCTTCAAAACCTCACACTTGTTCCTTTCGAGAGGTTGAATTTTCAATACAGGCCTCAGTATGTAAAGCGGATTTAGAAAGAAATGGAATTCTATTTTGGAATATTTTAAACCTTGTATACAAGTCGCAAAGTCGAATGTTCTCTGGATTTGTGTCTCATTTTGATTCTTTGGATTTTGAATATAGAAATCATAAAGGCAGTGTTATAAATTAAATTATTGTGCTGGCAACTATGATTAAATTGGTAATGAAACTTCATTAGGTGGTAATTGAAGTGACATCTCTGAGGTAAAACAAGAGGTAATGGATGTTATATTCAAAAGATTAATATTCTATTTAGGGACCGCTTTTAGTACATAATCTTGTTTCGCCATTATTTGATTTTTACTAGAAGAATATTGTGAGATTTTTTCACTTTTATCTTCCATTTATCAAGATTACATTATTATCTTGTATTAGGCACTTGGTAGTTTTCTCCTTCTTCTGAATTCAGATGAAATTGTCTTTAGATAAGTATTATTGAAAAAAAAAACTAATGGCGTTGATTGAACTTCCACTGTATGTTGGTACCTTGTTTGTACTGTTAAGTTAAATAACTGTAATCATATAATCATTAACTTAGTAAAGCTGATTTTGGCTAACACCACGTGAAATTTTTATCTATCGCTATCTTTAATACATCAGAGTCCCTTTGTTATTAAATTAATTGTTGCTGGATGTGAGCACGCTGCTCATGAATATGAGTTCCGTTGTGACTTACAACTATTGAAACTTCTCAGTTAAAGCACGTGGGGAAGGCGTTATCTATACTAATAGATAAACTAATATACTATTAAAGAGGTAAAATTTGTAAGTTTGTATGTAGGGGGTAATCCTTGGAACCGCTGGTCCGATTTCCAAAATTCTTTCACTGATAGATAACTACAATGTTCCTGAGTGCTACAGGCTATAAAACATAACGCTACGATTAAATGGAGCCGAGCAGCGGGTGAAACCGCGCGAGATTAGCTAGTTTGAAATAAATTTCGTATGTCACACGATAGTTACTTTTCATAAAAATCAGAGTTCTTTACTTTGAATTTCTACAATACAATTTTTGTGCGACCTTCCCGGCCGATGTTAATCAGTTTTTTAAGTTTATTGTACTTTTATTGTCGACATTTCTCACTCATTTCTGATTATTTAATAAACGTACCGAAGTTTGGACATTAGACGGTAAACGACACTTCGAGGTCAATAACCCGGGACTTGTACGTGAAATGGTCACGAATAATGCATTAATGAACTATTTACTACGTCATCAACACGTAAGGATATTATGCTGACGATAGTCCGTGACACATAAAACGTTTCGCACAGTCCGTCACGATCAACTATTAAGTCAAATGAATTCCTGGAATAGCTTACCCCTGAATACTTACGTTCAGCAAGCATTCGTAAAGTAATACAGAAATATATTACTTGGAGTATTGCCATGTGACAATAATCCCAATAATAGCCTTTTATCTTCGTAAAATATTACTGAGTTATAATATTTTCCTCTCTTATGAATTGTATCGATGACAATGTGGGGTGATTTTGTGTATGCGTAAGTGGGATAGCTAATATTGTACACCATATTTTCCATGTTACTTATCCTTCTTTTGATATTAAAGTTCAGACGTTTCAGATTAAGTTATAACTAAACTTATTATACAAAATAAAGAAACAGAGTAAAATTATACTGAAAATTTAGTCAGAGACCAAATCACCAGCCATTCTCGTACTAAACAGTGCGATGACCGACGAATCCCTGCATATGTAATAAAATTAGTATAAAGGGTCCGAACTTAGCATGTTTTGCGCATATAAAGTTAAACAACCCACCCGTTTCTGGCATATTTCTCGCATGTATTATGTTAAAGCGTAATCTAAATGTGGATAAATTACTCCGACGAGTTGCTATGCCAGTTTAAAGATTTGTGTGATGCTCAACATGATCTCATCGTCATCAACTCCACTTGAGAAGTCCCTGCTGTAATGAAGACTTTCTTATAGGTATTGTAGGTTCAATATATCGCTTTTCACATTTGACAGGCCGCTTGAAGAAAACTTTTTTGAAACATGCTATAGTGTTCCCGGCCAAAAACTTAAGAGATATTTTTATTCCTTTAGAGTTAAGTCATAGCTTATGGTCACACAAAATTGACGTGTATACAAAATTTTTGCACAAGTGGTCAAACATCTGCTTCACAATTTGGTTGCAAGATTTCACTACACAAAAATTGGTTAATAGGAATTGGATGCAGCTCATCTTGCTCATGCAGATAATGCTGGGTCTCCTATGTCGATTAAATACTTAATCCACCTCTTATTACACCCAAGTGTAGAGGTTTTTTACGGCCAGGCAACATTTTCTGATGGTAAGCAATCAGTGACGACTTCGGACACCTGCAACAACGGAGGAGTTACGAGTGTACGTTGTCGACTTTTTAGGGATAAGGGATTTGTAGATTTCGGGATTGGAAAGGGAATGGGCCTCCAGTAACCTCACTCACATGGCGAAACGTTGTGTGAGTGTGAGTTCTCAAGTCGAGTGGTCACAGAATGTCTTCTTTCATGTTATCACGTGCCCCAACACTGGTGATACTGGTTTAGTGTTCCTGTAGACAAACAAAAATATGGCACAACATATCGCACAACAAATATTGCCAAATGGAAACGAGGCTTTAGAGATTCGTTGACGGCCAGTCTAGACGTTGAAATTACAACATTCATCACTAGATATGGCCAGCAGATGTAGCAGACAACAATAAATCATAAATTAATATTCATGATAGCTACGTGAGGCTCATATATTACTATTATGGAATGGAATATGAAGTTGGATGCTATTAATATTATAATAGGTTCTTTTTTGTATTGGATAGTTTTATATGTAATAGTAGAATGACAATAATGGTCTTTGTTTACAAGTACCTCAGGTCAATTATATTAATTATTAAATGAAAGAGCAATGTCTTTTCAAAGAGTTTTTAGAGGGTGCAAGCTTTATGAAGTAAGAGAATGAATAGGATGGTTTTTAGTCTCTCACCCCATCGAAGGCGGTTGCGGCATCGGGTGGGTCATCTCTCGAAAATATAAAAGGCCCCTTAAAAAATAAATAATACGAATAAAACTTATAAATGTGGCCTTGTAAGGTATGTTTTCCCATTCTATTTCTTAAATTGAACTTGCATAAATAGCTTCATAATTATTCAAAATCTATTTTATTTTACAGTTTTAATTCCTTTACATATCTTTACATTTTATTATAGAAGGAACGTGTACCTTGTACATAATATGTTATAGTATTTGTGACCTGGTTCTGTTCAAGTTAATATCCTGAAGCAGGGAGGTATAATGACACAGTGTTAAAACTGCAAGTAATGACAGTTCATCGAGCATAACCGTCAATATCCTATTCCCGCTTCCTTGAGGTAGTTACACAAGGGTTTAATAACTAAACTAGCGTAAACTGAGAAGGCTCCATGATATACAGATTTAGTCGATTTAGGTCAAGTAAGGATAATTAATAATCTATTACTTAAGATGTTTTATAAAAAGCATAACAACGATTTATTTCTGTTAGTATATTGTAGTAGTAGTAGTTAGTAGTAGTCACAAATATCAAATGTGAAAATACAAGTATTCAAAGTAAAGAGATAGTTAAAACTACTTAAATTTAAGAAAAATCATGTTATATAATATCTACATTAACGATCTATAAAAGTATTCAGAAGTCTGGCACCGATGCTACATTGTATGGCAATGCTTAACCTTTATCCAGAATCTCTCTCCCATCTCAAAGATTAGACTTCCGCTCTAGTCATAAGATTTATAAAACTGGTGTGTTAGTGTGAGAGAGCTAGCTAGTTTTGGTACTGGAATGGGCTGGTTTGCAGGGAATGATACAACGTTCTCGTAGAATACTGGTGTGAAGCAGTGGTTGCGGTGTCTTTAGCCGTGTGAGAGGTTCCCGCAGATCCAGCCCTTAGCCCATATTTCCTTCAAAAATATATCTTCAAAAAGTCATAGGCACTAAAACCAAACTAGAGATACAAACACAAATATACATTTATAAACAAAAATATTTTTGTTTTTAAAATATTTGTTTTCTTGAGATGCTTAGGATTGAAAATCCTAGTTTCATTTGTAATTCATCCGAACAAGGCTTTAATATTAACTGTTAAAACAAAAAAAAAATATCAATAAAAGTACTTTAAGTAGAACAATTACAGATTGATAATTATTAGGGTCATCTGACGGATATCGTACTAAACAATGAGCAAAGAAATAATGTTTTGATTTTTATCAAAAAAAAAAAAAAAAAATGCTAATCTTTTTAATACATATTTACGTACACATAACATTCAGACTAGGAACAATTTGCGGAGGTTGAATATTATTAAAAGTGACCTCACAAACCGTCATGTTGTATAATTAATAAAATAAAGTATCTTGTTGTAACGATATCATATGTATCAAAGAGATTATAGGACTTTTTATTGATATAAAAATAGTTAATTTTTTTATCTCATATTTAAAATATTAAATTTTATGCATGGAATATCTTTATTCACAATTTGGCTTAAAATGAGTGAAATTTGATTAAGTATGTGTATACACGTTAGTAGACACGGTGGTAGACACGATATTTTTTTCTTGGCAGGCACTTTTTTTTTCAAACGTTACACAGTTTATTTAAAATAAAATTGAATTTTTTAGTCTTAAAATTAATAACCGGATTTTTACTATGAAAAGATATATTTGTTTTGTAAAATTTTATTCGTGAATTTTTATACTTTTTTCCAAAATGTTTCAGCAAAAATATAATATCGTCTTGAATTCTTCCAAAGTCGACAAAGGTGACTTTAATTTTAATATTTGCGTGTATAAATTCTCGTTCAAGTGTAAGTAATTAATTTGATTAGCTTCAATATTTACTATTTGTGTTAATCTAAAGATAACTTTAATTTATTGTTTGCAGGTTTATAATTCGTTTCATAGAATTTGAGATTTTGAAATTCTGACTAAGTTTAGATATTTTGCAAAACAATCTATTAAATTATAAAAGTTTTAAAGGATTCTGCGAATTATTTTATTTTATGAAACGAACCAATGTAATTTACTTTGGTCTCACATATTTGACTGTCGCGTTGTAAAGAATTCCGTATACACTTGCTACGAGCTACGCGCTACGACACCTACGCTTCGTAGCAGTAGTTTGACCTGCTACGGCTTGACAGCCGATACGACATATTGTTACATTTCATGTTTTATATAAATAACTTTATTTATAGACAAACTTTAATCAATACCTAAACTAACTAGATTTTATTTTTATATGACATAAAACAAATGAGCAAACGAGCTCGCCCAAGACCTGGTGGTAAGCAATTGAAAACCCGCAACATCATTATTAATTAAGGGGTTTTGGGGATTCAAGGGCTGGAGATGGATAGGGCCCCTCGCCGGTTTTTTGTGAGACCGTGGCTTTACAGCGGTCGAGCTAACCCGTTTGTACCAAAGCATGGCTCTCCCATACTTATACATTTCACTTATAAGCCGAATTAACAGCATGATTCGATTAAATGTACTATAAATAAATGTGTGGCATTAGTAATTGAAAATAGCTAGTTAAAGGTAGAGCAAGTAGTAATATAATGCTTATTGCGTCATTACTTGCTTTAAGTCCACCACATTTAAAGAACTAGTCATAATAGGTGCCACAAAAATTCTAAACTTCTTAAATAACATTTTAGAAATTTCATATTTGCTTGTTACTTTACCAAATTGAAGTATTAGTGTGTGTGTGTTATATACACATAAGTACTAAAATTGGTATGTTTGTCTTCTGCCAATAATGTCGAACATCAATCTAATGGAAACGGATTTATAACGAGAGAAGCGTTTAATTTTAAAAATGCATCGCTTCGAAGGCGTCGTTTGCGACCGCTTGCCGCAGGGTGGCGCACACAGGCTGGTTGCAGGTGTAACATATATATTTTATATCTTAATCTCTTCTAAGATTTTGTCAGTGGCTTCGAAGAACAGTGGCAGGGTTAACATTTGTCTATTTTCGTACATTATTTACATAACATATTCTTACTAAATATAATCTCCTTATGTTAATTTTATTTAGATCCAATTCCTAGTTTTTACTTGAAGGGCTAATAAAATACACGAAACTATGGATTTATGTTTAAACATCAGACCTTAAAATTACTAGGATTGCTTTATAAAAAGACAGGTAGCATCAGCATTGGGAAAATATAACAACTTGAATGGTATGCAATTTGTGTAACGTAAAGTATGTAACTAGTATATTAAAAAAGAAAAAAACCTATGCACAGAAGAATATTCAACTATTTGTGAATTTTTTTTGTTAGCGAATCTGTTCTCACTTTTACATTGAACATACAATACTTAGTACTAAACCTGTTTTCTTTATGTTAAAGACACACGTATATTTATTTTCCAAAAAAAAAACAAAAACAATATTCCAGCAAAACTATTCAGGAATTCTTCCACAATAGAACCACGTACAAAGAAACGAAACGAACTTAATTAAATTATTCTTTGGTAACATCGAGATTAGTCTAATAATCTCTAGACATTTTCTTGAACAAGAACTAAATGAAATTGAAGAAAATAAGGTAATTCAAAGATAATAGTGGTTCGTGTGAGGCCAGACTAAGTGGCTCCGGCGCACGTTCGCCAATAGAAGGCGAATAAATGACCTTTCGATAAAATGAGGAAAGAATTTATAGGTATGTAGGAAAATGCATGTTCACTAAGCTTCCTATCGAATAGAATGCTTGCACTTGGCGTTAGAATCTTTTTAGGTTGTAAGAATTGTGTTTACGACGCTTTAGGATATTCGAAATAGGTAGAGTAGAGACTTAAATTAATTCCGTCGTACTATTATTAAATGGCGTTTTTTTTTTTGTTTCGAATATATGAAGCATAGTTATAAATTAAACAGTTTGCTTACGACTTTTAAAGGAACAACAACAACAACAATATACATATGTATAAATAAATAAATACTCGACTTTACAAAATATTCTACCTACAAATATTCAAGATATTTTTTTGACATAAAATAATAAAACAAATAATACATATAATACAACGCACAAAACATGTGACTGTGAAATTGAAATAAATGTTTGTAAAAATAAAAAGCTTTATGTTTATTCATCCGAAAATGCCTATTAACATAGGGTCTGAAATAGTGGCATGAAATAACTTATTGACAGATAGACAAGAGAAAAGTAGTCATATTATATCTTGAAAGCAAATCAAGCAAAACAATATTATTTTACTTACTAAAATTCTAACTAACCGTAACTATGAAAATAAATTGAAGGTACTATTATTTCTGCATCTTCTAACGTAATGTACCCACTTAAGATGTTATGCGAAAACTAAACACATCTTTGACTTATGAAGCGTGGAACATAAAATATTTATTTACAAGTTAATGGAAAATTTTTCAACATCGATACTTCAGTCCACTTGTTTTTCAATAAAGGTTTATATTAGCAAGAAATTTACTAAATAATAATTTGAGAGTTTAAAGAAAATATCATTTTAGATACTCCAAGTTGATCGGAGAAGGTTTTAGCGCAAAAAAAGGTTGAAGGAATTTTCCATGGAAATTATATTAATAGACTAGACTGGACCGAAAAAAAGAATAATAATTTTATATTTGAATATCATTCAGGTTATCTTTTTTTAAACGTTGCCCCTACTCTCAAATAGTCGTTCGACATTCTTTTTCGAATTTTCAAAGTCGACACTTTTCATTAATTTTGTACGTTTTTGCGTGTCATGATGGTGTCTTAGGCGTCAGATGGGTCAGTTATTTCTTTAAAATAAAGTAGGAAAATACCGAATGTTAACTATACACTGCACGGTAGGCGCGGTGGCTGGGCAACTGGCGGGTTCCATTCCCACACGGAACAACTGTCTGTGTGATCAGCAAATTGTTGTTCCGGGTGTGGGTAACTTGTGTGTGAGAAATTCTAATTCTAAACACACCCACCATACACGATTAAATAATAGTGGGGGCAACGTTTTTTTATTAAATACCTATACATATAAGTATCGTAGAATAAATGAATGGCAATGTGAATATTTTGTTTTTTTTTTTTTCGTTTATTAAACAACAACATTGATACAATCATATTAACCTGTATATACATACCAGCAAAAACCATCGAGGGTTTAACAGCGGTTATAGTTATTGCTATATTGAAAAGTATAACAACCAAATAATGGAACACACAAAAACATATTTTTATCAAGCTACCTATAAGACTACTGACAGTTGACAGATAATTATATTGTTAAGAAGTACTCAGTACCTACAACCAGATCATTTTGCTTCTTCATTATTTCTGGCCAACATTTAAAGAACCAAATAAATTGTTTAAATAACAACAAAAACAAGATACAATAACAGCTAATCAATAACGAAAACGATACAAACATAATATACAAATGTAGCAAACTTCATAGGATCGAAGTTTTGTGTGTACAAAGATTTAATAGAGAGGGCGAATGGGTGGCATTCAATTGACAGATGCCCACATCGATGTGTCCCAGGCGTCTGACCCTTCACTGAAATATCCCCGCTTTCCGATAGATTAACTACTACTGACAACATTGTCGCGGTTTGGCACTCGACTTACCTTGATAGTTCTGATGTTTTGAACTTCTGGATTATAGTGTATTGTGATAAAGTTGATTTTAGTTTTGTTTATGTATACATTTCGTCAACGGCAATCATCCTTTCAATCGTGGTAATATATATAATAGGTATATGAGGCGAGGGTTCGCTTGTTTAATGATTTAATAAGTTTTGTACATATTATAATAATAAATAAAACAAATGTAAAGTCTCAAAAATATTATGTGCCGTTACACCGTAAAGAAGGCACACTTTCGAAAAAAACAATTCATATGATTACTATTTTTTACTAAATAAAAAAATACTTAATTTCACAATATCCATTGCACAGAGACATTCAGTTCGAAAAACTATTTTAAACGAATTGACAGATATGAATCTACTTACATTAAAACTCGATTTATAACTCGAACTTCGAAAATAATTCTGAAACTTTCAAGATTTCTAAATAAAAGACGAAAGATTTATTAACTACGCGAACTTGATTAGGAAATATAAAAGGTATTAATTAGCTGGAACATATTTATTACTTGGACCGTAGATTAGTAGCACCGCGGTACGTGACTCCTACTAATCCTATTTCAGTATATTGGAATTCTATCTTTTTTTCTTATTTATGGGATCAATGGTTGAGCGATCTTTGCCTTTTTGCTATTGAGGGGATCTGAAGATGCTTTTATCATTGACTACGGGTCTAATATTCCTATCCTTTTCTTAAATAAGATAGGAATGGCTTCAAACCGACAATAAAATCGTAAAGTTTGATTTACTTAAACCTTTTAGTTACTATTATTAACTTAAGGATTTCTATTTCGACCTCTTTGCTTAAATACAACTATTACTGTTCATACACACCAGCGAATTTTATAACATAATAATTGTACAATGTAAAATTTTTTTAAATTCTTCATGTACTTGTTTTAAAATCCATTTTTATGTAAGCGGTAAGCCGCTCAGAATGGCGTTCAAGTTTATTATTTTTCAATCTACAAAAGAATATTTTATCGATCAATTATTTTAATTGGAACATCCAATTTGAAACACGGTTCCTACATATTTCTATTTGATTGGCAATGAGATTCAGTTAAATTTCCTCTATGGGCAATTGGATTAGCATCAACGACCACTTACATGAGGATTTAAATGCCCTACGATAAAATACGTTCAAGTTCTGGGCAGAGATTAAAAAATGTTTTTTACATTCTTATCTCATTTATTTCTTTGTTTTGCATGGTTCGTTTTAAACTGTGCTCGAGGCTTTTTGTATCATTGAAGCAAGATGTATTTTAATAATGATAAGTTTAATAGTTTGCGAGATTTGTTTTAATTAAAATACTTTTTAATTAATACATAATACAGACATCAGCCTATAAGTTCCCACTGCTGAGCAAAAGCCTCTTTTAAGAATAAGGTTTGAGAATTAACAACAACGCTTGAAAAGGCGGATTGCCGATTTTTTAAGTATTCGATACTTGAAATTATGTATACGTACATATGTAAAATCCGTAATTTAAAGTGCAGATTTCTTCATGATATTTTCTTTATTATATTGCCTGTCTGTCTACTGGCTGGTGTTTAAATTAACTTAAAATGTACATATAATGTCAGGTTTCGACCGAGTCCTGAGGCATTAGAAAAGGGCGCACCTTAACGTCCGGATATGAGCTGAAGTACCTACTACACTTCAGATATTTTATAAAAAATAACGTTAACACCTGAACATCGTTTTTTAAGACCTATCCATAAATAACTTACACACACGAAAAAATATAGAGTTTTAGTTCGAGAAAAGTGTCGAATCTATAAGGAGAATTTGGCTAAAAACCCGAAACACAAGTTCATAGACAAGCCGTGGGCTACTCCAGCTGATCATGATGATAATAACGACGAGTCTGTTTGCTAGCGATATCGAGTGCGGATAAAAGGATTATATACTGTTTTGGTAAACTGTTTAGTTGACTTAATGTCATCATCAGCCTATAAGAGCACTGCTGAGCAAAAGCCTTTTCTCACACGGAGAAGGATTTGAGCATATTAATTACCACGCTTGCTCAATGCGGGTTGACGATTTGAAACTTGTAAATAGAAATTATAAGTCCAGGTTTTCTTACGATGTTTACCTTCACCGTATGTCAGCGGTGTCTAAATACCCATAGAAAGTACATATAACTTGGAAAAAGTCACTTTGCTACTTGCCAGGTTTCGAACTCACGGGGCCACCACGACTTTTTTATGACGCCGAGTTGACGCAATGTAAACAAGCCAAAAATATTTCCATGGACGACTTCGTACATAAATCGTTATAATACAAAATTCTATACATACACTGAATTCCATCTAAATCGAATGGTTTACATGATTATTAATTTCACATTTCCACCGTATTGTCCATAAATTAAAGCCGAAATTTCATTGTAAATTAGAAAATAATTAGTAACGATTCCATAAATATGACATCCCCATTGTTCTGTTTGATGTATTGTTTTTCAAATAGAATGTATAAAGCCGATATACTGAAATACTAGGACAGTATATTTTAATACTATGTATGTATTTTTATTAATGGCACACCGCTGCATCCTTGCATAACCGCTATAATATTTGAGTGAAAGAAAATAGGTGATTATCTAAGATAATATGCCAGTTCTGTCAATAAAAGACAACAATCACAATATTAATCTTGGAAGATATTTAAAAAATAATATTTTTACCTACTTAACCAATATTACCAAAATTCACAAATCAGTGTATGTACTTAAGAATACCGCAATGACATTTCTCGATGCAGAAATTAATAGATGAACGTAGTGAACTATAAAACGCGATAAACGGAATGAGTTAAACCCTTTGGGAGTGCCACAGTCCTAGGGAATACATTTAATTTAGTACGTCAGTGAATTGTTGCGAGTTGTATAAAAGGTAACATCTAGAGTAGTTTTCTTAGCACTTTTATTAATATATTTTTGCTGCAAGGTTAGTAAAATAGTAGTAAATGTGAATGAAGGTTATTACTGAGTCACATCCAATGATACAAAATATGGAAAAAGAATGTCCAGGAACGTCCAGAAAGGTCCACTTATTTTCGTCTCTTTCTCTATCCTTCCTAATACTAAAATCTTTAACAAGCTTCATGGCGAGAACGCAATGGTACTCCTTCGGTGTTGCGGGTTTCCACGGGTGGGGGCGATTGCTTTCCATCAGGTTATCCGTCTGTTAGTTTGCCGCCTTATGCCATACCTGCATACAACACAGCAAGATCTTGACAAAAGATAGCTGTAACACAAAAAGTTGATCGATTGGAGATATATTAGAAAAAGAGGTTTTAATTACCAGATTCCAAGATAAAAGCGATTAATTAGGTTAAATTAAAGAGGAATGTTAGCACGACAACAGTCATAATATAACCCTAAAAAGTCCGTACATAGTCAAAGCCCTGCTCTCAAATAACAGTTCTATTTTTAAAAAGTCGTTCAAACATGATCCCAAAAAACAATGTAAACAGTATTGAAGAAAAAAAACAGCAATTTATTTGAGTTATATAAATATTAGATTTTCTTGTTAAAACATGATATTAAGCGGCTTATAAATCTTAATATGAAAAATGGTTCAAAGTGAAACGATATCAAATAAAACGGCTGTTTAAACATTTATATGTTTTTTGTATTTGCAAGATGGCCACTAGAGGATTCGTTACAGAAAGATCAATGACTAAGAATCACGTGATAAGTTAATTACAAATTACTTTTGGATGATTACTTATGAGCACTATTTTGTAATTAAGTAAATTGAAAAAAATATAGTTTAATGTATCGACGTTTGTCAAACTCAATTATTTCATGATTATGGGTCCTCAGCGTGATTTGAAACTAGACGAGTATCAGTAGTTTGAAATATATGTGTAAAAAAGTAAAATGATTACAGATAAAAATGATTAGTAATTTAGATATACTAAAATATAGCATATGATTAAATTAAAATGCGTGATTGGTGCAGTGACAGGGCAACTGGCTAGTGAGCCAGTGTTTCCGTTTGATTTTCTATGTGATCGATAAATTGTTGTTCTGGGTCTAGGTGTGATGTGTATGTGGAATTGTAATATGTATATTCACACACAACATAGGAGAAAATACTTGGATGAGGTCATAATTTTTAAATGATTATTCTTAAGAATTGTAGAAACAATTAATAGATTGAAAGGCATGATGTAGTATAAAACAGAACTCCTAATGTAGAACAATAGATCAGCAATCACAGTTTATGGTAACCTCCATTATTCTTGAACACTCAAGGAGTCTCTTCGAAACAATTGGGCCCACCTGTTTACGATCACGTAAACCCTCGATGCCGAAATAACATAAACAAATCGCGCGATAGAAATCTGTGTCATAAAAAGCCTTATCTTAACATTTGCACGGAACATAGGAACAAATCTGGTATATTTGTAGCATACAAATAACCTAAAAGTCCGTTTGCGTCATAAAAGTCACATCTTTGTGAATAACGAGATAAGTTACAAAAAAGTTGTTTGCCCCCGGTTTTATGCTCGGCTACACTTTACCATAATATTTTATGGTAATTTTATTTGAACCAAACTGAACATGAACGCTTGGCGTAAACGTTACGAAATGTTTTGCGCTCGATATTTTTTGCGTTAAGTTTTTGCTAATTGTAACACAATGTTAAGATCAAAAATATTGCAATTGAAAATGATATCGCAAACTAAACTCTTTTTTAAAGTTTTTATTGTTTTGTTTTGCATTTGCACAGCCAAAAGTAAATCAATACATAAAATTAACGAAACTGAACGCGGAATTAATATAATACTAAAATGTAGATCAATCAGAACCAAGGGAAAAAGCAGTCAATGTGTTAATTCATACTATACATAAATAAACAACTACTACTATATTACATTTCAGGTCACATTCCACACAGATAGATCGATCTATCATCCTTACGTACAAACTTTCGCGTTGACAATATTAGTAGGATTATTATAAGTTTATAAGGAAAAAACAAGACAGTTTAAAACTGTAAATATTTAGATGGAAAGAAAAAATGCATACATTACACACTTTTGATATAACCCAGAGAAGGTCGTCATCTCGCAGTACTCGCGTTGAATAGTCAGCAAGACTAACTCGCACCGTATATCGTGCGAAAATTATATATCCAATGCTCGCACTTGAAAAACAAAAAAATATTATTGTAATTGTTATCAAACATTTTCCAATTAATGAAAATAATCCGAACAAATTGCATAGAACATCCACAAAGGCTCATGTGAAGTCAGGATTGAATGTAATCACCCACACGGATGCGACTATCCGGTTATTGAAGGAACATAAACATATCGACGTGATCACAATGGCTTAGAATTCAGGCTACAGAGCAAACATTCAATTGTCGAATGTCGCCAGTTGTGCCCTGTGTAAACAGGGAGTAAACAATGGATAACGTAATGCATCAGTACACTCGTGTCACTCGCCCAGATGGATATAAGAAAGAGGTCTCATTTTACAAACGCATTGTTATAGACGATTACCGGAATCGGTCACATGTTTCAGTGAAAATCTTTCTAATTTCGGGGAAAAAAATCGAAGGTTTTTTTTCAACTGTCAATTTACGGTGTCAGGAATTTTGGTGAAAGTGAAAACGTGATTTTTGTGAAAAACATTGGTAGATTTTTTATAAGGTGTTTGTACCTGTATATTATAAAATAATATTTAAGAAAATTTAATTATAGCAAACCATGTACACTTGAAAACATTTTAGCAGGAACGTCGAGCCAGCGACTGTGAACAACACTGCGCGTTTTGTAAAACTCCGCGCTGTAACGAAGCTTGTTAGCGTACTTTAGTAAGAAGATTGTCTGCAGGAGCGAAGACACCTTCAGAACGAGAGAACAAATGGAACTAATGAGTTCCTTGTTGTTCTGCGCGCTAGTCGTATATTTGCCGCAAGCGTTAGGTGAGTTGTCACATTATGATTAAGAAATAATCTTAAAACTTAATAGTTTGAATAAGTCGATAGAACGTTTCATCAAGTTAAAAAATAAAACAATCTACTAAGCAATTTTAAGATGGGATTTAACTTACCTATGAATTGTATTTTTTCGTATTTAGAAATAACTGAATACTTATATTTACAGGTGAAAATCGACATACAAGACGACTTAAGCTAGCCAATGATGTCGATATAAAATTTAACAACTCGATGATTATAAATCAAATGCCGATGCCAAAGAGAATTTTACTAAACATCAACGGACCACCGCTAGTGAATATGCTCAGTGACCTACAAATGGTTTTTATGGATGTAAAATGCAAAAAATGTATCGATTGCATGGAACGAGCAATCAAAGCCTTTAAGGCACATTATCATGTTGTGGAAGCTCGACCAAGAGCGGATGAACTATACGAAGAAGTGTTAAAAAATCGTTACATATTTAGTAATCGTAATAAAAGAGAGACTCCGAAAATAGTAGAAACGCCACAAACAACAACTACTTCTAAACCTAAAAGGTCAAAGACAAAGAAAAGAGCAACTAAATCGGTAACCGTAACAAAATACGTTGACGGAGACGTTTACGCGCTAAAAGTTAAGGAAACGAATACGCAAGTCAGTGTAGACCAAAATAACGTGACTCATACTACAAGTTGTCAAATTTTCAGCGTTAAGAAATCATATCCGTGTGACAGTCCCGACTCTGTCGCATTTTTGACCACGGCTAGGAGGAAACTGAATAAGAGAATGAAGAAAGAAAAGGAGGCAAATAGAATTGATCCATTAACTACAACGACTACTACAGACAAACCTCATTTTTTAGCCCCAGCTTTTAGAAAACGTCATGTAGACAACTCGCAGGTTCCAGAAAATGTTATGCCTTCAATAGAGGAATTGTATTAATGTTACTGTTGCGTAGTTAATCGTTAGTACGTATAAATTTATTTTTGTTGATATTTTTGTAAGTCACTGAATGTTTTTCTCGCTAATTACACATTTTCTATTCCTATACAGAAAAATCTAGTCAAAAACGTTTTTCTGTTTCGTTGTCTGTTTTAAAATAACATTATAGTTGCGTTATACGCACATTTAAGTTGCGTTTTGAATTGTGCATAGTTACAATAGATGTAGGATACTACATTTCATATAATCAGTTTAATGATTGATCTGTCTATTGAAAAATAAAAAGTGTGTAGTTAGTTAAACAACCACGTGTTTAGTTATAGTGTTCTACTAAGTAAATTGTACCTAAAGATCAAGTTCCCAAGGTATATTTTTTAGCGTTAAGCAGTGTTTACTGAATAAAATTGTTGCCATCCAAATATCATATTTCATTATATTCAGGATTGGAGAATCCTATGTATATTTGTGAACCAGAAATCTATTTTTTATTTGTTTTATTGAGAAAAGATGGCCCAAACTATTATGTTATATGTTTTTTGTTTGAACAATTTTTTTTAATGCTTATTCTGTTTTATTTGGAAATAAATAAAACGTATAATGAGAAAAAATATAATACTGTCATATTAATGCGATTATTTTATTATCATAGCAAAACGTTTTTATTTATGAAATGATAATTGTGATTGGAGATTTAGAGGGTTGTGACTGAAAAAGTATTTTTCCTTCAACTTGAAGAAAGCCATGGGCTCCAACTATTATAACACAATTGATATACTATATTGGATATTAGTGGTAGTATTCAAGTAACAATATTGGATCAAATTAGTCACAATACGTTGGAAGCCTTGGCAAAAGGCAATTACTATTAATTTGGCAAATTGATGGAGCGCACTGTAGGATTCACTCTGCCTTTCAATGCATAAATATAGCGAATTGTACGGTAATTGAAACTGTTATAGATGTAGGGAGAAATCTATTATTGATGGTTTAGTTTATTAATTGTAATAGTACTCTTCTAAGAACATTTTATCCGTTTTCCCAAACCTATTCTCAATTCAGATATATTTTTTTTTGTTTATTTGTAAAACTTCGTAAGTACAAGTTCAGTCAATACCCTGAAAAACCTGACTACGTTAGAATCACGCAAATTCTATCATAGAATTCTTGGCTGCACGGTTGGTGCGGTGACTGGGCAACTGGCTATTGTGCAACGTATCGAAAGTTCGATTCCCGCACGTAACAACTCTTTGTGTGATCCAGAAATTGTTGTTCCGGGTCTGGGTATCATGTGTATCCACCCACGACATAGGAGAAAATCAACGTGGGGCAACGTTTTTTGAAAAGCATTTAACAGCATAGAAATAAAATAATACTCGGCACGATGATAATCTATCTAACACAGAACACACACATGCAAAGTGCACATCTGTCATGATATGAAGCGGTTGTTATTAGTGTGACACCGCAGATACCGGCTGTTCTAGTCTGTGGTTAAATTAATTATTACTGCGTCTGGCAATCATCCCTGATATAACTAATGCCACCTGCATATCTGAGTTGCAACCGCAACCACTTGGTATGTGCACTTAGTATGTAAGTGTAGTTCACAAAATTTAAGATAGTATTATAAAAAATGTTAAGTAGTTATTATGTTAAGTAATTAGCACATCCAAAACTTGATCCATAGAAAAATATTCACAGCCAAGCGCTCTCGACTATTACATACCTGAAGAGAAGATAATGTGGCCTCTTTGGAATATTAAATATTTTTTCAGACTTTTGGATCAAGGGGAAAAACTGTTATTGCTGCATAAGATGTACGTAGATTGAGAACACGCAAATAGCAAATGTTCAAAGAAGAAATACATTTTTATCGACAAACAAACCCCACCAGTGTGCCAGCCGTTTTTCATAAACAAATAAACTCAAACAGAAAAACCTTAAACACGTTCATTTCCATATTTATATTACAAAGTAGGAAATATTAAAATTGCATTAAATATAAAACGATCGGGAGCAAACAACTAGCTGTGAAGTTGAACAAAAAACGTTGAAAAAAGGGCAAGAATATAACGAGACGCGTATTTATATTACGCTCCGCTTATACCCTCGGGCATTACGAGGTTACATCATGCAGATTAGATGTCATGAGATAACGGGTGCATACTTTTTATTACAACCATCCCGTACTTTTGCATTTTTAAAGACACGCCGTGAAAGTGGAAGTTAATTCCGTATATTTCAAAAGTGGACGGAAAAGTATTACGTATTTGAATTGCGTTAAAATACATTTTTATGTGTTCTCTGACGGTTATAATTAGCTTAGCTTTTTATGACCGGCCGGTTTTAGAAAAAAACCTTAATTGTACTACGTAAACATTAAGCTACATATGTAATTAAATTAAAGTTAATCTCAGACAAAATCCATAGTCAGTTACAGTTTACTTAAAACTGGTGTTAGTAAGTTCATAATAATATATTGAAAGAATTATAAATCTAAAATCATTACAGCTATACTTCAACGGGCACCGCATTCAAATCTCGCATCCAATCATCGGATAATTCCACCGATCTGTGAACACACTGAGAATAGTATATCAGTAATATATATGTATGAATGTGTATTGTGTTTAATGAAACACAAAGAAGTAGAAAATAATTACGCGTCCCCGATTAACTAAAGTAAAAACATTAGATACAGCAAACCCACATATTGCGTAAACGGCTAAACGCCTAAAAATATACGGGCGTACCCAAAACTAATCCAATTGGTGAGCATCAAAGTCATTAGGAACCGTTAATCTAACGCCTGTGGCATCAGAAAAGCCTTTGGATAAATAAACCTTCTAACTTAACACTAACATAGACCAAGTTCGAACTCGTTAGAGAGTCTTTATCGAAAATAAAGTTTTTGCCCAAAGAACAGAATGTGGGCAACCAAAGCGTTGATAACGCGAAACTTGTATGGAACGTGTATACGTGATCCTTTTGAAAAAACTTTCGTATTGTCGATGCGTGAAACGATTTCTATTAATTCTTTGAGACTGGACTTTTGTATGTGTTCGTGGTAGTCTGTTGGTCGAATGTTGGTGATAGTGTCCAAGAAAATGTCTGTCGAATAACGTACCATTCTGAAACCTATATAAAGAGGTATGCTTTATTTTGAGGTGGGAAATTTTCAATTGATTTCTACAGTATATGTACACTACAGTAAATGCTACATACCAAACAACAACAGTATTAGAAACATGTATTGATCGTACCTACTAATTATCATTGATTTACTTGGCACCTGGCACTTACTTGGCACCGACTTCAAGATTATAAATATAGTATATTTTGATAATATTATTTTCTATTATATTATAATATTATTTTCTATTTACCTAAAATAAATGAAAACATGTATTACTTTGTACAAAGAAAATTTATTTTTTGCTTTTTAGTTTACTTTTTGAAGTCGGTTATTTTGTAAAAAAATATTTTATTAACGTTATAACTTCAATGATTGCACAAAATGAGAACATGATAGCTCGGCGCCATATTGGTATGCGAAAGAATGGCGGTTGAAAAAGGGACGTGATTGGTCAATCCGTATCAATGGCTGCCATTACTTCTTTTAATTGGTTCTTTTGTTTTAAGAGTGCAAAATTTTGAGTTTTAAGTGTTGTTTTGAGTTTTGTATTTTTGATTTGGTCTGGTATAAATTTGAATGTAGATTTTAATGTTATTCGCATTTGGAACTAGTGGTCACTAATATTTGATTTAGAAGTAAACCAAAATGTTAATTGATTTGTTTAGTTTTTTTTGTAGTTATTTTAGATTACTCACTAAATTCACGATATTTAGATGTTTTGGAAAAATACAAATTGCTTTTGATTTAAAATAAATAATAAAAATATTAATAAGAAACTAACAACGATTTGAAGAATCTCTCCATTGTAAAAAAAACAATACTGATGATGAACTTAGACTCAACAACAACCAAAGATATTTTCAACATTCACCATTGAATTCGAATCTGATTACCTAATATTACGCGACTAAAACAAAATGTTCCCTTACATGAATTTTATCTAACCAATAACTTAGGACTATTAAGTCTGTCGACATTATTTTCGTTGAACGTAATTTATGGTGGAATTGAAATGCATTGGGAAGGTAAAATAAATTTTATTTCATGCTGAATGGGGCTATTTTGCTACTTACAATAAATATTTGAAATTCTTAGTAGAATCATTTCATGAGCGGACTACTAGTACATATTCTATAATACATTAAATTTATTTAAATCTCTATATTCTGTTTAAGGCGAACCCGCTTATGAAGATTAAAACGGTTCAGTCTAGCAGCGGACTATCATGGGATGCTGATAACATTTTTGTACTTTTAACAGTTATTTATTTTATTTTTTTTACGAGGCTGGCAAATGAGGTGGCGTATCGTCTAATGGTGTGGCCTATGGACAGTCGGGACATCGCTGAGTTATAAGGACGTGGCCAGCCTTTTGAGAGCTAGGTATTTGAGGATTTGGAGATTTGAGGAGGTCACTGGAGACCGAATCCTTGCCAGGGGAAAAGGATTGGGCCTCCAGTCCTCACTCACACAGCGAAACAAAATGTTTAAATGAGCTTTGTTTGACGTCGGTATCACGCCAACACTGTTTTTTTTTACTTTTCAACAAATACAATTCTACTGGATGACAGAAACAATCCTTTAATTCAAATTGTAACAACCCTTGAATGTATCACAACCAAAAACAAAGTTAACAACACTAAAACTTGAAACTAGGTAATTAAAACACTTTATAATTTGTTAGAGTACGCTCAAGGGTCGTCACACAGTTTGTGTGACTAGATGACGAAACTTGCTTAGAACATCAATTTGTTTGTACAACAATTAGTGGCGGTCATGTGGGAGCTCGCTAACACCTGCTACGTGTTATATGTTAAGATGACAGTAGTTCTACGAAATTAAATTAATGGTATATAGGTAATTTAATTTACACCCTATCTCTGATATCATTGGGGTCTTTAGGATTTTTGAAAAATTTTAATGTTAGAACAAAATCTTTATTTTTGAAGGGGAATATAATCAGATGTCTTCTATCGCTGAGAGTGAGGCGAGAGTGGCTCTTATTGGCTAAAAACCACCCCGTTTTTTCACTTTCTCCAGGCCCAGCCGGCGGTACCTTATTGCGCTTGCCCTCGGCTAAACATCGACCCCGGTCTTTTTTTGTCAGGGGAAAATCATCAAATGACTTCTCCCGCCCAGGGTTAGGCGAGAGAGAGTGTCAGATTCTTACTGACTAAAAACATCCCCGTACCTTCTCCTGCTCTGGGCCGAGGCCGCGGTGACTCATTGCGCTTAACCCGCAACCCCGGCTGAACATCAGCCCTATAGGGCCCCGTCTGTGGTGGATCGACCCCGGCCTACGACCCCGACCCCGATCCATCGCAGGCATAATAGTAATGTTTTTTTAAAGGCAAAATAATCAAGTCACTTCTCTTCAGGTCTCGCTTGTTCCAGACTAGGACCTTGGTACATTTATTGTTCTTGCATTCGTAACATCGGCTGGACGTAAGATCGTTGATGTAAAACAAGAGTACAATGTGTGAAAACATTAAAGTATGTATACATAATATTTGTCATATATAATTTTTTTTTATGTAATAGGTCGGCAAACGAGCAGACGGATTACCTGATGGTAAGCAATCAGCGCCGCCCATGGACACCCGCAACGGAGTTACGAGTGCGTTTCCGACCTTTTAGAGATTAGGGATTTGGAGACTTCGGGATTGAGGAGGGATTGGGGAAGGGGAAGGATACGGCCTCCGGTAACCTCAGTTACACGGCGAAACACAACGCTGTGGATATTTCACGCCGGTTTTCTGTGAGGCCGAGGTATCACTCCGGTTGCGCCGACCCATTCGTGCCGAAGCATGGATCTCCCACACGTTCAGTTTATTATAGCAATATGTGATCGCTATATAAAGTGAACGTGTATATTTTCATTATAAGTACTTTCATATTCTCCCTCTAAAAATATTACCGAATTTTGCATGTACATATATATCAAGCTACCTACCTACTTGCTGATCTATGTAATATGGAAATGGCTTCGTCATAGATCAGCTGTCTCCGTCAAACGACGTCTATGAAAAAGGGTTGTGACATCGGAACAGTGAGTTGATAAAAATCGAGGCAATTTCACAAGTTGATAACTTCGAATTCGGAAGTAAGGCAGATCGATATGACTATGTGTGTTCATTTTGTGTCGTAAAAATATTAGTGAATGGATTCAGATATGTACATGAAATAACATGTTTTTTGACAGTTTTGATTACAAAAAGAGACGACGTTTTTGTATTTGTAGGGGAAAATCATTAAAAATGTTTTCCCTGCCGTGGATGAGATGAAAGACAGTGGTGTCAGACTCTTACTGACTTAAAACTACCCTGATCCATCTCTTGCTCTAGATCGAGTCGCGCTACATTATAATTTCGTTTTACCCACCAGTTCTAATTAAAAAGAGTTGACTTTGTGTTTAAGTTACAGTTCTTATTGTAAATTCGATCCTGCTCCGAGCTTGTTGGAGTAATTGCTCTAAAATCGTTTTACTATAGACAAATCCGTAACCTGTAGGCCTACCATAACGTGTTAAAGCGTCAATCTTCCGGGCGGGAAAGAGGGATGGAGCTATACATCTTTTATACCTCCATCCCTCTTTCTACACACGTCACAGTTGGCCCCCTGAACCTTGTAGTTTATAGCTCGTTCTCCTCTTCTTTTTTGTCAGGGGAAAATCATCAAATGACTTCTCCCGCCCATGATAAGGCGAGAGACAGTATCAGACTCTTACTGACTAAAAACCCCCCGTTCCTTCTCCTGTGTTAGGCCGTGGCCGCGGTGCCTCATTGCTCTAACCCCGCAACCCCGACTGAACATTAGCCCTGTAGGGCCCCGTCTGTGGTGGTCTATTAGCTCTTTAAGGAGTTACGTGTGTACGCTTGGGGCTCGTTCTCCTCTGTAATCTGAAACTGCTTTTTGAAACAAACACCAAATAGCTTTGCAATACGTCTGATCTGCAGACTGAAATTTATCTTAGTATATATCGTTTGACGCCCAGAAGAGTCTAAATTTAAATAAGAGGTTTGTTTTTTCAAAAGAATTATAAACCAAGTGAACTTACCAATTGTTTTTTAACTTTGGATTCAAACTATATAGAAAAATATCTTTTAACGGTAAATTTTATTTTTCAGCATTTTTTTATCTATTTGATGTGTGAAAGAAAGATTTTTTTCTGCTTATCTAAAGTATATAATTTCGCAATATTTTTGCAAATAGGTATATTGGTTAATGTAACCTCCACTTTTCAATAGAAAAGTTGGTGCTTCCACGAAATGGGGGCAAGCTTGTTAGGTAATGTAAACTGGGTACTTCTAGGATTCCTTTTATTTCTCAGAATTTGGAAACTAATCCTTTATGGTAAACGAGAACGGTTTCAACGTCAGATAAAGTAAGTATTTATAATTACATTTTTGCTAAAGTCAGTAATAACCAAAGACTGCTGCTTGATTAAAATAATTATGTAGGTATATTACAAATTTGTAATAAGGAATATATCCTACTAGCTACTCTCACGCGGTTTCACTCGCAGCTCAGCTCCATTTGACCGTAGCGTGACGTTTTATAGCCTATAGCACTCAGGAAAATTGTAGCTATCTATCAGTGAAAGAATTTTGGCAATCCGACCAGCGGTTCCAAAGATTACCCTCTACATACAATCTTACAAACTTACAAATTACCTCTTTATAATATTAGTATAGATAATTATATATTTTTTTGCAAATGGACGAGCGTTTTCTCCCGGGTGCGTTTACAAACATTCAATTTCACATACACATTCACCCAGACCAGACAGACAACCGTGCAGTCTACACAGACCAATTTACATGTCAGCATTATTTATTTAAAAAATAAAGATGCAGCCGGAATTTCCTATCGGACTACTGTGAGAAGAAATGCCGAGACAAACTCGGAGGTCAATCGCTTTCAAGGTCCTGAATATAAATATAAATATACAAAATCTCCTTACACTTCTGTAGCCAATCTTTATTATGTTGACTATCACATTAGATAGACTACTGAAGTATTATGACGTCACCAGGAAGGGCGTCATGTCCCGTATATCATCGGTGGTTTCATATTTGTGACATAGGGAAGACTACGCAACTGAATACGTAATGTATTTCGAAGGACACATTGGTTGAGTAACTTTTATCTGGTGAGAACTTAAAACTTGGTTCTTCATGTGATTATAAGAGGATCAGATGTGCAAGAGGCGTTGCGGGGCAGGCGCACTAAGGCACCGCGGCTTCGGCCTAGAACAGAAGATGGACGGGGTGATTTGATCCTAAGAATGAGGATATATAACTTTTTACAACAATTCACAATTTACATAAGGATTTCATTTGAAGTGAAATACATACTAAAATTTTTGAAACTACTTATGAAATCTATAACTAAATAGTCCCTATAACGTACTACCTAAAAACATTAATCAATTCTGTTCAAAGCAAAAAAAAGACACTTTAGTCTTCCTCAGTTCATACGCATTAGTCCCTGTTCATTCCCGAATTACGAATAGTCGTCGCTTCGTTGAGAGGTGAAAGGTTGAGCTTGGTCGTTTTATAGAGAGCCAAAATGCTTTACCTTTCAAAATTGACTTTACTGCACTGGACGAAAAAGGAAAATAATTTCGTTTCACTTAGTACTGCGTGTCTTGTCAAAACTCTATTACTAACTACTTGTGATTTGAAGACGTCATGTTTTTTTTTAATCGAGGTTCTTCTTTATAGAACGTCGTCGTTCGTCAAGACTGCTTGGTTGGCGCGGTGGCTGGGCAACTCGCTGCCGCGCAAAGCGCGGGTTCTATTCCCGCAAACACAAATTGTTGTTTCGGGTCTGGGTATGATGCGTATATGAAATTGTATGTTTTTAAACGGACCCGGGACATATTAGATAATCCTAGTGTTTTTTTGTCAGGGGAAAATCATCACATGTCTTCTCCCACCCAGGGTAAGGCGAGAGAGAGTGTCAGACTCTTACTGACTATCCCTCCCCCCGTTCCTTCTCTTACTCTAAGCTAAGGCCGCAGTGCCTCATAGCGCTTGCCTCGCAACCTCGGCTGAACATCAGCCCTATAGGGCCCCATCTGTGGTGGTCTATTGGCTCTATGAGGCGCGCACTGAACGTTACGCGCCGCACGCTCGGTTCTGCTTCTGGTTTGGGGGGTGAGCTACCCTTACTCGCTGTCCGCTAACCGCGGATCGCTGACCATTCAAAACAGTTGTCCAGACTTTCTCTCGCCCCACCGAGAGGGTGGCAAGAGAAAGTCTCAGACTTATACTGATTACAAATCACACCAGTCCTTCTCCTGCCGAGGCGCCGAAAATCAGTCATATTGGGACCCATCTGTGGTGGTCTTGTGCCAATGCGACACACCTCTAATGGGTCTCAGAATGAGAGATTCGTTGTGATTTGAAACTAGTAAAGCTTTCTTAGTAACTTCAGCAATAAAGGTATTTATCAAAAAGACTTAATTGGTATGATTTAATAACAAAAAGTTTATGTACCTATATACTCGTAGGCTTGGCTATATTATAATATTTGTTTATTGCTAAATCATATTGTTATTTTATTAATATTTTAAACCGCAATAAATTACTATCCTAACGATTACAGTATTATTCTTTATTAAAAAAAATGCCATTATAGGTTTATTATCACAAAAATTAAATCATGGATCCAATATTAAATAAAACAAAATAAATACATAAGTATCACTAGCACAGGTGACCTGAACACATATAGATATTTGTCTAAGTATATTAAATAAATTAATCATATTAAAATAAATCCTATAAAACCCACTTTTCACATCACAACAATCTTAATTTTATTTATATTGTGTTCGTTTCTGAGAAAGACAAAGCGGCCAGATAACGCGCAGTCTCCATTCTATGAAATTTATAGCAGTACAAAGTTATAGGTACATTTGTAACTGGGATATTTACGGGCAGAAACCTGATGGTTGATATTATCTGCGATCAACCTGATTTCCCTGGAGGACCTTAAGTTTTCCCAGCTCGTTATACTCCATTTAGAAGATGTACACCCACTCCCGTGATTGATATTATCGCCTTAGTACATTACAGGTTAGTGCTGATCTAAATTAATTTTTTGTTGCATGATTCCCATCTGATTGTATTGTTTATTTCAGGTGAAGTGTGATTTTATTTGCTGCAATTTTGATAAGAGCAGGAATTTAAGTATTTAACGACATGATCAGTGTCGTAGAAATTGTTATAAATTCTTTTCTGTTGTTGTGTAATAGTTGCAAGATTTGAATTTATGATAAAAATATTTAAATAAATAAAACTTTTTCTTGTTGAACAGAATTTCATACTTATTCATTTATTTATTTAAGACTTTATGTACATTCTAAATACAAAAGGCGGACTTGATGCCCAGAGGCATACCGCAAGGGTGATGCAGAGAAATTGTTAACACTAGGTTATATATTAATCAGTAGTGTTTAATTATAAAGCATAAGATTGTTTTTTAGATACCATATTATTTTATTTGACAAACAATTTTGACAACGTAGTCGTTTATGATTGAAGAACACCAAAACTCTAAAGTCTGCATGGGTGCCTAAGTTAAAAGACGTTTTTGAATGCCTCTCCCTTTTCATTTCAGTATAGAAGAACCACCTAAAGGCAATTACACAAAAAGGAATTACTTGCCAAAGAGTAGGATACTCGACCGGCAAAAGGGAGACTAGAAAAAAGCTCGTTAACGAACAACTCGCTAATTTGTAGAACAATTGCGTTCCGAGTTCCCTCTACGATCCACGTGCAGTGCAATAGTACACCGCAAAAAATCTCACTCGGATACTGCCGTGCTCTGCTTACAATTTTTTCACAGCTTTCAGACCTTGAAGTCATTTTTTATATTTTTATAGCCAACGGGTAAATGATTGATGTTTTTTTTTGTTTTATAGTATTATTATTACAAGTTTAAGTTACAATTAAACTATCAATTATCTAATTGCTTAGAAATAAGGTCCAAACAAATTTTAAGATTATTAATAAAGTCTCCTAAAGAAAAAACTCTTGTAACGTCCGTACTAGTTTTAATTTAGTTAAAGTATGTAATGGTTTTTTGACGATAATAAACCCGTGGATTTATCCTGACGGCCTTTTTTCGGCTTAATGAAAAGGCTCATTAATAAATCTAAATCAACATTCATCAATGTTGATTTAAACTGTTTTTAGGTGACTGCTCTTTATTTCTTTGATAAAATGACCAATATAAAACTTAAAAACCTAAAAAATTAAATTA
This sequence comes from Spodoptera exigua, assembly GCA_902829305.4. NCBI lineage: Eukaryota > Metazoa > Arthropoda > Insecta > Lepidoptera > Noctuidae > Spodoptera > Spodoptera exigua. The sequence goes on along the minus strand of LR824616.2, from coordinate 6,050,647 downwards.
ATATAAATATGGTTACAAAAAACTCGTAGTCTTAGAACGAATTGAACTTGTTGCGAATACAGTCGTTATTTTGTGATACAAAATATATTTTTTCCCCTATAAAACTGTAAACTACTACTACTAAAAACGAGTAATAGAAATATTGAAATAGTTTCTCGATTCGTAAAAAAGTGTTTTAACGAATTCAGACATTTCTTACTTCTGTGGAATCAATATAAAAAAACAGGATACATTTAATTTTATTTGAATAAAAAGAAAACAGACTGTCAGTAAAATTAGTACGATTTAACTCGTGAGTGGTAAAACATTTTACTCTACAAGTAGGTATAAATCAGTGGTATTTTAATGTTATCTTTCATGACAGATAATCGGAATTCAATAGTACTATATAGGTTTTCAGAAAGTAACGATCAAATAAGATTCCAATTCGTAAAAGACTTGGCACAACAAATGGTATCCAATCAAACTATGATTTATCTGGAAAAATCTATACGTACCAATATAAGCTGATGATTGACGATAACAAATAGCAATTTCTTGAAGAGGTCATAAGACCATTCGGTGAAGTGACGGCGCGGGCATTGGCGGGGCAAGTCAAAATTACCGAGCCAATACAATTTCTGTGTGGCAACCTTTATCGATGACCAATTTTTATTTACGGCTTTCTTATGCCACATTTTTGGAATTATAGTAACTATTAATGATTATTATTTAAATTGTTTAATTCGATTAACATTTACATAGGACGATAAGTAAGAGGATTTACAAGTTGTTCGTTCCTTTTGAAAATTTACAGACATGATGATTTGTGCTAGCTTTTAATGATGTCTCAATCTAGCTCGAATTTAAACCTTAAGTATTACGTTATGGATAGCCCCACACTATATCTTTGGTTCCCAGCAATATCTATACCGTTGGTTCGTACGATTGGCGAACGAGTTTTCGCGAAGATTGAACGTGGGGCCAACAGTTTAGATTAGAAAAGTTCGCCGCGCAGCGAGCAGACCCAGGACAAATTGCTTTACTAATACAACAGATTTCCGGGCTTGTGGCGAGACCAAAATCCGGCAAAAACTATACACATGCGAGTTCGGGTTGAAGCAAACGGTTGCGGGTAATTTCTGAAATAACTTCGCAGACACTTGTCCATTATAACAGTTTTTGTTGCTATTCAATTGGAAAGTTTATTCGGTTGGTTTTTGTTGGCGATACCATTCGACGATTAGAACTTTACGCTATTATTTGGCGTTTGGTTTTCGCAGCAGGGGTTTTTACTCGTTGCTAACGGGTTTTCTTTAGATGTAATGGTAATGTAATATTCACTTACGTGTAATAGTAATTAATTTTTCTATACTCTTTATTTTATTTTTTCATGATATTGGGGGCCATTCATGCATACGGATTACCTGATGGTAAATAATCGGCACTGCCTATTGAGCATGCAATATCAGAGGAGTAACAAGTGCGTCGTATTAGTAGATAAGGGACATTTAAGGACTGGATGAGGGGAAAAATGATTGGACATACGGTAACCACACCCACACTGTGAAAAAGAACACTATGGTTGTTTTAGTCCGGTTTTATGAGAAGCCGCGGTACCATTTTGGTCGAGCTGCCCCATTCGTTAATTCATTTTCAGTAACTTGCCTGTTCTAAAACAAAACAGAAACACTAGAACATGAATCACGTTGTTCTTTAATGATCCATAGTAATGTACGCAGTCTCTATACCAACTAAAACTAATAAATTTATTTCCTACGAAACAGTAATAATTTAGTATTCAACCAGCAACTAATAATAATGGTTTATACGACCATAACTTTGAATATTATAACATAGAATGCGAAAGGGATGCAGTCACTTCGTCACTCTCAGGGGAACAGTTGGCCCTGAAGGGCACGTACTGTGAAACTTGATAAAAAACAACCTATTTTGCTTCACTTTGACGGAAAATTGTGTTGTCTCATTTATGACACATCGTAATTCATATTTCGTTTGTTGATACGGATGTTATGAAAACTTATTTAATTGAATGGAAATAATTGAGGAATTGATTGAAACAAAGTCAGTCACAAAGATCAGTGGACAGTGTCATTTAAAAAAAACTGTAATATTGAAATTGCTTGTTATAAAAAATTTAATATTTTATTACATCATTGACGTCACGTATTGGGGTGTGGAGTAGGGTTCTTACTTACCTCAGTCAAAAAAAAAATGTATTAGCTTTCTTTCCTAAGACAAAATCAATTTTTTCATTCAATTATATTAATGTATTATTTCTAAGTTTTACGATACTGTAGATTTTTTGTAATGAAAACAATATCTGAAGAAAGATACTCGTATGTCACCTTTGGGCGAGGACACCCCAGTACCAACTTCTCCCTCTCGGACTGGCATTTGGAATGAACTTTCGGCGGCTGGATTTCCGATCTGATATGATCTTCAACCCTTCAAAAAATGAGCGTAAAAGACCATCAGCGCTTATATGACTTCTCTGGTGTTACGTATTACTTACCATCAGAAGTTTCGTGTGCTCGATTGCCACATAAATAATTATCATATAAAAAAGGCATTTCTTTACGTGATATGTTGGCAAACCGGCAAACCGATTACCTGATGTTAAGCAATCAGCGTCGCCCATGAACACTCGCAACGACGGAGGAGTAACGAGTGCGTTGCCGACCTTTTGGGGATTTGGAGTTTTTGGGAATGGGGTAGGATAAGGAAAGGCCTGTGGTCACCTCAGTCACACGGTAAAACACAACGCTATGGTTATTTCACGCCGGTTTTCTGTGAGATCATGGTATCAATCCGGTCAAGCCGACCCAACACTTAAATGCTACATAACCTGTCCCAAATTTTGAAAAAAAAGAAGAATAATGAGTTCATTCACCGTGTACATTATTCCCTATTATTGTGGTCAATAAGGCAACAATTATCGTCATTGCCAAACTTATTTGTGTAAGAAAGGGTCCAACATTGGCACTTGGTTGTCATACAACCGTCATTCGAATATTAGACCCTCGTCGAGTTCGGGTGTAATCGACCGCTGATTGTTTCCTTATATCGCTTGCACATTTTCGGTGTTGTTTAGCCAGTTGTAATATTATGAGTTGTGAGACCATAATTTTTGTTGTAGGAGTTCTATAAGTTAAAATAAGTTTTTAGACTATGGTTTTATTTTACGAATACTCTATAAAAAAATCTGCAGAATGACACTTCTATAAAATTTTATTGCTAGCATAAGGACATACATATACCAGTATTTTATAGCATATGTTTTTAATAAACCACGTCTTTTAGAATCGTTCAAGAAGTTTAAGTTAGCTATTAAGTAATCTAAAACTTTCAACTGGAGAAGGTTGTCGTTTTCTATTTCATGCAGGTGCATTTTTTTATGTCATTGGTCGGCAAACGAGAAGACGGATGACCTTTTGTTAAGCAATCAGCGCTCCCCCATTGACACTCGCAATATCAATGTAGTTACTACAAGTGCGTTGCCAGCCTTTTGTGGGTTATTATATTAAAGAATAGGGGTTTTGAGGATTGAGAATGGGGAGGGTGAAGAATTGGGCTTCCGGTAACCTCACTTACACGCCGACACATAACGTTAGTTTTGCTTCACGCTGGTTTTCTGAGAGGCCGTGGTATCACGGGGTCGAGCCGGCACATTCATGCCAAAGTATGGCTCTCCTAAACTTAATTAGTTCTTTAAAGTTCACTTTTAATGGATATCCAGTTACCAAAATACGCCGACAGGTTACTTAAGAAATTTCTAAGAGAAAAACAAACACTGTTTACAGCCAGTTATGGCAACAAGGAACGGGTGGATCAAATCTAAAATTAGACCAACACTTTTAATAAACAACATAAAATTCTTTATACAAAAAATAAAAAGTACTTAAAGTGTTAAAACGGGCCGTTTGATGTTGTGGACATTATTAAGTATCCATTCATTTAGATTGATTGTAAAAAAATACGTCACGCAATCTCTTGCTTCAGCTAAAAACTATGTTACTCTTTAGTTGCAGCCTGGTTTTATAAACCTACAATAAATTGCCTATGTTTACAGTGAAAATACGAATAACAATGAAAAATAATAAAAACATTCATGATTCATTCTGAATTCAAATTTTGACCACTAATATGATACCACAAATAAAGTTTACAATATAATTTTAAATTTTAAATAACCACATTTAAAATATGAAGGTACTTATGTTTGTCCACGCACTTTATAACCAACCTTTTAATAAAATAAACTAAATGCATCATATAACAATTTTAATTAAAATTTTCAGCACACAAAGGTTTAATTATTGAACTTTCAGTGATATTGTTCTAAGCCTTAATTTAAATCTAAACAGACTAAAATTTAAATGAGAAGCCAAAAATTATTATAATTGAAATAAATTATTATTGCAATGGAAAAATCATTAAGTATTTTAATTTAAAACAATAATATAATGAGAATAAAAAGAAAACCTCGTTTAAGAGATCTTGAGTTCGTTTTCTAATATATGTATATTAATAAGCTTCCTTTTCCTGCAAGACCGAAGCCACAGTACGTTATCGCGCACTACAACCCCGGTTGAACATTGGCTATGTTGGGCCGGACCTGTGGTTGTCTGTTGGCTCTTTGACGCGCGCGCGGAACGCTACGCGCCGTACGCTCTTAATAGCAGCTGTGTTATTCGCTTCGTTGTTATCAAAATTCTCTATAACAGAGTGCCTATTGCGAGTTTGTATGATGTTGACGTAATCGAAACATTACCGAATTTTCCGATAGGTGGCTACCCACCAAGCCAACCGGAGCGCCGAACGTCATAAACGAACGCCTTAACGTAAAACAAACTTCCATGTGGTGCTTAGTATTGTACAGATTTTTATATTTTTTTCTCATGTGTATGTTTCAGTTATAATGGTCCACATACGCATGACACCCAGACCCAGAACAAAAATCTGTGGACTTACAAAATGAGTTGCTAAACTGAGAAAACTGAATCCTGAAAAAAAATGGAAGTGCAATAATGTACCCTGAAACAAAAGATTTAACTTCTTTTAGTCTCAGGGCGGGAGAAGTAATTTGATGTTTTTTTCTCTAGCACCAATCCCATCTAGCGTATTATTCTACAAAGTAAAACAAACATTATGGTTTTCTGTAACGTTTATACAAAACCAAATTCAATACAGCGAAAAACAAATTTTAAACCGATAAAAGTTTAAAATTTGTAGCCGCATCGCAGGAGCCATGCATCGATAATGACGAAGCATCGACGGTGAGACTCTCTAGAGCGCACTTTGCATTCAACCGTGTTCTTATGTGGTCGCATATAATACTGTACCCAAACTGCACGCTTCCATTCATGAATATTTACTGCACACCGAGCAGAATATGCTTTTCGCAGAAAAATCATATTTCCTATATTATACAGACTATTTCTGAATTGGTCTTTTTGCGTCTATTGTATGTGCATTGTTTATTGCCTTCGACAATAGAGGCACTCGGTGCTGGACAAAATATGAACGGATTTATAGCTCTTTGGATAAAAACTAAGTTTGTTGCCGTTATAGACGAATATTCAACGTTTCGGAAATTCGAATTTCAGAGATCGAGGTCAATTCTGGTTGTCATCACATTCTACGTCATAGCAGTTCTCACAGACAGTTAGAAGTTGGAAAGTTTGATAACGGTTTTAACCCGGAATGTAGAAACTTTCTAACTGGTTTGTGAAACTTAGATGGTAGTTGCTCCTTTCACACACAAAAACAAGCAAAAGAAAAGTGGTCAAATAAACTCAACTCATTTCTATTCAGTATTTCTAGCAACAGATGCAGTTTTTTTGAAAATATATTTTTTATACATTCATGCCTTTTACCATTTTGTTATAAATATTGAAAAAAACTGTATCTCTATCTGAAGTCAACGTAACAAAAATGTAATTTGCGAAAATTGCAGCGTTCGCAAAGAATGTACGAGGTACTCGTAGTCTGTCAACGTAACTCTAGTAATTCAAGCATAATTTAGAAGCGTTCTTTGAAAAGAGTTCGCATGTCAGCCGAGTAGAAGTTATGAAACTTTTGCCGTAATAAGAGACTCGTCAAAATAAAGGACCACGATTCCACGAGATTATAGTCTCGTACCCCGTTGTTCGTCGTTCCAAGCTACGTTTGAGTATTTTCATCAAATTTTGTCGAACGTCAAATGGGTGTCTCCGCACATGAAACGGAGCATCTCCTATTATTTCACAAATGTTATCAGAATATCAAACAGCGATTCGGGAAAGTGTTACTCTAGTGTATCTATGTGATACATGGGCGAAATTGTGCTTTATTCATATTGGTTTAGAGGTTGTAATTGCGTGTGAATGTTTACGTGTTCGATTCGTTTTGTAGCTGATGGCTTGCGGACTGAGGAGTTGTGAGGAGCGAGTGTTTTTCACGGTCTCATTATGTGACGATTCGTATTCGAGGCCAGAAGAGAGTTACCAGTGTTAGGGTAAGGTTGAAGGGTGATACCCTTGCCGGCACGTACCACTAGACCCTGCTTACGAAGTTCGTAAATGTTATTGATTTTATCTCGGTCTCATCCGAGATACGTATTTCATTTGTTTATTTGGTTCACGTTGTACCACCACATTACAAAACTCGTTAGACTAGTGTTGAAATGCAAACGTAGACAGTTGCTGTGATTTGATTATAAAGCTTAGTTTACGCTACCTACGTGTGCGATAAATTGTGTTTGTTTTGTTTTGGACTTTAGAAATGCGTATTTGTTTGGATAATGTTTTCCAGATAATATTCTAAAATAGTCAGATAGATAGTTCTACATCGAAGAAGTGATAAGAAAATTTAATGTATCGACTAGATATAGGTGTCTTACAGGTACAGGTACAGGTATATAGAGATGCTACAAAACATTTTAATACAATGTTAGGTTCAGATTACTGAACTGTACTAAAGAAAAAATTAACCTTCATCAAAAACAGTTTCAAACTGCACTGGACGTGAAATATGACAGACGTTGGAAACATAATTTTAAGTTATCTTTAAAAAAAACTTTGAACCGAGAACTAGTGGTCACTGAGCAGTCGTTGATTAAAGAAAAACTTTTTTCATTTTCTTGTTTTAGTGAGTTGTTCAATGATGGACGTGGTGGAACTAAGAGCTGAAGATTGTTTACTTTAAGGATAATCAACACTTTTACTTTTGTTACAATCAACACTTTAAGGGAAAATGTTCTTTATTTACTTTGTTTTGAGTTACAATTCGAAGATTACCGTTTGTGTTCTATTCTATGTAGCTTTTAGCGATTGATTGTAATATATTTTAAGAAGACGTTCTTAAAACTTTCCTATGTGTTTTTTCGTAATTTAATTTTTTGGACCTTTGTAGTGTCCCATATCAAAGATTTGCTTTTATTCTTTTTTTTTAATCAAATCAATCTTTATTTTGGATCATAGGTAGGTACATAATACAGGTGGCAGATATATAATAAATTGTGAACAGCTTTGTCCCGCCCGTAGGGCATACAATAGTAGGTAAATAACATGGTAATAACATAATAATATTACATACACATTACAATTGGAATTATACAAATAGTCAATTTATTAATAGAGTACAAAGTCAACAGGTCACTGAACGCATCACGACTGAGTGGGATTGCTGATATATTGGTGCAGAGATTTGTTTTGTTTGTTCAATGTTTTTTTTTCTTATCTCGCCCAGAGTATGGAGGAAGGTAGTGTCTTTTTTTCTTCTACTCCAGGCTGTGTATTGCGCTTTACCCGCGACCCTGGTTGACCATTGACCATGTTGGGCCTTATCTGTGGTGGTCTATTGGCTCTTTGAGGCTCGCACGGAATGCTACGCGCTACGAACTCGTCCATTTGTTTGTCCATTTCCTATTGTACTAAATGTACTTAGATACTACTTTGATCTCTTTAGTCCGCGGGTTCATTACTCAAGATATGATCGATACGTACCTAATTAGTGTCACTAATAAATTATAACACTCATAGTTGTTATTATTGAACTATTAATCATTATTTATTGCGAATTGTATTTTCAATCCCTTAAGCAGATTAAAAGTAAATCCATTTTGCAAATCTTAGATTTTCATTTGTCTATAAGCGTTGGTAGTAAAGAATTTGCTCATCGCGCAATTAGTGGTATCTATAAATAATATTATAATTAGGTCATTTATAAAATCTTAAGATACAATAATAAATATTGGATAAAATTGCCACCCAGTGGACACCTCAGGATGGAGGCCGCAGGCGGGGTAGGCCCCGGAAAAGATGTCGTGACGATCTAGACGCCTATCGTCGAGACTGGTGGACACGGTCGAAAGATTGGGCGGTGTGGAAGCGAGATGGGGAGGCTTTTGCCGAGCAGTAGGACATTAAAGGCTAGTAAAAAAAAAGAAATCGACGGGCAAAGTATAAAATTATTCAATACTATTTTTAGTTCAACAACGTACAGATGAGATTTTGCTAGGGTGTTTTAATATTTTTGGATAATATTGTTCTATATTAGTAAATATTGTGCTTTCGTTGAAAAAAAAAATAGGATTATTAATGTAAAACAAGCTTTGTGAAAAGACTTGCAGTTTAATTAAATAATACACTTTACGTTACGTATTCAGTACAGAGCGCAGTGATACAGATCATAGAGAACAGCACACATTATAGATCTTTTAAACAGATTAAATATTATAAAGTATTATAATTGACATAACTTCAAAAATGGACTGAAATTAATTTCATTTTTTTAATATTATAACTATCGTGAGACATACTGAATTTATTGTAAGAGTTTCGTTGTGACTTGAAACGAGTAGAATTTTTCTCATTATATTCACGTGAATAAATCGTTGTTTTTCATAAATTGTATTCCAAAAATGGCTTTATTTCAAAGAATGAGCAGTAACATTTTGTGTGAACTGATGGCCGTTCGGGTAAACGTATTTTGGAGTGGGGAACACGTCTAGACAAACGTTGTGTAGGTAACCCTCCAACTATGTAGATAGAGACAATATTTACAACTTGGTCGACAGCACAAATCTAGCTTAGTCCCGCGGTATTGGACATGAGTATCAAAGCAATTAAATAAATTATTAAGTAGTAAGGATGCAATGGAACTAAAAATAATTACGTTTTTTTTTAAATCCATAAATTACGACTTTTTTAATATTCGTAACATACGCTTAAGTGTGGGAGGGCCATGCTTTGGCAAGAATGTACGGGCATGACCGTAGTGATACCACGGCCTTACAGAATACCGACGTGACTCAGCAACAGCAACTTTATAACGTTATGTTTCTCCATGTGAGTTAGTTAACAGGAGGCCATAATACTTTCCCCTCCTCAATCTTCAAATTTTCTATTCTTAAATTCCGAATGACCCACAAGAGGCCGGCCACGGAGCAGTAGTTTGGTATTGCAAGAGGCGATCAGGTAATCTGACTTATGTCATAAAAAAGACACTTCATTGTTTTATTATGGAATAGATCTGCAAACGAGCAGACGGATTACCAGATGGTAAGCAATCAGCGCCGCCCACAGACACCAAAGGGGTTACGAGTGCGTTGCCTTTTAGGGATAAGGCTTTCAGTTATTTAAGGATTGGGAAGGGATTAGGGGAGGGGGGTGATTGGGCCTCCGGTAACTTCACTAACACGGTAAAACACAACGCTGGGGTTGTTTTAAGGCCGTGGTATAACTCTGGTTGAACCGACCCATTTGTGCCGAAAAATGTATTTTTTTTTACTGTTAAACTGTATGCTGCTTTAGGCATTGCATTAAATTTAATCATCAATCATTGTCAGGTAGTCACATAAAAAAAAACAATAAGGTAATCCGATAATACGATAAAAGTATACCTACTATGAATTATAACAATGGGTATTAATGTATCAAAATCACAGTTTTATTATCTTGTAAAGCCAGTTAAAGATAACTTGCTATCGGCAATTCATAATCCAAGTTATATAGGTATTTATTTGGAAGGTGTACAGGAAAGATAAGTATTTCAGGTGTGGTATATCTCAGTGCGTAATACTTAGATTTTTGTTGTTACTTTTAGTAAATTTGTTTTGTTTGCGCGGATGGCGATGTCGTTATGTCAATGAATGTGAAATAGTGCGATTTGATGAGAGTTTGATATTAGGGTTGTCTTCTAAAAATGCTAATGGAATCTTTAAATTTAAATAGATCATAGTCATTTAAATTTAAAGATCCCATCATTCCATGAGTCTGGAGTGTGATAATTATATTACTAATATGTTCATCTTTGCAATATATAAATATTATAGCTATACGGTAGCTTCAAACATCTGAAAACTGATAGCAGTTACTTCAATCAAAATAATGCTAAAGATAAACTAGCCTTCTTTTTTATGTAATATGTCGGCAAACGAGCAGACGGATTACCTGATGGTAAGCAATCAGCGCCGCCCATGAACACCCTCAACGGAGGAGTTACGTGTACGTTGCCGACCTTTAAGGGATTAGGGGTTTGGAGATTTAGGGGTTGGGGGCGGGGAAGGATTGGGCCTCCGGTAACCTCACTCACTCGGCGAAACACAACGCTGTGGTTGTTTCACGCCGGTCTTCTGTGAGGCCGTGGTATCACTCCGGTCGAGCCGACCCATTCGTGCCGAAGCATGACTCTCCCACACTTAAATCTTAATCTTATCAATTATTCAAGAAAGAACTAAGATTATATATCTAATACATAGTAAGATTGAGAAGCTAAGCTAAAACGACTTGGAAGTCATGACATTAAAAAGAACCATTACAATTGAATAAGTATCACATCGATGATTTAATTACCTTGTCTCATTTCGGTAACGATACGATCCAGAAAGTTCTTGATTATGCACATAATGCTCACAAATCCACAAATGATTCATTAATCTTTAATCCGAAAATACGTTTTGAAGATATAATTTATTATAAAAAGGCGATAAGATTATAACACTGATATAATATTGTCATTTAAAGATAAAACAAATAAATACGTAGATAAAATAGACAAGTTATGAAACAAATGTTATATGCTTGTGTTTCAACAATGCAGAAGGTGCTCCCGTTGATCTTAATTGTGACTGGTAAGAATATTTTGTTTTTGGTATAATTGAAGATCAGTGTGGTAACGAAAAAAAACAGTTTGACATGTTGAAGTTGCAATGTGTAAGTGTAATAAAGGTAAATGAGGTTGACCATTATGTTAAGGGTCATGTTTTAAGGTTGAGAATGAAAAATTACTCAATTAAAGACAATATTATTGTGATCATGTTTATTTTGTGACGCTCAAATATGTCGGGAGGTGATTGAAAAACGAGATTGTAAATGTTATCGATTGAATCTTAAGATAAATTGTCAGTGATATGTAAGACGTCAATCGTCATTGGTACACTTTAATTGAACAATGATTTTTAAATTATAGCAGATTGTCAATGTTTCTTTTCAATGCTTTTTTCTCTGTACTCAAAACAATGTGTATGCTCAATTCTAACACGATTTTTTTTCTTTCTTCATTAAAATAAAACGGAAATAATATTAGTTAGCTAATGCTAGCTAGTTAGATAAGAAAAAATAAAGGGAAAATGGATTCGAAAAATTAAAAGATTTCATTAAAGCATGAGTCTTATGCATACGATACAAAAAAAAAATCAAAACACAATATGTCTTTTCAGCTTACACCGCATTTGCGGTGCCATTGGCGGAACAAGACAATAATCATGTATACCCAAGATACATCCAAATGCCTGATGGAGAAGGAGTTATGCATACAGTTGACCTTGAGGCCGAGCCTGACATGGAACTTCTCAATGAAATAAACAGAGACCCAGCTAACAACTTGTATCTGCTGTATACCAGGTTTGTAGCAAAAAAGGGTATTAGAAGAATACATTTTTTATACGATAGGTCGGCAAACGAATAGTCGCATTACCTGATGGTAAACAATCGGCGCTACCCATGGACTGGTGGATTAGGTACGAGTGCGTTGAAGGCCTTATAGGAATAAGGGTTTCGGATATTTAAGAATTGGGAAGGGATTGGACTCCCGGTAACCTTATTAACACGGCGAAACAAAATTTTGAGGTTGTTTCACGCCTGTTTTCTGTGTGGCCGTGGCTCTCCCAATTTTATATTTATATTTATAAATGTATATTCGAAAGTTTTACAATAAGAAGGTTCCAACTATTTTTGAGATAACTTGTCACACATATTTTTTCATTTAAATAATTTCAAAAATTATTTACAAATTAAATAATCGTATAACCATTTCTTATTAATCAGGATTTAAATAAAAGGAAACAATGTTAACAAAATGTGCTGACGTCATCATTTCGTGATTGTATATTATTCGCTCTGAGTCAAACTAGACTTTCCCTTTTCACTTTGAAGCAAATGTAAACATTCAGAAAAATAAAAAGCAACATTAATCTAAAAGACTATGAAGGTTTGCAGTTTTTCCTTTGTCCCGTAAAGTTATCAATGAACGCAGACGCGAATGAAGTTGCTCTTTGGGGAGTAGTAAAAGGGAAAAGAAATCTAATGATAACTGCGCTTCTGGGATCTTTAACACTTATAAGCTACATGTTTTTCATTAGTACAAACAGTTCCATGGTTGTATCATCAATTTTTTTTCAATGTTTATTAATATAGAGACTATAAAAAGTCGTGAAACATTTTCACTGTAAGACCAAAATTAAACCACCGAAAAGTTTTGTCTTTCTTACCACTGTTGAGGTTTCACGACCTTTTTGTTTTTTAAAGAGCTCGCAAAACTGCTGATCCTAATTTAATATTTCGTTTTAGGCAGCCAAGAACTGTAGAAAATATTTTTTTCTCTTTGGCTTACCTAAATAGAATTGGAGTGTCTGTTAGTAATAACCAATTATCACTACATAACTATGAAAAAATACTTTTTGTTATTTTGGTCTGTTTGTTCCGGCTAAGCTGGCTGGACCGATTTTGACCGGATGTTTTATTGGGACGTAGCTTTCAGTCCCTGCGTGTGAGTTCCAGCGCAAAAGCGATAGTCAAATATTACGCGGACAAAGTCGCGGGTATAAGCCAATTTTGTATATATGTATAACATTTATATTTCAGTCCCAAGTTCTAACAACAAGAGTTTTTATGTTTCCAAAACAACCTATTTCGAAAGACTTTCCTATTGTGTGTATAGGGTCTAATATAATTTTATTTGCTCTTACAGGCGTAACCAGATCGTCTCTCAAACCTTAGTGATGAACGACGCTAACTCTATCACTAGGTCTAACTTTAACGCTAATAGACCAACTGTTATCATCGCTCACGGCTGGCTCAGCAACCAATTTACTTCTACCAACTACATCATTAGAAATGGTATAGTTTTAATATTTCTTTTGATTAGCGCCATCATCATTATCGATAATCCCTGGCAGTTCTTTTTTCGAAAAAAGAACTCCATAGTATTTCTCAGTCTTTTTAACCGACTTCAAAAAAAGGAGGAGGTTCTCAATTCGATTGTATTTTTTTTTTTTTATTTTTTTTTATGTTTGTTACCTCAGAACTCCGTCGTTTATGGACGGATTTGCAAAATTTTTTTTATGATTGAAAGGATATGCTTCCAGATTGGTCCCATTTTTTTCAAAATCAAGTTTTGATGATGGGATCCATGAGAAATCGAGGGAACTCCTCAAATATTATAGGCAACTATATAGTAATTTTAATATTTTCATAGAGCACTCAAGCATTTACAGTCAAAAAGTAATGTTTGATGAGGTGGAACTGGTGAAGAAGATCAGAAATGGATGATGAAACTTGACACTCGCATAGATATCACAATCAAGGTAGTTCAGCAACTATGAAAATGCACTGTAAACCAATGATCTTAAATAATTATGTTGGAAATGTTATCATCGAACTGATTTAATGATGATTATGGAGCTGGAAGGTAGGCACTGGAACTGCGTACCTAATTAATATATCCTAGCCGTGTTTGGGCTTGTTAGAATTGTTATAAGATGCACTTTGGCTGTAAGGTACTATTGAACTGATGTGATGATGAAGCTGGAAGGTTGGCATGGGGCCTAGTATTGTGTAAGCTTATTAGAGCTGTCAAGAGCAATGGAAAGGGCTATGCTCATAGTTTCCGTGCATGTTCGAATCAGAAATGAAGAAATCCGCAGAAGAACCAGCGTCACCGACATAGCCCGAAGAAATGCCAAACTTAAGTGACAGTGGGCACGGCACATTGCTCGTAGAACAGATGGCCGATGGGGCCGAAAGGTTCTAGAGCGGGACCGCACACCTTTGGGGGCGGAGTTTGGCCTAGTATTGGCTATTTTGCATTAGTCCACGTGGACTGCGTTTACACATTAGTGGTGAAATGCGTCATTGTGTTCTTATCGTTTTCCTGGTAATAGGCTAAGAGAATTAATTGGCATTTTTAACAAAACAGTCGTTTTAAATGGGTTACAAAACAATAATTGCGTCGTACAAAACAATAATTGTGTTTCTTTTGTGTGCACATATGTAGATAATACTTACTTAAAAAAGGTTCATACATTGAATGAGTCATAAATGTATATTTACAATAGCGATGGTCTTTTATATTTTTACCAACTTGTCTATATATGAATGTTCTTAGTAATAACAAAATAGTATTCTTCATTTAATGGGTTACAATTGATACAAAACAATAATTGCATCGGTCTTTTTTCTATGTACGAATGTATTTAATCATAGATACTAAATTAGATTGCATTTGGTATCTTTGAACTTTATCTGTCTGTTGATGAAAATATCTAGTTTTTTGTTATTTGGCGAGAACTAATATGAATTTATGATAAGATTATTATTTTATTTTAACTATAAGTCATAAGTATCTCATGCATCATATCATCTCTCCTCGAGATCAAAACGATTACACAGTAACAATGTACTATGATATGTATTTCTACGTATAAGTATGACATTGGTAACTTTTTCAAAAGAAATGTAGGAACGATATTGACTTCTTTGCCATAACACATTATAATAAAAAAAAACACTAAACGGCTACAAATAAAAAAAAAAATTACAAAATAAAAAAACCGCCTTCAAAAAAAGTCAAGCAATAAAAGTTCCTACACTAAAAAGTAAAAAATAACAATTTGAATTACTGTAAAAAAACTTAATTTATAGGTAAACTTATTTGACATTAATATTTTGCAAATATTCAAAATTTATTACTTATTTTTGGAGTCGGTGCCAGCCCATGCAAGGAAATACAAATGGGCAACAATCCCTTGAAAAACTACCTCTTACTTAATTATAAAACTACTTAATACCTATTTGCATACTCAAATATAGGTATATTAATTAAGACATAAATACAGATTAGACTTCTCTACAAAAAATGTCCGATTTGCACATTTTTTTAAATAAAAAATATGTACTTACAAAAACATTTTAAGTACATTGAAAATGTTTAAGCATTATGTACGAAAAATGGCACCGGATATTAAAAACCTAACTAACATTAAGTTTCAACATCAAAATGCTGGCACCGACTCCAAAAATAAGTAATAAATTTTGAATATTTGCAAAATATTAATGTCAAATAAGTTTACCTATAAATTAAGTTTTTTTACAGTAATTCAAATTGTTATTTTTTACTTTTTAGTGTAGGAACTTTTATTGCTTGACTTTTTTTGAAGGCGGTTTTTTTATTTTGTAAAATTTTTTTTTTTACGTAGAGAAGACCTATGCCAACCGATGCTCGTGTTTAATAGGCTCCATATTTACTAAAAAGGAAGTCGGCTGGTTCCCAAGATGTATGTCCACTAATCCGTTCTTATAATACCATCGGTGTGAGTGGATGGTCACAAATTGTGTAGGTATATATTTCTATATTGCTGTCACCACAGAGCATACATGAGATTGTAAGCACCACTGCCAAATGCAAGATCTAAGATACTTGAGACCAATGATATTATAAGTGAAAAGGTGTAAATAGGTTACAAGCGCTCAGCAAGTGATACATTAAAATGTGGCTAATTACCCTCGCTGTTTTTTCACTCGCGACTAATGAATCATGCCATCTCACTTTGACGTATAAACGTACGAATTGTTCATGTGTGTATCAGTGTGTCGTTTTTGAAAATCGAATTTTGTTTAGGGAACCTATCTACACCATTTTACTTTAATATCATTGCTTGAGACTATTTGAGAGTCAAGCATAATGTTTATTTCGATATATTATTATGTCACACGGACAATATTTGAGCATTAATCACCACGCTTGCTCAAGGCGGATTGGTGATTTAAAACGATGTGTAGTAATTACAAAAAAAAAAAATCTTTGAATAATTTCGCTGTAGAATTCACAGCAACTGAATAAGATTTTTTACATTAAACTCGTACGTAATCACGTTTCTGTTCATCTTATAAATCAACGACAAACAGAATTGACTATATTTTCCAGTTGGTGGAACAGAACATCAATTTTGAATCAAATAAAGTGAATATAGTCTTGTTTATTGAAAAATTCATAACTTTTCAGTAACTCCGATTTTATTAGAATTTATTTTATTGGGAAGACTTTTCAAATAAAAGGTGATAGTTGCTGAGAAAAATAGACAAAGTGACTTTAAGTATTATATGCTAAACTTTTGTTTAAAAACAAAGCTAGGAGAACTGGGTGTCCAGGTTCAGAATCCTAACAGATTATTCGAAAGTATACCTTTTTGCCATAATCTCTTACATAAATTCAGCTATGGATACTCGTAATACCAAAAGAGTTACAACAAGTGCTTTGTTGGCTTGTTGCGGGTAAAAGGATAGGTGACTTGAGTTTGAGGATTGAACATGGAGGGAGGGGGGAAAAATTAGGCTTCAATAAACCTTACGTACACAGCAGAACACAATGTAAGTGTTGCTTCACGCCGGTTTTCTGTGATTCCGTAGTATCACTCCTATTGAGCCAGCCCATTCGTGCCGAAGCATGGCTTACATTTTCAGATCACTGGTCTTAGTAGTAAAATATTGATCATTAGATAAAAGAAAGTTAATCCTTTAAAACCTTATTCCAAGTTTTTCTTTTTATTTCTTCAGCCTACCTACGAAAGAGCGATGTTAATGTGATCGTACTGGACTGGAGACGTCTTGCTGCGTCTGATTACGTCACAGCCACCAGAGGAGTACCAGCTGTTGGACGTGGTCTTGGCCAGTTCCTGATATTCCTCAATAGATCAACTGGGGCTGCTTTCAACTCCATGCATATAGTTGGATTCAGTTTGGGTGCTCATCTGGTTGGTAACGCTGGCAGAGAACTTGGTGGCCGAGCTGCACGTGTTACAGGTACTTATTAAGCATGCATGCCGATTGAAGACGTAATCAGGCTATTTATTGTCTAGTCAGCTAGAGTAGCTTTGCTCCTGTAAGTAACTATAAATATTTTGTAATGAGTCCTTCTATAGGAAATAATACTATTTTATCCATAACAACTTTTTAGCGTTGGACCCGGCTGGTCCCCTATGGAACTACAACTCCAACCGTGTCAACCCCAATGACGCTATCTACGTCGAAGCTATCCACACTGATGGTGGCTCAAGCACTGGTGCTCTAGGAATTGGCATGAACGTGGCTAACGCAGACTTCTATCCGAATGGCGGAGTTTCCCAACCTGGATGTAACACTAACCTCTGCAACCATAACCGTGCCGTGGAATTCTTTGCCGCTTCTGTCACGTACAACCATTTTGTTGGGAGACAATGTGCCAATTCAGTACAAGTCTCTTCAAATACCTGCCGTGGAAACCAGCTCCGAATGGGCAATGATGATTTGAGGAAAACTGGGTGAGTCGTTTTAGCTATCATATTAGTATTAAGTAACAAAAGTAATTAGTTATAGTTAGGGATTTTATTTCTGCTTTTGGTTATACCAGGAAATAATTTATGATTATAAAATAAAATAATTATAAGACAAAATATTTTTTTCGTAATTTCCTTAATTAGCTTTTTACCTCTAGAATTAATCAAAAATGTTGTTTGTCAATTTCAGGTCGGGAATGTTCCGCGTAAATACTGGCAGTTCTTATCCGTTCTAATCATGAATCAGGGAAGCTATGTGTGAATTGTTATAAATATACTTACTATTTTGTAAATAACTTATTGACGTTTTGATTTTGCGTATTAATTTATTCAAACTTTTTTTTTATGGTATAGTTCGGCAATCGAGCAGACATATTAGCTGATGGTAAGCAATCGGCCCCTCCGATGGACACCCGCAACACCAAAGGAGTTACTTACGAGTGCGTTGCCGACCTTTTGGGAAAAGGGGTTGCGGATATAAGGATCGGGAAGGGATAGGGGAAGGGGCGGGATTGGGCCTCCGGTAACCTCACTTACACGGCGAAACACAACGCTGTGGTTGTTTTTACGGCGGCTTTCTGTGAGGCTGTGGTATCACTCCGGTCGAGCCGACCCATTCGTGCCGAAGCATGACTCTACCACAGTTAAAAAAACTGTGATTACCAGTACTTTTTAACAACCTTAATTTTACGTTACTAGAGTTTTATCTTAGTATTTTTAAATAAATATGCTTCAGATTAAAAAAAAAATATTTTAACATAAATTAAGACGTAGAATTGATGAATAACAAAAATACAAATAAAAATTCAAGTACTAGATACGGCATCAAAAGAAAAGACAAATACGATTTTCTTTATCAATAATGACGTGTTTAAATTATCGATAAATTGCCAATTAGTGTTACCTGCAAATAGATTATAAGTGTGATTGTGCTGTAATCATTTAAAAGTTGCTGAAAAAACCCGTTCAGATAATTAACCAATACGTAAGCACTTTGATTTGTATCTCTTACTAGCGACCCACCCCGGCTTCCCAAGAATGCAATGCTGATACTAAATTTCTCCACGGTTTAAAGGGTATTATAATGAATACAAACATTCTTCTTCAATCATTCTATTCATTTAAAAACTCAGATTAAAATCAGTTGCGTAGTTTTATGTTTTATACGTACTGATCCTGCTAATAAAGGAAGTGATGGAAGTTACAAGTGCGATTGTGAGTAAACCATAAAATATAGACATATTCTGTTTCAGGATATTTAGTAAGTAGTTAAAAAAATGGAGAAACTTCTCCCGTTTGCCCATCATTTCCCTTCACTGCTCTGCTCCTATTAATTGTATCGTGATGAAAAGTATCGTTTAACCTGCCCAGGAATATAAAAAATAATTGTAGCAAGTTTCGTTAAAATCTGTAGAGAAGTTTTTGTTTCTATACATACAGACAGACAGAGAGACAGACAACAATTTTACAGATAACATTTTTGGCATCAGTATCGATCACTAATCATCCCCTGAGAGTTATTTTGAAAATATCTTCCATGTACAGAATTGATCTCTCTAGAAATTTATTGTAAGTAAAGATATACATAAGTTACATTATTTCTATAAAAAAATATTATTTATTTATTTTTTAACTTATAATCTCCTCCATTGCTGTGAGTGTTTGTAAATAATAAATCGGTAGACATCTATCAGATTGTATGCATCTCCAGATTTGTATCAATTTTTCAAAGAACAAAATAAGTGTTTCTTTCATACGGTCATTGAACCTGAACATTTACTCACTCGGCGCAGCAATCAGTTATTGAATATTGTAAACATTATTTCAAACATAGTACCTACAGCAACAAAATACATTGTAACAAGTATTTTATTTACCGTCCACAGAAACAAAAATAAAAATTTGCGTAGGTTGTTTACAAACAAAAAAGACTTAAGTTTTTCAATATAAATTTTCACTTCTTTAATATTCCTACTACATTCAGTCTAAGAAAGTAGCCAGTCTGATTTATTAAATGATCCTAAAGTAAATAAATCTATCAGTATGGATATCTCCTGGATGTGTTTGCGCGGAATCTTCCAGAGCTGTAAAAAAAAGAAAAGGAAATAATTATTGTTAATCTCTAATTAACACTAACCCACCAATCTCGTGAACGTGAAATTCCGATGTTTTTATGTCTTTGCATAATTATTTTCCTTAAATAGGTAGTTGGCCACTACCATGTAAGTATAAAAACTTATTATTAAAATTCATAAACGAATCAAATGGGATTCAAAATAGCATCCTTATAATTATGTTGAAATAAAAAGTTGAAAGCTCACCCGTATTTCCTGAGATCATTATTTCCCATGTGAAGTTCTTGACCTTTGCAGTTATCCCAAGTAATTTGCCAGGAGCTGGAACATCCCTTTCCGACGATATGATTGTAGGAAACAGTAGCAGCGAAGTATCTCCAGGCATTGTTATGGTTGCAAATATTGGTGAGGCAGCCAGGTTGGGAGATACCACCATTAACGTAGAAGTCAGCATTGGCTACATCGGAGCCAATACCAAGCCCTCCGATGGTGTAACCACCATCAGTGTGGATAGCCTCGACGTAGATAGCGTCTCCAGGCTTAACACGATTGGAGTTGTAGTTCCATAGAGGACCAGCGGGGTCCAAAGCTAGAAATCAAAACAAAATATCCAGATATTAATAACAACATATATTCTAGAATGACATGATAAGAATTAAAATAAACTGCAAATGAAAATTGTAGTCAAAAGGAACAATAAAAAACAATAAATACCTGTGACACGAGCAACCCTTCCACCAAGTTCACGACCAGCGTTACCAACGAGGTGAGCGCCCAAGCTAAAGCCAACCAAGTGCATAGAGTTCAAAGGTGCTCCTGTTACAAAGTGCACGAAATTCAAAAATTGACCGAGACCTCGACCAACAGCTGGTACTCCTCTTACTGCAGTATTGTAAAGGGAAGATGCGAGTCTTCGCCAGTCCAAAACGATCACGTTAACGTCTTCTTTACCAAGCAATGCTAAAACAAAGAAAATAAAACAAATATTATTTATAGTTCATGCTCTTAATGAGAACAAAGTAGTGCTTTATATGAAGGGGTTAGTGAAACTCAATGAAAAAAGACAATGATTACCGTCTCTAATAGTTGGGTTGAGGTTGCTTTCCTGATTGCTGAGCCAACCGTGCGCGATAGCAACTGTTGGTACATGAGGGTTAAAGAAAGAGTTGTAGATGGAAGCAATGTCGTTCATCACTAGTCTCTGCGACGAAGTAGGGTTGCGTCTGTAAAATAAAAGATCGAACTGTAGGAAAATAAGATCATGGCAGATATTTCCTAGCGATGCAGCGAGAAATTTAGGTTATCATAATTATTCGTATAACAAACGCTTTACGCTTTAAATTATCCCATTTTATCTGTCACAGCCGGATGGTTGTATAAATTATATATTTTTGATTTAATAAAGGTGCAGCTATAATTTTTAAATTAAAACCACCATCTTAAGATATGTTCTCAGATATACTTTAGCGACTTACCTGGTGTATAATAAATAAATGTTGTTTGCTGGGTTTCTAGTAATTTCGTTAAGAAGTTCATAGTCTGGTTCGGCTTCTAAGTCCACGGTGTGCATAACACCTTCGCCATCGGGAAATTCAATGAACCGTGGATATTCACGGTCCTCTGAGAAATCCGAATTTATTGGCACCGCAGATGCGGTATATGCTGTAAACACAAATATATTATTTAGTGACAATCTTCTCGTAATGTTTATATGTCTTTATCAACGTGCATTGTAAGTTTTAGTTGATTTTAATTTCTATCACATTTACACTTTTTCACTATTAAAAAAATAAGCTTTTACTTACCCGCAGCGACAAAGAGACATAGAAACGCAATCTTCATTTTCCGAATTTAAATGACTGTGTAAATTTTCTGTAACACAGCACTATTTATTCAAAACTTATCGTTTTAATATTGACGATATAATCTTACGAGTAGATTAATCAATTAGCCCAATACGCTACCGGCTTGCCGATAAAATTCGGTTATTCTGTTAGATATAGACGAGATTAAAGATGTTGTGACTGTTGCCGCGTCTAGTAGGCAATGTTGTCAGGCCTCTGCTCTAAACGATAAGTTTAGAGCAGAGGCGTAATAAATGGATGCCGTCTACTACATCTTCAACCTAGTCCTGATTAGGTTATCGGATATTGAAGAAAATTTTCTAGACGAAGCGAAGTAATAAGAAGACTTGTTTAAAATAGTAATGCATTAGTCATGGATAATGCTTTTGCTCATAAAGCTGGCCATTGCACTTTTTCATGATTTATACTCTGTTGGATATATATAAAAGAAAAAAATAGGTAGTAATATACCTCATCATCATCATTGTTGATAAGTACATTCTCAGAAAGTCTGAGACATCTGGAGCATCGTAAGGGCTTAGCGGACCTCTACGAAAACTTTTCAATTGCATCATCTTGGAAAAGAATGGAACAATGAATCGGCATTTGGAATTCTCATCAGACAAAAATTGACGGATTATTTAGAGGTTTCTTGAGCCTATTCATCAAGATATATGCAGCAGCTAGGTTAATTCTGAATATCTAAATATTAATAATTTCGAAGTTGCAGTCGGTCATTGTTGCATTTACATCAAAACACAAGCCGCATTTATGATGTCAATGGTAATCTCTGATTATAATGATAACAAATTTATAAAATTTTCATTGTTAATTAATATTACCCAAAAAATTAAGATATCGTAGACATTGACAATGAGTGTTATGTGACCTTCAAACTACTAAATGATGCAGTGACAAAAATTACACAAAGGTAAAATTTTTACTAAAATAAACAACAAACAGTGGTCTACCAATATTTGAATTACACTTAAGAGAGTGTTCATCATTACCAGCTTTTTCCCGTCCATCGCCGTATAAAAATAGGTATTCACGTTTATTTGAGGTAGTAAATCATTAAGCAACTTCTCTGGCCCAGGATACGGCGAGAGGAAGTGTCAGACTCCTACTGACTAAATAACACACTGTGCTTACTCCTGCACCAAATGACATAGTACCTAATTGTATACACTACTGAGCTTTGTCGTCAACGTCACTGTTAACACTGCTGACTGATGAGCAAGCACGTTGCGTGCCTCGTGCGCCCTGGTGCTTTGCTTCGCTGCGGGCCCTCGACTCTTCGTCGCTCGAAGGTTCGACCAGCTGCTCGTTTCTGCAGCCTTAGTGAAACCTTAAGGTGTTCGTCGAGATTATATCATCGTCACCAGAAACACAGTTGATTCTACAAGGAAGTCCATCCCAGTAAAGGGACTGAATCAGGTTGACGACGACGGGTTCGTGACGGTGCAAAGAAGGCAATGCCATCAGTGAATTAACAAGAATCACTGCGGCATGGAGTCTATGCTCAAAATTTCATGCCGCTAAGCCGAAAACTCCGTTGCACATTTCCTGCCGACATTATACCACTAAACTTGAGGACGCCGTAGAGTACGTGTGTCAGAAGCTCAAAATGAAAGATGTTGTTTTAAAGATAAGCATACCTATGTTTACCACAGATATAGGATATAGGGACTGAGAAAGTTCGATTAAAATAATAACGAATATAGTTAAACTTTTCTTTGTTCTCAATTGCTTTGAGTGTTTGTAAATAAAAAAAATCGGTAGACATCCATCAGATCTTATGCATGTCCAGATTCGGATCAATTTCTTAAAGAACAAAATAAGTGTTTCGTTCATACGGTCTTTGAACATGAACATGACGATTCACGTTGCGCAGCAGTCAGTTAGTGAATATTGTAAACATTATATCACACATATAACAACAAAATACACTGTAACAAGTATTTTGTTTACCACAAATATCCACAAAACCAAAAATAAAATTTAGAGGTGGGTGTTTAAAAAAATCGTAAAATTATCAGTACCTATGTAAATTTTCTCCCCTGTAAACTATACTTATAATAAATCTGAAGAGAGGTCAATTCTGCACTTACATTAAATATATTTTCATATTAAATACCAGGAAGTGATAAGGTGATCGATACTGATGCCAAAAATGCAATCAGTAAAAGTTTTGTCTGTCTGTCTGTATGTTCCTTATAGAAACAAAAACTACTCGACGGATTTAAACAAAACTTGGTACAATTATTCTGTATAGTCCTTGGTAGGTTATAGGATACTTTTCTTTACGCTAAAAATAATAGGCGCAGAGCAGTGAAGTTGAGCAGACCTTTTTTAAGATTCCGTCGCGTGTGTAGCTTTAAGGGTTAAAGTTACATAGAAATTATGTATACCGGAAATTATCTACATAATTTTTTTCTAAAAAAATTGTTTTACAGCATATGTCTATCTTTTATGGTTAACTCACAATAGCACGTTTAACTCCTGATAGCTTAGCAGTTCGGATAATAAGCCATCGTGCCGTCGCATGTGAACACTGTAACAGTTGCCGCGCTCGATGTATTAAATAAAATATAATGTAATAGGTTTTATGAAATATTTACCTATTAGTTAGATCCGTACCATTGTATATGGACGGACGGATAGCGGAGACTTAGTAAGTAATAGGGTATTTAACCATTGGACTCATAAAAATTGAGACAATTAATAACAAATTTTATGTATACTTCGATTTTGTTCTATTGTTATAGGCTGCTTTTTATCAACACAGCACGCGGGCGAAGCCGGTGGCGGAAGTTAGTATTCGACATAAATATAAATGTATATACTTTTCATAGAGTAAATTAAACGCAATAACTTAAGAAAGTAACCAGTCTGTTTTATTCAATTATCTCAAAGTAAGTAAATCGATCAGTATGGATATCTCCTGGATGTGTTTGCGCGGAATCTTCCAGAACTGTGAAAAAGCAGGAAAATTTGTAATAATTATAGTTAATCTTTAATTAACACTAATTATCCATTAATTACGTGATTCACGCACATAAAATTCAGATTTTTCTTATCTCTATGCATATTTTCCTTAAATAGGTAGTTGGTCACGACCGTATAAGTATTAAAATTTATTAATAGCATCTTCATAATGTTTAAAATAAAAAGTAGAAAGCTCACCCGTATTTCTTGAGATCATTATTTCCCATGTGAAGTTCTTCGCCTTTGCAGTTATCCCAAGTAATTTGCCAGGAACTGGAACACCCTTTTCCGACAATATGGTTATAGGTAACAGTAGCAGCGAAGTATCTCCAGGCATTGTTATGGTTGCAAATGTTGGTGAGGCAGCCAGGTTGGGAGATACCACCATTAACGTAGAAGTCAGCATTGGCTACATCGGAGCCAATACCAAGCCCTCCGATGGTGTAACCACCATCAGTGTGGATAGCCTCGACGTAGATAGCGTCTTCAGGATTAACACGATTGGAGTTGTAGTTCCATAGAGGACCAGCGGGGTCCAAAGCTAGAGAACAAAAAAAACATCGAGATATTAATAACAACATAATATATTCTAGAATGACATGATAAGAATTAAAATAAACTGCAAACGAAAATTATAGTCAAAAGAAACTATAAAAAACAATAAATACCTGTGACACGAGCAACCCTTCCACCAAGTTCACGACCAGCGTTACCAACGAGGTGAGCGCCCAAGCTAAAGCCAACCAAGTGCATAGAGTTCAAAGGTGCTCCTGTTACATAGTGCACGAAATTCAAAAATTGACCGAGACCTCGACCAACAGCTGGTACTCCTTTTACGGCAGTATTATAGGAAAGGGAAGATGCAAGTTTTTTCCAGTCCAAAATGATCACGTTAACGTCCTCTTTATGAAGCAATGCTAAAACAAAGAAAATAAAATAGATTATATTTCTAATTCATGCTCTTAAGAGCCTACGCTCCTTTTAGGCCGTAAAAATGTTACATTCTAAAGCCTATTCCTCATTAACGGTTGGATGTAAAGATTGAAAAAAAATATATGTTTACTATAGACTCATGTACTACAATGTGAGTAAATTCGACTTTGTTATGACAAATAGTTAAGCTGTAAAAATATTTACCAACACGCTATTTTGTTTAAATAAATCCCTATACCTTCTAAATGGCTTGATTTATGTTTTTTAATCAATCAGTGTTAAATTTTACTACAAAGTGAGAAGCACTCACGTAAAACAGTCAATATTTTACAAAGAACAAGTTATATTATTGGGATTTCCATATAAAAAAAGCGGGCGAACCCAGTCGTGCCTTAGCATGCGATCGGATGCTCAAGGTTATTGAGGGTACTATACGCCTTAATCAAAACAAATTAGTACTTTATATGAAGCGGTTAGTGATACTCAATCATCAATGCAAAATGACAATGATTACCGTCTCTAATAGTTGGGTTGAGGTCAGATTCCTGGTTGCTGAGCCAACCGTGCGCAATCACAACTGTTGGTACATGAGGGTTAAAGAAAGAGTTGTAGATGGAAGCAATGTCGTTCATCACTAATGTCTGCGACGAAGTAGGGTTGCGTCTGTAAAACAAAAGAAAATCGAATCGAAAATTATCAAAATAAGATCATGCCAGATATTTACCAGCGATGCAGTGAAAAATTAGGGTAATCATAATTATGCGTTTAACAAACGCTCTACGGATTCAATTGTATGACTGTGGGAGATACAATGGGATAATATATAAATCGTTAAATAGTGATTTGATATATTATGTAGATATGTTTCCAGATTTAATTTAGGGCACTTACCTGGTGTATAATAAATATACATTGTTTGCTGGGTTTCTAGAAATTTCGTCAAGAAGTTCATAGTCTGGCTCAGCTTCTAGGTCGACGGTGTGCATAACACCATCGCCATCGGGAAATTCAATGAACCGTGGGTATTCACGGTCCTCTGAGAAGTCCGAATTTAGTGGCACCGCAGATGCGGTATATGCTATAAACGCAAGTGTATTGTTTAGTGACAATCTTCTCTTAATTTCTTTATCAATGTGCGATGTAACTTTTAGTTGATTTTCGTTTATATTATATTTACACTTATTCACTATTAAAAAAATACGGTTTGACTTACCCGCAGCGACGAAGAGACACAGAAGCGTCACCCTCATTTTCCTCATTTAAATTACTGTGTGAATTCTCCGTAACAGCAGTATTTATTCAAAAGTTATCGTTTTAATATTGATATAATCTTACGCGTAGATTAATCAATTAGCCCCATACGCTACCGGTTTGCCGATAAATTTTGGTTATTCTGTTAGGTATAGACGAGATTAAGGATGTTGTGATTGTTGCCGCGTCTAGTAGGTAATATTTTCATGCCTTTGCTCTAAAAAAAAGCTTTGCTTTACTTTGCTGTATAGATAAGGAAGGCATAATAAATGTATACCGTTTACTACATCTTGAACCAAGTCCTGATTAGGTTATTGGTTATTGAAGACAACTTTTTAGACAAAGCGAAGAAATAAGAATACTTTTTTAAAATAGTAAAGCATTGATCATGGATAAAGCTTCTACTCATAAAACTTACCCTTGCATTTTGCATGATTTTTATTCTGTTGGTTATATACATATAACCTCAGAAAGCCTGAAGCATCTGGATTGCAAGGGCGAACCTCTAAAAAGACTTTCAATTGCATCATCTTGGAAAAGAATGGAACAAAGAAACAGCATTAGATGTCTCATCAGACAAGTGGACGGCAGCTAGGATAAACTGTGAAATAAATCTATTCTTATAATAAATCTGTAGAGAGGTCAATTCTGTACGTGAAATATATTTTCAAAATAACTATCAGTGGCTGATAAGTGATCGACACTGATGCCAAAAATGTAATCAGTAAAATGTATGTTCCATATAGAAACAAAAACTACTCGACAGATTTTAATGGAACTTAATACAATCATTATTTATATTCCTGGGCAGGTTATAGGATACATTTCATCACGCTACAATCAATAGGAGCGGAGCAGTGAAGGTAAATTTTGGGAAAACGGGAGAAGTTACTCCATTTTTTTTAGCTTCCGTCGCGTGTACAGCCTTAAAGGTTAAAGTTAGATAGAAATCATGTATCACAGAATGTTCTACATAATATTATCTACAAAATGTCTCACAATCAATGACGTATTATATATAGACACGTCATGAACCAACATCGCGGCGCTTAAAAACGGCGAAAATACTAGATAACTACTTCTACGAGTAAAGAAAGGGAAAGAAAATATGACATCGTATAGTGGAATGCCTTTGCTAGAGGGAGATAAATATACATCTTCAGTTATGCCGGCGGCACGTGACTATACCTTCATGCGCCGGCCGCCATAAGATGGCGGGCGCCGGGCGGCGTCAAAAAAATAAAATAAAAATAGGTTGTTTGGTGAACTTACGCATGAAATGACACATTTTTGTCTTTAACTTTTGGAGTATAATTTGTACATCGTCTGAACACACACGACGACATGCTTTCTTTATGATTCGCACAGGTTTACACACACAATATAAATTAAAAACAAACGTAGCGTCGCGCGGCAGGTTGGTGCGTAACTAAGCGCGATGTTGTCAATTGCCTTCATTTCATGTTGTCATTTTAGAGCGCGGACAAAGTATCTATAGTTTTATACATCATTGCTCACAATAGTATATGTCTATCTTTTATGGTTGACTCACAGTGAAACGTGTAACTCCTGATAGCTCAGCAATTCAGAGCATTCTAAGTATATAAACAAATATACTTAGAATGCTCTGAATTGCCGAGTACGTATTTTACTAATTAAATTACTAATTTGGATCCTTTAGAAATGTCGTTGGCCATATGATGATGAATTAAATGAGTATATGAAACCAAGTTATTAAATGACCAGGTAATGGCATACAATAGTGTTATGCACAGTGTTCGTTTCAATGAGGGAAAACATTTTTTTATGCTCCAGGCGGAACCGGCAAAACTTTCATTACTAATTTGATATTAGCAAAAGTAAAGGTCTCAGGGAAAACTAGCTTTGGCAGTAGCGTCATCAGGAATCGCTGCTACTGTATAGGTATTAGCTGGCGGACGCACAGCTCATTCCACTTTTAAACTGCCCCTAACCGTTCTATTACAGAAAGTTAGCGTGTGCTCTATTCGTAAAAATGGCCCTTTAGGCAAAGTTTTGTAAGACGTCATTTTAATCATCTGTGATGAATGTACCATGATTCATAGCGCTTATGTGAAGGACTCTTAGATTAGAGGCTGTGATAAAATCATGGGTTGGATCAGTAATCCAACCCATGTTGATTTTCGGCAAAGGCATGTGGATTTTCGGCAAACTTTACTTGTAGTAGTAAGAGGAACTAGAGTACACATTGTAAAAAAAAATCCTTAAGAGTTCTCTACTGTGGAATTTTTTTCATACCTTAAAAGTATCAACGAACATAAGAGCACATATTTGATCAACAAAGATAGAGATAGAGATAGGGATAGAGATAGAGATAGAGATAGAGATAGGGATAGATATAGATATAGAGATAGAGATAGAGATAGAGATAGAGATAGAGATAGAGATAGAGATAGAGATAGAGATAGAGATAGAGATAGAGATAGAGATAGAGATAGAGATAGAGATAGAGATAGAGATAGAGATAGATATAGAGATAGAGATAGAGATAGAGATATAGATAGAGATAGAGATAGAGATAGAGATAGAGATAGAGATAGAGATAGAGATAGAGATAGAGATAGAGATAGAGATAGAGATAGAGATAGAGATAGAGATAGAGATAGAGATATAGATAGAGATAGAGATAGAGATAGAGATAGAGATAGAGATAGAGATAGAGATAGAGATAGAGATAGAGATAGAGATAGAGATAGAGATAGAGATAGAGATAGAGATAGAGAGCGCACGCCAAAATAAGTTTTCGATTTTACTCCTTGTGTTACAAAATAGCAATATTATTACGGATCCCTAATTTTGTGTTTAACAAAATATAGCCTATAGCCTTCCTCGATAAATGGACTACACAACACTGAAAGAATCATTCAAATCGGACCAGTATTTGCAGAGATTAGCGCGTTCAAACAAACAAACAAACTCTGCAGCTTTATAATATTAGTATAGATATGTAATACTTACCTATTAGTTAGATCCGTACCATTATATCTTTAGACGGACGGATAGCGGTGACTTAATAAGTAATAGGGTATTTACCCATTGGAGATGTACTCATAAAAATGAGACGATTAATAACAAATTTTATGTATAATTTGATTATAATCTATTGCTATAGGCTGCTTTTTGTCAACACAGCACGCGGGCGAAGCCGCTGGCGGAAGCTAGTAATCAATTTTAATTCATATAATAAACAGTTAAAGATCGCTGTCTGTACATGGAAGATAGACAAGCAAAACTTTGTGGCGCACTAAAAATCAATCATTAATCCGTTTTTGAGTTGTTTTAATGTGTTGCAAGCTTTTGTAAGTTTTACTCAAAATCCTATGTTAATTTTATTTCAAATCAATGCGTTAGTAACTCAGACTCTATCTATCTGTCTGTCTCTCCTACTGAACCGATTTGGATAAAATTTAGTACAGACATAGTTTGAAAGTCGAAAAAGGAAATAGAATAGTTTTTATCTAGTGAATTTAAAAGGAGAACTTCTCGAAAGTCCTACGAGTTCGGGAACTATGTGGGTAAAACCAAAATTCTGCTAGAACTCACTATTCCACGCGGACGAAGTCGTTGGCAGAAGCTAGTACTAAATATTTATCATTTTGAAGTTGCAGTCGGTCATTGTTGCATTCACATCAAAATACAAGCCGCATTTATGATGTCAATGGTAATCACTGATTATAAAGATAACAGCTTTATACAATTTTAATTGTAAATTAATATTACACAAATAAAAATCAAGGTGTTGTAGACATTGACAATGACTGTTATGTTATGACCTTCAAACTACATAAAAATGCAATGATTAAAATTATACAAAGGTTAAATGGTTACTAAAATAAACAACAATCAGTGGTCTACCAATATTTGAATTACGCTCATAAGAGTGTCCATCATTATAAGCTTTTTACCATCTATCGCCGAAAAGAAATAGGTATTCACTTTATTTGAGGTAGTAAATTATTAAGCAACTTCTCTGGCCCAGGATTGGGCGAGAGGAAGTGTCAGACTCCTACTGACTAAATAACACACAGTGCTTACTCCTGCACCAAATGCCACGGTACCTAATTGTGCTTGCCCTATGACCACTATAGTACACCACTGAGCTGTGTCGCCAACGTCACTGTTACCACTGCCGACTGATTAGCAAGCACGTTGCGTGCCTCGCTTTCATCCCTGTGGGCTCTCGCCTCCTCGTTGCTCGACCAGCTGCTCGTTTCTGCAGCCTTAGTGAAATCTTAAGGTGTTCGTCGAGATTATGCCACCGTCGTCATAAACATAGTTGGCGCTACAAGGAATGCCCGTAAAGGGACTGAATCGGGTCGACGACGATGGGTTTGTGACGGTGCAAAATAGGAAGTGCCGTCAGCGAATCAACAAGAATCACTAATCACAAACTAATCAAAACCCCCGCCATCAGCCTTGTAGGGTGGTCTGTTGGCTATTTTAGGCGCGGGTGGTGCACAACGTGCCCTGACCAAACCATAATTTTGCAGCGCAAAGTAGAAAGTGAAATCATTTGGCGAAAGATTAAATCAAACAATTCCTTGGATCAATCCTCGTGGTAAAAGCGATAGCACAAATGCACAGCTAGGCTCTATCCCTAGTGCAAAACGAAGTGCAAAAGTGTCCAGCCGTATAAAATATAATGATAGTCGAAGATTCAAATAGCTCGCTTTAAATGCAGTCTAGAGGGAGAAGGTGGTATTGGGGTACCCCCGACAAAACATAAGGAGACCTGGAATGGATGTGAACCCGCACCAATATGTTTTGCGGTTCTTCAAGCAGGCGCTTTGTGCTTGTAGCCATTTGAATTCATTTCAATTGTGCCAATAAAGATTGACGTCTTACAAAATGGGGAATCTCAAAATTCTGTATGTATAGGGCAATTAGGACCCAGGATAATATCCTATTTGGCCTATCGCTTTTTAAGCTGTCCAAAATCATCTATTCGATGGTTTGAAGCTACAAAATTCTATTTTTATTTGCTCTATACAGAATTTTGTGGTTGTTTTTTAAGACGTCCTTCTTTATTGGCACAATTCTTCACCTGGAGGTCACCTGGACAGCATAAATCCACTTTCATTAACTTAGAAAATAATCATCATGACGACGTCTTTTGAAATTTTCAGACGTCTGAACATGTTAATTGCTTGCAATTTTACTGAACCAATGATATCTTATCACCCACGTACTTTTTATCAGAAATTTCGTGTCAGATTTTAAGATACAGGGGATTTATATTACAGTAGGTATAGGTATATAAAACCAATAATTTTGGCCGTGATATCCAAACCTACACGCTGTAAACATACCTACTAGCATATCAACATTCAGAAAATAATGAAACCAATGAACTGCCTGTATTTTTTTTATTAGTAAATTTTCTTCATTTACAACAATAAATAATACGTTAGGTACTTTTCAAAAGATCTTTTTTTCATCAAATCAATCAAAATGGGTATCTTCTAGCGGTATCCAGGCGGTACATTCCAGAACTGAAAATAAAGAAAAAATAATTGTGTAACTTTATTTATATATATATTTATTTAAGTAAGTAGATATTAATAATTATGTTCGTAATCCGCAATTTATCATATTATCTCGAAATTTACTTATTGACAGAAGTCTCGGTATCATGTCAAAAATGTAAAGGTCAGATTGCAAACAAAACGAATAGTCATGATGTTTTATCAAAAATTCTTTCATGAATTTTATCCTTATTTACGAATGTCAAAAAACAAAGTCATTGATTGTTTTATTACATTGGGAATTTGTTGCACCTTGTTTATGCAATAGATTGACAATAGAGTAGACGGACTATTTGATTGATCAAGCATTCGGCTCCCCCATGGACACCCGCTACATCAATAGAGTATTAAGTATGTTGCTGGCCTTTTGTAGGTAGTTGGGGATTGAGGGATTGAGCCTCCGATAACCTTACTCTGACGGCGATGCACTAGGCAAGTTTTGTTTTACGTCAGTATTCTTTGAGGCTGTGGTACAACTCAACCGAGGGGTTAGAGTTGGCCTATTCGTGCTGAAGCACAATATAGCTCTTTCCCACTTAACTCAAATCTTCAATTTCAATTCTCTTAATTTACCCAGTCTCTCTCAATTTACCGACTTAACAAGGTTCGGAGATCTCGTTATGTCATTAGTATTGAAAACGAAATATTTTAAACCTTCTACTGCTTACCCAGATTTTGTTAAGATATCGTTGCCCATGCGAAGTTCAGCGCCACGGCATGTGTTCAAGGTGATCTGGGCCGAGCTGGTGCACAGACGTCCAACTAAGTGGTTGTAACTGACGGTAGCAGCAAAGAGTTCCCAGGCACGGTTGTGGTTGCAAATGTTGGTAAGGCATCCAGGTTGGGAAATACCACCGTTGGGGTAGAAGTCAGCGTTGGCGACATTGGAGCCGATACCAAGACCTCCGACGGTGTAACCACCATCAGTGTGGATAGCCTCGACGTAGATACCATCGTTGCCGTTTAACCGGTTGGAGTTGTAGCTCCATAGGGGGCCAGCAGGGTCTAAACCTGGAGAAAAAAGACAAATCACATTGTAAGTCGTTTCAGACTCTAAGATTACTATAAACTAAGATAAATGGAATTAACTGAACAATACCAGTTTTTAATTACCTGTAACACGAGCAACTCTTCCTCCAAGTTCACGGCCAGCGTTTCCAACAAGGTGAGCACCCAAGCTGAAGCCAACGAGGTGCATGCGGTTGAAAGCCTGTCCGGTCACTCTGTTTAAGAAAGCCAAGAACTGTCCAAGACCTCGACCAACATCAGGGACACCTCGTACTGCTGTAGCGTAGTCAGAAAGAGCAAGTCTTCTCCAGTCCAGAACGATGACGTTTGTTTCGCTCTTTCTCAAGTAAGCTAAAAAATAATAATGTTAAATTTTTAGGTGAGGTCGTTCTATTTTGTGCTTAGGAAAAATATTGTTTAAGTAATTAATGCACTCTTACCATCCCTAATAGTAGGGTTAATGTCGGTGTTCTGGTTGCTGAGCCAGCCGTGAGCAATGACCACTGTGGGGTGGTTAGCATTGAAGTTAGAGTTTGTAATAGAATTGGCGTTGTTGATCACCAACGTCTGAGAGTTACTGGGGTTGCGTCTGTAAAATATGAATGAAAACAAGTTAGAGTTTCTTCTCAATTGGTAACACAATTTTATTTTTTAAACCAACTTTGGTATTATTGTCATTAAGTTGCTTCGTCAACTGACTATTTTAAAGAATTTTGTACAAAACGTTTCATGTTTGTTAAATACATACTTGCTAAATTCTAGCGAAATTTATATATATATTTGAGTATTTACATTTCGGCATCTACAATGTATCCGTAATCTTTTACTACAGTTAAGAAAATAAATAAAATAGTCAATCTATAAGGCTATTATTTTTGGTGTAAATAAATACAATTTTAAGAATTATATACCTCGTGAATAGGAAGTATTGGTTGTTTGCGGGGTTCCTTGCGATCTCTTCGAGGAGTTCCATGTCAGGCTCAGCCTCGAGGTCCACTGTGTGCATGACACCCTCGCCATCGGGGAACTCAATGTATCGAGGGTACTCTCGGGCCTCAGAGTAGTCTGAGTTAACGGGCACCGCTGTAGCGGCGTAAACTTAAAACGTAATATTTAATAAATAGTTGCCTCCTGATAAGCTATACTTGGTAGTTTTAAGTAATTGACAATAACGCTGTTATAACATAAATGATTTCTTAAAAATTGTACAGAATGTATACTCAAAACAACAGATTCCTCAATTTCAAGAAGATATTTAGGGTATATAATAAGTTTAGTTTTAAGCTATAAGCTTAAAACATTAAAGCTCACGAACGTTGTACTTAACTTTCAATAACAAAACTTAGATAATAACAATCAGATGCTTACAAAATATAAGTTAACAGAATATTCACAGAATCTAAATTCTAGATATTGAAACATCATTTTCGATTAATTAAATATTAATAATAAAAAATATGGTAATAATTACCCGTAATAATGAGCAAGCACAACAGAGACTTATGCATTGTGGCAACAACTTCCAGTAAGTCTTGACCAAATAGCCCCCAAAGGCTATTTATTCGGGAACTTATCAGCCAAAATGAAAAGATTGAATGATTATACGCTTTTATCTTTTCATTTAAAGGATTTACAAAGTTTTATTTGATTTTGTGGATTAATCTAGTCTATGATATAAAATATAATTACATAATTTGAGTCCAAATTAATGATTTTCTTTGGCTTATTATGATAAAGTATTTGTGTCAGTTCATTTTATTTTCGTTCGTCTTTTGAGGTATTGTTTT
This sequence comes from Spodoptera exigua, assembly GCA_902829305.4. NCBI lineage: Eukaryota > Metazoa > Arthropoda > Insecta > Lepidoptera > Noctuidae > Spodoptera > Spodoptera exigua. The sequence continues at coordinate 6,015,343 of LR824616.2, read as the reverse complement.
TATTTGCGTTTTGTATTCTGATTGTTTTTTTTTTTGTACAGGCGAATTTATGCTAAATATATTATATATTATTATAGTTCCAAAACATTTGTTTTTTTACACTCACATGAAACGATACATATTTCATTAAATATTTGTGTTTTTACACTCGTTAATACACTCCAAGGTTTGCCATATTCCTTTTGGCACACAGTTTATGGTGCCTTAATTATCATCACCTAACGCCTTGAAGAATTACAAAACAATATGTTTAAAAATAAAAGCACAAAATTTGTGACAGAACCGAATGCTGCAAAACCGACTCCACATGGTCTTGTCTGCTCTGACCCTAAAGTGTAAGAGCATATGTGTGGAACCCACAACATCATAGGAGTTACGAGTTCGTTTCTGGTTATTGATTGGAGGATTAGGCATTCGGGAACTGGGGTTGGTGGAATGGCATTAGGTTTTCGGTAATCTCTCTCATACGTCGGAACAGACGCCTGCTTGTTTCCAGTCGGCTTTCTGATAAGCCGTAGTATCACTCATCTATGAAAAAAAATATGATTTGGTAAGAATACGCATAAAACAACTATGATCTCACCAAGTGTTGTTGTATTCTGGATGATGATGTCAAATTACACATACTATTTTTATTTGAAAATAGATCAAAGAAAAACCTATCATGCTTCCAAAAAACAACAGTTAAAATGGTAGACGAAAAAGGCATTGCTGCGACTGGTTTAATAGTGACAGTCACATTCACATGCCCAACTCTGAGTTTGATAATAAACATTATAAATTTAGAGGAACGCTCGTTTCCAGAAGACCATAGTAAGTACCTACATGGGGTTAAATAATCAAACGGATCGGATACTTCGTTGGGGCGGTCGGCGCTATCCATAGACGGTTGTCGCAATACTAGAAGAACCACAAGTTCGTTGTAGGTCTTAAAAGAAGAATACTTTCTTGATTGTTAGAATTCTTTTTAAATTACGGGGCTTTTTTTAATGAAACAATGACATTGTAAGGGTAGTCGATTTAATAATTCAGTGATGAGATGGTTTTAGGCAATATTGTATTTAAAATTAATATATTTTAATAATTAAACAAATTAAAAACAAGGACAATCTTAAATCAGCTGTCAACGCCAGTGTTGCCACAGAAAAAAGTCAAGACTTTGTAAGGGATAGATACCAGTAGACATGATTCTTAGTTTTTATGTAAAGAACTTTAATGTATCTATTTTATCAATAGGTTCATATACCTTTATTCAAGAAATCTTTCTTCATTTACCTCCTTACCTTTATGTCATAATGAAACCAAGATTCTTCTTAAAACATTGTTTGCCTAAAAAGCACAGCGGCATTTTTTTTCTGTACCTTGGTTGCGTTTGCAAACATTATTATGATAATACACTCCCATATCAAAATAATCGAAAGACAATTTGTCGTAATATCTTTTATTTTTTTTTATTTTATATTCACTATACTTTTTTGGTGGAGACCCGTAACACCAAAGAAGTAGCGAGTGTTGGGTTATATAACACCAAAGAGTTGGGAGGGGAAGGATTGAGCCTCCCGTAACCTCACTCACACATGTGAAACATAACGCTGTGGTTTTTTCACGTCAATTTTCTGAAGTGAAGTCGTGGTATCGCTCCGGTCGAGCCGAACCATTCGTGCCAAAGCTTAACGTTTTGTTTGATCAATCTCCAAACTGTGTGAACATAGGCAATACGTATTACTATACATTCATTCATTATAAGCTAAGTACAAACTTTAATAAGAATTCTGCATGAAGATACCAATTATGTATTTACTTGTGACGTCAAATGTTTTATAATCCGATTACTGTTTTAAAAATAAGTAAGTAGGTAGGTACTACAAAGAGTCTGCATGCCGCTCTGATGTTCTAGAAATATATGGAACTGGGCCTCGAGTCTGCTATTACAATAGTGTCAGAATAGTAGATCATTGGTTTCAAAATTGTTGATTTTGACAAGTTTGGTAATCTAGTAACACAATAACGTCAGTATGACTTTCCGATGCTACTTGATTGAAATAATTCTTTAAAACGGTAATCTCGTACATAATGACAAATGAATATTTGACATAATGCGGTAAATTAATAAAAACTGTCAGTTCCTTTATTCAATGATTTACGTTTAGAATATTAATGTGCAGTTATTGTTTATAATTCTTTACAAGACATCTCGTACTATAATTCTATTACGATATAGCCGAACGCCAATGATCAGCTATTTTGAAATAACAGATTACGAACTTTTAGCAAAATGACAATGGAATCCTGTAGGAATGACAACACTTTGAAAATAGTAGACTCGGGCCCCTGATGTTCAAAATAATACTTCTGACCAAAAATATTGAGGTTTGCTTGTTTCTGACTCTGTCTGTTGTATAATGTAATATTTATTTTTGTTTAACACTTTATGTACATTTTTAGTATAAAGGCGGACTTAATGCCCAAAGGCATTCTCTACCAGTCAACCGCAATATTAACATAAGGTTTAGTCCTCCTTGAGATATATAGAGATGAATGAATGACTTTAATATACCTACATTGTATCATCCCCATGTTCCGCTACTTACATTATGAGTCCTATGTAATGGAAGCCTTTTTTTAAAGGGTAAAATCATCAATTCTGATCTCTCACCTAGGGTAGGAAGGGAGGGAGAGTCAGGTTCTTACTGACTAAAAACATTGTGTTTCTTCTCCTGCTAGAGTCCCGAACTCCGGCTGAACATCAGTGCAATCGGGCCTCATTGTCGTGGTTTAATAGCTCTTTGAGGAGCCTATTGACGTACGATTCATTTATGTGTAGCCATTTCCAACCTATTGCGCTTTGTAGGTTTCTGTTTATTTGTAATCTATTTGTTTCTATCAATATCATAACCTATACATTTTATATCATTACCTTTACATTTTCCTATATGTAACTGTAACAGGTATTTTGATGGTTCGGTGAAAAGACATCAATTAACGTTGACAAAATTAATAGTGTACGATCCCGCACAAGCTGAGATACAACCACCTAATATGCTCATTTATAAAATGTATATTTATTTTTATTATTTTGTAGTCTTCAGTAGCATCATGTTGTTCTTAATAAAATTTGAAATGTTAGTCAGTTCCTATGATTCTCATGATTTTGATCATCTGTACTGTCATACAGTAAAATGATTTTATTATACGACTTTTTGTTGACTACCCTAATAGAAATTTATTTGCAGGACCAATGTGAAAGCATTCTAAAAATAAAAGTGTAATAACTAGGACACAAAGAAAAAATGAAAATATGCCAGACATTCCATGCCAATACTTTATTTATTTTTTCCAAATTTGCAAACAAAAGTTACATCAAATTAATAAGGGTACCTCCTAGCGGTGTCCAGGCGGTACATTCCGGATCTGAAAAAGAAAAATATTACGTGAGCAACTTTCGATCATTCAAACGAAAAAAAAAAAGAATTTCTATAATAAACTTTGGGCTGTTAACAACCGCATATATTTGTTGCGTAAATCTATAATCGAACGATAACGTCGAAGTGAATAGGAAATAGTTGTGTTATTAAGTCACAACAGAATTTTGGTTACAATACTCAGGATTAACAAATGTGTCCAAACCATTTCATAAAACTCTAATGCAGTCTTTCTCTTCTAAATTGAAGATTCGCATTAAATAATACATTTAAAATAATGTAACTTACCCAGATTTGGTTAGAATATCGTTGCCCATCCGAAGTTCAGCACCACGGCATGTGTTCCATGTTAACTGACTCTGGGTGGTGCACAGACGTCCAACTAAATGGTTGTAAGTGACAGTAGCGGCAAAGAGTTCCCAGGCACGGTTGTGATTGCAGAGGTTAGTGTAGCACCCAGGCTGGGAGTTACCACCGTTGGGGTAGAAGTCAGCGTTGGCAACGTTGGAGCCAATACCAAGACCTCCGACGGAACCACCATCAGTGTGGATCGCCTCGACATAGACACCGTCATTGGGATTAACACGGTTGGAATTGTAGTTCCATAGGGGACCAGCAGGGTCCAAAGCTAAAAAAATAAAACCATATATTTTTTATACTTTAATCCCAAAAACCACAATGTAACGGAATATATGTAAAGAAAAATATAAAAATTTTACCTGTTACTCGAGCAGCTCTTCCTCCGAGTTCTCTGCCAGCGTTACCAACAACATGGGCACCCAAGCTGAATCCAACAAGGTGCATTTGGCTGAAAGGTTGTCCGGTCACCTGGTTAAGGAAAATCAGGAACTGTCCAAGACCACGGCCGACGGCTGGCACACCTCTGACTGCTGTGGCGTAGTCAGCTAACGCCAACCTTCTCCAGTCCATCACGATGACATTTGTGTCACTCTTTCCCAAGTACGCTGGACAATAATTTAGATTTAATATAACTGTTTTAACAAATTTTCAAATTCGATATTTTTATTAAACTTACCATCCCTGATGGTTGGGTTAATGTTAGTGTATTGGTTGCTGAGCCAACCATGAACAACAACGACGGTGGGGTTATTGGCGTTAAAGTTAGATCTAGTGATAGAGTTAGCGTTGTTGATCACCAAAGACTGCGATATAATTCGGTTGCGTCTGAAAAAAAACGAGAAGATTAATATTAGATATTATTCAAACTAGTTATACGTTAAGTTGGATCTTCTTTACTTTTTACTTTGAGTTTGTGACATTTTCGTTACTGTATGTTTAGATAAATATGGATATTCAATAAACATCCATACGTATTAATGTCAAATACCTGAAGTTATTTGAAGAAATGCTTTAATTACCATAAACATAATTATACACACCTAGTATACAGCAGGTACTGGTTGTTGTCAGGGTTTCTCTCAATCTCAGCCAGAAGTTCCATGTCAGGTTCAGCTTCGAGGTCTACGGTGTGCATATTTCCGTCGCCATCGGGAAACTCGATGTATCGAGGGTATGTACGCTCCTCAGAGTTGACCAGCTCAGGCAATTCTGGGGCAGGCACCGCCGAAGCGGTGTAAACTAAAAAATAACGATTGGATTGAGAAATGAGAGCGTTATTTTTGGTCTTGATTATCATCATCAGCTGGAACTGGAAAACGTCCTAACTGCTGGCTATGAATTATCAAAATATACAGTATTATAACATCGTATAATCAAATAATGTATTAACATTGTTTTCTTCATCACACACTAAATATTGAAACTTAAAATAAGAAACATAGATGTCACTGTTGTCACTAATAGCTGAAATTTTACTCACCCGCAGCTATGAGCAAGCAAAGAAGAGACTTTCGCATCGTGACTATAGACAGGAGGCAGTGCAGTTTTGGCAATACCAGAGCTATTTATTGCCTAATTTTATCAGCAATCAATAGTGATTTACGAGATTATGTTTGTAATCTTATTCTTATACCTAGCTCTTAATGATTAATTTGTTGGGTCATAACAATATTTAATAACAAGATAAAGTCAGAGTTTTTTATCAGATTTTGTAATAAGACGTAACAAATATATGTTACATTACATTACATATGCTTATTTTTATTTTTTAAGGAGATCTAGTAGTAAACCATTCATCAGCACAGTGTTTTCAGATATTTTGAGTATTATTCTAAGAAAATCACTGAAGGGATAAATTGTTACGAAATTAAAGTTAGAAAGTGAAAATAAGCGGTAGATGAAGATAACCCGAATTCAGGGAGCTGTGACATCGCAACTTCAGTCTGCTTGTGACCACGACCTGTGCAACCAGGTCGAAACGTCAAGCCTACCAAGGTATTTAAATAATTATTTTCCGTGTTAATAACCGCGTAACTACCTATATATTGTAAATATGAAACGCAAACGTTTAAAAGTTAGTAAAGTTTTTATTTGCTATGAACATCAGTACAAATACATAAACATTGACAGATTAATGGTTAGTCATAAAAGTCTGACACTCCCTCTTCTCGCCCCACCCTGGGAGGGAGAAGTGATTTGATGATTTTCTCTTAACATAAAAAATAATAAAAATGTATGGTTTAAGAGTGTGGGTCAAGCGCAGTTATCTACCGCGGTCTCGGACTGGAGCAGAAGAAGGAATGGGATGGATTTTAGTCAGTAAGACTGACACTTCCTCTCGTCTCACCTTTGATGAGAGAAGAAATTTGATGATCATGAAACAATGAATTTATTTTTGCACGTAAATTTTATTTATATGTGAAAAACTAGATGAAGCCAGCATTTCCTATCTGACTACTCTAAGAAGAAATGCCAACACAAACTCAGTCTCGTGTCGTTATCAAGTCAGTATTGGCATTATGTAGAATGATTAAGATTTGATAGTTTATCTAAATTTGATTCGTCGTGTATCATCTGATAATGTGCAGTTGGAGTCACTATGGACACTCGCAATACCAGAATTAGGATTGGACCGCCGGTACCAGATTCGAGCCAGAGCATGGCTCTCATGTTGAAAGTTTTTGTCCATCTTAATATATTAGTTACATCGTTCGTAACTATTACATATTTTTCGCATATATGTAATCTTTATACGTTTTCGCGTCATCATAAAATGTAATACAGGTACAGTATGATTTCTTGATTAAAACAAAGATAGGACCAGTTGCCATACGTAAGTCAAAACATTATTTATATAAATAATCCATTCACACTGATAATTGCAAATACGCATTTAGCGCAGATAAGGTAACGTGAATAAAAAATTATAATTCAATATCAGAATTTTGAATTCTACACAACACAACAACGGTACAATATTAATCTGTCTTTTTACGAATTATGAATTTGTTGTCTGAAGTATTGTTTGAAGTGAAATGAAAAGCTTTCAAACAACACTATTTCAATTTGAAATGACGATGTAACTGTAACAATTATCAAATATCTTTATATAACTCCTTCTAGTTTTAAACTCTATGTATATCTTACCCTAGAAATCAAAGGTCACTGCTCCGCATTCCTTCAGTGTTGGCCCTGCAGCCAAGAGCATCGGAAAATTGTGTATTGCAGTAATTAGCATTAGTTAGTGGACTTTGTCTTTTAAGGTCCGGCCAGGTGGAAGGTGAGGACGCCATGGCGTCTCTCTAGTTACTCCTCAAAGAGGGGTCTTACTGTTGCTATCACGCCGTGCTAAAATATAATTATTAATATTGGCAAGTATAATATAAATGAAAGGATCTTGGTTTACTTTTTTTTTACATTATATAAACTAGTGCTTGACTGCGATCTCACCTGATGGTAAGCAGTGATGCAATCATTGATGGTAAGGCGCACTAGTTTATTAAGAAACAATGAATTTATTAAATTAACTAAAAATCGCGGGTTACTCCCGGACGCGGCGACGTCGCGCAGCCTACTCGACTCGACTCGACTCGAGTAGGCTGCGCGACGTCGCCGCGTCCGCGCACGCTGCTCATGAGGAAGAACCCCTCTGTGGTTCGAAACTAGTAGAGCTTTTCTCAACATTTACACGTGAGTAACCCGCGATTTTTAGTTAATTTAGTATGTCACACGATATTTATTATAAAAACAATGAATTTATTTTTGCAAAGGCCATAAAACGGCACTTTTACACGTCAATTTATATGTAAAAAACTAGATGAAGCGCCTATTCACTCTAGCCTTGAAGACACCTAAATTATATTTGCTAATTATATTTACTTGGTTTTATTTTTATTTTACAACTGCATTGTATCACAGTTACATATCTACTCAATCTACTAAGGATTATAGACCATTACAGATGACAGATAACCACGGAAGTTATAGTGACGTACTAATTAGTGATGTAATAACAGCAAGTAACGTTTGTGCATTTGCAGGTTTGCTTCTGTAATTATAAAGAATCAGACTCATTGATAAATCATGATATCATTCCATTCGCTGGGTTACTTGCAATTACTTAATCAACGAACTACGTAAGTAGAATCCAATGTATTGAATGTTTAAAGGCTTAATCACGTACGGCGACAGAATATGTAGCGAACATAAAATACAATTTTGGTCATAAATTATACTGTCGGTCTAAAAGAAATATCTAATTTTTCTTGTATAGTGTAGGTATTGGTTGTTGGCGGGGTTCTTCTCAATGTTTGCGAGAAGGCATACGTTAGGCTCAGCCTTGTCCATTGGTGTTCCCATTTTTATAACTTGATGACATCCATGCGGTTAATGTCCATTGTTATCGTCAAAAAGATGAAATTTTGGATTATTTACCTTTTCACCGCCAATGCCATGTATAGATGCCATGCGCAAGCGTGCCCTGTGCGCCACCGACATCTATAGATGCCAAGAAACAGATCATAGAAAAATACAAAATAAACATATTAAATCATTACTTTAACGTGTTTTATTGATACACCTTAAGAACTGAATGCCCAGTTATTACATAATCGTACACAGTAAACAAAATAGCTAAATAGTTATGCAAATATTTGATTGATAAAAGCATGCATTAAAAAAGCATGTTCTCTCGCGCCAATGGCATGTATACGTGCCTGCTAGTGATGTAGTGTAATTAAATTTAAATTTTAGCCAAATGAATCAAATTTGCTTAATTTTTGTTATAACTATTAAAATATATATATAAGCTTAGTCACTGAGAAAAATGGTAAATATACTATATTTGAAACTGAAAAATACTTTAGTATAATAGCATATTTTCAATATTGTCGATGTTCCATAATCGCCAATCATGCGCATCTCTAGCACAGTACCGATATGCAATCCCTTCTGCGCCATTGACATGTATAGATGTCGGACTCGTGACGTCGTAAGCGCGTGCCGTGATTTTAAGTGCAGGGAAATAATACATAAATAAATTTATATTATTATAATTGAAAAAATGGCGAGTGAAGAATTATTAAGCACAGAACAATTATTGCGCATTCTAGAAGGCACTGATGGAGATGAGTTTTCGGATTCGGAGTCGGTAAATGAAAATGATTTTGAGGTAAGTTAATTTTAATTTAATGTCATTTCATTATTGTTATACGGTAAAACGGGGTGAATAGAATTCGAGGGGTAAATAGACACGGAAGAGGGGTGAATAGATACTAGGAAAATTCGCCAACATCAATTCACCCCTTTCGTGTATCTATTCACCCCTCAAATTCTATTCACCCCGTTTTACGGTACTTATTTTATAACGTACAAACTTTAAAATGTACCAAAGTATTTACAGTTTTTTTTCTAACGTTCTAAACAGTTAGTAGGTACTTACTTATCGCCTACTAGGTAAATTAACTCAGTTAATACTAACAGATTACCTTTATAGTACCTACTTATTTCAAATAAAATTTTATTTTAATGTTATTCCAAAACAAGGAGTTTGTTTTGGAATTCGGTTCGTGTAAAAGCAGAGCGACCACGGATCGGTTCGTCGCCAGCAGAGAGAATTTATTAATTATTTTTAATACGAGGAGTTTAAATAATTATACTGTAGGTATTAGCTCTTGCCCACAACTTTGGTATATAGATGTATAGTGTTATGCTGTTAATTAAGCTATATTACTGCTTAATTATTATTTAAGTTTTAATTTAATATAAAAATAAACGCGAAAACTACAGAACGGTCTTTAAAATCCGTTCGGTAGTTTTCGCGTGGAAGAGTAACAAACTTTCGTGTTTTTATATAATATTACTTCAAATGATTTAGTTGTTAACAGCAAAAGCCCTGTGAATCTATCCAAGATTATCAGTTACAGACTGAAAAAAAAATTATGTCTTTTTACCTTGTGTTGATACTTTCTTTGTTTTTTTTGTAAATAATTATTATTTTGATATTAGAAATAAACACTCCACAATGATACCTAGTTAATATAAACTCGATAACGCTACATCCCTAATCAGAAGCGAGAAATTATAAAAAAAGAAGGTTGCCCGCGCCATTGGCATGTATACATGCCAACTGATAGAGAATAGTGCTGTAAGTGGCTGCAATTTTGTATGTATTTTTTTATCTCAAAGGGTTGATTTTTTTACTGGTAGCTACCATAAATTTGGTCTTAAGTTTATTAAAGTAGGAGATGAGGTTAAATAAATATTCTTTTTGTGTTATAAGCTATCTTTATTCAAAAATTTCAGACGAAAATTATTACTTACTTATGTTTATCGATAAAGTTTTGGAATCCCTACTATTTTCAAGGTTATTTCATTGAATTTGTGGCTTGGCGTGGAGGGCACGGCGAAGCGTTATTACTCTGGCGGCCAAAAGGTTAATATTTATCGCATGTGTGATTTGATATAATCAATTATAATTTTTTGGTGATTTGTATAGATTTTTTTTATAAATATGAGAAAGTAGCCAATACAGTAAAAGTATTCAATCTGTGTTTTTATAAGTTTATTAAATAGATTTTATTATTAAAATTGTTTTGTCGAATGTACTCCATATTTCATTACGAAACCATAAAGTAACGAATCGTTATTTTTGGTGTATTCCAAACAAATGCCTAGACAAGATCGTGATCGTCAATAAAGATAACATCTACAACTTTAGCATATACATTACATATAATCGGGTAGTTTCCTAGGTCAAAAATAAATTAATTAGACGTTAAATATTGAAAAATAACTATACTTTTATTCATCGATCTATCGATTCACTAAATGTTCGACATTTTTTAGCTAAGCTAGTACGCAACAATACTATGACGTCATAATTTGGAGTTTCATGCAAGTTTCAAAGAAAAATATCGTTTTTGATATTTGGATAAAAGTATTGGATTTTGGAAACTACCGTATTATGTGTAATCGTGTGATTGATTGGCCGAGTGTATGATCAGCACTATAACTTATGGCTCATACGAAGAAGGTCAACTCACTATTCGTTGTGCAGAAGACCGTCACGAAACCATGCTTTTTGGCACAGTTTGTATAGGCATAAATACAATTTGATATTTTTTTTCAAAACAATTACTTGTACTATATTAAATTATGGCTTCTATAACCAAGTCATCTCCCGTGCATTTGTTAAAGTTTTGATCTTTGATTGCATTCCAGTTAAATAATATTATTAATGCTTTTCACATGGCAATGGAGAGTTACTTTCATTTTACATAGAAATACTGAAATAGATGAAAAGAAAAGCTAGCTTAACCTTTTTTCTTCCAACCTTCATTCTATTCACCTTCGTTTATTCAGATTCATATAATCAGAGATTCACATTTTGATATCAGAGGTGTTATTTTATGTTTTGTCACGTTTTGTTCAATGAAACAACTATCTGGCCTAATAAATAATTTATTTATCAGCTGTTTAAGATTTTGACTAGTAAGGATAACGCCTTGAGGTGTTCACTCGGTACATTCCAGATCTGAAAAATAAAATAAAAATTTTAGTGTGGAACAGTTTTTTCAGGTTGAAAGAAAAATGAATGAAAACGGCGCTAAGCAATCCCAGCGTTGTGTTTCACCGAGCAAGTGAGGTTAACCAAGGCCCAATCCTTCACCTACCCCATCCCTGCCGAATTGCTTACCATCAGGTAATCCATTGACCCGTTTGCTATCACATAAAATATAATTTCTAAGAACATTTTCTTGTTTGTGATGGACGGGAGAAAACAATGGTGTTTTTAACTATAAAAATATTTGCTCGTCAAATTTAATATAACTGTTTTAGTGACAAATTGGAAATCGTGAAGATTTCTCCTCAAAGACCCCAATGGTTTAAAGACCGATATCAAACGAAAAAAAATCTTTATCTTTAACAATATTTTGAGGTGATAAGAGGTATTGAAAACGAAATATTAATAACACAGCGTTTACTTACCCAGATTTCGTTAAGATGTCATTGCCCATGTGGAGTTCTGCACCACGACACGTGTTCAATGACAACTGAATTTGATTGCTGCACAATTTACCAACTAAATGGTTGTAGGTAACGGTAGCAGCAAAGAATTGCCAGGCACGGTTGTGGTTGCAGAAGTTGGTGAGGCAGCCAGGCTGGGAGATACCACCGTTGGGGTAGAAGTCAGCATCAGCGACGTTGGTGCCGATACCAAGACCTCCAATGGTGTAACCACCATCAGTGTGGATAGCCTCGACGTAGATACCATCGTTGGTGGGGAACGGCAAATCGATCGTAGCTCACGACGTGGCAGAAATGTGAATTAATTCTGGACTGTCAAGTCTCAAATTGCTTTATTTTCATAACTTCCTTTATAATTTTTAGTAAGAACGTAAAAATTTGCGATATGGATCATAGTACATGCTGTGTCGTAAATTGTAGAAACAAATGGGAAAAACAGTTCGTGCAAGTTTTATTCGTTTCCAACATCAAAGTGGACATTACAGCAAAAATAAAAATGGAAAGCTGCTGTAAAGAGAACTAAAATTCATATCCCGTACGTATTATAATATCCATATATTTTACTACGTGTAATATACACACTCACTTTTTACACTATTTTTTCAATTTCGTTGAAAAACTAGTCGAAAATTAATATCTTATCATCTAGTTGACATGATTTGACAGATGACAAGTCCTGAATAGTTGCGGCCACTAGGGGCGCTGCCATCGCGCACACACCGAATAGTTGTTTGAAAAGTCTATGCCATGAACCTCCTACCAGAAAACCTTACTGGTGACGGCTGTGCCGCTAAGATATCGCATTCTCCATCATAATATATATAAAGATTATAAAATTTGTAATTTGTAAGTTTATTTGCAGGGGGTAATCTTTGAAATAGCTGGATGTATTTACAAGATTCTTGCACTAATAGATAGTCTCAATGTTCCTGAAGGCTATAGGCTATGAAACATCCGCGTACAACTAATAGGAGCCGTGGAGCAGCGATTGCAATCGCGCGGCAGTAACTAGTCTAAAATAAAGAAGATTTACAAACTAATTGTCTATACCAAAGGACACCTTGCTTCTCCATTCTCAGTAAAAAAAAGACAACTTGAAATCAATCAAAAATCCCTGATTCGATTTCCGTACTAAGCAACTATTTGTGTGAACCCCGGAATAGAAAATTTTCTGTGTATTTGAAAATATATGTTTTTAAACGCACCGCATTTGTCATACAGGAGGTAATATCATTGTGGCGCAAATTAAAAAAAAAACCTCTATAATTGAAAAAGATGTATGCAAAAGCATAAGCATAAGTCGTGGTGGCCCGGAGGTTAAGGCGCCCGCTTCTCATGCATGAGGGTGCGGGTTCGAAACCTGGCAAATACCAATGTGACTTTTTCCGAGTTATATGTACTTTCTATGATTATTTAGACACCACTGACATACGGTGAAGGTAAACATCGTGAGGAAACCTGAACTTATAATTTCTAATTATAAGTTTGAAATCGCCAACCCGCATTGAGCAAGCGTGGTGATTAATGCTCAAACCTTCTCCGTGTGAGAAGAGGCCTTTGCTCAGCAGTGGGCACTTATAGGCTGATGATGATGATGATGATGCAAAAGCATGTAAGTATAAGTATACGTATAAGCCTAAGTCTTTATAGCCATTAATTGTGCCGACAGTCTCAATAAATGGCTATAAAGACTGAACACTAACACATCTATCATTAGTCATTCTAATAAAAATATGAGCTAGGTAGATTCAAGAGAAAGTAAACAATAAGTAAATAGTTTTTGAAAATGTTATAATTTATTAGTCAAAAAATCAATGGATTGAAGAACGATTACATGTCATGGTGCTTCAGATGACAGAGGAACAGATATTAGGCTTTAACACAACTAAACAAACATTACCATTCAATGTTGCTGTTGTTTTCTAGCTTTTTACCCATACATTTCTAGTATAGCCGTGTGTGATAAATATGGTAGCGAAATTAGTTACTAATAGTGCAACCACAAATTGTAGAAAAACACTGGCCATTTGAAAGCATCGCGACATTGATTTTAATGAACATAATTTTGATTAAATAACATACATTAGGTAAGTATTATTTTTACGTCAGCATAGTATTAAACACGGTTACCGCAGTTTACGTTGCTTGGCCAGTCACAGTATTCTTTTTCAGGGTTGTACATAAGGCTTGAAGGGCATTCCATAGGAATAGGCTGTCCACCGAAACATTTGTAGAAGAGATTGCATTGTTCATGGGCTACCAAAACTCCATCAGAATCTTCAGCCGCGCAAATAGCAGGAGCCTGGCTGGGGTCATCGTAGTTGTTTCCACCAACTGGCAGTTCTGGTTCATTATCCTCATTCTGATTTCCACCATCAACTTCTTCAGGAATAATTCTGTCACTGCAGTCTACGTTTTTAAGCCAGTCACATAGCTGAAGCTCAGCATTAAACATAAGACCGTGCCCGCAGGAAAGTTCAATTTTCATACCACCAACACACATGTAGAATTGGTTGCAGTTTTCATGGGGCAACAACATTTCTTCATCGGGTGAGCAAGAGGAATTTGCGTGAGCAAAAGCTACGCAGAGAAGAAGAAGCACAATACCTGAAAAAATATATTAGATTTGTTACATTTTGGGAAACTCCTACGAAATATAAACAGTCTTAAATTTTATTTTTATTTCAACGCAGTTTAGTTTTTCTTCATTAATTAGTTATCTGAAGTAAGAGTTCTATTTTATGTCTTAATTTTTTTATAAACTCCAATCCCACAATTCATTATGATGGGAAGCACTGTAAATTTTGAGCTAATGGACTACTTTTGTCGAAATTGACTTACCTTTCATGATGTATTTATAATTTTTACAACTCTTCACTAAATGTGTATGTGGTACAACTGAGTATAAGTTATGGCTCCCTCGCTTAATATTTATACTAAAGCATCCATGATAATATCAATGAGATTATCTATTAAGATAATTTTATTGAATTTGGAAAACCAGCCGATAAATTATAATTATGAAAACAAACAGTCAATAATTTTGGAATTCCTTATTTAAAATTGTATTACTTTTGTGGAAGTAACACGTTTCTGATTGAAATTTGAGACAACCCTGAGATACAGCGAAGAAAAACATTGTGAGAAAATCTGATTAAAAAAACAATTAACCAAAGTGTGGGACAGCCAAGCTTCGGCACGAATGGGTCGGCACAAGCAATCGGAGTGATACCGCGGCCTTACAGAAAACCGGCGTGAAACAACCACAGCGTTGTGTTTCTCTGTGAGGTTACCTGAGGCCCAACCTCTCACCCTCTTCCCATCCTTTCCCAATCCTTAAATATCCGACACCCCTATACCTAAAATGCCGACAACGCAACATGCAACTCGGAACTCCTTTGCTGTTGTGGTCAGGTACTCCGTGACTGCACGGTTGGGCGCGGTGGTTGGGGAACTGACTGCCGCGCAAAGTGGGTTTAATTACCGCACGAAAAAACTCTTTGTGTGATCCATTAATTTTTGTTCCGGGACTGGGTATGGTGTGTATGTGAAATTGTATGTTTGTCAATGTACCCACGACACAGGCGAAAATCCTAGTCTGGGACAAACTTTTTGATTTAATTAAAAAAAACTTCTGCACGTTGCTCGTTTGCCGACCTATCTTAAAAAGAGTTACTAGTACTAGGCACTTATAAGACATGCCCACCATTCATCGTTTACCATCAGGTTGCTCATTTGTTCGTCGTGGTGGTCCGGAGGTTAAGGCGCCCGCTTCTCATGCATGAGGGTGCGGATTCGAAACCTGGCAAGTACCAATATAACTTTTTCTATCTATCTAGATGTACTTTCTATGATTATATTATTATTATGATATATTATATTACTTCACTGACATACGGTAATTGAAAACATGGTAAGGAAACCTAGAATAAATTAAATTTTGTTATTTGTAAGTTTAAAATCGCCAATCTTCCTTGAGCAAGCGTGGTGGTTAATGCTGCAGCAGTAGGTACTTATTGGCTGATGATGTGATTCAAGTCCGTAAAACAGTGGGTTACTAGTAGATGGAACACCTTACAGTAATCACTATCAGTGCCCCCTCCAAAACTAGCAGCACCGGAGGGGTTTCTTACGCCTTCAAATTACGAATTCACCATTCCCGGAATCAGAAAATAGAAACGGACTTCTAGTTTAACATAAATGTGACTGCAAGGTTCTCTGGAGGATATGTTTGCTTCGCCCTCTTTTAATGGATGTGTCAACTGTGTAAAACACTAAATGAGTGCAGTACGACTGTTTGTGCTTATCCAGTTATGTTCGCATAACTGGTTGATGTTCATGTACAACAAATGTTTATTTTTACAATTTATGGAATGTGTATGATTGTAAAGACTAAAAGACACTATTTCACAATATCAGCTACTTATGAACTATATTATAAATAATCCAAACTAATATTATAAATTCAAAAGTAATTCTGTTTCTCTGTCTTTTCTTCACGCCTAAACTTCTGACCCGATTTCTGTAAAATTTGGTACAGATATAGTTTAGAATTCGAGAAAGAACATAGGATAGTTTTTATACCAAAAATCTGCACGAAGTCACTATACCATGCGAACAAAAGAGCAACTAGACAAAAGCTAGTAAAAAGTTTATGATGACTTTTAAAATTTAAAAAAAGAGACAAAAATAACTGACTGTATAGAATAGCTGACTGCACCTCGTTTCCGACCGTTGAAAGCTTAGAAATCCTTCTTGGGGTTATGTGTTATAATATGTTACAATAAAATACCAATTAGTATATTAAATCTAATGCAAGAAAATGTTAAGCCTGATTAAAAGTAAGCCCTTTTAATGTGTAAACAAGTTTACTCCAATCTGTCAGATTACCTGTATATTAAAGTAATAAAGAATGCATGCTTATTCGAACAAAAAAAAAAGTGTTTCAATTAAAAGTTTATATAAAAGCAATCTTTTTGATTGTCAGTGAGCGCCAACATGACGATATAGAGAGAAAGTAAAGGATTTAAAATGTAATGACGACGAAATGATCCCATCGTTTGTTCCTTATTTTTTTTTACAAACTGCTCTCAGCGTTTTTCTCTCATATGGGTGCAATAATGTATTGGTGAGCATGTAAAACATATACATGTATTTGTTAAAAGAGTAACAATAGAGTTTCTTGCTTATTCTTCTCCATTCGAATCTACACTTCATTCGTCAGTGACTGATGGACTAGTATTCTATTTTAATGTTTTAAAAGTACTTGTATACTCGTAAAGTACATTGAGATTAATATTGTAATTTCTTTTTCTTCAACCTCATAACAAGACACAAATAGTCACGCTTAACACAATAAATGTTTAAGACAAATCTAATAGTAATCATTTCGTGCTAATCTTACTTCTATACAATCTAAGTATGTATATAGGTATAATGACACCTGTCCATGTAGGAGGGATTAGTTTATTTTTAACCCCTGACGGGAAAAGAGGGGTGTTATAACTTTGACGTGTCTGTCTGTCTGTGGATTCCTGGAGCCTGAACGGATAAAGCGATTTCAATTTAGTTTTTTTTTTTGTATTAAAGGTGACTAGTGTTCTTAGACATGTTTGACGAAAATCGGTTGAGCCGTTTAGAAGTAATGGGGGTAAGTGGGCAAGGGTAACCGAAGGTCTGCAAATATACTCGAGTGGGGTGTCAAATGAAAGCGCACTGAAAGGGAATGTTGATGGCTTAATCGAGAGAAAATGATATAAAATACCTATAAAAAAATAAATTAGACCCCCGACAAAATAGAAATAGGTATGTAGTAAATAATAAAATATTTGGATCGGTCCCCCAACGCTACGTTTTTTTTTAAATTACTTTTTAAAAGAATATTAGATTTTTATCGGGGGTTTTTTAAATTTTAAATTTATTATTAAAGGCAAAATCTACCTTCTAAACATATATACAGACCCCAATAATTATGAAAAAAAGTATGAGGAGCTATGTATACTAACTTTGACGTAAAGATATTATATAATTTCCGCTGTTTTTGATAAAAGAATAACTACTTAGCTGTATATAGAACATTATCAAAGTAATTAATTGATTTAATCACTTCCTATAATAGCAAATCAAAAAAATTGTGCGATAATGTTAATATGTATCTAGCATAGCATTCTTGTAGACCACACGTAAGTGGCTGCACGGTAAGATTAAAAATAAATAAATAAATATAAAGAAATAAAATACAATTTTTAGGCAACCGTGTTAAGCTATTTATTATTCAAGATCACAACATTTTTTTAAAATTTAATCAAGATTTGCGATGCCATCGTGGTTACTATAAAAAGTGATATTATATAATTTTTAAAATTAATAACCTGTTAAAATTTGTAAAAATATCACCACCACCACGAATAGTGATTTCGTTGACAAACATACAATTTCAAATATTCAATCTTAGAATCTACCCGCTCCTTTTTTAAGTCATAGGTCGGCAAACGCCAGAGCTGAGAGCCGAGCTGATGGTAAGCATTCGGCGCCGCCCATGGACAATCGTAATACCATAGAATTTAGAACTAGTACTTTGCAGGCCGCTTGTGGGTTATAAGGGATTTGAGGATTGAGAATGGGGTGGAAGGATTGGACCTCTGTTAACTCACTCATACGGCGAAACAACACGGAAATGTTCGTGCTAGTTTTCTGTGAGGTCGTCGTGTCACTCTGGTCGAGCCAGCCCATTCGTGTCGAAACATGGCTCTCCCAGACTTGAGACGTACCTGAATGCGCTTCCTTATCGATATCTCGAACGCTATCGATATCTCCTGTGATGATCTAGTATTAGTAGATCTGTTTGAAGTCGCGTTTTGTTTAAATTCTCGTATTCTCGTATTATTAATGCGTATCTGTGTAATTGAAAAACTGTCATTGAATTCTGATGTAATTTTTCGGATACGCCTGAATAATATGGTGCTTAACCAGTTTCTTTCTTTCTTTCTAACCCTTCTTTCTTTAAATATTTCCTTTCTAATGTTTACTAAGTACATTTTATTTGTCACTTTTAGTTTGCATGTTTTTATAATTATGGAGCATGCGGTGCCAGCCTGTAAGTGACTGTTACACTGCCCTAGATGAAAAAATGTAATTGTATCATTTATAAGTTTATACAATTTAATTGTTAATTAGCCAATAAAATAAAATAAAAAAAACTTTACACAGAAGCTTGCATTACTATTTTAACAGTTTGTGTAATATGTAGATAGTTTTATTTTATTTGTGAATAACATACACATAAGATTTGATGATACACATCACTTAAATTTTGTGCCTAATTTTAGCATATAACTTAATAAATCACATCATCAGCCTGTAAGTCCCCACTGCTTAGCAAACACCTTCTCACACACGACGACGGTTTATGCATTAATCACTATGCTTGCTTAAGGCGAATTGGCAATTCCAAGATTCGTCACGGTGTTTCTCTTCACTGTAAGTCCAAAGTTGATAAGCGATCGGGAGAAGGGTGGCAGTTGCCAGTTCTTGCATGAGAAGTGCGCACTGTAACATCCGAGCGACCATGACATAACATTATTATTATGCCAACCCTTTATTGTTGTTTATAAATCGTTTATATTCGTCATAGTAATGTGCAAATAGTATACGTATGATAACGGCCTATTCGATAATTTTAAGCAAAAAAAATATGGTTACATAACACTACCTAGAGGTACACTGTCCTTATTTTCTCCACAATTTGATAATACATTTAAATGTGGGTTACTTTTGATATTATGCTCTAGAAATTTGTCAATGACAGCACCCTCAGTTGGCGTACGCAGGTTACTAATGTATGCAAAAAGGTCACAAGATCGCTGCAATATCTATATCGTCTTAAAAAAATTCTCCCACCCTTTGTGAAAGCAGCGGTTGTGCTTTCCCTTATTTTCCCAATTATTGACTATGGTGATGTGTGTTATAACGAACTGAATGCAGATCTCGTCAATAGGCTAGATTGACTTCTGAATAACTGCATTCGATTTGTTCAACCTGTGTAAATACGATCATGTTTCTGCACATCGGCTGCAATTAAAGTGGTTGCCCATACGCCAGCGCAGGAAGCAAAGGGCTCTCACCACTCTGTACTCCTTTTTCCCCTATCTACTTATTTTCAATACACCAGTGCAAACCATACTAAATATCTTCGTTCTCCCAATAATCGTCATCTTCAATGTATAAGTGACTTTCTTCACTCTTCTTTCTTTATTCAGTCTGTAATGCAATAGAATGCTCTACCCACTGAGATTAGGATGGCAGTTTATCTTTTAAAACAAGATTGCTTGAGCATCTTCTCATAAAGTTGGTGAATTCAAATCTTTCATAACAATTTTTTTTTTATTTATATATTTTTATATAGTACTTATACTTTATAGTTATATTTAGTATTCGTGTATTATAGAATACACCTGATGTTTATTTATACAATGATATTGTGTATTTTTATTATTTGATTATACTATCTAAGTAACGTAAGTTCATAAAATTTTGTTATATATACTTTTGTCACCTGCCACTCTCATCTCTCCATCACCTGAAGGTCGACTGTTAGGACATTTAGTCCGCCAAGTGTATAAATAAATAAATTTCTGAGCATCAAATTGTTATTGTAATTTATTCAGTTATCAGAAATAAAACACAGGTTTTACATAGTTTTTCTCTATTAAAAAACGATTTAAACTTACTCGAAAATAACATTTTAGTAATACTGAAAAAAATATTAAGATTTATAACTTACCATAATATACACATTTTTGAAGAAAACAATAAAAAACAGTTAAAAAAGAACAATTCAAATAAAAAAATATTAGAAAATACTATTCTGAATACTTATTTCATTTTGATGAGTGAGTGGTAGTAAATTTGATTGGTACGGATTACATTTTACTTTATACGTTGTCCGCAGTCAACATTAATAGGCCAGTCACAGGCTTTAAGTATGGTGTTATAATATAATCCTGATGGGCAGTACATGGGTTCCATATGTCTGTCAACACATTTATAGAACTGATTGCAGTTCTCGTGAGCAAATATAATATCGTCATCTTTGCCCGAGCATGACTGGTTAGCGAAATTGTTATCATTTACATCGCTATTTTCTGCAGGGATTACTCTATTATTGCAGTTAACATTGTACTGCCAGTCGCAGTAGCTCTTTTCAGGGTTGTAAAATAAATTTGATGGGCAGTCCACAGCAATTGGTTTACCTGCGAAGCATTTGTAAAACTGGTTGCAATTTTCATGTGCAACTAATACTCCATTTGTATCATCTGCTGCACAAATTTTAGGTGCTTCACTGGGATCAGCATTGTTGCCAACGTGTTCACCTCCACCTTGATTATTACTACCATCACCGTCTTCGACATCGTTGTTCTCGGGAATCAATCTTTGTCCGCAGTTAACGTTCGATGGCCAGTCACAATATTCCATGTCTGGATTATAAAAAAGGTTCATAGGACAATTTAATGCTACTGGATGGCCATCAAAACATTTGTAGAATCGGTCACAAAATTCATGGGCTACCAAAACCCCATCCGAATTTTCAGTAGCGCAGATAATAGGAGCTTGGCTGGGATCATTCTTATCACCTCCAATTATTACGTCAGGGGCATTATTGTCATTGTTATTTCCACCATCAGTATCATCAGTTACTAGCCTGTTATCGCAGTCAACTTTGTCAGGCCAATCACACATTTTATTGATTTCATTGAATAAAAGATTTGTTGGACAGTTGAATTCAACTGGGTGACCGCCTGAGCATTGGTAAAATTGGTTACATTTTTGATGTGGGAATAAAATGCCTTCAGAATTTTCATGCGCACATATTTCTGCTGGATTTTCGATTCTACGGTGGAGTAAATCTCCTTTAGAATCCAAAAGGTCTGTTGCTTGGCTATAATTGCATTTCACATTTTTAGGCAAGTCACACATTTCTAGTTCAGAGTTAAAATGTAGTCCAGATGGACAGTCTCTAACAAGTTTTCTTTCTCCAAAGCATTCAAAGAATCGACCGCAATCCTGATGGGGCAGAAGTTTACTAACATACTTAGGGCAACCATTTTCAAAAAAATAAGCAGGGTTGGCGTGAGTCAGAGCTGCTGCAGATATAAGCAACAGCGTTAAGCCTGTAAAAAAAAAATTAAATTCTGAACACGTTTTGAGTTTTTGATTCTATCCGAATTAATTTAAACTATTTTAGTTAAAATACTATCTTATTATAATATTATTTTGACTTTACATACTCAAATTCAAATTCAAATGTTTATTGCATTCCATTGTGTTACATTAGGTGTCATGTGTGTAGATAATAAGATCATTACTCTGTTAGCTACAAATGATAGGATAGTAATGTTTGACCGTTTAAATAGTGGCAAAATTATAATGACAGTTCCTGTTAAATCTATCTACCTCCTGTGAAATAGACTGCCCTTGGATATCTGGAACTATTTTTAGATAATCGTTCAAGACTGAATTGTGTAAACTCTCATTTCTACATAATACGCAACATATACGTATGTAGGTGTATATTTAAGTTGCTTTTTAATCCCAATTTACTTATACGTTCACTACACATAAAATTACTGGCGCCAATTCGGCCTATGTAATAATATGTTGCAAAAATTAAATAAATAAAGAGTGAAATGAAAAATTTTCGTGCATTCGAATAAAGAATTACTGATGAACACAATATATTTCTATACATTGTATGTTCTTTTAACCACATCATCTTTGTTAGCATAATTATAATCTTTACTTTTATACTAATATTATAAAGAGAAAAAATTTGTAAGTTTTGTATGTAGGAGGTAATCTTTGTAACCGCTGGTCGGATTGCCAAAATTCTTTGACTGATAGATAGCTACAATGTTCCTATGTGCTATAAAACATCACGCTACGAATTAATGGAGCCGAGCAGTGGGTGAAAATGCGCGAGAGTAGCTAGTGTAATATATTAGTATTATAAAAGTCTTACCTTTCATGTTGAATCAAAACCGCACAGTTTTCTCAAAAGATACTTCGTTACATAGGCACTTTCCTCGATTGATTTGCAATTTATACTTGACTTGGTTAATATTTATGATAAATCACAAAGATAAAGTCAGTCACTGATCTTAAAATGATTACTAAGTATTGTAATTAAGAATAAGATGGCTACGATAAACGGTAAAATAAGTAATAATTATGCGCATGGCAGTTTGTGACGAGACGTTGGGCGACTCGACTCCCAGAAGGTGTCTTGTTCTTCATCTCTGGTCCCCGTAATAAGCTGGAGTGAGTGTACACTGACAAAGAATAAGCCCTTCCATCTTTTCTTGTCCTAAATTGGCGGAGGTTCATAAGAGTAGGGTTTGAAGGAGACTCTGGAAAAGATGCAGGCAGGATTCTTAACCGTACCTGCGGGATTACTTTTTTAGAGGTCGTATAATGTCTCTCCTTCGCCAAGTGATTGAACATATCTTACCCCCGTATCACTACATGCTAGCGGCTTTTCAGGAGACCAATTCATCGAGTTTGCCGGTTATCCCCTGCCTGTTTACTTGTATGTCACATTACAATTTGTAAGTAACAGGGGTAGGGTTTATATCAACCGGTATTTACTCTTGGCTGTACCTACATCCATTGTGCACATAAGTATAATAAAAGGCTGCTTTGCTACATTCATCATCATTTTGAGATTTTAATTGTTCAACTGGTCTCAAAATTGTGTAAAAAATATAGTTTTATTAATGTATTTTAGGTAATTTATATTTCTTTTTTAAGTGCATTGTAACCATTGGTAAATAAAGTTTATTACAATTTCTTTATGATATATGATGTAACTAGCAGTTATAAGTCCAGGTTTTATCTTTTACCGTCTGTCGTTGGTTTCTAAACATATGTATGTAATATTATGTTAGAAAGTACAACTAACTCAGAATAGTGCTTGTCGGGTTTCGAACCCGCGACCTTCACCCTTCGGCGACCACGACATTGTATTGTCAATCAGGTCAATATTCTCATTATTTTAATTTCCATGTTATTTATCTTGATATCTGATAGAGAATTATATATTTTAGCATCATAAAAAGAATTTTATATATGATCGGTTCGACAAAGTTGCATAGATCTCTACAAATGTGTTTCCAGCATGCTTAATGTTTAAAACGTTCTTCAGAAATGCAGTTTAAAGAAAGGAAAAGCTTTTTATATTGCTCGTTCATCGTAATGTTTTGTCACTAATGTCGGTCATATTTTGAATTCATTATTTGTACAGAATTCAGCATCAAAATAGTGCAAGTGCAAAAATGAATAAACAAAAAAATACTGTAAAAAAATATTTGGCAGTTATTTATTTAAGGAACTTGAATATAAAAATAACATATATTATCAAAAACAACGTTTCAAGTTCTTTAAAAAAATGCACAACTGTTAACAAATTTACATCAAACAAGTAATTAGCACACCAAAACGCTAAAAGGACAATTAGCCAAAAAAAATGACGTTGTCTGAAGTGCATTAAATAATTATGATTTAATTTTATGTGTTAACACTTCTCTTCGTCATCCAAAACCGGACTAAGGGCCTTTTAAAAGAGACATCATAATCTCAACAATAAATAAAATTAGATTAAGAAATTAACTAAGAACTACAACGCCATGTGCTCTTCGTATTATTCCGTGTGTGTTCCTGGCTTGCGATTCAGTGAAACGTTCTCCACAGTCAACGTTCGTTGGCCAGTCACATACCTTAAGCATAGTATTAAAATACAAGCCTGGTGGACAATCCATTGGATATAATTCACCATTCATACACTTATAGAACTGTCTACAGTTCTCATGAGGCAATATTTTACCTTCGTTGGAACCTGAGCATAAATGACTCAAGTTATTATCATCATCGCCATTATTATTTTCTCCAGGAATTGCTCTATTTTCACAGTCAACATTATGTTGCCAGTCACAATAACCTTTCTTAGGGTTGAAGAAACGATTTATTTGGCAGAATAAAGCCATTGGTTTACCTTCATGGCACTTATAAAATTGATTACAATTTTCGTGAGCAATTAATGTACCATCTGAATGTGCTGCTGCACATATCTCAGGTGCATCATTAGGATCACTAAGATCTTCATTTTTCATAACATTATTAATATTCCTAAAGTTATTTCTGTTTTCACTGTAAGGAACAATCCTATCTCCACAATCAACGAAATTAGGCCAGTCACAAAATTCCTTTGTTGGGTTGTAAAAAAGTTTACCTGGGCATGTCAACGTTATTGCTTGGCCAGCACGGCATTTATAGAATTGATTACAATATTCATGTGCTATTAAAGTATCGTCTGATCCTTCAGCAGAACAGATAGCACGTACATTTACAGGTTCATTTTGATGTCCATGTTGCCCAAATTCTGCTTGAGGATTATAACTTTCAGTGTCACTTTCACTATCAGATGTAATTCTTTCACCACAATCGACATTTTGTGGCCAATCACACATTTTCTTGTTTATATCAAAATTTAGATTATCTGGACAGTCAAAATCAACGGGAATATTCTTTTGACATTTATAATAGTGATTACACTTTTCATGAGGAACTATAATTCCTTCTGAATTCTTGTTTGCACAAATTGCTTCTACATTTTCTTCGTCATTAGCAGTGATTTCGTCACTATCATCAATTTCATCGTTACT
Organism: Spodoptera exigua; assembly: GCA_902829305.4. Taxonomy (NCBI): domain Eukaryota; kingdom Metazoa; phylum Arthropoda; class Insecta; order Lepidoptera; family Noctuidae; genus Spodoptera; species Spodoptera exigua. Next base: position 5,989,818 of record LR824616.2, on the reverse strand, counting down.
TGAAATGCTTTCGTCATTTTCATTGACCATTCGGTCTTTGCAGTCCACATTTTGAGGCCAGTCACAATGTTGTAAAACAGGATTGTAGAGTAGGTGAACAGGACAACTCATGGTAATTGCTTTACCTCCAGTGCATTTATAGAATTTGTTACAAGATGTATGAACAACCAACACGCCATCAGGACCATTTGCACAAATTTCACTTGCAGACGAAGTTATTTTGGCTCTTGTTCTTGACGTAACATATTTTTCCCTTATGGGCATAATTCTGTCATTACAATCAACATTTTGAAATGCATCACATTTTTCATTTGCAGGATTATACAAAAGATCCGGAGCACATTTAAGTGAAACTGGTATACCATAAGAACATTTATAAAATTCGTTGCAGTTTTCATGAGCCACCAACGCTCCATTGGACTCAGGGGTAGAGCAAATTAATCCTGCATGACTAGGATTACTATTGTCTAATTCTTCGCTGGAGTCCGGTTGTTGGCTTTCTTCAGTCCTTACTTTCTTACTTTTGCAATTTGGATTACCGTGCCAATCACAACGTTCCCGCTTTATATTAAATTGAAGCCCAGATGGACAGTACCTAGTGATAAGTGCTCCGTGGAAACACTGGTAATACTGATCACAGTTTTCGTGTGGCAGAAGTTTATTAATGCTGGTATCCTTTGGACAACCATTATTATAGACACCTTCTAAGTTAGCCAGTACATTGGCTAATAAACAGACCAACACTAACGTTATATCTGAAACAATTTTAAGAGTAAGTAGTATACACACATTTAATTAACTTTGTCAGAATGTCTCTTTGTTAAAAGGGGCGTAATTACTTAAAGTGGTCATTATTTTTAATTTCTAATTCATTTATAATGCCCGTTTTAATAACTTTATTAAATATTATTCCTAGACTAACGTCCCGATCCTTCTTCGCACGGTTATCAAACTATCTCGATGTTCATAATTTGTTATAATAATGAATCTTAACGGCCTCAAAAATTCGAAAGATCTGTTATTTTTCTATATACTCTAATACTTTTTTAAAGTGTTTTTATTCATGAGAACCTTGTCCTGGCAAAAATAAACAAAACAATAAAATAATTTGCAAAATTGGGTCAGACGATGTCGAGTAAGTACTTCTTTTGACATTTTGTTTTAATTTATTGATGAAAATCGATTAGTTATGTAATTTAGATTATATTCTGTACCTAGTAAAAGTACAGATTGAAAAAATTATTATTTAATAATAGGTAACAAAAAATGTTTGTCTTACCTTTCATATTGAATCCTTTCATTTACGGTTATCAGATTCTTGTTTAGATAAAAGATAGTGTGACACAATAATGGCACATAATTTTATACAGCACTTGGTTAATATTTCAACTAAATGAGTATAGATAACTTTTTTAAATTTAAATTTAATAATTCGAAACCAACAACCTCGAAATGCGTCAAGAAAGAAAATAAAGAATTTTTCGAACCGAAGTAGAGTTTTAGTAAACAAAAGTCTTATTGTATTAAAATCACAATAGAATTTTAGCTTTTGTGTCTTTATGATTTAAAGATTCATTGTAAACGATCTGAATCCCTTTGTATTACAACGTTTTTTGATGTTATTTTGGTGACGTTAGACCGAGACAATGCTTTCTCTCATTGATGTACTTACTGACGACGTACGCCAACCAAAACAGTTTCATTCATGGTAAAGGTAAGATTGATTAATCAAATAAATAAAATATTTATTTACCTCATAATATATTAAAATAAAATGCAGGCAAGTGTAATAAAACTGTAACTGTAAGTAAACTGTAAGTGTAATAAAATACGTGGTACCAGTAATATAACATTCTGGTTATTCACAAAGAGAAAAAAAAATCTGACTGATATAGTATTTCTATTAAATGGGTACATTTAAACGGTTTACCAATCCACATATCAAAAAATTTCCGGCTATTTGACATGTCTTTATTAGTTCATGCTGTACAACGTGGTTTTAACTATTATCTTTAACATCTTCAATATTTAACTAAAATTCGCGGGTTACTCACGTGTGAATGTTGAGAAAAGCTCTACTAGTTTCGAACCACAGAGGGGTTCTTCCTCATGAGCAGCGTGCGCGGACGCGGCGACGTCGCGCACGCTTCTCAACATTTACACGTGAGTAACCCGCGAATTTTAGTTAATTTAGTATGTCTCACGATAGTTATTATAAAAACATCTTCAATATTTGTTACGTGCCTTGTATTGTATGTACTAAATATGGGTGCTTAAGTCATGTTTACAAAGTGGAAATTACTTATCAGCAAATTAGCATTAAAATATATATATCGACACTACAAAATTAAAACACTACTACAAAACTAAATAACACTGAAAATTATCTCGAAAAATCGGCATCAGCTTAGCGGGCGGTCGGCTATGTTCATTTTTATTAAATATTTTTTCTTGCTGCGCTGGGCTAGTGAAACGTTTACACATGGTACGGTCAAATATAAAACCTCATTTTGTGGTCAGTTAAAAAGTGACTTTTAAATATGCCTTAAAAGTTATATTTTGCAACCAGGATTAATAAATTCATAGTACACTAAGGGCTGATTTTTCAATAGTCAGATAAATGCTATCCGAGGAATAAAATTGTTGCTGTCATTGTCTTATACAAACATTCTGATGCGACAGCATGATGCTGATATCGCATCAGAATGAAACGCAAATGATCTGGGGAATTTATTATTCCCCAGATCATTTTTACCTACTACCAGGAGGACACGGTGGAGCATACGGTGGCAGTGTGCTCTGCCTTGGCTGAGCACCGCCGTGTCCTCGTGGAAGTGATCGGCGGCGGCGGCGACCTCTCGCGCTCAGCCTTAGTCGAGGCCATGATTCGTAGCGAGAGGAACTGGGAAGCCGTCTGCTCTTTCTGCGAAGCAGTGATGCTCGCAAAGGAGGAGGCGGAGCGCGTGAGGGAACTATCCTCCTCGCGCCCCAGCCGCCGCAGTAGGCGACATTTCGGGTGTCGGGGATCGAGAGATGATCTCCGGCCACCGTAAGCGCGCGTCTGCGGACGGCGAGTAAGGGAAGCTCGCCACCCGAACAGAACCAGACCCAGACACGACGCGTAGCGTTCCGCGCGTCTCAAAGAGCCAATGGACCACCACAGACGGGGCCCTATAGGGCTGATGTTCAGCCGGGGTTGCGGGTTAAGCGCAATAAGTCACCGCGGCCTCAGCCTAGAGCAGGAGAAGGAACGGGGGGGTTTTTAGTCAGTAAGAGTCTCTCTCGCCTAACCCTGGGCGGGAGAAGTCATTTGATGATTTTCCCCTGACAAAAAAAAAACATTTTTACCTAACCATTGGAAAATCAGCCTTAAAACACCAGATTACAAAAAAAAAAAAATAAGTGAAACTTTAATCAATTTTATATAAATCAATGTTACTTTTCTTTTCCTCAATCCGCTTAATTTTTCTGTGAATGCAATTCAATATTGAAAAGATAAAAAAATACGCTTTGAAAAATTTAATGACATACGATATGATTCGAGATAAGATCGCTACTATTACTAGGAATACTTTAAGATAATCAGCACAAATGTTGTGATAATTTATCAAAAACATTAATCGCTTTTCGTCGTTTATCCTTCCGTATTATTTAAGGATACTGTATTTAATTTAATTATATTGTTTTATACTTTATAAGTGGACAGTCTTTGACATATCGCTAGGACTGATACCTAGAATGTAAACCATAAACGGCTCTTAATAAATATTTGTTGTCTTAATAAAAGAATATAGTAGCAATCCTTATGCTAAATGAAAATCTGCCTTGTCTTGTTTTTTTTTTAATAATTTATTCAGTAAAGTTAAAGCAAAGTGTCCTTATCATCTAAACTCGCTAAACTTTAACGTTTGATGGCGAGAGGCGCTCTTTATACAATAACATATTTATACATAATAGTGAAATTAGTACCTAGGTGCAATTACTTGGGTTTTTATTAATTTTTGTTTTTACATATTTTAATTTTTGAAATTCATATTACATATGATTTTATTCGTATCAAATGTGCCAACGCCAATAAATGTACGTATATTTTTAATACTTGAGAAAAAATCGATGATTTTTAAACCAACTAGTTATGTGCATTAATCGAGAGATTTTGAATTTAAATCGGATATTGACTTTGGCTAAAAACCAACACAAAATTCCACGAAGCAATTACGGATATTTAAAGTGTTATTATGTGTTAGCTTAATCATTTTATTCATTGTATATTTTAATGTTAATAATGAATTATTTTCATACAAAAAATTATTTCACTAACTACCTAATACACTGTGATGTAAAAAATTAACAATCAATTCACCAAAAAAACGAAATTCAAAATCATTGTTATAAACCTACTAACTAGCTTTTGCTCGCGACTTCGTTCACGTGGAATAGTGACTTCCTGCAGAGTTTTGGTATAAAAACTATTCTATGTCCTTTCTCGACTTCCAAACTGTGTCTGTACCAAATTTTACAGAAATCTGTTCAGTTGTTTATGCGTGAAGAAAAGACAGACAGACAGAGTTACTTTCGCATTTATAATATTAGTTTACATAGAAACACTACGACTACTTTTAAATTTTAAACACGAGCATTGTAAATAATGCGATGACATTTCACTTAAACATATTCTATTATGGAAGCAAAGTATTTTGCTGTACAATTTTCTACGCTACGTTGAAATAACGAGTGTATAAAGAAACTTTTCAAATTTCCACTCGGTGTAACTTTAGCGTCGCGGCATTTTCGCTGAAGAATTACATCTCATGTATTATAATGTTCGTAACAAAAGACGGGGATCCGCATTCATATGTTTGTTCGGTCGATTAAATTCACGCCATTATTTCGTTTTAAAGTTTGCATGCAGTGTTTTATTAGAATATTTCGTGTTCAACTTAGGTGAGGCATTTATAGCGGTTTGGCTTCTAAAATGGTTTGTGTAAGCAATTTTATGAATTTGATCCAAAAACAACACTTATAAGTGAGCTTGACAGAGAGTTAGAGAACCGTCGGGTTTCAAAATCCTTTTCCTCAATCCCCAATTTCTAAATCCCACAATCGTAAAAGGTCGAAATCTCAAAAGGCCGGCAATGCACTTAAACTTGTCTTGTATTTCCATTGTCCATGAGAGGCGCCGATTGCTTTTTTATGTGATAGATCTTCAAATGAACACACGTACTATTTGATGATAAGCAATCGACTTTGTGCAATACTTACTATCAGGTGATGCGAGAGGTCTTTTGCCATCCTGTGAAATAAATCTATACCCTCTATTTTTTTTAATTTAGAAATTTCCCTGTGTCGTGGGTGCGTTGGAAAACATAAAAATTCTCATATACAAACCACCCGACCTGAAACCACAATTTGTGGATCAAACAAAGTGTTCTAAAAAGCTCCTTGTAGCAATCTAACCCACGACACGTTGCTCGCAAAGAGAGAGGCGACCCGCGTGAGGGAGCAATCCTCCTCCTCACGCCCCATCCGCCGCAACTGGCGCCACTACGGGCGTCGGGGATCAAGGGACGATCTCCGGCCACCGTAAGCATGGGTCTGCGGTCGGCGAGTAAGGGCAGCTCGCCGCCCGACCAGAACCAGGCCCGAGCGTAAGGCGCGTAGCGTTCCACGCGCGCCTCAATGAGCCAATGGACCACCTCAGACGGGGCCCTATAGGGCTGATGTTCAGCCGGGGTTGCAGGTTAAGCGCAATGAGTCACCGCGGCCTCGGCCCAGAGCAGGAAAAGGAACGGGGGGTTTTTAGTCAGTAAGAGTCTGACACTCCCTCATTTGATGTTTTCCCCTCACAAAAAAAAACCTGCGTCACGTTGCAGAGCAGCTAGTTGCCTATAGCCATTGCGCCAATCGTGTAGTCAATTCAACGTTAAGTCAAAAAAATACTTATTATTATACTTTAACGCCTAGCCTAGGATCAGCCAGTTGCATATTATACACTTTCATTACGTTCGTTATCACGTTACATTATGAGTCTAAAGTCCACTTTCGCTTCGTCCAATTCAGGATTCCAACCCGAAATATTGATATTAGCCCACTAGCGATAATGCAAATAATGAAATCGTCAGAACAATCATAACGATTGTATTTGATCTGTACTCAAACCTACAAAGAAACAATGGATTAGAGACATAAAAAAATATGAATGAGAAAAAACCAATATCGAAACAATAGAACAATTTGAAGTAAGATGCGTTTCAATCGCTTTTGGTAACAAACAATAATCTATTCATTATCTCATTTTCAATATAAAATAGCGATTATATACTATTTCTTGCTTGTGAAAGTGATTTGCATATCGTAATAGATGAGATCACTATTTATGAAAATTCAAAATCAGAATGTGTATTAATATTAAGTGTGGGAGAGCCAAGCTTCGGCGTAAATGGCGTCGGCTCGACCGGAGTGATACCGCGGCCTCACAGAAAACCGGCGTGAATCAACCACAGCGTTGTGTTTCGCCGTGTGAGTGAGGTTAGCGGTGGCCCAATCCCTCGAATCTTATACTATCTCCAGAAACATTACGCCATTTTAATAGCGAAATATAAAACAAACTTTCGAACATTATTATACATAATAAGGATTAGGTTCCATATATTTAGTAAGATTGAAAGTATAACATAAAAATTTGTATATCCACTTAAACAAACTTGAAAAAAGGTACCACAATAATTCAATTACATAACGCTGATTAAAACCCATAAGGAAGTAAAACTTATCTTCATCGTAGAAGCTCATAAAGTCCTAAAACCAACTATATCACCACAGGATACTGTATAACAAAACTAATTTAATTCGAAGCCAAAACGTACTGCCCATAATAATATCCACTAGAAGAGATTATTTCACCGCACCGGGCCTCGGTGGAATCTCATTGAGTGTTGCAAAGACGTCGGCTTATACTACGATAATCTGTGGCGCAATATCAAAAGCGTTTGCAGCCGTGTTCGGTATTATGTAAATTTCCTCCGATAAGGGAGCCGTTGGTAGCTCTGGCTATGTATAAAATTAAAATATATAACAGTGTGATGCGTTTACCTGCCTTGACATCTATGCAGCTTGTGGTAACGATGCAATCACGGCTAAGGAAATAATAATGTTATGTTCTGGCTGCTCGTGTCGCGGAAAACTTTATTTCTTTTGTATGCATAAATTATTTGTTAGGAACCTCGTTGTGGGAAAAAATTATGCCACGAATTTAGTTCAGCCTCGTTGGTGTGATCACAATCGTTAAAAAACTGAATAAAGACTGTTTTTATTAAAAGACTGGTGTTCTACATGTTTATGTCTACCTGCGTAGATTTTTCCAAACTTAGATACTGTTTTTTATGTTTATGAGAATATTACGTTTATATACATGTTAGCAAAAAACTTTATATTAAGAAAAAACTAGTCCCGGAAAAGAAGGTGTCACGGTCTATACGCTTATCGTCGAGACTGGTGGACACAGTCGGAAGATAGGGAGGTGTGGAAGCGAGATGGGGAGGCCTTAGTCCATCAGTGGGACATTTTAGGGCAAGTTAAAAAAAAAACAACTATAAGTAATATCCAAAAACGATGACAAAATTTGCAATTGTAAACGTGATATTTGAGTAAAGTCGTCAGAGCGCTTGTGGAGACCCCTAAATGAGACGTCAAAATAGTTGGATATTCCTCCCCTTCCCCCCTCGAAAAATGGCCCGATACGGCTTTCTCAGTAATGCTCGGTAGCACGGAGTCTGCAAAAAATTGGGAAAACAGATTTACCACTATTACAAGATATTCAAAATATATTTGTTGAAAGATAACATACGTTATATGTTACAAACATTAATAGTGTAATACAACACATTTTAAATAGTGTCTGATTGATGAACAAGTACGAACAAGTCTTCAAAAGGATCTTGAAAATTTACGTCATTTGCCTGTTCAAGTATGAGTCACTATTAAGATACCTGTGGTGTTGTACGTGTGTCGTATGTATACTACTGCATTGATAATGTATTGTCAGAAACTTAAAATGAATCATCATCGTCAGCCTCTTTCCGTCCACTGTTGAATGGAAAGAGTTTAGCTCGAGGTTCGGCTCTGCTCATCGAACCACTGCCAGCTACCCTACGGATATCGTCAGTCCATCCAAGTGGAGGACGCCCTACACTACGTTTGTAAAGACGTGGTCTCCACTCCAACAACCATCTGCTCCTCTGCATCCTCTACTTCAACGATCATCAAATCTTCGACAAAACTGTCCTGCCCAGTGCCACAGTTTGCTAACCCTTTGGGCTAATATAAAATTAGTCACTGTAATTAACAATATATAATACCATTATCAACCATAACATTAACCGCTGAACATAGGCCTTCCTCAAAGACTCCGGCATAAGTTGGTTAGAAGTGATCTGCAATCAACGGCTTTCTGCGACCCAAAAATTGATTTAAGGATATTTTGGCCCCGTTTGCCGCGGACCTTAGAGCTTTGTATCCATAGTACTGTAACGAGTACTTACTGTAAATTAGCTTGTAAATCCAATACAGTGTAAAACACATAAAATTAACATAATTAAATACACTAATTACTATTAAAAATACCTAATTTATTTACCTCATCATCATCATTCTTCAGCTTTTAAGTGCCAACTGCTGAGCAAAACCCCTTCTCACACAGGGAAGGTTTAAGCATTATTCACCACGGTTGCTCAAGGTGGATTGGCGATTTCTATAATGTAAATAGAAATTATAAGTCCATGTTTCCTCACGCTATTTTCCTTCACCGTATATTATGTACATATGTCAGTGGTGTTTAAATAATCTAAGAAAGTAAGTATAACCCGAAAAAGTCACATTTGTACATTCCAGGTTTCGAACCCACACCCGCATACACGTGAAGCTGGCACCTTAACCTCCGGGATACCACGACCCTCAATTTATGTGACTACGAGTATCTGATCGATATTAACTAAGCAATAACTAAATATATTATTATCATTCGCTTTCCATCAATATAATGTATTTTATTATGAAAGAATTATTGGATAAGTTATCAGAATTATTATGTGCTGGGCTAATGAAGGTGAAACAGAATGAAGGGTACAAAGTTAAGTTTATTTTTGTTTTGGATATAATTTGTAATTAATAGATAGACATATAGGACTTCAGGTTGAGAGCAGCCTTTTAATTAATATAATCAAGCTTAATCAAGAATAATAATGTTTCAAATTATCGAATTGAAACAATCACCTAAAATTAATTCGAATACCCTACAAATAAAATCAGTTTCACACATCAAAAAAACGTAAATTACTTAGCTAATTAGGTATATTCAGAAATAAACATTGGACAATAGAGTTCAAAGTTTGTTTTCGATAAACAGCAATATCTATCGCGATAGTATCTACACTGTCTACTATCACCAAGGAAATCAGATATTTAATATCAGACAGACAGTTATTGGACATGTGAGTGCACTAGTGTTGTGGATAATTCGATACAGAGCACTTACAAGTTCTTGGTTATTGTGAAGAACAGACTCGTGCATCGAGCTATTCCTGTCTGTCAAAATAATTTATAAGATTTTCAACCATAACCATTTTACGTTAGAGTTGGAAATCTATTAAATATCCTGCTTTGTCTTCCTTCACTTTCATGTCAGAAACTATCATTGTATCTGATATGCCTTTACAGTACGATTTATAATAAACGTAATAAGCACTGGTATGAAATGATTTGTTTTCCAACAGGGTTTCCAAAAAAAATTATCAATTATTACAAAATTTCATTATTTTATGCAACAATGTGAAATCTTTTTAAATGAAGTATTCGAGTTTACTTTAAATTGGTACTATTTTTTAATAAATCATACACCAATCTTTCTTGGTCCAAAAAAATTTAATAATTAACCAGAATCATTTTTCACGTAGGTATCATAAATAATACTTTCCACAAAGAATACACAATCAACTTTACATCAATGTGTTTAGGCTCATTTTAAAATACGTGTCACATTCCCGACTTTTTCACTAATGCCATATAAAAGTAGATGTAACTGATTAAGCATTTTTTTATGAATTGAAAATAGCAAAAGAAAAATATTTGCAACGTTTCGTTCGTCAAAATAGGATGCAAGTTAAGGCTACATACTTGAAGTTAGGGTTCAGTATATAGGTGCACCGGCTGCGGTGAATGGGACAGTTTAGGGATCGTTTGTGTGCCACCCAACCGTGCTGTGGTCACTATTGCTTCTATTTGAAACCCGCTTACAAAAGGACCACCTTGTCATAAGTATGTTTTAAGTCGTTTCCGTGATAGAGGTAAGGTAATTGGAAATAGATTGACAAAATGTTTCAAACTTATAGAAAAAAAAACAACGGATGAAATTAAAACATCGTGTAATTTGGAGGCAAGATGATTATGGTAAGCATGTGTTAAATTCTTACTTTTTGTACAAACTAGATCTCAAAACACTTAACAGATCAACATCGACTTTAAATCATCATCAAGAAGGCAATTGCCTCCGAGAATTCACACTTGGAATAAAATAAATAAATAATTGGAGAGCTTTCGAAATCCAAACAGAAGAACCCACAATAAGTCCTTAGAGTCCCATCACTTGTGTCATAAACTCAAGATCACATCAAAGAACGCACTCTGGAGCACTTGAGGATCTTTAATTATTAGAGATACAAATACAATGGGCATGAGATCTCGGATATATACGAATTCAAATAAAAAGTTATGTAATTTCCACAATAGGTGAGAAATATGGCTTTTAATAAATTAAGAAATAATACATTCACCTAAATACAGAGTCATTTCTTAGAATGTTAGATATACGGTTAAAAAAGACCTGGCCCTAAGACCCTTGCTTTGGCAGTTACACTTATAACCTTGACCTCACAAAAAACAAAACAGTAAAATAAATTGTAACCAGATAAAAATACCTATGTTAAAACTGGAAATATTTTAAATCGACCTACACTAATATAGTTTATGTATCCCATTAGTGTTTAGACCCAACTTTGGACGTGTTGAGCACATCTAATCTAACTTCATCCAAAACTGTAGCTCGAAGGTCGAACTTGTATCAATTTTGCGTTTATATTTCACGAAGTTGCCATAGTTGATACTCTATCAATATTTGGGGAAAATGCGATAGTTTGATTTAGGGGTTTGGGAGGTAAGAGTAATTATAATTTGAGTGACTGTTTTCTCAATTTTACTTAGTTTTCAGGAACAAAATATACTTTTAATTTAATATCAAGAATAGGTAAGGGTCGGTACAATCCGTTTCACCACCTATTATATTTTGGCGATATACATATGCGGTAATACAAATTACATTCTATACTGAAATGTATCTGATAGGTACATCACGTCTATTTAGACATTGTTATGGTTAAGGCCCTTAGACTAAGAAAAAACAAAGTTTATACAAAGTTTCAAAAATATTATTAAAATATATTTCCATTTTCACAATTCAGTACAGAAGTAAGACCAAATTTGTCAATTCTGTCATTAATGGCTTCTTTACATAAGTAGCAATTGGTATAACTATCAGGTGCAGTTAAAACCAAAAAGTTGATTTAAAGTTTAAACTATCAAAGTTATGAATAGAAACGTTAATGACTTTTCAGATATCGGAAATAGTAAGAATAGTTCTTAGTTGTGCAGTTGGGACTACTAATAAAACTAAATGAGGAAATGAATCTTCAAGTTGGTCAACGAATTATATTGTTCATCCATTTAGACAGTTCTCTGTTAATACACAGGCAACTGGCTGCCGCGCAACGTGCCGCGGATTTGATTCCCGCACGGAACTACTCTTTGTGTGATCCGCAAATTGGTGTTTCGGGTCGGGGTGTGATGTATATGTAAAATTGTTTGATTGTAAACGCAATCACGACACAAGAGAAAATCCTAATTTGGGACAAAGTTTTTAGAAAAAAAAAAGAAAATTCATTTACAGGTCCCTACAGTCACTTGATGAATATTAACCCCTTAAAATAGAGGGGTGATACTTTCCGTCGTGTTCTTTTAATATATACTCACAATTTTCTGTATGTTTTAGTCTAAGCCACCAAACTACAGATCTGGTAATATAAGTCCATTTTGGATTTTCGAAAGGTCTTGGAGTTCTTAATTTTAATTATAATCAAATGTACTAACTTTAGTCGTTTATAAAGTGTAATTTAGTCTAAAATATGGATACAATTTTATCTTAATTATCTATAGCAAAGTTTTACATTATTTGTAATACTGTAATGACATATTGTTCAATTTATAATTTAACTTCAAGCATTAAGCAATTATGTGTGTTAACTATGAAAAGTTTCTTTGCACTTATAAAACTAAGTTGAAGCTATACATTATTAACTTTTATCTGGTTAACCACTTAAGTAATTAGTCACAAGTAGGGCTAGTAAATCACCAAGGAGTCTCATACCAAATTTCATTTTGTGCTTCTAAAGGGCAATATTTTATGTGGCACTGTTAGTAAGTATTTACGCAGCAAGCAATATCAGTCATAGATAAAAGTAGCAAAACGATTGATAAATATAACTACTTTTGCATTGTTAAAAAAATATCCCAGGAATTACCAATTTTAGGCATAATAAAGCTTGACTTGATCATCACCAGCCTATAAGTGCCCACTGTTGAGCAAAAGACTTTTTTCAAAGAAAAAGAGCTCTATTACCGCGCCCAGACAGCGAATATACATACATTTCCAGGAAAGCAAAATGACAATAGATTATAAAAATAAAATCGCTACAAAGCTAAAAAAAGGATCGTTATCTTAATGCTGTCATATTAAAACAATTAAATTATCTAAATACCGCTTTGATTTATTTTGATAAGCTACCGCAAAATGTGATTAAAAATATATATTATCTATTTTCTTTACTTTGTTTAAATCTAATATTATGCTGTAGTTATTTCATGAATTTGGGGATGTTTGCTGTTGTTGACTAAAGTTTATCTGAGTAAAAAGAACAGTAAGATAAGGATCTTATTCTCCCTGGTCTTTATGTCCAAGTGATACAAACTGTGAGAAAGAATAAATAACAGTTGAGCAAAGAGTGTGGGAGCCCCATACTTCTGTCTCGACTGACTCGAACAAATTGATACCATGGCTTCACCGAAAATCCACCCAAAATACCATGGCGTATAAGAACGCTTGCGGTGTGTTTTGCCGTGCGAGAAAGGTTACTAGAGGCTAATCCTTTTATAAAAACGAAAAAGTATGTGTTGAATTGGCTTTCGCTTTTGGTGTGTAGATAAAAACTGGGTTTTTTCTACTTCCTGCGTAAAGTATGCACGTCATAGTTGCTAATTCTGCCCAGATAGGAAACACCCAAAAAATAATACTTTATCTAACACCGATTATAGATAGATAAAGTATTATTGAATGGGATGAGTTTGGTTGGCCATAAATAAATAAATAAAATTAAATATGGTCAAATTTATTGAAAACTAATGGCCCGGCTTTGCAACCAGAAAAATATATATACCCGGATACCCGGGTATCCAAATATTTATCTGGTGGTTATTTTCCACAACTTAAAGAAAAAAAATGTAGTAACACAACAAAAAAAGAATAGGCAAAATTCATTTGGTTCAGCCATCACACATCATCAACAGCTTATAAGTGCCCACTGCTGGGCAAAGGCTTCCTTTTGCTTTAATCACCACGCTTGTTCAAGGCCGGTTGGTGATTTGAAACTTATAATTATTTGAATTATAAGTCCAGGTTTCCTCACGATAGACCCCTTTTTGAGGAGGCTGCAGTAGGTGACATTCCGGGCGTTGGGGATTGAAAAATGATCTCCGGCCACTATAAGCGCGGGTCTTCGGACGGCGAGTAAGGGTAGCTCGCCGCCCGACCAGAACCAGACCTCAGCGTACGGCGCGTAGCGTTCCGCGCGCGCCTCAAAGAGTCAATAGACCACCACAGACGGGGCCCTATAGGGCTGATCAGCCGGGGTTGCGGGGTAAGCGCAATGAGGCACCGCAAATTCGGCCCAGAGCAGGAGAAGGCAGCGGACGGCTTAGTCAGTAAGAGTCGTCTGACACTCCCTCCTGCCGATGTTTTCCGTCACCGTTTGTTAGTGGTGTCTAAATAATCTTAGAAAGAACACATAACTCTGAAAATAACTGAGAAAAGCTCTTATGGGTCTCTTTGTTCTGATCAGCTCCGCGGTGACGTCATGTTATCCTCTTGTATGAATGATCATGAACGCATTTGTCTAGACTAAACCAGTCAACTTCAGTGCACCCTGTGTACCATCTATTTTTAGTCAAAATGTCTAGACTTTGATGTAGGTAAGTAATTTAGAGTTTCCACTCGACCGAAATACAGAGATAGTCTTGACAGTGATATGAGCACTTGTGCAGCCTTAGACGAGTTTAATTTCCGAATCAATTAACTGCAGTAATATTTCATTTTGTGTAAGCTTAAACCTTTAATGTAAAGATTAATGCATCTGCTACCTCTTCTGATTTTAAACTCGACCTTGCGTACATATATGCGTGTGTATAAGATCGCGCGCTTGCGTATGTGCGTGTATATGAGAGCGCGCCCTTGTGTGTGGGTGTGTTTTTGTGTGTCTGCGTGTATGTGTGTGCGCTTGTGTGTTTGATTTACATGAAAAAAGAACAAAATAACATTCAAATACCTGGATATCTTTTGATCGGGTCATCAAAACTAAGAAAGGAGGGATATTTTTCAAGTTTAGGATTATTTCTAGCAAACTTTGATAAATCGTTACGTACTAGAAATTATCCAAAACTCTTAAATATAAAATTGCTCACAAACTTATTTATTTAATATATTAATAAGTTCATCGTCTAAATAGCCACAACAGCAATTCACTTGGAATAACAATAGAAAGGTTTAACAATTCTATTAACCTATATATTATGTTTAATTAACCTATCAAATCGTGTAGAATCATATAAACCGCCCCAGGTGCAAATATACGAGTACATACGGTTGAGTAACAATAAAACAATGCTGCACAAATCAATTACAAATGGATTAAATTTATTGACAATAACGACTGACGTGGTGGCCGGGAGGTTAAGGAGCCCGCTTCTCATGCATGAGGGCGAGGGTTCGAAACCTGGCAAGTACCAATGTGACTTTTTCAGATTTATATGTATTTCCTATGATTATTTAGACATCATTGACATACGGTGAAGGTAAACATCGTGAGGAAACCTGGACTTATAATTTCTAATTATAAGTTTAAAATCGCCAACCCGCATTGAGCGAGCGTGGTGATTAATGCTATAAACCTTCTCCGTTTGAGAAGAATTCCTTTGCTCAGCAGTGGGCACTTATAGGCTGATGATGATGATGATGATGAACGACTGACTCAAACGCGAATTAACTGAAGCTCTATTAGTTTCAATTCAATTAGTCACAACAAGTCTCTTATCGACTTCCACTCTAGCCACGTACGCTGCACACAAATAGGAGCAAGTCATTATTTTTTCAATAAATTGACATTGTATTGTTATGATGACGTCAGGTAAGTCGTGGTGGTTCGGAGGTTGAGCCACCAGCTTCTCCGCAACTTGGCAACTACTAATGTGACTTTTTCTGTGTTATAAATACTCGTCTAAGGCAGTTTAGACATCACTGACTTACGTTAAAGGAAAACATTGTGAGGAAACGCGAACTTGGACTCGGACGAAGCGTTTAAAAAGAGGCTTTTGTTCAGCAGTGGAAACGCATAGGCCAAATGATGTGACCATAACGTCATTTAACTTAAGAATGCATTTTTTATAAGTTACTGATGATAATAAGAAACCTGTCAGTTTTCATAAATGCCATCCTAAACGAAGATCCACAGTAATAAATGAAAGTACCAATAAAGTCTCAAATTTTACAACCACCTAATCGTCTCTTAATAGATTTTAAAAGAGTTCATAATGAAAAACGAAGATCAAAAGTTTATTAAATGGCTGCTATAAAATTTCTAAATGTTTCTCTTAGAGAATATTCTAGATTGCTTATTTAGCGCTTCTACAGTATATGAAAGGTTATTCTCTTCTGAGAAGTGCGGCTTTCAATTTAAACACAAGAAAATAATCATAAGGTTTTTTTAGTTTGTTTATGATTGCATTCTAGTATATAAATACTGACGTTTCTGAATAGTGAAATTGGATATTTTTTCGAAAAACCTTAAAATGATATTGCTACAGCATTCACGTTTCAGTGAATCGTAGGAATTTTTTGTAATTAATAAAATATGCTCTGACTTCAGAAAATTTGCTACTTACTTCTTAAACATATGAATGTTATAATATAGTGTATTAGATATCAAATAATCGAATTGTGTTTATTGAGTATTGTATAGTGACAATACCTATTCAAAAACCACACGATACAATACTACACAAAACTAGATTATTTTTTTGAATGGTGGATATTTTGCTTTTCTTTTTCAGTAACTTATTTAATTACTATTACTATTTAAAAATAATAAGAATAATTTTATCTAAATTCTGTAGGTATAAAAAAAGTGTCTTGTGGCTACAATCTAAGGCAAAGTCTTTAGTCAGTGGGGCAAACCCAGAATGGTTGTGGCAACCCCTCAAAGCCGTAACTTCTGTAAAGTCAAGTTCTACAGTAGATAAAACACCGGAACACTGAAGTCCATGTCAGCATGTCCCAGGGATATGAATACCTGTCTTGAATCCCGCAACGAAATAAATCAGTATTATTGGAGAAGAAAAAACGAAATACCTCCAATCACTAGATACAAAAATCATTCAAAGGAGACGCTCCATCAAAACAAAAAAGTAGGGAAAATAAACGAACACAATTTTATTATAATTCTAATATCACAAACTACTAGAGGAACAAAATTGAAGTAACTTTTTCTCGTTACACGTTTGTGCAATAAACATTTCGAAATTTTAATCACTTTATTTATCTGATGCTTTTACGTATTTAGAAGCTCAACTGAGATTTAAAATTATATTTGAGTTTCAAACCAAACTTTTTCAATCATGCAAGGTATATGAATATTTTTGTGCTATATTTTAACATAGTTTATTTACACAAAATGTATATATCACTACTAGGTAGTTGAATTTTTATGAACAGAAGCTGAAAAAAGCTTTGTGTAACTATTTTAATTTTATTGATCCATATTATAATTATACTTGACCCTATCGGTTCACATTTGATCGCGCAATGTAATTTAGTAGTTATTATAATTATTATTTATTTGGATAGAAGGAAAGAAGTAAGCAATTAAGGTCGCTCTTGGACATCTGCAAACGAGTGCGTTGTTGGCTTGGCTTTAAGGTAATGACCTCCAAAAACCTGATTAATACGGCGAAACGTTGAAACGTTTTCTGTAAGACCGTGTCACTCCAATCGAGCAGGTCTTTGTTTGCTGAATGAAGTATCATGGCTCTCCGACATCTAGGAATCGATAGTCCAGGTCTTTAAGTTATTTTGTGTTCTTTTTTAATGAAGAAGAGTGCTAAAGAGTATTCTGTTCCCAAGTTTCGAGTAAACATTGATTAAAAAGCGCGCCGTTATGTCATATTAATTATTGTAGAGCTCTTAATTTTAAACTTTAAGTTTACTCGGTTATGTAACTTTAAGAAACTTGCCAGGTATTTCGCAACTCACATACACACATATAAAGTGTTAGTGTGAACTGAACTTAAGTTTGTCAGTTAATTAGCGACGGGATTTCGCTCATGTCTTCTAGCAGCTTTGAAAATTCTGCAAATTACGAGTAGGTACTGCATGTTTGGGACTCCATTTTACTGGTATGACGTTTGAGATATTCGAAAGAGAATATATTTATTTATATATTTCGATTTTTTTATATTTGCACTGACGATACTATTAATTAGGTTGGTTAATCATTTCTCACAATGATGCCAGGGCCTGTTTCATAATGTTTAGATAATTTTTTATGTACCAGATATACAATAGAATATACAGCAACTATGGCTTTTCGAGAACATAAGAGACCTGGTCCTTCTTCCCCTCCCCCAATCCTTAAATCTCCTAAATCCTAATCTCCAAAAAGGCCAGCAACGCACTTGTAGTTCCATTGCTTACCATCACCCATTCCCGTCTATAACCGTTATGGATCATAGTTACCTGAAATCAAAATTAGATTTTAATTTAAATTTGATTTTTCTCTCTATAGAATTTCAAACGCTACCGCAAAACTTTTTTGGAAATATCTCACAGCCATCCCAATTTAGCAGGACCCTAAAATACAATGTACCTACCATCGTAACATAACTTATGTACACATATCGCAGTACCTTCGTACATAACTATAGCGTTATTATGATGTATGCTAGAACCCAGGTGTTGTTCCAATATTCCGCAAGTTATAGACGACATAAACTGAAATTCTGTCCGGGCCATCCCACTCAATGTTACAACACTTTCATATTGATTTACTTAGAATCTTGTTAGTGAAACCACCATTGTGTACGTATTTTGTTTCGAGTAAATTGTATTCGACAGTTTGTTTGGTTATTATTGTCACTAGATGGCGGCAGTGATGTATAAGAGTGTGGAAATCTGTAGGAAGCGTATTAAATTTTCTGAAAATAGATCCGCGCTTGGATTTTCTCCTATGTCGAAGGTTTAATATTATTGGCTTATTATTGATGTATATAATTTATATGAGCCTTAAAAATGCTCGAGTGGCGACTGAGGACCACACGACTTACATGTAGATATGATACATGATAAGTGAGCCAACGTCTTTTTCAGGATTTTTTAAAAACGACGTGTTGTTGTTCGACCTTATCGAGAAGTAAGAGAGACATTTGTTAGGTAATGGAAGTTTTCCAGCTGATGATGATGAATATTTTTGATTTAGTAGTATTTTGTTTTTGTGATGATTGAATTACTTTGTGTTTTTAAGATTCATCGCATTTTCGCGTTCACGTTCATAGCAATGTGTTGCATAAATAAATAAGTATATTAATGTTTTACTTGTGTGTAATGAAACATTTCTTTAACTCAACGATAATTTATCTTTGCTCTATAATCTATCGTGCATCAAAATCTATTCAGCAGTTTTTACATAAATTAATAACCAACATTCATCCATCAATTGTTACACAGTCGCGTTTATAATGTTAGTATAATTAAAAAAAAAGCATTATTAAAGATTTTCAGTCAGATCAATAAGAAACAGACGTGTATTTCTTTACTGTTTATATTGAGTAAAATAATAATTACGGCTGAAGTAGACAAAACAAAGATAAGGTACTGGAGAAAACAAAAGTGTTTTTGTTTTCTCCAGATTGTTTTAGTAAATTATAGAATTGTTTATTTGGAAGCCTCTTGGAAACGTGTTATTGACAATCTGTTACGAGTTTATTCAACTTTACAGGTAATATTCCTGTGTTTACATTGGGTTTTGTATGACATTACACAATTCAAAGGATTCACGTTTATCGAAGAACCGATGCCCATTGGGAGAGACCTATTCTGGAGTGGAGACCACGTCTAGGCAAATGTATGTAATGGGCGTGCTCCAGCTAGGTGGAGTTACGATATCGGCGTGGCTAGCAGTTGTTGGATGAGTAGAACTGAATATCGAGCTCAGTGGCCCACAATTAGAGAGGCCTATATCCAGCAGTGGACGTAAGCTGGCTGATAATGATGTTAATGAAAACGTTACAAATTTTTGCCATAATTCCAGCAATAATAATATTATTGTCCTATTAGCAGTTCAATTATAATATGAAAAATATATAACCTATACTGAACATACCATTCATTCCTAGACTACAACGAAATCCTTTGTAAATATATAATATTTACATTACTGTGATTAAAAATCAATATCTGTATCCGAAGATCAGTGTACACCGTTTACTTGTCGAAGCCTAGATTCGTCGCCTACGAACCGAAAACTAAACGACCTATTTTGAGGCGGCAATATAAAAGACCAGTACCCGCAATATTTATATAGCAAATTGAATAAGCCACCTTATCGCAAAAAACATTGTCACACTAAAGCTAGCAAATATTGAATTATTCCTTATTTTTTGGTTCAGTGATTCCGACGGAGGGAGCCACCGAACATTCCTGACAGACCGATATGAAGACATGATTCAAGGAACTCCCTAATAAGGATTGAACGTAAAAATATATTACCCATCAAGTGAAAATTTTCTTAAGTTTACGACTCATTTTCATGAGAGTCGACGTTTGGCGAGGATCCAATTACTGGATTTGCGGCGTGGAGTGATTTTTTATTTGCACCCGTCTACCACGTGTTTTTAAAAAGACAATAAAGATGAAATACTGGTTTGTGCACGAAACATGAACTTAGTCAATTAAAGACTGGAATGTCTTTTTATTTGACCGGAATAAACTAGTTTTTTAAGGTTGTTCTCAACCTTTTTATATTGTAGTATTTGTTTAATGTTACAATTAAACTGATTTATTTTGTTTAGTAAATTGTAATCAGTAAACATGAATTTTAGGCATCAGGTTGAAGCAGTGGCTGGACTACCGACTGCTTCTTAATAAGTCACGGAATCGGTTTCCACGCGACACAACTCATTGTCTCCTCTTCAATGAACTTTTAAGTACTTCTTCTAATATTTTAAGATAATAAATTATCGTGTTCATGTGAACCAAGCACAACACAACACGTAATATAATTGAATTCATATTATCTTCAGTCAAAATTACATTACAACGGCATGAGTTAACGACAATGATTTGAATTGAATTTGATGGTGATATTATCATCACTTCACTTTGCATCACACACACACACAAACACACATTTCATAGACAGTTTGCATAATGGTTGGGCTTATTTACTGCTTTTCTTTCTGTGGGGAAAAATCGTTCAACCATTTGTCTCTCCCTGGATGGGGCAAGAGGGAGTTTCAGATTCTTACTGACTAAACAAAACTCGTTCCTTCTTTAAGGTTTGCTTTTTGGGTACCAAGCTTCGGCACAAATGGGCCGGCTCAACCAGAGTAATATCAAGGCCTCACAGAAAACCGGCGTGTAACAAACACGGCGTTGTGTTTAGGCATGTGAGCAGGTTACCGGAGGCCCAATCCTTTTTTCATGTGATATGACGGTATTACATGTGATATACGTATATTTATACGAGCAAACGCATTTCCATCATTTTCAGCTATCAGCACCGTCCATGAACACCCGCAACAACAAAAGAGTGCGAACTATGAGTGCGTTGCCAACCTTTTAGGGAAAACGGATCTGAAGAATAAGCGATTGATGAAAGATTGGGAAAGAGGAAGGATTGAGAGAGGCCTACTGCTTAAAAATGCTATTGCATTTTTCATATTAGCAATTTGATCACTCTAGGACTCTGAGGCTACCTCTTTACAAAGGCAAATATATTGTCACATCTAGTTATGATATACTATTGTAGAAACAGGACACAATCAAAATTATCCCAAAAGCGGGAATTTTATCTTAAGTTGGAACGAAAATAGTTGAACGCGACAGTTTGTTTAATAGCACAGCTTATGTAACAGCTTGCGGTACACTGAGGAAACAGTCGCTAACGTTCGTACCACTGAGGGCCTAGACAAGTGGCAAACGCTCGGAGTCGTTTCTATTCTATTGAAAATGAACGCTTGGGCGTTAGCGTTTTTCGATTGGTAGCCAAGTGTACAACCACTTGTCGAACGCTCATTCTATTCGTATGTTACAAAAAACATCAATTGTTCTTTATGGTTTGTCGTACGCTAATGTCAGTTTGACAATGGGTCGCCGCAAAACTAGAATATTTTTAAGTTGTGAAGTGATGAATTCTTGAATTTTTTAAGTGAAATTATACACGGAATAGCGATTTTAAGACGGTGAGTACTGTAAATAAGTATGATGTGATAATCTAAATTAAATTACTTTAGTTATGTTTATATTTTCGGCATGTTTGTGTGTTTAATATTCTTGTTGAAATGGTTACTAGGAATACTATAATTTTTTACATGGAACCGATGTTTCGAGCTAGTCCAGAACAATTCTTAACACTTATAGATTTTATGGAAAGTTAATTCGTAAAATCGTATCAATATTTCAATATCTTCACTCAGATTAAACTTAATATCAACAATGTCGTGGTCAATCTGCACAATCAACAAAGGAATATACCACTGAGGCAGTTTGTTTATTTTATGAGCGCGGCGATATGTCGAAACCCTAGACGACTGTTCAAAGGTCAGTTAAAGGGATATCAGCTGTGGCAGGATTTATCGAGTATGTTAAATTCTTATGATGGTAGAAGAATTTCGAAAATACGCAGATAACTAGAAAATGGCATGAATTAAAAATAATATCAGAGTCCTTAGCGATTTCGATAATGACGACCTCAGTAAATTAAATATTTATATATATTTATTTTTTATGAATCTAAAATCTTTGGATAGTATAATTTAACACAATGCTTTTTATTAATTGTAACATTTTTAGGTGTAGGCAGACTGGAAGACAAAAACTAAAACCAAATATTTTTAAATAAGGCAAAATTCTGGTGGTGGTGGGCCTAGCAGCAGGGTCCCTTTAACTGCATTAGAAGAGAGACTGGTTGCAGTTTTTGGAGTGTCTGCTGTGGCAGGCCAAGCTGGCATCTGCTGGATTCAATGTAAGTATTTTATAAACTGGGACCACACTGTATCTTTTGTATCTAATATTGTAAACTTGTCAGGATCAGGTCATCAATTTGAATAGATATTTATTATGTATTGATTGAACTAGTTCCATATAATGAAAAATGGTAGTCATATAGTAAACATAAAGCAAAATTCTAAGATATAAATAATAACAAATGATTTTATTTCAGACCATCAAATGACTTGCACTTGGTCCAGGCAGGAGGCAGCACTAGTGAAATACCTACCATATATAATAATACCATAGAAGGAGAGAGAAAGTCCAGTAAGTTGATTGTAATAATTTTATTTGTTTCTAACCATATCAATATTCCATAAATATTATGAAAGCAATTCTGTCTTTAAGCAACTAAAAGATTAATTTCATTGAATATAATAAAGTAATGATAATAAAATATTATTTTCAGCTGATATAGGCAGTTAGCCGACCACATACAACTTTGGCACCGGCTCGAGAGACAGCTACGCCACCATCCTAGTCCGCCTCTCTCCTTCCTTCTTCGCCGTGTTTTTGTCCGGCAAGAAGCCTAGACTGCAGGCGTCAGCCTCTTCGCGTTCGGCAGCTACAACACCAAATCGTCGTTCTTAATTGTGGGCGCGTAGGAACAGGAGGATTAAAGCCATTCGAAAGAACGACAAATGAATTTGTAAAAGTCGAGCTCCGCCGACGTGAATTCGAGGAGAGGCGTGACAGGTTCCTTCATGAACGAGAGTTGTTGTGTTGAGAGTTTTAATGCATTTTTAGCAATCAAAAAATTTTTATTTTATGTTTTGGTAAGGTAATAAAATGTGGTAAATATACACGGGAAAATATAGTGAAATTACAAAACCTTTGAAGGCTTTGCATGCAATTTTATTGGTAATTAGATAGGCTATTGTACATTATCTTTTTGATTTTGAAATTTACTTTCTTTCTAGACGTATATAAAATTAATCCTGGCACAACCTTAACGACATGATGACGAAACCAAATGTGACTGTCATACGAAAGATGATGTGAATGCTAATTTTAAGTTTGAAAACAAAGTAATTATGTTCATAAAAAGTAACCAAAAATAAAAAAGTTTTATTGATACAGATTTTTTTTATTTCACCCTTAATGATAAAAGAAATGTTGGAACCTTAGTTATTACAAACATGAAGTTTAAATCAAGATAATTTAAGAGTACAATGTAGTTGTCTTAAGCTATGTACCAAAGGATTATAACAAAATAAATAATAGTCGTCATGTTTGTTTACCATTATGATATAAAATGTAGTTCCCGCATGAATGAATCGCTTCCACTTGACTGGATGACCATTTTAAAAAGAGTCGTGTGTGGCCCCACCCTATTTTCAATTCATATTTAATATTTTTAAATTGTGGTCACAAGCCTGAAAAAATATGTTGATTAACTTTTGTATAATAGTTAGAAGCCGAAGCCTTCCCTATTAGCCGAAGACTTCCTTTAAATAGAATGAAATGTATAGATGATAAATATATATAGATATGTAATAGAGTAATATGAAAAATGAAAAATTATATTTGTAGATGCAATGAGTGATAGCATTTCTATTAAAAAAGGGGCTCACCTTTACTTGGTTTCATTATAGCTACGTGAGTGCAGTCAATACATCATATGACAACCGGTAAATTAAATCTTCTTCGGAATCTAAAACCAACCATAGTTCAAGTCAGGTACATCAAACATTAAAATACTGCTGATTTATTTTTTAAATACATACTAATATGATAACAATATATTTGTACTGATTATTACTTACTCTTGTCTTATTCTTGAAATATCTTGATTCGTTAAGGGATATTACATATATTTTAATGAAATTATGGAATCTATATGTATATGTCGCAGTAAGATAGATGTAGCCGTAATATAGTTATATCCTTAGGGATATAATTATATACTGGAACATAGTTATACGAAAGCGATTCATTACTATCTCACTAGGGATATAGTTATAAAACGGACCAAGTTTAGTGATATACTTATATTACTAGATTAAGTTTAGTGAAATAGCTTTCGGAGTGTGCGCCTCCCCCGCGGCGTGAAAGGGGTTGGTTGCGTTTATGGCGGTGTTGAGAGGCCTTTCGTGTGGAGCGAGGGGCCATAGAGGCTGATGTTTAGGGCAGAGCCGGGGAGGCTGAAGTTTCCGGGCGGGTCGGTGCAATCGGAGGACAGGTAGCCCAATCGAACCTCAGCGGTGATCAGTATCTCAGCAGGGAGTTCATTCGGTATCTACTCCGAGGCGAGAGGGACGGCCTCCGTTGAATTCTCCGGCGCAGGTTATTCCGGGGATTCCGGAATCAGGTCTAGAACAAATTTCTCAAGCTGAGGTTCAACTTTAGCTTGGAGTGTTAAACTATTGTTCAGCCTTTTAACAAGGCGAAGAAGCAGGGCCTGAAGGGCCATGATGAAGAGAGCCTACGTTCCTACAACACAACAATAACTTTGCTTGAGATGCCACGGATGCATGCCTCCTCCAGCAGGCAGGTGCCAAAATATTCCCTCCTAGGGTATCTTCCTAGCACCTATCACCAAGGAGAAGAAACCCGAACAAAATTGGTGGTTAGGTGCCTTTTGGCCTGAGGGGTCCTATAATTCTAACCCTTCAAAGAGGTGAATTTGGAGGTGTGTGCCGAGGAGAGGAGGGAGGTGAGTATCTATTGGTGTTCCCTAAGCTAGTAATTCCGCTACCAATCTTAATGTGCAACGGGTTCCTATGCGCCGGTTCGTGGTTAGGCGGCCGGCGAAGCTGTGGAGAGAACGGGTTAAGTGCTGAGTACAACTAGGGGAGCCCCCAAGGTTATGGTCCCAGCACTCTTCCGATACTAGTAATGAATCGCTTTCGTATAACTCTGTTCCAAGATATAATTATATCCCTAGGGATATAACTATATTATGGCTACATCTATCTTACTGCGACATATACACCGGTATTTCTCTAATTTGCATTAAGAAATGACGAAATTTATTTCTTCAATGACGCCCAAGCCGTACGTACGGCTTGGACACCGCCCACAATAATATAAGTGCGTGCATTTGTACAAATTTTATTCATTTAAACGAAATTGTTCACAAAAACAACTACCGGTATCTAACAGCTGTTTAAATAATCGCCATCTTGGGTAGTGTATCGTAGCGTTTTCTACAGGGTCCTAGCGTTCGCTTCGTAAGCGTACATTAGAAACGTTTACAGTCGAATTCGCTTGTCAAATGTGCCACTTGGCTACGCATTTGTATGGAGAATATCGTATTACATTGTCGTTTCGTTTAATGGAATAGAATCGTGATACACTTGGCTACCAATTACACGTTCGAAACGATAGATCAAATTTCATGACGTCAATTCATTCATAAAACATTCTATTCTACTAGCGTTTGTGCCACTTGTCTAGGCCCTCTGATTGCAAATCGACTAACTTAATGTTTGCTTGAATAAAAGATGGCCGATATAATTTCTGTTTTGTTTTTTTATACCAAAGGCAAACGAAAGTATTTTCCCATTTGTCAATGGTGAAAAGATACGGCGGGGATCAAACGAAAAAAAACATAATTATTTTTCATTGCCATCAATAATAACAGAGCATATAATATTTGTAAGTTATATTATGTAATTCAAATAATTTTGTATTTCCTACAAAATATTTATGTTGCTATAAAAAGTGTGAATGTTGCATAAATAACTGCATGCGATGGCGATGATGGGGCGATACGTTGGTTCAGGAAATTGCTTTGCATCGATCAATAAAATTAAATTCATATATAATTTTACTACTTTTACTCATCGAGCGAATGCGTGCTTGAAGATCCT
The DNA here is from genome assembly GCA_902829305.4 of Spodoptera exigua. Lineage (NCBI taxonomy): Eukaryota > Metazoa > Arthropoda > Insecta > Lepidoptera > Noctuidae > Spodoptera > Spodoptera exigua. The sequence goes on along the minus strand of LR824616.2, from coordinate 5,963,310 downwards.
TTTGCTCATATCCTCATTTATAAACTGCTTATGATTTCCGATACCTTTGAGGTTTTATAATGATATATATATACCATTCATTTTTAACTTCAGTAAAGTCATCGTTTATCTTTTTACCATCAGTCCAGCTTGGTCGCTACAAAATTGTATAAATACAATGCAACATTTTACTGTAAACCTACAATAAAAAACAACAATCCTACATAATTTCTATTCCCATTTTCTGTGAAGAACTTCTGTAAAAGGGTTCATAAATATAGCCTTGAAATATTCTTAACGCTCGGTGTCACCCAACCAACTTCGTAGAATATTCTCGAAAATTCTCGTAGAAACTTTAATAATGTTAAAACTCACTTCGCTAACTATTTATCATAGAAATAGTACTGTCAATCATTTTATCTTGAAGTAGAATAGTTTGTATTATCTTGTAAATTACTGCATGACTTTAGGAGAAAATTTACATTTTATAAGTAAGTGCGTAATATTTTTCGGTGAATATTCATGACGTAAAATTATTGTGAATGCTCTTAAGCAATCATAGAATTAATGAAGCAAGCTGAGTCACTGAGTGGGGTGACTTCTAGTGATTGCTGCTATTTAAATAAAATACTTATTAAATCCTGATAAAATAATACTTAAAGAACGCTCTGAAGGAAACATTATATTGCTTGCATGTGCAGGTATCGTAATCATTGATAGCTAAAAGAGATTTTTTGAGAACAAATGCAGTGCCTTCGGAATTTCATCCTTATAAAATATCGAAATAACAGTTCAAAGTCAAAGTAAAATAAGGTGCTGTTGAAAAGTCAAAATAGTCTGCTAGGCAGTTCGTCTGTGAAGCTAGATGCTCGTTCCAAAGTGTAGATTCGAATGGCAAAAACGAGCAAGCAACTCCATCGTTTTACGAGCTCACTAATATTACATATATAATGCCCATAAATAATTATTTTGTCACACTTTTTGATAAAAAATGTCTTACATAATTAAATACAATAGTCAGACAATTTTCTTACAACCCTGTTATTAGTGTTAATCATCATCATAATTATTATCAGCCTATAAGTGCCCACTGCTGAGCAAAGGCCTCGTCTCATACGGAGAAGGTTTGATTAATCAACACGCTTGCGAATTCACGATTTCAAACTTATAATTAGAATTATAGGTCCAGGTTTCTTACGATGACATTCGTTGTCTTAATAATGGAAATAGAAAGTACATACAACTCGAAAAAAGTGACATTGGTACTTGTCAGGTTCCAAAACCTTATGCATGAAAAACAAGCGCCATATCCTCCGGCCCACCACGACGTTACTACAAAGTCATATACACAAAGTAAGTACCACAATGTGTGCAGTGTAGGCAACAGGTGAGATTTTAATTGTTTAGTCAGGTTTAGTTGGGCAACCAAGCTTATAAAATTCATAACGCTAGGCTTAACCTACGGCCTCCGATTTACCTCAAATCTCTCAGTCTAATGAATATCTAAATGATTAAAATCTAAACTAGTTTAAGAACGTTTATTTTTGGTTGTTTTGAAAATAAATTAATTGCTAATGTTTATTTATCTTATTGTCAAGAGATGATGGTATTGTACCTTTGACTATTTGTACTGTCAAAAAAGTTTGGGACGTTTCTCTATGTAAACAGATCCTTGAATTAAATATGAAATTATTAAGCACATCAATATAAATTCTTACCCGCTGACGATGGAAATGCAAGCAATAAAGTACTTACATACATTGAACATCTGAATCGAACGGTCCCCACGGTAAAGTTTACTATCTGATCGCAGTAAAACTTATTCCTGAATGTTTAACACGCCGAACATGCGAATGCACGAATACTTTCCGCCATATTGGAAGTTCAACTCGAATCCCGAAAGCAAATACCGAGTGCCTACAAAAACTTCGACCAACGTGCTTTGGACATCAAAAGACGTGGAAACGCTTTAGGCAATAATAATGCATAACAGTTAGTTAGGAGTACATGCCACTTAGACCGCACATTGTTAACTTCCAACAGTGGTTACGATTTCCCAATTGTTTTAAGTCGGTGTCGAGGTTTCACTTTAGTTAGAATACGTATTATGTCTTCCTTCGTTAAATGAATATTTGATTATATAAGTACATATATATTTAATATTCAATATAATAGATAATTTCATTCAGCCTATATTTACTCACTTTGATATTAGCCGTTACAAACGTCACAGAATATGTAGCAATATAAAAAAGCTTTAAAAACAAAATTACTTTTACAGACTATCAAACAACGACTAACAATAAAAATCGAAATGAAAAATCCGCGTTAAAAAACGTTCACGAGAACGACATTCTATTCCACTCTGTGTTCCAAACAAGGGATTATTTTCCCGCCTAAAGGGAAAAAGAGTGCGAAAACTTTAATTAAACAAGTTTGGTGAGAATTGAGCTCGGGACTTTTGTAAACGGATAATCGAAGTCGTTGAATACACCTGAGAGGAGGTTCGGACTCTAAGAGGGGGTTGACATACTGACAATAATATTGCACGAAGAGTCTTGACAACGGGGATCGCTTCCCAACAATATTTAACTGAATTTATATGAAATTTTATGTGGTAGATTTCTTTATCCAAGTTATATGTACTTTCTATGATTATATAGACACCACCACGGTGATGGAAAACATCGTGAGGAAACCTGGACTTATAATTTCTAATAATAAGTTAAAAATACCAATCCGCCTTGAGCAAGTCAAAGCGTGGTGATTAATGCTCAAACCTTCTCCGTGTGAGAAGAGGGCTTTGCTCAGCAGTAAGCACTTATAGGGTGATGATGTGACGTGTGATGTGATATGAAGTTTTTCATATTGCTTACTTGCTTCTAGGTTTTTGAATATGGCGTAAATTTTGAATTGAATGAAGAACGAGTTTATTTGGCGTGTCGGTCTGTGAATGGTTTTATTACCGTCGGACAAAGCTGATAACATTGGTACTTATTTTTTACATGCACTTTGCACATGTAGCGTGTAGCTTCTATAAAATTATGTTAAAAAAAACCACTATTGAAATGTATACCAAATTGATGCAAATGAAACGAAACAGCGACTGAATATCATAAGTTAGAAGAAGTTAGCAAAACACTGAAAGGGGTAGCTAAAACATTTTAAAGCAGAAACCAAGTGAAGTAGCTATTACACTTAAAATATGAAAGAACTGTGAAAGTGTTGCGACAAGTGAAACTTCTCATACGTTGTTCGCAAAATGTTATAGTTCTAGTGCTGAATAAACTTCAATGATAATACATACGCAAACATTTCTAAACTTTTTAGCTTCGAATCTTTATTTTCATTTCAATTCATTCGTTATTCTAGTTCGTTGCTTCGTAAGACAGTACATAAAACGACTGTGAGAAAATACAAGGTAAAATACGTGATATTGTAATTCGGACAAAGACAGCAAAATATTAATTTAATTTAAAAAATGCAAGTCAAACTGAACATCTGAAAATACAAATATCGGAAAAAAATTGTACAGTGTGGTACAGTTTTTATATACCACCATCTATCATTTATCGTCAGTATCCACTATCCATTATTCTTGATCATCAGCCTTTAAGTGCCCACTGCTGAGCAAAACCATTATGCTGAAGACTTCAGCATTGCTCAAGGCAAACTTAGAAGTTAAAGTTTTCTCACGATTCTTTCCTTTACCGTAAGACAGTGGTGTGTAAATATAATATTGTTTTTTTTTTTATTGATTATAGGTTCGCGCTTGACCGCTATCTCAACTTATGGAAAGCGACGATACGGTCGACGATGGAGCGTGCTTACCTAGAAGAAACCTATTCACTCTTGACTTAAAGATACCCGGATTGTAGCTATCAGGAAACACCGACTCCGGAAAGGAATTCCACTCCTTGGCTGTACGCATAATGAATGTGCTCCCAAAACGTTTTGTACGTATATGTAGGACTTGGCAGATTTCGATCCCGCATCTTATGGCTAACTAAGACTTCATCCATCATTACTAATACTCAAATCAATAAAGATAATAGGAAATAATGGCAATAAAAACGAGCCTTGTATCCAACTATCAGTATTCAGAAATAGTCTTCGATACATTCCCACCATTTTTATAGACCCAGTTCAGTGAAAAGGCCTACCAGAATATACATAGATATGCGGACAATTTTCGGATGTAGTGTGGTGGCTGAATCACTATCGTACGTGCGTCGAATATGAACATAGCTAAATTATTTGCTTGTCACATACAACTGTTATCTTAACCCGATTCTCTCAATTATTCTTCGAGCTGACTATGACAGGTTTCTGATTATTGTGATGTCGTTCATGCTTGTTAATGTTGCTTGTCGTTCGGCTCAATTATTTTACTAAGACATAGTATTTGATTTTATTTTGTTTTAAGGTTACTTTTTGGTGAAACTAAAAAAAGTCTAGCTTCGTACTAGGTTTCTTGTCTTTGAAGTGTGTTTGAGTGTTTTTATAAACATTATCATTCACATCACACCTTGCTACGGAATAACAATTATAAATCACATTCATCATCACACAACACTGAGTTCCTGTGACAACATTAATCATACTTCTTCTTCTTTGTCGTTTCGCTCTTGGCAGAGGGTCGTGGTCACGTAGAGGCATCCACATCGGTGGTAGAGGTGGACACAGCTCTCCGCACGATCTCCCGCCATCTCTCCCTCAGATACACGCCTGGTCGGTCCAACGCATAGGTGATGTTCCGCATGGTCTTGTCCCTTCCACCTTTCCCTGAACGACCAGATTTCCAGAGCATCTATCTTCTTTTTTGCAACTCACGCACCGTCCACGTATCTGCAGTGTAAAGAAGAATGGGGATTTAGATTTTTAATCATACTATAATAACTATTATTGTATATTTCAAAAAATGGTGTTCAATGAAAATAAAAACAAAATACTTAAAAAATATCTGAAGTCCACTCATAATAAAGTACCCAATTGAGAGCCTGTATATATTAGAATTTATTGCCGTTAAAATTCTTACTAAATCTGAATTCATGTATAGCAACTGGTGATTTAACTGGTATGTATGTACTTATGTACAATGAAATTGTACAATACCCAGTCTTCCAAGAACAATTTGAACAGTTTTACGTATAATTGTATTACATAATAATGAATAATGTAGTAAATTTCAAAATACCACTATATTATTAATTCTTTTGCTCGAGCTAGAAAGTTTAGTTAGGGAAAATAATAATTTGAGTAAAATAATAATGGAATATTTATGATGATTTTACTTCAATTATTTTCTGGTCGCTTTTCTCGTGAAAGGGTTCTTTGTACAAGAGGTTTACTGGAATTGGACCACCGTCGGTACTTATTTACACGTTAAGAGCTGTTTGCGTGTTCCATTTTAAAGTGTATGCGTTGTAATTTTACTGGGAAATGAGACATCTTACCTCTTTCGCACGACCTGTAGTAGCTTTGCTTTGCGTTTATAGAGAAGAAAAAAACCAGAATGAAGGTGGTGTATACATATTATAACCGCAAACACATCACGTTCAAATTCTCCTTTTAAAATCCTCCTTTATATGTCCACTACATGGCTGTGTTAGCTTTGTTTTATAAAAAAAATCTGTTACGCGGTTTTACCCGCTGCTTGGCTCCATTTGATCGTAACGTGATGTTTTATAGCCTATAGCACTAAGGGACATTATAGCTATCTATCAGTGAATTAAATTGCCATTGAATTAAAATTGAATTAAACCGCTGGTCGGATGGCCAAAATTAGAATTTTGGCCATCCGACCAGCGGTTCCAAAGATTACCCCCTAAATACAAACTTACAAATTTTACCTCTTTATAATATTAGTATAGATGCGTACCTAATTATCTGCTTATGGCTATAAATACAACCGTGCTTAAGTATAAATGCTTATGGTATTAGCATGTGATTGCAACTCATCCCGAGGAACGATAAATAATGCATCCGACAACGATTGTAATTATTGCCTTGAAGGACCAAATTAGTGCGGAGACAGATGAGCTCTAGCGCGATCTCATGGTGGATTGAAAGCATCGGCTATCTGAATCGAGGGTTGGGCTCATTGCAATTGCAGTGGTAAGACCCCTCTTTAAAGTAGCTAGACAGACACTACATCCTTATCATACATCATCAATACAGGTGCTTACCAGATACGGCAGTTTCGGCTGTATCTGTTTCGGATACAGCTCGATCAGTACCAGATCCGAGCACGCAGCGCGTCGTGATCCGCCTGTGCAAGGACTTCGGACCAACACAGATAGGGTCTAATAGTGCCGAAGTCCAGCTAGAGTCGCGATTGCAAGCACCAAGATGGAACGGGAATGGGTTTAGAGTCAGTAAGAGTCTGAGATTCCCTCTTGCCACCCAGGGCGGAAGAAGTAACATGATAATTATTTAACCATTAGAAGTATAAATACTTATAATACTGAGATTTTTACTACTATCCTTAAACCTTTTTAGCTTAAAACCTCACTGAACACCGGCGTGAAACAACCCACAGCGTTGTGTTTCGCCGTGTGAGTGAGGTTACCGGAGGCCCAATCCCTCCCCTTCCCTATCCCTTCCCAATCCTTATATCCGCAACCCCTATCCCCAAAAGGCCGGCAACGCACTTGGAACAAAGGAGTTACCTTTGGTGTTGCAGATGTCCATGGACGGCGTCGATTGCTTACCATCAGGTAATCCGTCTGCTCGTTTGCCGACCTCTCACATAAAAAAAAACGATAAATAATTTATTATTACAATTAATATATATTACAATTATTGTAATAATTTCCTGTTATTGTTAGTGTTATCGTTTTGTGTGACATTACAGGATGTTTTGCAAATATGTATATGTATAACTCCATCATGTTATAAATACGGAAATTCATGTGAAATGATACTGTAAGCCTATTACCAAGCTTTTCTTTTAGCGTGACACAACAAATTGCTATATGATACCCAAATATTAATCACGGTTGATTGTAAGCCGGCGGTTATCACGACCGGCCGAAAATCCACAACAATAGTGTCCGGCAGTGGTTCAAACAATGTAACGTTGCTTTAACACACATACAATACAAAATACTATGACTACACACACGTGTGTGTGTGTCGTCCGAAATCGCATGCGCGCAGCATCTGTGCTTCAGCCCCTATCTCCGTTTGTTCTGCGGCCGAAATGTACACAACTTGCAAGCTAATTTCCACTCTATCTTTGAGTTATAAGGTTTGTTTTCGAGTGTATGGTTCTTTTACAGAGTGAAGTTCCCAACGCGCGACTGTACGGCAATAAGCTTCCAGGACTCGGATTTTTTAGATGTCTCCGGATCGCGTGGAAGCTGGGACGTATCGCTTACGCGCCGACTCTTTGGAAATTGTTACGCGGCTCGAACATAAACTGATGTTAGCGGCCAAGATTACTGAGTGGTGACAAAATGTCTTAATTACAGTGTTTTGTTTTGTGATGGATGGTTCGTTCGTCTAGTTTTATATTGTGGAACAAAGTGCTGGAGTGTCTTACTTAAAGCAGTGACTGTAAGTCCCTTAACTTTATTTACTTTTTGTTGAATATTCAGACAGTTTTATCGAGGACTGTTACTGCGGAAGTTAATGGCTACTTTATAGGGATTTTGGACGTGACAAGGTTGAATGTATTTTTCTTTTATACAGTGTTTTTCCTCGAGCTTAAATTAATTACATAATTAAAATAATATACTGAGAAAATATTGTACAAAATGTAGTGGAGGTTGTGATAAGTCTAATTAGAAACGGAATATGACGTGGTAGCAATGGATCATAGCTATAATAAAGTTATTAGAAAACGGAAAACGATAATGTTTAAAAAAACTATAAAACACGCTAATAATACCTACGCTTCAAGGCGACAGATATGTATATTAAAGTCTCACGGTGGTACTGAGTCGGGTTATAATATGTCTAATCTATAACATATTATAGATCAAAGAAAAAGATTATTAATAAATATTTCCTATTAATTTCATATATTTATAACATTGGACATTGAAGACGATATCGGAACATTTTGGATTATTTTTATCAATGAAATACCTAATTGATTTGGAGAAAAATTTACACAGTATTTCAATCAGCGATCTGTTTTTTTTTCTAAATAGATTCTACGCGTTATCGAAGTAGATAGTAATAAATCGTCATTGATTTATCGGAAATTTATAAGTGAATTAAAGTAAAGTACTTAAATATAACACCTAAAAATTAAACCTACACGACTTCTTATCCTTGGCGACATCAATTTAGGTACTAAATAAGTATATAACCTACACGTTGCTCCTGTAAAATTATCAAGATAAAATTTTTAATTCAAGCACCAACCAATTGCTAGTAGCTTCCGGATTAATTCGAATATAATAGGTAATTTGTCACACATAAGTTTATCGGGTACTTAGCAGGTGGTGTAACAGGCTTTTGGATTTGTAATAAGGAAAATGAGTTACTTCTAACATTTTCAAGCAGGAATCATATAAAAACGTTATATTTCGGACTGGGAATTGAACAAAAGAATGTGCTTTCAGAGATATTTTGAATAAATAGACCACTTTTACTATCCAAGTTGATACCAGTATGAAGAAAAGGGAAGGAATATTCAATAAGTATATTTAAAAATTTGCATAATATTAGTAAAGAGTAATAATAAAAAACAAGAAATATCTGCTTGTAATTAAGTTTGAACTGAATAGTCTCTGATACTACTTAACCGATTTGAAAAATTCTTTCAACGTTAGGAAGATACACTATTCCCTATCCTTTCTGCTCATAGCTACTGCGCGAGTGAAATCGCGGCGCACAGCTGGTTTTCTATAAATCTAGTATGTACCAATATATTTATGTTCCTAGTTATTTAAAAAATAGTCTACAGTCTAGAATTATACATAGGCTACTTTTTTCATAGGTCAAGTAAATTTCATAAATCATCATTTTCTACGAGTTTTTATATAAAACACGACATCACATTTTTCTATGAAGAGAACACTCGAAACCGCAGTATGAAATCAAAGTGCACATTAATTTTTAAAAGCATCAACAAACATGCATCTCAATTTTTCCAATAAATGAAAGACACGCGTAATTCTACAGAGTAGTAGGAAGTGAAAGGATAATGGAATGCTAAACAAATAAGACTTCTGAGCCACATTTCTAAATATTTAGATTTTCTTTCGATCTCACTCCTCGTCCATCATCGACACTTACGCAATGGCCATATCGTACTGGTCATCTAAAAATATAAGCGACAAGACCTTTTCCGTATACATGTTTCTAAACAAAGACTTATATTTTCAGTCTGTTTTCAAGTAAAGTAATATTAAGTTTTACGATTTTTTAAAGTTCTTAAGTTCAGTTTAGGTGGCTAACTAAAGGTAAACAATCTTGTTAGAGGAAAGTAGCCAGATCTGGAATAGAGTTTTAATGATTGAATTCCATATTTGGTTACATGGTCTTTTTATATGTCATGGTAACTCTGTGTCTTTTTATATTAAAGAATTCGCATAAAATCACATACCAATATTATTTAAATTTAGTCTTTAAGCTAACATCGATTTAGATAAATACCTGATTGTAAAAAAGGTCCCATACAAGTTTTAGACAACTTTCGACTTCTACTTTGGAGTTCTCAGCGAAGTGACTGATACAATACAGGACCATCATTATTTAACCACTTAAAAAACAATATAAAAAAAAATCGCACCAAATAATGTTTTGACAGCGTATTTTAAGATTTGTGATAAATCAGTCCACAAAAAATTGCTTCATACAAAAAGGGTCTATTTTACGGGAAACAGAATATTTAGATATCCGTGCGAAACGTGACTTCATTCTAGTCACCCTCAAAGTCTCAAATACATTCAAATCACGTAAAATTTTAAGATGTTCAACAGCCCCTTTATTTATACTAAATTGCTTTGTGTATTAGATGCATTAAGGAGAGATTTGTGCGATAGTACTTTTTTGTCATGTAGTAGATACGGAAATTGGCTTTTGTGGTTCTTTTTATAAAGACTACTAGAAATCAGCTGGAAGGACTTTTTCACACAATATTTTTATTCGTATAGACTTTAAAAAAGACTTTAAGAAAGTTTTGGCGTTTCTTTTCGGAGAAGTCAGATAAGAAATGCTTGTCGTCAGTTAAGTTTAAGTGTTGACGTGTAAAATAATTGCTTTCTAAACTATATGCAAAAAGAAAACATTTTAGTATCAATTACTCCGAGAAATGGTATTGAGGTTAAGATTTTTTATTTCACAATAATAACCTACCACTGTATTGAAAAATATATCATCATAATATTGAAGTTTCTCAAACTTTCACTAATATGAATAATATAGCGTTATATAATAATATGATTCAAACAATATTTTCTTCTTTAATGGCTGTGATTGAAACAGAGTTCAAAATTATGTAGAAACGTTCCATATAGCAGCATAATAAATTAACTAAGGTAAGTATCATATTTATTGCAGTACCGTTATCATGGTCTCCTCTTATATGGTACCGTGAAACAGTATTTCAAGCATAATGCATTTTATGACGTCATAAAAACGAATTGATCGCAAGATAATTATTGTTAAAATTCTGCCAAAATTTTGTTTAAAAACTGATAGGCATGAACTTATTTTGTTGACTTTTAAAGCAGCAGTTATTTTAAATTAAAACTAAACTAAATTACGTGACTAATCATTCCGGCCGCCTATAACTAGATTAATGCATAACAGCTATTTGACTGTCTTTGGGTCTCATTTTACTGGTATTTGACTAGGCTTCTCCTAGTTTTATAGTCTCTTTTGTGTCTTTAAAGTTTAAGTTTTGAGTCTTTTTGTCCCTTGTATTAAAACCTCCATGGGCAGTGGAATCAATTTCATTTTTCTTCATCTCAAATAAAATCTTTTGATTTATATCGTTGCGGGATACAAGACAATTATTTATTTTCCTGAAATACTTTTGACGGGACTATTGATCCTATTGATCCTGTACTGTAGGAGTTTGTAACAGTTTTGGCATAATGTAGGGGCTTCTGTCAGACGTTTATTGATCAAGCATCACCTTGCCCTTCTCCTGCTCTGAGCTGGGGATACGGAATGATATTGCGCTTACACGCACAACCCGGCTGGATACCAAACTTATTGAGCCCCCATCAGTTGTGGTCTGAATACTCTTTGAGGTGCTCCCAGAACGTGACGCGCCGTACGCTCAGCTCCAAAGATGAAAATTGAATTTCAATAATTATAATTTTAAGTATACGTTTTAATGTGATTTAAGCGTTGGAATAAAATTTTGGTAAATAGAAGGAACAAGACTACAGAGAAACAACTGAAACTGACTGAGTTAGGTGATGATTATAACAGAAAATAAAAATACAAAGCAAAAATTGATTAAGTTTTATGTTTAAATAATATTCATTTATGATTGTGTATTAAAATTAAGTACTTACTTGGTATAAATCTTAAAAATATACTATTAAGTCCGTCAGACAATAACAAAACATTACTGGCGTATTTTTTATTTATTTCGTAGTAAAAAAAACAATGCTTAAATGAAACGAATTTAACTTCAGGGCGGGTGGTAGGGCGCTATGCTTCTGCTAAATTTAATCGTCACACGATATTTAAAAAAAAATTGTAGGTATTAGTACAATAAAATTAAAAATATTTTAAAACAATCTTCAAAAAAGACATAAAAACGTAGTTGTAGTAACGTAATTTTATTAACTTGCTATTGAAACGTTTAAAATTATCTTAAATATCTTAAGGTAAAACCATCTTTAGGTATTACGTTTTTGTGATATCTTTAAGGTAAAAATTTTTTTATCAAATCAAAGTAAAAAATCCCAGTAATTGTTTGTTTAGCAATTTTCCTGTAAATTGTAGTTATAATTTTCAGTGATAAACATTTTTAATGTGTACATGTGTCTGTAGATAGAACAATGAGACAACAAGATAATCACTGTATTAGTGATTTATATCATTGGACGATTTAATGATTTGTCTTTGTTTATTTATTTATTCTTTGTTGTACCTATACGTAGGTTGATCATATACAGTTCAGTTTAAGTTAGTTAGTTAGTACATATAAAATAAAATTGAAATTATGTTAAAATTTCCTTATTTTTCTATTCTGTTTCTCGCAAACTTTGCATAGGAACTATCAGAACTGCTGGGCCAATGCCAGGTATTTTTTTAGTCCTAGTTACTAAGTACTTCCAAAATATTAAAGTGCTAGCTACTCTCGCGCGGTTTCACCCGCTGCTCAGCTCCATTTAATCGTAGCGTGATGTTTTAGAGCCTATAACATTCAGGAACATTGTAGCTATCTACCAGTGAAAGAATTTGTGTGTGTGTTCCTAAGATTACCCCCTACATACAAACTTACAAATTTTACCTCCATATAATATTAGATATTGTATTAAAGTACAAGATATCGTATCTCTTGAACAACTGTGTTGTGGCATGATTGGAGAAAAACAATATAAAAACTTTTTCAGTAGTATGTCAACACTTTTGTATGTTAATACCCAAGGGATAGCAAGGATTTCTAATCTGCCAACACACTGTACTACAATACTAAAGGTTAACGACTCATGTGTTTTGATACAAATACTTAAGTCAAATCACCGAAACCACTGAACTGATCATAATTAAAATGTATACTACCTAATACATTATTTACTAATTGTTCGTATTATACAAATATCCGAGAACTTATTGGAAATAATATTGAAGTGAGCAGCTTCACGTGAGTTTTCAGGTTTGTATTAATAATATATGAACTATGATTATCGTAATACGGTACTCTCAAAGCATCTCATAAAATAATAAAGAATCTCACAACGCAAATACAACTAACCACAACCACTTCAATACCCAACAAAGGAATTTATTTAATTAAACAATAATAATTTCACTGCTATTCCTGTAAAGTCAACCTCGCCGTACCAAAAGGCTACATGTGCCAGGTTCAGTTTAACCCCTGTCAGAAGTTTTTCAATTATACCTTTGAGATAACATATTCGGGCTACAAACATTGTTTATTATGGTACAGTTCCACGAATCTTGGTATGTATGTATTTGTTTCTTGTGAAAGTTCCATGTAACTATTAAAGAGAGTGGACTATTTATAATTTTAATTATAGACTAGAAATGCGTATACGATGTTTTCATACATAAAACTTAGAATCCTATTATTTGTTAGACTAGCAGAATTAATTTCTTAAAATATCAGACTATTGTTCGGTTTTCCACCGCCACCACATCGTTGATCGAAATATTGCAAGAAATGTCAAGCAAGGATAGATTGCCGTGTCAAGTTCAAAATTTTGTCAGCAAAAGCCTGTCTATATATATATAGCTTTTGACCTACAGACGCTAGTGATAACATTGGTCATCCAATTCATGGGGATTAAAAATCAAAAGTTAAGAATCAAATCATCAGCCTATAAGTGATCACGCCTGAGCAAAGGCCTATTTTATTCCGGAAAAGGTTTGAATATTAGTCACCGCGCTTGCTCAAGGCAGATTCGCGATTTCAAACTAATAATTAGAAATCATAAATCCAGGATTCATCACGATGTTTTCCTTCACCGTTAGTCTGTGATATCTAAATAATCGTCATAGAAATTGCTTTAACTCAAAAAAGTAACATTGGTACTTGGCAGGTTTCGAACCCGCACCGTCATGCATGAGAAGCGGGCGCCCTAGCCTCCAGGCTACCACTACATACAATGTTAAGAATATTTCGATAACATAAAATTAAAGTACTATTAAGATTTGTTTGACTTGATACTATAAAGTTTTGATTTAATTACTTGCGTAGTCTTTTAGGTTGATAAAATAAATTTAATCTGTTACTACAAAATAACCGAAAATTACACATTTCACGGTACAGCGATCCTGTTAAAAGGTTTTCATAAAAACAGTAAAGTAACTCACGCAACTGCTTATCTTTTAACGAATATGGTAAGAACATAATATACAAGTAATATGCCTAATATTACTGACATTCAAGTAAAAGAGAATCATGTTTAACATTTACATAATTTCACGTTATTTGCTCATGAATCCTATGGGACGATGAGATAAAATTGTGTATGAAATAATGTAGGCGGTAGCTAAGAAGCAGCTAAGAATGCGAGTTAACAGACTATGAGATTTGATTTTTTTCCATAAGAGACTAAAACACTGGGGTTATATCTCAATTTTGATTCCCAACAGCTAGGGTAGGACGGGTAAGTAATGGCAACCTCTAGCACAGCTGTGAACGCATTTCAATTTTGAAAGTGTATAGAATAATTCGGAAGTGTATGGGGAAAATTTATATTATACTTTCTATACTTTCTCTACATCATCCAAAGTTTGAATTGTTGCATAAAGATTAAATAAATAAACATTTGACATTAGCAAACCCTTTTATGTATAGAAGGTTCATATTCGAGTGTCCACGGGCAGTAATCACTAGATACTTCAAGCCTGGAAGTTTTTAAACTGAGAAAGTGTCATTTACTTATTAAAGAGCTCGCAATAAGGTACACACAATAAGTTAGATTTTTTTTTTAATTTGTTCGGCAATATCGTCATTGTCATAATACTCTTTTGTTCATTGACTTTATAACTAAAAGTATTCTTTCGACCCAACCATTAATAGATAGATGATAAATGATGTTCTAAAAATAAACCAGTAGGTACAAAGTTAGCAACAAAACAAAAGAGAAGAAAGTATAACGGTTCCTGATACAATCGAAAGAACAATCAAGTATAGAGGTTGCTATTAATTGAGTAATCCTCTTTCGAAACGATCAATAGACTGGAGTTGTTGTGTTGTCATTTTTCAAAATAAACGAATAGAATTCAATTCTTTAATTTGAAAGTAGTTTTATGATAATAAATTGTTTCTATTATGAATTCGGTTTTTGAAAATTTGTTAGAAAATAGCCAGTTATTTAGAATTGGGCGTTGATTCTATAAATCCCACTGCTAATTTTTCTTCTACGAAGAATGTTATGAATATGATGTATGAGCGCTGTTGACCCTTGTTCAAGATGGATTTGGGATTTAAAACTGCATGTCCAGATTTCCTTACGATGTTTTGTTTCACCGTGTTTCAGGGGTGTCTGAATAGTATTAGAAATCACATTGGTAGTTGCCATGTCTTGAAATCGCTTCTTGCTCGGGATCAAGACCAGTCACCTTAAACCACGGGGACCATGCTAATATGTCTAGCATATGGCAATAGGTTCATCCTGTATTACACAGGCGACCTAATTAAAGTGGTCAACATTAAATAAAAATTAGACAATATAGGTACATACGTACCTAAGAGAATTTCACACATCTGCTCCATATTGACAATTGAAAAACACGGCGTTAGTAAAAAAATATTCACTTACACAAAAGATTCTTTGATTAAACTACAAACATCATATGTACATGTTTTTAGCGATGTGTACGCGTGTATGCAAAAATGGACCGACATTGTTTTTGTGAAGTCAGTGGTGGCTGGTTGAAAGCAACATTCGTATGTGTTATTCAAAGGGTTTATATTTCAATGCTTTCAGCGATGATTGCTTACATTTCCAAAAAAACTGTAACGTACACGAGCTTAGAATAATAAACACAAAGATTCCGGGCACAGAATTTAGACATACCTACAATAGTAAAATTAGTATTTTAAATATCTTCTTACCTATATATAATTGTTGGCACAAACTTTAGAATTTAAAGCACTTTAGTGTTTACATTTTAATGACTACCTCGCGTGGCTTAAACATATTATTAAGAGATGACGATCAAAGGTTCTCGGGCATAATTCCCGGGTCAGTCGGCCAAAATAACATAGGTAATTTTTTTGTTTTTATTTTTTTCAATAATTACACGTAGACATGTGTAGTCACGATTACATGGAAATATATCTAAATTAAATAATATTATTGTTTAATATAATGTATATGATGCTTTGAGATGCATCTGTGCATACCTAACTCTGAAAGGATAAAAGGAGTGACGGTTGAAATATAACTACGTGGTTTAATTAATTTCAATGACGTTATCAGCGGTTTATAAATCAACGAATCATGCAATGTGGTTGGTCTCTAGGTGATCAAATAAGAATTAAAATATAGTAATTCAATTCATGGATGTTAATATTACACTTTGTATATTTTCGTAAAAATTGTTCCGTATAAATGTAAAATTATGGTGAAATATCAATTCGTTAAAATTATGTCAGATTACCAACACATACTTTTAATAGTATTCAATGTTCTTGGAAAATAGTTATAGTAATTTTTCACCTAAAGTGTAAATCAACAAAATTTTACCAAGAAAACATTGCATATTGTATATATAAAGAATTGAAATACATTTATTATTATCTCATATCCAAATTCAAAACAAAAATACCATATGCCAATTTAATCAACAAGAAAACGATTCTAAATTGCTATACGGAACATGATGGCACGCTAAAATGCCCACTAAACTCTTCTTTATTACTCTTAATATCTTCCAAAATGCCATGCGCCCAGAATAGCACACAAAACTGATTTAAAAATGTCAAGAATCATGTTTCATTCTCGCCATAAATTGTAAGCTTAAGCATTTGATACCTTTCAAGTATTCAAACAGCTACTTTGTAAAACTGTCCCTTTGGAGGCTAATTTTAGACGCGCTAATAGGTCCCGTGTTACATGATCCAACAACCAATCAGCGACGAGTATTTTTAAAAGCTTTACAGTGTCATTTTCTTTGAAATGCATATTTAGTGAGGGTAAGATTTTATGTCTCAGCAGTTTGAAATAAATGTTCTTTTTGAAATAAATCACCCTCTTTTGTTTCCATGGAAGTCGAGAAAGGGATTCAAGAAGCTCAGAGTATGACAAGGAAAGTATCTGGTTATTAAATTACCTTTGTGATCACTCACCGATGGATAAATTTTCACGAATGATTGGTTAATCATCCCATACCATCAAAATTTGTCATGCGAATATCTACCTAAGACATTTTTTTCGTAAACTTGGAAATTCGAAATTGATTCGACTTCATGTGTTACATGTTAAACATGTAACACGTGAAGTCACTTTTCTGAATTATGAAGATATGTTGTATTCTACACACTCACAAATTTATGAATTCTATATAATATGACCTTTACTTACATTTAAAAGGTCATTCAATTACACAAAAGAGTAATACTATTATAAAGAGTTATACCATATACATATACATATGTACATCTATTATTTCATTAAACAGCATCATTTATAAGCAATCAAAGAAGAAAATTTCTCAGTAATAAAAATAAAACAAACCATTTTATTTTACTATTCCGAACGTGTAGAAATTTCGTTAAGTTCAACATAAAAAGCGGAATCCAATTTACCTTGCGGGTTGATAGAAATCTGTTATACTTTGCTATGAATTTATTTGATGTTGTTTATTTGATTTTTAGGGTACGATTGTAGTGAACCGTAAAATGGGATTAGGTTGACAGATGAAAATATTAATAAGGAATAGGAACTCATTCGTATAGCTTGTACGCTTGTATTCAAAAGTCGATGACTGGGGACTGTGTACTGTGTAGACTTTATTCCATTTGACATATTTTGAACGACAGTGCTTAAAATTATTGGCGAATATACATAGATTTTATCAAGTTTCATTTTTCATTTTTCAATGTTTGGTTTTTCACCTGCATTAATAACAATTGAAAAATAAAATAATAAATTTTGATTAGACCAATATAAGGAACATTGGAACGTCAAACAAAACATTTAGGTATACAAAGTTGGATAAAAACAGATAAAGAATAAGATTATTTTATTCGTCGAAACAGGTGTAGGTCATGATATTAAAGTATTTCATGCAATTTAATGGTTATTCTAAATCCGGGGTGGCGAGTGCAAGAACAGTAGTTGTGCGTGGCCTCAGCCTGTAGCAGGAGGAGTAACAGTATAGTTTTTAGTCTGTTAGAGTCTAACACTCAAAGACAATATTTTAATATATCATTATGATTAACCTTAAACAACAAATATTAAATTTTAAGTGAAAATATTTACAATTTACTTCGGCACTACAAAGTTTTGATTTATACCATATTTCCTAAGACTACTTGAAATACACAACAGCAGTCTAGTCAACCCATTTCCCATAAAATCGTTTAAAATTACCTCGAAAAAACGAATAATAATAAATTCGTGGGTATTTCCGCGTACACTTGAGAGCAGACTGCATGAAACGTAACGACCGTTAAAAGCATTATGTAAATGTACCAAACTCTACAGGATGATTAGATTGGAACCGAGTGTATCTGTTATGGTAGGCGTGATAAGTATATAGAAGGAAAATTGATTAACATATACGGCCTTATTACAAAACAAGGTTTTACTTTAGTCTAGGACTAAACCATTGAGCCAGTTTTTGTATTTCGAATTGAAGGTAGATGACAATAAGATTCAAAATTCAAAACCCGACTCAATGGTTTAAACCTGGACTAAAGATAAACCTTGTTTTGTAATAAGGGGGATATAGAATAATAATAATAATATATCATTTTATATTTTTAAATGTTTTTTTTTTAATTTTGAAGAAATATTTAAAAATGTAAATTATATGTTATATGTGGAATAATATATCATATACTCACAATACAAATATAGATGGAGCCCGACAGGGCTGATGTTTAGCCGAGGTGAGAGGTCAACAGAAACTATGTACCGCGGCCTCGGTCTTGAGCAGGAAAACGAACGGGGTGGATTTAGTCAGTAAGAGTCTTACAGTCCATCTCTCCTCATCTAAGGCGAAATAAACCAAAATACATTTTTCGTATTATTTGGCATTGTAGAATTAAGCGTGGTTGTGCAATGCTTTGCAAGTATGGGCTGACTTGATGGGAGTGATACCACGGTTTTACAGAATATCGATTTAAAAACTTCTTGTATTGTTTTTCGTCGTGTGATTAAGGTTAAGTTTGCAGATTTAATACTCTAGCCCCCTCCTTATCCCTAGTTGTCAAATCCCTTACAGTCTACAAAAGGCAGATATCGCACTTGTAAATCCTTTGGTGTTGCTCTTTGGATGTACATTTGCGGCACCGATTGCAGTGGCAACTAGATTTTAATACTACAAGCATAAATTAAAACCTTTTAACAGAATTAATAAAACGGACAAACAAATTAATGTACCGTGTAAATATATACACATAAAAAATAATTAGCAACAGTAAACCCTTTTAATTTAGCAATAAATGAAATGGCAAATCAAAATGTAAATTTAAACAATCAAACGCAATCAAATTTCTGTAATTAACAAAATGATTCCACAATTTAATTACGTGTTCACAGAAGGCTTACACCCCGTATCGGGCGGGCCGAATTTTATGGTTCTTTGTCACTGTCCCTTCCAATGCTCTCGGGGGCAAATTACGAAATTAATTTACAACATTTATCAACATAAATATGACATGGCTTTAGATACAAACAAATCACTTTCCGTGTGGCATTTTACACCTTCGTTTGACTGGTAAAAATATATGTGCTTAGGTTAAAACCAAACACTTAAATTTGTTAGAAAAGTATTATATATTTTTTGTAATAGGGAAAATTGTTAAATGCCTTCACCCACGCTGGGTTGGCTGAGCAAGATTGTTATACTCTTACTGACTAAAACTTCTGCTCCAAGTCGAAGCCACGCTACATTATTGCGCCACACCAGCTGAACGGTATACATACCTAATAAACAAGCATAAGAATCAGTTTAGCTTAAATCTGAGTATTAATTGCACATCACATCATCATCAGCCTAGAAGTGTCCACTGCTGAGCTAAGGTCTCTTCTCACTCGGAGAGTATTAAACACCACGCTTGCTCAAGGCAGATTAGCTGTTTTAAACTTCTAATTAGGAAGCCTAAGTCCAGGTTTCCTCACAAAGTTTTCCTTAACCGTATGTCAGTGGTGTCCAAATAATTATAGAAAGTACATATACTCGGAAAACATCGCATTGGTATTTGCCAGGTTTTGAACACGCACCCTCATCCATGAGAAGCGGGCGCCTTATCCTCCGGGTCAATACGACAATGTGTCAGTATTAAATAATTAACATTTATTTTAGAAACCACGTCATGACAACACGCTTCTTGAAGAATTGTTAAATTTTACCCTAAAAATCATAAACAAGTTATCAACTCTGATTATCTTGAGTGGTTTCTGGTTTTAACAAAACAAAACAAAAAATAATATAGGACGATAGCCGTAACTATTTCAATTTATTAGAATGTTCTTAATCCTGTTTCGTTAAGAGTCCATTTTGTTTGAAAACTGGATCACAGGAGCATTATGAAATTGAGGTTAATCCACCGTTTTCGTGTGCAAACGATTTAGCAGCCCGTTTTGTGGAAACAATGAGCCAAGATGGTTCTAATATCTAAACTGGGGCCAAATAAAATATCAGAATCATGGCGGACTACGGCTGTTCATTATTTTTTGTTTATAAGAGGATTATATTCGGTTGCTGGTTGGAAGACAAAGCTTTTTGTCGAAAAGTCGATGATTATTTAAAATCAATAATGTAATCTCGGAGATGCTGAATACTTGTACAGGTATTTTATATTTTAAATTCGACGCACATATTTACGACTGAACCGAGTTTCTTATACAAGTAGATCAAGTATTTATTATTGTTAAGATTATAGGTAACGACAGACAAAGTATGTATATACGTACATCGTGGTAAAATAATTGGTACCGGGCGCAGAGATCTCGAGAATCTACATATAAATAGCAGCTTCTAACAAGCTTTAAAGCAAATAGTTAAATGACACGTATGTATTGTATGCTTGCATGTGTATATGTTTGCATACATTTTATGATAGAAGTCGGCCAAAGAGACGGATTACCTGGTAGTTAGCCATAGGCACCTCCCATGGATACTGGTTATTACAAATGAGTTAAAAGTGCGTTACTGGCCTTGAATTCCTTGAATTTGAGAATTCAGGAAAGGGGGAGGAGAAGGATTGGGCCTTCGGTCATTTCACTCACATGGAAAAGCACACACACCATGTTATTTCACGCTGGTATGCTTGGAGAGAAATTCTGAAGCAGCTTTCAACTGACTGAGCTAATTTTGTCTTAACGTTTAGTCTAGTGTCTTGATGATCCGCCTAATAAAGACTTGTTCTTTGAAAATTGCAAATCAACTTATATTATGTATTAAGTTTTGATGCACAGTCAGGAATCATAGTTGGTTAAAAAACCACCGAAAAGCAACACCTATGTGAAAATGAATTTTCCTTATGGCTTTCTTGTTTATGCCCGTAGTCTCACTACGTGTTACATTTTAACCCATCGTATAACTGTCAAAAGTCCGGGTAAAGGTATGATATACCTGCCCCTTGAGAAATAAAAGGTGTGATGATATGTCACGTTATGGTGTTCAGAAATCTAGAGATAAACAAACTATTTTTCTTTTCAACACAATCTGAGACCGGTAATCGGCTTATGAAACCAAAACATCCAATGTTTGTCTCTTAACCAAGAGGAAAATGATATAGAAAAATAAACCAAAAGTATAACGCTCATACATTTATTGTCGTAAGAGCATCAGAGAAACAAATAAAAATACGGTCACATCAAACTTCGCCGTACTTTGGGACACAAAGATAAAGTTTCTCACATAATCATAGTTATGCGGTCCCATGTAATTGTTCTAGCGACCCCTCGCTTTGTCGTTCAAATAGAATAATCCATGGCCCTGAATACGGGCAGGCATGAAAATGACAGCCAAAAAGTAATATGCTACGGCTCAAACAAAAATACCTATTCCTCCAGTTTCGAAGCAACGATAGGGAAATCGGATATCGGACCTTTAATTAAAATCCTTTTGAGAAATATAAAGTTTTGTAATTTTACGCTAAAAGAGAAGGGTGAAAAAAGGAAAAGTTGTCGTCGAAATATTTTAATAAATTTTAAGATATGTCTTTTTGAAAAGATGGCTTATGGAATACTGTTTATAGAACTATTTAACGCTGTACTTAAAATATAATTTATGTTAAAAATAATCACAATAAAAAAATAAAATAGTCTTATATAACATAACAAGATTCAGTAGTGACACACCACCGTCCGTAGCTATCGTGTATGGAACAAACGAAATAAAAAAATATAACCGAATCTTTTGTTGTTACATTCATATATTTCCACTTTGAAATTGTTTTTCGTGAAACAAATATAAATCTGAGTGAGTGATGTGTTCCCACTACTTGTAAATAATACAGAAGTATAAATACATGATATGTATTCAGAACCACGTTGAATATTAACTGTAGGTCGCGTACCTTTTTTGTCGTTTGCAACCCTTTCGAATTGTTTCTGCGATATCGGTAAATAATAGCAACATTAAACCTTTGTGTTCAATTTTGATCTCCAATTTATGTTCTGTGTTTGAATGGAAATTCCCGGTCCGTGGGTACCTACTGGTGTTGTTCTGTTTGTATAGGAACTGTATAACATTTTGCTAATAACGATCGTTTATTTTGCTGTAGCAAACGGTTTCTGTGGTTTTAATTGTTGATATAATAAAACAACATTGGAATTTTGATTCCTATTACAAATTGTTTATTTGAGATTTATTTGATACATTTGAACAACAAAATTAGCTAAATGTTTTTCATTTTTTAACAAATTTATTTATCTACACTACATAAAAGCCCATCTTCACCATCCACTCATTTCAAGCCCGTGGGTGTTATGGTTCAAGTCTTGCAACTGTTTTTTGTCGCAATGTTAGAATCGTCAATACACATCTTTTAGTTAGTGGTACAACACTCATCACCAGATGATAGGTTGCACCTAAGACAAGATCATATGTACCACTAAGGTGGCAAGATTAACTACAGAGATGAAAGTAAAATTTTCAAAATCAAAACCATTTCAAAAAAAGATTTCCAGAATTAAGTATATTAAGTGATCTGCGCCGCCCATAGACAGCTGCGGAACCAGAATGATCACAGACGCGTTGCAGGCCTAGACAGCTGCGGTAGCAGAATGATCACAGACGCGTTGCCGGCCTATTAAGCAAGAGTACGCTCGTTTCTGGAGGTTTGAAAGTCGTATCGCTACGAAAATACCACTGCTGAAAGATCATTCAAAAGTTTTCCAAATAAATTTAAATATAAGTTAAAATCTCAACCCCGCCAAAAATCTTGTCCTTTCAGATTAGGAATTCGTAAAAGGAGGATGTGGTGAATCTTTATATAGAATGTGGTGTTTGTCACGCGTATGAGTATGTCTGTGTGTGTGAAAAGAGGAGAGATGTGAAAAGATGAGACCACATCAACGAAAATCCATTTCGTTTAATTAGTTTTTCATGCTATTAATGTTTGTTGATTTTCTTGAAAATTTAAGGGCTAATGGAGGTAATAAAACGCTTATTAAGACTGTTTTTATGATCTATTCAAACCAGAAAAATAACAGGAAAGGAATCTTTGATTGAAGTTGTATTTAAATTAACTACACCCGAAACAATGTCCACTAAAATACGCTGCAAGTCAGATTACATTTACAACAAAGTACGGGAAATGTTTCTGCAAAGAGAAAGGTCAATAATTCGGAAACTTTATGAGCAAGAAATGACAAAACAACCTTGTGTGTCACGGGTATAAGTTGGAAACAAAGTAATATCGAAAGTATCCAACTTCTTTTGTTTTACCAACCCTCGATGTAATTCAAACAATCCCAAATCGGGAATGAATATCTCCTACCTGACATATTGTCCGGGATAAATTACGAACCTACCTACGCACAGCTATGAATCTTATAGTAGGTACTTCCCTAAAGTAGAAGTTCTGTTACTCGCGAATTAACCTCTGAAATATTTATCAGTTTGGGGACCCTTCGCATCCAATACTAATTACTTTCCTAATAGGAACGCTATTTGGGTTCACGATAAATTAAATACTAGTTTCTTGGACTAGTTCGTGGTTTTAGGGTTCATCGGTTTGTGAAGAAAGTCTTATTCAGATAAACAGGTCTAAAGATGAGACAATATAATAATCCAACGTGTATTATAATATATTTATCCTTGTAAGCATGACTTTCTTATAAAATTCTTGACTGAGTTTTAGGTTGGAAAATTGGAAAAAGCATTACCATGCTTTCGATTTCGAAATAATAAGCAGTAGGAGTTTTGCACGTAGTAACATCTGGTTCTTTTTGTATTACATTGACATTTTCAAAATTTGTATTGAGGCTAAGATAGGTGTTTTATTTGCAATAATGTTGATATTGAAATACACATCTTGCAACACGTGCAATGGTGTTTAATTTGAATTTTAATTTTGGTCCATGAGCTATATGTTATGCTTTAGTGACAAATATTTAAATGAATGATATGAAATGAGTGAAAATAGAAATAAGATAATAGAAATATCCTAGCTATCAGCCAAAAATAGAAATATTACTATTTCCAGCATACAGCACAAAAAAACACTTAACAAAAGATCGCGGGAATAAATGTCAGTTGTCTTTTATAAATAATGAAAATTCAATAATACATATATCTGTAGTCTAGAATAGATATCATATCGACCACTAGCGTAGCATAAGGAGGTCTCTAACGTAGAGTGACAACGCAATTGAAACCTAAAAGAATAATACGGAACCAAGCTTCTTTCCAAAGGTCCAACAAGCACTTAGAAGATTTTTTATTTATTCTCCAATCAGAAAGTAACAAAGGCGAGAGAGATAATGGATGGTTGACATTACATAAGTGAATTAGTTAAGAGTAGTTAGTTTGTAGGACAAACTTACGGGTACAGCTAATGAACCAGATTTATTATGTATGCTACAAAGCTGCACGGCGGGTAATCCCTCTTCAAACATAAGCCATTTTGTGCTAACGATACAAAAGGCACATGCATTTATGATACCGCTTTTAGATTTTCAAAGATTTTCAAGTTTTCTCGTGAAATTGTAGGGCTAATCTACTTTGTGGCATAAATTGTTTTCTATGTGCAAGATCTAAAATCGATTTTTTTTGTTTTGTTACGGAAAATGAATTACGTTGAAATGATTCTTTATCAGTACTTTTTCTTTGTGTAATAATCTAGTTAAAGTAGAGCTACTGTAAGTTCTAACCCAGGTATAAATAAAAGTTTTGTGCTTATATCAGTATAAATTATTTTAAATCATATCAAAGATGACAAACCAATAGTAACAGACTTAAACTAAACGACGGCTATATTAAAAGCAATTGACATATAAACAAAAGGATATTTATACCGCAAAGCTATGAAAACACGAGGAAGTCAAAGTCGTAAATAAACATTTCGATGTAACCGCACATGTACTAGCTTCTCCCACAAATTCTTGAACATTTAATACTGAATGTGTATGGATAGTTTGTACTGCACCAGATGGTACCAACCAGCTCTCAGGACATAGAACATGCTTGGAATTTATTACAAACGTGTGTTTTTTAACGTTTGATACTGGCCAAGTGGACTTGGTGGTCTCTAGTGGATTAGTGTAGATGAAAAGTTAAAAATAATGTTTCTATGTCTGTTATTATTTTATTTTTATTTCTTACTAGCTTTTGCCCGCGACTTTGTTCACGTGGAAAAGTTATTTCCTGCAGATTTTTGGAATAAAAACTATCCTATGTCCTTTCTCGAGTTCCAAACTATGTCTGTACCAAATTTCACAGAAATCGGCTCAGTAGTTTAGGCGTGAAGAAAAGACAGACAGACAGACAGACAGACAGACAGACAGACAGACAGACAGAGTTACTTTCGCATTTATAATATTAGTTAGGATTTTATTCATAACAATATACAGTAAATATGAAACAAAAAGAGGTAATAAATACTGCATATTCCTGATTGTAATCTCTTTCTTTTAGTAAATCAACTTACCAATATTATATCACGTTTTACAGTTACATTTTTATGAAGGTCAACGTACAATACAATATTATTTGAAAAAGTTTTAAGAGGTTGTATAAACAAATGTGTTTTCGAATCTGTGATTTATTTGGTTTACTTTATTATAGTGAGGCATTTACATCGTTGTTCCCAAATTTTCTAGAACGATAAATATATAAACAATAACAAATTACATGTTATTATCAAACAACATAATTATTTTACTCGCGCATAAGAATAGAAATCACTAAATCGACCTAATAAAAATTAAAATCTGAATCTAAAATATCGCAGTGAACCAATTTACATTAGAAGTCTCGTCGAGGCCCGTTATAAATATATCTACGGCAGCTTCGTAAACAGATGTCCCTACCCATAAAGAGTTAATTATCATCTAAGAATACGGTCCCTTGCCGTCGTCGCGTCGGCCCCAGAATAGATCCCTTGGGAACTCCGCTACTTGTACTTTTTATTTTGTTACAAAGTTACATTGAAACTTGATATATTAGAAACTGCGGATGCTTGTTCCCTATTTTGTTTGAGTTACGATGTAATTTAAAGGAAAAGATAATTGGAGTGACTTTTTGGTGATAATTTTTGTGAGTAATTAATTACAGTAAGTGGAATCATAATTGATTAACTTTCTGATTGTGTCGATTTCGAAATGTTTTAAAGGTGTTGGTAAAGTTTAAAGATATATGTATATCATTAATGGTTTTGTCTGAATATTATGAAAATCGGGTAGTTCCTTTTTTTGCTTTTTTTATATATTAGCTATGTGCAAAGCGAGTAGTGGCGGACAGATAACGACCGCAGCGCACAACACGGCAGAAATTGGATGATCAGCTGTCGGTTTTTATTATTTTATTAATTTTACAGTAAAACTATTGAATAAATTGCACTTAAACAATGTCAACAATACTATATTAATCTTTGGTTTTATTTATACTTGCAAAAAAAATTAAAATGTTTACATTGTTATTATTTGACAGCTTCCGCAAATGTTGTAAACGCTACGCGTCACCACCGTCGCGCACAAAGCCAATAAATAATTATTAAAATATATTCAAACTTAACATCATTTTTGAAACAATATATCATTTTTGATATTTCAATAAATGTATGTATGTATGTTTGTAAACGCACCCACAACACAGGAAAGAATCCTATAGAGGGGCAACGTTTTTTTTTTTAAAAAAATGAAAACTGTCGGCTTGTTCATCAATCTATGGACATAATTAATAACTATTTACTTAATATAATATAGCTAGAGAGTTTGTTTAAACGCGCTAATCTTTAGAACTACTAGTTCGAATTGAATCATTATTTTTGTATTTGTTAGTACATTTATGGAGGAAGGCTTATAGACTTTAAGGCTTTAAGGTTATAAAACATGACGCTACGATTTATAGGAGCCGAGCCGCGAGAAACAATGCGAAGCTAGAATTGTATATAATTATAAATATCAGTCGGTTCTGTAAAAGTTATTAGTAACTCTAACAAAACACGTAATTTGTATATCTCCTAATCCAGTTAAATAGAAAATGATTAAATGTTATACATATATAGTTATGGTTTAATTTTATATCTCATATCCTAAACAGGAAAAGACTGGCGCTACGTTTTTTAATATAAACATGGAACATATGCTTCAAATATGTAACAGACGATGGATTCGACCAAAGTACTTCGAAGGGTTGCTTTTCCATCATCAAATGTATGACAAATGTTGAGTGACTACTCATAAACGTTCATTTATCATTTTTATCGTACTAATAATGTCATAATTATCATAATGTCCTCTCTTGCATGTGTTGTAGATTGCGATTTTTTATGATTGACAACCTGGTCGCGATAGGGAAAATATAGTTTTGTTATTTTTTGTATAACATGTATAACTAATCAAATATGGTTTTGGAATAAATATGCATATTGTAGACTGGAACTGTTAAGTTAGAATAATAATATTTTTAAAACAAAATTTTTAATAAGGTTAATTTTATAAAATTGTTATTGAGACCGATATTTTTCTTTGATGTCGCAATTTTGCTCAAAAGGAGTATCGGTATTCAAATTTGTGTTATATAAAATATAGTTTTGATCCAATCATATCAAATGACTTTCCCATAGGGTGCTAAGGGCTAGAGTCAGAAAATATAAGCTGAACGAGGGTAGTGTACAAGTGTTTGAGCACACTCTTATGCCTGGCAAAGTTGACAAATCTCTTTGAGGTGTATTTTTACCGTGGAAGTGAAAGCGATAAGTACAAGTAGCATAATAAAACAAGATTTTTTTATGTGACTGCAAACGAGCAAACCGATTACCTGATGGTAAGCAATAAAGCAGCGTCGCCCATAGACATCCACAACTTTTTAGGGATTTGGGATTTGGGCGAAATGGGGAAGAATTGGGGTAGGAGAAGGATTGGGCCATAAACACCAAAATTGCTTTAGAAATTACTTCACGTCTTTTTATAAATTTAAGTATTATTATAATTTTACAATAAATGTAATTTACCAATTATTGTAATTTTTTAATATAAAAATTATTTTCTTTTAGCTGTTATAACTATTTTGTTAGTTGATCTCAGAAGTTCCAAATCACTATTAAAAACTGTATTAAAAACAATAGAGTATTACCACTATAGATTAGATTAGAATATAGATATATTCTAATCTATAGTATTTTTAAGTGTGATACCACGGCCTCACAGAAGACCGGCGTGAAACAACCACAGCGTTGTTATTCGCCGTGTGAGTGAGGTTACCGGAGGCCCAATCCTACCCCGCCCCCAATCCCTCCTCAATCCCTAAATCTCCAAATCCCTAATCCCTAAAAGGTCGGCAACGCACTCGTAAATCCTCCGTTGCGGGTGTCAATGGGCGGCGCTGACTGCTTACCATCAGGTAATCCGTCTGCTCGTTTGCCAACCAATTACATAAAAAAAAAATCTATAGTATAGATTGGAATAGTATTACTCTTCAGCGTCATACAGGTATACTGACAAACAAAGAATCTCAACATGTAGACTAAACCTAGCAAGAATATTCCCTAAAATCCTTTGTGTTACATATTAATCATATTACATGGCTAAACAAAGCCACAAACGAGTAAGTACTTGATTGTTCTCAACTGTCCAGTCTCACAACGTTTATTACACGAACACTGTTTTGAATGAGGATCCTTGTAAAATAAGGAAGGAACAATTCATATTACAATTTTGAGATATATCGCTGTACAAGAGTGTGAATAGGTACTCTATTCCTATTTAATTACCATGCTAACAAAAAATAAAAATAAAAACAATTTGACTACATATATTTGTTGCATACAAAAAAATATAAGTATTTTACATAGGTAGGTACTACAGATATAAACAAAACTTTTAAATTAATTTGTAGCGGGATAATATTGTTTGTAATTTAAAAATTACATATTATTTTCGAATCATTTTATCACAATGAATTTTAAAAACATTTGAATTAAAAAAGTCAAATAAAATCTAAAAGTAAGCAACCAACCAACAACTTAACAATTAGTCCCAAATCTACCTCGGTATTAATCCCATTACACAAGTTTCTCGACAAATATTTTACCAGTAGAACTTGCAGGGAATATTATCTTAAATAAAATCCCTAATTTTAATTAGATTTACTTAGTTTTCAGTAATGTTAATAAAAGTTTTAGATCTTCTATAATCTAAAGTTGCTTACTTAATTTAGTTACTGAAGTACTTAATTAAGTGCTTAACTTATTTAAGCTATCCGTTAACTATAAAGTGATGAATGAGATAATGATGAAAACGATTTTAATAATGTTTAGCTAAACAAATTTAAGGTTAAGTAGTTCGTAAACTATCTCTTAATTAAGTGTGATATTCAGAAAACTATTTAATTAAAACTATTTCGTAACGAAGCCTTGAGAGGAGTCACATTATCTACAAAAGTCAGGACAGAAGGTTATTAAATAGTATGGATGAAATAATGAATATGTTAGAGTAAATATTTTTTTGGAGGGAAAAGCTAGAGAGTGTGGGCTTTTTGTTGTTACGGCACATCCCTGTGATAACCATCCCTTCTTTTTTGAGGATCGCTGCGTGCTTTGTACTTTGTGGATTTACTAGGTGAAGTAGATTCTCCACTCTATTTGCCCGTTATCCCTATAGAGTACACCTTCCCGACAACATCTTGATGATGTAACTTCACTTCAGTCTATTTTCATGTTCTAAGCTATGATGATGAAGAATATGTATCTAAATTTAAACTCAATGATTGGCACTGAACCTTAATCAAGCAGCAATAATGAGACAAAAATGTTGGATTGAAAAATATATTAAATTACCTAGTTACTTTTATTATAGACTTAAAGAGAATCTCAAAATGTTTAAGCTTATTTTAAATACAATACTAAAGTCAGTACTTTATAATATTAACTCGGAAAGACCAAAGGGCGGAACGTGGAGTACTGAGAACTCATGTTACGGAACTGCCTTGAAAGTCCCCTTGATAATTCAAGTGCTTTTCACAAGAACGCTAATATCCCTCACTTATACCATAAAGCGGAGAAAATATAAAAAATAACCTTAATTATTACATGTTTTAACGTTTCATGTGTCATTTTGCCTCTTTTCATTTTAATTGCACGTTGTAAGTGTGCCACATATTGCGTTTTTTCCTGTGTATATTACAGAATGGCTGTTTATAAATATCTTACTTTTTATTTAAGTATCGAAAGGTTCAGCTTGTAAGTCAATAGTCACAATAAAATTAAATTAAGAATTTAAAACTGGCATAGCAAAACGTAATATTACTTTGATCATCATCATCTGTTGATGATGATGATTAAAGTTCTAATGTCCATAAGTGGCCACTGCTAAGCAAAAGGCTTCTTCTCACACGGAGAAGGTTTGAGCATTGATCAACATGCTTGCTCAATGCGGGTTGGCGATTTCAAACTTATTTTTAGAAATTATAAGTCCAGGTTCTCATAATGTTTACCTTCACCGTATGTCAGTGGTGTCTAAGTAATCATAGGAAGTACATATAACTCGGCAAAAGTCACATTGGTACTTGCCAGGTTTCGAACTTACACCCACATGCAAGAGAAGCGGACTCCTTTCTTTTTTCTTTTTGTCAGGGGAAAATCATCCTCTTCCGCCCAGGGCAAAGCGAGAGAGAGTGTCAGACTCTTACTGGCTAACCCTCCCCCCGTTCCTTCTCCTGCTCTGGGCCACCACGACCTACTATTAGAACTTTCAAATACATAAAATTTCCCATACCTATTATTCGCATAAAAGGTCGTTTATTGTAACACTTCCTTGTATAAATATACCACTAAAAGGTTACTTAATTCAAAGCGCTAATGTTAAAAATACTTTGTTTTCGTTTTAGAAAGTACTAGTAGAAGTAGTTAGTAACTAAAATTCAAAATAAACTTCTAAAACCTACCTAAGGTTCAAGCGAGTCTTATAACTTATACCGGTACTTCTTAAATTTGAATCCAGTGTATCCACGGTTTAGAAAAGAGTTCATTCACCCTAAACTACTTCAGTATAATGCTTTCATAACTTTTACGAATATTCGACATAGTAACTACTTAAGTTTCTGAATAAGTATTTTTAAGGTAACACTTCTTTGAGTTGAATGCCCGAGTAGGTTTAGTTTTACATCTTTATAATCGTCATTATTAGAATAAACTGTATCAAAATTTAAGTGATGTTCCAAAACGGTTGATTTTGTTAAAATATGCCTTTGGATATGACAGCAAATCAGCAAATTAAGTATCTATAATATATTTGACTAGCTTTTGCGCGCGACTCTGTTCGCGTGGGATAGTGTTCCTGCAGATTTTTGGTATAAAAAATATACTATATCCTTTCTCGCGTTCCAAATGTCGGTACCAAATGTCACAGAAATCGGTTCAGTAGTTTAGGTGCGAAGAAAACACAGACAGAAAGATAAACAGAGTTTCTTTTGCAGTTATTATATTAGTATAGGTGACATAAATATGTTCATGTTATAAAATAGCTGTCGGTCAGTGCTATAAGCTAGTGATCGCGAAATGCTGCTCATGAATTCAACCCCATTTTTGTGGGGAGAAAATTGACAAATGATTTTTGGCTCCTAGGTTGAGGCGAGGGGGAGTGTGGATTCTTACTGACAAAAACTACCCCGTTTCTCTTCCAGCTCCAGGCCGAGGCCACGGTATCTTTTTTCGCATGCCCTGCAACCCGGCTGAACATCAGCCCTATAGGGCCCTATATGTGGTAGTCTGGCATTGGCTCTTTAAGATCAATCCCTAACCTTACGTGGCTTGAATAACCTAACGTGGCTTGAAAAACGTTTAATTTCTCGTCAATCAGTTATTAAAATAAACCTTTATACATAATCATCAATTTAATATTAAAATTTACATAGTTTCTTTACTAAATCAATCTACTAACTCACCAGAACACCGAATAATTTAGCTAATGGTACATTTTTGAAAATATGAACGATGCATATGATTACAGAAGTGAAATACCGAAAAATAATAATATTTTAGTCCTACGAATAACCACTCACAAAACCAAAAGCTGGGCTAATTGTAAACATAAGATATATTAGTATAACATACAAAGTAATAAATACAATGTAGTCTGCTACCATAAAATAAAATTGTTCACGTAAGTAAAGCAATTCCAGTAGCAAATGAGATTCCCACAGTAAATGACGGCTCCATGCCTGAGATTCCTACTCGCGATAAACAAGAAAACGGTTCACATGTCCTATAAAAATGCTTTTTAATCTGCACCTTATGTGTTATTTTGCGTGGTTGGTTTTTATTAGCTAACTGTGTATTCTGTGTAGGTTATATAAAATAAATATTTTTAATGCTAATTGAAATTCAGACTATGATTAATCTTAAAGTAGGTACTACTTTATAAATAGTAAAAAGCATTCTCTGATTTGATTAATCATAAACCTTTAGAATTGTAATCTTCAACTCGACTGATAAGCGCGGAGAGATGCTATGGCAAATGCCTTTGTATAGAAGAGATTTATTGACAAGAAGTTTAATAAAATATACGAAAAATATATGTTAGCTTCTCTAAATCGAATACGCACACAGATAGGAATTATACTGAGGATAAATAAGAGTCCTGATCCCTCACCGAATAACCGTTTTAAGCGTCATACTCATCACTCCTAGAACTGAACTAACAATTTTTTGATCACACAAAGACTGGTGCCATGTGGAAATTCAACTCAAGGCACGTTGCGCGGCAGTCATTTGCCCTGCCGCGGCAATTGTGCAATAGGCGTGTTTTCAAAAAAAATATACATATTTTATTTCTGTATTTTCCAAAATAATATTTTTAACCTCAATGAACGCTTAAAAATAAAATAAAACTTTAAAGTAAAGGAAATATGCGCAGATTTTAAATAAATAATAATTTCAGTGAAATTCCGAATTCGTACAATGCCCAAAACGTCATTCAAGATCGGAACTGTCATAATAGGAACGAAATTAAATAGAAAACGACGCGATGCCTGCGGGGATCTGCTTGCGGAAATTTAATACTTTTATTTTTTTAAGTATTTTTCGAACATAAATCATTAATATATGAATATTCTTATATTCATATATTTTATAAAGATGTTTGTGCTTGAGATATTTAAATAAGAGGATTTTATCGGTATAAATTTCTTTGTGATCATAATATTAAGTACTTAGTAGATATTGTGGCTATTTTATTGGGAGAAAAAGTGTTTTATAAAAATATTTAGTTAAAGTTGGTATTCAGTCATAATCTTAAAAACTTCCATGAGCACTTCTCATGGTAGTTTTAGAGATTATAAACCAATCGATATTGGTTTTAAACATTAAACTTTTTAAAATTTCCTTTCATTTTGTCACTTGTATTTTCAATACATCAGGGGTTTTTGTATACTTTAATAAGCCAAGGTGCCGTGTCGTAGATGTTTCGTTGTTATGAGCTAAAATAACCTAGTTTACTGTTACTAAGACACCACCTGTGTTTTCTTTAACTTAGTTTTATTTTCTTATAAGCGTATATTACGTAGGAAATGTGAGGGAGACATGTCCATAATAATGACAATATGCAGTCTTTTGCTATTTTTCTTAAGGTTTATGTTGTGCACAATTGTATAATATGCTCAGTTGGTTGTAATGAACTTTGGAGGTTGAGACTGAATAAAGAAAACTAACATCAAATCCAAATCACGAAAGACCAGTCGATCTAAAATCAACATTCAGCGTATACACAATAACTTGACATAGCCAGTCCGCATTATAAAGTTTCTATATATAAAAAAATATGTTGTTGTTATCCATTTTTCCGCTTCCAATATTGTATCCATCATGTGAACTGAACCCGCTATGTCAAACGCCACGCTACGTTAACTCCGTGGTGTCGAAACCAATGAAATGAATCAATTTAAGCCGTGAAAATTCAACACAAACTATCCCTAACTCCATTTTCTTTTGTTTCAGATAAAACAACGAAGAAATAAAACACGAGGCAGTGTCAATGCATCGTAGACTACACAAATTACTTTTGTTGCCGGGTATAAATTCGCTGCAGTAAAAGTGTTCCCCGTAACAGTCGCATAACGTTCAGTGCCCCTACGACTTTTGTTTTGTGCTACAAAAGTGGTGTTGTGATGTTTCGACTTTCGCCTATAAAAGGCGGCATTGCCGAAAATTTGGATGTGTATGAAGATGGGCCATAAAAGTGAATTATTTTGCTCCCGCGGTGGCAAGATGCTACTTACGGTGTACGCAGCCCTGCTTCTCTGGAGGATAGACTGCGTCGTCGAGAGCACCAAAGGTAATATCACGTATAATCAATGTACTGAACACGTCACACAGTTTATATCGAATCGACGAGAAGTTATTACGGTGGCTCCAATTTGGAAGTCGATAGGTTGCGGTGAGGAAAAGTAATAACCAATCATCCGACTGGTGTTTTCTACATTTTATTTCGATTTGATAGGTTAAGGCTGAAGCGAAGATAATTGGTTTTTGTCGGTTTTCGTCCCGTGACGGCTTTGTTTTTGGCGACGAAAATACTTTCGATTGACTTTGGGCGGTTAATGGACCTATTGATTAGTTCTGAACGCTCAATCAATTCAAGGTGTATTTGAAGTCGGGAACAAAATTGTCAGTTTATTTGGCGAATTTCGCTCGATCTTCGATGAAATTCTATGAATTAAGGACCTGTTTTGTGGCTAGTTTCGGGGAACCTTATTCAATCAGATTTGTGAACGTGACTGTAATGCCTTATCTCGTTCCTCTTTTCTTAGAAACAACAAGACCTCTCGATATTTTGTTTCCTGTTTTTAGGGCAGCAGTGTAGGTATAACAAAAGCATGTTCAATACCCTAACAAGACGGGGAACGCAAAAACTACTAACATATGCATACACACATACATATGTATGTATGTAGAAACATAAACCAGTAGAGGTGTCCTTCATATCACAAAATGTTTTAACCCGTACGCCCGCAAAAAATCCCTATCCGTTATTTATACGAATGTGTGCTTTATGTGTGCCACGGTCAAAATAAAGGGGAGATTTCATATTTTGTATGTATGGCCAGGGACGCAGGCTAGTGCCAGATTTAGAGTAATTTCTGTCTCACGTGTCTGCGATATATTTTATTTGTTTACTAGTGTTGCTAGACGGATGTAACCTTTCAGGCCTAGGGGATTAAGATAGGTTTGCAATAAAATCCGGCGAGATTTGTAAATCAGCATAACATTTAAGCATTATATGTTGATTTTATGTTTTTTACGAAACTCAATTTCAACAATTAAAAAGAACTCATTGGCAATGTGTTTTAAAAATATTATTTAAAAGAATTTTAAATAAAAATGTGACTTAATTAAATTCAATTTTCTCTACGACTGCATTTGCGTTGAGAGAACAGTGTTTTCTATTTCGTTTTGAAATAGAAACTCCATATTTACGAAGCAACATTATTATTTAAAGGTATTTTCTGTGTTGCCTTTTCCGTGAAAATTGGCTTTATAACTGTGTAGATTATTGCTTTCAATTTTATAAAAATGTTAGCTTTTGCAGCAACTTTGTATGTAATCCGAGATTATTAACTATCTCTGTGCAAAGTTCCATCTAAAATTCAGTTTTTACGTAGAAGAATATTAAAGGAAAACATCCTTTCGCATTTATAAAATGAGTAAGAAGTGGAATAGTATATTTTGTACGATAATGCTAGGAGATAAAGTTGTATTTTAATTAACAATTTCTTAGCTGCAATGATACAGACACCGATTTCCACACATCTCATTGAAAAAACCAATAATTACAAACACTGAACTCAACTCAGTAGCAACTAACTAGCAAATAACACTGGACTCAACTCAGTAGCAACTTGTTAAAACTTTTTGATATACTTTCAGTGTGTAATCAAGCGTAGTAAAACCTTCATATCAAACTCGTCCAAAAGTTGTGATTGTACATATTTTGTAGACAATTCACGAACATATTGTAAAATGTCTACAACATAACGAGGGTAGCACAAATTCTTCAAAGAAAGGTCACGAAGTCATATTCCTGAAATTTTGATACACCTGATACGAACAAGGTTGATTCTCAGAAATTAATATAGTATATTATGTAGGTACCTTCGAAAATATGAATACATTCGTTGTAATTGTACCTATGTGGTTTGGTCAGCCAAGAAAACGGGACGCAGGTAAAGATTGATTTGGTACAGCGATAATACCTAGTATAGTAGTAAATTAGGTAGGTTATTTTATATGGTAGGTCGACAAACGAGCATATCATTTACCTGATGGTAAGCAATCCGCGCCACCCATGGAAAGTAGCTACATATATTGCAAAGTTACAAACTCTGAGGATTGTGGAAGGGTGAAAGAGAAGGATAGGTCTGTAACCTGAAGGTTACAGATCCGCTAGTCCTAAAGTGAATTAGGACTAGCGGATTCCTTCATTAGATGACTGACAAACAGACCGACACTTTTATGTTTAATTATTTTGCCTGACTAAATGTAGATTAGCGAAACCAAATTAACTGATCAAATGAATAAAATACCTGTGCGGCATTTGTACTGATCATTGTCTTTGAATATTTTTCTTAAATAAACATTGAAAATCCCAAAAGTAACAGTAATTTATGACAAAATCTGGAAAACATAGATAAATGACTTCATGCAGATGCATTAACGATCCTTCATGTACACGACACAATCACTCAATTCCTTCAAAGTAAATTGAAACCCACATACATACATATATATGTATATAACATACAAATATCTACACGCAACAATTTATCACAGGATTAATTCCCTATATCCATAACCCTTTACTAACAAGCTTCGAAATCTAATTAAAATATGAAAAACTAAATGGTTAAACAGTATTTTGTTTTGAAGATTGATTAAATTTAAAACAAAACGACGGCATATGAAGTTATTGTTACAGACACGTCTTAAAACATTTTCGTGTAAATAATTAAATTGTTTAAGGTTCTCAATGGGATGGGAACTAATTAATTTGTTAAAGTGTAGGAGAGCCATGTTTCGGCACGAATTGTTCGGCTCAACTGGAATGGTACCACGGCCTCACAGAAAAGTTGTGTTGTGTTTCGCCGTGTGAATGAGGTTACCGGAGGCCCAATCTCAATCCCAAAATCTCCAAACCCCTAATCTCTAAAAAGTTGGCACCGCACTCGTAACACCTCCGTTGTTGCATGGGCGACTGATTGTTTCATCATCATCAGCCTGATGCCGTCCACTGCTGGACATGGGCCTCCCCAATTTCACGCCACTGAGCTCGATGTTCACCTCTTCTTGTCCAACCACTGCCAGCCACCCTGCTACTTACTATTGTCGTCAGTCCACCTAGCTGGAGGGTGCTCTACACTACGTTTGCCTACCATCAGGAAATCCGAGTGCTCGGTTGCCGTCGTATCAAATAAAAAAAGGGAACATGATTTGCTTTTTGTGATCTGATGCTAGGCAATCAGCTACTGCCTGTGACCTAGAGTATCGCGGTTCCTATGGCCTGTTTAACTTTATTTGTCTTTTTTTTGTTTTTCAAACCATATTCCATTCTCTTATAATAAAAATGAAGTTCTGTGCACAAAAACATGAAAACTATGAATAATCATTTTCTTTTAAGCTAGCCTAACATGACCTAAATGTATTGTTTGATGTAGCAAGTTCAGTCAGATTTTTTTATTAGAGAAGTTTTCTTACTTATTCTAATATAATTAATGTACTAAAATAAAAACGGTCTTCAATTCTATACAGAAAGTGCTATACTTAATCATAGTATTATTTTATAGCGCAATTTAGGAGCAATAAAATTTCACCAAAGCGGACGAAACCTTGAACTCGCAATACGAAAAACAATAAACACGCCCCTTTATTGCCCGACGTGGGACAACAGTGAGCCATAAACTTACTCCACTAGTGGATACAAATCTGAATTGTGACGCTAGCATTAAACATTCATGTACCTACAGTGCTACTAGCCCACCGCGCAAGGCACGCCCCGGGGACCGACAAAACGTAACGAACCGACCTCCACCATCCTTTTATGTCCCAGATACATTTTTCTGCCTGCCACACACGCCGCTGTCTTCAGATATATTATTTATGTCGTCACACGTCCTTCCCAAATAAAAAGATGTGGTTACTATCTACAAAGAAAAATCTGGAAAAACAAAATCGACGTCTATATATATGTATGTATATATTTCGTTTCGGTGCTTACTTCTTACCTGGACCCGGAGTCAAGTTACAAAGTTTTTATAGTACACAAAAGGCCATTAAATCAATCACGTTTTCAATGAAAACGGTATTAAAGAGAAATCGGAGGAATAGCTTGCTCACCTTTAGCAAAAAGTCGGTCTGCGGCAAGGCTTTCCACTAATTCTGAATTTAAATGCATGAGATCGAATAGGTTCACGCAGAGTGGATCCCGCGTTGAGTTTTCCGATTGCCTGTGCTTATGTATTTAGGAGAAAAACGGGACTTTAGGTCGTACTTCAGCTTTTACAAAAGACCGTTATCAAAAGAATCTTTTGAATAGATTTACATACGCGCGGGACGTACGTGTCACCCTTCTTTGTGTCGACTCGAACAATATTGTTTGAATCGATAGATGTGATTAATTCTCTATAGTGTAGCTTAGATCATGTTTGAAAAGATAAATACATTTTTCTATAGAAATCATGCCTTACGTATTTACAATACAATCCTTCAGTATGTCATATTTCACCCTCTATTGTTATCTTATACACAACATAAAATAGAAGATTTGGCCAACAAACAATAAAGGAAATTAACATATCTACCCAATCTAATTAGCTTATAAGAATTAAAGTCAAAACTAAATCCGATTCATTCATCAACCAACTTAAAAAACTAAAACGAATCCGATTACTGTTTTATTCTATCGCCATTACAATATAATTTACGATCGGTGTGAATGTAACAGATGTCTAGTGCAAGATAGACCCAGTCGCATTTAAATAGAGGCGAGCTGTCGTTGACATAAAGTGCCATTGTGAGTCACCCCTAGAACAGGGCGCAAAAAAGAACTCCTTTCTAATTGTTTGCACATTTCGCTCCTCCCTATTATGGGCCGCACGCGAGCTTAGCGAGGGGTGTCGATATTACTTGGAACTACAATTAATATTAATGTGTCCTTCGAGTTATGCATGATAATGACATGGTATGTTATTACTTCATTGTTCGCCGTATGGTGAAATTGTTGCAAAAACAAATTGAATTTTTTTAAATTGAATCACAAGAGCACGGCATTATGAACAACATTCAATAACAGAAAGTTCTAAGCCGGAATTTAACAATATATACCTAATTATATTCATTCTAAAAATTAAATAAGCAAAAAAAAAATTGAATATTAAATAACAATACCTATATTGCACAAATATTTATGTAAGAACCCTTAATATTTACAAAAGAAGAAAAAGAGCAAATCAGTCACAACGCAGCCCTATTCTGCTGCACACATTGTCAATCCATCAGTCCCCTACATTTCTATTGTGTTTTTAAATCACCATTGTTGTCCCAAGTGGCTATTTCTGGATCATTTTTTTTCGCGTACCGCCGACATCGCCGTCGACTTGGGAACCCTTGGGCAATTGCCTCAGATTACTTTATCAAAATGTCGGTGCGAGATTCCTGAAGGCGTTTAAATAAACGACAGTAGGTATTTATTATAGAAAAATGTGTCCCAAACAGTGTAGGGCCATGTTTCAGCTCGAATGGGCCTGCACGATCGGAGTGGCACCACAGTTTCACATAATACAATAGTAAAACAATGCTTTCGGTAGGTTTCGCCGTGTGAGCAAGTTTATCGGTATCGGTATCCCGATACATCGAAAATTCAGTAATTCCTAAGTCGCTTATCCGATAAAAGCCAGTAACATACTCATAACTTCTTTGGTGTGGTAGGTATTTATGTGCAGCGCCGATTGCTTATCATCAGGGAGTACATAGGTACCTTACTTGTTTGTCACCCTATCACATAAAGAACCTTTTTTTTGTTATTTAAAATAAAGGCCCCACATTAGGATTTTCTCTTGAGTCGTGAGTGCGTTTACAAACATACAAACCACCCAGAGAATAACAATTTGTGTGATCACACAAAGTGTTGTTCCATGCGAGAATTGAACCCGCGACCCGTTGCACGAAAGCCATTTTCCAAACATAAAAAATATGTTTTTCGTATTGTTGTTGATTTCGTGTTTGTTTTTCATTTTCTATGTGATCTGTGCCAACCATGCAGTCGGTTATAAAGGATGTTTAAAATAATAACAACTTTTGTTTTAATATTTTGGAACCATGTCGCCATTCTCTGTTTTATCGACGGTCTTTTACGAACACTTAACTTTATGTCGGGTTTTTATTTAGTTTAAAGAATTTAAATATTGTCAGATTTACAGATTTAATGTGAATCTTTAGATGCTTTTAGTTTTTTTTAATGGTGCTGTTATGTAGGTTAACGTCTTTATTTAAAGACAAGTTATAGAATACACATCTTGTAACAGATTAAGTGTTTTTAAAGTATGAATGTGTCAAGGATGTCGTTGAATTAAAGATTTTTGGAAATATGTTTTTCGTATTGTTGATTTCGTGTTTGTTTTTTATTTTCTATATGATCGTGTTGATTAGAATTAAGAAGATTAACTATGTCTACCCGAACTTGGCGAAGCAAAGAATTGCAAAATATTATGATTAAAAAAAAATTAAAATGCATAGTGATGGAAATAGCCATGAAGTTATTTTTAGTTTTTGACAACATAGCATTGTGTAGACATTCAATACTAAGTAGTGACTTAACGAGCTTCATACACTAAAATGCATCTTATCATAGTATTGTTTTCTTATACGACGGCATGAAACATACCCATAATTTTTTATTGTCTAACAGACGATAAAATACGTGTTTTTTTTTCGTACCATCATCGTCGTTTTCGTCTCTATAAGAATGAATAGAATCAAGTATAACGTCTTTTATTTTAATAAGACAATCTTAGCTACAAAGCATACTCCAAACAGGTTGTTACATTTAATTTAATACACTGCAATATTAGAACAGTTATTATCACATTACTCTAGCTAACACCGAACCACACGATAGTAATAACATTAAGTTTAAGTATAACAACTACAAGTACTATTAAGTAATAAAATTATTCTACATCTGTATCCTTCGTTATTGTTATAGGCGAGAACTGAGCTAACAAAAGCCTTTAGTATATTTTACGGGACACACTTTTGGATGTAGTTTAAACATAAGTGTAAAGGATTTGTAAGTTTGAGTTGTTGAGATGTAAAATTGTATTTAAAACATTCTCTTTGCTGTTCTATTTCTCTTGGCTGTTTAATGTACTATTTAAGTTTGATCTAATCTTCATAAATCTCAAAATAATACTCTATAATATACGAACATAGGGATAGATATAAATAGGTCCATTATTTTAAGCCTCGGCTTGGATCAGGAGAAGGAATACTCCCTTTCAATAGATCCTGGGTGAAAGAAGCAATTTGATGATTTTGCCTGCTCAAAAATAAAATGTAGCGGTTGTAGTAGTAGGTATAAAATTTTCTTTGACATACTACCAAAATACACATGAAACGCATATACCTTACCAAGATTTTATAATCTACGTGTTCAAAAGAAAAGAATGTGTATCATACAATCTATCACCTTCGAACATCGTCATACATCATTCGCAAACTTAATAGACTTAGGAATTCACAGATGCAATTTTAAAACACGAGGCGAGAGCCCCTATCCTCTAGTCTATCGATATAGCAAATCTTCGGTTCAACAGCCAA
The DNA here is from genome assembly GCA_902829305.4 of Spodoptera exigua. Classification (NCBI taxonomy): domain Eukaryota; kingdom Metazoa; phylum Arthropoda; class Insecta; order Lepidoptera; family Noctuidae; genus Spodoptera; species Spodoptera exigua. Next base: position 5,921,006 of record LR824616.2, on the reverse strand, counting down.
TACGTTTAGCGCGTAATAAATCACCCTGTAACACCCCTACACTACCGAACCCATTATTTGGGGTAGCCGTGCGTTTACCCCTACCTAGGGTATAGGGATGTGCAAGGCACAACTTGATTACGTCATTACCCCATGCAGTGAACGCGATGAAAAATCATCGATACTGCTAATGAACTCGTCAGAATATAATTTATTATTATTCGTCCCTCAAGATTTTGGGCCAAAATAAGTATTAGGTTAAAATATGAATCATGATTTTTAATTGAATTTTTTTTTGTCATGTTTTCTTGATGTTTTTCTTGGCGAAGGGTTGCGGATTGAATGAATTAATTAGTTTAATGTTATTCTTCATTTTTTCTTTGCGTTTTAATAAAGTGAATGGAATATTCTCGGAAACCTTTGAATTTAAATTAATCCATTTATAATTCAAATAAGTGTAAAGGCGGTTACAAAAAAAATGTTTTAAGCCTTCAGTATATTAACCATCAACATATTACTGAAGCTACGAGGTAAGTGCTTTGTTCAATATGGATATCAAATATTTTAAATCGGAATTTCCACTAGTTACGAATAAAAATGAATAGTAGGTATATCACAAAGTGACCAAGAAAAGTTTTGCTTATCTCACACATAATTAAAACCACGATGTTCTAAAGAACTATTTAGCTTAACCCCAAAGGTCAGGTCATTTGTATCTGTGATTGTCCGCATTTATCTAGCGATGCAATTTTCCCCAGACGTGCATAACATTTACGAATTTTGCTTAAAACACACATGACTCCGAGTTAATGTGTTTGCTCTATGCAAGTTAGGGTTGCAAGCGAATTCATGTTTTTATTGCTTACATATGTAAAGTACTAACTAATGTTTATTTTGAATAATCTATGGGCAATAAACTATTTTTTTCTAAAAATAACACAATTTGTATATGATCTGGGTTCCTTTCGCTTCGGCAAAATCTTGACGTGATATCCTCCCCAATCTGGGTATAACTAATTTTCACGACATGAAGATATTGATACAATTACCGAGTCTTTGTTAAATATAGTTGACAATTAATAAGGATTAGTAGAAGTTATGTATTACAGAACTCACTATTCATCATTTATATTACAGTCAGTTGCAAAGGGAAGAAACCATTTATTTAAACAACGCAACGATACCTTGTGGGTAAACGTGGAGACATACTCTTGACACAGTGTTAAAACAATTTTTATGCCTAGCTAATATTTTACTTAGAGATTCTTCGTCAGGTAGGTTTTTAAATATTTTATTTAGAAAGGTGCTCTTTCCGAATTTATTGGTCTGGCTACATGTACTGTAATGAACTAGTGAAAACAATGTAGTTTGTGTTTGTTTCTTTTCATAGATGTTGGAAAAGAGAATTCAATGTTAATTTTCTGTCTATACGTAAATTACAATTACGTATTACTACTTATTTTGTGTTGAGACCACAATATGGTAGTTTCCTCAGTCAAAAAATAACTTATAAAACCATAAACGTACTTTCAAATAAAGACACCATTATTCATCAAGTTTGTAATAATCTGAGTATTCGAATTATTTAAGATAATTTAAGACAAATCGTCACAATGGAATCTTTTATATTTTTTTTATTAAAATAACGTTGCCCACACTAGGATTTTCTCCTATGTCGTGGGTGCCTTTACAAACATACAATTTCACATACACATCAATTCATAGAAATATGTTGTTTTTTTATTTTACTACCTAACTCGTTGTTTACATTCCTTGATTTACGTAACTTGGTTTTTTTTATCAAACATTAACATTCTACTTTGTTCATCGTCCCTTTTAGTAAAACGCAACAAATTCAAATTTATCATCATTTTACTAATCAAAAAGTCATTTACAATATTAGAACTGTTCCGTTCTGCCAGAAATAATATAAATTTACGTTGAAAAGGAAATCTTTATTAGGAGTCTCCCTAACTCACAGCTTCACCTTAATCAGGTAATAAAAACAGTATACTTGTCCAATATTCAGTATCATTTATATCTATTAAGGCAGCTAAGTTAGGAGGGTCGTTCAAGACATTTAGAATTAGGTGTTGTCAGGATCGTTGTCAATTTTTCTAATAGATTTGACAAGAATATATTATCGAAATAAGTTACTGTTAAAACTAGGTTGGGTCAAAACAGGGCGCAAAACTATTTTTCCAAAAGAAATCTAGATTATATCTTTATCTTTTGCAAAAGAATGAGTCCTGAATAAGTTTTGACTATGTTTCGCTAACTGTGTTATACGTAAATGTCCCTATAATGATTCGCTAAAAGAGGCAATCTAAAAAATAGTCTTTGACCGACATTTTTATCAGATTTTATATAGTTTTTTTGAAACGTTTTTTTTATGAGAAAACGTTGCCCCACACTACGTTTTTCTTCTGTGTCTTGGGTACACAAATATTTTCACATATACATGACACCCAGACCCGGAACAACAATAAAAATTGTGGATCAAATTATTCGTTGTTCCTCTTTAAGAAATCATGTTGAAGTATAGCGATAAGAAAAAAAATAACAATTATATATCATACAAAAATTTGCTTCGTGATTGGATCGAAACTATTACACAGTAAAAAGCTTAGCTAAATGGTTAACTAGTTTCGTTAATTACATAGATTTTATTTTTTGTAGCTACGCCGATTTCTTCAGCATATTTTATCATCTAACAAAAATTTGTCATGCATGGGTTCTGTAAACCTTTTCTTTTATCGAATCTTGTCATCGTGGACGCCATCGAAAAATTGTTAACCTATTTAGAACTTTCTGAAATCGCAATTAATGTACATTATGCCTTGTAAGATGTAAACAGTAATACAGGTAGTGTTCTAACCTCAACTCGTAAAGGTTTATGAAGACGCTGAGTTTAATGTGCCCGAACGGATGGTTAAGAGGTTTGCTGTTTCTGAGAGAATACATGTCTTTCTATATATAAAGTAGTATGGGTAATGGACGGTGTCTATATTAAGGAAAGATCACTTGTAAGTAGCATATCATTATGTGTTCTTTGCCCAAATGCTTATTTATTAGGTTCATTTGGTATATAACAATAGCTTATATACCAAATGAATCCGAATACAGAATTCAATAAAATGAGAACTGTCTTAAAAATCACTTTTTTTTATTGAATGGAAATTTAAAGAACACTGTTTGAAAAGTGGGTGTTACATTTTAAATGTGCAGCTGTGCATACCCTTTTAAGTGCAGGGGGTGGGCATAAGTATTAAAAAAAAACATTGGGGTTTTATCAAAAAAACAAAAATGACAATGATAATTATAATATTGAAGCTGTTACTGAGACATTTTTGTATTTTTCTACTAGTATTATTAGTCACATCTCACATGTAATTGGGAATGAGTCTATAGCTATTCACTGACTACAAAAATAGTCTGCAGGCTACAATAGAGTCTTTCCAAATTGGATATCTTTTTTTGCTATACTGATACTGTTTGCTTGACCCTTGAATCTTTTTTTGGCTTGGTTCTTCGTTGTGTCCCATAGTACATTCAACCCAATTACAAATGAAGATAACGTATTTGTCAAAGTGCAATGAACACTACTCTTTATTATCTCTACCATAAGAGCTAGATGGATAATTATAGGTATTTACTAACTAGCTTCCACCCGCGGCTTTGCACGCGTTTGAAGAATAATGTATCCAGGGATTTTAAAAACAGCAGTGTTTAAAGCAATAGCTCAAATTAAATACGCAAATTAAATATAATTAGTATCCTATAGCAACTAACGAATTCTACATCTTTTAGTATAGACTTATTAGTAGGTATAGATTGCGGATATTAATTTACTTGAAATGAAAAGAGTATCTTGTAAGTGTGCTGGTTGTAACTTTCGAAAATAAGTAATTACTTGATGCCTTTGATTTTATATTTTTATCTGTTAAAGCAAAACGTTTCATTGAAAGAATAGATTAGTGAAAACTTCTGGTAGACTCTATAAATCGCGGGTTTTTTTATTATTTAATCTTATGTGACCTTCTCATATACCTATAGACAAAGTAACACAACACCCATTTCGCAATTACAAATTACACAAAATGTCTTGTTGTCATACCTTACCTTTGCGTAATCTATGTACTCCACAAAAGTGTCTTGGCTCCACAAAAACGATACTGTGTCGTTGTAAACGTGTACTAAGTTTTAGCAACTGGTTTGCATGTCTTAAGCTTATTAGTAGTCATAAATTGACATAAACATTAAAGAATCAATCAGATTTCCCAACATTATAAATTTTTCATCGCCAATGCATATTAAAATTAACTTTTTCATATATTTTATGTGTTTTTGCGGCCAAAGAGCTTATATTTATTTATTTCATCGACTAAGGACACCCGCAACACCAGTAGAGTTATAAATACGTTGCCGGCTTGTTGGAGATTTGAGTATTGGGCCTCCAATAAGCTCTGTCCCACGGTAAAATACGACACAGTTTTTTGTGTTCACATATAATTTATAAAATCAAAAGAACACAAATCGCAGAATCAATATCAATATAACGGATAAACAATAAAGTTTATTATCTCTCATTAATCAGCTGATGAGCGTATTAATGGTGGATGGTGAACGTTCATCTGTCTCCCACTGATCGCAGTGTTCATTACACGAATATGGAGCCACAGCTGATATATGGCTCTCATTGTCGCGAACTAACAACAGTCCATTCTCTCTAACGGCCGGTTTTACTGACCTCATACGTTCGGCCTAGTGTTACCAGCTTTTATATTGAAAATGGGAATCGTAATATGGCTTCTTTCGGTTATTGACAGCCGATTTTGGAACCAATAATGTGATTGCTGAGGTTATTGGACGAAAAAGTGACTATTTTGCTGTGAAATGCTTGTGAGCAAGTCATGTAAGGCATACTTTTGCGTTTTTTTGTTATATAATGCTCCTTTTTTGTGAAAATTCATAGTTATTTTTTACTTAGGCAGGTTAATACATGTTTTAATAATTTTCCTGTTGTTAATTATTTTAAGAACTGTCGTATTAAATAGTATCTTGATTATATGATGGTCACAATATATTACAGACCTTCGAAATTATCCAACAAGTTTGGGTACCGAACCAACTGCACAAAGTTGATAAACTGGACCAAAATGATCGATATTTGTGCTTTTCTTCCTCGCTTTTTCTAAATAAGGATTTAAAGGAAGTTTAGATTATTAAATGAGTTCTTTCTAGATCAAGTATGAGATTTTTTTCATATCGGTGCATACGCTGAACTACGAATGATATATGTCCAAATATTTTCTTCACGAAAATACAACAAAAGGAACGAATCAATTTGTTTGGAGCTCCCCTCTGTCCTAGGGTTTATTATCAAGCTATTTCAACGGGGGCCCGAATGCGATTTTCTTTTGCCTTGCGGCCCGATGTGTCATATTGATTTTGTACTACAATCGAAATCTTCTGGGATTACCATTCTGTTTTGCGAAAATTTTGCACGAAAGCCACGAAATGAAAATGTTCCCATTTCCATTTTCCCTGTTATGTAGAGTGATAAATAAAAAAATGGACGAGGGTGCCTTGTTATAATTTTTTTAATGAAAGCGTGAAATGTGTTTGTTTGATTATTTTGTTAGTGCATTAGCACAAATGGGATCATTTCTTGTATTATATAGATTTGGAATTAAAATACTAATTAAACAATTTACTATAACGGTCATTAAACACATATACCTATAGAGATACATACAATAGAAAAATATAGTTCACAGTATTCTTTTGTCACTTTTATAACGCTATGCTACTTGATTGATGTAAATACTAAAACATAAATGTTATTGACGCAATAATTGAATGTTGACATTTATCATTATTTAAGCGTAAACATTTCTATAGCAATTGAGTACACGATTTACGTGTTTATATTTTATTTTGTTTACACTATCTGATTTTATCTCTGATTAAAATCTGGGCTAGGGCTGGCAATTTGAATAAATTTATACCAAGTAAACGGTAACGAAATAGAGAATCTCATTGAAAATACAATGGATAAGCGGTAGACCCCCATTATCGATCCAGATCACATGAAAATAAGTTTTTAAGTGTGGCCTACCTTTTCGAATTTTCTAAACTTCCTTTTAAATTGCCAATGACAATTAAGGCCAAAATAAACCAATATTTATAGACAAAGTTGGCTTTCGAATTCAATTAGGGTTTATTTCGGTTGTGGGTTTGGGTCCCTGGAAAATATGTTTACAGTCACGTCACACACAGTATATGGTTTGTGATCTTTTAAGATTACAGTGACTTTGGCGAATCTGCCAATGCAAGGACAAACCTCCATTAAAGTCGATTAAAAGGCCAGCATTATTTGCATCTCTGACTTCCTCTGCAATTACAAACGAAATAATACCCTGTAACGTATTTTATTTAAACACAAAGACTGACCTTTCCTCAAGGTCATTAAATAACATTGAAACAAAAAAATCTCTTTAATATTCGTTTAAGCTCCGTCCGTTGACCGGATCAAAAAACGCCTGTCATCCTTAAAAAACTTCCATGTTAAAATGTCAGCCGAAGTAAGCTAATGTAATTTTGAAAATCGATTTTGAACTAAGTTTCTTCCTGGATCTCCAAACGTATATTTTTTGGAAAACTGTTTACGCGGCGTTGGTTTCTGCGAGGTCTACATTCATTAAGGGCCGTTGAAAGCCCCGCTACGTGATAGATGACCTGTTCAACGCGAATAATGGTCCATTCAAGTTACTTCAGAAACCATTTACCTTTGGTAGTCCACTATACCTAATTACAGAACGGATGGACATGATTGAGGGTGTTGATATGATTCGGGACATCCAAAAGGGACCAGGAAGAGTATTATGGAAAGTTATTAATGCCTCAATCGATTTTGATGGTGAAAATTCAATTTGGGCAACATTTTACATCTTTGTACCAAATTAATGTGCTTCAATGAAGATTGTTCTTTATGTTTTGAACTGCTGACGGACCTTTCAAGTGATTACAGATTTTTTTTTTGGTATTTTACCTTAAATTTCCAGGTGACTTTCCTTCTTGTGTCATTTTTTAATCATCTTTTTGTACCTACCTTATTTGATATTTTTTTTTTGTTCCCTGTGTAATTTGGATAGTTTTTTTTTTTGTTACAACGCTATTGTAGAAGTAAGTACTAACACAAGTCACGAAAATTAGTAATAAAATAAATAATCAAAATGTCCTCTTTACAACTATAAACTATTACAACTTATACTGCCATTTGAGAAATAATATTTCCAAAATTCATGGGACCTAGACGCATAAATTTTGAATTGGTCGAAAGCTATGAAAAACGTTAAGGTTCTTAAGTGATTCAATTACCTATATATAAATTTTAAAATTTAAATCTTGATTATGGAAACTTTAAATGAAAATTTTTACATTCAAATACGAAAATTGCCTAATCTAACAACTGACCTTGAAATCAGTAGTAGGTCACTCAACAGAACGAAAATGGCCAGAAAATTTTATCGCTGACTTCATGTCTATGAGACTTTAGGCAACCTAAGAAAGACTAATTACACACAGGTACGTTAATATTAATTACCTTACACCAACGACGAAGGTTGTTACATGCTTACGTAGTTACCTCTTAATTAGAACGTCTTGTTAGGTTTCGTTGATTTAGGTAATTAGCTAAGAATCCCAGGTTTGTTTGTATAGAATTGGGTACATAAAAGGTAAGTTAGTCGTCATATACATCTTGGTGTTGTAGTTGTAAGTTTTCAAGCATGTTATAAAATTAGTAGGTATTGTTGTAAATTTTAATAGTTTAGTTTTTTTTTAATTTTTCGGTTTTTGATACATTGCGTGATATAATGTTTTTGATTTTCTTTTCTTTTTAGTAGCATTGAATTTAATGTTAGTACGGTACACATACAATGTTTTTGTAATTTATTCTTAATCTCTAGTTTTAGACATCAACATAATTCGTAATAGCTCGCAACAGTACACGCCTTTTATTAATACGTTAACAGACTGTTGAAAATATATCGAATGTACAGAAACGGGTGGATCATCATCATCATCATCATCAGCCCCTTTCAGTCCACTGCTGGACATAGGCCTCTCCTATTGCACGCCACTGGGATCGATCTTCGGCCACTCGCATCCAGCTCCTGCCAGCCATCTTGCGCAAATCATCACTCCACCTTGCCTGAGGACGTCCTACATTACGTTTGCCGAGACGCGGTCTCCACTCAAGAACTCGTCTACTCCAACGGTCATCGGTTCTTCGGCTAATATGGCCAGCCCACTGCCATTTCAGCTTGCTAATCCGGTGGGCTATGTCGATTACCTTGGTTCTCTGCCGGATCACCTCGTTTCTGATTCGATCTCGCAGAGAAACGCCGAGCATAGCCCTCTCCATAGCTCGCTGAGTGACTTTTAGCTTGTGAACCAGCCGCACCGTCAGTGTCCACGTTTCGGCTCCGTATGTCATGACAGGTAGGACGCACTGATTGAAGACTTTCGTCTTTAGGCACTGTGGGATCGACGACGTGAAGACTTGACGCAGCTTTCCATATGCTGCCCAACCTAGCTGAATTCTTCTATTCACCTCGTTCTCGAAGTTGTTTCTACCCATCTGCAATGTCTGCCCGAGGTATACATATTTTTGAACGACTTCGAGAACAGCGCCGTGTACTGCAATCGGTTCCGGTAGTACATGTTCATTGAACATGACCTTGGTTTTATCCAAGTTCATCCGTAGGCCGATGCGTATAGAAGAGTCAGCCAGGTCATTCAGCATCCGTTGTAGGTCCTGCAGCGTTTCTGCTACGATGACGATGTCGTCTGCAAATCGCAAGTGAGAGATGTACTCGCCATTTATGTTGATGCCGCGTCCTTTCCAGTTCAGCGTCTTGAACATATCCTCCATTGCATTTGTGAACAATTTCGGGGAGATAACATCCCCTTGTCTCACACCTCGATGCAACGGTATCGGCCTTGTTTGCTGATCCTGTACTTGGACGGACATGGTGGCGGCCTCGTAGAGACATCTCATCACTTGGATGTATCGCCAATCTACTTGGCATCGCTGCAGGGACTCCAGAACAGCCCAGATTTCGACCGAGTCAAAGGCTTTCTCATAGTCCACAAATGCTAGGCACAGGGGCTGATTATACTCCTCAGTCTTCTGTATAATCTGCCGCACTGTGTGGATGTGGTCTATGGTGCCGTATCCGCTCCGAAACCCAGCCTGCTCCGGTGGTTGGAATTCGTCAAGTCTTCGCGCAAGGCGGTTCGTGATCACTCTCGAGAACAGCTTATAGACGTGGCTTAAAAGGGAAATGGGTCGATAATTCTTCAGTAGGGTTTTGTCACCCTTTTTGAAGAATAAGACGACCACACTCCGACTCCACGCCTCTGGAGTTCTCCCTTCAAACAGGACAGCGTTAAATAGCTTTTGCAGCTCCCTGAGTACCGGTTTGCTGCCTGCTTTTAGAAGCTCTGTCGTAACGCCATCCTCTCCAGGGGCTTTTCCATTTTTAAGCTGTCCAAGAGCGATCTCGATTTCGTCAATGCTGACTTCTGGCAGGTCTTCGGTGTAATGGCGTATTAAAGTGGCTCTAGAGTCCTCATTTCCGGGGTCAGGTCGAGATGCATGCGAAGCGTATAACCGGCCGTAGAAGTTTTCTACTTCCGAAAGAACTGCCGGCTTCGAGACAACGACTTCTCCACTTGCTGTGGTCAACTTCGTCAGGTGGCTTCTTCCAAGAGATTGTACGAACACTTTTGGCCCCCGGTTTTGCTCGATCGCTCTCTCGATTGCATGGGTATTCGAGCACCGGAGATCGTGTCGCACGTGTTTGCTAATCTCTCGGTTTAGAGCCCGCTTCTCTGACGAAGTGACGGGTGGGTTTTCACGTCGTCTCTTCATAAGCCCTAAAGTCTCTTCCGAAAGCTTCGACTTCTTGCCCTTACGCTGCATTTCACAAAATCTCGTACCTTCTTCCCTGAGAACTCGAACCACGTTTTCAAGGTTCCGGTTAACGTCGGTTGTGGTTTCCAGGGCAGCAAATCGGTTCTCCAGGTTTAACTGAAACGCTTCAGATCCCATTTTGATTTGAAACAGGGTTGGTCGGAGCCTGGCCTTCATCAAGCGGACTCGTTCGGCTCTGAAGTCGATATTCAGAGAGCCTCGGACGAGTCGGTGATCGCTACCGGTATTAAACCTATTAATCACGGAGACGTCTCTGAATATGTGCCTTTTGTCCGCCATGATGAAGTCGATCTCGTTCTTTGTCATAGTGTCGGGGCTTTGCCACGTCCACTTCCTTTGGGGCTGCTTCTTAAAGAATGAATTCATTAAGAACATCCCCTCCCGTTCGAGGAAATTGACGAGCATTTGCCCCCTATGATTCCTGTTTCCATACCCATGGGATCCTACTACCGATTCACTGCAATTTTGTACTCCCACTTTGGCGTTAAAGTCCCCCATAACAATGTTGAAGTGAGTCCTAGTGGTGGAGTGGAGGGCCCTCGATATATCATCGAACATCTCCTCCACCTCATCATCGGAGTGTGCCGAGGTCGGTGCGTACACTTGGACCACCTTAAGGCTATACCTCTCGGTGAGCTTTATAATGAGGTACGCCACCCTGTTCGACACACTCGACATTTCCACAACATTGTTAGATAGGGACTTGTTAACCAGAAACCCAACGCCACCTTGGGATTTTTGGTCTCCCTCACGGAAGTACATCAGGTGGCCTGATTTGAGAGTTATCGTGTCCTCCCCCTCTCTTCGGACTTCACATAACCCTAGTATGTGCCACCTGATCTTCCCAAGTTCCACCTCTAGTTGCGCTAGATGCGAGTCAAGCCGTAGCGTGCGTCCGTTGTACGTCGCCAGGGTCAGTCTGTTGTGGTGGCCTCCCGTAGCCCGGAGATTCTTAGCACCCCCTACCCCACCGTTACCATGGTCGCCACCATGACCAGGAATAGTGGGGCTGCCGGGAACTGGGGGCCGTGGCCTTCGTTTTTTGCCCATAGGAGGTATTGCCCATAATCGCCACGCTGGGCAGGCGGGTTGGCGATCGCAGGGCGAAACTTTTCGCACCGGTAACGCTGCTGCCCGTCACCGGCCTGCGGTACTTAATTTCGCCTGTTTGTAAGGGACGGATATACCGCCGTCGGTCGGTCGCCAGAGCCTCGTTCGTTGACCAGCAGGATGCACCGCGTGCAGGTGAGGTTGGCTTGGGGCGAAAGATGGAAGTTCGCCCCCTTACATCCCAAAGAAACGGGTGGATAGGAAATTAAAAAGGCAGCTTAATAGTACAGGCTAATCATGGAGAGCTGCTAAACACTCGCTGTCTTCTCGCGTGGCTTTTTGGTACAAGTCCTCTGTTCGGAACTTGTATCACTTCTGGACGTAAACCTATTCAGATAGCACCAAGTCATAGAAAACTGAAATAAATATAACATTTCCTGTAAAAATAATATTTTATGGATTTATTTTAATATTTTTTTCCTAAAGCCTAGTCACCTGTGGATTTACCTACGTCAAATGTTGGCAGAGGTTGAAAAATCATGGCCAGTTTTTTGGATACAAAGAAAGATTTACGTTTTGTAGTTTTACGGAAGAACAAATTTTCTTTTTTATTGGGTTGAGACTTCATAAAGCGAAACGTATTGCTTATAATTTAAAATTTAGTTGATGGGAAATAATATTAAGAGGTTTGTACGAAGGAGCAATACTGACACAGAAATCTAATGAATTCAAATAACTACCTAATCTATATAAGGGTTCGGGAAACTTTGATGAATAAATTGTTGATGTAAATTGTAAAATTCAAAAGAACCTAACCTGACGAGATATTGTTATAGTTAATGGTGTTTACCACTTCAGATCCAAATGTAGGAAAGCAGCCATCTTGAGGTAAAAAACACGGTAAAAAGTATTTTTGAGGGAGCTCATAATATGATTAATCTATACTTTTATTACTAACAACAGAGAACTGAATGGAAGTGAAAAGTGTGGTGGCTGATTGATGATGTATACGACGAGGAAAGCTATTGAGGTTGCTCATTCATTCCAGAGCTGTAAAATATTTCACCAATGTTTTCGAAAGTGTCTCCAGCTACGTAACAAATGATGTGCTAACACATTTTAAACGGGAACTGTCACAACACATTTTAATTTGACGAACATTTGAGCCAAGCAAGGTTTGTTGAAAAACGGTATAATAAAAATCAATTCCTTTTTAATTACATTACTGAAATGTTTAAAATATCTATCCTTCCGTATCAAAACGGTCAAATCAGTGTAAAAAGCTATACGAGGAATCGTAAAAGGTTTTCTGTTACCGTACTAGGCCCAGAAGTCATTAACATCTCCCAACAAAAATCCCTAAGTACAAAAGGCAGAAGACCAAAGCAATCCACCGATAAACCAAATTAACCAATCCCGTCCAACGGCTATACGTTGAAAATCGCAGGTAGCTGTACCCTTATAAATTTAATAAAACCCTTTAATTCAAGTAGGTTAGCGAATAATAGCAAGGGTTTAGTGCGACTCCACAATTTAACACGCTCCGATGGCGGAATTGAGTCGTAAAAATAGTGAGAAACGGACAGCAATCAGAGGTGAGATTAGATGGTGCTTCAGAAACATCGGCCCAGATATTTTCGGCGCCAGTAATTCAAAGCGCTGCTAACGATGCAAAGGGATATTGGAGAATACCCGATGTGTGGATTTCTAATTTTTATTTCAAAGCTAAAAGTTTATTTTTACTTCACAGAAATATTTGCTGATTCTTTTGTAGAATAAAACAAGATTTATTTCCAGATTGGATTACTTGGATAGAATTGGTCTTCTGAGCTTCTATAGCCAATTCGAAAACCGCATGTATTGGAAGGATACGATTGAAAACATTGCAAAAATGACAGTTTTACAATGTTAAGTGACAACACGTACATTATATTTTATTTGAGGATATATTGCAAGTATAATCATCACACACACTAAATGCAGAGTCAGAAATTTGCGGCAAAAGGTATCTTTAGAGGTATGGATCTCAGATTTCATCGGTGGGATTGTGTAGTTTTATTGAAATTTCTCTTTCACTTCGTAAATTTATATTTTCCTTGAAATATTCTTGAAGAATACCTGTTAAGGAGAATAACTGCTCAAGTTTAACAAAACGCTTACTCTTTGAAACCACTCTGCCACTTTCTCAGATATTAAAACGATATTGTATTAGGAAGACTTTTCCTAATTTTCGCAGTCATCATCCTAGAAGACAAATACTATTATTATCCAAATACAAAAATATACCCATGTCTATGTCAAAATTTCATGATTTCTTTGAATTGTTTGCCAGAAAGTTGGCTTTATTGTTTTGACTGTCGAAACGAATTATTTCCGCTACGCTCCGTGACCTATTAATGTTCTGGGCGACATCTCTTTCTAGTATCATTTTCAATCAGATAAATATCTTATTACGGTTATTTTATTCGTATTCGATTATTATAGGATTTCGATAAGGACATTAGAGACATTGTCGTGGAAAGTTTTTCGACTTGGAGAATTGAATTTAAATTGTTTTTTTGTTGATTGATCATATCGTTTTAGAAGTACTCTATAGATTTCTTGAAATTTGAACCATTTAAGGTCACTACCAACTTTCATTGTATATTCCATACCTCGTGCACATGATACTAATGTGTTGTCTTAACGTTACAAAAATCACAAGGCTAACGATTGCGCCTAGAGAATCGCAATGTCAACGCTTCGTCGTCTGCGCTTCAAAAGAACATTAACTTTACCCTGTATCTTGTATGTGTTAACCAATAAACACATATAAGGCAACACTCATAAAATGCCATGCCTAAACCAGACTATTACTAGGTTTCTCAGTGTGCAATTCAAAGCAATATCACTTTGGGAAATAGGAGCTCGAAACCATACCCAGTAGCATAGTCTAAGGTTCAACAATAGCATTGCTGTTTGATAGACTGAATTTGATACTGATGCTATCAGACGTACTTTTTTCAAACCTTGAGGAAAAACAGTCGAGAAGTTATGATGACGAATTATGTTCGAATAACAAGCCCACATAATAAAGTTAAGGAGATATTTCGTAAGTTAATCGGATATGAATAAGTTTAAGAGGCCCGACATAAGCCATTAAAGATAAATTCCCAATTGATAAGTGCTCATACGAGCAATAACTCGGAAATTACTTCCTTCAGTGAGTTTGTTCTGAGTTTTGCTCGATATAATATTGTGTGCCGAATATGTGTATAATACTACTTATGAGAATACGTAGACACTTTAGTGTATTTTTATACCGAAGACTTTCTTCTTTTTCTTGGTCCAAATAAATTTTCTCAATCAAGGAGCAAGCAATATATTATGCAACTTTATGATAAAATAAAAAAAAAAAAAACTTTAATGTTATAATATTAAAGACTATAATATTCAATAATTTCTCTAATTTCTTTCTTAATCTCTTTATTTTCATTCTTTATGTCTTAAGATTAGTCAAAATTTGTTGAGTTTCAACACACACACACACAGAATTAATAACTGTAGAAACACTTACACCCGGTTTCCGAAAGGCCGATCAATGTTAAAATCAATTTAATCTCTTGTCAAGTCATCTGATTGGTTGACTGAATTATTGAAAACCAATCAGATGACTTGACAAGAGATTTAACAGGAGATTAGTTAATTTTAGCGTTGACAAGCCTTTCAGAAACTGGGTGTTAATCATGTATACCTGATATGAATCAACCTTCATATCCATTATATGCGCTCACCAGTATCAAACTTCTTCTCAAAAAATTACATTCACAACCTACTTTAAATAGTCCGTAGATATTTGTAGGAAAGAAAAAGCAATCTAAATATTTACCAGTAACTATAAATACCGACTTTGTATGCCAATCTTATGTCAAGAACATTTTTTTTTAGATACACTCGGTGACTCCATTTTTTGCTCAACCTCTTTGGAAAGGATCCATCAATCATTATTGTGACGCACCGTCACTTAGTTGATATGTAATGTCATTTTATGTCAGCATAGTCAAAGAGATATTAACTGACTTGCTAAATTCGAATGGGAATCACTATATTCAGAATTTTAATTCGATTCCTGATTTGACATGACCTATTGTCATTTTGTGAAATAATGATACCACATATAACAGTGTAGTGATAAACACAAAAATCGATAAACAATCAGTGAATCAGTTTCAGGAAGGCATTCAAAAAAATTACGGCTACCGTATGGTATCCCATGTTGTCAAAGAAGAGGAAAAAATGAGTAAGCTAGATATGTTTATTGATAATAAAAATCACAGAATTCATAATAAATGTTACAGAAAGTAACAGTGATAGCGATAGCGATGACGGCGACAATTTATAAAATTTCTGTTTTATTTGTCATGTTCCTTCATGATCACATTTTATATTAATTTCACACACAATATTACAAAAGAAAAGTCTCAGTGGCGATTTCAAACTTATAATTAGAAATTATAAGTCCAGGTTTCCTCACGATGTTTACCTTCACCGTATGTCAGTGGTGTCTAAATAATCAAAGAAAGTACATATAACTCGGAAAAAGTCACATTGGTACTTGCCAGGTTTTGAACCCACACCCTAATGCATGAGAGGCGGGCTCCATAACCTCCGGGCTACCACGACAACTTGTTTATTAATAAGTACATTGTAAAGCAATGTTTAAGAATGGTATCAATACCAAAAATCTGCTCGAAGTAAATTCTCTGGGCATTGAATCAAGGTTCCAGACCATTTAAAATCGAGGTTTCATATAAACCCGGATACATAATCCTACAATATTGCAAAAATACTCGTATCCAATATTTGTTTTTGTAATCAACTGAATTACTCTCTAAAATTTATTATTAGATGAAAGGATGCAATCAATTTTATTCTAAAACAGACTTGAATAGCTGCAATCAAAATTATGTGAATATTCTAGAATGTTCATAATTGGTACCGTCAGCTTAATGGTTTCATTTTCATATCTGCATTTTTACGATCGCTACTACATTTTGCTGACATCAATCATTTTTATACTCTAGTTGATAGAATAACATAGTATTTTAGCGTTATTTTATGTAGCACAAAATATTCAATTTTATTTATTTTTGTATTTTATTTACCGTGATGCAAAACATTTGTTTTGAAACCATCTTTATCGTAAAAATTGTCGTATACGTAAATAGCAATCATAATCAACCAAAACAAGTATTTTAGTGTTTTATAACCTCATTTTGCAATGTATGATGAACTAGATTTACATTCTGCAGACTCGATTGAGATGCCCAAAAATATTTTATTTCAAAATGAAACAAGAAAAAACAATGAATTTAATAACAAAACTGCAAACGCAAGCCTGTGGTAACAATGCCGGGGATGCGGGGTAAGCGCAATGAGGCACCGCGACCTCTGCCCAGAGCAGGAGAAGGAACAGGGGGGTTTTTAGTCAGTAAGAGTCTGACACTCCCTCCTGCCCGGCCCTGAGCGGCAGAAGTCATTTGAAGATTTTCCCCTCACAAAAAAAGCCTGTGGTAACAATACCATTTCATTCGCTTCATTCTATGCCTTATTCGGTCCAATGGCATTATTCTTGACTAATGTTAATGTTGAAGCAACAAAAGACGAGCATTTGTCACTGGAACACGTCCCGTCAGTAGCCAGCCAACGTTAGTCTGCGGCGTAT
Organism: Spodoptera exigua; assembly: GCA_902829305.4. Taxonomy (NCBI): domain Eukaryota; kingdom Metazoa; phylum Arthropoda; class Insecta; order Lepidoptera; family Noctuidae; genus Spodoptera; species Spodoptera exigua. The sequence goes on along the minus strand of LR824616.2, from coordinate 5,904,267 downwards.
ATCCTTTGCCGTTTCCATCCGATTTCCCGCATTAGTAAGTTGGACGATTTGGGTCCAATGTTATTTATCAACCGACCACGATGATTCGTTTCACGATTAAAAAGACCCGAAGCTTTGTCAGTTTGATAGGTTTAACTCGGCTATATTATTTTAAACTTATATGTAGGTATACTGAGATAAAAGGTCTTCAATTTATCCTCGGTTTTGATCCGTGAAAAATCTCTTATCTTCTAGCTTCGATACGAATGGAATACAATATCGGTTTAGAGAAAATGCACAACGATTTAGATTCTATTGTTATTTATGTTATGTATTTTGAATGAGTAGAAGAGTTTAAGGGTTTGAACTTTTCTTTATCTTATTCAATGGAAGTTGTTTATCAATCTCGGTTTTAGTACAAACAAAAATAACTTTAATATTTTTTTCTTTATAATTAAATGACAATATAAAGCAGCAAAGCAGTTAAATTCGTCGTTCGTCTGTGTACATAAATCACATAAAAGCAGTGAAGCAGTTTATCTATGCTTAACAAATACTTACTTTATTTCTTTCCAATATCAGTTATAGTTTTTGAATTTAAAACATTAATTGAATAAAACATATAAATTACAGTAAACGCTATACGCCGCCATAATTGTTCCATGGTTACATAACCCAATCTTCAGAAATTGTTTTGGGAACTAATTCATTACTAAGTGGTTGTCAGTAATCATTAATTGTTTCTGTGTACACCGGTAATACCTAATACTAAACGAAAGCCTTAAAATAATTGGACAAATCGGTGAAATAAACGTTTTGGCTAAGCTTGGTGTCATTTTATTAAAAAAGTATTAAATCTTTCGAGAACTGCTTGTTTTGGCTCGTAGCCAGAAAAATGGTGGAAGAAAAGAAATGAAATAAGTTGGGAGCATTCCCCAGCACTTGTAACGTGAGCTGCATCTAAGCTATCAAATGTGGCGGATAGATAAACTGACAGTTGTTTTTTTAAGAATTTGTATCTTTTGATATATTTTCCTTTTAGACGAAGTCTTTTTAAAGAGGTATAATGTAAAGATAGTATGTGTATTAGGTTGCATGCTATGCCATTTACTACACTATTGCCACCTGCATGTAATTTTTTTAGTATACCCAATTTTACGCTAATTTCGTGGCTACAGTTAGTTGAACACAAAATTTACTATTTATAATTCTTAAAAGATACCTTAAAGATAAAAAATACTCTATTTTTAGAAATATTAACTTAAAGCCTCAATTTTTGCTAGAAGTCCAAACCTTACCATGTTAAAAATAAGACATTTTTTACAGTTCACGTATAGCCAACGTGCGGTTGACCGTATATTATCCTTTTCTTACATATAATTGAATAAAACATATAAATTACAGTAAACGCTATACGCCGCCATAATTGTTCCATGGTTACATAACCCAATCTTCAGAAATTGTTTTGGGAACTAATTCATTACTAAGTGGTTGTCAGTAATCATTAATTGTTTCTGTGTACACCGGTAATACCTAATACTAAACGAAAGCCTTAAAATAATTGGACAAATCGGTGAAATAAACGTTTTGGCTAAGCTTGGTGTCATTTTATTAAAAAAGTATTAAATCTTTCGAGAACTGCTTGTTTTGGCTCGTAGCCAGAAAAATGGTGGAAGAAAAGAAATGAAATAAGTTGGGAGCATTCCCCAGCACTTGTAACGTGAGCTGCATCTAAGCTATCAAATGTGGCGGATAGATAAACTGACAGTTGTTTTTTTAAGAATTTGTATCTTTTGATATATTTTCCTTTTAGACGAAGTCTTTTTAAAGAGGTATAATGTAAAGATAGTATGTGTATTAGGTTGCATGCTATGCCATTTACTACACTATTGCCACCTGCATGTAATTTTTTTAGTATACCCAATTTTACGCTAATTTCGTGGCTACAGTTAGTTGAACACAAAATTTACTATTTATAATTCTTAAAAGATACCTTAAAGATAAAAAATACTCTATTTTTAGAAATATTAACTTAAAGCCTCAATTTTTGCTAGAAGTCCAAACCTTACCATGTTAAAAATAAGACATTTTTTACAGTTCACGTATAGCCAACGTGCGGTTGACCGTATATTATCCTTTTCTTACATATTTTTCTGCTTAATCGTGTGTCCGAAATCACATTGAAGTTATGAAATAGCGCAAGGAAGGGAATCGGAGTGGAAATATATATCGCTAGTCTAATTTGAATAGGGAGGGTCGGGACCTCTCTCACTTGACTGAGGGTCGACAATGACACATAAATTACTACTTTATATGTCCGGCTACTCTGTATCTCCGTTCAGCGATGCCAAAAAGCTTTAAAAATATCTAGGCAAGTGAAATTTTGGGATAGCATAATTTCGTTGTTTTTATGAAGCTATATTTGAGAGTTTTAAAAGCAAGGACTAATTGCTCGGGTTGTTCCTCACGCGTTTACAAATTATGAAAGTGTTCTTCTTGTAATTTAATACACAAAAATAATGGAAATCTGAGCATTGTTCCAGGGTTCAAACCGAATTAGGCTTTATTTTTGGAATAATTTGTTATGTACTTTATATAATTATTTTAATATGATCTACAAAGGTAGTTTGTATTCGCATTAATGTTCACTAAATAAATGTCTAACGGAAATCTGACTTTCCCAAACTAGTGGTACAGGTTGTGCGCGGTCTTGTGGACAGCGAGCAAGCATAGCTCGCCGCCTAACCATAACTAAATAAATATATAAAACTTATTATCTACATAACATGATATAAAATCAATTGAAAAGATTTATATAAAAATCAATTTTAACATTACTATCCTTACTTACCACACACAACCTAAAAACCAATTCTATTTCAAATATAACTGTCTATACAAATCTAATAATCCTTTCGTAAATCGGTCTCCGTACTCAGTAGAATCTCACTCGAAATTTCAAACATGGCTGCCAAATTCAGACGAGAAGCAATCCTGCTATAATCGCTTAGTGCTACATCGTTTTCCAATTGATTTAGGAGCCACGCAGTTATCGGTAAATGTGTATAAGCTTGCACAAGCTTGCTTTCGAAAATTCACTATTCCGCATTCCGTGACATTTCTGTAACTGGTCATTCTTGATTTTGATATTTGACTGGACTTCTTATGACCTAGTTACAGAACCTAAACGCGTAATGTCAAGAAACAAAAAACAACAAAATCCTGTCTTGTTGTTGCCAATTGCCAAATATTTATATACAAAGAATTTTACTTTTTTTAAATTTTAATTTTGCTTCTATCTGAAATACAAAAATTGTGATGTACAATATTTTTTTTTGTCAACAGTCATAAAGAGCAATATGCGGCATCAGACAACACTGCCGATCACCAAAGTGGGACCCACCGCATCACTGAGGGATGCTGAGCCGGACTTCATAGGACCCATAGAGAACGTCACTGTCGCTCTTGGGAGAGAAGCTGTGCTCACCTGTTCTGTTTCAGACCTTGGAGATTATAAGGTAAGAATAAAACAACTTTTCTGTAAAAACTAAATAATGTTCTATTTTCATTAGATTTAGCATAACATCATTTCTGTCTACGAATAAAAAGTAAGTAAAGTTAATCTATGTAATCGCATTTAATACTGTTATTTGTAAATCTTAATAGATAAAACTTCCTTGAGCTTTAATAAGAACGTTATCATTCAAAGAAAGGAAGAAGTCAGCCATCGCAGCAAAATCTATCATTGGCCTGCAACCTGATAAATAAAACTGTTTCATTTTATCGTTCCAGAAAAGTCGAAGCTAATGATTAAACACGAAATATTTACATCTATTAAAATATCAATATTATGGTAAAGTAATGATCTTCTTCATTACAAACAATATTATACGAAAGTATAGGAAAATTATGTCAATTAGCCGTCAAGACTCGATGAACGTTAAAATACTCTTTTATAGCCAGTGAAGCAATGTTATTTCAAGATAAAGCTAATGGCTCTGACCTATATCGAAGAAGGATTTGCAACAATAAAGAAAAGATTGCCCTAATTACTGTATAGATAAAAATATATTTAATACTTATAATCCTTCGAAAAATAAATGAGAAAATGTTGTTTTCAGACTTAAATAGGTCAAATGAAGATTACGTGAACAAAAAAAAATCGACAAAAAAATTTTCGTCCACATCATTATGACCCCCCTGCCTTGTGACAATTTATGCCTTAGCTGATATAAACCTTACGACAATAGACTAAGGTGTACTTGTCTAACTTGTGCTAAGGTAAGCCTTAGCACAAGTTTAGATTAACAATACATACCTTGAACATAATAAAATATATGAGAATACTTATACAGGCCGATATTATAATTTGTGATTCTATTCTATTCTTAACTTTGTAAAAATTGTAATAAGTAACATTGTAACATTGAGGTCTTTACAGAAGCCAGGCATTAATAATACTTACATTTCATTTATATGGCAAATATTTATTAATGCAATCAAACAAGGTTTTGTAGCTTACCAACCCAATCTACCAATTGCAAAAATTTCAAGACCTAAAAACAATAAGCCAAACTTACCAACTCCGTATTTTTTTACCCCATAATCACAATGGTTAAACTCGGGCCAGTTAATCTTAGCATAAGACCTACTTCAAATAAACATTTTCGCTCCAAAATCCAACAATCTGAGGTCTAGATTATAATGTAAGCCACTTCAGAGTCATAAAATAAACATCAACAAAATTCCTTCTCGAAAATAGACAATAAAATTTGATCTTCCTCGTCTTGTATTCGCTTGTTCAGAAATAAAAGATTTCGTACAAAAACATATTTTATAGTTGACAATATATTTTTCGTTTAACCTTTCGTATGTTTTAAACGTGGATCCACGCGAGACACAATGTATTTTCTATTGTGTCTTATAAATCGACATTCAACGGGATAAGCACTTCCGCGCCAAATTAGTGCGTGGCGGAATAAGCTCCGGCGCGATCTCATGGCTGAGTGGAAGCAGCGACTGTCGCAACCGAGGGCCGGGCACGCTACTATAGCAGCGGTAAGACTCCTCTTTGACGAGTGGCTTGAGAGACGCCACGGCGTCCTCACCTTCCGCCTGACTCAGGTGCTTACCGGGCACGGTAGCTTCGGTAGGTTCCTGTTTCGGATCCAGCGGGAGGAAACGCCCGAGTGTCGTCATTGTGAGGACCACCTAGAGGATACGGTGGAGCATACGGTAGCGGTATGCCCTGCCTGGGCTGAGCACCGCCGTATCCTCAGGGAAGTGATCGGCGGCGGCGACCTCTCGCGCCCGGCCTTAGTCGAGGCCATGGTGCGGAGTGAGAGGAACTGGGACGCCGTCTCCTCCTTTTGTGAAGCAGTCATGCTCGTTTAGAGAGAGGCGGCCCGCATGAGGGAGCAATCCTCCTCCTCACGCCCCAGCAGCCGCAACTGGCGACACTACAGGCGTCGGGGATCAAGGGACGATCTCCGGCCACCGTAAGCACGGGCCTGCGGTCGGCGAGTAAGGGCAGCTCGCCGCCCGACCAGAACCAGGCCTGAGCGTACGGCCGCGTAGCGTTCCGCGCGCGCCTCAAAGAGCCATTAGACCACCACAGATGGGGCCCTAAAGGGCTGATGTTCAGCCGGGGTTGCGGGGTAAGCGCAATGAGGCACCGCGACCTCGGCACAGAGCAGGAGAAGGAACAGGGGAGTTTTTAGTCAGTAAGAGTCTGACACTCCCTCCTGCCCGGCCCTGGGCGGGAGAAGTCATTTGATGATTTTCCCCTCACAAAAAAAAAACGGGTTAAGCACTTATTACCTAAGTATACATATTTTGTGTAATAAATATTTGGCAAAGTAGGCTCTTGGTGTTATAATAAGGGGATAAAACTAATATATTGTTTTCGTATAATTCTTGATATAAGCATAATAAAGACTGATCACATATATATCAATGGGAAGTGCATACTTGGTTCGACATTAAACGCAAAAATTTTACCACATAAATATGACGCCTAGTAAAATAAATTACAACTCGTTGGGACTACGTCTCTGGACCTAATTTTCTAAGTAATCCCGACTCACTGAAAATTGGTAGAAATCAAATATCACCACTATGTAATTTAATATGCCAGAAGATGATGAAAAAGGCTCTCAGATACCTTTGAGGGGCTTACTAAAGTTTGTCTTTCTCAAGAGCGTGCTTCATCCACATTATCAAGTCCCACTTAGTAATCAGAGCTTAACACAGTCAACTTTAAGGTCACTCAGATTATACTAAAGAGGTTTATACCAAACTTACTCTCTTAAAACTTTAATGAAATATGTTCACTTGATATTTTAAACGACGGCCGTAGTTTCTTAACTTTCAAAATTAAACTCGGCTATGCAAAATATTACTGTTTCGAAAATATCCAGAAAACTCTTCGTTGCAAGGCTGTGGATGAAATACATTATTTCTCTTCATTTTATAAATAAGTTATGATGTGTAAGTCAAAACTCGGGAATATAAATGGCCAATCTCGGTTTGTTGAAAAGGAAATTAATGATGTTTCAATCCAAAACACTTAGAAACATTTATCTGTCTGAATTCACCATTCATGATGTGTTTTTGCGGCGCAGTAGTAGTTCGTAAATAACCCTCGTTTATCGAAGATCCATTTAGTGTCGTCGTTCATGAAAAACGAGCTCTTTTCCTTTTAGAAGCAATCGATCAATTGCAATGTCATTTAAACAGAAGCGTGCTACCGTACGTTTGATCCTGACTGGTCGGTCGGAGCCGCAACTTTTTTTATTACGTACTCTAATGGCTTCTCGGTACATTTCATGCCTACTTTGCCAAATATTTTTACTTTCCTGTTAAACAAAATGATTATGTAATTTCTCTTTGATAAGTCTGTCAATAAGCATATGTTTGCTATTCAGACTTTGAGCTGAAAATGTTAATATTGTATAAAGAATAAAAATGCAATGTTTTTACGTATTTTGTTTAAGGTAAGGAAACATTTTCGACACGTTGAGCATGAAGGTAATGCCACGACTTATGGTGACTGAGCCATCACACCGAAAACCAAGCCACCTGACCTCCCTTGGTATAAGAAATGTTCAGAATATATAAACAACTTATACTGGAAATATGTAATCTTATTTTCATCGTCTGAACGTTATGTTGCTGTTATTTTTTTTAATCTTACTTAGTGATCATGTACCGTGTATGACGTCACATTTCTCTCTGATGTCATATACAATGTTTCTGAACCATTCATCCAGATCACTGGTTTGCATGAATCTGAAATGAGTAAAGGAATGTTTAAGTAAATATACATAATAATGTAAGAGCATCCTCGTGTTATTTTTATGTACTACGTATACACACGAAAAGGTCAGCTCGCTACCACGGCCTCTGCCTCTGCCTCACGCTGCATGAGTGTTGGCTATCGGAGACCCAATCCTTACTCTCCCCCAATCTCTGCCTAATCCTTAAATCTCCCAAAACCTAATCCCTAAAAGGTCCTACTCCTCCGTTGTTGCGGGTGTCTATTGGCAGCACTTATTGCTTACTGTCAGGTAATCAAAATGCTCGTTTGCCACCCTATCACAAAAAATCATGTTGTGGTTTAATTGAAAATGAAGTCCGTCATATTGTCGAGCCGTTTTCTGGTTTCGTGTCTTGGAAACAACGGATAATAAATAAATTTAATACAAGTACTGAAAACAAAATCAGTGCCGACCCTAAGCTTAATTAAGAAATAAACGAGGAAGGAAGAAGTTCCAAAGAAGAGGCCTTATAAATTATGAAATTACTTTAACATTTTTTTTCTGTTATTCAAAGATACCACTCAAGCATAAAGTATTGTATAAGGAAAATAATCAGATACAATCCAAACAATATTTAAGAATGGGACTAATATTCGTCTGTTTTTCTAGAAACTATCATTGCTTGAAATTACAGTGGTACGATATGGTCAACATAAATATCGATTTTATGCACAGGTGCATTGACTTTGTTACAAAACTTTTATCCCTCATCACTTCCCCTAACAATCTTCTTCTCACTTCCATTCCATTCTTGTTATCATTACATTTTACGGACGCAATAGAACTGAATGACGGCCGTTTAATTTCCGAGGGACCTTGCAACTTTACAAGCCCTTAGTAATAACTGTAAGTAAAACGGTAATTGTAAATCAGGCAGGGATGTATACTCGTAAATGAGAGTGCAAATTTTGTCGTCTGCTCCAATTTGTTCCCAATCCCGTGCTCTGGATCTCGCTGGTCCCGTGCTCAGCCAACCGTCAAATTCATTTGCATTTCACCGAAGCGTTATCTCATTACGATTTGTACATTCCTTCAACTCGTGGACTGTGTAATAATTCATGCTTTTCGTAAAACATTGTGTATTTATAAAATTGATGTGACGGCGTCAATACGTATTTACGGAATTTATTAAAGGCTTTCAAGGCTGTTGAGGTTTTAAAGCTTTGTTATTAAATGAGCCGTTTTGTACTGTCATTTGTGCTGTTCAATTCATAATTCAGAGAAGATCGCTGTGTGTGATTTCAGTTTCGTACGAAATGTGAAATTAAATTTAAATCTACGAATTCGTCGGATTGTTTGTGAAATCTGTTGGTGAATTAACTTGAGGAGCTTTTTAAATGAAACGACAGTCTAGAGATTTTTGTTTGAATCCTATATAAAGTCTAGTCGGCTAACGGCTTAGATGTTTGTTGTATTTTCGACACACTTTTTCTTTCTTTTCTTTTTGAATTAAACCTTGGATTAACTTCTTCCATTTAAGCGTTGTTTTTGTGCAATTAATTTTGTAAAATTGTACTTCTGTAATCAATATATAATAATATTAATTGAAAATAGAGTTAGGCTAAAATATTTAAGAAGGTATTTTAATTTATTTTAATAACGTTGGATATAGATTTTCTTTACATTTCATGAAACTCGTACCGATAATTTCGTGATATTTTTTAAAAGAGTACGGTACGTGTTAATTTAATGATATAATATGGTTATATTGGTACTTATTTATTAAGATACGAAGTAAAAACCAGATATAACGGTCATGATTACTGAATTTTAAAATCACCAAACCTATTCGAAGTCAAATTAACTACATATTAATCGTTCTGACTACTTATAATACCCATTGAAGTAGGTGTCCGTTGAACCTTCGTACCTGCCGTACGACACCATCATCATTGTCATCATTAGTCATGACTCCCCACTGAACTATGGGTCTCCTCTTATTACAAAGAGTTTCCTCCTCCATGCTTGGCAATAAGGTTAGAGATGACAACTACAGCTATCTATCAAATTTAAAATGCAATCTCTTAGACGGTTCTTTTGATGCCACAGATGGTGTAAAACTAACACAGTATTGTGTATCACCGTGTGATAGTAGTTGGTTACCGAAGGCCCAATCCTTCCCTCGCCATCCCGGGGCGGAGTAGCAACCTACTGATAACCCGTCTAGTGAACGTGGGCTCATTTGCCGTTATCCCATAAAAAATCCATCCAGAAGTGTATTTTCTTCTACAGCAGAAGGCATTTAAATAAAACTAACTGAACTTTACTCTCTTTACACTCTTTAAATATCAATGTTGTTTACAAAAGCATTCACATGAAAACTAGATGCAGTAGGTTAGCGTTGTAAGTTGCATATTCATGGTTCAAGTGTCATACAGTATCTGTTGCTGTTGTTCAAGCCAGCTCACTGAAAGCTGCACATGTTTAGAATTCATTACAAGCTTTGCTTCGTATTGTTGTGTGGAGTGGAAAGTACACCAAGATTCTATTCTCGGTGTTCTTTCCTTGTTGATCGCATGACTGGTTTAGCGATATGAGGTATTTTGATAATTAGTTCGTGTTGTGACCTTTATTTTACGACAACCTTTTACGTGGTGGTCACGAGGAAATTATCACTTATCTCCTAATGGCATTGAGCTAGGCATTTCCTTTTACTTGTTATTCTTTATTACTTACTAGCTTTTGCTTGCGACTTTTTTCACGTGGAAAAGTGACTTCCTGCAGATTTTTAGTTTTAAACAGTCAAATGTCTTTTGGCGTGTAAAAACTAAACCGTTGTGTTTTGCCTTGTGAGTGAGTTTACCGGAGGCTCAATCCCTCCCCTTCCCCCCATCTCTACCCAATCCTTAAATATCCGAAACCCTTATCCTTTAAAGGCCGGCAACGCACTCATAACCACTTTGGTGTTACGGGTGTCCATGATGGTAATCAGTATACTTAATCGCAGTACTATCACATAAAAAAAATATCAATTACCAAGATGGTGTAAACGCAAAAAAAAACTTTTATTTTGTTTATACCTCAACACGAAACAGACTTTACGGCTTCAAGTTAAATTTTCACGAGATAATTCCCTAAGATCTAAGCACTTTGAAAACGTTAATCGACTTTCCATGTTCAACCTAATCCTCTTGAAAGTTCATAAGTCAACGAGGAATCAATAAATCCGCATATTCTGAGGTAGTGAAGTCAGCCTTTTTCTTCACAAAGAGATTGGCAGCGTTTGCAATTTCTCCCACAAGCTAGCTAACAGCCGACTCATCACGATTTAAATCCGTGTCTACATAGAACCTTCTTGGTATAAACTAAACAGATTTTTACATTGTGTAAGCTACTGGGTTTTATTGCACCTTCCTGCTTCTGTTTAAGGTTGATTTAAGACTGTGATTTTTGTGTTCTCATTATGATAAAAATTTAAGCTGTGTGTTGTTCGATTGACAAAGAGACTTGACTTTTCTGGAGGGGACAGCGGCCCTATCTGGTAAAATACCATAAATAAAAAGAACCCGAAGCCTAAGACCCCAACTCTTAAATTCCAACAACCTCCAAAAAGCAACACTTGTAATTCCTTTACGTTGGCGGTTACTTACGGGGACGCCGATTGCTTACCATCAGCTCACGTCATGGTATTTTTAGAGACTTCAGAATTCATTGTATTCAACATTCACTTGCATGACAAGACTTTATAAAAAAATATATATGTAAAAAAAACGTAAATACGAGTATAAGGCCCATAGCACCAGTAATTGACTGCCTATCAGACCTCGAAGGCCAAGAAGAAGATATAATCTATTAATAAATGGGACTATTAATATCACATGTAGGTTTCCAAAGGCAACAAAATATATTAAAGTTGTTTACTTACTTATGTAAATGGAGGTATATCAAAAATAGCTAAAGCAATATAGGAATATGATTTATGTGTTTACGTATCCATTTCACGCTTGCTTGAAGTAAATAAGTTACATCACATAAATAATAAATGAATATGACCTTACGATATTTATAACGTACTTTCGCCCAAAAATTGTTTAGATTGTGTTAAATTTCGATTTGGATTTTATGTGGATTATTTTGATATTTTTTATTACCAGTTTTTTATTACTTTTCCGTTAAAAAGAAATATATATTTTAACAAAAAATATACCCAACAACTAAGTTGATGTTCAGCTACCGTTTCCATTTTTGATTGATTTATTTAGAAGCTGATATGAGTAATTAACTGCGAAAAACACGTGTTTTCATGTATTCGTGCAATATATAGTATATGTGGCCATCCTATCCCATCTAACAGTCTCTGGCGAATCTTTGCACTGGTTCTCTTCCTATCTTCAGGAGCGTCAGCAGTCGGTTAAACATGGTGATATTTCATCAAGTTGGCGCGAATTAAATGCTGGTGTTCCTCAAGGCGGCATACTATCACCTCTTTTATTTTCAATTTTTATTAATTTCATTACTTCTGACCTCCGGTGTGCGTACCATCTGTATGCAGACGATTTACAACTGTACTGTCAAATCAGTATAGATAACTTGCCTGATGCTATCACAAAAATCAATGGCGACTTAGCTGCCATCAACAACTGGTCGGAAAGGTTCGGTATTGCTGTAAATCCTAACAAGTGTCAGGCAATTATCATAGGAAGTTCTTGTTCTCTAAATAAAGCTGACAGCTCATCCTTACCAGCTGTTCTGTTCGACGGTGCGGTCATTCCGTTCAGTGGTGAAGTAAAGGATCTGGGGTTGCTCATGGACAACAATCTGAATTGGCAAGCACAAGTCACCAGTGTGTGTAAAAAGGTGACCGGATCGCTGCGGGCTCTTTACCGGCTAAAAAACTTGCTTCCCTCCACCACCAAGTCAATGTTGGTGCAAGCCTTGTTCCCTATAGTAGATTATGCTGATGTCTGTTACTATGACCTGAATGCAGATCTCCTCAACAAACTTGACCGTCTTCTAAATAACTGCATTCGTTTCGTATTCAACCTGCGTAAATATGATCACGTTTCTGCATATCGGCTGCAATTGAAGTGGTTGCCCATACGCCAGCGCAGGGAGCAAAGGGCGCTAACCACTCTTTTTTCCTTTCTTGATACTCCTTCTTTGCCTAGTTACCTATCCTCGTACTTTCAATATACATGCGCAAATCACACCAAATATCTTCGTTCATCTACCAACCGTCTCCTGAATTGCCCTACTCATCGCACTAATTTTCTTCATTCTTCTTTCTTTGTCCAGTCTATTCTTCTGTGGAATGCGCTCCCCCCCGATATCAGGATGTCACCCAGTCGTTTGTCGTTCAAGCGGAAAGTTCGAGAGCTCCTGTTAAAGAGAGTGGCAGAGTCATCAGGATCATAACATTATATACATAGTGTGTGTATGATTGTATGTATTTATGTAACGTTATATGTAAGTTCATATGTAAGTATACATATATGTATTTACTTGGTATTGAATGATATATATATGTATTATTTGTGTAGATTTATTATAGTGGTATATACATTCTTCAGCCTGTTACAAATTCAATAATTTCATGCTCGCTTCTTGCATCTGCCATTGGTATTCTTCTCTGCATCACCCAAAGGTCAGACTGGTAGAGAATGCTCAAAGCATTAAGTCCACCTTGTGCATGAAGCTTATAATAAACAAATAAATAAATATGTATAGTCACACGTCATCAGCGTATAAGTGCCCACTGCTAAGCAAAGGCCTCTTCTTACACGGAGAAAGTTTGAAAAATTATATGTCCAGGTTGCCTTACGATGTCCACTTTATGTTAGTGATGTCTAAATAATCATAGAAACTTCCTAAGGGCTCAACTAACCTAAGGGCCACTATCACATAACGGCAATTTAAGATATCAAAATAATATAATATATATAAGAGTCAACTGTGATTTCGGAACAGCTTTTAACGAAGATTGTTACCAACCAAAAAGGCTTGAAAAGCAGTTTTAATTTGTTCGGTGTTGCGGTTCACAGTACAGATCGACAACGCTTTGTCTTTAAAACAAATGGGATTAGTATCAATACCCATAGATACAATTCAATGTTTATAATGAAACGTATTATCTTATCTCAACAATACCTTTGAATGCTGACGCTATGTAATTAATTATAATTAGTAGAACAATGTATAGTTAAACTATTAATTAGTCGACTGACACGATACTATTGTAATGCTAACAATATCTGTAACATACGGTTGCCATGGATACAATGGTGATAATGATGCTAATAGAGTTATTGGAGACAATAAGGATTACTTGCGTAATAGGAACATATGCATATTTTATACTCTTAGTGCTAGGCAGTACAAATATCAGAACTACATACTAGAAAACAAATTCCCTTTCTCTGTCCCTACATAGGGATTTATAGACAGTGAAAGACTCTTTGTTTCATATGTAAGAACACAGGGATGCACCTATACTCAAATCTTTAAAACTACGCAACGGATTTTAATGAGCATTTTTTACAGATAGAGTAATTTAAAAGAAATATATATATATAAATAGTGGAGAAATTAAGTAACACGCGAAGCCGGGATGGTTTTAATTTTATTATAATTAGGTGTACTTATGTTTCCTTTTGTTAACATTTTGCTGTATGTCATGCATAAATAATAAAATTAAATAATGAGTGCACTTCCATCATAGTACTATCAAGGAAAATTGTTCAACGTGTCTCTGTGAGTTGGCTTAGATTCATCGTACGCCTTCCAAAGGTCCGGGATGTTCTGATCCCGTGAAAGAGAAGAACAAATAAATAAGCATTTTTTATAATAACTATCGTGAGACATACTAAATTAACTAAAAATCGCGGGTTACTCACGTATGTATATTGAGAAAAGCTCTACTAGTTTCGAACCACAGAGGGGTTCTTCCTCATGAGCAGCGTGCGCGGACGCGGCGACGTCGCGCAGCCTACTCCGACTCGTAGGCTGCGCGACGTCGTGACGTGAGTAACCCGCGATTTTCAGTTAATTTAAATAAACATTTCGTTAAAAAAATATATTTCAACAAATAATATGATATTATTACTTTTTTATTTGTGAATATAATGGATAATAAAAACTACGGACCTATGGCTTATTATAGCGATGGTCTGTTCTTCGAACAGAGGCTAAATATTGCCATCTAAGATGGCAATGCTGCCTGAGTTCTGGGAACTCTCCCAAGGTTGTTAGTAATTTTTAGGTTTCATTTAAATTAAATAGTTTTCATAAAAAAATAACTTGATTTTCGCTGAACGACGGGTATGGTTGTAAAAAAGCCCGACTTTGTTTTAATAAATTTCGAAGAGTTTATGTTTGTTACTCGCCGATATTGTAAATAGCTGTATCCAGAATCTGTTTCGCGAGAAAATAGTTCGAAACTTAATTTTGAAGTTGTTTACTTTTGATGGTAAACACTACTAATAGCTGTGGTTTCGCTCTCGTAGTAATAACATTTCCTCGGAAATAAAGACTTTAGTTTGAATAAATTCCTGGTATTTGCAAAGAAAAACTGAAATTTATTTAAAATTTTGCAGAACATCATTTAGTTATAACATTTCTTTTATTTATAGAATAATTCAGGTCATCTTTATTTTAAAGTAGATTGTAGGAATTGACACTAAAAACGTAAAAAAAAATACTAGACTTTTTTCATAATTAAAATCGTGTCACTAGCGTTGAACCGTTGCCTAACTGTTTGATACATATGACCATTTGGCCACGGGGACTGGTTAGATAAAAATTGATCACAAAATACAAAAAAAAAACTTAACAAATTTGATTAGTTTCAAAAGCCAAAAACACATTTTTAGCCATAAATATCCTCGTCATCATTAAAAATAGACTTAATATATGTAAGTCTGTGAGTGCCTAATGAAATGTTTTCAACTAGATCCAAGGTTATATCAGCCTTCTTCCAATTCAATCAGGTCAATAAGTAGGTATTGTGAAAGTAAGGGCACGGTGGAGCATACGGCTGCCATGGTTCAAACTGCGGAGTGTGAGGAACTGGGAAGCCGTCTCCTCTTTCTGCGAAGCAATGATGCTCGCAAAGAAGGAGGCGGAGTGCGTGAGGGGACTATTCTTCTCAAGTCTCAGCAGCTATAGTAGGCGATACTCCAGACGTCAGGGTTCTAACGACGATCTCCGATTAACCTTAGCGTGGGTCTGCGGCAGTCTGCGATAGTCCATGGGTCTGCGGTCATTGATGATATTTCCTGCTCAAAAAAAAGACCATGTCGATAAATAGTTGTCAAATATGTAATTGTCACGCAACTCAAAAACTTTTGATACAATGTAACACCAAAATCAAATTCAATACAAAATTCCATTACACGCTTAGCCAATAAAATAAGAAAATTAAATGCATATTTATAGGGAATAATAAATCACATGGCAAAAAAGGGCTCACGAGATTATATGAATTGCGTATTGAATATTCAGCCAAAGGCACTTTCGCAATCATGGCGGCATTGTGAAAATACAGTCTATATTTTCCTTTACATGCCAACACAAGATGTATTCGTAATTGTATTTACACGGTACTTTAAAAGCCTAAATAATTTCGGAGGTTTGTATTAATTGTACAGTATTACTTCGTTGGATGTAAATATGACTAGTTGGATGTATATAAGGCCTCGGGAGTCGATAATAATTTATAGTCGATACAATTTTACAGACACATGACATCTAAACCCAGGACAACAATTTATGGATTACAAAGAGTGCGGGAAATGCAGAAATTTGGAGCGTGTTGCACGATAGTTGGTTTTCCAACCAAAGCGCAATCCGTGCCATCAAATTTTAGAACCTTATCATCATGAGCATCCTGGTCATGACCCTGGTCAAAGCGGGAGAAGGAATAAGGTGGTTTTCAATCAGTTATGAGTCTGACATTCCCTCTTGCCCTACCCAGAAGATTTTCACAGCCCAAAAAAGTTCCTCACTTTCCACTATTAGACCATAAGCGTCAAGCATATGAAAGTGTTTGCCACGATATGCACATTTGTAAGGCAGATGATAATTCGTAGCTTAAAATGTCCAATTTTATCAGAGAGCTCCTCTATCTAGTCTTTGTCAAAAGTAGAACACATTTGGGGATTCGTACAACACCCATGCTTGAGTAGATTTTAGTAGTTACAAAATTCTTACTCTGTCTCCATCACCCCGCTATCGGTGGTCATATGTTTATAATTAAGCACGTTCTACATTCTGTGTTATACTATAAGCGCCTGAATGACAAGGATTTCATGCGAATATCATAGAATATTCAAATATCGTTGGATATTGATATCGACCTGACCATCTCTAGAGGTATAGAAATTAATTTTCCTTTGAGGTTGAACCGTATTCCATACTACAGAGTAAAATACCAGATATTGGCGAGCTTGCATCTTATATGTTAGGATACATATTTTAAAGTATACTTAATTTTATATTCTATAATCTATACTTAAAATATTGATGGTAGAATTTGCGCCAAGGCAACTGTTAATTTTTTCCATGAATCACTTAAAGAAAGAACTTGTATATAGCAATATTACATTTATAAGTCTTTAATAGACAATCTCTTTAATACTCCACATTTTCGAAAGTTCAATCATAATAAGTAATTCAACATTTATTTATGGCTTCCTAAATTCCAAGAGAATTGTGTTCCATAAAGATTAGATATTAAGATGACGCTGGATTTATTAAAATAAGCGTCCCTTTGTAGGGGTGACAGTCTTTATAGAAATAACAGAAAATACAACTTCTTAGAAACACTTGAAGAGTGACTAATCATAAAAAAGACAAATTTATATAAAGTACTTCTTGAGCTTGTTGTTTTCCAGTAAAATAACCTAGTTAATTAACCATTTGAATGAGTCAACAGATAAAATTATTTATTCAAGAAATAAATAAAGTAAACGAATTCTATTTAGTAACCTATTTTTAGATTTATTCGGAAAATGGTCTCTAAGTAAAAACTGTTGAGAGGAAAAGTAACTGTAATTAATAACTTAAATAATTATTTTCAATTGTGACATGAAATCTTTAAACAGGATTATCAACTGAGTGAATAGAGAATCTATCCTTGAACAATAGCATGACATAATTCATCTAATGTTAGCGTAAATCCGATACATTTCGTGCCACCAGACAATCACCAAAACGTCAATGCTTTATTTCTTATCCACACAGACAAAACCAAGCCTCCAGTTTTATCGTCAGAACTGCTTACGAGTGATATTCTTGGAATATTTGTCATAGTCTGTGTTCGATTAAGATTTAGGTATAGATTTATTTATATGCAATGAATGTAGTTACTAATTATTAGGTGTTAAGGGTTAAGTATAAAGGTTCCTTTACCATTCGGAGGAAGGCTTAAGTGAATCGGTTGCTTATGGATTGGCGTACTCCACTTAGCATTATGCGACCTAGGGGACGATGATTGCTTACCGCCAGTCAAGAAAGTGGCCAAACACTAATCCGAAACAAACAACAAGACTAAACATTCAATATTTTGTCTTAAAATGGTGATATGTCATTAGTAGAGGTACTTAACGTCGAACCTAATTTTATACCGAATATTAAAACATCTTGTTTAAGTTACATTAAACAATAAATGAGTTCTTAACTTCTGAGCATATTTTTATTATAATAATCTTTTCCTGCTTCAGACCGGTCGACATTACTTCCCTCTTTCAAATCAGATAATAATAAAATCAGTCGAACAAATACGAAGTGTGGCTGTAAAACCATTTTCTTCATCTCTTTATATTCTAGAATTTGTACTTATCTTTAGTAATGTAATTTCATTTGATTTCTCACCTTTTTAAATGAATCCATTCTGTTTTTTTGGCGGGCTTTAGTAGTAATGGATGGAAAGATGACTAATCAAAAGAATTATGTTTAATGGATCTAGAAATATAAAGATTAGTTTTTAAAATTCAATGAGTGATAATCTATTTTTTTCGGTGACTCTGGATCACTCAATGTTCCAATAGATTCATTAGTTTTATTGAGTAACACTCCTATTTGGCTTTTTTGAAATCTAAATAATGTATTCGTAAATAAACTGAAATGATAGTAACTTAATAAAATTCTATTTAATCTTAAATAGTTAGCTATAAAAATACTAAAACATTGTATCAATAATAAAAATCTATGACAGTTTGATTATTTTGTAATAATTAATTATGTAAAAAAGTCGGATTAATTGAAAATTACAATATTTTTTTCCTGTGGTTTCCTGGTAAAATACCTACCTACATAAAAACAAACTCGTTCAGGCGAACAATAATAGTCTAATTGAAAGTCATAAAAATATTTGTCCACCCAACTTTATCAATAGAACAATTTCTTTTATT
Source organism: Spodoptera exigua (assembly GCA_902829305.4). Lineage (NCBI taxonomy): Eukaryota > Metazoa > Arthropoda > Insecta > Lepidoptera > Noctuidae > Spodoptera > Spodoptera exigua. Next base: position 5,885,621 of record LR824616.2, on the reverse strand, counting down.
TCAAATCTTGTATCGCTTTGGAAAAACACGTTTTCTTTTGTACACGGGCTCAAGGCCTCGAGCTATGACCATTGTTCTACCATAACAATTTGGGTTTAATTATAGTCCCATTTACTTAATATTTATGTAAGGTTCTTGTCTTACAGAACACACAGAGTGGGCGATGGATTATTTATACAACATTTAACTGAATCTTGTACTTCCCAGCTCTTTGAGATGTAATTTCACTATGCTATTAGCAGATTATGTACAATTTATATATCTAAAACCATTCTATGTTTATATATTATTTGATCTTCAAACATTAGGTGTTACATGTATATAGGGATTAGATCATTGTGGTCCTTGTCAAATAATTATAAGCAAGATCTTAGCTGTTAAGACCTTGAGAAAATGCTGTGTATGTCTAATAGTATTAACACCATTTAGACAATAGGAAAAATACAGTTTTACCTATTGAATAAATAAACAAAAATGTTCATATTATGAAGTTGTCTAGATCTTATTTTTCTCTATTCTGGCATCAACGTATACTACATACTTAGATGCCTACCCGCATATAATCAATGCCGTAGACGGTTCGGTAGCTTACGTTATGCTGTGATATTATTTTTCATTTAATGAAAACTATAGCACTTCTTAGATACATATGTATATGTGTACACATACAACGACGCACGTCATTTTATGACTATATAACTACAATAGAAATATATCGTCTGTGCATAGTTATATTTATGTTTTCTTACATAAAATTCTTACAAAAAGACTGCAGATCTATGGGGTAATTCTGTGTACATTACAAGCTCTGTAATAACTATTGTAGCACCTGTATTGGCTCAAATCTTTAATAACTGTATTGACTGTGGTGTGTTTCCTGATCTTATGAAATGTAGTAAAATAATTCCATTATTTAAATCAGGTAGTACTTCTGACCCCACTAACTTTAGACCTATTTCAGTACTACCTACGTTCAGTAAAATTTTTGAAAAAATCATTTTAGATCAAATGCAAAGATTTTTTAAAAGAAATAAATTATTACATGCGAAGCAGTTCGGATTTACAAGGGGTCGTTCAACAACTGATGCCGGTGTTGAACTTCTTAATCATATTTACGACGCATGGGAGGACTCAAGCGACGCTTTGGGAATATTTTGTGATTTATCCAAGGCGTTCGATTGTGTGCTTCATGATACACTGATCAGGAAGCTTTCCCATTACGGAATTAGAGGTGCATCTCTGGACCTTCTTACCTCATACCTGAGTAATAGGGTTCAGAGAGTCGAAGTAAACGGAATGGTTTCTGCCGGGTCTGTTGTGAAGATGGGTGTTCCGCAGGGTTCTATTCTCGGCCCGTTTTTATTTCTTATCTATATTAATGACTTGCCTTACCTTGTAAGGGATAAACACGAGATAGTGCTGTTTGCTGATGATACCTCACTATTATTCAAACTCAGACGACGACAATCATTAATTGACAATGTAAACAGTGCTCTCTCAGAAATAGTTCACTGGTTTGGTGTGAATAACTTATTACTAAACGAAACTAAAACTAAATGTATTAAATTCACAACACCAAATGTTAAACAGATAAAAACCAGTGTGCTTGTCAAGGGCGAGGAGTTGAGTCCTGTAGATACAACTGTCTTTTTAGGTATAACCCTGGACGCTAAGCTCCAGTGGGGCCCACATATAGATGGCTTGTCGAAGAAGCTCAGTTCTGCAGCATATGCCGTTAAAAAAATTAGAAATTTAACAGATATAGATACAGCGCGGTTAGTTTATTTTGGTTATTTCCACAGCATCATGTCATACGGTATTTTGTTGTGGGGGAATGCTGCTGACATCCAGTCTATTTTTGTTCTGCAGAAAAGGGCTATTCGATCAATCTATAATCTTAGTCCGAGGCATTCGCTCAGAGAATTATTTAAGGAATCTAAAATAATGACAGTTGCCTCTCAATATATTTATGAAAATGTAATTCACGCTCATAAAAACAAAAGCTTATTTAAGAAATATAGTGATATACATAATATCAACACGAGGGGGAAAAACAAATATGTTGTGCCTGCCTCCAGGCTTCAGAAAATAAGTAGTTCGTTTAGGTGTCAATGTATACGCTTTTACAATAAAATTCCTAGCGATATTCAAAATTTGAGCCTCAATAAATTTAAAAGTGTAATAAAGGCTAAACTTTGCTGTAAAGCATTTTATAAAATAAAAGACTACTTAGAGGATAGTCAGGCTTGGGAATGAGCCGCTGTAATGTCTGCACAGGTCATGTTGACATGTTTGTAACATAAGTTACACTTTTATATACAATTTGACATTACGTTTATTTATTTTTTATACAATGACATGATCACATAGTGTGACATTTTTATTTTTTATTTGACATTTTTTTTTATTTATTTGTTGACATTTTTATTATTTTATATTATTGTTAGTGTAAGGACCGTGTGAGACTTGTCGTGCTTTTTTATCACCAGTCATCTGCGTTCTGACAGTTTGAGTACTTGCGCGACCCACCCAAATGTTCTTTTGATCGGTATTGTTCGTCGGACAACTCAACAGCACTAGCTATATGGTTGCAAACTGACACTTGCGTGCCTGTCTTCAGAACGGGTCCACTTAAACTGGTGTGGTTCTTTCCTCAAAAGACCACTACAGAATGAACTTGCACGGTTCTCTCACATTATGTTATTTTATATTGTCTGGACTTGAAAAGGGACTGACCTCTGAGTTTGTTTCGGCATTTCTTCTCAGAGTAGTCAGATAGGAAATGCCGGCTTCATCTAGTTTTTCACATATAATTTGACGTGTAAAAGTGCCGTTTTAAGGCCTATTTGCAAAAATAAATTCATTGTTTCATTGTTTCATTGTTTCATTGTTTCATACCCGACCCATGGCTGAACCCTTGATTTCCTTCGTTATGGGTGAACAGAACCCGATTCGCGTCAGTAAATCTGTGACTCGTGCAAATATTATAAATCAGTTGTAACAAAGATTGGGATCAGATATTGATTTATGTCTTAATATTTTATTAGGTTTTATTTAATGCCATCAAGGAAATTTATTGTTATCAAAATGTTCATATCATCAACTAGCAAGAGAAGGTGGCATTACCTACGTGTACCATTCAGGAAGGCAAACTCTGAGTCACAATATAGGAAACTCTAATTATATATGACACTAGCTACTCTCGTGCGGTTTCACCCGCTGCTCTGATTTGTTTGTAGAGTGATGTTTTATAGCCTATAGCACTCTGGAACATTGTAGCTATCTATCAGTAAAAGAATTTTGGCAATCCGACCAGCGGTCCCAAAGATTACCCCCTACATACAAACTTAGAAATTTTACCTCTTTATAATATAAGTATAGATAACGCCAACCGCATTTATTCACAAATCATAATAAATTATAAAATAATGCAAATTATATTTTACAACAAAAACGTCTCCAAAGACTACATCAAATTCACGAAATTTTCTTTCTCACACAGGTGGCGTGGATCCGAGCTGATGATCAGACAATATTAACACTACACACAAGACTGGTAACTCACAGTTCCCGGTACGCAGTCACCAATGACTCTCCAAGGTCATGGCAGCTGCACATCAGACCTTTGAAGGTGGAGGATCGAGGGTGTTACATGTGCCAGATAAACACCAGCACCATGAAGAAACAGATCGGCTGTGTCGATGTTTTAGGTAAGTCATATAATTTAGCGAATTACTATCTACTCCACTTAATGACCATTATGACTATGTTAACATAATGAACACTAAGACTATGTGTCATTTCCTACAAAACACTGGGAGTAAATAAAGCCTTTATTAGAGGCCCTTATCTCCCTCTAAAATATCTTAAGGTTTTATCTCATGCTATATTTTTCGTCATTTTCTATTTTTCCGGATTTGTGGATTTGTTTCAAAAAAACTCAGAAGTTAGTGTTATACTAGATAGCTTTTATTTTCCAAAACATAAAAGTTATTTTAAAATGGCAATGACTTGCAGTGGTTTGCAGCATTTGCAGCTCTTAAATAGTATCACTTAAATAAGTTGTGCAACCATATAAAACTTCCTATAACTTTAACTCATTACCGAAAGAAGAACAAAACTTAAATAAGTAATTGAACCACAACTTGCACCATATAAAACATGTTATTTTAGCGAACAACTTGAAAAATTAGAACTAGCGCTAAACCAACCCAATTTCTTAAACTGCACTAAAACCGAAAGTTTCCAAATAAAACGGTGTCACAAAATTATATGACATACTGTCCGTTCAACAACTTGTTTTTTATATGTTTTCGAGGTTGTTGGTACTAGAAAATGTGGAGTATTTTCCCGAAGGAAAACAACATTGGGACAGAATGGGAACTCGGAATGGCATCTGGTCAGCCATTACGGGGCCGTCCGTAATAACATAACACCAATACGTGTCTCTTGAAGTTGATGAACGTTTCTCTAAAATTAATCAAACTACGATAATTCCGATGGATAATTTGGAATTTAGAACTGAATTAGGTTTAAATGGTAACCTTGGTGTCATTTTAAAGTGACTTTTACCATTCAAAAAACAATAAATTTCGATATATACAATTTCAATGAAAATGCTTTAAATAACACTTACCTATTATAACGAAAAACAATTCAACTGAAATACCTGCACTTTTTTGTCTTTTATTTTAAACTACCGCAAAACAAAGAGGATTACGAGAAGACTTCAAAATTTAAGTGTCTGCATCTATTATTGCATAGTGTGCAGAACAAATTATTCGTCGTAGCTACGCTTTCTTAAATTGTTTCTTTTTGTTGTCTGTTTTCTCCATTCTTCCACGGCTCGTTTGAGTTCCCTATCCTTTTATTTCAACTCTCTACTCATTGTGTGGCCTTCACCTAAAAACTGGGCAAAAAGGATTTCATGATAAGAGTTTTCTGGAAGCAATGATCATTACGGTTCCCTTGCGTTATACCAACTTTTGTTGATCTATCATTGGTTTGTTTTGACACCTAAGGCGTTTTGAAAGCTGTCGTTTTATTTTTGTTTCCTGGTTTTTGTCCAAAAAGTTTCGAAGTCCTCAATTCGGGACATCGTTATACGAATGAAATAAGTGTTTAAGATGTTTTGAGAGGACCAACTTTTCGGATTTTGTTTAGACTTTATATTTCCGTTGACGCTTAGAATCTTATTACTTTTGAATTATTTTATACTCGTGGAATTATATATTTTATTTGTATTTCAATAACCCACCCACTCTCTACACTTTTATTAAGAAAAACGTTGTTAACTTAAGCATTATTACTATCAAGATTTTTAAATCTTCTCATAATTAAAACTTGCTGCTATCGAAACCGTGAAAATCTTTTATGTGAGTTCATTTATTTTATGTCTGCCATTGTCACGCTTCCTTATACTTTGTACGAAAATTATTTAAGCAAAAATCTTTGTAACATCATTGTTCACTTACTGAGGCAAGCGACATGCGGAGAATATTTAATAAGACATCGGCCATACGTCGATCCAGAGAAAGTCATTTTTAATAATACATAATGTATGTATATATAAATCACTTTTTTCTGTCTACAAAGTACACGTGTAATGGTTATTTTTTTTTTATTGGTTTTTGAAATCCAATTTTAGTTAAACACAGTTATAGTATTGAGTATCACAGCTACCTTTTTTATATTGTAAAGAGTAAAAATTAATCCACTTCACCCACCCTAGGTGAGGCAAGAAGGAGTGTCAGACTCTTACCGGCTAAATATCACCGTGATCCTTTTCCTGGTCCAAGCTGGGCTAAGGTACATAACAGCGAACACCTGCAACTCCGGTTGGAAATCGGACATGTGTGACCCATCATTGGTGGGCTGTGGTTTTTTTGAGGCACGTGTGGAACGCGTCATGGTTTTGCTACCAAAACAATGCCAAATTGTTTACTGCCTTTTCTTACTGCCTTAAACGTAGTGTTCTTTTTCGTTTCAAAAAAGACAATGGAATTGGAAAACTGCAATTCCCTGATTTGTGGCCGTGTAGACGTCTAAATGGGAGACAAGTGGAAATTGTTGGAAGTTCGTAGACACCGCGAGAGTTGTTCGTACTTTGACGTAGTTTCCATACGTGATAACAAATTGCTTCAGTTCTGTTGTTTTTCGAACGTCAAGCATTGGCTTTTGTTTAGTCTGGATTGTGAATGTTTCGTGTTGTTTTATGCAAATATTTTTATGAAGCCGTATAATAAAATAAAAATGTTTTTCGATAATTTATTGGCTGTGCAAGGGTGGTGTTTGAAGGGAGTATTTCACGACATTGGTTTTCCATTTCTATTGCAGACTTGAGGTAAACCTCTTTTTCACATAAATTGCAACTTTAATTGTTGTATAAAATAGTGGAACTAGTGCCTAATTAAGTCTTAATCAGGATTTGAAATACATAATAGAAAATCAAGTTTCATTTAATTCTTAAAGTCCTATAATCTTCATAGTATGTCGGATATTTTTTGGGAAAAGTAACAGAATGGAATACCAAAGTTAAACCGTGTAGATTGAAGTTCTGAACGGTCGAGTGGTCGGTAAGGGTTGTCGGCGGTCCTGCACGTACGCTAATACCACGTAGTGTTGAGCATGCGTCGTTTGTACAGACCAAAGGATGTTTGACTACGTGTGATTTGGTTTCAGATACAACCTTATAGAATAGGATTTATAGATTAAAAATGTATTTTTACAAAGAATTCTAGGATTAGAAATTACAATTAATATATTCAATAATCACGTTCCGTCTCTTTCTTTATAACAAACACAACTGGCTCTGATATGATATTCAGAAAACTAATAAAAAAGAATATGAAACTTTACCGTGTAGCTATTGAAGTTGAAAATAGTTTAGTGGTAAGTAAGGGTTGTCGACGATCCAGCACGTAGAGTTGAGCCTCGCACCGCTTGTATACCGGAGGTTGTTTGGTTGCTAGTGATTTGGTTGACTGTAAGCTTGGTTAAAGAATATAGAGGAATTTATCTATACCAATATTAAAAAGAGGTAAAATTTGTAATTTAAAAGTTTTTATGTAGGGGTAATCTTTGAAACCGCTGATCGCATTTCCAAATTATTTTACTGATAGATAGTAACAATGTTCCTAAGTGCTTAAGGCTATATAACATGACCCTACGACCAACAGGAGCGGATGAAACCGCGCAAAAGTAGCTAATATTATAAACTTATTTGTATTTATTATTGAATAGAAACTATTTGTTGCGTAAAAAGTAACTTATTTAAATATCGTTTCTCATTTCTTTTTATATATTGACACTGCAGAATGTCTGCCGTTGACGAATAAACGTTTCCTGTACGTTGAAGATATTTTGAGTTTATTCCCACTGCAACAACACTTCGTCACATTTATATGGATGTAAAGATTATTTTGTAGAAGTATATTGATGAATGGTATTACGCTGCAATGCCAATCTCACTATTACAACGATATGGTTGACGAAAGTGCAAAAGTTATTTTAGTACCACAAAAGCACAGTACGGAAGATTCCTAGTATCCACAAACGCTCTTTACAAATACTAGAACAGTTAGTCGGTAGCCCACTATGTAAGCTGTTAACACCGGGCGTACATCGGTTGTATGGAATATTTCTGAAACAGTTTCAATTTGAGGTACCTACCTACACGTTCTTTTTTACAATTTTCCCAGTGGTTCGAGTACAATCTACACATTTCAATCGTGGAACAAAGAGGTTCTATAAAAATGAAACCTGTGATTGTTTTCTATAGAATTTAGGAACATTTTAAAGTTGATTTAAAAATAAATTATCATTTTTAAATAGTTCTCATTGATTGGCAATATTTTTTACAACAGCGACAACCTTTTTTGATGTACCTAGTTTTGCGTGGTATGACATGAACTTGTGCATTATTTATAGTCATGGTGAAGTTGGCTTGTTCAGATCAGATATATGAAACAAAAACTAATTCAAATATAAATGCTACAAAATGGAGCAGTTTGTTCAATATCCCGTTGGTACTTCTAGATGTTTTATTCAAGGCTTCTATATCCTAAAACGTTACCGTTTCAAGTTATTCCAGAGCACCACTTTCAAGCTCAGAAAAACATGTTTTTCTTCATCTTTGTTATTGAACGATGTTCTCAAAATATTTTCCGCTCTCCAGACCCTGAATAAAGCGGGTTATCAGCAAAACTTGTTTATAACGGTCGCTTTAATATACGAACGTCACACAAAACTTTGCCCGTTTGCACAGTGACTTAACACGCAAAATTATGCTCAATAATCCTCTATCAAAGTCACATACTTACTATGTAAGTGCCATACTATAAATGTTAAGTTCATAAAGATGATAGTGGCGTACGTGGTTTCGAGAAGTTGGATGAAACGTGACTATATTGTAATACGTTTTATATGCGTTAAGTCTTTGGTATGTAGTCGAAAGTATTATTTTTGTTTTGTAAGCTGGCCCATTAAATATAAAAACCACAAGATTTTGAACCAAAATCCACTATGATAAGGAGTATCCACGTCGTGACTCTTTAATCGACTGTTTGACAATGTTACTGACGAACAAGGGACGAGGAAAATTTTTCATTCGAGCAATGTTTTTCGAAACTTTTCAGTGCCTATATAAATAGTACAGTATTAACGCACATTTGGCGAAGAGGTTTTATTACTTCAAACTTCTTCCAGCAGATTTGACGGACGGATTCAGAAACAAATATTCATATGCTAATTTTGTCCAATATCTCCTCACGTCCGTGTTGGTAATAAATAGAATTTTTCCATAAGGTCTACTCGACTTATACAGGGAGCTAAAAACATATAAAAAAAAGAAAAAAAATATTCCGATTAGGCCTTTACAGGCACTTTTGAACGTCAAACAAAATTTTGAATATATAGTGTCAGTCTGTCGGTCAGTCCTCTTAGTGAAGCTATTTGCTCGTTCCAAAGTGTAGATTCCGATGGAGAAGAACGAGCAAGAAACTCCAGGGTTACTCTTCTTAAATCAGTTTCACATTCAGATTCCTTTTACAAACAGTTATGTGAGAACAGTGTAACACTAATATTTATTCAAATATAAAAATAAAGTAACCTTAAGGACACAATAGACAGTCTTTCTTAAAGAGAGAAGATTGTTCAGTATTAAAAATATATTTATACACTGCTTACATGAAATTACTATCAGAATACACTCATCACTCTGTAGGTTTACGAAGAACAAACAAATTATCAAAAAGTATTTTAACCGCTACGAATTACAATATTTATATTATGAAGAATGAATTCACAAATTATTATAAGGAGTAGACCTTCTCCTACATCATGGAGGATATAATCCGCGAAGAGTTCTAAGCCTGTACTATATTCCTCGATTTACGATATTTTCTTTGAATTTGGGAATAAATAAGTTCGTCTGGTATATAGAGGTAGGCATTTAGATACTCCCGTTTTATCGTATTGTGCTCTAGACTCAAGAGCAATTTGGTTTAATTTATTGATAGCAGCTTCTAAATGTTATTCAAATTAAATGGTTCATCAAGGTACTTTAGTTTGATTGCGTGGAAGTTTTTTTTACAATTGCTGTTGAATATTTATTAATGTATTTCATTTCGAATTTAATGTACCTAGTAGTTTTATAGGATTACTAAGCGAATAAAATAAAAAAATAAAATAAAAATCGACCTTACCAATCCAAATGTTTCGAATTAATTATTAAATACAAATTCCATTTTTTTTCTATTTACTTACATTTTTCTTTGAAAAAAGAACAAATATTTTTTCTTGCTATCCCTTGAGAATTGAATATGAGACCTTTTTCCGCTCGATTCAACTTTTTATATAGCCACCATGAAATTTCACTTCCATTATTTAAACAAGAAAGTGATTGATTTTATCAGAATATTACAGGTTTTTTGAAAGCCATCTTCGTATTTTTTTTTCTTTCTTTTATAATAATAAGATATAAATTCTCTACCGTATATATATTGCCTATACCTATACCTCTATATTGATTTTGTTTTAAAACCAAATACTTAATCCTCAGTTTTTCATACATTTCTTTTTTTTCCTTTGTGGTGTAAAATGATCACGGATTTTTTCTTGCCTGCGTGGGGCGACAAGGAATGCTAGACTCTCACTGATTAAATACAACTCCGTTCTTTCTCCTGCTCCACTTCGGGACTGCGATGACCCGCAACCCTAGAATCAAATTCCTATTAAACAATTCTGCGCCAGCTGTGGTAATAGAGCAAACATTTTACTAGTATATTGTTTTCTATTATCAAACTCAATTCACATTTAAAAGACGACCAACAGTACCAGAATGATCAGGGATAGTTAGTTTGACACAGTCAAAAAAAAACTTAAACAAAACCTCAAATAAAATAAATACTAAAGAAACATAATTAATTCTCTTTTAGCAAAATACTAAGAAAAAAATAGACATCCTATCTAAAAAGATTGCCTGTTCAAATCTCCTTTTTGTTTTATCTACGTAGGTACTTACATTTAATTAAAATTTGCTAAGGCGCGTTCATTTATTGTTCAAACTTAAGATATACATTGTAATTTTTGCGGTTCTACAAACGAAGCGTGCTTGCTAATTACAAAGAACATTATGGTTAAAGAAAAATGTTACAAAGTTTTTATTTAATTAGGCTTAATTTTTTATTTCTTTGAAATTAGGTTTGGTTTATACTTACCGTCGTTGCCGATCTACCGACGAATATTTAATGATTTTTTTTTTGTACAAACTTTTTTGAATGATATTAAGTATGTTTTTACAGATATATCTATCAGATATCAAATGTATCTTCAACACAAATCCTTAGACATAAGGTTATTTTTGAGCGATTCATTCATATACTAATATATTTCACTGCTTAGTGGTTTTCCATCCCGACTCATTTTGAGCCAGAGACTACTGTAGCAAAAAAAATCACAGAAAAGTCAAAATTCAAAAAAACTAATAATATTGTTTTCTTTCACAGTGCCTCCAAATATAGTGGATGAAGGAACGAGTGGAGACCTGGTCTCCAGAGAAGGCCAAGACGTAAGCCTCTCTTGCAGAGCTGAAGGTAGACCTCTTCCAAGAATACTTTGGCGAAGAGAAGATGGAGCTAACATTCAATTAAGAAATGAAGCTGGTGAGCTTCGAAAAGGTAAGTTACAGTGTAAATTATACTTTGTTCTAATTGTAAGAAAGATTTGTTTTCTCCGCACTGCATCTTTTTAAATAAAACAACTCTAAGGCATTTGAAGTTTTAAGCCCAAGAGATACTGTTACTGTTCAGTTTAAAACCAATGAGTTTTCCATTACAATTTTCCTTATAATCAGTAAACGCAGTATTCGCTATTAAAAAGATGTAACAAGCCCGAAAGCATTATTTTTATAATTTTGCTTTATTTTTAAACTTTGATTCGAATAATACCAGGCTTACCGTGGAAAGTACTACTAAATATCATGCATTTTTTTCCAAGTTATTTTGTAAATCGCGTAATAACGAGACATTTTTATCATACACATGCGTGTTGTAGGAACTTTGACACATACCTATACTATATTTTTGATTTTAAATACAAACACAATTTTCAATGATTATAAGTAATTGTCATTGTTGTTTTATTATATCTAACAACTTTATCAAAATATATTATAAAACCTGTGCACTATTATGAATGTGAAAAAAATCTTTATAAACAACATTTTCTGATTATGAGAAAATGCACAGGCAACTAAGATATTATTCCACGTTCTTTTATTGAAGACAGGCACATCTTCCATCGACTTCTCCCGCCCTGAATGCAGCAAACGGTGGTGTAAGACTCTTACTAAATAAATAGCACCCCGTTCCATCTTCTGCTCAGAGATCTGAGTCGCGTTACGACATTGCATTTTGCCTGCAAAACCGATCAGGCATCGAGCTTAGTGAGTCCCATCTGTAGTCTTCTGCTATTTGAATCCCGGGCAGACCTTAAATGTTTTAAAAACACTAACTGCTACTAACTAGCCAGTCTAAACTTTACAATAAAAAACTACGTAAGACGAAGGAAGACTGGAAGGAATAGTAAACTGCAGGCACTTCAAAACAAGTTAGACCATTGAGGCAATTAAACTTGTTCCTTAAAAACTTAAAGTAACTTTTTAACACAAGAACCAACTTTCAACTTGAGTTAGGTATTAGGGGAAGAATTCTAATAAAATTACTTGCTAAACGTTTAGTGAAAAAAGGCTAATTTTGACTTTGCCAGAAAGCCTGGATTCCTGTGTGTCGGTATCCTAGAAATTCAGATAGATTTATTACATACTTTTTATGGTAAACTATACGTGTTCTAGATCATATTTTGATAAGTAAGAAATAGTGTGTTAGCATCTAGCAGTATTGTTTGATGATGTTTTTTACGTGATAATTGGGATTTAATAATATTAAGACAATGGTTTTAGTATTTTTCCTTTTCTAGATAAATGTCCTAATACGAATTATCATATTATTTCATAAATAATTATATTTATACATATTTTATAATTACAATCATACCTATATTTTTTATTGACAAAAATAAAAGCTTTTAACTATTCAATATTTTACTTAAAACTAAAATTAGTCAAAATGAATTTTATGAATGTATTCAATTTGTACAAATTATTGAAAATTTTAATCCCCAAATCTACCTATTCAAAATTTTAAACTAACATTGTTTTGTGTCGTTAGTGTCGCTTTTGCTTCACACAGAAACTGTGATGCTTTACATACAGATAGATACAAAATCGTGGTTGGAAGCGAAATCGGTATCGTAAAATGCAAACAAAAGAACTTTGGTGCACCGCAGCACACCGCGTGTGGTTTGTGGAACTCAGAATATTTCATAGGAAATTTGTACGCAAGGACCGACTTTAGTTCGGTAATTTTGAATAGAAATTTTTTATAAAACGTATCCTTATTTATAGTGTAGTTGGAGGCCGTCGATAGGCAGGTACAATTGGAATGATACCAAGGTTTCACGGAAAACCCTGTTTATAATTATTAATATTTTCTAACTATTTGGAAATTTATAGAAACAAATCCGGTTTTAATATTTCCAGGAGCTTGTAGGTACTCTGTTGTATAGTATTCCTGATATAAAAATATGAAAAGAGGATTACGTTGAATAATCATGATAATTTACAAGTCTTTTTGAGAGGAGAAAATCAAATGACTTTCCAGAGTAAGATGCGAGAGCGTGAGACTGTTATTCTTTAAAAACCCCCAATCGTTCTCATTCCAGGCCAAGGCAGCGATGCCTTTTACCAGCGTGATATTTACGTGATATTGTATGTTTGTCCACATGACAAGTATGGGAGAGCCACGCTTCGGCACGAATGGGTCGTATCGGCCGTAGTGAGATACCATGGCCTCACAACAAACCAGCGTGAAACCAAAACAGCGTTGTGTTTCGCCGTATGAGTGAGGTTACCGGAGGCCCAATGCTCCCCCTTCCCTAATCCCGAAATCTCCAAATTCCTAATTCCCAAAAGACAACGCAAACGCACTCGTAACTCTTTTGTAGCATAAAAAAAATTACACGGAATAATACCTTATTGTAGTAACCCTACATTTTTTTTATATAAATCAAAATATTGACTAGCTATACTTATAGCTACTACTACAACAATAATCTCAATAATGGTGTGCATCTTATCTAAACGGGATTGGCTATAGTTAATTCATAATCATTGTCTCAAGTATTGACTACACTATGATGATTAAATAGATATAATAGTTTCGAAATGCGTAGTTCCTACGAAACACGTATGTATTACGATACACGAGTAATAATTAAAATCCCAAAGATTTACGTTTAGCAAAGGTAAAGTAAGTATAGTAGTAGTAAGATTGAAGACTATTAAAATTCCTATCACACTTTAAAAAAATAATTTTATACCAAAATTTAATCAGATTCCTATTCTAGCCTACCTATTCTGTGTTATCCGTTCCCCAAAAGCGCAAAACCATGACTATGAAATCTCCACCGCAAATAAAATAAGAACTATTGAAGATTTAAGATTTGTACTAACTTTTAAACTTTCGCGTTCTATATGTATTAACAACATATATTTATTTATTTGCGCGGGTATTAACTTGTCTGCTTGTGACCACGACCTGTGCAACCAGATCGAAACGTCAAGCCTACCAAGGTATTCAAATTTAAGATTTGGATTTGAAGTGGAATTAACTCTCAGGTGAACAAAGGAAGATGTGTTTACGTGTGCAATCGCAATAATGTGATGTAGCTGTAGTCGGCCAGAAGCAGGAGAAAGCGGTTTTTCATTAGATATAAAATATGTTGATTTTCCACCTCTAAAAAAGACGCATGAAAGAGACTCCTTTGTCAATTTATCTCATATGCACATCTCTGCTCTGCATCATTTGGTTGAAATAATTCCCAGGTGGAATAAGGACACCAAAAACTTTGTTTACATAACTGGGTGACATAATTTAGGACAATTAAGTGGAATAAACCACTTTGAGAAGGTCAGACCAAGCTATTTTCATGAAGAGGTGGTTTTTCAAAAAACGTATTCTACATAGATTTTGCTTTGATAAAGTTTTTCATAAATGATTTATATCTATGTAGCTACGTCAAACAAATACCATAAAGTAGGCGAGCACGCTCACAAAATTAGGCAAATATTATGTTCAAAAAATAAATATTTTTTTATCTTTGTTCGTATAAGTGGATCAACGTATATTCTTCAAGAAAATATTATACTATAGATTATACTCTTTACGATTATATTACATGCTTAGCGTACATTATATATTATTATAGTACCTATATATTTTTGTAATATTTTAAACGATATTACCTATCTATTAAATAATTTTGTTACTACCCGCTTATCCTAATTTTTATATAAAATATCTTTATTGTAACTTGAAGAATATTAAGCCAAGGATTAGGTTATATTTGTAAGTTATAATCCTCGTTCTTCAAAGTACCGTGAATGACAAGCCCAGTTTCGATTTGCGGCGGCAACGAACCGTCGCCCTTTGTGTTCGTTGCTATTACTTTAATTTCTCAGTGTCAGCGCAGTCGGTGTCTCATTTCCGCGTGTGTTTTGCTGGTATTTTCTCTATTATTGTCATTTATTTACGTCAAACTAAAACGTTTTAGGCATCAGTACTTGCGCTGCTGTATTTATTGCGGGAAAATGCTTTTAATATCAACGAGAATATCGATAACAAAACTGTCGCAGAATTAAATGTAGATAGAAATGAATTAATTATAAGAAAAAGTAATGATATTATTTTTTCTAATTTCGAATAATAAAATGCTTATCTTTTGTCTCGCTCTTGTAATATTTGTGGAAATCCACTAATGACTGAAAAGGGCAGAAAACATGAATACATTGTAAGCTTATTAGGAAGAACATTTTCTTTTTCATACAACATTTTTATAAGTGTTAAACCAGGACTAGTTAGGGTAAGTGATAAGACAGGTCAACTAATAAGATAATGAAAGAAAAACTAACGAGGGGTATTGTGGAGAGATAGTACTATCAAAATATATAGAAAATAAATCAAACCTTGAAATAAAAAAATGGTACAGTCCCAGGTGTATTTGGCAGTGCTTTAATTTCTTAGTAAAATAATACACAACATTTTCCTTACAGGAAAGGTTGAAAGTCTGAGGGCATTAATAAATAACGTTTTTTATTCATAAGACGTTAATTAAATTCATGTTTCTTTGTTCCCAGTGGACATGTTCATGGGTCCAAGTCTGAACTTGTCGAAGGTGGAACGTCGTCAGATGGGCGCGTACCTCTGCATTGCGTCCAACGACGTACCGCCATCTGTCAGCAAAAGGATAATGCTTAGTGTTACCTGTAAGTATAGAGAAAATATTTCATGTGATGGACGGCAAACGAGCAGACGCATTACCTGATGGTAAGCAATCAGGGCCGGTCATGGACACCCGCAACAACGGAGGAGTTAGGACCGCGTTGCCAACCTCTTGAGGATTGGAAATTTGGAGATTCTGGGATTGGAGGAGAAGAAAGATTGAGCCTTCTGTACCTCTTATCTTTATTCACAATTTATGATATGCTAGATTAGCTAGCCAGGACAATATCTCTTTTATTATGTAGAATTTGGACTATTTTACTACTTTTGTTAGAATGGCTACTACGTTTTATTATGGAACGCAATAAAATTGCCTATATTTAGGTGTTTTATTAGTCATTATTGTATATTAGGAGCATTATTGCCGTTTATCGTCCAAATGGTTAGTTAGCCCTTTCAGATACAACACACAACATTCAGAAAGTAGTCAAGAAAATTTAAGTTTCTTCAAAAATGTATCGGATCATCTTAAAGATATAATCTTGAATTCTAGACAGCAAGATGAGTTCCTTCTGCTCCAGACAATTTTTCAATTAAAACATAATTAATTAATACACATTTACAACCGTTAATCAAGTACCCGAAAAATACTATTCTTAATACCAATCAATATTTTACTAAACTTCCATAAAATGGAAGCTAAGTGTACTATTTCGCAGTTTTAACGATGCAAAAAGTTTTTAACTACTACTAGTACTGCATTGGCCAATTAAATTCTCTATACGTGATCGGTTTTATTTAAACCTTTTTTTAAAGTAAAACAAATTCGTTTCTGATGCTGTTATTGCCTTTTTGCTAACGATTTTACGTTGGCACCTTTCGATAACTATTTGTATAATTGGAGTGACTATGTAAATTAAATATCTTTTACTTCGTAATTAAAAACTGCTCAACATTTTACTTTTTTGTAATAGACTCTTTTGTCCACTATCCCGCCTGGTGGTTAGCGATAATGCGACCTAACGTGGGGCATGCCTGCGTATCAGTGACTGATTCGTTCGGACCTTGATAACACGATTTTTTAGCTTTTGGGGAAAACAAAAAAATACTCGAGGCGAATTGTCTACCAAGAAAGAATTACGTTTTGTCGATGGTCTGGTATTACAAAGGTAGGAAGGGGGTAAAAAGTAGTATAACTCCTCCACACACTCTCAGAAATGTATCCGTTAAAAAACCGAAAGGCAACTTGGACCTCTATGTGTGGTTTCGAAGTCCCACAACTACCAAGAACTAGCTGCGATTTAAATCGTCTATCTTTAATCCCAATAATACTTCGTCTTCTTTTCGGTTTAACGTTTCTATAAACCATCTTCTCAACAGTCACGTTTCCTTCAATGTAGAAGATGTGGATGGCAAATGAATACAATTAATATTAATAGAATAAAATTCAAGTTCTTAAGAAAATCTTTAATAAAAAAATGAACCTTATTAACATAAGTATAAGTATCATTCTAATTATGTTTTTGTACACAGTTCCGCCATCAACTTTAGTGGCAACCAAGGTGATTGGCGTGCCAACAGGATCACAAGCCAGACTAGAATGTTTCGTGGAAGCGTTCCCTCAAGCCATACATTATTGGCTAAAGAGCGGAGAAGAAATGATATTATCAGGGTAAGTGAAACTAAATATATACAAAAATATATCTACAGTTTCAGAGAAATTCCAGGAAATAATATATTTTTATATTAGCTATAGATGATTAAGCTAGCGATATGATTTCTGGTAGCTTCATTGAATTGGTGAGGGCAAGTTATGGGCATAATACGAATTGGTTTTTTGGGGTTAAGTTAACATTAGCGCAACATAGACTTTCAGAGTTCAAAATATGATAATAAAAAAAGTAAACCAATCTGATTGTCATTTCACTTCTGAACACAGAACTCCTTTGTTTTATCATTTCAAAATGGCCGCGTTAAATATTTCCAAAAACAAACCTCATTCCGGTCTCACGCCCATAACGTGAAAACAAACCAGGTCTAAAATTTAACAAACAACAAAAGCTGTAATTATAACCTTAAATGGGCAACAGTCACGGTTATCAATCGTAACTGTAAAACTGCCGTTAAGGATCTGTACAGACGAGGGATGTTTGGTCAACTGACTCGACTCAATCGACCTTATTACAAAACAAGGTTTTACTTTAGTCTAGGACTAAGCCATTGAACCAGTTTTCGTATTTCGAATTGAAGGTAGATGACAATAAGATTCAAAATTCAAAACCCGACTCAATGGTTTAAACCTGGACTAAAGTAAAACCTTGTTTTGTAATAAGGCCGAATTTGTTTACGTGGTCTTTGTTCTCGGAGACACTTCGCGGCATGCATTTGTCGCACATTGCTGTAATTTGAAAAACTTTATGAATAACCCAGTGAAGCTATGTAAGTCTGGAGGTAGAGTAAAATTCATTAACACTTAAAACGTAAAATTTAAAGGAATTAAAACGCGATGGTATTTATTAAATCGCCAAGCGTGGAGTTCTTATGCAAAATGAGGTCTTGATATTGATAACATTTTTCGTGATTCATTTTCTTCCTACCCTTTTTATTTTTTTAGCATTTTTTTTTTGTTTTTGGTACAGTTGTATGTTCCTACAAATAGTTGTGACAAATATTAAGTCTGAACGTACTGCTTTGGCGTGTAATATACAAATTATTGGTAGACTTAATAAAAAATACCTTCTGAACTGTTGTCCTAAGTGGGCAAAAGTCTCTCGTTTGCTCAAGTAATAAAAGTACCAACGAACACCGACTAAGTTCTCGAACATTCATTTGTCATTATCATTTCACTTCGCATCTGTTCCTGGTTTTACTATGGAACGCAATAAAATTGCCAATATTTAGGTATTTTATTAGTCATTATTGTATATTAGGGGCATTATTGCCGTTTATTGTCTCGATGCTAGCCCTTTCTTCGGCGTGATAGCATTCAAACGATAATTTTAGGGGAACATATTTTCTCTTCCTTCTTATGTTTTACCAATATAAATCTTTTGTCCTTCCTTAACCTATGACCTATTTGGTTGGGACTGAGATTTATCATATAATTGCGTTGATTTGTAAAAAATATAGATTTCGGAACCAGGAGATGAATTATTCGCCTTTATACGTAGATTTGGTTGATCCAAAAGGTCAAACATACTGAAATTACTCGTCGCTACCTAATTTTCTTATCATTTTAATAGTTTAGTATAGATCGTTTACTATAAAAATTACACCACCATAATAAGCCCTATTCAAATAATTTCCAAATAATTATATTAATATCGTTCTCTTAATTCAGGCAAGCCTTATGAAATTAGTTGAAACATCCAAGGAAAGTAATTAGACAAATTAGTTCATTATTTCGTATAATAATCACTGAGTCGTTTTCTCGTTTATGACGTCATAAATTCTCTAAGTCTGCAGGCGATCTCCTCGACCTTTGTAGAGGAATTATTTCATATCGTTCATTCGTAAGTGATTCTTCAATTTATAGCTTTTCTATTTGTGTTAGTAAAGGATTGTCGATTTTATGGAACAGATAATAAAGTTCCTTTAAATCGGAAAGAGATGGTCCTCTGACCAGACGAGGTGGTCATGCTTGGCGAGCTACTGCCCAACAGTTTTATGTTGGGTTGATACAAGTGTGGTGAGGGCCTTTTAATGGTGGTTAAGGATTTAAAAATAAGAATTTGGTATTGGAGATAGGGTAGGGAATGATTTGACCTCCGATAACCTCACTAATTTCGTGAAACACAACGCCAGCATAGTTCCACGTCAGTTTTGGTCAGTGGTATCATTCCGCTCAAGCTAGCCCATTCGTACCGAAGCATCGCTCTCCCATTTGAAAGGTCCTTACATAAATTCAAGAATGCAATCAACATACTTTGAGTTGAACCACGTTTATCTGTGTTTCTAGTAATATAGGTATATACACATATATATTATGTAGATCTTCGCGTTTAATATTTCTTACTCGTCGGTTCGTTCTTAGAAAAAATATTCTTCTATTGAACTAATGATTCTAGGAATACAGTCTGTATCAATTGATCCATATCAATGTTAGTATTATAGCTACTCGTATATCTATACTGTATAATACCGCAAATTAGTGTCTGTTTTATTTGTTAATACGTCGTTAACGTTAGAATAGAACAATGGATGTGATAGTTGAAAAGTTGGGAAGTAAATATTATAGGATACACGCTTTAGGTTACATTATTATATACCAGCTACCGCCCGCGGCTTCACCCGCATGGTATATTGATAAAAATCAGCCTGCATACATCTATACATTCTCACAAACTTTTCTATTTAAAATATGAGTAGGACTTGTAAGTACATAACTTAGTCTAATGTTCTTTATTACCTAGAATTTAGTTTAAAAACTTTTTGATATAACTTCACAACTGGGTTTTCGGCAATTTGTCTGAATAATACAGGTAACTAGAAGTAAACTGATTAAAACTTTATTTGTTTTAGATATTGTTAGAAAACATTAATTTAACTCTGACCTAACTTTGTTTCATTAATTATTTATAATATACAAACAGTGGTATTAACTAAACAATCACTTTTCATATAAAATGCGATAGCTGTGGCTGGGCAAACGGCTGTCGTGCACGCATGTTTGATTCCTGCACGGAACAACAGTAACTCTTTGCTTGATCTACAAATAGTTGTTTCGGATGTGATATTTATGTTAAATTGTATGTGTAACCGCACTCCACGACACAAGACAAAAAAATAGAGTTAATTGTTTATTAAAAAAATGAGGACAGCTTACTTATTTATTCACAACGTAGCCGTGAATGTCTATGTTCAACTGAATGGCTTATAAAAAAAACTACGTTTAAAAAAACCGACTTCAAAAACAAAAAAGTGTCAAATAGGTAATAAAAATTGATATTTTAATACCACTCTTACGTACGCGAAGCTAATACTTTTAATATTAATAATAAAACACTATCAATTCTATGTGCTACCTATTCATAGGTTTGAAGTCGGTGCCAAGCCCTAAACAGAATAAAACTAAATGAGAATTAAGACTGTTTAATTGCTAAAAGACGAAATTTCCACAAATAACAACACAGCTATCTACTACTACTTTTAACAACCAAGTACGAGAAAACTTTCATAATTCATCCAAATATTTTTCTAAGCTATATACAGTTTCGCCGGTAACGCAACCATATAGACTTCTGATTCTACGCTAACGCTATCAAGTTAGAAAATCGGTACTAAATTTCTTAAATCCTAACAAATAAATTCACACGCACCCGGCGAGTGTAGCGCGGTCCAGGCGTCTTAGAGTAATCGGTGTATATACATAAAAAAAAAATACGCGTCGAATTGAAAACCTCCTCCTTTTTTGAAGTCGGTTAAAAAGAATGTTAAACACACACAAGATGGGCATCACAGTAAACTGCTTCCAACGTTATTAAACAGGCTAGACCATTAATTGGAAAGTTTCGTTGGTCAAAAATAATTTATATCGAATTTCCAATTCAGCGAATGTATTATAATTTAATCATAATTGTATTCATTGGTTGTATTTGATGAAAATAATATTTTTTTATGTATTCTTAACAAATATTTTAGCAATAATTATGGTTTTTGTTATTTTTTGTGGATATAATAATAATATATACTTTTGTTGTACGTGTTAGTACAAGCATTGCTTCACACGGCGAGTCCAATCGGATGTTTAAATTGTCGTATTCATAGCTTTCTATCAATACGACAATTTAAACATTGAATTAAAGTATTGATTTTTATAAGTAGAAACAACTGTTTCTGATAGGAAACCATGAAGGAAAAATCCCGTATACAACTGTGTCATTCTGACGTCTCCCTTTGGGGTAATTGGAAACACTGGAACACCGAACAACATGATTCTTTTATACGCCCTTCGCTTCCTCTAAATTCATCAGTTACTGAATACAATATTTATCTATTAATTTTGTTACAGAGGCAAACATGAAATATCTGAAGAACGTATCTCATCATATCAGCTGCGAACGATTCTTGTTGTATCGCAGTTTGATCCAGAGGACGTTGGTACATACACCTGCGTTGCTACCAACACAATGGGCAAGGCAGAAGGAACTCTACGGTTATACGGTAAGATATATAATGCTTTAGCTATGACAAGGACCTATTAAAATAGGAGTTGGAGGAGTTAAATATTTTTTTTATGACTATTGCTTTTACTTACTTGACTTAAGTTCCTATGTCCCCTAGGTGGGGCAGACTAGGGCTTTCACAGTATTTTTCCATTTGGACCTATCTTGGGCTATGTGCTTAATTTCGGACTATTGCTTTACTGATACCTAAATACTACTGATACTTTTAATCTACATTTTGGCGTTACTTTACATGAGATCATGATCCGAGGCTTTGCACATAATCATTAAATTAAGTCTGTCAGTTAGACAATTCAAAATTATCCGATACGTATTTTTTTTCATCACATCAAACAAAATGAATTTAAATCCAAATCCAAAAACTCTATACAACCCTCATTATCGTGACCAACCAATCAACTATGTACTCACAAAAGTCTTTTTTCAGAAATAAAAATAACGACAACAACAACTACAACGACAACTACGACCACAACAACAACAACGACTACAACAACTCCGGCGCCGACAACAACGGAGCCACCGCCACGTAAGTTGTAATATAATACACATAATTGTCCCTATTAAGTTCTACACTTATAGGGACAAATTATGTATGCAGTATGTACAGAGTGCTTACTTGTATTATAAGAGTGCTGTGGGTCTTTTTGAGGTTCTGAGTAATTTAAGGATTTGAGATTTGTTGTTGGGACGTGATGAACCTGCTTGGAGGAATTTATTAAACGAATATTAAAAAAAAACTTTTTCCTAACAAAAGTAATGTCTACCAAAAAACGAATAGACGTTCCATTCGAAGAAACATCATTAAGAAAGAATAAATTATGATAATCCACTCGGAGTGTGCATTTATTTCTGTCACCGCATTCAAATTGACGATTTTTCATAATTTTGTCTACGTCATCAAGATGAATCGCGGAAAAAGTTTCATTTGTCACAATCCATTCAGTAATTTATGAGAACGATAAAAAAAAATGTTTCGCAAAGGTACCTAGTAAAAGTGATTCGATTTTTTCTCGCATTGAGAGTTCGTATTTGGCATAAGTGAATTTTCCTAGCACTAGCTGCTTGTTTGAGGCTCCAAAAGTGAAACAGTAATCCTATAATCTGTCTGCCTTTCCTATACACTCTTTTGTATACGATCTTCGAAATTTTGGTTTGGTCCCAGTTAAAAGGAAAAGGACTCTTTCCATTCTTCGTTCAACTAAACTAAAAAAAATATAAAAGGATATACTTCATCTACTAGGCATGCATAGTAGTAGTCAAACAGTGATCATCATCTTCTTCAATTCATTCACAGATTCCGGTTAATTAAAGGGTTAGGGTAAGCTAATACTGACCAAGAATTAGAAACTTATAAATCTTTTCATTAAACTATATCAGAATGTTTTTGATGTTGAAACTTGAGTTTAAAAGTATCTAATTGTCTCTAGGTTTCGTGGTACCTCTTCAACCAGCAGAACAAAAGTTCTACACGCCAGATGTCACGACTTATGGTAAGTAGCAATAACTCAAAATTTTCGATCGGCTCGATAATTTCCACATCAACAGACAAAGTAACGAATCAAAGGAATTCTCATAACGTTTATATGTTTCTTGTTCGTTTACAAATTGAGGACGATGTTGATTTTAATATTATTTGTCGTATACAATTTTCCTTAACGTAAATACAATTTATCAAAGACACGAGTATGTATTGATCTTTGCTAATTTGACCTGATTACAATATTTATGTGTAATGGGTTCTTAAAATAACGTTTTATATTATTTAAAATGCAAAAATGTTTAGTTACTTTTTTATACAGAAGAATATCAATATTATATTTTTTATAGATACAATGCAGAACGTGATTGAGCAGTCCGTTCTCGACAACAACTGGTTGCCGACTGCTGATTCCTCGGCAACAAGTCACCATCAAGCCTTCACTCTCCCCACTCTCGCGCTACTCTCAGTGCTGCCATATCTAAAATATATTATTAGTTGTAGTTTTTACGCATTCGTTTTAATTAGCAGGAATTTCCAATTTGTTACACAGGGTGCGAGATGATAAGTTATCTTGTGTACACGGAAAGTCAGTGTCAATTTAGTATGATAGGACTTTTGTTTTATTTCAGGCTAGCTGTTCATTTTGCATAAATATTCTACGTTGATTCCGTGTTCAAATATTTTTTTAAGATAATTTTACGCTGTTTTTCTTAATTTAAAGCAGTCATGATTTTTTTCGCTATACATAAACATTTAGTAGCCTTTAAATCAATTCAACGAAGCTAAAAAGGTTATTGAAACAAATTATGAAATAAATTGGAAACGTATTTGTCGTCAATAATGACTAATGACTATGTAACATAAAAATAAATTAGTAAAAACTAAATATTCCAAAGTTAATTTCATTAAGTTATTGGTAAGGGTATGTAAAAACGTTACAGTATATATGTAAATAGTTGCCAAAAATTTGGTATATTGGGATAATTGTGATGGCATTATAAATATGTAAGTTTAAATGGTGATTATTTAAGATAAACCTACCCAGAAATATACAACGAAAATTTTTCGCCAAATAAAAATAAAATTGACCTTTTATTTCAATAAACTTGTAAGAATTTACTAAACAGATAATTAAATTAATAAATATGTATTCCGAATAATTGTTTTCCGTTTCTTATTCAACATATTATATAAACGTTAATATACCTGAAAATGTTCAATTAAGTTCATCTGACCTTTAATTATTTTTTCCATACAAAATTCGTCGACTTCAAAAAGTTTTGTTGTTCGTTTAACTTTATAGAAATTCAGTTAAGTACACCGGGATGTTTTCATGAGTATATTTTTCGGGTAGGCTTTGCGGTTTATATAATGTACAAATACAATAAGTTAGTAAGAAGACTATTGTGTTTTGAACACAAGAACTGAAGGGAATGATTTTTTATAATGATTTTCAGTTCGAAATGATATGTATGTTTTTCTTGTCACTATAAAAAAATAATTGAATTCTCACACTGAAATGCGAGCTCTATTTTAATGTAAAATAATTCTTGTAGCTGTATTTCACTAAATAAAATAAGAGACGACGTAAAATCCGAGTGCTTGCAAATTGAATTTTCATTTTAATGACATAGAGCTCACATTAAAATAATCGTAATTTTAATTAATTTTTTATTTGAATATTACAAATTATATCTTAGCTCGTCTGTAATAAAGTCGTGTTTTCATATTTATTTAAGGGTGGCAGACTGATGAATTTTGTATGTATATTATTAGAATGGAGAGCGAGTAATTAATTAGTGGGCCTAAACTAATCGTAATGTTTTACCGACATCTTCCACGTACTAATGAAATATAATCATTATAAAGCATATCAAGTAAATGTATAAAGAATTGTAAATACTTGTAGTTATAGATTAAATTTAAAAACGAAAGAAGTTTTAGAAGGTTCTCGAAGTAGAACAGCGTTTTCTTAGAGTGTTTCTATTTAATTCTTAGTTCGAAAGTTTATTTTTAATTATCAATTTTTTTAACCCTTAATCCCCATGAGTGTTGATCTTCTTAAGCTTAAATGTTTCATCAAAACTAAAGGCAGACAAGAAGTTAATAAGTAACTGAATATTTGATATATTCAAACAATACAAAATTGTAATTTACCTATATTATACGTAGACAAAAAACGTTGTTACGTTACATCCCTTTACAATGGGCATGGCTAACATTAAATATTACGTTACATTATTGTTTTGCAAACTGATGTACGAGGGAGCGTTTTTATATTCGCGGAATGGAGGGCAAAGGGTCCAAATAAAAAAACCAAATTATTTTTCCTTTTCAATATATTCACCTGCAAGACGAATACATTTTTCAGATCTTTCTATTAATTTATTTATACCCTCATAAAAAAATATTTCATCTTTGTCTTCAAAATACGCCGAAACTGCCTCCTTGACTTCATCATCGGTGGAAAATTTCTTACCCCGCAGCTCTTTTTTCATTTTTGGGAAAAGATAATAATAACTCGGGGTCAGGTCTGGACTGTAGGGTGGGTGATTTAAAATATCGAACCCTACTTTATGCAAGGCAGCCAATGCAACGTGGCTCTTGTGGACGGGCGCGTTGTCGTGCAAAAGAAGCACACCTGTCGTCAATTTTCCCCGTCTTTTTTCTCTAATGGCTTCTTTTAATCGCTCCTGTATCGAAGCGTAGTATTCTCCGGTTATAGAAACACCTTTATCTTTATAATCGATCAGCAATATTCCCTCTGAGTCCCAAAAGACTGTAGCCATGAGTTTTCCAGCTGACTGCGACACTTTAAATTTCTTGGGGGGTGCTGTGCCCTTTATTTGCCACTGAATGGAGTCTTGTTTCGACTCAGGTTCATAATGATGAACCCAAGTTTCGTCTCCAGTAACAATTCGATTCAAAACACCATCCTTGTCTTCATTGCAGAGGTCCAAAAATGCGCGTGAACACTCTACGCGCTGTTGTTTTTGCGGCGGCGTGAGCATTCTCGGCACCCATCTTGCACTGACCTTAGTCATGCCAAGGTGGTCGTGCAGAATTTTAAAAATGGTTGTATCCGATACACCAACCATTTCTGCGATCTGTTTCTTCTTTAGCCAAGCATCGTCTAGTACATTTTTTTCGACTTTATGGATAAGCTCTGGCGTGGTCACCTCGACGCTCCTGCCCGGCCTCGGGTCGTCTTCAATTGATTCTCTTCCTTGTTTGAATAAACTGTGCCACTTGTAAACCATTGTTTTTCCAGGGCAAGAGTCACCGTAAACCGATGACATCTCATTTAGTGTGGTTGGAACTGATTTTCCTTGCTTTTTAAGGAACTTTATAACGGCACGATATTCAATTTTTTCCATTTTTCACTTTTAACTCCGGATATTGTTGCTTGGTTGACGATAACTCAAAGACTAGTTATCTTATAACAATGAAAGCTCGTATATATACTAATTATGAGTCACTGAACACGTTACGGTCCTAATGAGCATAATTACCCCCTCCATCCCTCTCATTCCGCGAACTTAAAAACGCACCCTCGTATTATATTTCTAGTCAACAATTTTTGTAATTACAATTCTTATTTTGTATAATATAATAATGACATTCGTTTTGGAACTTTTCAATTCAAAAAAATAGAGTTTACTTAAGATCAGACTTATTCAATGATGCTTAATTTTATTCAGGTTGTAAAAGGGTTTATTTGAAGAAAATTCAGTTCATAATATCAAAGATACCGAAATTAAAATACGAGAGACTAAATGGTAAAGTAGTCGGCTTCATAAAATAAAATTGGGTTGACTTTTTCGTATACCGCCTTTTTTGTAAACCTGTAAATATTAATAAATGCTTCGGGCTCATTTTTATGATAAAACGGAATTCAAATTGAGAACAATTTAATTTACTTTGCTTTTTATTGTTTCATTGAACCGCATAACACAAATTTAATATAAATATATCTTATGATTGAAGTGTTAAGATTGCTTTTTGTTTTTTGATTTTTTTGACTTATGACTTAACAGTGCTAAATTATGTTTAATGTAAGCGTTATTTAGTTTTAGGAAGAATGTTATGTACATATTGCTGGTAACTAGATATAATCGCTAATATGTATTTAAGTAGGTAGGTATTGTTTTGAAGATGGGCAACAGCCACTGAATAATGTAAATAAATAAGGAATATCATTAAACGAACAATTTATAATTAAAATTATCTTGTTTTATTTTTACACCCTATTCTAATTCATGGAGTAACTTTATCGTTATCACTAGGATCACCATGTCGACCAAAAGACGTAAACCACAGAACTGGCTGACTCTAGAATATCCTAAAATCATCTAAAAGCTAAAATGCAGTCCAGTATATTAACAAACTATAAGATTTACCTATAATGCTTTGCGAAACTAGTAAATAAAAATATTTCATTTTAAAGTAAGATTTAATATTGAACAAAAAATATTACGTTACTTTCATGAATATGAAATAAATAATAAAGCCTGACACTCGATAGCGGAAAATTAAAGGCAACGAAAATATTCAAAAGATTCTACGCCGTAGCCTTTCGTAGCCACCTGCTACGAAAAATATTGCTACGAAAACTACGGCATTGGGATTATAGTTAATTCAACATTTTTTGATTTCCAACTAGAATTGTATATTGAATTCAATATTTTAAAGTTCATTTCCTTCCTTTGAAAACAGTTGATCTACATTTACAGTAAAGCGCCATGAAAATCTAAAAAAATAAAAAACTGTCGACAGCGTGTTTTAATGTTTGAAATATGAATAGAGAAGCGTTCAGCTATGCAACGTTTTAAACGCATACATATTTTTCAAGTGTACTGTGCCAAATTTTTAAATAATACTAAGAATCAGCTTGTTGTAAATTTTCACACTGGTAGCATTTTCATAGCTGGGTAGGAAAAACGCTGGCATGTATTCAATGAATAAGACACAATGCGTATGGCTAACGTTAAATATGTTTTTATTTAAAAGAAAATGATCTTATAACAAATTTTAATACTGTATTTTGGGTTCAGTAAACTTTTAACAACTTTAAAGGACAAAGGAAGAATTTGGACTCTATATTAAAATGTCAAAAAGGCTACAATTCAATGTCTTATTCTTCTTATAATGAACGTTAAAAAATCTTATATACCCTCATCTACCCCGAACTGTATCCTTCTGACACACACTTCAACCTCAAAATTGTGTAAACAATGCGTACCATTAACATAACTTTCCGTGTGAAATGTAAGCATGGGAAGATAGCCCTTACCCCTTTACTCATAATGATGTTAATGCCATAGCTGCTAACAATCTTTGTAATGCAAATGATAGGTCTTAAACAATTTAAATGTTAATTTATTTATCATTGTGGAAAATGAGGAATAATTACAGAGAATTGAAGTAAGACGCTATAAACACTTTAATACTTGGTTTATAATAATTGACTTTAAGAACGACTATCACATTTTACCTGAATTAGGATTTAAGTCCCAAAAAATTGATTTATTCTGAATAGGTATAGGTATCTCAAAAAATTGATTTATACAAAGTTTTAATTGTGGGAGAGCTAAGCTTCGGCACGAATGGGTCGGCTCGACCGAAGTGATACCTCGGCCTCTCAGAATACCGGCGTGTTTCGCCGTGTGAGTGAGGTTACCGGCCCAACCCTCCCTCCCCTTCCCTTATCCCTTCCCAATCCTTATATGTGCAACCCCTATCCCCAAAAGGCCAGCAACGCACTCGTAACTCCTTTAGTGTTGCGGGTGTCTATGGGCGGCGCCGATTGCTTTGCAGGTGAACCGTCTGCTCGTTTGCCGACTTATACCATGAAAAGGTACCTGATTATCATTTAGATTTTAATAAAAAAAAAAAAACAAATCTATTGGCCTTCCTTTAAAAATCTTTCTATTTTTCGAGACACGTGTATCTTCTTATCATTTTTTGTGATTGTTTCTTACTCTGAAGAGAGCAAAATAAAAAGATTTATTGTTATTTTCATATGATAACGACACTTGAACGAATATGGAGTTTCTTGAGTAAAGTATAACAAATAAATTCAAGAGGCTTTGTCATTATAAATAGATAAGGCCTAAAGGTTACTAAGGGTACTATTCGTACAGACTACTTGAAGGCTTTAAGTCTCAAGAAACCTTATTACAAATAAAAAGTAATAAAAATATAGTTGCTTCTTAAACATTATTTATTTATTTTCCATATATTATGTACATAAAGTGTATAAACGTGCTATTGATAAGATTTCTGTCCTTTTTATTGGATAAGGTAAGGAATTAACGGCAATTATGGACACCAGTCAAGGACGTACGAACGTAGAAATTGAGGATTCGAGATATTTTTTATTTCGTAATGGGAAGCATGTGGCAGATACTCGTATCATGCTTAGTGGTAAGCACGCCTACCCATAGGCAACTTATTTACACGGGCGTCGAAGACACCCAGGTTATGACCCTCGGGGAACACAGACTTCGTCGAAGAATTCCGCTCCTTAGCGTATCGGATTATAAAACTAAAGGCAAACAGATTTGAGGACTTAGAGATTGATAGCGGAGGACCTTCGATAAATTCACTCATACGAGAAAACACTGTTTCACATCGATTTTTTGTACAGACGTGTTATCATTCCGATCAAGCTGATGATGACATGACTACCTTTGCACCCACTCTCTTTGAATCAATTTAGTTATTTGGTGTCTTAAATAATTGATAACAAACAAGTACATATATTTATTATGCACAATACATCACCACAAATCCAAAATTAAAGTTAATACTACGCCTCATTCTACACATCCAGGAAGAAAATCTCAAAGATACGCAATACGTCCTATATGGCATTGTGTAATATAAATAATATTACTTACTATATTCACATAACATACAGAGTATGCAAATCACTGGCGAGCATTATTGCCTAGGTAATATGATTAACTGAGTAATCTAACAGTCTAATTGTGTCAACAGTTTGAACAATGCTTGAGGAATGATGAACATATTGTAAGTATACATGTGTATAGCAAATATGTGATATGGTAATTTTACCAATATACCATGTGTTTGAGGTACGACCATATTTTAACTAGTAGGTACCCAATGTTATCAGTCCTATAATGTTATTATAGCAACACTAATATAAACTTCAGATGTCAATCATAAAGAGATTTTAGGAAAAGCCAGTAGTATGTACTATATTAGTAGTATGTATAAAAGTGGTAGTTTATTTTTTGATACTTAGTGCTAGGAGTCCAACTTTTTGATTCCTGTTTCTGATCCTGCCGAGTATCAAGTTTGCCGACAATGTCATAACTGCGTTAAGGGAACATTCACTTCACAACGTACGCACGTAAAAATCTGAAAAAAAAATTACACCAATTTTTATGCGAAGCTAGATGAGTACTATACGAGAGTCATACATTCTGTTTCTTTAGTTTTTTAGAAAAACAAACAAGCAGACAGATCACCTGATGGTACGCTCATGGTCACTCGCAGCAGATAAAAGTCATTGACGGTCTTTTGAAGGTTAGATATTTGAGGGAGGGGCATTAGAGATTATGGCTGGTGGAAGAAGAAGTGTTATGCTTTGGGTAGCCTCATTCGCCTGACAAAACGAACGGGTGTTTGGTATCGCTCCGGTTGAGGTCAGTCATTCTTACCAAAACATGCTTCTCTTACAATGAATAAAGATTAATTGTTTACAAACTTATAAAATTGTTCGACTCGTGGTCGTATCGAGATTCAAGACTAAGAAGAATTTAAGTGGGCTATTTGTTTTATGGAAAGATAAAAAGAACGGTTTCATTGATTTATCATCCGGCACAACTGAATCTTCACTTCACACGTGTATAAAAAAGACATATGCCATATAAAGTGCTTATAAACAAACGAAAATATATTACGAATTTTCATCAATTCTATCTAATCTCAAACTTCTCAAGTGCGAATACTCCCAAATCTACTTGAAAACAAACTTAGATTAGCTTTTCACAATCCTAAGTAAGGTTTCTATTGATTGATCGCAGCTTAGAAGCTCTGCTTAAACTTTTATCATGCTTTAGCACATCAGTTAACGTTGTTAAGTTAAACACTGTCTATTTAAACTTAGACTTAGAGGAAGATTTACTACGAGAGTGCAGAAGTAAGTGTAAAATATTGTTTGTTAGAGTTACGACCTTTTCACAGTTACTTTGTGGACTAAATCTATACATTCATTGCCTGGGTCTTGTCCGTCGACATTTATTGGTTTCTAGTGACTTTTTTATACTATTGTATAATTGAAAGTGTGAATGAGGTTACCGGAGGCCCAATCCCTACCCCACCCTATTCCTTCCCAATCCTTAAATATCCGCGACCCTTATCCCCAAAAGGCGTGCAATGCGCTCGTAACTCCTTTTGGTGTTAAAGATGTCCATGGGCGGCGCCGATTGCTTACCATCAGGTAAACCGTCTGCTCGTTTGCCGAGTTATTCCAAAAAAAACATACTACGTATTATTAATATGTTAATTGATATATGAAATAGGTGTGTGTGCCCAGGGTAAGCCTGGGCGAGAGAGAGCCAATAGTCTAACTCAGTCCCGAGAGAGTGTCAAACTCTCGCTGACTTTTTCTCCTGCTCCAGGCCGAGGCTGCGGTACTTTTATTCTATGCCCTCGCCCCGCAGCTAAAGGGATAGGCAACATTAGTTTTAAAAACATCTTAAAAGAAAAAAAAGCTAAAAAATAGTTTCCCGGTATTGCAAACATTGAAGATTAGTTTTAAAAAATAAATTCAACATATTTTTGTTTTTAGCAATTTGGTCTTCGTATATATTACTGAAGGCTCTCTAAAAGTAAAATACCTCTTATAAATAAAAGATTTAAAGAGGAATTCAAATCACGACCTCTATACATTTATCTGGAGACCCAAACATCCCGTTTTGCGACAAGAACAAAGCTGCGATTTTATCGTACTCAAAACGGATCTTACGCCACATAAGTAAAGTTCATCTTACATTGGTTTCTGGAAAATATCGTGATAAGTCTATTAAGTATTTTGATCCTTCTAAAGTTTGTAATAACAGTGACCACAGCTTTAGCTAGGAAATTCCTAATGATAATATAGCGTCTGCATCAAGAACTTCTCTACTGGTGATATCATGTTTACACTACTTACGCTTTAAAGATGAGCATTATTACGAGTTAGCTGGCAAATAAGCGCCAGGTAACTAAGAACAAAAAAATATAGGATAAGCACTAATAAAATTCTAATGTATATATATATTTACATTATACCCATTCATTAAATTGTTTATTATTGTATTCAGCTATCCTTTTTTGGATTGGTCGTCAAACGAGCAGGTGGATTACCTGATGGTAAACAATCGGCGCCACTCATGAACGAACGCAACAACAAAGGAGTTACGAATGCGTGGTCAGCGTTTTAGGGAATACGATTTTGGTGATTTAGGAATCAAATATCACTCAAATACTATTTGGTTCATAGCACAGATTATATATATTATATTTCTTCTTTCTGCAATAAGGTAGACCAATTTGAATAACTCTTAACGTTGTTACTAACTTTTGGCTTGACCAAGGCTTAGATTTCGCAGTACGAGGTCGCCCACTCATAAAATTGAGACAAGGTTGCTTTCAAACCTAATGCTACGTCACCGTTTATATTAAGTTAAAACATTCAGAACAACATACAATTAAAGTTTCCTGGTGAATAATAACAAAATATAACGACGAAGTCTTATCAATCGCCTAAGCTAAATATAATAAAACCTTCTTTGACCTAAAGAATTGTCAGTAGTTTTTTAGTTTGTAGATTTTGAGTAGTGTGTTAAAATCATTCCTTCTTTTGTATTTTTTATTGGTCCTTTCTGCCTAATATTAAACTCTTAGCATCGATTCTGGCTAAGATAATCTATTGACATTTCATTTAGTTTTCTGAAACATGACGTTGTAATGGATTTTCTTTCTTAATCTTAATATTCAATATATAAAAAACAACTAGTAATTAATTCGAGACCTACGCAAAAGAACTAACTTTTAGAATTAGTCATATTTTTATTCTAACCCCAGTGAAAGCGACCAGCTTTTATGAAATAAAGTTTTTACTTTTTAACAATAAAATAAAAGTCACGCTAAGAATTAATCTTAGGTCGCACAACGAAACAAGACCGGATTTTCATTGGCCAACATGATATTTTAAATCCTTTAGATTTTACCTTACAGTGCTGAGTCATAAATTAAGGCAGCTAGACATTTTTTGTGGTTTTAAATGCTTACAAGAACTTTTTGGTCCCGGGAGCACAGAGTTCTAAATTTGGAGGTCGGCTTTAAATTTTCTCTTGATTTAAAATTACTCTAAGTACCTACCATTTGTAGTCTGATGATTGTTATGTGTAATGTGTATTTTTTTTATATTCCCTATTCAATCTTTATTTATGACGACTGGGAGCTTGTTGTTTAACACGACCTCTTCTCATGCATAAGGGTGCTGCTTCAAAACATGGCACATACCAATGTCAGTTTTATTCGAGTGTTACATACTTTTAAGTTTATTAAAACACCACTGAAAAACGGTGAAGGAACTATGATTTATATTTTCAAACTATAAGTATGAAACCGTCAATTCACCTTGAGCAAACATGGTAATTAGTGCTGAAACCTTCTTTGTGTGTGAAGAAGCCTTTACTCAGCAGTGTCCACTTATGTTATAGGTTAATGATGTGATGTGATGTGAAAAAAGTGGTGAAAGTATGATATAGGGTTTATTTTCCTAGATAAATTATATATATCCCCAGCTTTACGTCAGTCAGCTGTTGCACGCCTAGACGCACGGTTGCGGTCGCGCTTTCTTACCCATATTGCTTAAATTCACCTTCTTATAACCGTTATTGTAACAGTCTGATAATTATTTCAGATAAACCTTATTATACAGTCCACACTTAAATTATTTTATCTCCACTGAACTATCGAACCCAACAGGAACCGATTTGAAATTTATATTCACTTGTTCGTTGCAGTAACCACAACATCCATTAACCTTAAACATTGCACAAAAAGAAAACCTTTTTTTAATAAACG
Organism: Spodoptera exigua; assembly: GCA_902829305.4. NCBI lineage: Eukaryota > Metazoa > Arthropoda > Insecta > Lepidoptera > Noctuidae > Spodoptera > Spodoptera exigua. Next base: position 5,851,005 of record LR824616.2, on the reverse strand, counting down.
TGGGTGTATTCGAATCCTTATACTGGTTGATTTTAAATTAATACGTTCAAAACATTTACCTACACATATAATACCGCAGAATAACTTTCCAACGTTTTCGCCGATTTCAGCGGAGTTTATACGTAATTCATCAGATTTCGGTAGAGGTTTAAATGACAGCCTTGGCGGACACAACGGGTTTAAAGCTGGGGTTTGTAGCAAAATAGCAAATAAAATGCAGCCTAGCGTTATGGAGTCCAAATCAAACACAGTGCCTATTTGACAGTGGCGTTTTGCAGATATTTTATTGTATGCAAAAAGAATCTTTAGTACTACATAATTAATGTAAGAAAAGAAATGAATGTTTTTTTATAGTTTAAGATCTAATCAATAATACCTTATTATCATTTCACTGCCTCACAAGTTAAACAAATTTTAAATATGTCCGTAGCAAATCGGTTCAGTAGTTTAGGCGTGAAGAAAAGACAGACTGAGTTACTTTCGCATCAGTTTGGATATTATGACATAGTTTGGAACTCGAGGACATAGGATAGGATAGATTTTATACCAAATATCCGCAGGAAGTCACTATTAGTAGCTTATAAATCTATACTAGTTCTAAGTCTGTACAAAACCTGTCAATAATTAATATTATTCTTAACATGAATAGATGTTGATATTATGATGCGATGCGATAGTCAAAACAAAAGAAAAATAGTAGTAGTATACCTTTTTTCAAATATTCAGAAGAAATTGTTTACAATATCTTTTGAGTAACAAAATAGATAATATTCTATTCTGAAATTTAATATAGGTAAGACAAAACATTATCAATAAACTATTCGTTTTCTTCGTCACACTTTTTGTAGAACCAATACCAAAAGCCATCAAAGACAATCATGATAAGCTTTGTTTTAAATCGCCATTATATAAATCAATTTGCAGTTTAAATATGTTTTATCATTGAAATCGTTCAACTACCTCCTGTTTATCTAAAATAACAAATAGCGTTTTTTTTTCTTGAACAATGAAAGCATAATATGAGATTATACAGGGTGTCCGGTAAAGAATGGATAACCTTGAAATGCCTTTTAGTATATCCTTTGGCCATTCAGAAAAAATAACGAAAAGGAAAGTATCATAGGTAGTATTTATTTATTTATTTATTTATTCATATTGCACAATGTACATATAAAGTCAAGTATACCATACAGCCAGTACAGTACATTACCCTGTTAGGGCGCAGCAATTTAACTTATAACTAGATAATAATAACATGTTATATTTTTTATTACATTAGTTATCACTTAATGAACACTATATGAACTTATTTACTTCTTCTTAGAGCTATAACTGTTACCTATACATATAATAACTATTCTATAGTGTTACCCGTATAATAACTATTACCTAACTGTTACCTATATAATAACCATTTTACATTACTTTATAATTTTACACATGAAAACCACAAAATCCTTGGACGAAATCAAATATTAGAAAACAAAAGGTAAAAGCATAATAAAATTAAGTGAAAAGCAAAGAACATTAATATCATATAAAATAAATAGATAATTATGAGGTAGTACCTAAATTATTATGTCTTGAAGTAAAAGAAGTGGGGCTAGAGGTAATACAAAATGTTCCTTTAACATTTACGTTCATTACATTACTGCATAACCACGATGATTAAACATTGCTTTAAAAATACATTTTGCAAGATTTGTCTATAATAAATTAATTTGCAAGTTTTTTATAGAATATTTTTTTTTTGCATATTTTCTGAATGGCCATAAGTTATACTTGAAGGTATTGCAAGGTTATCCATTCTTTACCGGACACAATATATTGTTAAATATGTACATAACACAATACAATCATGATAAAAAGAAAGACTTTTTTGCAATAACAATTATGACCTCATACAATGAAGTCACCTTGGCACGGATTAATCGTCAATAATAACCCTGTATCCGCCACAGCGGGGTTGTTACTTGTTATATTTGTTTGGACCCACGCTTGAAAAGGGTTAGCCGAGCGCTATCGTAATTTATTTACTGGCCACTCTGTGATGAACTGTCACAATGTCTAATGGTTCTAGAATTAATATTACAGGTCATGGCTGTCATGAAAGGGTTGGTGTGTGATGCCCAGTGACATTGATGGTTGAGGGTTGACGTTTTTGTCCTATAGATAATTGGTTAAATTGCATGATTCAAACATGGACTAATTGATCAAATTTTGCCATTTATTCATAAGCGTACATTATTGTCCTATTACTTAGCAAAGGCCTCTTTCCACATGAAGAAAGAATGAACATTAATCACTACGCTTGTTCAAGGCAGATTGGTGAATTCAAATTAATAAATGAGGTCTCAAGCTCACATTTTCTCGGAATATTTTCCGTGGCGACGGATATATAGGGCGGTATGTCACCGGTGTATTAACATAGGTTTTGAACTCACATCCTCATGCAGGAAAAGCAGCCTGAACCTCTGCGTGACCACGATTTACATGAGACTAGGAGACCCAGCCACGCGTTGCTGTGGCTAAGGTAAATAATATTGCGACTATGATTTGAGATGTAAGCTATCCTATCTTTCAAGTTGGATCTTAATGCACACGGAATGCAAACCAAATTCAAAATCGGTTTAGTAGTTTCGGAGTCCATCGCGGACAAACACGTGACACGAAATTTTTATATATAAAAAAGATGTTGAAAGTTCCGTACTAATAAAAACAATAACAAGAATACCAAAAGTATACAAAATCATGCTTAGGTTATGGCACACATTAAATTCAGCTTTTTTATGTAATAGGTCGGCAAACGAGCAGACGAATTACCTGATGGTAAGCAATCAGCGCCAGCCATGAACACTCGCAACGGAGGAGTTATAAGTGCGTTGCTGACCTTTTAGGGATTAGGGTTTTGGAGATTTAGGGATTGGGAGGGATCGGGGGAGGGAAAAATTAGGCCTTCGGTAACCTCACACGGCGAAACACAACGCTGTGGTTGTTTCACGCCAATTTGCTGTGAGGCCGTGGTATCACTCCGGTCGAGCCGACACATTCGTGCCGAAGCTTGGCTCTCCCACACTTAACTAAAATACAAGCTTAAAGAATATTTTTTATTCGACATTACGATCAAAGCCTCCATTTATTGTGTAAACCGATATTGACCGCAGTGGCTTTGTTTGGCAAGGATCGGGTGATAGCTCTGTAGATAACAATGGTGTATATGTGTTATCGATAATACTAACTCGCAGAGACACAACGGGAAGCGAGCAAATATTTTGTTAGTTAAACTTTGGTGTTATCTTTTTACTCATAACACATAAAGTACGGGTTTTTTAGGAGATAAAATCATCAAAGACTTCCCTGGCGTATGGCGAGAGAGATTGTAGACCTTTACTGATTGAAAACACCTGTTCCTTATCCTGGTCCCACTCAGCCCACAACCCATGCTAACACTTGACAGACCTGACTGAAGGGTAGCTGCTGAGTAACATGTTAACGTGACGTAGCAATAAGTTTTAATGGATTTTTTTGATTAAAATAACCTAAAGTAGGAAATTCGGTGGCATTTCACACACCTGACCTGTCTCCGATCAGGTCAGTCTACCGTCCCATTGGATTCACAGAGCGACGGAACATCTCCTGCACAGTGATCAAGCCCAGTAGAACAAATTAGGTACCACTAAATCTTCAAATCGAAATCGATCGAGTATAAAAATCATCTGCCTCTTCAAAAACCAGTCCTCATACAATCATTTACTATGTCAAGATATGTATATATATTATGTCAGCGCACTAGTCATCAGCACATATCAAACCTCTTTTTTATACGTCGATGTCAAACTTCACTGTCAGATGTCATATTATTTTAAGTCCATAGAGAACACCGAGCTCTGGTGAGGCGGCCTTCTTATAAAACAGGACAATTAGTGTTGGTCCTTCATACTGCAGCCACGTGTTCGGTGGACGTTAAGTTCAAATCTAAGCAAATTTTAATTATCCTTACTTAAATTGTAGTAGTTGTGATCGTAATATAAAAAGTAGTAACAAGAGTGATTATAGCAACAGTTATTTTATTGAAATATTGTCTACCGGATAATCCGCGCCTAACTGAACATGTCAAATAATCCTAATCTTAGTCGAAAGACTTCATATGTATATATTCATAACAATAACATACAAAATAACATCACTGTACAGTTTACAAAAGAGTTGCCCTTTTTTATACGAAAATTATTGAAGAGGAAGGGATAACCCGAAAAAGGTGAAATTGTGCTAACGAGGACGAAACTAAAGTTGAATGTTATGTAGTACGACATAACAGTGAGTGGAGAGAAATTCTGATTTTCACAAATGTCACAGAATAATATAATGTATTACAGGAAATAAAGTAATATAACCAAACTTTCTATACAGAAGAAAATACTTTGGATTTTCATGAATTTTCTCAAAGGTTAAGCACCGGCTTTTCATTTATAAGAAAGCGAGTTCGAAATCTCGCAAGTACCAATGCGACTTTATCCGAGTAATTTGTGTCTTGGATTACTAACTTAAAAACATCCATAAAATTTGCATGTATTATATATGTACATATGTCTATTTCTTTTAAAGACAAGGACTTTATTATTAAAAACGGCTGCTTACTTTTTAATAATAAATTTATCTGTACATTTTTGTAAGGTCTCGATTAAAAATTAAAGTTTAGCCAGATGTCCGTAACAATTCATTCAGTAACTACATTTATACTATGCTTCTCTACACCAAGCCTAGACAATATAGGTATATTAATTTGTTAGTTCTACATGTGACGTCACTTCAGTCTTACTGAATTACCGTCTCTTGGGAAAGTAAGTTTGAGGAAACAGAGGCTTCAAGTTGTCGCCCAAAGGCACGCTGTGAGTTATACTTACTTCTCCTTTATAGTTAAGTATCAAAGTGTGAGTATTACCTGGTGTGATCGAAAACAATCTGAATTGAGACAATTTAGACTAGCAAACTAACACCAAAGAAGACAAATCTTTAACTTAAGAAAAAAAGACACAAGGAATAAAAAAGTGCATCATTCAACTTAAAAACTACGAAACTCATTTACACACAACAGGATTAATTAAAATGAAACTTATTACAACTCGTTAAATATTATGAGACATAATAAAACTGGATAAGCGTTTAATGTAAGGTAAGTTTATTGTGGACGTTACGTATTTACATATTTCTGGAGAGTATACAGAGTGATCATTATTCTCGTAAGTTCACCGCGTTGGCAGCCAAGCTTTGAGAGATTTACCTACAACTTTATTACAAAAGGCATTCCTTTAAAGCGACTTAATAGTTTTTATAAATCACTCGGCAACCGTGTTCTAAAGTTTGCAGTGAGCTAAAAGACGTGTCTGTTCTTGACAGTGCAAATTCTCAAGCTGACTGATTTAAGACTAGGTACGTTTTTGCAGATGTGAAAATAGTTTGCGTTTTCTTAATTAATGGTTTGTTTTTGGGGGTTTTCTATTGAATTTAATGAGATAAATTGATTTATTTGCGTGAATGAAATTGAAAAACGTATTTTCAATAAGGTTTTCAGATTATTTGTTGTGAAAATTGTGCTGTCGTCGGTTTTATAAGTTGCAGCGCGACTCGTGCTCATGAATATGGGCCTCTAGCATGGCTTGAAAGTAGTCGAGTATCTCGTCAAATTGTTACGTAAGCCGAAAACATAATAATTAATAATTATGTTAGTAGTTCTTTTCTGATAGCTGGAGTTGCAGATCAGTTACAATAATGTGCCGCGGCCCTAGACTGAGCTGAAAAAGGAACGATGTGGTTTAAGTCAGAAAAAGTATGACACTCCCTTTAACCCCACCCAAGACAAGAGGAGGAATTTGGTGATTTTCCCTCTCAATAAGAAATAGTTAAAGTAAACATAAAATATCTCCAAGTAGGTAAAGGCTGTATCTAAAAAATATCAGTTATGATTATATAGGTAAATTTATGCGTTTTCTATTTTATTCCTCCGAATTTCGTATTTTGTGTTCACAACATCTAATCAAACTTTGCTTCCGTGACGTTGTTTACGCCATAAAAATTAAAATTCAAAAAGTTTACGTCACTCTCAGGACATTGTCATTTGGAAAGAGAAAACACCTCCATTACGTATTTTTGTAAGATGCATATTTTGAGTAGGTATTTTCGTTAATGAAATAAAATTACTTTTTTTATTAAATTCAAAAGGGAAATACAGTTACTTACACGCGATCAGCTACAAATAACGTTTTTTTTTTCATTGAAATATAATAGAATAAGTAAGTGGTAAGGTGGGGAGTATTTAACTACTTTGAAGAATGATATTTGTAAATTAATATTTACAAAGTAGGTACATAATTTTGTATAAATTGCACGCTGTAACCTCGTCATCTTTTTTGTCAAATAAGTTACTTATTTTTCTTAAATTATCTATAAGGAATTTTATTACTTATATCCTAAAATGAAATAATGATGAAACCATCTTTTACTAATTATTATTATTTTGGAAATTACAATGCAATCTATTAAAAAAAGACGTTATTTTATTCATCAAAACTATTTGAATTAATGTTTACTAAATAAGACAAAACAGTATTCGTTTGGCTTTCAAAATGTTTATTTTACTATTTAGTCGAACAAACATCTTCCTTTTGGTACAGAGCTAAAATAATTGTGATATTCGTTTCAACCTAATTATATACCGCCTCTTTAATAAAACGTTTCTCTGGAAAATATTTTATAATATCCCTCTGTGGTCTAGACTAAAACCTGTCTACACTAACTTAAGTGGATTTAAAGCCTTCACAACGCGAGCCAAGTTTAAATTACAACAATACTATTTTAAAACAAAATTCAAAACGATTTTCTTAACATTTTTTCGCTCCATTTAAATTTTATTAAAGTCTAGGTACAGTTGCAGTACAACCGTCCACTTTTATACCACAATTTACAAAAGGCAAACTGTAGGAGTTTTAATAAAAGAAGTGGAACTCCAGACGAAAATTTAATTTAAACAAAAGTAAAGATAATCAAGAGTTTGTGTCTGAAAATAAATAAAGAAATTAATTGAATCATAACGAAGTGCCGACAAAGGTATATATAGAAATTGTTAATAATGTTTGCAATTTTAATGCTTTACAACTAAAATAAAACGTTAATAAAATCGCAAGGAGCATCGTTTTCGAGCTTGAATAAGTTACGATGAAAAATTTAATTAAAAAGATTTCTTGTCTACACAAAAACACTGAAAATACTTATGGGAATTAATAATGTTTGGAAACGTGAATCTTCGTGTTTCTTTTTCATTAAGGGCTGCTATCAATTTTCTAGGAAGCCTCTGATATATAACCGCTAATGGAAAGACGAAAACGTTAATTCATTGATACTGAGGAGAGATTGAATGAAAAATGAAATGGATATTCAAATCATGGGGAATGTCAAAAACAATTTGATCACCGTAAAGTGGTTTTCTTTGTTTTGCTGACAGAAATCTGTACGTATACATTGTATTGGAGGATTTTAATAGGCTGTTGTTAAAAAAATATGTATCTCAAAAAACATTTGCACATAATGAGAATCTCATTATAAATATAAAGTTAAGTGGTTGGTTATAACAGTTATTAGTGTTGAGACTCAAAACAAAATTACCTTTTACTTCGGCAAATTTGATAGTATTGTGAATTTAAAAGGAAAGCAGAGAAAACTTGTGGAGTGAACTCCAAGAAAGGATAAATACGCCATGGATTGCATAAATCTTCAGCCAGACCATGTCCGTCGTAACCTCGTTCGTGAACGATTGCAACAACGCCAACGGAGCCTATCGTTCGAGCACCCAATGCAATAAGAGATTGACCCTCGTCTCCAAGGCGGTGCAAAAGGCGTTCAGGTCTCTGATAAGTGATGAGCCCACCCAGCACGTCATTAAGAAGCGTGCCAAAGCCGTCACAAAGCCGCCAGAGCGATTACATAAAGTTCACACAACGGATCTTCCCTAGAAGCTATCAAGACCTATATCAGCGTGCAGTACAACATCGACGCCGAGTTACTGGCCCCGATTGCACCTACATAGCAAGTCGGCCTGTTTTGGATAATAATAGCCACCTTGAAAATTCTACAATGTTAACGTTGTGACTTATAGCAATGTTACATTCTAGTAGTAGTGAAACTTATTTTATTTACCGTTTAGAAACGTGAGAAGATAATAAAATACTAAAACCGAAAACATATAAGTATACATATTACATGCGACATCTGAGACGCAAGTAGCAATAACGAAAGGAATGATAGACCCGAAAAGATAGAAAAAGCAAAAAGTGATGTGACACGAATGTGAGAAAAATCGCAATATCATTTAGTCGCCGCAGTGTAGGAAAGTTTTTACCCTGTCACAGATGCATGTGATAAACGACCGACGTCTCAAGATTTCCTCGGGTGTCACTTCAATACGCTTACCTACTTCCATTATTATACTGTGACTCCGCTTATGATATTCACGACTGTTAGATTCCCTTTTCAGATTCCGTTCAAATGGTTTTTATAGGAAAATAAATTGTATAATTGTATTTTGTGTGGCGCTAGTTTCGTTTTTGGCAGCGTAGTTAAAGGATGGTTCTTGGAAATGACGTAGCTGATTGCTGATTATAAATAATATTAAAATATTATATGTACAAACAATATTTTAATATGTTCCAGGAAATGTTAATACGCGATAATAACAAATAACCAAATAAAATATGTTAATTTTAATATTTATACCGAAATATTTTATATCAAATCAGCGAAAATTACTACTCATATTATTCGCGCATTTTTCTGTCATCACTATCGTAGAATTTAAGGATCAACTAATGAGCGTAGATATTTTCTCGCACGGAGAAGGTTTAATTATTAAACACTACCATTGTTCATGGCAAAATAGCGAATATAAGCCCAGATTACATCACGTTAGTTTTTATACATAACTGTGATGTCTAATAGTCTTAAAAACCAATAGTCTTATAGCCCTAAAAAATCAAATTAGTTCTTGCAATGATTTGAAGCACTCTGCTTATAAGAAACGGACACTACTTATTCTGAGCCACCACGACTTTATATTTTCCTGTAAAATCAGTTTATATTAACTTAATTCCTTTTCTCTTTCTCAAAAAATATAATCAATTTAATGACATCTAAAACCATCACCTCCAATTAACTACGGCTTTTCATTTATTTCTCGCCTTAATAATACATTCTATTTTTAACAAAAACAGGAAAATGTAGATCGAAATCTACTACAAATAAGGATAGATGTAATTGTGTTTGAAATGAAGGAGAATTTTGAAAAAATCTTTATTAAATTAATGAAAATTGGGCCAAGTAACTCAAAATTATTAACTGAATAGAAATATATTTGAAAACATGAACAAAATTCGGTTGAAATTTCACAATTATATTCGACTCTGAATAGATATCTTTCATCTAAGTTGAATTCAGTGAGTACCTTTACTAACTGTTTAATTGTAATAATTTTGTGGACATTTAGACTTGATTAAAACAAATTATTTCATGAATTAAACTTTTCTCCACAAAGGTGTTAATCACCAATTGGTTATACACGTAGGAAGGTTTTCTTCTCTGCGAGAACCGCCCGGAGTACACAGGATCTTACGGTGGCGGTGTGCCTTGCCTGGGCTGAGCACCACTTTGTCCTTAGGGAACGATCAGCATCGGCGGCCCGCACACCCGGTCTTTGTCCGGGCCATGGTGCAAAGCTTGCTTGCATGCTTTCTGCGAAGCTGTCATGCTCGCATAGAGGCAGCCGAATCACATGAAGGAACCATTTTCGTCACATTGCAAATGCTGTATCGCGCAACGATCTCCGGACAGAACCAAATACGAGCGAGCGATGACAACAGGTAGGGTCCACTTAGCCCGTGTCCAGCCGGGGTTGCGGGTGCAAGTGTAATCATTTGCCGGGGTTACGGGATAAGTGCAATTCAGTCACTGCAGCCTCGGCCCAGAGCAGGAGAAGGAACGGAGAGGGGGTTAGACAGTGAGAATCTTACACTCCCTTACGTCCACCTATATGGAGAAAGACATTCGACCTTTCTCATCACTCAAATAAAAGAAATGTTTTATGTTGAATGGAAATGTTCGAAATCGTGATGTATAAGGACTATTTACAATTTATTTTTAAGATTTAATAGCCACACAAAATTGGGTAGTTTCGTAGGTTGAAAAAATACAACTTTGACTTTGACTACATCACTGAAGAAGAAAAATCCAATCAGTTTTAACTAAAATCAATATAATTTATTCATACTTTTCAGTAATCAGCTAAAAAGTAATGTTTTCAGATTAATTCATAAGCGGTGAAAATTAAATTGACCGAAAGCTTATGTTATTTCTAAAAGAATTTATTTTTCATTCCAAACTCAAGTTTAGAATAATCAAAATTTCTGTTTGGAGCAGCTGCATTCTGAAGCAGCAATAAAATGCAAGGCATTATCACAATTTGCAATTACACCAACCTATCCTTTCGGGGATGTTGAGTTGAAAAAGTAAATGATAATAATTATGTTCGAAACAGAGGCTCAATTTGACAAGATTTATGTACAATTGCGCAGTTGGAATTGTAGCAAATATGTAGCAGAGCCGAGGAATGTAAATTTATATGGATGTTTTACGGTTACGACACTGGCGCTCACCGCAGGTCAGGTAAAGGCTCTAGGGTCGTGAGTTAGTATGGAAATTGTAACAAATCACAGCGTTTTTCCCAGCAAAACAAAATTTGTCACGAACCCACGCGTGGTAAGGTGAGCTCTTGATCGACGCAACTAAGTGGATTCGGGTGCGTAGAATTTATTGTTGTTTTTCATTTTAGTTTTAATATATTGACATTTAATGGTTATTTTTTGGCAAGATTAGACATTGAATGTGTACTAAGAATGTTGAAATAATTTGTAACGAACGTTCTTGAACTGCAACGTAAAATGAAGCTTTAAACAAAGTATAAACAATGTTGACTTATTTAAATTAAAATGTAAGGTAATAAAAAATAATAGAAAAATAAAGCCGAATTGATTAAAACTGTGTATTTAAAATACAGTTCAATGTTTATGATGATGAAATGACTAGGAATAAAAATAAAACAGTGGTATAGCTTTTAGAATTAGATATCAACTAAAATCAACTCGGTCTGACTAAGAGAGCAAGAAGGAACCAATTGGTTTTTAGTCAGTGAGTGTCTGAAACTCTCTCTCGTTCGAGAAATAATTGGAAGTTTCATTTTACGAAATTAAAAAAGTCACATCGATATTTTCTATCCGCAATCGTTTCGTCATTCGAATAAGACCCCGCTTTATCGATTACGTTTTAAATGAAAACCCCAGTTTCATGTGGTAAATTTATTTGTGTGATACGTAAAATGAACGTTTCACTGGGCCCACGTTCATTTATCTTATTCACTTTACACAAGGGCGTGACTCGGCCGAGTTTTACATTTTAATTTGGAGCGCGATTTAATATGTTGCTACAATCATACCAGCTGAGAGCTTACACGACGATTTTTCACGGGAATTTAATATAAACCAGCGAGGACACCGAAATAGAATATAAGATATTTTTGGATTAATTTAAATGATAATATTTTATAATTAAAAAGATTTCTTGTCTACACAAAAACACTGAAAATACTTATGGGAATTAATAATGTTTGGAAACGTGAATCTTCGTGTTTCTTTTTCATTAAGGGCTGCTATCAATTTTCTAGGAAGCCTCTGATATATAACCGCTAATGGAAAGACGAAAACGTTAATTCATTGATACTGAGGAGAGATTGAATGAAAAATGAAATGGATATTCAAATCATGGGGAATGTCAAAAACAATTTGATCACCGTAAAGTGGTTTTCTTTGTTTTGCTGACAGAAATCTGTACGTATACATTGTATTGGAGGATTTTAATAGGCTGTTGTTAAAAAAATATGTATCTCAAAAAACATTTGCACATAATGAGAATCTCATTATAAATATAAAGTTAAGTGGTTGGTTATAACAGTTATTAGTGTTGAGACTCAAAACAAAATTACCTTTTACTTCGGCAAATTTGATAGTATTGTGAATTTAAAAGGAAAGCAGAGAAAACTTGTGGAGTGAACTCCAAGAAAGGATAAATACGCCATGGATTGCATAAATCTTCAGCCAGACCATGTCCGTCGTAACCTCGTTCGTGAACGATTGCAACAACGCCAACGGAGCCTATCGTTCGAGCACCCAATGCAATAAGAGATTGACCCTCGTCTCCAAGGCGGTGCAAAAGGCGTTCAGGTCTCTGATAAGTGATGAGCCCACCCAGCACGTCATTAAGAAGCGTGCCAAAGCCGTCACAAAGCCGCCAGAGCGATTACATAAAGTTCACACAACGGATCTTCCCTAGAAGCTATCAAGACCTATATCAGCGTGCAGTACAACATCGACGCCGAGTTACTGGCCCCGATTGCACCTACATAGCAAGTCGGCCTGTTTTGGATAATAATAGCCACCTTGAAAATTCTACAATGTTAACGTTGTGACTTATAGCAATGTTACATTCTAGTAGTAGTGAAACTTATTTTATTTACCGTTTAGAAACGTGAGAAGATAATAAAATACTAAAACCGAAAACATATAAGTATACATATTACATGCGACATCTGAGACGCAAGTAGCAATAACGAAAGGAATGATAGACCCGAAAAGATAGAAAAAGCAAAAAGTGATGTGACACGAATGTGAGAAAAATCGCAATATCATTTAGTCGCCGCAGTGTAGGAAAGTTTTTACCCTGTCACAGATGCATGTGATAAACGACCGACGTCTCAAGATTTCCTCGGGTGTCACTTCAATACGCTTACCTACTTCCATTATTATACTGTGACTCCGCTTATGATATTCACGACTGTTAGATTCCCTTTTCAGATTCCGTTCAAATGGTTTTTATAGGAAAATAAATTGTATAATTGTATTTTGTGTGGCGCTAGTTTCGTTTTTGGCAGCGTAGTTAAAGGATGGTTCTTGGAAATGACGTAGCCGATTGCTGATTATAAATAATATTAAAATATTATATGTGCAAACAATATTTTAATATGTTCCAGGAAATGTTAATACGCGATAATAACAAATAACCAAATAAAATATGTTAATTTTAATATTTATACCGAAATATTTTATATAAAATCAGCGAAAATTACGACTCATATTATTCGCGCATTTTTCTGTCATCACTATCGTAGAATTTAAGGATCAACTAATGAGCGTAGATGTTTTCTCGCACGGAGAAGGTTTAATTATTAATCACTACCCAGATTACATCACGTTAGTTTTTATACATATCTGTGATGTTTAATAGTCTTAAAAAGGACATAATAACCCTGAAAAATCAAATTATTTCTTGCAATGATTTGAAGCATGAGAGCTTATGAGAAACGGACACAACTTACTCTGGGCCACCACGACTTTATATTTTCCTGTAAAACCAGTTTATATTAACTTAATTCCTTTTCTCTTTCTCAAAAAATATAATCAATTTAATGACATCTAAAACCATCACCTCAAATTAACTACGGCTTTTCATTTATTTTTCGCCTTAATAATACATTCTATTTCTGACAAAAACTGGAAAATGTAGATCGAAATCTACTACAAATAAGGATAGATGTAATTGTGTTTGAAATGAAGGAGAATTTTGAAAAAATCTTTATTAAATTAATGAAAATTGGGCCAAGTAACTCAAAATTATTAACTGAATAGAAATATATTTGAAAACATGAACAAAATTCGGTCGAAAATTCACAATTATATTCGACTCTGAATAGATATCTTTCATCTAAGTTGAATTCAGTGAGTACCTTTACTAACTGTTTAATTGTAATAATTTTGTGGAAATTTAGACTTGATTAAAACAAATTATTTCATGAATTAAACTTTTCTCCACAAAGGTGTTAATCACCAATTGGTTATACACGTAGGAAGGTTTTCTTCTCTGCGAGAACCGCCCGGAGGACACAGGATCTTACGGTGGCGGTGTGCCTTGCCTGGGCTGAGCACCACTTTGTCCTTAGGGAACGATCAGCACCGGCGGCCCGCACACCCGGTCTTTGTCCGGGCCATGGTGCAAAGCTTGCTTGCATGCTTTCTGCGAAGCTGTCATGCTCGCATAGAGGCAGCCGAATCACATGAAGGAACCATTTTCGTCACATTGCAAATGCTGTATCGCGCAACGATCTCCGGACAGAACCAAATACGAGCGAGCGATGACAACAGGTAGGGTCCACTTAGCCCGTGTCCAGCCGGGGTTGCGAATGCAAGTGTAATCATTTGCCGGGGTTGCGGGATAAGCGCAATGAGTCACTGCAGCCTCGGCCCAGAGCAGGAGAAGGAACGTAGAGGGGGTTAGACAGTGAGAATCTTACACTCCCTTACGTCCACCTATATGGAGAAAGACATTCGACCATTCTCATCACTCAAATAAAAGTGGAAATGTCCGAAACCGTGGTGTATAAGGACTATTTACAATTTATTCTTAAGATTTAATAGCCACACAAAATTGGGTAGTTCCGTAGGTTGAAAAAATACAATTTTGACTTTGACTAATTCATTGAAAAAGTAAAATCCAATCAGTTTTAACTAAAAACAATAAAATTTATTCATACTTTTCAATAATCGGCTAAAAGGTTATCTTTTTAGATAAATTCATAAGCGGTGAAAATTAAATCGACCAAAAGCTTATGTTATTTCTATAAGAATTTATTTTTCATTCCAAACTCAAGTTTAGAATAATCAAAATTTCCGTTTGGAGCAGCTGCATTCTGAAGCAGCAATAAAATGCAAGACATTATCACAATTCGCAATTACACCAACCTATCCTTTCGGGGATGTCGAGTTGAAAAAGTAAATGATAATAATTATGTTCGAAACAGAGGCTCAATTTGACAAGATTTATGTACAATTTCACAGTTGGAATTGTAGCAAATGTGTAGCAGAGCCGAGGAATGTAAATTTATATGGATGTTTTACGGTTACGACACTGGCGCTCACCGCAGGTCAGGTAAAGGCTCTAGGGTCGTGAGTTAGTATGGAAATTGTAACAAATCACAGCGTTTTTCCCAGCAACACAAAATTTGTCACGAACCCACGCGTGGTAAGGTGAGCTCTTGATCGCCGCAACTAAGTGGATTCGGGTGCGTAGAGTTTATTGTTGTTTTTCATTTTAGTTTTGATATATTGATTTTATTTTAATAGGTAGACTTTATGCTGTTAAGGATTTTTTGGCAAGATTAAACATTCAATGTGTACTATGAATGTTAAAGTAATTTGTTACGAACGTTCTTGAACTGCAACGTAAAATGAAGCTTTAAACAAAGTATAAACACTGTTGAGTTTTTTAAAATAAAATATAAAAAAAAATTATATAGAAAAACAAAGACAAAATTATTAAAACTGTAATACACAATATTCAATGTTTATGATGATGAAGTTACTAGGAATAAAAATAAAACAGTGGTATAGCTTCTAGAATTAGATATCAACCAAAATCAACTCGGTCTGACTAACAGAGAAGGAACATATTCGTTCCTAATCAGTATACGAGTGACACTCTTTCGCCTAAGAATTAATTGGAAGTTTCATTTTACGAAATTAAAAAAGTCACATCGATATTTTCTATCCGCAATCGTTTCGTCGTTCGAATAAGACCCCGCTTTATCGATTACGTTTTAAATGAAAACCCCAGTTTCATGTGGTAAATTTATTTGTGTGATACGTAAAATGAACGTTTCACTGGGCCCACGTTCATTTATCTTATTCACTTTACACAAGGGCGTGACTCGGCCGAGTTTTACATTTTAATTTGGAGCGCGATTTAATATGTTGCTACAATCATACCAGCTGAGAGCTTACACGACGAGTTTTCACGGGAATTTAATATAAACCAGCGAGGACACCGAAATAGAATATAAGATATTTTTGGATTAATTTAAATGATAATATTTTAATGATATAACGGTATCTAATTGAAAATTTATAAATTAATGTGAAACATTTTTTGTACCGGTTTCATTTTGACCGTATTTTTTTTTATGTAGACTCCGATCTGGTTGCTGGGCAATAAGTTATTTTTTTTCTTAATCTTTATTTAGAATAAAAGGCTTTTAAGCGATAAAAGCAATCATGCCAGCCTCGTAATTTTAAGAAAAAAATAACAAAATATAATTACTGGGATCTTAACTGTTGTTATGCAACGTGTTCTGTTTTCAATTCCCGCACGAAACAACTCTCTGTGTAATCCACAACTTGTTGTTCTGAGTCTATGTCCGATGTGTTTGTTAAATTTAATGTTCATAAAAGCACAATGATCCTAATTTAGGGCAAAAAAACAAAAGAATGTGACCTAGCCGTGGCACTAAAAGACTCATTCTTTTCGGCTCAGTCGTGAGTCCCATATTATTATATATTCAATTTGATTAAACTTCCTCTATTTTATATGCTCTTAAACACATTTTGCAAACCAATCAGAACCCACTTTTTACGCCCCAATCAGTAGAAATAGTTCGTAAACACTATCCAATACAAACAAATATTGATCTTATCATTCAGAAACAAACCAATCAGGAATATATTTACGAAGCTACGATTTATATTCTAATCGAACTACATTTCCAATTTCGCGGCACGATCCAGCTACTTGATTACTCCGAAGAAAATTCCTTATTATTCACAAATGCGATATTTATTTCTTCTAGATTCGAAGTTTCTCGAAGGTATTCGTGTTGCAACAGCAGTTTCGGCTTAATTTCACGTTAGTCTTGAGAGCGTTTACGTGGCACGGCTTTTCGTACGAATTTTTAAGTGAAAAATCTAAACTACTAATTTAAATTTAATAGAACTTGGTATTTACAGGTGGATAGATTCATATGATGCATAGATTTCTCCAGTATATGCTGGGTGTTACTATACATAGAAACCGTTCGATAAATAGTAATCTTCAATCACTCTATCTATAGATAAAACCGCATCAAACCGCTGCGTAGTTTTAAAGATTTAAGTATACAGAGGTATATAAGGACATAGAAAGCGACTTTGTTTTATGTTATGTAGGGATATGTATATAATTAATAAGGTATCCTTTTGAGTATCAGACTCTTACTGACTAAAAACCACCCCATTCCCTTCCAGCTCCATGTCGAGGCCGCGGTATTTCATTGCGCTAACCCCGCAACCCCTTAACAAACAAGGTATGAAGAGTTAGTTTGTATTGTAACTTAAAACTGTCCCTTTCTGTTTCTTTAAACTCTATAAAAATTTTATATATACATATAGCATGTGAATACCAAGTTTTGGTTCAAAAGTGTCTAGGATTCTTGACTAGATATTTTGTATGAAAACCCATACTACGTAGACAGTAGACGCTCTTAAGCGGTTTACTTTGCGGATACAGTGCACAAGCTGGTATTTATAACCCGACCCGTCTAATGATCTTTGTATTACCTACTGAGCGAACGTCTTGGAACTCCTTTTTGTACCAACACTTTTTGTGTAGCTAATATATTTTCTTTTGTCTTTAAGATTACTTAATTTTTATTCCGAACGTGATGTATTCTAATTAAGCAAAATAGAAGAAATTAACTTTGGGTCATATAGAAAACTGACGTGGTAAAATAAAGAAGAATTTCGAAGAATCAATCAATCTAATCCCATCCCTGAAAGCCCAAACTTCTATGCATCGCATGGATTAGCACTTTTTACATGGTGTTATAAGTGAACATAGCTGAAGTCGATTGTTTGCGGCGTTAAGATTCTGTTACAAATACATATATACTTAGTCGGGTCATAAGTTCTGTCAAAACCTTATATTTTTAATTTTCGATTACTGGCCAGAAATTCTTCGACTTATTTTAAAAATAGAACTTTCGCGCTTGTAGAAAATAAAAAAGAAATTATTTTTTATTCATTTTTAAATATGGAGTGGTCGAATAAAGAAGACAGAATCGCGGTTATCGCGTTGCACCGCTGTGGTTACGCGCCAAAAGACATTTTCAATATTCTTCAAAATTTGAAAATAACGTTACGGTTTGTTTATCGTACTATCAAACGATACACCGAAGAGTCAAGCTTCGAAGATCGTAAGAGAAGCGGCCGACCTCGCACAGTTCGGACACATAAGGTCATCAAAGCAGTGAAGGCGCGAATCGAACGAAATCCCGTACGTAAACAAAAAATCCTAGCTCTGCAGATGGGGCTAAGCAGAACCACTGTTAAAAGAGTACTAAATGAAGACCTGGGACTACGAGCTTATCGTAAAAAGACAGGACATTTTTTGAACGAGCGTTTAAAAAAAATTAGGCTAGACAGATCCCGCGCTTTGCTACGACGGTACGCGGGAAAAAAATACCGCGAAATTCTTTTTTCGGATGAAAAAATTTTTACTATTGAAGAAAGTTTTAACAAACAAAATGATAAGGTGTATGCCCACAGCAGTGAAGAAGCAAGCGCGCGTATTGCGAGGGTCCAGCGTGGGCATTACCCTTCCTCATTCATGGTTTGGCTTGGAGTCTCATATTCAGGCGTAACTGAGGTGTTTTTCTGTGAAAAAGGTGTGAGAACTAGTGCCGAAGTTTATCAAAATACTGTCCTAACAAACATAGTGGAACCTCTTTCTCAGACAATGTTCAGGAACAGGCATTGGATATTCCAACAGGACTCTGCACCGGCTCATAAGGCACGAAGTACGCAAGACTGGTTGATCGCTCGTGGAATTGACTTCATCCGGCATGAAGACTGGCCCTCTTCTAGTCCAGATTTAAACCCACTGGACTACAAGATATGGCAATATTTGGAGGAAAAAGTCTGTGCTAAACCTCACCCGAATTTGGAGTCTCTCCGAGCATCTCTGGTTAAAGCAGCGGCAGACATAGATATGAATGTGGTGCGTGCAGCGATCGATGACTGGCCGCGTAGATTAAGGGCATGTGTTCAAAATGGGGGAGGGCATTTCGAATAATGTAAATAAAATTATATTGTACATTTAATGACCTTTCATTTCATATATAATTTTTAAATAATTGTCAAAAGGCGTATAAGTTATTACATCAAAAGTTTGTGACAGAACTTATGACCCGACTAAGTAGTATTTAAAAACCAACTTAATAAGAAATTTCGACATAGGCCCTCAGACATTTAAAATTCAGTATAAATGCTTGAACTGTATAGGTACTTGTACTTAACTACGAGAAAAACAACAAAACGAAAACACTTTCAAGCATTGTTTGCAAGTCGCGAATTTCAGAGAATTTCTCCTTAATTCTTATTATTTCTAAAAAGTTAGTTGCTATGTGGTACATTAAAAGATTTTCCAGCCTTTGAAAAATTCCACTCTATTCTTAACCTTTCTTGGAAGTGTTCTAGTAATGTTAATATCTTAAAAAGTGAAAGTAATATTTTGTTATTTTAATTTTTTTTTATGTAATAGGTCGGCAAACTAGCAGACGGATTACCTGATGCCAAGCAATCAGCGCAGCCGCAACGGAGGAGTGACGAGTGCGTTGCCGACCTTTTAGGGATTAGGGATTTTAAGATTTAGGGATTGAGGAGGGATTGGGGGAGGGGAAGAATTGAGCCTCCGGTAACCTCACTCACACGGCAAAACACAACGCTGTGGTTGTTTCACGCTGGTTTTCTGTGAGGCCGTGGTATCACTCCGATTGAGCCGACCCATTCGTGCCGAAGCATGGCTCTCCCACACTTATTAAATCAAGGATGCTATTTTTTTCAAAGTAAAACTGTGAGTGACCAATGCTTTGGCACCACGAAGCAAGCTTGAGTAATAGAGTTAATAAAGTAAGTACCACGGTTCGAAATAAAACAAGAGAGAAACAAAGTTTGCATTGTGTTTAAAATTTAAGTAATTATGGCTTACATAGTCATATAATGTCATATAAAGTCCGCCTATGTACAGTGTTTTGTGCATGAAGTCTCAAATAAATAAAATAAATAAATAATGGCATAAAATAGATTTTTACTCGCCAACATTCGCACAGGAACTGATGGTAATGGCAACGTCCTCTCGTGACTGGAACTGGAAAGCTGTCTCCTCTTTCTGGGATTGTCATGCTCGCAAAGGAGGAGGCGGAATGATTGAGGCCACTATCCTCCACACGCCCAAGAAGACAACCTGGGCGTCAGAGATTGCGCGACGATATCTCTCTCTTTTAAACTTTAATAAAATATAAAATAATGCGGGCGAACTGTCCAAATTCATTCTGTAGTAACCCGTTGTGTTGTGTTGCCCCTTGATTTACCCTGTCCCATAAAATTACAATAATGCGATATTTAAATTCAATATATTATTTTTCTTTTATATAAATTTCTTCTCGAAAAGAAACGAAAAACTGATTTAGGTAGTTTCATTATGGTGCGAAAGTTATATATCTATATATGTATATGACGTATCTACATATGTGCTACCGTCCTCCTTGCGAATGAAAAGTGTGCAATTGACTTACTTGTTTAATTGACCATCCCCTCTTCCTATCACCTGAAAAGCATACATAAAAGAGAGAATCTTTAATCTAATAATCTTTGATCAAACTCATTTATCCGCTAAGCAATATAAAGACTCATCTGCAAATCCCAGGTGTGCACACTCGTTGAACGTGTCCTCAAAAAAGTATTTATACAAATTAAAACCTTCCTACTTTAATCCCATTCTTTTTGCTGTCCATTTGCGATTATACGGCTCACAGTAATCCACGTAATTGATGACCATAATCGGCCCACACAGCCACTGGATTGATCATAAAAGTATAAAAAAATATGAATATATTATAATATTATAACACAGGAAAATATTTTTTCGTGAAGTAAAGTTTCGTTCATAACACTGTCATCTGTTTAGTAATCAACACATATTTTGCTTTTTGAAAATCTTTTTAATTGTTATTGTTGTTTATTATAAGTAACACTTTCAAGTTTATTGCTTCAACCATGAAGTGCTATTCCGAACCCTTTTCTTTCTATTACTATTTAAGAATCGCAATAAAAACCTCAAGTGTGGTAGTCAACAAAGGGCGAAATGTAAATATCTAATGATGCCTTGAAATCAGTTACAAAACCTTAACAAATAAAATAGAAGGTTCATTTTTGAGGTAAAACAGTTCAACGTACGACTGTACTTGGGAACTCTAAAACGCGGCCTCAAATAAATCATTTGTGTTTTTACCAAAAAGTTTGTTGGTTTGTACCTTACCTTTTTTCCGACCCCTCTTGTTTTCCCTCCATTTTCGAGAGTTTTACCTCTTTAATCAAAAGTTGCTGGGTGATTATGTTGGCGTCATTGTTTTACGAAAGTATGCGTGTATGTTAATTATTGTGTCTAAGTCGAGCCAAAGTTGACTCTATGTGGTTTGCCTTTGATACTTTTTTGAGTTTCTAGTCTGTTTTAATAATGTTTGGAGTTGGTAGCTGAACTGTTGTCGTTCAGAATAAGTTTTCGTGACTATGTTTACGTTATATGACTGTTCGGTAGTGGTGGTGGTAGTGACGGTCTCGTTGCATGTAACCACGTTTACATTAAAACTCTTAAAATTGGTTACTTCATCGAATCTTGCGAAGTGAGTGTTAAGTATAATTTCCCAAAAAAGCTACTTTTTTTAATGATTATTAATTAACACCGCACAACTTTAAGAATGCTGAAGATGTGTCCATCTCTCTAATGTATATAGGTAATCTGAAGCACTTATGTTATGGCTATATAATTTCAATCTTGTTTGTAGTAATTACGGTAAATTTTAGAATGAAAATCTTAAATATCCTTTTTATAGAACTAAACCTATTGTACAATAAAATAAAATTCATTTATACTGAGCAACTTATTAACTACCAAATTTAAACTACTATAGGTGCTTATTTAATATAAAATCTATTTTAAAATTCAACAAGAGCTTATTAGTTTGCGGTTAATTAGTGGTTATGCAAACATTTTAGTTTAAATTAATTATTTATAAATTATTTTATACAATAAAAGCAAAAGAGCCACTATTCAATTTATTTTTGCACGCAAAGGAGTCAATCTCGAAAACAAAAATCACAACACTACCTATTTTGATCCTCGATGCAGTAAATTGTAACAAAGACGTAACAAACAATGTAACAAAAGACGCAACAAAGACGTAAGTTTTATACTCTAAAGCAGAAACACTGTAAAATACTTCACATCCCCCTTTTTCAAATGGAAATTATTGTCAAATGACCTCTATCACCATGGGGTGGGGCGACACGGATTGTTAGACTCTTACTGACTGAAAACTACCCAGGTCATCCTCCTGCTTCAGACCGAAGTCGAAGTTGTATACATTAGATCACATCATATTTAATAATATTTTTGATTGCTCGGTTGTCTTGGTGGCTGGCCAACTGTGTTTTGACGATTCAATTCGTGCTCGATTTTGATCCACAAATTGTTGTTTAGGATTTAGGTGTGATGTGTTTGTGAAATTGTGAGTATGCAAATTCACCCAAGATACGAGAAAAAATCCTTAGGTAGTGACTGTCTACTGTTAGACTTAGGCCGCTTCTTCATAATATAAGCTTCCCTTAATCTCGACGTTTGTTTTGAAATATCAGCATCAAATGTTCAAGGTTTTCAGAAAGCACTACTGTTTGGTCTCGGTCCTTTTGTCAGCACGAAAGCAAAATTCTGGTGACTTAAGTCAAGTCTTGGAGAGAAATGTTTCTGCACGAACAGGTCGGCGCAACCACAATGATACCCAGGCCCCACAGAAAACGGGCGTGAAATGGTCTAATCCTTCTCCTCAACCAGTCCCTCTCCAATCTTCCAATCCCTAATCCCCAAAAAGTCGGCAACGCTTCTCTCGTCTTCCATCATAGGCGACACCCAATCCATGGGCGGCGCAGTTTGCTTACTATTAGGTGATTCGCTACCTGTTTGTCACCCTACGACATAAAAAAAATCTAATTTTACTTTTAAATCACCTGTGCCATATTACAATACAGAATTACGTAATACGAGTAACGGAATCCTAATTTCGTACAGATTTTGATCTCAAACTGCTGTTTAAAGTACAAACAGGAATCATTTTAAGCCCTCGAAGCCGATTAAGATGCCAAGAAGTGGACAGACAGTCTTCAATGACGACCCTTAAGCCCACTTCCTATTAGGACACCCTTCTGCATTGCGTTGAGGGTCCTTGATTCTTCACAAACCCGGATTTTTACGGGCTAGTGAATTTCAACCGAGTGGGCACTTGAGTATCAGCGTTTCGCTTGTTATCCTGTGACTTTTTATCATTTTTATGTTGCTGTTGTCGTATCGGATTAACATTGGTCTGTAGAGGTGTTTCCGTATTTTCTTTTCTGTTATTCGACGAATAATGATGTCTGGGGAACTGTATAGGGGTTGTATATTGTGTAAGTTTTGTTAGCTCGGTGTAAATATGACGCGAACCGTATAAATTCCAAGAAGGTTTTAATAATTTTACTTTTCGTAAGTCATATGGTATGTCGAATTTTCTCGTCTTTTTTTTTGAAGTAAAAAAATATAGTACAGATATTAGTAACTATAGTAAACGAATTATAGTAAACGAAGTAATTATAGTAAACGAATATGGCGAAAAGAATATAGCATCGTATATCAATACATAATTATGGTAAAATAAAAAACAATGTACAATTCGTACAAACACATTTGGTACAAAATATCTCCGGCCACCGGTCAAGCGCGGTTCTGCGGTCGGCGATTAAAGGTAGTTCGTCGCCCGACCAGAACGAGACCCGAGCGTACATTCCGCGCGCGCCTCAAAGAGCCAATAGACCACTAAAGACGGGGCCCTATAGGGCTAATGTTCAGCCGGGGTTGCGGGGTAAGCACAATGAGGCACCGCGGCCTCGGCCCAGAGTGGGAGGAGAACCGAGGAGTTTTTAATCAGTGAAGTCTAACTCCCGCCCGACCCCGGTGGGAGAAGTCCTTTGATGATTTTCCCCTCACAAAAAATAATGGCCCAAAATAGTTCGACTCTAATCAAACTTCAAAGAATACTTATACAAAGTTCAAACTTACTCTATATTTTTAAAACAAATCTATACACAACCACTTACCAGTCTTAGCACCAATGAAACAAACCGAAAGCTTAACTTAATTACTTGTATCCAATCCCTCAATCCTAAATTCGGAATCCATAAGTTTTGAACTAGTCCTTAAGTCAACTTAAAACAGTAGACACTTGGTATTAACGATGATCATCGCAATCTAACTTCACGATAGACTTACCACAAACTAATCATAGTTAAAATATTGTTTAGAAGTTCCTTGAAGACTTGCATAATGGTTTTATTAAACTAGCTGATGATAATAACTGTCTAACTGTATTTGGGATGATTGATAGCCATAATCAATAGTTGTATGATGTTGAATTTAATTACTGAATAATATATTATGTTGAAAGGAACCAATAACACGCTTTTAGTCGTATCAGTCAGCTATGTATGACTAAATTACATATAATAGGTTACTGAGAGTATCTTATAAATTTAAACTCGATATTTTTGCTTTTTGGTACTACCATATTGTATGGTTGTCTAAGCAATACACACACTATATACTAAATTAACTAAAAATCGCGGGTTACTCACGTGTATGTATTGAGAAAAGCTCTGCTAGTTTCGAACCACAGAGGGGTTTTTCCTCATGAGCAGCGTGCGCGGACGTCTCACGATAGTTATTATAAAAACACTATATACTTATAAGTAACGATCTACCCTCGAGTGGTTTCACCCGCTGCTCGGCTCTATTTGATCGTAGCTATCTATCAGTGAAAGAATTTTGGCCATCCGACCAGCGGTTCCAAAGATTACCCCCTACATACAAACCTACAAATTTTACCTCTTTTTAATATTAGTATAGATAGCGAAGTTTAATAATGATGCCGATATTCAGAACATTGCTAATAGGAAACCACATATAAAAAAAATCTGTCAATATGGATAATATCTAATATCAAGTCTTGTTCTTGTTCTTGTGTTAATATTATTTTATTCATTCGCTGTTCTAGAATTGATCATTAATTATTCTAAGTTAATTTTAATTGTGGGTACTTTTGATACTTAGATTTTATTACATTGGTTAATACAAGTAGGCACAATGTAACAAAAACAAGAAGAATGCATGTTTTGACTTTATACTTTTTTAAATATACTGTGAAAAAGAATGAGGTTAAAACCTCATTCTTTTTCAAAAAAATCAAAAATGTGATAAATACGATTTTGCTGTTCAGTTTTTATTGAAAATATTGGCCGTAGCATACGAAATATTTATATAGAATAAAACCAAAAAAGAAAAATTTTAAATGCACATTTTTTGTAAATTCATTTATGGTTAAAACAATTTGCATTTTTTTTAATATTATAAGGTTTTCCGACCAGTAATGTAAATTTAAGGATAGTCTACACTATCCTTATTTTAAGTTATAATTTTAGTCAACATAAACCTATAAATTCTCAACCACTTCCAATACAACTTCAGTTAGCCACCATATCGAGACATCCACAAAGGTTTATAAATAATACAATAAATAAAATATGTTTTGTATTTCCATTTATATCTCAAGCTTCGTATCAGATAGATAGCTACAGGAGTTTCCTTTATTGACAACTATAGCAGGTCGATAACCGTGATACAGATCTGTTATCATTGTCTGCGAAGTTCCCGATACCCTTTAGATATTACGCCTTTAATTGAAACTATTACTATTAGTAAACCTAAACGTTATTTAAAACTTACTATGTGTTTTTAAAAGTAACATGTAAGATTAGATAGAACATTTGATATTGGTAACTTATATGCTTAATATAACAAAAGATGACAATATTTAAACGTAATAACAGAAAAAAAATAACGCTCTCCCACAAAAAAAGTTAATGCAAAAAGTCAAATTGAGATATTCCTCCTCTTTGAAGCAAATACGTTAAAATTAATGGCGGTCTTAATGAATAAGCAAAAAAATACCATAAAAATGAAAAAGCAGCGAATCATGGGGGCTGTAAATGTATTTATTTTGCGGGTTGGAGAAAAAAAAATGGTAATTGAATTACGTCGTATGGCCTTCGCGTTTGAATATCATTTGAATTGATTAAATAGCCAGCGAGGCCGTTTGGGCGTAGATCATTTTAAAGGGTTATTTGAGTTTACAGGTCCGTTAATATTACACCTTTATTTTGATAAATATTACCACAAAAAAGCTGAATTTACCCAACAACATTCTAGCTTTTTCATTTAAACATTTTTCTTTCTTCTAAAGGCTCAAATGTAAAATGAGACTAATGATCATATTAAAAAAAATACTACATACTCAAAGAATAGGAACTGGATTTAAATCATTTACGTTAACACTAACTTTCGATTTAGGTTGATATTGAAACAACGGTCTTACGACCAAATTTTACCTTTCTTACAAGAGTCAAGTAATAACAGAAGGGCCTATTGTTTTCAAACGCACATTATTCAAAGCTTACGGTACCTACTGAGGAATTTTAATCAAATAGGACCTAAGAATTTTTCTTATACACTGGAAGCCTAAATGTAGGGAATGAGATTTGGTTGTTCAGAGCCCGTTTTTATATAGAAAGTATAACAGTAGTGTTAGCTTCACCTGCACTAAACTTATACCAAGGTAAAAGTAGTTTTTTTGTTATTACAGAATATAATTTATTTGCGGTGTGTGTAATTAATTACCTCGTCGTTAGCCGTTCAAGTTCTTATCAACTCTAGACTTAAATTCAGCTTTCTGGTCAATTCCTTTACGTGTCACTAATAGATACAAGACTGCATTTGTGACACAAGAGGGAAATTACCAATGGCCTACCTGCCTTCCCTTCAAGACTATTTCCAGCAATTAAAAGTAAAGGATTGAAATTGAAATTCTCTAAGTGTAAGTTTGCTGCGGATGAAGTTAAATATTTGGGTCATGTCATACAAAATAATGCAGTCAGACCGCTGAAAGACAACCTAATATCAATAAAAGAATTCTCTACTACTAAAACACCAAAAAAATTAAAAAAAAATCTTGGAAAAAAATATTTTTTGCCATAAGTATGTGCGTCAGCAGGAGAAGGTATGCTTTTTAGTCAATAAGAATCTTACATTCCCTCTCGCCTCAACGTGGGTGACAGAGGTGATTTGATGATTTGCGCCCTTAAAACAAAGGACTAATATTTATCTGTGCAAAATTTCATTCAGATCCGCTAAGTTTTTACGTGGAAGAGTAACAAACATCCAGCGATACTTAAAATCTTTAATACGTCCACTTCCATATTATTTAATTCCAAAAAGCAAATAAATTCCAAATTAATAATATTAAGGTCGGTCGAAAATAAACCACCCTTTTTAGGTATAGAAAAAGGGGCATTGGGATCTAAATTCAAAACACAATTAGGACGCAATTGTGTAAAAAATGCCACCACACATGACACTGTGAGAGCCCTAAATTGTTTCTAACAAAAATAGCTTGCCCTTGCCCGTAATTAATAAAAAAAGGCGGTGGTTATCCGTTTTTCATCATCCTATAACATTCTGTCACTCCGTTACAAGCCTGTGATCCGACCCTTATCGCGAGGCCCATTTTTGTCAGGGATTTGGCTTGCTTGCGAATTAAGTACTTCTAAATTACCTTCGGTAAAAATGCTGTAAATTACACCGCTAAGCAGTGACGAATACAGTAAATTAATTTGAGGAAGTTAAACACGGATAAATATAATTTACTTTTGTATATTTTTATTCACCGCTGTTTACAACGTTAAGCTGTCTTTTTTTAGATTTTGAACTTTGCTGACTTAATAGTGATACTGAGTTTAATTTATGTACATTGAAATAAATGATTGTTTATTTTAAGCTAAATTCTTAAAAATAACTATAAATATCAACTTTACAGCTCCGCAATCTTAGAGTCTTCAAATAAATAACACACAATTTTCATAATTTGATTATCAATAAAATGTTAAATTAACAAAACCGTAAAAATTCTATACAAAAGGCACTTATAAAAATCATGTTTCATTACAGTAAAGTTTATAATACGAAGCTTACACGACGCTTATCCAGTCTTTGTGTGGCGTTAGATCAGCTTACATACTGCTCGCGAGCGTAGACATCATAAACTCACGTACGTGAAATGTTCAGAAGATTAAGGTCTTGAATTTTCCAGACAATAGACAAGAGAAAACCCCACGCGAAGCAGTGTACAACTGCGGACATTATTAAGGATACAACTTGAATATATTTTTTTTTCTTCCAAACTAGACTACTTACATATTTTGTTCTCGTAACATCTCTTGGTTGAAGGAAATGGACTTATGTGTATAACGCACACTGGTTTACCAATTTTAATCATTCAGTCTGTACAAAAAGAGAAAAAATAATATTGTGAAGTAATTAAACTAAAAATTATGCTTGGAAGATCGTGGTGGAAAAATGATAATTTAGACATAACAACTGGATTATCATGCGTGTACAACGAAAAAAAACTTAATTTTTTTTTCTTAATGTAGTTAAACAAAGAATAAAAAGCCCCACAATCAATCAAACTCATAAATCAGTCCTGAAAAAAGTAGAACAAAAAAAATATCCATAAGCGTTTCACTTAATATGTCCGGCTGTGTAAAATATATGAGACAGTTGTTCGAAAATTGTCACAATGGCGAGGATGGCGTGAATTTGCGAATGCAAATAATAAAGTAGTAGGCTTGGCGTGTTGCCCGACCACAGCCGCAGTTGCACTTCTAATCATCTTAATATTGCTCGCGACACTAATGTAATAAACCTGATGTACGATTATGCATTCGTGGACCGTACCAACTTTGAATTGGAACTTGTAATAGGAAAATTGAATTTCAAAAGGTAATTCAGTGTAACAAAGAGGATAGTGCACTGTGGCAGTGTTATGGTAACGGAATAAAAGGTTTCTTGCTTTGTACTGTACTATTGTGAACTTAGAATGACTATTACGCGAAATGCCTTGAAATGATTCGTAAAATACTGACATGTTTATGGGATATAGGTCGGTAAACGAGCAGATGGAATCACCTAATTGTAAGCCATAACCATCCGTAATACCAGAGAAATCATAAAGCCTTTTGAAAGTTGTTAAGAGTTTGAAGATTGGGGATTTGGAGGTGTGGGAATGAAGTGGGAAAGAGATTAATCCTACGGTAACGCCATTCTATGCCCTGGTTACGGTGATCCGCTCAAGCTCCCTTAAATCATATCTACCAAACTGAGTTGAGTGTTTTCAGTACGTGTCTGTTAGAAATACGTGATTTATTTAATAACTTTAATCATGACAAGAAATTCTGAGACGATATTGTTATAATTTTGTGATAATTACGTAAATATTTTAGGTAGTCGACTAGTTTCAAGCTACAACAGGGGCCTATAATTATGATACCATACCAACAAAATCAAAATGATATTATTAATTCTTCATGATGCTAACGAAATTACACGTTTTTTTTACTAATTATTAATAATTTAAATCATGCTTACGTAGTTAAATTATAATATAAACAGACATTAGTGTAAAACCGGTATATTTTATAACCGGGATTTCTAAGGTAAGTTCTTGGCACCAAGAAAATTCAAAGTAATCTAATCAGATAAATTCTCTCTCGTTTTTTCGTATTACATTTCCGTACATTTAATTTCGTAACTAGCTTAGTAGATTAGAAATAAGTTAGTGGGGGTAATAAATACCGGGTTTGCGCTTTGGTAAGATATTTCTCACCACATTTTGTCGCGGTGCCCCAACTAAAACTGTTAATGTGAAAACTTGCTCCGTATTTTTTGTGATACGTTCCTTGTTAGGTGTTAATTTGTTCCGAGATTAGTTCCTAATTATTTCTTATTACAGTTTTATTTATTAAATCTCTGATAAACATTTTCGATTAGATCGAAGATACACATTAGGTCTGTTATATTATAAAAAATATTTGATTAGCAATCGTATTTTTTTACTTATTTATTAATGTGCAACACATAAATTTAACAGGAAAATACAATAAAAACCAAGGGTATATAATATCCACATTCTCTTTTTGAAAATTTCTTCCTGCATTTTTGGATAATTTGTGAAGAAAAAAGATATTAAAATATTTTTATTTTATATTTATGGTATTCGTATACTCCGTCCTTTTTTGTTTCCGTTGTAATTTACCTTAGTTTTATGTTGTTAAAGATAAAAAGATATACATTTAAAATCTCTGTTTCAGTCACAAAATAAAAAATATATTTTATGTATATTGTTGATATACTATATTTAATAAATAAATAAAGACACTTTCATAGTAATTACCCTGTTTACCCAAAAATTTACAATTAACAAATTCAAGCATTCGAAATATGATAATAATATCAGTTCAGATCGATTCATTTAATTTTATTTCGTATGAAATTGTTTTCATATATTATATTTGTGGTAGTATATAACGAAATTCTACTTAAAAAGCCGGCCTTCGGTTCGCACGAACTACTCTTTAATAAGTACCTACAGCACTTTTCCCTGAAACTTTTGGTAAAAGGCTTGCGGTACTCTTTAATCGAATTTCAAGAGAAACTTCTTTGTCCGAACTTGTAAAACCGGTGTGTTGTCCTGTTCTGTTCTTTGAAATGAAAGCCCCGTCCAGATTTCAGTTAAATATACGGTTTCGGGGCTGCTTTATGGTATTTTCAATAATGCATGTAGACACCTCTATTCTATAAGGGAATTAAACTTTTATTAAACTATGTTATATCTGTATCTATCTATCCGTAAAAAGGTGTAGATAGGTTATACACGCTCAGCAACTGACATAATAAAATGTGGCTAACTAGCCATACTTTTTCATATTTGTCTCTTTTTCACTAGGGATTATTAAATCATGCCATCCCACTTTGACGTCTCTCATATTAGTTATTCATGTGTGAGTTAGTTTTTGAAAACCGAATGTTGTTTATGTAGCCTATCTACACACATATTTTTTTCTTATAATATCATTGGATATAACACAATATTTAAGACTTATTGAATTTAAACCCTACTGGAATCTGTAATAAATGAGGAAGTCTTTGAATATAACAACATAAACATCATAATTGGTCTCTAATTCTCAAAATCAATCCAACCATTTTATCTATTCATTACTAAATGTGGTTCAATGCGAGCGCGGTTCCGAAATCCATTAAAACAGTACCTACCAGCAAAGGATTCACTAGCGAGCATAGTTTCAAACTATAATGGTGGAGCTTTATAAAAACTAGAACACAATTTTCTTCAGATTTCATTTAATGCAAAGTTGGTAAAGATCCAATTTGAACTTGACCGATGCCACTAATTGCATTTCTGCGGGTGGATTCAAGATTCCTTTTTTAAAAAATACTCCGCTAAAATGGCGGCCACCCGTTGTACCGAAGACCGCGAAGTTTAAACACCGCGTTCTTTGTAGAATGTACAGTCAAAGTAGGAACTCTTTGGTACAAGAAATTATTCATTAGCTTTGCGGCAAAGAGCCGAGACGAGCCTTCTATACGTCCATATTCTCCGTAATTACCAGAGCTGTAGCCGGTGTTTTGTGAAAACATTGTTATATTAGTCATAATTTAGTAGAAAATTTTACACTTATTCGCATTCTTTCGAGTGAAAACGTTCATGTTTTATTACCCGAGATTCTTAAACTGGATTACTAGTACTGGATATTAAGATATAAGTGAAGGAAACACAATAGGGATTGATATATATATGTATAAAGTTAAATAAATATAATAACTTTTATTCCGTATCTGAGTGAGACATCACATCGTTTATTGGCACCAGAAAAGAAAAGTGAGAAATAGAAAAGAAAGAAAGATACTGAATCATTTTGATATAGATAAAACTCTCTAAATTCAGATTACTATTTTGCATTAAAAAAAACTTAAGTCTGAAAGAACACAATACCATATTTTAAGCTGTTTTACATCCAGTAAGCGAAAGCGAAGTCACTGGCAAAATCTAGTATCGTCATATCCACATACAACTTCATAATATGTTATAATCTTTTAAATACAATACACCTTTATACATCCACCAAAACTACCACGACAAAGTCGGGACACGCGAAAAATGATTTACCAATATTCATGGTGTACAATCATGATTCATAGCCATGCCTTGATATACGGCATCATATTTTATAGTAGAAAAATAATGAGATCGATAAGTTTTCATTGTTGGATTCGAAGCATGGACCGAATATACATAACGCGGTGCCATAACGGAAATTGGATAATAAATCTCTTTGTTATACTTTGTAATTTAAATATAATTATTTCGAAATCTTACAATCAGCGCAACGAATCGGGTAAAAGCAGTTTTTAAATTTTCATCTACGGTACTATAATGCGAATAGTCTGGACTTGTACCTAGTTTGGCAAAGGGTCACCTCCTCGAAGTCAAAGTCAAAGTCAAAATCATTTATTCCAACTAAACCATAAATAGGTACTTTTGAAACGTCAAAATAGAAAAGTAGTAGTAGAGAAGAACGAGCATGAAACTCCATTCTCCAACTCCTTTTACATGGGACACTTATCTGGTGAAAAACTGTGTTGTACACGTAGTACACCACAGCTCACTCCTATTATTTTATTGTAACTAAATAATGTAATAAACTAGAATACTCATATTACAAGTGATGCCATCTAGTTTAAGCTGATTGAAAAAGACTACTCAAATAAATAGTTTATCTGTTCTATCTTTAAATAAAATATTTATTTTGTGTGTTCCAAAACTAAATCTTTGCGTTTTATTATCGGATCAAAAAGTTGTCGTTAGATTATTTTGTCTTAGTTTTTTTTCAATTAGACCTTTTTTTACTTTTTTTTCTATTTAAGTTACCCGTACTTCCCAAATCGGTTTGCCAAAAAACTGGCCTCCCAATTGGAACTCTGGTGAAATACCTTACGTGTTCAACTTTCATTCTATTGGTGAGTGAAAAATTCTTGTTAATATCAAGTATTTTTATAAAGCAATGTACTATTTAGTATTTTCAAGGTCAAGGTCATTGTGCTGTAAACTTAGTCAACAAATCGACAGTGTAAAGTAATAACAAATTAAAAGGTTAAATTTGTTCTTGTTGTGTTTCAGTGCATTTATAATAATATTTTTCATGTTTCCCAAAAAGTTTCCTAAAGCTAAGTAAGGATTCGAACAAAACATATTCTACGTAAGCTATATTCCTTTAGCATTTTACATCTAAATAAGGTGTAATCCCCATAGATTTGCGGCACGTCCTATCTCTTGTAAACTAGAAGCGGGTTGGTTAGGTGAAACATTTACTCGATTGTTTGATTCGTTTCTGTACCTAGGTGAATATTTTAAGGGTCCTAAGGGAATACTGTGAAATTTCCATAGTCAGTATTTTATACACCTAAATTTTCTATTTATACGCATAAATAGAAAATTTAGATGTATTGATATTTGTTTGCCTTTTTGGGCCAAAAACTGATTTAATGGCTTCTCTTGCTCTTGGCAGGGTAAAAGGGAGTCTCAGACTCTTACTGACCAAAAAACCATACACTTCCATTATCCTGCTCCTGGGGTTGTGAAGCAAGGGCAATAAGTCACCGCGGCCTCGACCTAGAGCAGGTGAAGGAACGGGATAGTATATAACGGTATAGTCAGTAAGAGTATGACACTCTCTCCCTTTGATTTTATTCAACTTACAAAAAAAGGCTGCGGTACGTTATTGCGTTTTACCCTTAACACCATCAGCCTTTAATTCTGCTTAGATATATTTGAAAATATAGGCTCTGCTTAGATGTATTTGAAAATATAGGCGGATAGGTGAGTGACAAAAACGATGCAGATGAAGTAATTATCTTTCAGGTGTTAAACGGCTAATAAGTCTCGTGAAGCAAGGACACAATTACATAGAAAATCGATCCTGTTTGAAATTCAAAGAATATGATCCTAGAATAGCTGTAAAACAGCCCAACAACTTTACATTTCTGCAGTACAACTATTCTGGAGTATTGGAAAGTTGCTGTTTGCTCTATTTTAGCAAGCCTTATGGTCGACGAGTACGTACCTATCGCTGTTGTTTTTTAATGACGGGGTAACCTCCCTAAAATCTTTTTGAAAAAAATAACTAGGGACTGTTTTTATACTAAAAAACCATCCAATGACGTATTTCATTCTACCATCATTTTACAAGGTTCAAGAAGAGTATTTTAAATAGACAAAAGCCTCTCACTCTGTCTATTTTGGAAGTAGACGTAGAAAAGGGGTGAATAGGTACAAGGAAAATTCACCAACATCTATTCACCCCTTTTGTGTATCTGTTTACCCCTTTTCTACGTCAATTACCTTTCGAATTCTATTCAGCCCGTTTTACAGTCTTTTGTTTATGATAAATGATAGTTACATCTAGAATTTTTAGAATTCAATATTTTAAGCTTAAACAGATTATGCTAAATTTTCTTGTTTATAAATTCAAATTCTATTCACCACGTACCGTTACCGTAGCTTTGACTTATCATGCAACTTTTTGTTTCAGATGGTACTAATAACTCCAACATGTGCGATGCCCGCAGAAGTTGCGCATGCGACTTTGCATGGAATGGGCCTCTTGCACAAACACCGTGAACCATTCACTGACACAGAAGTCAAAGAAGTTTTCTTTTTCAAAAAATGTGACCGTGATAAAGAAGAATTTTACAATCGCAAAACATAAATGACCTTGACCTTGGCTTGGTTTCTTTTGAGATAAATATTTCTAGAGCCTGCTCTTTTTAGTAATGAATTTAGATATCAAATAGTTTATTATCTCAATAAAAAATTGTTTGAATTTCATCATCATTATTACATTTTTTTTAAACTTTCATTGTTTAAATGTGGATCGAAAGTTTGAAATGAAAATATTTTTTCATAAGATAGTACTGGTATGTAAATTTAAACTGAAGTCAAAAACTTGAAGACAAAAAAAGACATGTTAGTTTGGTTTAACTTTATGCCAATGCCAACTTTAGACTTTTGTTTATGAGACAAGTTGAAATAATATATTTACTCCTACAATAAAATTCGACCACGAGTGCAAAAAAGAACAAATAAAACTTAATCGTCTGAGAACATGTTGAAGAAGAAACTTTGCCACTAACTTTCAATGGGTCTTTGAACAAAAGTTCACAGATGATTTTTCTCAACAATTCATCTTAAAAACTACTGAAGTTCATGAATAATAAACTTGGCAAATTTCATTTGGCTACAGTTTGAGTTTTGCCCAAAATAACAATATATTTTTAGAAATACATTCTTACATTACTTATTCGTAAAACTATTTACGTACACTATTTCTACATAAATTGTAAAGTTAACGTCATATACCGACAGTGTTATTTATTGTTTGATGGGGAAAAACCGTCAAAACATTCCTCTCACCCAGGGTTTTTTGTGAGAGGAAAATCATCAAATGACTTCTCCCGCCCAGGGCCGGGTAGGAGGGAGTGTCGACTCTTACTGACTAAAAACCCCCCTGTTCTTCTCCTGCTCTGGGCCGAGGTCACGGTGCCTCATTGCGCTTACCCCGCAACCCCGGCTGAACATCAGCCCTATAGGGCCTCGTCTGTGGTGGTCTATTGGCTCTTTGAGGCGCGCGCGGAACGCTACGTGTCTTACCCAGGGTGTGGCGAGAACTCTAAAACTGGGGCTGCGGCTGATCAGTTGTTGCTCTACATATATTATTATATGGATGAGATGTGACGAAAAGATTAATAGGATACTTTAAAGTAACGACTTGAAACTAATACACGTGAGTCAACTGAGGAAAGCTATACTAGTTTTAAATCACAACGAGACTCTTACTAATGACCAGAGCGCGCGCAGCGGACGTAAAATTTTGTTATGTCTCACGATAGTTACTATAAAAAAATGGTTTTTTTATGTAATAGATCGGCAAACGCGCAGACGGTTTACCTGATGGTAAACAATCAGCGCCGCCCATGGACACCCGCACCCGCAAGGAGTTACGAGTGCGTTGCCGATCTTTTAGGGATTAGGGATTTGGAGATTTATATTAGACGATTGGGGGTGGGGAAGGATTGGGTCTCCTTTAACCTCACTCACACGGCGAAACACAACGCTGTGGTTGTTTCACGCCGGTTTGCTGTAAGGCCGTGGTATCAATCCGGTCGAGCGGACCCATTCGTGCCGAAGCATGGCTCTCCCACACTTAAATTGCATTACACTTGACAGTAGGATGTAACTTTAAGTGGCAAGAGCGCATAGATTGGTGTGCTGGTTCTCCATCATAGGTCGCATCGCTTTACAACAGGCGAGATAGTAATAGTGACAAATGCTGAAAAACATACAAATCAAAGTCAAAGTCAAAGTTAAAATCATCTATTACAACTCAACCATAAATAGGTACTTTTGAAACGTTAAAATAGAAAAGTAGTCTGTCAGTCTGTTCGTCAGTGAAGCTAGGTGCTCATTGCAAATTGTAGATTCAAATGGAGAAGAAGGAGTAAGAAACTCCATCGTTACTCTTTTTTTTTAAATTGTTTTACAATTTCACTATATAACATTTATTCATTTTATAATCAATAAACATGTCAACTATAGTATTCATTACTCAGGTAAAACTTTCAGATACTGACAACACCAAAATCAATTTATTTTTGAGTATGAAACATAATTAATTTAATATCCAGGGAGAAAGCAAAAAGAAAGTATTATTGTATTGATTTAGAATTTCAATAAAAATAACTAATTTCTAAATTACCAGCTCAGAAAACATCATAAAAACTAATGTACTATGCGTTAATTAAAAATATTAAAAAGTAAATAATTTTCTAGGAAGAAGTCGGTATAATTAATTTTGATATTCCATCATATCATTCATATCCTTCTTGGAAACATAATACTTCGAAACATTTAAATAATAAAATTTTGTAAAGATAAGATGAATAATATTGAAGCGTATTTGATATAAGTTTTTTATTTATAATCTGCGTTGAGCACATAATATCACCCAAAGGTAGACTGGTAGAGAATGCTTATTGCATTAAGTCCGCCTATGTTCAGTGTTTTGTGCATGAAGTCTCAAATAAATAAATAAATAAATATCATCCGACAATAATTAACAAGGCAAATGCATCATTGATGGCTTCTTTACATCATTATCGGTATTTCTTGTTCGTAGCTGAACGATTTTAAAATATGATAGACTGTCAGTATTGCATAATATCCACGATTAATACTTGTACTACCCAAGTAATACTTGTGTTTTTTTTATTATTATTGCTACTTTTTTTTTTTTTTTTCCACTCACGGTACCACATGGTCCCGGACTTTTGGAAGGCGTACGAGGGGCCGAAGCCAACTCGCAGAGGCCCGTTGAACAACTTTAATATAAGTGAGATGGGACATCAGCCGGCAATTATCCCTGTATGCACTATGAAAGTGCACCCAAGGACAATCCCCGGTTGATGCAGGACTATTGCGAAATGTGGTAAAAATTTATAGGGTTATGGGTATGGGTTGCTATGGACTGGTGAATAATATGATAACTATGGAAATACTATGGCCCCTGCCCCTGACCAATATTGATACATACGGATAAACAGGCAGGGGGTGACTGGCAAACTCAATTAATGGGCCCCGGAAACGGCCGCTAGCATGTAGCGACAAGGGGGCAACATACATTGCTACCAATTATTATAGTCTGCCGATACAATTTTTGATAATATTTTGCAGGCCAAACTAAATAAACCTTGAATTCACATTTCTTTTAAAACTAGCTTCCACTCGCGACTACGCACATTACATCGCACGAGAATAAAAGTAATGTTTCCCGGATTAAAAAAAAAACATTTGAAGCCCGAATAATAAACGAAAATCTAGTCATTAATAGTCTATAGCACTCAAGAATATTATAGCTATCTATCAGTGAAATATTTTTGGAAATTCGATCAGCGAGGCAGCGGTTTCAAAGATTACCCCCTACATACAAACTTACAATTTTAGCTCTTTAAAATATTAGGATCAAAACAATTAAAATAACGAAAAATCAATAAGTTCGTAGGTAGCTTTAGGTGCATTATACATAAGTTTAATTTTAAACCCAAACCACATACATACACTCCACACAGAACAACAAAAACAATATACGAATCGTACTCATCAACGTCTTGAATATGTAATTTGGGACACGTCCGAAGTCTCTTGTGCACTTGCAACGAGTTCGTTCATTAGCCAGTCGGGAATAAGTCGCGAAGTTTCTCTAACTTGATTACTTCGAGCCGAGAATTAACACGGTTGCCGAAACAACGCGCCTAGTAATGCGAATATTTCCGAGTCGACGAGATGAGAACTCGAGTTACGGCTTACGAAATTGTTCGCATTCGAGCACTGGCTTATATAATATTATATACGCCAATTTTGTTAGATGAGTTTCAGAAAATGGAAAAACTAATCGATATGATATTTCTCGGTAATTAGGTCATTCATCATGTTTTACTATATATTGATTTCAAAAGTTAAGACTAAAATCTGTAATATCTAGATGAATTTGACTTGTGTCGAATGGAAATAACGCTGCTGAACTTTTAAATAATTTTCATGTTTTTACAGTTCTCTAAACTAGCCCGAAGGATTTCCTTGGCGTATACAAATGTATGCAGAAAAAATACTTTATCAGAAGTTTGACTATAAAGTTACGCTTACAAATAACCCTTAAAAGTTTTCAACTTCAGCAAGCCAGTAAGAGCATTTAGATGCACATAAAGTTAGAAATTATTTTTGTAACTGAAATACCGATTGTCCTTTTTTGTCATAGGACGGCAAACAAGCAAACAGGTTATCTGATATGCAATCAGCATGTTTATTTATACACAGGTTGATTTTTTATAGAGCTATATTTAATAAAATTAGAAATAGGATCGAGATATTTGTTACCTTAAGCTTTAAAATATATTTGACTAAAACTGCATCTGACTTTTTTAAAAAGAAACAAGTGGTTGCTTAAAATCAAAGTCAAATTATTCCTTTCATCAAAAGTACTTTTAAACGTAAAACGAAATAATTAAATATTAGTTTAAAAGTGTCAGTCTGTCGGCCTCGCCCTTAGTGAAGCTATTTACTCGTCCCTAAGTGAACATTGGAATAAAGAAGAACGATCAAGAAACTCGTCTATATCAATCATTTCGACATTTCAATTCTTTGTTACATTATTAAGTCGGTGACACTATATAAGAACAGTGTAACACTAATATTTAGTCAAAGAATCCGAAAAATGAAATACCCTTAAGGACACAGGACAGGCCCAATTGAAGATAGCCGTTTTCGAACATGACACATTCACCAGCATCGCCCTTCCAACTCGACCACATTGTAGGGAATAGAGCGACCCAGTCCCCTTCCCGTACCAACGAGGCCATTGGGTGAGCTGACCCTTCAATTCCAAACTGACACAAGTACATAACACAGACATTCTACTATTCTAATTTCATTTGAATTAAACCTCATTCTTACTGTAAAACACGACACAATATTATAATTTATTCACACCAGTTTTTTGTGAGGTTGTCATATCACTCCGAGTTTTAGACGACCCAATCGTATTTATAATGGGTGCGCTCGGTTGGCGCGCTGGCTGCCGCGCAGCGTGTCGCCGATTCGATTCCTGCACGGAAATACTCTTTGTGTGATCCACAAATTGTTGTTCCGGGTCTCAGTGTCTTGTGTTTGTGATATTGTATGTTTGTAAATGCACCCACAATATAGGAGAAAATCCTAAGGTGGTGAAAAGTTTTTCTAAATAAAAAAAAAATCTGAAGGTACGTAAATACTCAGACCGTGACAAAACCTCTAAATTTGATTTAAGTACATTTTCCATGTTTTGCTTGTAATACTTTTATTATGTAGAGCTTTATGTTTTTTTTTTTCTCAGAAATAACAGTTATATTTATAAATTAAATTTTTAACAAGCAAAATATAATTATCAACAAAATAATTACTAAAAACAACACATTAAAGTAGTCGGTGTGGTAAAAGCGGTTTCATAACAAAATGTAAAAGCAATAACATCATATAAATATAGTGTCCGTAATTTTATTTCCATCGTGCTAATTATCATCAAATATAGATACAATATCATATTGAATATAATATAACATATTGAAATTTACAAATTATGAAAAGAGGTTTTTTTATATGATACAGCAGCGATAAAGCAGGCCTTCTACTTCTTGGTTAGAAATCAGAACCGCCCATGAACACCCGCACACACCAAAACAGTAGCAATTGCATTACCGGCCTTTTAAGAATAACAGGTAAGGTAAGGGATTGAGGATAGATCAGGCCTCCGGTAACCTCACTCCAACGGTAAAACACAACGCTGTGGCTGTTTCAAATTGTAACTCCTTTCGAGCCAAACAATTCATCCCGAAGCAAGGCTCTCCCACCGTAATGTAATACAAATTCTCTCACGGCACGTTATAAACTGCATGTCGACTGCACGTTTGGCGCAGTGGCTGGGCAACTGGCTGCTGCGCAGCGTGTCGCGCGTTCGATTTCCACACCGAACAATACTTTCTGTGATCCACAAATTGTTGTTTCGTGTTTGGGTGGCTTGTGTATGTTTGTAAACGCATTATCATTCTTGGATAATTATTATCATCGAACAAACTTAAGAATACAATAAAAAATCTCTATGTGAAACTGATTCAAAAAGTAACCTTGGAGTTTCTTGCTTGTTGTACTCCATCTGAATCTCCACTTTGGAACTAGTAAATAGCTTCATATTTTTAGCTTCTAAGAGATAGGGTATAACCAACACACTGACGTTTTTTTCTTTAAGCTTTGTTTGACGTTCAAAAGTGCCTGTAAGTAAATCTAATTGAAATAAATTATCTAGACTTTATTTCTGAACTTCAATCTTTTGTTCAACACCTACTTTGTACCAATAGAATATCTGACATTATCTACATTTCGTAATTTAGACTAGGAATATAGATAACCATAATTATTAT
Organism: Spodoptera exigua; assembly: GCA_902829305.4. Classification (NCBI taxonomy): domain Eukaryota; kingdom Metazoa; phylum Arthropoda; class Insecta; order Lepidoptera; family Noctuidae; genus Spodoptera; species Spodoptera exigua. The sequence goes on along the minus strand of LR824616.2, from coordinate 5,809,938 downwards.
TTTGATGTATTTATTGCCTTAAAACACGACGCCTGCTGTTGACAACTGCACACAATTATTAAACCTTCTCATATTAAAGCTCCTGATACTGATATTAAAACAGTGGAGCATGAAGCTACAGATTTAAAATATGCTATCGGAATTTTAGATTATAAATATCTGAAAACAAAAAATATTTTACAAACAATACCTAAATGTAAAATAAATTATAAAAATATTGCAAATTCTTTTCAAAATATATCAAAATTCAGGTTCACGAACGACGATTTAATAAATCTAATCACAAATTTAGACAAGTTCAACATAATGGTATGTTTTACTCTATGTATGTGTAAAACAAAAAAAGGTCAAACAAAACAAAACACGTTCCAATTAAAACAATTTCTTTCCTTAAAGGTAAAATACATAGGATAGATATATTGTTTATAAGCTGCACAGTGTCGTGTGCGTGATTGGTGCACACATGTTCAAAATCGAACGATATATCATTGATACAGTGATAGAAGTGCAAACAAAGCGATCTTATCGACCGACCAGACGCAATGCGATCAGACAACAACGGAACCAGGAAGATAGACCTCCCTTTATTTTATTTTTAACCCCTCTCACATACATCCTATACGCTTTCGGGGGACGTGTGGTAGGTCATCTTACATTAGCCGTTCAGCACTTCGTATTGCTAGAGGCATTCTAATAGTGCCTTTTAAAAATAAAACTAAGAAACAATAAGCCATACAATACTACTGTTTACTCAATTTATACAATACCGATAGTATATCAGCCGACGAAATTGAATTCCAGTTTCAATTTAATTTACAGAAACTGTTGGGGGAATATTTCAAAATAAATATTAGTTCCTTTATTTTCTGTGGTACGAACGAGTAATCCTAAGGAAATTGGTTCTTTTTGCTTTTGTTTTCGTTTAATATTAGCACTTGTTTTCTTTGGGAGTTTGTTTTAAGTAGTTTTGATTACCTACACACTTACCTTCTTTCACAATAAATATCAATAAGGTATAGAAATGTGTGGCATTGTGAGTTACATACAAAGATGTTTGTTTTAGGTTTTAGTAAATTGATTTTAAATATAGATTTTTCTACGGGGGCGATAAGGGAGTGGATGAAAGACACCGGTACCTGCAGACGTGTTACTAGGGCGTGGCTGACTTTTTAAGGTGAGACATTTGAGGTTTGGGGAATCGTTGGGGATCGGGGATGAGGAGGCTGTGCGGAGGTCAAGTAGTCCGCTTCTGGTGCATAACCAAACCTGACAAGTATCAATGTGATTTTTCCGAATTATATGTACTTTCCAAGATTAGGTATTTTGACATTACCGACATACGGTGAAGGAAAACATCGTGAGGAAACCTGGACTTATAATTTCTTATAAGAAGTTTAAAATCGCCAATCCACTTTGAGCAACCTTGGTGGTTAACGATGAAACGTTCTCCATGTGAGAAAAGGCCTTTGCTTAGCAGCAGGCACCTAAAGGCGGATGTTTTTGATGGTAATAATTAATGTAGAGGTAAACAGACAACCCAAGTCAAAATACAACGCCTTATGAGATCTTCGGTAAATCTCCGGTCGAGCTAGCCCATTTGTACTAAACCATGACTCTCCCACACTTTGGTACATACCATGATGTTTGTAATCCTTAGAGGGAATTCATTCGAAAACAGGATATATAAATTAATATTCTATTTTATACCGGCAACCATCGATATACATAAAGAGGTACGATGGTTCCATATTTCTATTAATACGGTGTGAAAGCGGTGGCTAGTAGTTAACGCACGGGTTTGGCCCACCTGAGACACAGGGTCGAATTTGCTTATTAAATAGTCATGTACAATGCTGCCCGGTGTATGGCGATATACTCCTTAGCTATTAGGGAACTAATAACATTAAATTGGCAAAAAGTTCTCTATAAGGCTCAGTCTAACCCTTTGAGGAAATGATGCTGTGAAATCATTTAATATTTATAACCTCTAGCCCCCCTTCTTTTTTGTATATGTTATTGAATATGTACAATAATAATGTTGTTGATTATTCAGATAAAAACTACTTAAATAATTACTAAACTTTTAAACAAGCAAAAATGTTACATTTAAAAGACAAAAGGAGTTTTATCGATTATATTTTTTCAACAACTTCTCTCGACTGTCGAAATTGTAATGAGTGATAGGTAATCAAGCGTCGATGGTTGGGTCCAGCTAATTACATTTTTTCCTGTTATGAAATTTCCAAACACTGTGGTATTATTACTGCTACAAGCAAAAATGTTACATTTAAAAGACAAAAGGAGTTTTATCGATTATATTTTTTCAACAACTTCTCTCGACTGTCGAAATTGTAATGAGTGATAGGTAATCAAGCGTCGATGGTTGGGTCCAGCTAATTACATTTTTTCCTGTTATGAAATTTCCAAACACTGTGGTATTATTACTGCTACAAGCAAAAATGTTACATTTAAAAGACAAAAGGAGTTTTATCGATTATATTTTTTCAACAACTTCTCTCGACTGTCGAAATTGTAATGAGTGATAGGTAATCAAGCGTCGATGGTTGGGTCCAGCTAATTACATTTTTCCTGTTATGAAATTTCCAAACACTGTGGTATTATTACTGCACCCAATGCTTCGCTGGGCTTGCTATCATCGCAGAAGCAAAACCACTCTTTGTGGCACTCCTCAAAGACGTCATATCGTCCTAACACTTCGCCTGATGCTGGTGCTTACTAAGCCTGGGAAGTACCTGTTTTGGATTTAACGGGAGGCACTGCAGTCGATGTCTGCAGTAACCATCCAAAAGACACGATAACGTAGCGATATATATAGATTACCAGATCGATTTCACAGATAACCAATTAAAAGATCAAATGCATTTTACAATAATAACACAAAATCAAAAAAGAAATAATAGGACATGTCCCATCAAAGACATCAAATTACATACTCAAATCACATATCAGAAAATGAGATTACGCAAAACTATCACGTCTGTTGGCTCTATTAAGTCCGAAACAGGTTAGGGGCCCGTCCTGATTTTGGCAAACGTGCATTCACATACCTATGTACTGTACAATCGTTCCGTAGGTATGTACAAAGTTCGTGATCACATTAACGGTGCTGCCTTCTCATAAAACCCAATGGTCCCATGTACGCAATATGAACTGTACCGTTTTATTTTATTGTTATTTCACTTTCTATATCTTTTCTGGTCAATCTGGTTTGCATTTAGATGTATGGTTACCTGACCTGGGAATTCGTATGCCAATATTACTGGTTGGAGGTTTTATATTTTAAACCGATTTCGTACTTTTTCTTGTACACTATTAACAGTGTTGTTTTTGTGAGGGGAAAATCATCAATTAACTTCTCTCGACCAGGGTGGGCCGGGAGGGAGTGTCAAACTCTTTCTTCTCTTTCTCTAGACCGAAGCCGTGGTGCCTTAGACAAGGTTAACAGCAGTACAGACACGTTTGGGTCCCACGTTACGGTCTTATGACAAAAGTTATTATTTCGTATATAAGTATATTGATATCTTGATATCTTGGTATTTTGATATCTTCACTTTCTCCAGCTTGATCCGGGCACATGTGGTCAAACTTATAAATAATGATATTCAAAGTTTAAAATAATGTACAAAATTTAAAAAAATCGTCTCAGGTACAACCAAATTTTATTTTATTTCAGTCAGTAACGTTTACAACTCTCTCGTTCATAATATTAATATAAATATGATGTTAAAATAATTACAAATACTAAAATTGATAAATATCTTGCATGCAGCCTGCATTATCTAGAAAATAGAGTAAAATATTACCTATGTAAGTTACTCCTTGCAGAAATAATACTCATAAATATGTAGATATTGTATCCCGCCCTCATTTCGCCAGTGCCTACGAGAATAATTTAGTTCGCAACTGTAGACTAATTAAAATAACGGATAAACTTTTCTGTAACTAGTCGGAATGACTAAATATTTTCTCGGCAAAGACACTCGCACTAACATAAAAAACACGCCAGCTCATACTTGCTTTGAATTATTTTTTTCTAACACTTTTATTTATACATGGGTTTTACAGGCAACGAGTATTTCGTGGCAATCTAAATGTTGGGGTTTAATCTCCCATTTTTATTTTAAACCGTCAGTTACAGTTTATTCACGAGCATAACCCTAAACGTGCCACACCGCTGCCATTTGCGGACATCCGTACCAACCTAAATTTAGCATACTGCGTCGACCCCACAATCAGATCCCGTATTGAATAAAAACTCGTATTTGCACATAAACGGCTCGGTCCACAAATACACGGGTAGGATATCGGTGGGTTGACCTTTCTGAATCAATGATGAATCCAATTTCACCCGCCCTTTACGAACGACAGTCTCATTTGGTCACAGGTAAAAACATTTACGTGAAACACGAACCAACGGACCACTTTGTCACAGAGATTTACAACTCGGAAATAGATTTATTATTCTTTTTTGTGAACAACTATTGTGCCTCCCCTTGGGTATAAAAAGTACTCGACTGAGGAAAATGACCGAACTTTTGTCTTTAAATTATACCCGGCCGTTTCCCTTCAGAGGGGCAGTAGGAGAAGTCTTTAAGTCTGTTCCCCATACAACAAGAAACAGAAATTCGCTTTTTTAAATTTAAGAACTCAGCCCACAGAAATAAAGTTCAGAAACTCTTGTATAAATCGAAGTATCTTTGTTTTAATCTACATCAAAGCAATTACCTCAGGCGACACATAAAATTTAGAACCGCTATAAAATTCTGGAATCACTCGAGAAACTGCTACCAAAAGAAATTTTCAGCTCCTTCGACAAATAGTAATTTATTCATTCGATTGGGCTGATTTTACTCAAATTGTGTTGAATTGCACCGATTTTTTAAGGATAATTTAGCAAGCGATGGCAAGTACTGCATTATTGGGAAAACTATCTCTAAAAATCATATCTAATCTTACCATAATTAGAATATTAATCTTGAAAAATTACGACTGCAAACACTCGAGGATTTCTTCTATAACGTCAGTCTTCGTTACATATGATTGCTAATACGTCATTATTACCATCAGCCCATTTGCTACTGCTGGACATGGGCCTCTCCAACTGGATACCACTGAGCTCGAGGATCAACTCTTCTTATCCAACCACTTCCAGGGCCACTTCTGGGTGTCGTCACTAACCTTAGATGGAAACCACGATAAATGTAATAGTATAGATAGCTTTACTGATAAACTTTATTTTCCTGTCAGATTACCTCGATTCGAAGTCGGCCCCACTCTGAAAAAAGGTTGTACTGTAAAATATTTTATATTGTAAGTCCAGGCAAATATAACTTATATACAATTATATGCAAATATATATAAAGTCAATCTTTATTCATATCCAACTGATACAATTTAATCATTATGATAATCATCATCATAATATCAAACACATTTGCAAAATCAAAACAAGGTGTAACCAAGTGATAATAATCACTAGAAACTTATGCTGTAGAACCCCTAAGCAACACGGCACGGGAGACTACTTAGGCGACAGCAAATAAAACTAGTTTACATTACAACATCTGCATACAAACCAACATAAATGTATATACATACCTCTAACATACTCCGTCTCGCTCATTAATTCAAGTATGAATAGCACAGAAATTAGTGTCAGAGTCAACTCTTGTGCTGCAGTTTGCAGTATGTCTTAAGTGTAGCTTAAGAGGATTGCCGGACGGAATTTGGACACCTGGTTGTAACTTCTTGGTGTATGGGGAATCGTCACTTTAAAAGTTTCTAGGGTAAATTAAATTTAATTTACGTAGCTGCAAACGTGATTTGTTGAAGTGAGATGTCTGCTCATGATATTTTGTATTTGTATTATTAATAACTTTGTTCCCAAAAACTTTGTTTTCAGTTCTCGGGACTTGTAAATTTATTAAATTCTCAGTAATTCTGTGAAGGTGAAATCTGGGTTGTATTGGGTGTGGCTACAGTGCGTGTAAAAGTGAAGTAGTAAAACGAAGGAGAAATATAATTTAAATAGTGGACAGAGTAGATATACACTATTAAACTGTAAAAATGTGTGAACTCAATTTAAATATCAGTACTAAAAAGTTCAAAAACGATAAAACTTACACTCCTACACAGAAAGTATAGTAAAACATCTTATATCACAACACGTTCATATTAAGCAATTCCCAAAACCCATGTTGACATTAAAAGCATAAAGAAAAACGACGTCATACAATGACTTTCCTATCCATTTGAAGGGCAAACAGCCGCGAACCGTGATAAACAACTAGTTTATGGAGGTATTACATAAAATGGTCGTATTAAAAATCAGTTTCATACATGCTTTGTATTCCGGATTCGCCCGTAGCTGTATCGGGTCACACAAAAATTTATTTTGCACTCAAAAGGGAAATGAGATTATGTTTCAATAACAAACATATCCGGGAATACACGTTGCAGGAATAAAAAGTCACACCCCGGAAATTTATTTACCGCTTTCGAACGAACTATTCAGTTGGTAGAGTTTTATTTTGGCCTGGCAACACTGACTGAATATCTTATTTTTGACAAATAAAAAACGTGATGCCGTTGAAACTTTCCAATTGTGACGCAGAAATATTGTTGAAGTTGTACCTTGTTGTACCTACATAAGACTCATTTAAGTTTATGAAGATTTTTTTTATTGTAATTATAGTGAAGAAGAATATGTAAGTATTCTTTACGTTTTGCTATATACGCAATACGTCCTGAGCTGTCACTTACATCTTGTTAAAGGTATTCACAAATTTACTAAAAATATATAATATCAATTCTAAGTAGAATTAAAAAAAAACTATCTGAACAATCACACAGACACATCACTATCGGAACGAATCGAATTCATCCTCATTACTTTACTAAAAATGAATATCTATTTGTAAAAAAAACAATCAATAACTAAATCCATTACCATGTCTGTTTAATCGAAATCACAAACTCGAAAATAGCTTTGGAAGAAAAACAATCTGATAATTGTTTCTAAAAGAAAATTACTACTTTCTTTTCCCATTGAATTCGAGAGAAACTTCGAGCAACGAAGGTACCAGGAAAAGGACGAAAAAAGTCATAAAAACTTTTGTAAACTAACCTCCAAGTCCCATTAAACCATACTAATCTGGGAATTAAACTTGTTACAGTCACATAATATCACATAAACGTTGTACCTTACCACCCCTCGGAAGAAATGGCCAAGATATAAAATTATAAAACCATAACTAGCATTAGGGGTGTTTTTGGATAAAATTATGAAGCTAATCATTAATAAAATCTTAAATTAACAAGATTATAATGTGGATACCATTAAATTCCATTTATTTTTTCATTTATCTTCAAATTTTGAACGATTTATTAGTATTTGACATCTTTAACATTATTCTATTACAAATTACAAGCGTAGTTAAGCCTACACATGCTACGGCGTAGGCGTTGTAGCAAAGTTACAAAATCATAAAAAAAATTATGGTTTTGGAAGGTTCACTAATGCTAATTAATCATTATATTCAGGATATTAGAATATAATCCATAATTATCTTGAAATCTACTCTAAACATATAGTGGCTACATCAATGTTTTTGGCAAATAATATATGAATGTATCTATTAATATCTGACTTCAGTACAGAGCAATCTTGAAATAAAAACTTCCTCGATTCAAAAGTTTAATTATGTGACAACAACATAATTTCCTTTCAAGCAATAACAATGTTACAATCGTTTGTTCAGAGGCTCCTTTCCTTAAAGTTAACGAGTGATTTATTAACATTAATTAAAAGTAAACAATTTGTTAGAAAAGCAATCGTTTATAATTTACTAACTTCTGTAATTGTTTTGATATATTTATAAGTTAGAAATAGAAACTGGGTAATGACTTATTCTATTAATAATTCATCATCAGCCTGTTGTCGTCCACTGCTGGACATAGGTCTCCCCAATTGCACGCCACTGAGCTCGATGTTCAGCTCTTCTCATCCAACCACTGCCAGCCACCCTGCGGATGTCGTCAGTCCACCTAGCTGGAGGGCACCCTACACTACGTTTGCCTAGACGTGGTCTCCACTCTATAATACGTTTACCCCAGGATAATTATTAAAGAAATCGAAGAAATGCTATAACTGAGAATAGTCCCTAATTTCATCTTATAATTACAAAAACGTGTGGGAGAGCCATGCTTCGGCACTAATGGGTCGGCTCGACCGGAGTGATACCACGGCCTCACAGAAAACCGGCATGAAATAACCACTGTGTTGTGTTTCGCCGTGTGAGTGAGGTTACCGGAGGCCCAATCCTTCCCCTTCCCCAATCCCTCCTCAATCCTTAAATCTCCAAATCCCTAATCCCTAAAAGGTCGGCAACGCACTCGTAACTCCTCCGTTGCGAGTGTCCATGGGCGGCGCTGATTGCTTACCATCAGGTAATCCGTCTGCTCGTTTGCCGACCTATTACACAAAAAAAAAAACATGACTAGCTTTGTATACATATATTTCTTTGATACACAAATTCAATCAAACTTGCCTTTTTTACTAGACACCAACTAGCTACACTACTCACAAGATCCCCTTATTTCTTTTACAGACTTAAACCTAACCAAATAAGACTACAAACCCCGATCTTGTAAACTTCATAAGAAATTAAACTAGAAATTTCAAAATCCGTCTGTCGTCAAAGCTCTTCCGATGGTAATCGAAGTTTAAAACGGTATCGGTACACACGGAATACTTAAAACTTTAAAGGCTGCAAGACTAACATTCCCTGTGCCTTACATCTGAAGCTATCGATAAAAAACTTGACGAACTCCTTTTAAATTCACTAGTGGAACCGTTCAGTTTACTCCTGCTTCCTACTTTGAATTTCCAGTAAACTTTTAAGGCCTACTCGCTCTTAAATTGCTTTAAGTTTATTGCCTTCGTTCACTGGTTTCAATAACAGTATCTCTTTTATCGTATCCATGTACTCATACTTACAAACCTACAGATATTGATCTGCATCTTTATAAAACAACTAGCTAGTCTCAAGCGGTTTCACCCGCTGCTCAGCTCCATTTGATCGTAGCGTGATGTTTTATAGCCTATAGCACTCAGGAACCTTGTAGCTATCTATCAGACTTTTGGCAATCCGACCAGCGGTTCCAAAGATTACCCCTTACATACAAACTTAAAAATATAAAAATTTTGCCTCTTTATAATATTAGTATAGAAGTACCGGTTTCACGTATGTAAGCGCGATTAATAGGAGAAGGAACTTGATGGTTTTTAGTCAGTAAGAGTCTGACACCCTCTCTCGCTACACCCGATGTGTAAGTTACCAATATTTACTCGAAAAAACTTGCTACATTAGTTAGTTGCATTTGCATAATTCTAAACTAACTTGTTTCCTTTCATACATATTTAAATCGTACAAAACAAATAACACTGTTATTGAGAGGGTCAGACAGCCATATTTCGGGCTAAATACGCCGATTTGACCCTATACCATAGCCACACATGAAACTATTCTCTCTCTCTCTTGAAACAAAGCTGGTGTTAATAATTATTATGTTTTCGGCTTAGTCACGTAATAATTTGACGAGATAGTCGACTAGTTTCAAGCCATGCTAGAGACCCATATTCATGAGCAGCATTCCGCGACACACGACGCGGCGGCTGTCGCACTGCTACTCTCTACTTCTCGAGTATACGTGAGTAAGCCGAAAACATAATAATTAATTTAGAAAGCCTCACGAAAGTTATAATAAAAAAAAGGCTGGTGTTGTTGTTCGCTGTTGTGAGTGACATTATTAGAGGTCCAATCTTTTCAAACAATCCCAAATGTTTAAATGCTCAACAACCCAATAAAGTCCGGTAACGCACTTTTAGTTCGTCTGGTATTGATGTTTAGGCCGACTGCTTACAACCAGGTGATCCGTATGCATATTGGCCTTCATATGCCATTTAATATGATTTAATTTTGGTTTTAGCATAAGTAGTTGAAATATTTTTTTCGTGTTTTAGACGTCGAAAACTATCGTTACATACGTTTCAAAATAAACATCCACTGAATTTTACTAATGGATAGGCACTCTGTTACAAAGCAAGCCAGTTTAAATACCCAACACTTCCATTTTGAGTGGGACAGTTCCCGTTCGTTAGATCGATGTGTATTAGTGACGTCATAAATTTACACATATTATGCTAATGCTGGCTACACGCGTAGCAATAGTAGGGTAAAGTGAAGTCTCATTTGTCATGATAATGCCCAGGAAGTTTGTAACCAGCCTAATTATCGGATGTGATGACAGAGCTAATTAGTCATAATAGATAGTGTGGTTTAGTGGTATTAAAAACGGTTTGAGGTTTTAAATTAGGTGCTTATTATAATAGAGTGGCTCATTAATCAGCCTTTAATACTTAAAGGAATAAAAATATGTGTAGCGTGCTAACACTAGCGTGTCTTTTAAGTACATTTTTCGATTTTTGCGTCACAGACGCAAAAAACGAAAAATGTACTTCTCTGGTATTAAAAGTGTCCAGGACGGCGCTGATCCATAACCATCATTTGATCCGTCAGCTAGTTTGCCTTCTGTTCTGAAATTGCATATTTCTAAATTTCTGAAATATATAAAAAAATGGTTTCCGCCACTATTAACCTTGTATAAATATCCTAGACAATCGACTTTTCAAGCCTTGCGTGGCTTCGATATGAACCAGGAGAAAGAACGGGATGATTTTGGTTGAATAAGAGTTGGCCTCTCCTTTCGCTCCCCCCAGGACGAGACATACATACTACTACATCTTCATTACTACAGTATCTAGTTATAAAACATGAAGGTACCAAACTGCAAACTTGTCCTTCTTCAAGAAACAACCAAATCTGTAAAACAAAACATGATTCTTAAATATAATTCAAGACCTGGTTATAAAATCCTCTGAATCAAAATCAATCAAATCAACAATAGGAATAAAAATCTGTAGCAGTAAAAATTCAAGCAACGTACCTACCTATTCGACACACACACATACCACTTAATAATATTCGTACATTTATACAACGAAAGCATTTGTATCCATACATTCCGTTGATTTACAACAAGCAGTACTAGCAATCTTGCATTGTTTTATTGTTTACAGAGTTATTGTGTGAACGAGTACAATAGGGTTGTTAGCATTTTTATTTTTATTTTCTATCTATTGATAAGCAGTGGAATTTCAATAGTTTTTTAAGACAACCCTTGCGGTAGAAGGCTTTTTATAAATCTATACTTACTTACGTAATGAATGATTTTCAAAATCATATGTCTAATGGACACTTTAATTTTGTATGAGACCTTCTAATAATACAAATTGTTGTTTTTAATAATGATTCGATTAGATTTCCTTTCAATATGTGGGAAAGATGTAATTCAGCATGCAATCCAATGCATAGTTTCTAAAAATCAACGCACTTATAATTCCTCTAGTAGTTGCGGATGTCCATTGCTTACCAAATGATTCCTCAGCTCGCGGGTTGCGAGTCAGCAAGAGGACGAACAGTCTGACACTCCCTCTCGCCCCACTTAGGGCAAGAGAAGACATTTGATGATCCTCATCCTATGAAAATAGAGTCGATAATAAATCGATTACAATGGATCAGTAACAATTACCTAGTGATTTGCGTTCGGTTTTACTATCAGAACCGCTAAAATTGGAATTTTTTTAATCCTCAAAGTCACGGATGGACAGGTGCTTTATCGTAGGTTGCATGATCGCTTAGCTCCAGGCCTGATAGTGACCAAATGTCTGCCCATTACGAAATAAAAAGTTAAGTCAATCCAAAGAACCTAGAACCAACATCATTTTCATTAAATGCGTCAGATGAATCTTTTTAAATTCAAATATAAAGTGCAAAGATATGAAATAAATAATTTTATAAAACTGCAACTTCGCATTCGTTTAATTCAAAATATCCGAACAGTAGTCTACCCTACAGCTTCGTCAGTAATGGAAAATGAATTGAACACTCATAATGTCGTACATGTACCATAAATATGATTTGCAATACAATTTACGTAATCCCTGAATATATATGACGCAATATTATTTTATTTTACGTAAATAAAAATACCTTTGTTTTGCATGGAAAAATGTGTAATTACTTTTTAGAGTGTAAGCCTCTGTTTTTTGTATGTCCGCTTGGGTAGTTATTGTAAATCCTTTTAGTTACCTAAGTTGTATAGTTTTATGTTGAATATACAAGCATACCATTGGGCATGTTTTAGCGAACAGGATATTAAGATACCCACTTCTCAAGCATAAGGGCGTGGGTCCAAAATCTGACACAATAATTTTATAAAAGCTATTGAGGCACTACTGAGATACAGTGAAAAAAAATATCATGTGGAAACATGGACTTATAATTACATAAGAAGTATATAAGTTAAAATCGCTTATCCGTCTTGTGTAATTTAAATTCATCAAGCTTAGCAGTAAATTCTAAAATCCCTTATCGTGTATGAAGAGATCTTTGGCCAATTCTAGGTTGAAGCTAACTCAGTATATTCTTCATATCTATTATCTTGTTTCAGAAACTTCTTAATCCTAGTAACAATAAAATGTAGGTTAACTCGCCATATATACCCCAGGCGAGAGAAGTCAATTGATGAAGTACGTTTACAACTTATAACATATAAACATATCGTATAGATGTAATCAAAATATTGACACCTTCATTTAAAGTAAGAAGTATGCTGTATACATATATATTTCCACGTCTTATTTATATATTTCTAGTAGCAGCAGATGGCAAAGGTTTTTCGAAAGCAGGTTCCCCATAACATCGAAATGATTCGAGAAAATAATCTGTATACCACCTTACATTGAAACAATTTATCGGAAAAAACTCAAGTGAAATTAATTTCGTATGAATATATAATTTTCTATAGAGGCTACAGATACACAATAATTCGCTTGAAACGTATTTAATTAATACCTACAACTTGTATCCCACACGTACTACGCTTTTATTTCCCACTTTTATTACTCGAATATTTTACAATACAAAGTAAAAGCATTGAAAAAACACTGTCCCTTAATTGATTCTTAATCCCTCTATTTGAAATAAATCGTTTGGAAGCATTTTTAATATCGCTCTGTTAAAAAAGAGCCAAAAATGTTACTTTTTAAAGGTACAAAGACTCGTTTTAATTATAACGATTGTGAGGATCTTAATGGCTTTTGTTACGTAAATGTCTCAAGAATGAATATCTTAAGAAGGAAAAAAAACTATAACATTGTATTTTGATAGAAGCCTGCTCTCATTACTGAAGTGAACAAATGCAGTGCGCGGAAATGTCACCGTGTCGCATAGTATGGACTTGATTTATACTTTTTTATAAAAAAACTAGCGACCTGCCGCGGCTTCGCACAGGTGTAATGCTGACACTAAATTTCTCTACTATTTAAAATGTAAAATGTACCTTCTAAGCAATAATAAATAAATAATAAAGGATGTTAATTATAATAGGTCTTTACATATGAAATTGCCGTTTTGCATGAAAAAATTTAAACGAATTTTTTGATTTGAAATGCGATGAAAATGTAACACTAATCAATAAACAAATGACTACTTTTGGAAAAAGAATCCCATGTTTTTAAAACAAAATTAATTAGCCTTAGCCTAACAAAAACTATTTTGATTTGAAATGGCCAGTACTGCAGAACGGCAACTTCATAGGTAAAGACCTATTATCTATTTACAAATATTCCTCTTTCAATGTTGCGAGTGCTAGCACAATAATATACCACAGGCTTAGCCCGGTAATACAGGAGAAGGAACAAGGTGGTCCTAAGTCAATAAAAGGAATATCAGACACACCAGAGCCGGAGAAGACATTAAAACATTTTAACAAAATAATACAAAAAAAAACCTCAAAAGATCGACGAGCAAAAAGGCTACTTATGTCATTCGTGTAAGGCAATCCAAACAATAACAAGTAACAAAAATTTATTTAAGAAGTTTGGCGAAGTCATTGAAATACATATATAGGTAATAGTACTGTACGTACCTAGTACGTAAGCGTACTTCATACATTTATTTATATAAGTTTGCTTATACGTAAAATATTAACTTTTTCCTCAAAAATATCTCATAGCTAATTTATAATCCCTGTTATAAATATCTTCAGGATACACCAAAAATATTAAATTTTAATATTTCCACCGACCATTTTTAGAACACCGTCCCTGCTAATATTAAGGGATCCCTCCGACGAATAATTTGTCACTCAGAAAAGGGCTTAAAAAAATAAGGGCCTTATCTCAGATGGCCTAAGGCAGTTTTTGTCGTGGCTGCCCCCCTTAAAATGGTGATGTTGCCATGGTCGTATAATCCTTAACTAAGAAGGGTAAAACCCTCTAATATTTGTGGTTTGAGTAAGGTACCTTCTCAATAAGCTTAGTCGTAATGAAGATTCATCAGATGTTCGATTCAAAGGCAATTAGCTAAATGTACCTAGTACTGTTTTGATTCTATGTAGGTACATAGTAGGTAGGTTTGTATGTGTAAATAGTTTTACACCTCAAATATATGTATTAGTAAAATTCTATTAACCCTTAAACGTCGGTATGCAAGACACAATAAAACATACGTTTTGTTCTGCGTGGATCCACGTCGAAAACACGCGAAAGGTAAAAATAGTCGTTTGCGTGACTGCCGAAACAGACATCTCGGTTTAGATCAGCAAGTATACCTATTGTAGTTTAGGGCAGTATTATTAGAGTTATTTTTTTTTTACATGATGTTTGAAAGTAGATTTTTGTCCATTATAATCCATTATATGTCCTTCAAGCCATGATATACATAGGCTTCTCAGTCTGGAGCAGAAGAAAAGACGGGGTTGTTGTTAGTCAAAAAGATCATGACAGTTTCTCCCCCGGGATGAGGCGAAAGAGACTTCTTCGGTGACTTCCAGATCAGCCGGTTGAGGACCAAGCAACCAGCTAGCCTCCTGCGACACCCAGGTTAATTTTTAGAAGAAAGCAAAAAAAACATTTATTATTTTATTTGGGTATTAAAATGATTCTTTTATTTTAAAAAAAGAATGTATTATAAAAAAACATCAACTTTTATAGTAGCAAATTTCATGAATATTGATGACGTAGTCTAAAAGTTACTCTCGATCCAATAAGTTTTTTTTCTAAAACAAAAACTACGCAAAAAAATGCCCGCAAAGTTGCAGCAGACTAATAATTCATACGCAGTGTCAAAGTTAATATTTTGTATACTTTATATTAACTTATCCAGTTATTATATGAAACTATTCGCAAACAAACAAAGTCATTATTTCGTAATACAAAAACTTTTCTAATTACAATGTGTAGATTGAATTGAAATAATATTCGCTGTTTTTATTTTCTTTATAATCAAATGATTGCTCAAATCGGCGATCTAAAAGTATAATTTAGTTAGATTTTTTACAGTTTTCATGATACATACTCGAATTACATTAGTTACCAGCGACGCGCCCCAGCTTCTAACAGATGCAATGCTGATACAGAATTTCTCCACAATTTAATGGATGTTATTATACATATTACCTTTCTTTTTAATGACTATCTAGATCTACCTATATTAATAAAACTGCATCCAAATCCGTTGCGCAGTTTTAAACGTTTATGCATACATATAGGTACAGATAATGAGACTTTATTCTACTATGTATGTACACATGTTTAATAACTTACCCACGTAACTGTTTGGCGTCACGTCCAGTTTCAAGCCACGCTAGGAGCTCATATTCATGACTAGTATTGCGTGACACTCGATACGGCGAACGTTTCATAGCCAACTGTATTAGCAACGCAGTTAAGTATGTTTATAAGAAACAAAATCTTACTGGGTATCCATGAATAAAGAAACTTTTCATATCAATATATTAAATTCATTATCCATTTAAATTCTAGAAGAAAAACAAACACTTTTATTACAAAATTTTAATTCTAATAAATAATGACATTATTTTTTCTATTACCCAATACAATTATCGCATCTCATAATATGTAGAAGAGAAATATAAAAATCAACTAAAAGCAGATTATTTGGAGTGAAAAGATCCACATTAACATATACGAATGAATCGTAACTTATGGTGAGAAAAATACGGCTGTCTTCTCGGGCCGGGATTATTAATCAAAAGTATTTGATATGAGAAAAATATGAATTTCCTCCGACCGTTGCCCCAGCCATACCTACTGAGGATATCAAAGGAATAATTTATTTTTCACCGCAAAAAAACAGCATTTCCCACAAACATTAATTGGTTTTTACTTAGTTAGGGAGTTATTTAATATCTGCTTGTGACAAGTTTGAAAAAATATAAAGGATTTTCTTGTTAGTAATTGGGTGGTAGCGGTTCGAATGAAAAGAAATTTCAATAATAAATCTTGGCAGAGTACTTGTCCTTCAGTATTAAGATGAAGGTTTAAACGTAACAATGACAAAACTAAACAGAAAACAGTTTTTGAAGCATCTAAGAACTGCATTATACTTGCTACTACTAAAATGATACGAATATTGTCCTAGAGAAAAAAAACAGTAGTGCCAGATCTACTTAAACATGTTATGCTGTTACTTAACTAATTTAAAATTCAAAGAAAGTTGGATACAATCGACCACCAAATCTGACAGGAAATACATGCATGCAAAATGTTATACTGTATAACACATTGTATCGTGTGTAACTTGTTGTAATTGCCCTGTAAAATAAAAAAAAATTAGTATAAGAAAAGTAATAAAATTTATTGTTGACAAAATTAAATTTCGATGACACATTTTTGACTAACATAAAACTCATCATCCTTATTATTTAGAAGATAACAGAAGTGTATAAGGTTAATGTCTCATTCATCTTTACATGACATAAGGGTCAAACATGGCTTTGTTTGCGATTACTCTACCAAAAAATCCAATTCGTGTTGTGACCCAAAAAGCATCGGTTCTTTCACAGAACATATTCGGACGAAGTCATTTCACTACTTATGTAGTCTATTGTCCGGTGATAACTGAGACCCATGGGGAAAATTTACCAGTTTCCCTATTTTCCCATTCCCAACAAAAGTCCATGGGACACAATATTCGCGAAATTGTTATTATTATCAGAATATTAACTCGGAAAATATTCCCTATATAGGTGTATTTTGGCAATAAATTATAATATTTGTAATTAGTTCGCAGGCACGTAGCAGTCCCTTCCGTATCTTTCTGTCTATGCCACAATTATACTCAATTTTAATTACGTTATTATTAAACATACAAATAGAGGTAGAAAGTATGTGCATTCTAGGGTAAATTGAATTTTATGTCAACTGGAATAGTGTTTAAAATAGCTCATCAAATATACACAATTTTTATTAGCACTTGGACTAACTTGAGACTTTTTCACTTAAGTTGATACTGCAATCATAGACTATGTCCATTTTCTTAGTATACTTTTGCTAGTTATGAACACATGTAATTACAATTGACTTCGATAATAATTTCTAATTAAAAAACAAATAGAAACTCAAAAACGTGACGCGACTTTATGACTGTTAACGCGATTTACTGACAAACCATTTTACACTATAGTCTAGCAAAGTTCGTTCATCACACTACGATTTTGAAGAGCACAGCAATTATCACACATGAGTGTCAGAGTAAAGCGCACACTCACACGTAGTATACGCCATTCCCATGAGAACGATGGAAAAATTCTGGCGTGAATTTCAACAAAGAACAAAGTCGACGACAAAGCACTAGTCGTTAGATATTTCAACTGTTTGCAGCACTGCACTGCATTCAAAAGCCAAATACCTTTACCTAAAATACAATGTTGTTTATTTTAAACTTTTTGGGCCATACCTTAATGAAATAGATGACCTAGTTCTTGATATACTTACGTATATTTATAATTTATAAAAAGAAAATATTGCTAAATCATACTTCCTACTAAAAATTAAAAATGTGAAAGTTTGTAAGAATGTATGGGTATGTTAGTTAAACTTTCAGGCAAAAATGGCATTTATTTGTATGGAGATAGGTGATACCATGGATCAACAATAGGCTATTCAGCATACCACGCTGGCAAAGTTGCGGTTAAAAGCTAATAAATAAACATAGTTGAAGACTTGTAGCGATGACAAAGATAAAGTAGCTTTCCAGACGCAACCATGACTATTCGTCGTCGTCGTCATCTTCCAGTGTTGAAATCAAGTCTCGCCCAGTGACTTTCAAATCGATCTTATTCCATTAAGAACAGTTTTTTCATCGTCATCATCATCATCAGCCTATAAATGTCGACTACTGAGCAAAGGCCTCTTCTCATACGGAGAAGGTTTGAGCATCAATCACAACGCTTGCGCAAGGTGGATAGGCGATTTAAAACTTATAATTAAAAATTATAAGTCCAGGTTTCCTCACTATGTTTTTCTTCACCGTTTGTCAGTAGTGTCTAAATAATCTTAGAAAGTACATACGCCTCGGAAAAAGTCACATTGTCACCTGCCTGGTTGCAAACCCGTATCATCATTCACCACGACGACTATCATAAATATAAAGAGTTACAATAACACACAATTCCTCTACTACATACACGTTGTAAGACTGCACAATATAAAACAAAAACTTAATGGTAATCCCAAGCATCAGGTGATATTATTTTTATCTCGTTTTTCTCCCCCACGCATATAAAAGTCAATATCATTAATCTTTGTGAATAATGTTACTCAAAGTACACACTGCAAAGACTGCAGCAAGTTTCTGGAGAGTATTGATTATAACGACAAACAGTACGGTACACACTTGAAATTTTTTGTAAGTAGACATGGCGACTTTAAAAGAAATAGAATTGTTACAAGCAGCAGTTCCTACAAGCATGGTTTCAAGTAAATGTGATTCCTATTATTTTATTTCTGTTCTACATAATAATAATAATATGTACTTATTAAACGTTTACTCACGTCAATTACCCGAGAAAAGCTCTACAAGTTTCAAGCAGCAATGGGACTCTTATTCATGAGCAGCGTGCACGACACGGCCCGTCGCGCTAGTTAGTTAACCTATAAGGCTTCGGACGTATAAGTCGTTATTTTTAATAAAAATTTAGTATGTCTCACGATAGGTAAGGTATCGTGATTCATCGTGCATGAAGTCAAAAACACATACATATAAGCTGGTGAGAAGACAAGAAAAACTTCTTAATTCGTTTTGATGTTTAATAGCAATATAACATAGAATCTAAAACGATTCACAAAGACACTACTGCCCTCTTTTCTCGGTAAAGATTTGTACTAAGTTCATTTGTTGTTTAATAAAAAAAATGGCATTACGCGACTTCAAACTATTTTAATAAACATTCATTTACAAATCCTATCTAATTTACCTTCAAGTTGATAAATTGTTGTTACAATCCGTGAATCAAAACAGTTGCGCAATTATAATCGCCAAGTGTGTTGCTAAGCTTAGGGTGACGTTTTGTCAACCCTTCGTTTGCACCCAACCTCGCATCCCTTGTTGACCCCTCATAAGATAACTGCGTTTGTTTTTTATGGCAGAACCTTGTGTTTACTTTTATTTGTTGACTGATACGTATCTTGCGTATTTTTCCCTCAACAAAAATCAATAGAAACTGTTTACAAGTGAAATGAAAATAAAATAAATCACATTTTTTATTTAACAACATTTTCAGATATTAAGGAACCATTTTTCAATTAAAAAGAAATGAAAATTCAATCAAAATGTAACATTAATTTATTTCTACGATCAAACTTTATAATGACAACATAAAACTTCAAAATAATGCTACTATAATCGTTTCACTGTTCTCTAACTCAAGCTTTTAAAACTTTGTAGCTCGTTTTCCTCATTATGTTGGCGGCTTTCGATAACCACCGAATCCCTTAGTCAGGTACCTATTAAGATTTTCTTAATTTCTAGACCTTTCCTAAGCCTTATTAACATCGTACTTGAACTAGAAAGCTGTCTAATCCGGGGTTTCAGCTTCTTTACTTTCACATGCATATTCATGTTTAGATTATGATCTGAGATTTAAACAAATTGTGTTAACAAATGTATTATTACTATTGTAACTTACATTAAAATAAGTAATAGTAAAGCTCACTAAAGTATTTGTCTAAGCACCGATATGGCTACTCACTGTTTAAAAGGATGAGGTTGTCTTTGTCTTTGCTAAAATTTTGAAGCTTAGCCTAAAAAATGCCAAGCTATTAAAGTAGACTGGAAGACAATGGTCATTGCATTTAATCCGACTTATGTACAATTTTGGTTCTGCATGATGTTTTATTACATAAAATTAAATAAATATAGCAGCGGTATGACCCCTCTTGGAGGAGCGGCTAGAGAGACGCCAAGGCGTCCTCACCTTCCGCCTGATGCAGGTGCAGGACACGGAAGATTCATGAGGTACCTGTTTCGGATCCAACAGAATGAAATGCTCGAGTGACTTCATCGTGAGAACCACCAGAAGGACATGGTGAATTAAACGGTGGCAGGGTGCCCTGCTTGGGCTGAGCATCGCCGAGTCCTGAGGAAAATGATAGACAGTGGCGACTGTCGAGGCCATAGTGAGGAGCAAGACCAACTGGGTAGCCATTTCCTCTTTATGAAAAGCAGCCATACTCCCAAAAAAATAGGTGGAGCGTGTGAGAGAGATATCCTGGTGATGCCTCAGCCACAGTAGCAGGTGATGTTTCAGGTGTCGGGGACCGCGCATCTATCTTCAGTAAAGCCCCAATCCGCGGACGGCGAGCAAGAGTAGCTTGCCGCCCGATTAGAGCTAGACCCGAGCGTATGGCATATTGCGTTCCGAGCGCGTTTCAAAGAACCAACAGACTACTAAAATCGTTTTGTCCATATACTAAATATTCGCTGGGCCTAAGCTAACACTAATACATATTCTAAAACAGATTTCATCATAATATCTGTATTCTTCTTCAGTGAGTCTAATTAATTTTACACTTCAATAATTGCTTCATTAACCTTCAAATTACAGACGTCTAGTAATTATTCTCATTTGAATAGAACTTAATTAACTAATGTTAATGAAGGTCACTCGTTATAATTAAAAGTTCCGTCCAAAATTTAACGTCTTCCGACCCGTCCTAATTTACAACTACCCCTTTAAAATTATTTGCCTTACGATTCTCATTAAGGTGAAGTTCCAAATGTACTTCGGCGATTATCTTAAAAAATATGGAACAAAAACTCTCAGATTCAATGAGCAAAAAACGTGAAAAGATCTGTTTAACTTTGAAATGGATTTTTGCGGTAAGAACGAAAAGTTTTTTTTATCTTATTTTCGAGTTGATACCCTGCATTAATCTGATGAGAATAATATTGTTATTCTTCGTTGGTAAGGTAAGGTTGCGGATGATAAGCATTTATAATAGGTACACGTGTAAACACATTTGGCTTGCGATTACATAACTACATACGATACGAATTCAAACACATGTGAAAATGGTACTTACGGTAAATATTTCGCAATTTTGTCTAATATAACACATATATATAGACGAGAGAGCGGGTTCGTAACCTGAAAATTAACAATGTTACTTTTTCTTATTTGTATGTACTTCCTAAGTGTATTCAAATATTACTTACAACGGTGAAGACAAAGATTGTAAGGAAACTTGGACTTATAATTTATAATTATTTGATTGATAATGTGGATCCGCCTCCAGAAAAAGTGTTGAATAATGCTCGAAACTTCTCCGTGTAAGACGAGGCCTTTGTCTTAACAATGGACACTTAAAGGCTGATGCTGATGTATCGTGTGAATACGTAAAAAAATATTATCTATCGTAACACAAAACAACCCATAATTACTCACATATTGAATAATAATACAAAACAATCTTGGCTCATGCATATAACATAATTATTATTATGTTCTTTAAAAACAAATCGAACGTCAGGAACGTCGGATTTATTTCAAGCCTCTACAAAACCTCCAATAAACGCAATCAACAATTAAAGTGTAAAAACTTAAAAAAGTCACTAAAATATTTTACTCGTATAATTTTCATTCAACTCGACCCAAATGAAACATAACAGATGAGTAGAAATAAGTTGGCGAACATTGCGGGAATTTTCAGTCCAAGTTTCATGAGAAGCGGGCCCTTGGGAGCATTTGTCATCGCCGTCCTTCGCAACGAAACACCACTTGTTAAATTTCTTTTGATTTTTACTTATTATTAGTGTGCCAAGGAGATTTAGTCTCCTCTTACTGAAACTCGTGTTTTCAGACAAGGATCTTGTTTCTCCAAATAATGTACCTAAGCTAAATTATGTGCTTAGCGTTTTTAATTCTATTTTTCAAGACATACTTGAGAGTTGTTAAGAACGACTTAATGAAGTTCGTTGAATTTGTTTATTTTTTTGTAATGTGTTTTCATTTTTGATACTATTTTCGTTTTATTTGATAAACTTGAAATCATCGACTCTAATCAACAATTGTGGATTATGTTCAGTGACGATTACACATTTCACATTTATTACACTTACGCTCTCAGATAAAAGTTTTTTTTTATAATGCCATCTCCAACCCGCCTGCAAAGCATGGTGATTACGACTGTTGGGATCGCCAGTCGGTTGGCAAAAATATAAAGCAAAGCACGGCTACAGTGATCGTTTGGTAATGACCAGCAGTCGTTTTCGCCTCAACCAGGGAGGAGTAATTCTGAAAAAATAATATATTCATTAGTTATTGGGCAAAGGACTCACATAGGCTGCAGGCTGTTGAAGATGAAAATTTAGATCATAACGACTACAATATTATTACTAATCACTCCAGTTTTGATTCCAGTATTCAAGAGTTTCTTCACAAAAGATGAGCGCTCAAGCCTCAATGTCAACCTTTATGGCTTCTTCCCACACGAAGAAGGTATGAGCATTATTCACCACGACTACTCAGAGTAGATTGGCAATTTCAAACTTATAATTTAGAAATTATCACACCAGGTTTTAAGGATATTGTTTCCTAATCCTAGGTCTTTAATGTGTCTTAATCCTACTAAATCCTATTAATATCATAAATGTGAAAGTGAGAATGTACAGATGTATGTTTGTTATCCTTTCACACAAAAACGACAAGACCAATTACATTTAAATTTTGTACATAGATAGGTGATACCTTGGAATAACACGTTCAGGAACATAGAAACTAGTAATATTATACACATAACTCCAAAAAAGTCACATTGATATTTTCAAGGTTTCAGTATCGCGCCCTATGCATGAGGCCGAAAGAAGCAGACAACCACGATTTGAACAATCAGCATAATATATGCTGTAAGAACAAGTAAAAGTACAGATCAATGTATGTATGTAAGTCAGTTGGTAAGTTTCTTCAGGAAAGTGGTATCTCTGGACGCCAGCTCGCCTTCTGTTGTGAAGCTTATAAACAAAGTTGCTAAGAGTATGCTGTTGGTTCCACAAATCTTAGCCAACACACCAAAGCTGCTTTAACTGGATTGAATCGTACTAACTTGTTTGTTTTTTACTACATTGTATGTTGATCTCCAAATAAGTAGGTATTGATGATTTAGATTTTTATGACATTGTAGCTGTAATATGCTGTTAAAATTGCAATCAGGCAGTCTGTAGTGCCCGGTTGAAGTTCCGATTATCTTGATACGCTTGCCATGGATTTTTTAATGTTATTATTTTAGTTAAGTTTTCATTTTACTTTTCTTACGGAAACATATTAATGATATAAAATTAATTTCCTCTGATGTCATGATTTGATATCTTTTGATGACCTCCTTCTCCTTAAATTAAATTCGTTGTATCTAAAAATAGTTTTCGTATACGACAATGTAAAAATACCTGTCTAATATATTTTTCATTATTTTACTGACGTTTTTACTTTAAATTTTCACTCCCTTTTTTTGGGAGGGGAAAGTCATCAATTGACTTCCCCAGCCCAAGGCCGGGCGGGAGGGAGTGTCAGACTCTTACCGACTAAAAACCCCCCTGTTCCTTCTCCTGCTCTGGGCCGAGGTCGCGGTGCCTCATTGCGCTTACCCCGCAACCCCGGCAATTTTCGCTCCATGACATCCTAATTGTTACCAACCAACACTTAAGAGGCTACCACGATACGTTTCAATAAGAACGTTCGATATCATTAATTTATTACATTGAGAAGATAGTTATACTAAAGAAACAACACATGCTTAATAGAAAATATGCCTAAATAAAAAAGCAGGTATTTGAATATTAAAAATTAAGTTTCAATAATAAGGTTCAATTACGAAATTACCTCTTATATGACTTAATTCTGTTTTCTATTAATCATGCGATTAACTAACGTAATATACACATGAAACGTAGGCTCTCATACTAGGCCATCATTGTCAATCATCAAGCTACTTATAATGACGTAATAATATATATTAAGTATGTATTATATATCTAAGTAGCTACTCACGTATTTATAACATCTATGAGTGAGTCACTATAGACTATTAAGTTGAATCTTTGATATACGATATATCTTAATTGAACCACTAGTGAACGCGTGGAAACATAACTCCAATTAAATAATTGACTACATACTGATTTAATGGCGCTCATGCCTGTAATTTAATGGTCCTTTAAAGGGAATTGGGAAACGATGTAACGATTAATTAACGAGCAGATCTATCTACTTTGATCTGTTAACATTTTTCATTCAATTTTTAACTTTATTACAAAAGGGACAGAGTTGAAATTCTATTAAGTATTTAGCCAGATTGATTTAGGTTGATCTGCTGGCCTTAGTATTAGGAAGTTAGTTGGTGGTTATGGATAATATATTGATATGGATAGTTTAAAATTTTAATTTATATCAACTATATAATCATTGTTAAAGCAATGCCCTATGAAGTTCCAATTTTAAATGCAATTTTTCAAACAGATTATAATCAGAGAAATATTTAATAGGTACGTATAAACCTGCAATTTTAGAACCAAACACCCATACCTTAGGACTTAAATTCAAATTCTTAAAACGTTCCCTAATAAATCCTAGTTCAAAGAACTAAAATAAACTTCTTAATTCTTGGGCCACATTGTAAATCACTTTAATCGCTTGGGTGACATGGGAGACACGGCCTCAGTGGGCGCCCGGTCGCACCGACGTCCGGGATTACATGCTCGTACTGAGAAAACCGTAAAATCCAGCCTTGTGTCAGAACGAAATGTGAAATCTGACAGTTTTTTTCTCAAATAAACAGCTCTGAAATGTTTTTAATGGCTTCCAATGGAGTTTTATGGGTTTTATGGGTATGAAGTGGGATGTATTGTGTAAAATTTTTGCATATAGTACTATAGTTATGGTGAGTCTTGCTTAACCTTCCAATCGTGGTAATAATAGGTACGCGTACTTTTGGGGTTTGATTAATTAACACGTTAACCGCCACTTAGGTCACCGGTGACCAACCAATGGTTTTTTTTATGGGATAGGTCGGCAAACGAGCAAACGGATTACCTGATGGTAAGCAATCAGCGCTGCCCATGGACACCCGCAATGACGGAGGAGTAACGAGTGCGTTGCCAAACTTTTTGGCATTAGAGATTTGGAGTTTTTGGAAATAAGGAGGGATTAGGGAAGGGGAAGGTTTGGCCACCGGTAACCTCAATCACGCGGCGAAACACAACGCTGTGGTTGTTTCACGCCGTGGTATCACTCCAGTAGAGACGATCCATTCGTGCCGAAGCATGGCTCTCCCACACTGACACTTAGCGTAGCGGAGTACTTGCCTTCAATAGTTTGCAGTCGGCAGTCAAACGCTTAATTAATAGGAATAAACATTATGAACTCTGTGCACCCTTGAGCAGCTACGTGTTCAGATATGTCATCATTACATTGGTCTATGCATCATTAGACACTTACATGATTCTTTTCCATTTTATCAAAAAAATATTCAATAAGTATTTTGGGCACGTAATAAAATAAATTGCCTGATTATATGCTTCAATGTGTTCTAGTAGTTTTGTACGAAGTCACTCGAATCCTGAGCACACAAAATTAGAAGGGGCCTGACACAAAATTCCACTGAGAATTGAAACTTTATTAAGGATAGCAATTTTATTCGCCCCACCAACCGTAACATAACTCCGAAATTGCTGAAACAATCCAAGTAAAATTTTCTGTAATTTCTTATAAAATGAGGCCCTCTTTAAGTCGGAATTGTTATTGCGACAATATTTTATTTGATAATTATTTTGTTGAGCATAAAATTTTATTAAATTATTTGTTATTAGAAAGCAGCCTTGCTGATGGACGTGCGGGTAATAAGTGAAAGCTGATATTTTCAAGAATTGCCTTCTATAGTAGGGATGTCATTGACATCATCACCATAATCAGCCTTATATACAAACTACAAAATAAAGGCTATAATAGAAGGCCTCATCTCACACGGAGAAGGTTGAAGCATGAACATTACGCTTGCTCAAAGGCAATTAAATTTCAATTTTATTATTTAAAAAATTGTAAGCTATTCATGGATTAATTCATATTTTCCTTCACCGTTTGACAGAGGTATAAAAACTTCAAAAATCCGTATAATTCGGAAATAATAACATTGGTACAAGCCAAGTCATACATCGCATCCTTATACACGGGAAGCAAGCGCTTTAACTGAAGGGCCACCACGACATATTAAATATTGGAAATTCAAGGAAATATAATACTAACAAAACGTATTTAATAAAATAAATTCTTAAATCAATGCATCGTTCAGAAACCTCACAATAGCTCCGCCATTTTGAATCACAGCCATTTAAAGCGGCAAAACTAAATAATTACATCAACCAAACAAACTTATCTTACTATTATAACTAAATGAAAAGTTAACAAAATACAAATTGCCTGCTTAACTTTACTCCTAGCCAAGTTATATTGTATTTCCACAAGTATTTCATTATGCAAACTTGAAAGTAAAGACGAGTGTCTTCAGCAATTTTCCCGCGGGATTTTATGTCATCACTTTGCCTTCCAACTCATTATTATTTAATCTGTGCCTTAAGTAGACTGATGACATTCGCCTTAGTTAGAATAATTCAATTGACGCTCTTTGACTGTTCACTTTTACTCTGATTGTTGAAGTGTTTTCGCACAACAAGGGTATCAAAATGTAACGCAATCTGTTCCGTGAATTGGTTATTTATAGTATTTAGTAAATTTTAGAATGGCTCTTTATAAGATTGGTCATCCAATAACCGCAATGGAAATGATGATACCTGTGAACCTTTGAAAAAAACAACATATCTAGACCACCACCAGATTATCATTAAGCGAAATGAAACTGGCTGATAAACTGGTTGTAGGTATGATCGACCAACTGATCAAGAAATAAATCTGATTATTACGTAACCAATTTATAACAATTTCTCAATTAAAAAGCAGTCAAATAAAATAATTTCTTGTTACCTACATAAAATATAAAAGTATTTATAATTAATTTAATGACACGACCGCTCGTGTTTCAGCAATAACAAGGCGATTTCAATTGAGATTTATAATAATTTTATCGAAGTCTCGTAGCAATGTATTTTCAAGAGTCATTAAAATGCATCATTAAGGTTTTAAGAGAATACTTGCACGAATTTTTTATTAAATTCTCTTTTCTAGAATAGTACTTGTTTTGAAATGTTGCCAAACAGTTGTATGGGGTAACGCAGAAATCCCGTATATAGGTGAAGTGTTGTGATTATATTGTCTTGGATTTGGGAAACTTCCTCTCGCTTCTCACAGGGCAAGAGAAGTCGTATGATGATTTTTATCCCTAAATAAAAATGTTACCGTATGTTAAATTTTCCTGCTATCCACCTACCAAATCCGATAACCCAAATGATCAGCAACTCCGTCAACCTTCAATTCGGCGAGTGTCTATGGAAGGCCCCCATTGCTTAACATCGGGGGAATCGTTTATTTGTTTGCTTACGTATTACATTTAAAAACTTGTTTTTTTTTTTAAATAGAAGCAATGGTGTGAGTTAACAAACAGTTTTTTTTTATGAGATGGGTCGGCAAATGAGTAGACGGATTATCTGATGGTAAGCAATCTAGTTACGAGTGCGTTGTTGGCCTTGAGGATTAGGGCTTGAATATTTAGGTAGAGTATAGTGGTGCAATCCGTGTCTGTCGTCATCTACAAAAGGCATAAGAGTGCTGAAAAATAAATGATTAATTATTATATAGAACCAATTTAAAATAAGTTGCCGAGACCAGATATATGATGTTAAGGTACATGACATCATGAATTTATTCCTCCTCGGTGTGAGACTAGGTTGTAGCTGCCTAGAAATACATCCATAAAGCTTCCATAATATTAATAATTCAACAACTGCTTCAACGCTAGGTATCATATTGAATTAACTTTGCATATGTAGTCGGTTCTTTTCGATTCTAAAAAACATTACTTGGTCATGTAATGCTAAATAATGACAAACAATTTTGAATATTTTTTTAATAGTAACTACTTATCGTTAGGGAAATCTTTCTCTCTTTGTCTCTCTCGGTCAAGTCTCTGTCTCCTTTTCTTTGCTAGTGTTAACTTAGGTTCTTGCTTTCAATCAAATTTACAAACAAGTCTCACATATCTTGATTTAAAAAAGAAAAACTGTTGTATTTATCGATTCGAAATAATATTTCTATATTTACCAAAAATAGTAGGTATACATAAAGTCGCAGATAATACAGTCAACATCCATAAATTATGACCACAATAATAAAATACGCTTTTTATTGCACACCAAGTATGAAGTATCGTCCTTGTACTAGTAACGTGTGTAGAGCCTTTAGTTTAACGTTCAACTTGAAATAGGTCAATTTGTGACGTTTTATATGTGGCTGTGATACAAAAGAATAATGCAGCACGTTTTTATTTCGCACTTTTCTCTTTATACGGTACTTAAAAGATCGTGGTGAACATTTTAACGAGGTATTTGGTGTGACGTCACAAAGACTAGCTTTATTAGATTACTGGAAACACCATTTCGTTCAGGACTTTAATTATATGTTTTGGTATAGATTTAATTTTAGATAAAAGGTCGTTTGCTTCTGATTAAGTTCTTTTTTTACGGAATAGGGTTTTATGAAAACAAAAAATGGTTTCAAACGTATTTGATCCATTTAGAGCAAAAGTAAGCTGCATTATAAACGAGACATTATATTTTTATAATACAATAATAGTGTTTCGTTATAGATTAACACCGTAGCATATTAAAAAGAGTAGAAAAAGAGAAAATAATGAAAAAGCGCACAACAGATGCCACCAGTTGCAATAAATAAATAACACTTTATTACGCAATAAAATATTTTCTCCAACGTAACGGAAGGAAAACTCAGCCAGTATCAAGATATTAAAAATTCAAAACGATGCAAAGCGAAATTAAAAATTTATGATAACATTGTTATGAGTTAATGCGGTTGAGTGTACACGACGCGGGAGAAATAAATTAGCTATCAAAAACAAATTGAATCTTGCATTTTGCCAGATTGTAGCCTTCAGCTTCGTGGCGAAAATTATCACAGGAAATGTAGGTAAACATTCACGGTGCTTCTCTAAATATTATTTAACTACGCACTAGAAATGATATTATGTAGTTTGAAATCACCAATCTGCCTTAAGCAAGCGTAGCAATTGCTGCTCAAGCCTTCTCCGTGTGAGAAGCGGTCTTAGCTCAGTGGTGGGCTCTTATAGACCTCATTATGATGTTGTTTATGTGATAGGTATACGAGCTAACACATTACCTGATGGGAAGCAATCAGTGTCGCCCATGGATACCCGCAACGACGGAGGAGTTAAGAGTGCATTGTCGACCTTTTGGGGATTAGGGATTTGGAGATTTTGGGAAAGGGAACGCATTGGGGTAGAGGAATTATTGGGCCTCCGGTAACTTCACTGACATGGCGAAACACAACTCTTTGGTTATTTCGAGGCCATGGTACTCCGGTCGAGCCGACTCATTCGTGCCGAAGCATTATTGCTCTCCCACACTTGTGAATGGTAATAAAGTAAAACTAGTGTGAAACGACCACAGTGATTGAGGTTGCTGCAGCCTCAATCTTCTCCTTCCCTACTCCCTACCTAATCTCTAAATCTCCGAAACCCTAATCCCCAAATCGGCGGCACCGACCAATAAAAATACAAAATATCACTGTTATTTCATGAAATCGTAGCTGTTGTTTTTAATTTAAAAAAAACATATTTCTCTCTCTTTCTTTTATTGTTTTAAAACATAACAATATTTGGATGGCCTCTGACTACTAACATACAATTTCATACTCAACAATTAAGCTGCTATTGAAATTAAATATTAACATTATAAGGAAATATAAAAATGAGATTATCTTGTCAAAAATAATTAACTATTAAGGAAAGGTCTTGTTTACCTTCATCGTTATAAATTAAATAAAAATCAAAATGTACGGCAGCTGTTGTATCTCCCGCGAGCCTCTCAGTTCAGATAATTGAGTTAATACGGTTTATGTAGGAAAGAGCAATCAATATTATTATCAATTCAGTGCACTCATGCAGTTTTTAAAAGCATTTTAGCGTGTATTGTCCTTTATCACTAGTTTAAAATGTGCAGTAAAAATTTATTACAATATTGACAACGTAAAAATTGTCGTAGAACTAAACAAGTTATTTGTAGAGTATGTTTTGTGTCATAAATTTATTTATTTGGAACGTACTGGAACATCATAAAGATTTAACATCACTGCATTGCATAAAAACAAAGTCGTTTTCTTTGTCTCAAAATTTCTATGTATGCTTAAATCTTTAAAACTAGGTTACACATTTCGATGTAGTTTTTATAGACCAATTGAAAGTGTATTTTAGGTTAATTTTATTAAATGGTGGAGAATTTTTCAGTTTTCCCCCGTGCGAAGCCGAGGCGGGACGGGGATAAGAGGCGCTAATTCGTAATAATTGTAGTCAAATATTGAAATAATACTATGAATGTATAACAAATAGCATAATGACACAATCCAGCTTGTCAAATAGGGATGTATTTTTTGACGATATGAGTGAAACTCGACTTTAAGAGTCAAGTTAATAGATTTGTTTTATGTTAACGCGATTGAAACTTTACCACGTTTAGCCCACTGATTGGGCCAATCAAATCGCGGTACATAAATAAACTCACAGTAGACATCCTGTACCACAATTTTCCATCTCCAATACTTTCACACAATCAATTTCATTCATTATTTCTGTAACAGCCAGAGACTGGCGTAATTTTTGTGCTTAAAAGAAAAAGTCAAGGTCATTCAACTACTTTCACAAAACGAGTCTTTGGAAATCTAGAAGCAGTAATAGAATACACTTCCATAGTAAAACTATGCCAACACATTTGTTAACACGTGTCCGGACCGACAAGTACAACTTTTAATTGAGATCTTAATTACAAAAGTAATTTATAAAGTGAGAATTAAGTAATAAATTACCTTAAATCTAATTTGAGCTGAAACTTATTTGCTAGAAGTTGTGTAATTAAAGTACACTGCGGTAATTGGTTGGGGAATATACGCCGCAGCTTCAACGCAGCGGTGGATGACTGAACACCATTGTAGCAGACATGTAGTGTCTACTTTCCTAAGCATATAAGTTACGTAAATGACTTAGAGAATACATGTTTAAAAAAATCTTAGTAACAACACTGAAGAAATCAGCACTTATTGTATCACATTATGACATCAACAGCTTGTTTTTTTTTCTTGTCAGGGAAAAATCATCAGATCTCCAGGGTTAGGCGAGAGAGAGTGTCAGACTCTTACTGACTAAACCCCTCCCCCCCCCCGTTCCTGCTCCTGCTCTGGGCCCCGGAACATCAGCCCTATAGGGCCCCGTCTATCACATCAACAGCCTATAAGTATCCATTGCTGAGCAAGAACTGCGCCTCTCCTCACACGGAGAAGGTTTGAGAATTAATCATCAGCTTGTTCAAGGATTGGTGATTTCAAACATAATAATATAATGAGAAGTTTTAAGTCCCCGTCTTTTCACGATGTTCTCCTTCGTCGTATATCAGTGGTGTCTTAATAATCCTAGAAGATACATATAACTCGGAAAAAGTCACCTTGGTACTTGCAAGGTTTTGAATCATTAAACTTCGTGCAAGAGAAGCGGAGGCCTCAAAACCAAGGCCACCACGACCTCGATAAAAAAAAATAGGATAAGTTTTAACAGCATAAAATTGAGAGACAGCGGCTGATTTAATCACTAAAATATTTTAAAAAATCATCATTACATTTTTTAACAAGATTAATTGGAGATCTCCCTCTTCGGATAAGAGAGTATCATACTCAAGCGTTACTTTTACTTTTCCCACAGAATTAGTAAGAGCAGACTAAGAGGCTACACATTAGACACTCTCTGATAAATGTGGAGCTTATTAACTGCAACATTCAAATTTGGACATTACGGCAATCTCTCTTTAGTAGAAGAAACCTATACCACTGGAATGCCACGTGCAAAGTGGCAAGTGCGAAATTCCATATCATAATGCAATCGGTTTGTCTATGAAGTTCAGCGCCCTGATTGGCCTGCTTCATTTTAATCAACCAATCACAAGGCTAAATGAAAACTTTTCGATCGGTTAAACGTAACAATAACTACAATACTTTTGAAAACACGTTGCTATATCAAGCTCCATCCTAAATAATCCTTCTGATTACAATGGGGAAGAAACAACAAAAACTACATGTATGTACTTACATAGGACTAGATACAAAAATTCACTCAATTACCCAACTCTTAACAAGCTATGCACCGGTGTCAGGAATTGTTCCGTGTTCTGAATTGAGTTAGGAAGTCCGGGCCAACGTTCGGACGGCTGATGTTCTAGATTTAATTACAATTTCTATTACATACGAATAGGTGCATATACACATACTTATAGGTTTATGATAACATAACATCAAAAGAAATCACAAAATATTTTGGTAAGTGTATAACTCAACAATACCTAGGTAAATTGTGTAAAATTCCTTTTTTGTTGCTTTTTGTTGAGGTAAAAAGAAGGTTCATATGACAGACTAAATATTTTAGAAAAGTAGTATAGAAAAATAAAGAAATAGTGACTTAATTGGACTTCGGAGGAAAGGGGGGCCGATAGTTTATTGATTAAATTGTATATGAAATAGTTTGAAAATCAGACGGCATTGTAGATGTTGCTAACATTGGTTATTGTCAATCTTAAACAAAATTTCATATGAATATTCAAACATTTATTCATTCATCTGTCTTTAAAACAACACCAAATAGATTTGTATTCGTTTTACAGTTTTTATGATCCAACCAATCGTGAGAAATATTATGTTTATTGAAAACCAATGGCCTAATCACGTGAATCGACTGTGAGTTGATAAGTTCTACTAGTTTTAAATAACATCGGGATTCTTTTCATGAGCAGACGGCATGCTGCGATGTCGCCAGTCGTCTGACGTCCAAATGACGCGACATGAAACTATGTATTACAGTTTATTAGAGCCTTTCTCACTTGTTTCACTTTTCATAATTATTTACAGGGTACAATATATCTTTATACCTACATATAATTCTGCTGTACGTGTGAATATCATTGAATTCCTCCTAAACGGCTTGACCGATTTAAATGAATATTTCTATTTGTGTTTGAATGGCGCCCTGGATGGTTATGATTCACAAATCAGCCCGGCAGATGGCGCTGATTGCTTAAAAAAGCAGGTGGTCTCGAAAACGGCCCTAACCATCTCTGAAGTTTGATATGTAAGGTTTTTCGGGAGGGTTTTTTTTTTGTGAGGGGAAAATCATCAAATGACTTCTCCCGCCCAGGGCCGGGCAGGAGGGAGTGTCAGACTCTTACTGACTAAAAACCCCCCTGTTCCTTCTCCTGCTCTGTGCCGAGGTCGCGGTACCTTATTGCGCTTACCCCGCAACCCCGGCTGAACATCAGCCCTTTAGGGCCCCGTCTGTGGTGGTCTATTGGCTCTTTGAGGCGCGCGCGGAACGCTACGCGCCGTACGCTCGGGCCTGGTTCTGGTCGGGCGGCGAGCTGCCCTTACTCGCCGACCGCAGGCCCGTGCTTACGGTGGCCGGAGATCGTCCCTTGATCTCCGACGCCCGTAGTGTCGCCAGTTGCGGCGGCTGGGGCGTGAGGAGGAGGATTGCTCCCTCACGCGGGCCGCCTCTCTCTTTGCGAGCATGACTGCTTCACAAAAGGAGGAGACGGCGTCCCAGTTCCTCTCACTCCGCACCATGGCCTCGACTAAGGCCGGGCGCGAGAGGTCGCCGCCGCCGATCACTTCCCTGAGGATACGGCGGTGCTCAGCCCAGGCAGGGCATACCGCTACCGTATGCTCCACCGTATCCTCTAGGTGGTCCTCACAATGACGACACTCGGGCGTTTCCTCCCGCTGAATCCGAAACAGGAACCTACCGAAGCTGCCGTGCCCGGTAAGCACCTGCGTCAGACGGAAGGTGAGGACGCCGTGGCGTCTCTCAAGCCACTCCTCAAAGAGGGGTCTTACCGCTGCTATGGTAGCGTGCCCGGCCCTCGGTTGCGACAGTCGTTGTCTCCACTCTGCCATGAGATCTCGCCGGAGCTCATTCCGCCACGCACTTATTTGGCGCGGCAAAGGATCTTCGCCCCGGCTACGCGCGTCTGCGCGCAAACTGTAGACGCGCGCGAGCTTTTCGGGAGGGTAATGTTGTTAATATAATAACTACTAAATGTTATAAAAATCTCCTATTAAACCTCATTCCATTACGTAGCGATTTTTGCACAACCCTATACCAATGTCAACAAACAGTATTCCATTAAAAAAACGTTATTTCTATTTGTAGCGGCACTATCACGTCGCTACATTACTTAGATACGATAGAGATAAGACATACATGTTAATTGTTGCACGTTTGTTAGGATAGCTAAATCTGAAAATCTCACGCATCTTCTTAGTATATAAGCACCAGCAATTAAAGTAATAAACAGACCTTAACCATCTACAGTCTCATTATTTACCTTGCCACGAAGTCCGGCAAATTGGTGACCCGACGAAGAACAATCAACATGACTCATTCACCCTGCAAATCAAGCAGCAGCCAACAAGAAGCCTTGGAGATATCAGCCGGAACCGCCATTTTATCCCGTATTCCGGAATTTTGGAGGGACCAACCCAGATTATGGTTTAAGCAACTAGAAGCCATAGTAGCACCACAGAAGCAAGGAGACGATTACAAGTACTATACGGTCATTGCAAAACTGCCAAAAGAAGAAATAATACAGGTTAGTGACCTCATTACTTGCCCACCGCCATAGAAAAGTACAAGGCTATCAAAGAACGCCTAATCAGTTGCTATGAGGAATCAGACCAACGTCAGCTCCAAAAATTATTGTCTGAAATGGATCTCGGCGACCAGAAACCATCACATCTTCTGCGCAAGCTGCGGACCCTGAGTAACGGAAATATCAGCGACGAAACCATCAAACTTCTATGGTTGAGGCTTCTGCCACCATCAGTGACTTCGGTTCTAGCAGTCACAGACGACATAGATGTGAACAAGATGAGCCAGATCGCGGACAAGATATTAATAAATTCAACACGTACAGAGGTGTCAGCTGTAAACGGAAACAAATCTGGCGACGATACAATGGCATGCATACTAGCACAGTTAGCAGAAATGCAATTGGAACTAAATGCAATTCAGCAAGGTCAAAAAAACTATCGACGCAGCACTCAAGTTATTCCAATCGTCGGCATTTCCTACCACAGTCGAGTTCAAGAGAAAGAAGGCACTTTTGTTTTTACCATGGAAGATTTAAAAAATATGCACAAAAGTGTGTTCAACCTTGTGATTGGAAACAGGATCTCAACTCAAGGAAACAGGGAAACTAATTGAGCACGGACAACGGCGGAACTCTGTGCTATTCACCCGTCCAACCGCCTCACTATTACCGACCGAAAAAGTGGTATGAGATTTTTGATTGACACGGGAGCAAATATTTCAGTTATTAGCAAGCCACAGAGACATTCACTAATACAAGATGAACATGTATACTTTATGCCGCCAATGGTACAAAAATTAAGACATATGGTGAAAAAAACACTCTCTTTAAACTTCGGGCTACGAAGAAACTTTGTATGGAACTTTGTCATCGCCGATGTAACACAACCGATTATTGGAGCAGATTTTTTAGAGCATTATAAGCTATTAGTCGATATAGCTGGTCGAAAACTCATAGATAGGGTAACTGAGCTGACAACGCCGCAACCCTGATCAAATCGACGCAGCAAACAATCCGCACTATTAACATTGAGACGAATCCACGCATTACTCAACTATTAAATGACTACGAGGATATTACGAAACCAGCCTCCCTCCACACTACTCCAAAACACAAGATTAAGCATCATATTATCACTAAAGGACCACCTGTATCAGCACGTGCAAGACCGATTAAAACCTGCATTTGTCTTCAATAGTGGAACGAACGTGCCAAATTCAGAAAATAATCACAACGGGCGGAACACGTACATCACGAAGTCAGGACGGGCGGTTAAGCCGACAGTACGATTCGTCACTTGCTGACACAAGTAATCAGTCCATTTAAATACTCACGTATTTTGAAAATACCATCATATACCGTCAGTATCTACGAGAGAACAATGGGCAACCAAAGCTCCAAAGATCAAATCGTATATAACTCCGACAGTTGCCTTAATCAAAATGAAGCCGACCATCTCAAAAGTCTTGTCCTGGAAGAGCTACGGTGGACGAGAAACATTGCAATTGGACAAATCCTCATCACAATTGGCATCCTTCTTCTCTACGGAATACTGAAGACCTTAGACAGAAGAGTGAAAACAATAGCAAGAAACAATCAGCACAAATGCAGTGGATAGTTCATCGACTGCCGCCGCCGTCACAACAAAGGCAGCAGTTTTTTATTTCCTTCGAATTAGCAACAATGACATTACATTACGCATAGGATGTAATTTATCAACAAGGTTAAGTTATTATATAATTAGGTACATACTAATTTTTTTTCAATTTATATGTTAATTATTTTTAAAAGGGGGGAGTATATGTAGCGGCACTATCACGTCGCTACATTACTTAGATACGATAGAGATAAGACATACATGTTAATTGTTGCACGTTTGTTAGGATAGCTAAATCTGAAAATCTCACGCATCTTCTTAGTATATAAGCACCAGCAATTAAAGTAATAAACAGACCTTAACCATCTACAGTCTCATTATTTACCTTGCCACGAAGTCTGGCAAACTATTCGTCTCCCTCCATTAACTGTAGCATTCAAGTGAACGCCAAAAGACCAATAAAAGCATCGCATAGGTAAACATATTTAAGCAAAGAGAACGAGTTCTAAACCCATTTATGTATCTTCGAGTCTTTAACGAAAAAAGTTTCATAATATTTCCCATTATAAGTAAAAAAGTAAACAAACGGAGTAAAGAAGGCAATCAAAAGTTACGTAAACAACTTTTCGACGGTTCGAGGGTGGCTTCAGCCTGAAATACCTTATGATATTATGTTAAATCTTATTTAGCTTGGGCTACCTTATTCGAAGGATTAGCTTGTACATTTCCGCAAATATTCTACTCTTATCCTACTAATATTATAAATTTGAAAGTTTTTGAAAATGTATGGTATATGTAGATATGTTTGTTGCTATAACACTCAAAAACGGCTGGACAAATTTGATTGAAATTTGGTATATATTATAGGTGATACTTTGGATTAACACGTAGGGTGCGTTTCATCAACATACTAGGCGGGCGACGACTCGAGTGTAGTGTAGTGTAGTACCACAAAAAAATGTGAAGCAAATTTTTATCTCTATACAGATCGAATTAATACTAGTTAGTCAAATGCTGGACCATTATAGTACTCAAAAAAAATTATTCCTTACCCAGGAATCATTCGAGAAAAAAACATTTGATTCCGGGAATAAAAAAATAAATCCTGTTAATCGAAAAAGAGTTGTCTTTTTAAATATAGAATAGCTTTCTCCTTTATTTTCTACCTGCCACAGTCTACAGTACAAATTATTTTCAAATCAACAAAAAGTATCAATGTAATCAGTACTTTATGTCTTTTTAAATATAGAATAGCTTCCTCCTTTATTTTCTACCTGCCACAGTCTACAGTACAAATTATTTTCAAATCAACAAGAAGTATCAATGTAATCAGTACTTTATGTCTTTTTAAATATAGAATAGCTTTCTCCTTTATTTTCTACCTGCCACAGTCTACAGTACAAATTATTTTCAAATCCACAAAAAGTATCAATATAAGCAGTACTTTAACCGTCACAGATATCAAAACCAAGACTTCACACCCATCAATTGTACTTCCAACCAGCGAGCCAGATAATTTGAGTGAGAAAAACACAGGAAAATATTACGCGAAAATCTTTTAAAGCTGTCTGTGGAAACGCGTAAATGCGTTACGACATTCGGAAGCATGTTAATGCGAGCACCATAATATATTTTATTTAAGTAGGATATTCTGTTATCTTAAGTGATCATTTCGTATTGAGAATGGATGAGAATAAGCTTATTGATTTATTTATTGTTTCGTTTATTTTTTATGTGTTCTCGCTTATGAGAAGTTTGAAGGCTTGAGTGTGTCTTCTTTATTAAAAAAAAAACTTTATCATTATTTATTATATGAATTTCTAGGTCGATCTGGTTTACCTTTAGAAAACAAGGCGATTAAAATGGTAAATTGAAGTCCTTAGACACAGAATGATAATAGAATTTCTCGGAAACTACTAAAACTGTTCTATTTTCAATGAGGATATTCTTATAAATAACACATGGGGCGAGCTATGGAAACGTTTCTTAAGCACCACTCCATAGCATTGCAATCACTATACTAAACAACCATAGTCCATCCTAGCTTCGCACGGACCTCCAACTAACGATGTGTCAGTTATTTCCGATGTTAAAAAACTGCCATGGAATTAAAAGGAATGGAAAAATATGGAATTATTTATATATTGGTTTTGTTCTCCTTTTTTCTAGAATTTTCATAGATTCCTTTCCTTCTTCTGACATCAACAAAAACAAACAAAAAAGATTTAGTAAAATCGGTTCTACTGTTTTCGAGATTCGTTCTTAGCAACGCATTGTGATACAGATGATACAGTTCATGATACAAATCTAATTCCCAAAAATCTAAAACACAACTTAATCAATTCTTAACAAAGTTATTTTTCACTACTCATCTTTCAAACTCAGGTACAAGTTAATTGCAAAGGAAGGTATTTTCAATTTCGTTATTTCCCTTTGAAGAGAATATAAATGAAGTATTCTGATTGAAAGTACAGGAAAGCTTAGCATTGAACAAATTAATTTAATTCGGCCCTCGTTCATTCGAAATGCTTGCTTTTAGATCAAACATGATGCTCTGTTTTGATCCAAATGCGTGACTAATTAATCTATTTTCATTTCAGACCTGTAAATTTATAATATTGTTGCGGTTCATTTGTTATATGACGTTAATTATAACATGTTCGCAGATGATGTGAATGTTGTCTTCTTTATTATTTGATTGGAATTTGATATTAGTTGGATTGGCTGGCTGTCGTGGTGGCCTGGAGGTTAAGGAGCCCGCTTCTCATGCATGAGAGTGTGGGTTCGAAACCTGGCAAGTACCAATGTGACTTTTTCCGAGTTATATGTACTTTCTATGATTATTTAGACACCACTGACATACGGTGAAGGTAAACATCGTGAGGAAACCTGGACTTATAATTTCTAATTGTAAGTTTGAAATCGCCAACCCGCATTGAGCAAGCGTGGTGATTAATGCTCAAACCTTCTCCGTGCGAGAAGAGGCCTTTGCTCAGCAGTGGGCACTTATAGGCTGATGATGATGATGATTAGTTGGATGTCTGTTTTGATGGCTGTTTTTATGTCAAAATTGCGTCGTGGAGCGTATGAATAAAGAGAGTAATTGTTTTACTTATCTATAATAATTCAATAAATACCATGATTAAAAAAATTGTCACTATTTCTTTTTTTTTCAGAGGCTGTAAAGTTCTAACATATTTTCTGGATGTGGCGAGAATGTTAGAGTCTTCGACAAACCTCAATGTTCTTTTGCTGAGGACACGTTACATTATTGCACTTATCCCCACAACCCTGACATTACCAATCAGTTTACGTACATAAATTGATAAAGCTTATTAACCTAATAATCCAACAAGCTAATGTGCCATTATACAAGCAAAAATCAAATCTATTCCACAAATACGTATTATTCTAAATAATACATAGATATATACACAAGAAGTGAGCTAGCTAAAAACTTTTGGCATAAAGCCTATTGCTTGTCACAGCAGTGTAACATATAAATTATCCTTGAAATACGACCAACAAAACAAATCCTTGGCCACTGTTACAAATTATTATGGAATATATGTATATATGTACCTATAAGCGAGTATAATAAGTGGCGACGCTGAGTGTTTATGATTGCGTCATCAATAGCTTCGACTGGCGATTATGTCATTTCTATAAGAGTCCGTATCTTAATAGTTCTGCATAGGAAACGATGATATATCGCTTATAAAATTTCTACATTGACCCTTCTTTCATATAAATCATAAATGGATAGGATTACCTCGGCTGTATTTTACGTCGCATCCACAGTAGGGCCCGATATGAAATATGATGTACTTAGTCTAAGTAAGGCTCGAATGATGAATTATTTATCATTTCCATCTGGAAAATGACAAAGAAAATTTTAGTCGAAGATATTCCCTTAGAGTTATGGGGGTAATAGTGTTTATGATAACACTAACCATTCGAGACATTATCGTAAAACATCGGATTTTGGGACCTCGTTTTGTACCTGAAATACGGTTATACATCACTATTAGGTCACATATTTTAAGGTCCTGTACGGACCTAAGGACGGCATTTATTATAAATAATAGAATATTTTCAAATTTTATGCGACCCTCATAAAACCCGAAGACAAATAGCTGTGAATGTCTGGAAGATATAATTTAGGTAGATACGTAGGTAACAACATTGCTAGAAACCTAAAAACTGGCATTTTAATGATCGAAGTTTAAATTTTAATATGTTATTATAGGTCATAAATAACCTTGAGCGTATTGTTTATAGAAGCTTTAAAATCCGTAGGTTGTTTAGATTACTATTCACAATATTACATCCATGTTGCACTGTTTTTGTGTGTTTGTTTAAACGCTTTAATCTTCAGAACTACTGGTTTGAATTGAACAATTCTTTTGTGTTGAATAGTTCATTAATCGATGCGGATTATCACATCAAAGTGTGGGAAGTTTAAAGTGTGGGAGAGCCATGCTTCGGCACGAATGGGTCGGCTCGACCGGAGTGATACCACTGCCTTACAGAAAACTGGCGTGAAACAACCACAGCGTTGTGTTTCGCCGTGTGAGTGAGGTTACCGGAGGCCCAATCCTTCCCCTTCCCGGACCCTTCCCCAATCCCTAAATCTCCAAATCCCTAATCCCTAAAAGGTCGGCAACGCACTCGTAACTCCTCCGTTGCGGGTGTCCATGGGCGGCGCTCGACCATCAGGTAATCCGTCTGCTCGTTTGCCGACTTATTACATAAAAAAAAAACATCATAAACAACACGCTAAAACCAAAAGCAGCTGAGTATCGAGCGAAACTACGAGTTTCTAGTATGGCTATAAAATGAGAGTATATATTGTTGTACCCGAAGAATAAATCATATCCATATAACAATTTCGAAATTCAAAATGGTGATACCTCGATATCAGATTGATAAAATTGAATATTTGCAATTTATCACCAGGATCCCCGCATCACACAGATGTATGGATTTTGATTTTGCAGCACTTCATGAAGTGCTGACATGAAACGCTGAAGCTGAAAGTTATTTTGAGGGGGTCTTGTATGTATGTTAGGGTGGGTCGCTTTTGTATGGAAAAAAATAAAGTTGTCCAATAAGTTTTGTAATAGCAAAAAAAACGTGACCCACATACATTAATGGAAAAATAACGAAAAAAAAAATTTCTAGGTTAACCCCTTCTACCCGCGCATTGAGTTTGAAAAACTGAAATTTTTGATATTTTTGTAATTTATTTGTAAATTAATTTCTCGTGACCTATAGGAAAAACAACTAAGTAAACCAATAAAATAAAGTGCTTTTGGACTAATTTTTATTATTAAGAAAGAAAAATCAACAAATAATACGACAAAATAATAATAAAACATGTTCAAACCACGATAAAATCCTTTTTACTTTCGAAC
This sequence comes from Spodoptera exigua, assembly GCA_902829305.4. Lineage (NCBI taxonomy): Eukaryota > Metazoa > Arthropoda > Insecta > Lepidoptera > Noctuidae > Spodoptera > Spodoptera exigua. Next base: position 5,767,603 of record LR824616.2, on the reverse strand, counting down.
TTAGGCATAAGTTTTCGTGACCTAATTTTATTTTTAATTAAAGCTTCTCTTGCTTTTTTATGGCAAAGCTGCATAGATGCCTCGGTCACTGTTTTAACAGCTCGCTCCACAGCTTGAGTATGACATGGTAGCCGCAGGAAAAGGACTTCATCATCACCACCTGACTCAACTAGGGAATGAAGAGTCTCATCCGGGACATTGGTCAGTATAGGTGGTTGCGAGTAAGATTGCTGCCAGTCTATCAAATCGATGTATGTCGAAGCGTTTAAATTTATCTTTGGCACTTCAAAAACTCGAAGCTGACGGGGTTCTGATGGTTTCCTCGCCTTTAAAATGCGTCTAGCGGCAAGTTCTCTTACATGTTTTTGTTCATCAGATAACATAGACAGGAGCAAGTTCTCTGGGTGCGCAAAAAAAAGCATTTCGCCTTAGTACAGGATCAACAACACTCTGCAATTCTTGCGGAAGATATTTAGAATAATAAACCAACTTCCAAAAGTGCCTTGCTCCATCTTTACACGTCGGATTTAATTTGATTTCAAACCAAATAGGAGAATATACTTTCACTACAAAAACAGCTAGTTGTTTCAGTTCGTTTGTTGGTATCTCAGTAGCCACATATAAGCGCAAAATCCTGTTAGCCTTTGTTAGCCACCTGGCATGTGACATTTTTCCCGGAGAGCGATTAGACAAATCGGGAGAGCACTTACCACTTATGACGGCAGATGTGATATCATAAAGGTAACGTTGATCAGAACTGAGGTCTTTTACATTTGAAATGTCTGGTAACATGCCTTCTATCCTTTCAAACACGATAACAGGTCGCTTCTCACAATCATCTAATAACTTTCCGATAGCACCTGAATAAGTATTAGGTCCTGTTGTGGTGCCATCAAGTTTTGCAAATAAATGTCTCAAGGGCAGTTCATTTAAGTGTAAAAGGCATATGATCCATTGAAGTGGTCGTTGTAAACGCTTTTCTAAAAGCCGTATGACTCCGCCGTATTTGCCCGTATTGGTTACCGTCCCATCACAACCTATGGCAAGAGTATCCTCTAGAGACATATTCAATTGACCTGTTACTGTTTGAAAGATAGCTGACTCTAACCCTTTTGCAGTTCCATGGCTTGGAACGGCATACCCGACATAAACCGATCCTGGTTCTTTAATTATTGAAATGTGTTCTTCCACGGATGTCAAGCGGTATTTTTTGCCCCCTTTCATAACAATTTTCAGGGTTTTATCTTTTCGTCCATCAAAAAATAAGGCAGGTATAGTGTCTAAATGGCCTTGAGATAATGTTTCTCTTCGTAACTTTTGTCTCGCTCGCCGCAATTTTGACTTATCGATTACTTCGTTATTAATTTTCGCATCTTGCAAAACAGCAGAAGCGACAGCAGCGGCTGCTCTGTCGGATATCCCGTATCGGTCACAGATAGTTGACAAATTCTTCAGAGATGCTATTGTACGTTTTTTTGATACTGGTTTTAATGGACTTGAGGGCACAGATTGTTTTTCATCGCTACTTTCAGACGTTATTAAGGTATTAGGATTTTCGTGAGAAGGACCTGGTTCACAAACGCTAGAATCGTAATAGGTTTTAAGCTTAATTTTTCTATCACTCAGTTTTCTCTTCCTCTTACTTGTCAATAAATCAACAGTTCCCATAATCATTTTTCTCTCCGTTCTCTGATCTATTAAAAAAGCTCGTTCTTCCTTAGGAATCTTTTGGTCCTTGGAACATTTGCATAACTCTAAATCTTTACACTTACATGAACTCAAATCAAACAGTTTTTCCGAATTTCTATGAAAATCTTGAATCTTTCCTTCTGATAAACGCTTCAATGATTTTAATAAATTTTTACACTTTGCGTGGTAACTTTTAATCAATTGCATCACACGATTATGAGACACAGTAGGAATAGACGCTTTTCTCCACAAACATTCAACTTTAGATGACACTATTTCAGATATATCATTAATAGATGGCTCCTTTTTGGAATCGTTCTCAAGTTTAAGCTGATGTCTTACTAAATTATAATATTTCATAACTTGTTTGTAAGTGGGTAGTTGATTTTCGTTAATATCTTCCGGAGCACCAAAAATGGGACAACTTGTGGATTTTCGGGTGTTATTTGAAATCTCCATGATGCACAACGTCACAAAACTAACAAAAACTACTTAAAATAGCGAAAAGTGTAGATGAATGCGTGCGACCTTTCACCCGGAACTAATTAGACGCACTGAGACAATGACGCGTGATCGACAGTTTACGTCCTCTTTCCCCCCGCTCCTTACCCCGCATTGTACGGACGATTACTCTAATAGTTTAGGCTGATTATTGTTTATATTACGTTTATCTCTGAATATAAGAATGTACTATCATTATAAACCATGTAGTTCATACAATAAACTCTGATAAAATAAATCCGATTTTAACAATTTTTTCGAATTTTTAAACGTCATGCGCGGGTAATTAATATTAATAAATATTAAAAATAAATATACAACCTTTTAAGTCTTTACCCAGGTCATCTTTTGCGCACTATTACAAATCGAAATTCGGAAAAAATATTTTTCGACCCACCCTAATGTATGTGTAAATTTTTCTTTGTGTTATATTTCGATGTTTCTTATCATGACTTTATAATAGCAAGTATTATTGTAATGTTATTTTATTTCTTCTTAAATACTTTTGATGATAATTATATTGATTTTAAATATCGTGCGACGAAACAACCTCCTATTTGTAAACTAAAATTTAATTTTATTTAGATACTTAAGTATTGTTTTGTTATACGATAACATTAAAATACATGTCTAATATTTTTTTTATTTATACCTAATATTCATTTATGAATAAAAATACTATTTACAATGAAAAGAATAAACACGAGCTAACTATAACATCAATACAATCAACGAATAATTGGCTTTTTTCCATATTATAATTATTTACTTACATTTTACAAGGCTTTTGTATAATATTTACTTTTGAAGTAAATTTAGACACACTGAGGTGCAGTGAAGGAAAACATCGCAAGGAGACCTGGACTTATAATTTCTAATCACAAGTTTGAAATCCCCAATCCGCGTTGAGCAAGCATGCTCCTTTTCCATATGAGCTTCTTTCCATGCTCTCTTCATAGTGGGCACAAATAGGCTGATAATGATGATGATAAAACAAAACGCAATACACTTCCTTACTTCCAAATAAAACTGTTTTTATAACAGAGCACCGTCTAAAATTTATGTACGTCATAATAAAAACAAACAAAAACTAAAGTTTTCTCAGTTAACTATACTTAAAGCTTATGGTTTGCCAAGTAAATCCAAAACTTCAACAAAATGTGAGAGTATATTTGAGTTTAATAACTCAAGTTAACGCGGCAACGTTAATTCCCGCGGTGCCGTAAAAAGAGTCACTTTAAATGTCCTAGCAGGGAGTTATGTTAGTTAATAAAACACTGTACAAGCTAATACAGAAGAAAGGATTTTATTTTTACGTTTATTTTTTGTGTAATCATTAGTTACGACTGGTTTTCTGTATGTTAAATGAAAACTGTTTTACTCAGGTCCTAGTTGTAAATGCTACTGACTAAAAACCAAACCCTCGCGCTTGATCTGTAACCTCGGTTGAATCGCCTTTAAGGCCTAAGTCTAATTCTGTCCGTCTGTCCTGCATTAATTTTACCGAGGGAAGTGGAAACTATTTAGTTTTTTCTCCTCCTGAAATAATATCTTCTGATTTATTTCATTGCGGGATCCAAGACAGTCATTCATGTCCCTGGGACGCGCCGGACTTCAGTGTACCGGTGTTTCCATGGTTGTATCTACTGTAGATCCTGGCTTACAGGAGTTGCAGCAGTTTAGGGACGTTTCGGCAGGCTTGTCCCATTAAAAAAAACTCCGGTTAATTATTATCAGCCATCAGGTGATCCGCTGCTCATTTGCCTCCTATATAACACCTAATGTAACATTATGGAATGCGATAAACATTTGAATTTGAATATAAAGTAACTCTTCTGTGTCCCATCTGTAGTGGCCTGTGTAAGGCGCACACAACGCTGCCCGCCTTACGCTCAGGTCTGTTTCTGGTCGGGGGTGAGATACCCTTGCTCGCTATCCTCAAACCCACTCTTACAGTGTCTGTCTACTTACTATAATGTTTTTTTTTTCTGCGGTGACTGGGGCGAGAAGAAAATAGTTGACGTGCATGACCACTTCACAGAAAGAGGAGATGGCTTCTCAGTCCCTTTATTAAACAAGCTTAAGTATCTATCTACGAGTATAACTTCTCGGCCAATTTCCGTGATTTCATGGATTTAATAATAATGAACAATAGAGAGTGCACACGTGAGCATAAAAAGTAAAAAATATTATTACTCCGTGTCTAAAAGTAACGATAAAAAACTTACGGATCAAAAAGTGAACATTATCATATAGTTGATTGTGACTAAGAAAACGTAACATACCAAAACGACAAACAGAAGCTGATATTCACTCGATTCTCTTCGATCTATTTATGATACGAATTTAGTCAAATAAAACCAGAACAAACAACAAAACATCAGGTTTTATCGTAAAGCAAGACTATTAAATACCGAATGAGATAGTTGACTTCAGACCTGCTTCACCAATTACATAAGAACCCGGTAAGGATATTCAGCTTACAGTTTAAAAAAAATATTTTCTATTTTTAAATTTAATTAATACGTACGTAGCGGCTATCCAGACATTGTGAAACACCCTTATCTAACAAAATCTTATTAATCAAGTCTCCAAGCAGCAGCTGAACCAATAGCTTCCATAGTTCCGTACCAAGTGAACTTACTGCACCTTGTTTGTTTACACTATATAAAGCTAATGAAACCAGTTTACTACTCATTGCCGTGCACCGAATCTTGGGAGGTGAACAACTTATGCTAGCAAACTTAGCTTGTCAGAACTAATAAGTAAGTAAATGCTATGCGTCCAACTAACCGTAACTATTCCTGAGAGGCGGACGTTTGAAACAATGTTCGTTTACAAACTATATCGATTTTATGTCTAAAACTGTTATAGTTAATCTTTAAGTACGTTATTTACTTTAAATTAATTTCTAAGTCGTGATTGTGATGGTTGAGAGCATTGCCCCTTTCTAGCTCTTCAAACTTTTATGTCAGTAATAAAACGGTACATCTATTAATTTATTATCTTGGTGGCTTGGAGGTTAAGTCGCCTTCATCTCATGCATGAGGGTGCGGGGTTCCCAGTTATCTGTAGTTTCTAAGATTATCTGGACACCACTTAACATACGGCGAAGGAAAAACGTCGTAAGGAAACCTGTGCCTACACTTTCTAATTATACGTTTGAAATCGCCAATCCACCTTTGAGCAAGCGTCAGTAATAAATACTCAAACCTTCTTTGTGTGAGAAGATGTCTTTACTCAGTAGCAGGCAAGTGCCCGACTTACGGGCTGATGGTGATGACTAATGTATTGTATCTTGTGAAATTAGATCTTCAAAAAAAAGACTCAATATTTTTAAAACGTTACTCGAGAACATCTATTTTTATCAGTAAAATATCATCCTCTAAACAGACTATAACTTTAGAGCAAAATCGTTGACGTGGTTGAAGTTCATTCTGCTGACGAAACTCAATTTTGTATGCAGGCAGTGGCTGTATTAGCGCGGTGCTTTCTTCTTACATCCAATCAGCTTGATCTCTAACACACGAAGTGCTGTGACACGTGCTCGGATGCTAGGTGAAAACAGTAATAGTGAATTCTCCAGGATACGCGATTGATTCTAAAATATTTTTATGCAGGCAATTCTTCTAGTACAAGATTTTTTTAAAAATAGGCGTCAAGATATTCGTCCCGTTGCCACGATAAAGCTATATCGTCAGAATTTATTACCCGACTACGGCAAAGCAAAAGGAGGGTAATGTTACCATTATGTTTTTGGCTCTTATAAACATCACATTCGTTTACGATAGCATCAAAATTGTATTCGCATTAAATGTCCTGTACCCAAAAAGTAAATACATACACTTCATAAGGGCCTAATTTAAAACATTACTAATGTATGAGAAGGAATGAAAACAAAAACCTATACAGTGATTCGAGCCGAACGATCGTGTGTCTCATACAACGAAACTCCTCGGGTGTTCAAAGCTTTTCCATGCCAAATATTCGCTTAGCTTTTCAATATTGGCAGTGTGGAACGTAGTTTGGCTAAAAATCGCGAAAATAGAACGGAAATGGGGAGTGGTGTCACCGACGCAATATAAGCTGCGGCGCAGTGCTGTAAACAGTTCACTACCAGAACTTGGAGTGCATCTTGTGGCGTTTTTTCACCGCTTCAAAGCGCAACGTTGTATTGTCATTTTTCAATGCCTCCAGCTCTCGCGTGTGGTTAGCCGTTAAAGGATTGTATAGATCGAAACATGTCGAATAAATTGACTGATATTTATTTTGTTAAAGTGTTAAACCTATTCTATTTGTTGATAAAAGATACCTCATCGGATGACTTTACCTTAGTGTTATCAAGACATTTGATATAAAATTTTCTAGATGTTTAACAAAAAGCTTGTGATTTTTTCGTACAACTATTTACACGTTTTACCCTTGTACCTAAACCCTTGAAATTTACACAAAAACCATAGCAAGCACACCGATTGACAAAATGAAGTCATTGAGATTCAACCACACATCTAATGAGAGCCTCCATACAGATGACGTCATTACTAACCGCCGTACAACCGCACAGTTAGCGCGTTACCGTTCAAATAAATGCGCACAGACCTTACCAGTAGCGTGCAGATTGGCCAATTCATTTTCTAGTAAATAGCGCTGTAATTCAGAACCTTGTTAATTCCGTGAAAAATTTAAAAATTGAATGAATAGACCCTTGTAAGCTCTTGTAAGCTTTCCATCTTTGCTTCTCTTATTTCGTAGATTTTTAGGATTCCAACTCCAGACCAGAAAAGAATGACTTTTTTATAATTAAATATAAGTATGTCATCTTCATGACATAATATGTTTAAGAATTCGTTTTGTATAACAGAAATTAATGTAAGGCGCCTAATAAATTGTACAATTTGTATTAATCATTTCATCAAAATTATTAAAGGTCACATCGACTAAAATTAGAATTGTTTAATTTAAGGTTGTAAATTGCTTTCTGTTTACTTAGTTCTGTAATAGGTAAAAGATTCAACTAACGCTTTTATCAGGCAGCTCAATAAGTGTCCTAAAATAAAAATCAAGTTGTACAGTTTAGCATTTAAGGTCATGCCAATTTATATAAAACGTTTTTTATATGGAATAGGAGGCAAACGAGCAGACGGATCACCTGATGGTAAGCGATCGGCGCCGCCCATGGATACCTACAACACCAGAGGAGTGACGTGTATCCAAATTTAAAATTACACTTAAAATACAACTGACCATTTCTGTTTTTTTCTTTCATTGTATTTTTATTCAGTTGGGAACTTCAATAAAGGATAGAAAATACATGCAATATTAAACAAAGTTCTTAAAAAAATGTGTTCCTCCAGAAGCAGACATTATGCATACATTATTATCTAAAATAAATTTAAAATCTTATAGAAACACAATAAATACAGTCCAAATAAACAACTTATCAAGACACATAAGAAAGCAAATTAAGACAAAGGCGTTTAAAAAGCTAAACTAGGAGTACATACTGCTTTAGATTAATTATGATAATAATTATAACTACTAGCTTTTACCCACGACTTTGTTCGTGTGGAATAACTGCATCCTATATCCTTTCTCGAGTTCCAAACTATTACTTTACCAAATTTCACATAAATAGGTTCAGTAGTTTAGGCGTGAAGAAAAGACAGACAGACAAAGTTACTTTCGCATTTATAATATTAGTTTGGATGAGTTCCACTACTATTACGTTAATATGGTACTCTTGTTCACGATTCCAACTTGCACTTTGGCCGTTATTTTGGTATGAAAACTGGGTGCAGAATTTTTAGTACCTTATATTTACCATTATGTAAATGAGAAGTGTTGGTTTCTTGGTTCGTCTTCCTTTCATACAGTGACGGGGTAAGGGATCAACGAGGTTTTTAACGTTGACGAGTGGATGAAATGAGGTAATTTCTATTCGAAAAAATATAAATTCACTTTTATTCTATATAACATTCCTTTTGCTTACAATGTTTATATATCATATATTACTCAAGAACGGCTGACCCGAGTTAGCTGAAAATTGACAGGGAGGTACTTTAGAGCCAGGAGAAGGTCATAGGATAAGTTAGGTAGAGTAGGGTAGATTGAGTAGGGTAGGTAGAGTAGGGTAGGTAGAGTAGGGTAGATTGAGTAAGGTAGGTAGAGTAGGGTAGGTAGAGTAGGTAGGTAGTAGGGTAGGTAGAGTAGGGTAGGTAGAGTAGGGTAGGTAGAGTAGGGTAGGTAGAGTAGGGTAGGTAAAGTAGGGTAGGTAGTGTAGGGTACATAGAGTAGGGCAGGTAGGGTAGGTAGAGTAGGGTAGGTAGGGTAGGTTGAGCAGGGTAGGTAGGGTAGGTAGATTAAGGTGGGTAGGGTTAAGTAGAGTAGGGTAGGTATTCCAATGACGGGAGCGACGCTGCGAGTAAGAGCTAGTTTATATTAAAAACTGAATTTACCGACTACGTCTTTTTTTTTTAATCGAGGACCTTACAGAGTTCCTAACTCTGTTACCAAATTCAATGATAAGGTTGCAAAATAAATGAAGTTTAAAATAAATAATTAACTTGTTATATACACATCTAACTGTTGTTTATTACACTCAATATAATTGCCAATTTTATATAACCATTCGCGTAATTACAAAGAGCTTTTAACGCATTAATATGCTAACGTTACAGGGACACTGGTACACATTCGGGTAGCCATAAAATCTTCACATTTTCACCAACACAAAGGACTCCCTCAACAAAAGCCTGGTCACTCAATAAGAGAAAATCCCTCCAAAAATGGTTTTGGGCTCCCATATCTTTTATTAATAAAAAAATATATAAGTGTATTAAAGAGTTATCTACCTATGTATATATATGTCTATGTTGATATATTGCATTCACAATTTTGTCTTGATCTTTGTCCAGTATCTAATTACAACACTTATATTGAACACGTTTTTATTGTTTTAGAAAATAGTAGAAGGAGCTTTAGCAATTTTGAATCTTCAGCAGCAGGAAGAAGTTCCTTTTTAGCCTATTGTACCAATTAGTCAGTTATTAGAAACTTGAGGCAGACAGTGTAACAAATCTCCTACGAGTAAAACACCTACTTTGAGTCATTCAGTCATTTGAGTCAGTCCATTATCCAGACCAGAAATCGTGACCTGGAGATTTTTCAACGTTCTTTAACAACTTTATTAGAAAATCAGCAATAAGAAAGTTAAAACAAAAAGTTAAAACCACCATTACCTCGAACTTAACCTACGATTATTATACAATATCCATTTCTTATCCAATGAGGCCTAATCTCTAGAAACTTAAACCTTTTTTCGGGAACTTTTTTAGAAAAGAGGTTCAATAAAACTCAGCCTAACTCCTGTTCATACCGCTATAAACAGTTTACTTCAATAACATCGTAAAAATGAAGAACCAAGGTTCAGTAATAAAAAGCCTTTGTCAATATTTTTAATACCTAATATGTTTTGGGTCGAAAAGTAACTTGTTACATAAATTCTCTTATTAAATTCTGTGACTTTTATCACCGTATGTAAAAGGGTATATGTTATAATATGCTTGGTGTTTAACTTAATATTGCGACAGTAAAACCATGTTATTGAAGTTGACGGATGGACTTTGAATGGTTTTATTGTACACATAAGTCCTTCACTAATAAAGTTTGAATAAGCGCTGAATATAAAACCTTCAATAATCAATTTTTTTACTACAGAGTTAATTTACGTCAAACTACTACTAATTTTAAGTTGTTAAATAAAATCATCAATTTTTTCCAAAGCCTGCAAGAGCTCAAATGATCACAGTTCAGCTTTTTCAAGCCAGTACTGAACGTGGAAAAGTGGTTACTAAAGTCTATTTAAATAGATCCGATTATCCAGGACGTAGTACTGTAGCGTAGCACTTTGCTACGCCGTAGCAAGTTGCTACATCAATGAACATAGAACTTAGGCCGTCGTAACTTTTCAATAATTCAATGGACAGTTTGATCATAGAATATGTATTTAATATAATAATATATAGTTACAGCCTGTCTTCCATAGTAACCACGCACATAAATCAATTTCATAAAATCCTATTACAAAACCGAAGCTTTCTAAACTAACCCTGCGCCTTTAATAGGATCTAGTGAAGCAATATATTAGTAAAACGAACATTAATACCAGTTTGAAATAGTGTTTCCCTCGTACGATGAAAGTTATTAGTTTGCACTTCTGTTTGTGGATTGCACTTCAAACCGCTTTGGACGATCAATTATACGTATTTCATTGATTCATATGAATATGTAATGAGATGTGGAGATTAATTGTGAAGGGAATAGCGCTTTAGTGACAGTTTTGATTTACTTGGTCGCCAGTGTGATTATTAAAAGTTCTGGGTGCGATTCATGTCTCTGATAAGGAAGATGTTCTTTAAAAAGATAAAAAGTTAAATCTAGTGGACTCGTACCAGTGCCCTTATCATACAAATTGCTACTCTCCTTTTCGAAAAAAAAAAATATTAACTTACCACTAATATGCTATACAATGCATCCTACTTTACTACCTCAAAAACATAATATATTAAAATTGACCCAACGAGACCAGTCAACCAACACGTTGAACGAGCTGGCCTGTTCCAGCAGAAAACTCCCAAACACACAACATTCATGAGCACGACGCGTGGGTCAGTAATCGCTTCTATCAACCATTTTGTTTGGAACGAAGCGGCCCAATCCACACGACTTTGATTGTAGAACATTTAAGGTTGCAAGCAATATATTAAATCGTTCTTGTTGTTCCGTGCTTAAACTAAACGAATGTGAGTTTATGTGAGTCTGCTCGACTGGAGTGATACCATAGCCTTATAGAAAACTGGTGTGACACAACCGGAGGCTCAGTCCTTCAGCCTCAAAATCCCCAATCCCCAAATTTCCGAAAACCTAATCCCCAAAAGTCCGGCAACATACTCGTAGTTCATCTGGTGTTGGCGATCACTTACATTAGGTAACTAGTCTGATCGTTTGCCGGCTGATCACAAAAAAGTGATAATTATTCCAGTGGCGGTTTCGTCTTCATAAAGTAAAAATGTACATTTAAACTTAGAAAAAGTCACATTGGCAATTGCCAGGTTTCGAAACCCTGATTCATAAGAAGCGAAGCCTTAAGCTCTTAGCCACCACGACAAATTAATATCAACCATCGGTTAACGTATTTAGATTTTATTAATACCAATCAATTACCCGAACCTTTTTGCCGAATTCACTAAGTATGACAAATTACATAAGTTCAGATAAGGGTTATTTATCTAAATTTATAACTCAATTGTTTGGAAGTAAAATCAAAACTTATTTAATTTCACGAGTTCATTAATCACAGTGATTTAAATTGAATGTTTAATATTCCCTCGAACAATTTTCTGTTTATTGATTTAGGAAATCTTTTACCTGTTTTGTGAATCGTCTTTGCGGATTACTATTCGGTTAAAAATATCAATTAATTAAAGTATTCTATTGTTTTAACCATCGTTATGTCTTTGTTCATTATGAAAAATCTCAGTATCGTTTTACGGGTATACGGTGAAAAAAAAAAATTTATGAATAAATTGAAGAATTTTATACAAATCAAACAACCTCAATAAATGTTGCTATTTATGTAAAACAAAATTATTCCTTTTATTTTATTTGTATGATCATACTATTGGTTAGCCAAGCAATACCAACGTTATGTATAGTATATTAAGTCAAATACTGTTTACTAGCTAATATACAAATATCACAGAAGGTACCTATTAATTATAGCTATCAAACTATTGAGTAATGCGTTGTTATACATATATATTTCATACGGCGTGTGGTTTCTGCTTTGATCTCCAGACAAAATTTTACATGCTAGATTTTTTTTAACTTAACATCTTTTTGACACGATGCACAACCGTTCTAGAACATCATGATAAATTTAAAACAAAAGAAAAAATAAATTTCCATTGAAGTAGATGGACATTAAGAATGTTATTACGTATCATCTCTATATTTTCACGAACACGTGAGAATCACACTGGCGATTAGTTGAGTCACATTCAGTCGCCAAATCACACGTTTGTGTATCGTAAGTGTATTTCCTCATAAGTTGGGCTTGGATACAAACTTCTCAATTTCCTATGTCGAGCTCTTCATTCGACTGTATCGTAAGTGTCCTGTACCACGCAACGGCCAAACTTTGGTACCAAAGTACCTCTTACCACGTTACAAGTCATTCCTGTTTTTAACTTGAACGCCAATGTTTGCCAAATGGCTTGGCCGAATCGTCCATAACGCAAACTTTTACTTCTTCGGGTCCTTTATGGTGAAGAGAAATTCAATTTCCATGGTACGGAAAAATTGGGAGATTACCCCGTCTTTTGTATGCCAAAAAGTTTCGGGGTTTCCTTCGTGACACAATATTTGACCCGGTACTTAAGTTTTAGGGACCTTTATTTATGAGTTCGGGTGTTAGAGACTAGAATATTTTAATAGGATAGAATTTATTAAGGTTCGGATAGTTTGGCTATGAGCCATTTGGTATGGTCTGAAAAACCGGTGATTAAGTTTAATGGGTACAAAGTCGAGGTCTTTGGTTTTTGTTTTAATCTGCAAATAATTAGATGGCTTGCCAATAATTGTCCACTAGACACCACAGTTAAATTTCCACTTGATAGTTTTTGCTTACAAAGCATTATTTCGCTTTGTCTTTTTTATTTGAACTAAATCTAACTTAATGTTTTGAATTTATTTTCATCAATGGAAAAAAAAACATGAAAGCATTACACTTTTTCTTTTTTCGCGCTAGGGCGCCATACGAGTAAGCAAATTATCTGACCTGATAGTGGAAAACAGGAGTCGCTCGTGGACAGTCACAACATCGAGGAGATTTGGGGGTTTGTAATGGAAAAAGGGGCAAAGAATTGGACCTTCAGCAACTTCACTCACACGGCGAAATAAAGCGCAAATCTTGTTTCATGCCGGTTATCTGTATGGGTATGTTATAATGGAATCCGTCCGTCCGGCCCATTCGTGCCGTGTAACATGGCTCTGCCACCCTTAAAATGTTGTAATATTATGTCACTTCTGTTGAGTTATTTAATCAAAAATTTTGTGTTTCAAGAAAACGAAAATATATTAAATTAAGTTAAATTTGTTCTACTCTGGTAACAATTGTTGGTACGATCCACAAATAGTTTTACAGGGTCTGAGTATGATGTGTAAATTTATACTCATGACACAAGAGAAAATCCTAGCTGTTACCCCACAGTAGTATTTATAAAATAATTAAAAAAAAGGTACCTATTCACCACCATTATTTCTAGAACTTATTATAAAACATTAAAATAGATCGTATCAAACAATAGCGCGTTAAATCATATTGACAAAGCGAATTACACGATCTTAAAGGATCAGCTGATCCATGCTCAGCAAAGGATTTAGGTGACACCCGTACAAATCCAGACATAAAGACCTTGTGGTAGTTTTGTAACATTTGCTGGGATTTTGTTTGTTTGTCTTTGAGTATTCTATCTCTGATCAGCAATTCAAAGAATTGCACATATTTTGTAAGTGGTAATTTTTTTGTATTGATATTCAAGTTTCTGATAAAACATACGTAGTTCTGTTTCGTATATCGCGAAAAAATCTTAATAAAGATAGACAGCAACAAAAATCACATGACATATTCTGTTGACATTAAAAATAATTCCTCAAACAAAATCAATACTTTTAAAGATACAGACACGCTGAGCAACACCAATAACAAATTCAAATTAAACGATAACCCTAAACTCACAGACAACAACATCTAAACCGTAATCTCAAACGCCACTACCGTCTTAGAACAAATAAGCTCCTTAGATGCATTCGGTACCAATGTATGTTCTGTTTTACTTCACAGTTTAAGCTTAAGATATGTGCTTGCCAAGAAACTGGGGAACTCATTAGTAAAACCAGAACGGGCGTCGTAATTCGCCACAATTAACAACTTGTTTGTAATCTAGCTTGATAGTTGTACTTGTAAGTTATACGGTCGGCGACACGCGAGGGGTTTTCGTAATGGTTACGTGCTTGTCGGCTTCGGAGATATGTTTGGGGTGTAAGTTGGAATGTATTATGGGTACCGTAGCTGTCGGATTATTATGTAGAATAAATTCATGCTTCTATACTTCACTTCTATTAGTCAAAGACAAAATCATTTATTTCAACTTAACCATAAATAGGCACTTTTGAAACGTCTAAATAAATAAGTCTGACACTCCGTTCGTCAATGTTGTTAGTTGCCTGTTCTGACTTATTATAAGGAAAAACATTTTTTTTTAAAAAACGTTGCCCCACACTAGGTTTTTCTCCTGTGTCGTTGGTGTGTTTACAAACATACAATTTCTCATGCACATCACACCCAGACCCGGAACAACAATCTGTGGATCACACAAAGAGTTGTTCCGTGCGGGAATCGAACCTGCGACACGTTGCGCGCCAGCCAGTTGCCCAGCCACCGCGCCAACCGTGAACAATTGTTTTCTTTTTACTTTAAACGTTCTTCAATACCTCTAATTTGAAAATCCTTTGGTTCAGTAAGTAACATGTGGTATTAATTATTGATTTTGCTACAAAACCGGGGCGTACCCGTTTTTTTAGTTGGTACACTTTTTTACACTACGAAGGCTAAGTCAAGTCACTACTGGTAAAAAGCAAAGATGCAAAATAATAATTATTTATAATTTTAATTATTTTTTTTATCAATATTAAATCCTTATTCTCCTTTTCAGTCACACACAAAGACGTGTTACTAGTACACCTACATAATATATACTTCCGTTCATCTGTATACAGCCACAAACAGCTCCTGTTTGCCTAAAATATATAAGACCAGAACATTAATAAACAACCGTATCACATACTGGACAAAGACAAAGACTTTTCGGGATGTTACTATCATGAATATGGATAGATACCAGAGAAACTTATTACATTTCTAAACTTAGTGTAGCGTTAGAGTTGATTTTGATTACTTTTTTTTAATGTGATAAACGAATGGATCTGTCACCTGATGGTAAGCAATCGACCCCGCAAATTGGCACCAGTAACATCAGAAGATTTGCAAGTAAATTATTGAGTTTTGGAGATTGGGGGCGGATCTTTCAGTAACCTCATTCACATGTTTCACGCCAGTTATCTGTGAGGTCGTGATCTACATTCCCGTCGAGACGACCCATTTCTGCCAAAGCATGGCTTCCAAGACTATTATGCATAGGTACCTACTATGATTTTAAATGCGTAAAGTCAAAACTATCCTAAACAAGGAACGGCGTGGATTAAGTAGTTTAGTAGTCTTTGGAAAGTTACGCTTCAGATATTATTTAAGATAATGAACGTGTAGCGACATCTATCGCACAACATGCAGCAACAGCACCAATCACGTTCAAGATCCTACACCACGGTATAAAAGATATCGATGCGATCAGAACAAGTACAAAATCCCGACAATAACCGTCGGGCAGTAGTCCGCCAGGCATGAACACCTCGCCTGGTCGGAGAATCCTCCTTTTCCGATATTAGGGAACTTTACTCTCGTTCCCTAAACTGGTGATCCTAAACTAGACCGTTAATTGGGGCTTAAAAAATGAAATCTTAAGAAAGTTAAAGCTTCCACTATACTGCGACATTCTCGGCCTAATGCTGCACCTAATTTTCGGCACTAGCGGTTATACATGTAGGTTAGTATGAAGAATGCACAGGGACAAATAGGACAGCTAGCTAGAGGTGCTGTGAAACCTCACAACTGTTGCGAACTGGATGGCATGGACAGCGCGGCTCAAGCAGCGTGGCCTGATGTACATGGTCTTTGTCTACCCAAAGAAACCAACAGCCCAAAGTAATGGAAGTGAGACTGGAATTTTCCAGTCTTAATAAAGGCAACTAAATAATTAGGTGCATGAACCCTGACATTCTCTACGTGTATTTTCCGTATCAGAGAATAACAATTTGATATTGCTTCTGAGTGTCTAGAATACAGTTTAAAGTAAAACTAATATGATGTAGAAGACAATATACCATATTGGAGACCACATGTTCTACATATCGTGCTCATAGGCATTCGATCAATGAAGCAGCCAAAGAAAAACATATTTATTTCTCGGATACAATCATGATTAATTACATCTTAATCTATACCGAGGCAATTATTCATTAATTTTCCCTACACATATTTCTTTTACCCATATTTACGTTCGCGGTTGAACAGACAACCACTGAAGGAAAGATATTGAATTTATTATATTGATATGTATTGAGAAAACATTTTTATCATTAATGTTATTTGAGTGGCTAAGAAGTTATGTGTGTTGTGCTATTGATAAATATTGGAATATTGACGATAGAATGATAAATGTTCTAAGTTATTGAATGGTTATTAAAAAAATCAAATCAATAGGGACAAAGTTATTTCATCAGTATGGTGGGTTAATTTAAAGAATTAGGACAGTTTTACTCTTCTTACAATCTCTTCTAAAAATATTTATAAACAATTAATAGAAAGATTAATTGTGAGTACCTACGTACAAAAACTAAGCTTACCTGTCATATATTATTAATATCGGCAGACTCACCGAGAAACGCTAGTGTGATAAGAAATAACTGCATTTTTGTAATGAACGAACTTATAAAACATTCAACAGTTTATCATGACACAAGAAAACTATATTAAAACTGTATGTATATATGTATTTATGTAATATGTCAAACACACCATATTATACAACCATAGGTACATGTTACCCAAAAAATTCAATCGTCTACAATTAAGAAATTAATGAAACCGCTGTCAAAAAGATCGACAAACGAAAATACTTTCACTGATGTCAAACATTATACAAATACAATTCAATTAAAATGTTCAAACATCAAACGGTTCAATTTTAAACAGTTCAATAAATAGC
The DNA here is from genome assembly GCA_902829305.4 of Spodoptera exigua. Lineage (NCBI taxonomy): Eukaryota > Metazoa > Arthropoda > Insecta > Lepidoptera > Noctuidae > Spodoptera > Spodoptera exigua. The sequence continues at coordinate 5,750,471 of LR824616.2, read as the reverse complement.
GTATAGGCCTTCCAAAGGTTGCGTATCCAATTATTTGTGATTAGCGTTCACAAATACAAGTTGGTGGCAATTAATTTACGTACCCTTTGACTGAGACATTATATTTATCCCTTATATGTGTTTAGAGTGATTACACACGTTGCTAAATAAACTTTGCATACATTTACTTTGGTGTAACAAGTGGGTGATATTAATTACGTGTTATCATTTCATTCATAGAGTCGCTAAGGAGTGGAATTCTTTGTCCGACTTTGTTGTTCAAGAACGGTGTCTTGAAGACCCCAGTAAACGGACGTGTGAGAGAGCCTTGCTTCACAAAAAATGGGTCCTTTCGACCTGAATGAAAATAACCACGGCCTTACACAGCAAACGGCGTGATACAACCACAGCATTACGAAAGGTAAAAGGAAAAGTAAAAAATGAAAGGTAAAGGTTAAAAATCTCCGAAATTGTTATCTCGACGCCGGAATTTGTCGGCGACGAACTGCAACTTTTCCGTTGTTGCAGGTATCTAAAGGTAGCGCTGATTGCTTACCATCTGGTAATTAGTCTATTCGTTTGCCTTCTTATCACATAAAAAACCGTATTATAGGTCATATCTTCGCTCACCACCAGGCGAGATAGCGACCAAACGACGTAACATTGTTAAAAAAGTCTTTCTAACTCTCGACACCGTCTCGTTGTTTGAGTAATCAAGATTACAAGCATAAAAGTAATATGGTGAAATTGCCAAATCAAAGCATTTTATTTATTCGCAAACACCATTTCAAATAAAGAAAAGGTCCAGTCCTAACGAAAACCAATGTATTTCGATTACTCAAAACCGGCCCTCACCATTGATGGGCGATTGATAGATAGTCAGTCTATTAATCTCGGCAGCCAGATATCTAAAGTTATTGATTAAGTTCACCGTCATACAAATTCATTCTGCTTGACGGGACATTTGACGCAGTGACTGGGCAAGCGGATGCCATGTGCAGTGCGGTTTTCGTATGGAGCAACTCTTTGTGTGATCCACAAATTTCTGTTCCGGGTCTGGGTGTGATATTTATGTTAATTTGTATGTTTGTAAACGCACCCACGATACAGGAAAAAATCCTAGTGAGGGGCTTTTCTCAGGCTGAGGTTGTCATTGATTGAAAGTCGCAACAAGGGTTCAATACTTGAAACACGGTATTTTCGAGATTTTTAAAGAGCCCAAATATCACATAGTCTGGACCCCCAACTAAATTTTAGACCTTTCAATTTAAATATTTTTGACTTTTGCTAAATAAAATATAATTTAATACAATGGTATATATTATTATAAATTTTATATATGTATAAGTAATAAACACTAAATAGTGGCCTCTGTTACCCCATTCGATATTTAAATGCATTCCACTTGCTTATGGGTACACATATTATAATTAAAATTCTAAGAAACAGTAACGATCAATTTCCATGACCCTATGTAAATGCATATTTCGAATGTTTCAATATAAATCCGAATGTTAATTTATGCGCCCCAGAATATTAACCAGGAATTGATCTCAACGCTCAAATAGCAATAAATAAACTGAAATATATTGGTGATAATTTATGCATATGCGATGAATTGCGTAATGGATAAATTTTTATTAAGTCAAAATAACGAATTACTTGTATTAAGTAGAGAAAAACTAGACTAGTTTTAACTTATACCGAGGCCTTTCTTCGTAAGTAGCGTGGCAACGTCATACACCTCACTTGTTTCGGCTCGTTTTGACGGCTCTTGTGTGTGCAAAAACAATTAACGAAAATACCCTGAGAAGGAAAATAGATAAAAACAAAAAAGTATCTGCAAATATCTAGCAGTATTCTGGAATCCGACATTGAACGAAATACTTAGATTCATGGATTACTGGTAAATCAAAATTTTCTTTAGAATTATTTGACAAACGTTCAGTTGTGTAAACGTAGGTAAGTAATCGGCGTTGTTAATTGACGAAACCTAACACGCCAAATACAACATAAGCATTATTTCACGCTAGTCTTCAGAGTCAAATTCAAAGTCTATTCGTATCGAAGCACGATTATCTCAGACTTTGACTAAAAGCAAAAATTAAACAAAAAAATAGAAATTCATACACACACATTTGTTTGTCATCAAAACGTTCTGATCGATGTACGAATCTAATAACCATTCATTTGCAGGAACAATAAACAAAAGCACAAATAACGCACACCACTCGCAACCAACTAATATGTCAACACAAACACTCGTAAAGCATTTAGCACTACACTACAATAATAATAACACTACAACAATAATACGAGGCCACAGAATATTAGGACGAGATGACATCACATCTAACCCGGGATGAGTTCGGACCAACTTCCGACAAGTTCCCCGACTAAATTGTCCATTTATTTGGTAAATTAGTATGAACTTGCTCGCACCACCCACTATCCTACTCGAAACGGAGTTACAGCAGTCCTAACTATTTTAAAATTATGTCTTTGGGTCATAAAGCCCATAATATATGACGCACTAAAACTACTGAAAGTAAATGGGAATTTGTTCAATTATAATGACGTAAATCATGGGTTTAGTGGCCGTTTTTGTGTGAAACTTGGTGATATGTTTCTTTGAAAGTTATTCAAATGTATGTGTATACTGTATTTTATAGTGTTATACTTAATACACCTGACAAAAAATAACTTTTTCTACTTTACTGATAGCAAACCCGAACCACTTTACAAACTACTCTTTTGGGGATATCACAAGATTTCACCTGGTTCTTTAGCTAAGCTCCATAATCGTTTCAACAATTTATCTCTCTACAATTTAAGGACGCTATTCCCAGAACGCCGCTTGTTTGGCGGGATTCCCATGATTCCTCTGATCCCAGACCCGCGGGAATATCCATTTTGCTGACACCTCTTACATGTGCTTTTAGTTGTTAGTTTTTTACTTGTTTGCTACATTTGCGGATTAAGTATATTTGATTTCGAACTAAAAGAAATTTACTACGAAAGAAATAAATAACAAAGTACCTAGTACTGCACATCATTTAGCTTGACATCAGCAATCCATCTTCACACAATTCAATTTCGAAATGCGTTTCAATATTCAAACGCAAATCGCCTAAACTTTCCATCAATACATTTTTATGAAAAATGCATTAAGAAAACCAGAAACCGAGGTTCATTTACTTAATTCAAACCAAAATTGATTCCTCTCGCGGCGCCGAATATGGAAAAAGATCCAAGACCAATTGAAATTGAGGCATATCGAATCTATAAAAACAATTTTCCTCGAATGTTGATAGAAGGGGAGGGTATAAAGATATTTTTCGACACCATTTCGTTTCAGAAATGTGTACGAATGTAATACGTGACTGTGTGCGACGGGATTAGATCGATGTTAGGCCGGGGCTTTGAAGACAGCGGCAGCGATAAGTGTTAAGAGGCTAATAAACCCGCGAATTCATAACGTCCAAACATTTTTCAGATATCAGTTTCACTTAGTAGCTACTGACTTGAAGAAGATTTGATTTAAATCTAGAGCCTTTTTTATTTACTATTATACTATTTAGAATAAGGAGATGTTGCTATACGTTAAAAAACGTCCTGTTTGTAGATTGATGATCCATGATGCCCAATCATGACAGATTTACCAATAATGTTAATGATATTATAATAAGCCATGCTTCGGAAGTAATAGGTCGTGATACCACAGCACAGAAAAAGAGCATGGCAAACTACAGCGTTCTTTTTCTGCATGTGAGTAATGTTACCGGATGCTCAAACCTTCCCCTTCACCCATCCCTCTCCAATCTCTCAAGTCTCCGAAACCTTAATGCCAAAAAGGCCGCCAACGCCTTCGTCACTCTTCTGGTGTTGCGTGTGCCGATTGCATATCATCAAGTTATCCATCATATCACAAAAAACACACAAAGTAACTTTTAATTATTTCAATATCGAACACTTCTTCCACAATCTTCGTGGCCTCTGTTTACTTGCTGAGTTTGACGTCGACCTTACGCTGACTATGCGGAACTTGGGTGCAGCGGCTCTTGTCGATTATAGCAGTATGCACGTTACCCATAGAAAGCAATGGAGTGTGTGAAATGCATCCCAATGTTCCTATTGGTGAACAATTCCTACCAAGATTACTGGTGTGTGAATTACTGATAAAATATTCATTATACATATGTAGGCTACAAAGGTCGTGGTGGCCCGGAGATTAAGGCACCTGTTTCTTATTCGTGAGGATGCAGAAGCCTGGCAAGTGCCAATGTGACTTTTTCCGAGTATAACTCGGTATGTTTTTATAATAACTATCGTGAGACATACTAAATTAACTAAAATTCGCGGGTTACTCACGTGTAAATGTTGAGAAAAGCTCTACTAGTTTCGAACCACAGAGGGGTTCTTCCTCATGAGCAGCGTGCGCGGACGCGGCGACGTCGCCGCGTACGCGAGAAAACCAGCACTTAAAATTTCTGATCTTGATTTTGCAATCACCATGTGAGAAGATCTCTTTATTCAGCAGGAAGCGCTAATTGTAGGCTGATGATGACTCATTACCTATGTATAAATTAGTACCGTCGTTTTTGCTTAATGTTAGGATTTTTTCATTTTACAATGATAGTTTCGTTGCTTGAGAATCAAAAACGCATTGTATACTGAATACAAAGTACAATTTCTGAACTAGGTACTACTTATTGATAAAGCTTTTTATTTTTGTTTTGAATATATTGAACATACTTATAAAATACATTCAAAAATGAAAATGGAAAATTCGATATTCGAGTATTCCGTATAGAAATAACAAATTTTAAAACACGTATCCTAATAACATCAGTCCAAATATACAACGAAATCCAACTGCAAATACATATAAGTGTGGCAACAAACAAAAACGCATCATTAAAACAGATTTTGTAAAGTAGCTAACAAAAAAAATATTAACAAAACGAACTTCTGCCAGCTTATAAAGTTAAGTTGTTAGTAGAGTTTTGTACAAGCAGACAACATTGTATCTCGGCTGTACGATGATGCAGCCACTAAGTTAGTTCAGAAACCCTTTCGTTTCGAGAGTTCTTTAGAAATAAACGAGTCCGACTTAAAAGTTCTTTTTGGTACGTACACATACGTTTTACTTAATAGAACGCGTACACTGTTATGTATATTCTAAGTTAGGATTAACTAAAAAATTCGTTATAGAAGGGATCATGCTCGAACGATTTTTGGTTTAGTAGTACAACGTGTAACTACAAACATGTATTGGTAAATCAAAGAATCGTCCTTTACTAATACATAGAAAGGGTCATCTGTGGTGATAAAATGATATTAACCCTATACGTTCTTAATAAAACCTAGAAGGATTTTCAGTGACAGGGCAAATATTAGTCAAAAAGAGCAAAAATATATTAAATTTTTTTATTGATTTAATAAAAGCCAATTAAAAAATAAAAGAATAAAATTCGACACAAAATTTTCCAAGTGTGCAGTGTACGCCACCAAGCGGAGTATGTCCCAACTTTGTAGAAGTTGGGTTCACAACATGAAAAATGCATTTAGTTTTAGCTACTGACTTGGTACAGACCGCCTACTCAGCAACACTATCGCCTGTGTATAACAAGGACATACACCATTCATGAACTTATTATTTCTGGTAGAACATTTTTGATTTTTTCTCAATACGTTTGGGCGCTAGCAGATTAAGTGTGCAAAAATTTGTTAAATTTTGTTCTCTAAACTTTATCTTTTGAAAGAGAATTTTTGTCGAGATAACTCGACTACTTTCGAACAACGGTAGGGACTTATATGTAGTTATGGACAACATTGCACCACAAACAACGCAATTTCGATTCCCAGTGACGGTAGCTTAAAATATAATGCATAGCATTCGTAAAGGACAATTCGTTTTATAGATTCTAATAAATAAATATAGAAAGTAATGATTAAGCGTAAAGTGCGAATATTCGTTTCATCGACACGTTTAATCCAATCCAAGTTGAACTAATGTTTGTCTAAACCTATTTGTTTTACTAGTATTAGGCCTGCTGTTAGTCCTAAACAAACATAGTGAAATTACAACGCCCTTATCTGTGACTTACAAACTAGACATATCAATACACTTGTTTTCATGAACCTGAATTAGAGTGTCCTTGAAAACTATTTACAGCCAACCAAATTATTTGATACGTATTATAGAAGACAAACATTGATTTGGTATCTAGAAGCCTTGATTATACTTAAACAAATAAACTTTTATACATTTTTAATCAAAATCAAATTTAAAATTTTTGCAAACTTTGATCTACTAAATATTTTTGTTCCTAAAATAACTTTACTGGCCGTGATCTGATTATAGATATTTTAAGGCTATTATAACTTTAGTTTTATTAAAACTAAACGATATCTATTTTTGAGTAACACCCAATTTAGAACCAAACACTAAATCAACGATAACGACTGAACCCTCCTGAATACATTTTTGCATCATAACAAACACGACATGAAAAGGAAGTTCAGCTTTTCAATCGAAAACTGTCAGTCTCCGTGCACAGCGCAATAAAAACAAATCGTTAATTTGTCCCCTTTGACATCAGCAATCTAAATGCGAATGCAGTGATGTAGCGTGACGCCGCCGATTCTATATCCACGTCAGTGCCTGTCTACCAAAAAAGTGTTGAGACAAAATTCATGTACACAATGGTTAATATAAAAATGTATAATACCAAGTTTTTTTGTGACTGTGACCATTGGTGGAAGTGTATACTTTGAAAAAGGAAAGGTTTCTTAGTAAGCCCTTAAGGTTTTCAGTTTAGATTGATAACATGCTTGGCTTAAAATATCAAAGGTTGTAATCTCGTCAATATACATGTACATGTTTTAATATAAAGTATTCTGGTATGAAAAAAATGGGATTCTCAATAGGCTTTTTAAAAAGGTTTCCCTAAAAATCGTACAATCGAGAAATGCAATTTTATAGTAAAGTTTTACTTCTTAAAAACCTACATGAATAACTTCCTTATCTCGCGTCAATAAAGTTTCCTTTCGTACAACATTACAGCTCAACATTCCCTTGATTCTCCGAAAATTACGAAACGGCGTTAACACGTTGCCCCATGAAGTCTGAACTGAGACTTGCTGAGTGCCCATTCGTTGTTACCTCAGTACTCTGATGGAGATCCTGTGTCCCGATGAATGGCAGGCACAAAATTGACGTGAATACAGTGAAATAGATTTTCTGTTAGTAGCAGAATTGCCTTAGTTTCAGATTTAGAAATGCTACTTGAAATTTACTAATAATATCATCGGACTTTTTATAGTCGCCTGAATATCTAAGGTAAATTTTAATTAGAAAAATGTCAGGTAATAGGAAATATCTCTAATATTATTTTAAGGAGAAGAGACGTAGACGTAAGTAAATATATTTTGGACGTGGATCATTGTGTAATTTGCCTGATATGTTGTCAATTCTTTTAATCCTACTCTTCAACGAATGTAAATAAAATAATATAACCAGCAATTACTAGTACTGGTATAACCTACTACATGACTCTATATGCTCTCAGAATTAAACTTTGATAAGCACTTGCATCATCATGAACTTGCGCGTTTTTCACAGAGTTTGTTTCAGTATTTCTTCTCAAAGTAGTCAGATGAGAAAAACTGGCATTACTTAGTCTTTTTGTATATGAAATTTTTGAAATGTGAGAGTGCTGTTTTATGACCTATTGACACAAATAAAATAATTGTTTCATTTCTCTGCCGTTATCCAGTTGGAGTTTTATGGGAGACATCATGTCTTCATTGTCAGGATTACATAATTATGTATTATTAAACCGTAGGTGCGACTGCTTCTATTTGGTCAAAAACTGCATTTCCACCCTAATGAGACCTATTCCTAGTGTTACGTGCCTGCCGTCACGTTCCTGACTATGCGGGCTTGGGTTACGGGATTGGATGAAATAAAACACTAATACCGGTTTTAGACTTTCTATTGCACTTTGATGACAGCGTCCACGGAGTTAAGTTATCGGCGTTCCTCTCCAGCAGAGTCCAGGCGACTGACACAAACTTCCGTTTGCCGCTCACTGTTCACGCTGACTTTCACTTAACTCACTGCACTTCACTTTTTCACTGCACTGCACTATTTCACTCACTTTTCCTCTTTTTCACTTCTTCCTTTGCTTCCGAATCGCTTTGGACTTAGAACTCAACTGCCAGCGGTGAGCCGCAGTTCCGCTTATATACCCCCGGTCAGGTTCTGGAACATTCAATTTCGTTATTCTTTTTGATCGTCATGCCTCCAGAACCTTCCAATAATTTCGTTATTCATTTTTATTTATTCTCCTTCTCGCTCTTTAATTTTTTATTTCTTTCACACAAATAATTCCAGAAAGTTCGACAAAACTTCCATCAACTAAAAAACTTCATGTTTACGGCGGGACTCGAACTCGGGGTCTCTGTGGTGTAATCCACACGCCTTACCGATTACACCAACTCGTGATGACAATTCACGACGAAATTTACAATCTCTAGGCAACGTTTGACAACCATCCATTGACGTCATGATGTCAAAGAGTTCGAACCACTTTTCCGTCACACTGCCCTCCTCTTAGATTTGCTCGTCCCGAGCATCGTTGCTGCCGTAATACCTCGCCAACCTGTCTATATGGACAACTTTCAAAGGGCTCCTTGAAGTCTTCCGAATTCTGTAAGTAATGTCATTGATCTTCGTGACTATCTCATAAGGACCTTCCCAACTCGGTTGCAGCTTCGGAGATTTTCCCTTCCTTCTGACTGGATTATGAAGCCAGACCAATGACCCCTCTTCAAACCCAACAGAATTGGCTCGTCGATCATAGCGCGTCTTTGCGCGATCACTAGCTTGAAGACCGGCCTCCCTGATCTGCTCATAAATGTCCAACATTTTTACCCTTAACTCGCTTATGTAATCGCTAAACTCGGTGCGAGTGTCGCCAGGTGGACAGCCCGATACAAGATCTGCCGGTAATCTCAATTCCCTTCCAAAATTTGCAAATGCAGGCGTCTTTGCGGTACTTTCATGTACAGCAGTCCGATAGGCAAGCAAGAAGAGAGGTATGTAAGTGTCCCAATCTCTCTGATGGCTGTCAACCACCTTTGCTAAGTGTCGCTCCAATGTTTGGTTGAAGCGTTCGACCATTCCATCTGACTGTGGATGATAAGGGGTCGTTCGAGTCTTATGGATTCCCAAAAGTTTACAAGTTTCCTGAAAAACTTGGGATTCAAAGTTCCGTCCTTGATCACTGTGCATCTCCAAGGGCACTCCGAATCGGGTGAATACCTCGTTTACCAACTTCGTGGCTACAGTTACGGCCTCTTGATTCGGTATGGCAAAGACCTCCGGCCATTTTGTAAAATAATCCATAACCACTAAAACGTAGCGATTGCCCGAATCAGTGATTGGAAATGGTCCAGCGATGTCTAAGGCTATTCTCTCCCAAGGCATACCAACATTGTAGATTTTCATCGCCCCCCTGCTTCTTGTTTGTGGACCCTTGACAGCTGCACAACTAGTGCATTTCCGGCACCAATCTTCGACGTCATATTTGCAATGCAACCAATAAAACCTCTCCTTGATCTTCACCAAAGTCCTCCTAATTCCCAAATGTCCTCCAGAAGATCCATCATGGAACGCTTTTAATACATCCCTTATTTTTGAACGAGGCACCACCAATTGCAAATGCTCGTCCTTGCCGTTTGTTGATTCCCATTTCCTGCACAGAAGTCCATTATGCAGCGTAAGGCTTTTCCACTGTGCCCATAAACCTTTCGTTACCGCGCTATATTGGGCGACGTCACTCCAACTTGGCTTGTTACCACTTCGTAGCCACTCCAGTATTGGTTTAATATCTGCATCTCTTTCCTGTTCTAATTTCATCGCATCATCTCCCCATGCCTCGTCAACAGTATCAGTCCTTATCACCTTAAGAAAAGCAGTTTCCTTCTTGGCACAATGCTTGCAATCTTCCACGCATGGGCGTCTCGATAATGCATCTGCGTTGCCATGAATTCTTCCTCCGCGATGTTCGATTTCAAAGTCAAATTCCTGAAGTTGTTCCAACCATCTGGCTACTTGGCCTTCGGGATCCTTAAACTGAAGCAGCCATTTCAAAGCAGCGTGATCTGTTCTGATCAAAAATTTCCGTCCCAGTAAATACTTCTTGAAATGGTGCAGAGTTTTGACTACGGCCAGCAATTCCCTCCTGGTCACGCAATAATTCCTCTCCGGCTTGGATAGTGACTTGCTGAAGTAAGCAATAACCTTCTCCTGCTCACCATCGCGTTGTGAAAGGACACCTCCTATTCCAATATTGCTGGCATCCGTATCTACTACGAATATTCCTTTTGCGCTGGGGTATCCGAGAATTGGTGTGTTACAAAGCCCTTCTTTTAGTTCTCGAAAAGCTTGCTCACAATCCTCGTCCCAGATGAAGGCACGTTTCTCCTCTGTCAATCGATGCAAAGGCTTGGCAATGTCCGAGAATCCTTTCACAAACCGCCGATAATACGAGCACAATCCAAGAAATGCCCGAACTTGCGTTTTGTCTTTAGGTGTTGGCCATTCCTTAACAGCGACAGTCTTGGCTGGATCAGTCTCAATTCCTCTCTCAGAAATAACATGTCCTAGATAATTCACTTCGCGCTTGAAGAAAGAGCATTTCTTTGGACTCAACTTTAAATTTGCTCCACGCAGCTTGTCGAGTACCTTTTCCAATTTCCTTAGATGATCGTCAAAATCCCGTCCAACAATGATGATGTCATCGAGGTAAACTAGGCAGGTTTCGCCCAGCAGTCCCGCCAGCACCTGTTCCATCAAACGCTCAAAGGTTGCCGGTGCATTGCATAATCCAAATGGCATCACCTTAAATTGCCAGAGTCCCTTCCCAGTTGAGAATGCGGTCTTTTCCTTGTCCTTGGGATCCAAATCCACCTGCCAATAGCCGCTTTTCAGATCGAGCGTTGAAAACCATTTCATGCCACTCAGTGTGTCAAGTGTGTCATCGATTCTTGGTAACGGGTAGCTATCCTTCTTGGTTACATCATTCAATCGTCGATAGTCTACGCAAAACCTCGTTGAACCATCTTTCTTCTTGACAAGCACGACAGGTGAACACCAAGGGCTAGAAGAGGGCTCTATCACGTCATTTTTCCTCATATCGTCAATCATTTCTTCAACCTCTTTCTCACGAGCGAATGGTATGCGTCTGGGCCTTTGACGAATTGGCATTGTATCACCTGTGTTTATTTTATGCTTCACCAAACCAGTTCGGCCAATATCACCATCGCTTCTTGAAAACACATCAGAGAATCGAAGAAGTAAATTTCTAGCTTTCATAGTCTCCACTTTTGTCAGACTTTTGTTTTCGTCTAAGATTTTCGTTACAAAGTCTATTCCCGTACTGTCCTTCTTCACAAGATTCTCCGAGCATTTTCTTATCCAGGCCACTTCTTCCAATACGCCCACAGGCTCTCCTTCTTCAATCGTAATTTTTGAATCACTGAAGTTGAATACCGGAATGCGGTTGACATCAGATGACCCCACGACAGTTCTTGCCGGTAGCCATGAGCTTACGTGTTCCGATTTATCAATCACAGCGCACCTTCGAGGTAAACTTCCTTCCCTCCTCCTAGGTAATGCGATTGGTACGAGAGTCTGTGATTTTGGTTCAAGAACAGTTCTTCTTAAACAGCAAACTTTTCCCAGGGTTCCACCCTTCATCGGAATTTCCTCAGTTCCACATAGTAATACTCCAGATTTTAAGTCGATGTTACACTGGTGCCCTTGCAGGAAGTCAAGTCCCAGGATGCAGTCATCCAGAATTTTGGCCACAATAACCTCATGTCGATAAACACGTTCCCCAATTTTGATTGTTACATGCAGTTTTCCACTTATCGGTATGCACTGGCCGGTAGCTGATTTCATTTGTAGGCCAACAATTGGTTTAAGGTGTTTCCTGATGTTTTGCTCGAGCAGCCGAACATTTATCACCGTCCTTGAAGCTCCAGTATCTAATGTTAGCTGACTGTTTTTCCCATTTACTTGACCGTCTATCACCAGAGTATTTCCATCGTTGGTTTGCTTGATGTAGATTGTTGGGGTTGTTCCACTACCAGCCAGCGCCCACCCCGCAGCCCTGGCTGGATTTAAGTTTCCCTGCTGGTCAGAAGTTGAGACCGCCGCGTCCTGGCGGTTCATCTTCTTCGGGCAGTCGCTCCGTATGTGCCCACGCTCTCCACATCCATAGCACATGAAATTCCGACGGCGTGGAGGTACCTGCTCCGTTGTCGTCATTTCCCGCAGACGTAAGGTACGGGAGTTGCCACGCACGGCTTCCACTTCCAATGCATGGGCCAGAGCTTCTTTCATGTTCTTGTGATGGCCCAGATGAACAGCAGCTCGTACTTCGGGGTCCCGAATACCGTCAATGAACGCTTGGAGAAGCGTGCCTTCAATCATTGACGGAGTCGACCGGAAAGCTCGACGCACAAGTTTCTCGATTTCCACGGACCATTGCTGTAGGCTCTCATTAGCACGCTGAGTACGCTCTTTTAATTGCGCTCTGTATACGTGCTCGAGGTGGCTGTCTCCAAAACGTGCCTCAAGTGCGTTGAGGAGGGCACTAAAGCTGAGATCCCCACTTGCGCCGATAGCTTCCAGCACTGAGAGCGCTTGATCACGGAGGGCCAGGGTGAGGGCTGACTGTGCTTCCTTCTGAGTCCAACCATAAGCCTCCATAAGTGTCTCAAACTGTAGCTTGAACGCGGTCCAGGATGTTGTTCCGTCGTAATGGGGAATCTTGAGCCCTTTCGTTGCGCTTAAGGCCGCATTTGGGGCGTCAAAAACGGCTGCAAGACGGCTTCGGCTCTTCAAAGGGCTTGGGTTTGTCACTTCCTGCTTGATTTTGGAGATCTCTTCTTCCAATCTCTCCTCTATCGCCATGACGCGATGTTCCAACTTGCCTAAACCTTCCTCCACTTCTTGTACCCGTTTGACAGCCTTTTGCAGTCCCTTCGTGAAATCTTTATGCATGTCTTCCAAGCGACGCACTTGCTCCTCTTGGCGACGAGCTTGATCTTCTTTCAGCTCCCGCAGCTGTTCTGACTGACAGCGTGCTTGCTCTTCTTGGCGGCGCGCTTGCTCTTCTTGGCGGCGCGCTTGATCTTCTTTCAGCTCCCGCAGCTGTTCTGCCTGACAGCGTGCTTGCTCTTCTTGGCGGCGCGCTTGATCTTCTTTCAGCTCCCGCAGCTGTTCTGCCATCATTTGCTGCAGCTGTAGCAGAAGATCCACCTGCACAGGCTTGGCTTCTGCATCGCTGGTTTGAGCTGCAGCACCCTCTTCTCTCACACGCTGCGCTTCTGACATAGCACGGGTACTCACTCCTCTTACGTCCTGCGGCACTAGCGGCATTTTTCTCCAATCCCACTTCTGACACCAAATGTTACGTGCCTGCCGTCACGTTCCTGACTATGCGGGCTTGGGTTACGGGATTGGATGAAATAAAACACTAATACCGGTTTTAGACTTTCTATTGCACTTTGATGACAGCGTCCACGGAGTTAAGTTATCGGCGTTCCTCTCCAGCAGAGTCCAGGCGACTGACACAAACTTCCGTTTGCCGCTCACTGTTCACGCTGACTTTCACTTAACTCACTGCACTTCACTTTTTCACTGCACTGCACTATTTCACTCACTTTTCCTCTTTTTCACTTCTTCCTTTGCTTCCGAATCGCTTTGGACTTAGAACTCAACTGCCAGCGGTGAGCCGCAGTTCCGCTTATATACCCCCGGTCAGGTTCTGGAACATTCAATTTCGTTATTCTTTTTGATCGTCATGCCTCCAGAACCTTCCAATAATTTCGTTATTCATTTTTATTTATTCTCCTTCTCGCTATTTAATTTTTTATTTCTTTAACACAAATAATTCCAGAAAGTTCGACAAAACTTCCATCAACTAAAAAACTTCATGTTTACGGCGGGACTCGAACTCGGGGTCTCTGTGGTGTAATCCACACGCCTTACCGATTACACCAACTCGTGTTGACAATTCACGACGAAATTTACAATCTCTAGGCAACGTTTGACAACCATCCATTGACGTCATGATGTCAAAGAGTTCGAACCACTTTTCCGTCACACTAGAAAAATGTCCTAAAAATTACAAATTATTTCGATGTATGTAAACAAAAATTAATTAGAACTAAAAACTCCATAAACATAACTCGAACAATCCAAGCGTGGGGCAGTAACAATTTTTTACGTCTCCTCGCCCACCTAGCCGTACAACAAATTAGCACGTTGTTGCGACCAGTGCAGTGTCGAGAAAAAACGAGAACGAATTCAATTCGGTGCACCCGGTCACTATCGCCATCTCTTGTGCTCGCACGATATTTTTAATGGCGACGATGTACAAAAAAAAACAACAAATAATAAAAAATAAATGTTTAGTAAACATGCCTTGAAAAGGATCTTCTACTACTTTCTGGTGCCTTTTGTTGTTATAAAAAGGGTTTTGTTGTCAAAAGCTGTGTCAAAAACATCGTATCGTATGCCTCAAGAATATCAATAACCTCAAAAATATCATTCCATTACGTAAAAATCGCCACAAAGAAAATATTCATTGTAAAAAAATTCTCTCATTTTTTTACGTTTAAGTCATAAAACGTTTTTTATTAAATATCAAAAAATTGTGAATTTTGATTTATATTTGACCCATGAACGAAATTAAATTAAGCGATCAAATTACATAGTTCAGAATTGTAGCTATCATCTAAATACAAATTGTGTTACACCAAAGAATAAATCATAGATATACATAATTATTTAGGGCCTACAGAACCAACTATAAAACCACTACAGTGTAACAAACTGTGTATAAGACCATATTTACCTAACTAGTAAAAATACAAATTTATACAGATCATATAAAATAGAATCTATTATGATTTTTTGACGCTGTAGAAGTCTAAACAAAACAACATTGACATCAAAATACACTAAAAACAAAGTCCAAATTGTAAATGTAACTGCCAATATGTTTTCGCGTTCAAACAGACGATGCGGACACAACACAGTGAAAATGTAACATTGATAGACCGAGCCAATCATGAGTTTTGCATAATCAAATGCTTTTACCAGTAGAGCATTATTACTCAGTACGAGTCCGTTAGTACCCAAAATTAGTATTTCGTTCGAACAGCTCGCATTGGAACTTCTCTAAATGCTTCAAACACCAAAATAAACCTTTTGAGCTCCCATTAGACAATTTATTTAGAATTGAAAATTAAGGCGTTTGGACTTCAGCCGGGGTTGCAGGATAAGCGCAATGAGTCACCGCGGCCTCAGCCCAGAGCAGGAGAAGGAACAGTGGGGTTTTAGTCAGTAAGAGTCTGGAACACCAACTTTTAAACTTTCACGTGTCATATTCAAACATATAATTACGCGGGTATTAACGCGAAAAATAATTATTGAAATAACTTGGCTTGACGGACTGCCAAAAATCCAGAAACAAAGTCTTTTCCCAGCTAATCTATATAGGTATATATAAAAGAAAGTCGTGTTAGTTACTCCACTTATAACTCAAGAACGGCTGAACCGATTTAGCTGAAAATTCGTAAGGAGGTAGCTAAGAACTGGGAGAAGGACATAGGATGGAGTAAGTAGTGTAGGTTAGGTAGAGTAGAGACAGACTAGGTAAGGGTAGGTAGATTACGGCAGGTAGAGTAGGGTAGGTAGTGAAATGACGGGAGTGACGCCGCGGGTAAGAGCTAGTTGTACAATAAAATACTCAAGTATACACAACGTTGGTTTACGGTTTTCTCGAAACTTAGGAAAAATAAAATATAAAAATTTAACTTTGCAGTCGTGATCATTGGACCCCGAAACGTGGGTACTGAACCCAATGTTAGGTTCAATGGTTACTTTGTCTACACCAAACTCTTCACTGACGTCTATCGAATAACAGACTCTCTAGTACTTTTGTTAAAATTTCCAAGTAAATAGTCTTGTCTCAAAGCGACTCGTGTTTCTGCTTAAACCGAAGTTGTTTTTTGCAAGGATTTGAATTTATTTGCTAAAAATACAATTGGTATTTCTGAAACATTTTATTTGGGCTATAAATACAGTAAATTCTGTCTATGTATTTTAATAAATAATGTTACAATTGTGTACATATTAAATACCTACTTTTAACTTGAAATAATATTTATTTTTAGAAATTGTAATCAATTTTCTATTTAATTAAACATCTCTTTAAGGACGAAAACTGTCCACATTAAAAGGCATTATTATTCAGTACAGAAATCACAATTTAGCCAAAGAGAAACTAGTGACCTATTTCGCAAAGTACTGACGACAAACGCTAGTACGCTTAAGAAATCAATACAAAGAACTTTTTTGTTCATTCGCATCCCGTACCCGCCATTACCGAAGCAAAATGGATTGTTTAAACTCAATTAGCATTTTAGAAGCGTCCATCTCGTATTAATTTTATTCTGATCGGTCAGTTGCTTCGGCTTTGTTTGTCGAAGCACACGTTATGAATTTTATTATTGTTTTAAAAATACATAAGTTAGAACAATAATTAATAACACCGAATCGGATCCTTCTTATAAAAATCGTTGTTTCACAGAAGTAAATCTTAAAGTTATCTTCTTCTATGTTAAGTCTAAATAGGTTTGAAACTTTAGCCATATAATAACGCAATGATTTGTATCGCTAAATTATAATTATTTAATAACATATTTTGAGTAGAAACTCTATCTACTTTCGTATAATAATATGTCAAATGAAGCAATGGACTACTTGAAACATCCAACAGCAAATCAGATCATTTAAAACAATTACCGGTGAAAACCTAGCCATAACATTTCACAATAAGCCGTCGGGAACAAATCCTGGTCGCTTGCATTTGGCAAGTCTACTGGCTTCGGCACGTGACGTACTTTTAATTGGAAGTTTGTCGCTGTGTGGCGAGCCTCTCAGCTTCCTCTGCCAGCGCTGTCTTGGCAGACACCACATAGCTGTGCAGAGAATATTGTAAATTCATTATCTGAGATAAAAAAAGGCATACGTGACTTGATTTAGATCGATAATATGACTGTGCTGTATGTGGCTTTTTTGAGACTACGACGAATAGACTTTGTGATAAATTACTGTACAGTACAAACAATAAGTTAGCAATTTGAAGTGTTTAGTAACATTGACATAATACAATTATGTCAATGTTACTAAACACTTCATTGACATAATACAATTATGTCAATGTTACTAAACACTTCAAATTCAGATTAGAGAAACAATAAAAGATTTTTTTCGTTATCAGTTTGTAATCCGGCCTAAGGGGCAGTCAATCCTGGTAATATATTACGTAACTAGATACTAAATCCAGGATAAAATGCTCGTTTCGGAAACGAGTTATGAAAATTTGTTTTACTACGTGGATGGAAGCGATTATCTTTTTGTGTTCATGTGGTAAAATTAAACTTCACAGCCATAGACAATTGTATGCGCATTGATACTTCATAATTACTGCCCAATTCCGCAAAAAGTTGTTATTTTATAAATATGAAGTTTGTATTGAAATAACATTTACTCAATTCGAAATTAATATTCTAAAATGTTCGAAATTCAATTTCTATAGCTGTATAGGTGACTAGTGGGGTGAAACCCATACCTTGGGAACTTTCGAGACAGCATATTATATGCATTCACGTAAAGGGGTATACACGTGTATTTTCAATTCTAGCGTATGACGATATAGGGTAATCATCCGCCCAGTTAGTCTTCAAAATTACCTACCAATATCCTAAATATCTTTGTTGATAGATATCGGGTGTGATATGAACTCGGTACTTTCTATACTTGCATACTGTAAACATATTAATTTCGAATCGTTGAGAGGTGATACATTGGCTTAATATGTAGGCTAATTTTAATAAACAAAGACGAGGGCGAAGTCGCGGTCCGAAGGTAATCTGTTATAACTTTGTTTCCTCATTCTCAAACATTAATTCCTTTAAGTTAATAAATTAGTAATTTCAACTCGACTGTCCTTAAGAAAGAAGTTTTGTTATGAAGTTACTAGCTACACTCGCGCGGTTTCACCCGCTGCTCAGCTCCATTTCATTGTAGCGTTTTATAGCCTATATATATATTTTTTTTATAGCATTCAGGAACATTGTAGCTATCTATCAGTAAAAGAATTTTGGCAATATGACCAGCGGTTCCAAAGATTACCCCCTACATACAAACTTACAAATTTTACCTCTTTATAATATTAGTATAGATGTTAAATTCAGAATATTGATTTAGCTTTTATTGTGTGTTATAAAAATGAATGGCAATAATGTAGTAGGTACCTATGACAAAAGCTATAGATAGGTACAGAAACCCTGGACAAAGAACAAAAATATATCTTTGTCGACAAAAATAGAGACAAGAAATAGAAACATCAACTAAAAAATCACGAAAAACGTAACACAATAAGTACTAACACAAAGACGAAATCTGCGAAACAAATTCCTTTCAAGTTTTTTAAGTGTATTTACTTGAAGCAAAGAAATCGTTCACTAGTGTATGGCTAAAAGCTTTTTAGATAATACAACAACAAAATAGCTATGAATAGAAAACATTTTGTTTTATTGTTCGTCCGGAAAAATCGCATATATTCTTTGTGTCAGGTTTACCCATCATATTTTACGCGGAGACCGCTCTGAGTGCGACATAAAAATACGCCCGCTCAGCTTTGATTTATAAACACCGTATAGATCAAACAGAGTTGTTTTTATACAATTTGCTTTGATAAATCATACGGTTTCGTCAATCATTGGGATGTGTATCGATTGTTTTATATTTGATTTCGAATGTTTAAGTGAAAATGTTTAATTAGATTTTTTTCTTTAATGATACAAGATTTGTAAATACGCTTTTCTATACATAGGTAATAAATAAATTTATTTGGTTTTGTTTGGTTTACAAATAAATGTACATCATTTGCTGGAGCTATAAAGTTCTTTGAAGGATTTAAACAAAATTCTTCTAAACTAAGAAGTAAGACTACATAAATAAATATAAGAGTACGTATCATACCTTTGTAATAAATTGTAAAAAAGTAAAGGCGTGTAAATTAAAAAAAAAATCAAGCACAAATTTCTGAAGCACAGGGTTTATAAATCAAAAGAAAAACATATCGCGTATCCTCGTTAACTCATGTAACTGGTTATCTTGCAACAGATAATAAATTTATGTAACAATACATATGTCACCTACCTACTTTCTTTTTGACAAGTTCGATGTCGAATTAGCTACAACAGACTATGAACTAAGCGACGTTTATTATTTATTTAAAAAAAAGTAAATGGATATCCTGATTGTAAAAAATCGACTCATTAATTGTCTCTGATTGTAAGAAATGTAAAACGAAACAACAAAAAGAATATTTACACCTTGTTGGTGTAGAGGAGTTTACTGATTCGAGGATCGGTTGATTTAGGGTTTAAAGAATGGAAAGAGAAGGTTCAAGTTACGTTCCTCACACAGCGGAACAAATCACATTCGTTGTTTCATGTCCGTTTTCTGTAGGACTGAGATATTACTTCGATCGAGCTGGTCAATTCATGCAGAAACACAGCCCACACACATTCAACTTTTCGTATTGTTACAAATATTCATAATATAATAAATTGGTAAAGTGGTCGATAAGGTTAGAATCGATTAAAGAGGTCTTGTGTTCTCCGAACGTTGTAGCTGACGGTGGTTGAAGTGTTATATTTTTTCATTACAAAAACCAGGATAATAATAGAAAATCTATTTCATTTAATTGTATCTATAAACGGCATAACTTCGAAGGTACTGGCTAGAAAGTATAACTTGGTAATAAAAACGCAATGTAATACATTTTATTAGCATCAATTTAAATAAATACTGTCGACAAACGGCGCTGAGAGGAGACATTTTCGGCACGAAATCGAATTGCCTAAGCCTCTCTATTTTAAATTCGTTGAGTTCAGAACTATCATTTTAAATTGAGGTATTTTATGAATGGTAATAGAATAAAAAATGTTACTAGTCCCACCCAATTATTGTCCAATATACCTATAATTTTATACTCTCGGGCAATAAAAGTTTACAAAGGTTTGTAGTTTTAATAAGTGTTTTTGAATATTAAGAAGTTTAATCGTTTTTGTCATTTTTGCTATTTATTCTGTACCGAGAAAAAAATGGTTCTATACATACGTAGGGCGACTTTTTATATGTATCTTCAAATTAGAATCGTTATAATGACATTTTTTAAGAAAATATACTATTACATGTCACATATGTCATCGTGATTGTATGTGTCACGTAATATGTATGTCATAGTGATTTTTTATTTATAAAAGAGAAATGTAGTGTTGATGTTTAAATTAAATATATTATTTTCACTAAAAAAAATCCAAACTAACAAAAATATGCCTAACATCAAATTCCAAAAACACCATAATTTCGAAAGCACCTAACCCTTAAACAACCCCGTCAAAACAAACTAACGAAATTGGCAGACGGGGGCCTGGCGGACCTATCTATAAATAGGTACCGGTGCCGCGTCGCACGCACCTTTTAAAGGGTTTGAAGGGTTGTGGAATTAGGTATAGCATTTAAATTGGAATACTAGCAGAGCTAACTGAATTTCTGGGGGTTGGCAAGGGGCGGGACGTTGAGACCGGAACGAGACTGTTAAGACATGTAACAGTTAACCGTCTAGTCATTTACAAGTTAGTTATGTCTGGAATACTATTTATTGGTGACACTAGAATAGGCATATATTTTAATACATAAATGATTTGCGATTAAAACTTTTTAGTACTGGCTATCTGGTGTGCAGTTGTAATTATATTTGCTAGGTTATGTGTGTGGAGATAAATAATACGCTTTAGAGCCTAATGCCACCTGTGTTTATTACTAACTCCCTACGCTAGGTTACATACTGACGCTAAGTTCCTTACATGCTGACAGTGCATATTAATGTATGTCTGTGTGGCCCTGCACAGTTAAGAAAATAAATTGATAAATAAGTACGGTGAAAGAAGCCATTTCTTTTGTGAGCTTTGGTCGAATCTCTAGCAAACCAAACTATCTTTGCGCTGACGCAATATGTCTTTCTCTTTATCTTTTTTTTTGTAGACATCACACCACCCCAGATCTACTAGGATATCCAGCAGCCCTAGGGGTTTTTAGACCGTGAGAGACTTACACGGATGTACTTTAATGTAGGAAACTATAAGGGTAGCTACTCAATATAGCCAATGTGTATAGAAATATTTTTTATACTAGGCATTGGAAAACAAGAAGCGGGATTAAGCTAACAAAATGTCTTGTATGAATTTTCAAAGTTAATAAAATACGACACTCAAATCATGTAAAATTGTAAGATAAACAAAGCCCTTCAGAATCTATAAATAGTCCTTGTTATACAATCTACCTGTTTGTTAGCCTTTTACCCAATTTTCCTCAAAAACACGTGTAAAGTCTAAGTAATTACATTTTTTTGTAGTTGTACGTATTTTTGTAATACTTTTCCCTTTGAAATCAAACGCGAAATACGTTTTGAGGGATTGAGTGAAAGTAAATAAGCATAACACTTCTTTCCGTTTCGTCGAACAAAATATTAAGATCTGAATAATATTTCTTTCGATGAATTCTTGGAATTTAACACCTTAATCATAAAGATTTAGAGACCTTTTTTGATTTCACGATTTAAGCGCATCTTAACGGAGTGGAAACCGGATTGATTGATTGGAAATTTTCGTAGAAAAATTGCTGTGATTTTAGTTTACATATTATTATTTCTTAATAATTTCCAGTTTAATATTCACCACACTATGCATTGTAGATGTAAGCTAAAACAATACGGACTCTTAATTTTATCAAGTTACGTTCTTACAAAATTCTTCTTCGTCATATTATTAAACCCACACCTTATAAAAGAATTTTTCGACGAATTACGATTGGACAAAAAATATTTGAAATCAAAAATGATCCCTAAAAATAGCCATAATAAATCTGACACCCCTACTATCATGGCAGACGAATAAATAAAAAAAAACAAAACACGATCGACCGCTGAAATGCAACGTTATTAAGAGCGACACTCAATACCAATCCAATCTCGATAAAGTTAGGTGGAGAGTGGCTTCGACGTTACGTGTCATACGTGATCTAACTTTGGGAAATTCCCCCCCACTTTTGGGCGAAATTTCTTCCATTTTGCGAATCGAACTTCCATTTCGCATCGTTTAAATATTAAATCAAACTTGTGACGTAAGTCAAACGTGCGTGTGGGAGACGATAAAGTGAACCGGCGGGGCTAGACAATAACTGAATGTCAAACAATAAATTGCCTGACAAATATTTTTATGGCTCCCCTACTACAGCAGCTATTGGTTGGATGTCACTCCTATTTTTGTGTCCAGATATTTTTGTAACAACTGTATATGTATTCGATGAACAATTTTAAATGATAAATATTTTCAAATACCTGTACGTTTATTTTTTACGATCGTCTAATGTTTTTGTGAGTGAGACAGTCGTTTGGACTATCATCAATTTTTACCTGTGTGTAAGGTGTCTTTTAGTACCTTCAAGCCACCACGGATGGGGCCGTCTACGTCTAGCTGAAGTTGCAGTTGTAAGCGCAATAATGTATCCGCCCAGTCCGACTCGAAAAAGGAGAAGGAACAGGGTAATTATTATCAGGTAAGAGTCTGACACTCCCTCGCACCCTACGAATTTTATTTTGTGATTTTCTATCTCAAAAAAAGATCCTACTTATATACATATTTACGAACTTAATTTAAATATTTTTTTACTTTATTTTAATATCGCAAAATTTAATAAATAAATCATTTAAATTTTTGTAGAATCCGAATGAATATTATTAGTCATTGTAACAGTTGAATGATTACCATTTTGTAATAAAAGGGCGAATTATAATCAAACAATAAAATTAATAACTAATAATCATAGTTGCTCATTTCTGTCTTTAGATAGGTGAAATCAAATAATAAATTAAACAATTAATTGTATTAATTGAAATCAAACCTTCTTCGAATCAATTTCGATCGATTCTGTTTTGGCATATCATGGATTTGTAAGTCGAAAATGTATGTTTTTGTATTGTATTGTCTCTTTTTTCTGCTAAAGCAATGTTAACGGTTTCAGTTTGATTAGTTTTACCTATTCTCTCGAAGAAAGAATATGTATCTTTATATTTAAATAACAATAATAATACATATACATTCCAAACTATTGTATCTGTTAACATAAGTCACTCAAAAATCGACCCTATTATCCAAACTAAATTAGGCGATTTTGCATAAATATTTACTCTCATTCCATGCGGTTCAATTTCGTTCATCATTCAGAAATCATTGTGAATTCCCTAATATGCATGAGGGCAATCAGAAGGGCTTAGGGCTTGCCTTCGCAGAAATCTGTGGTATTAAAGAAAAAAATCTGAATAAACCGGCAAGAATGTAGGTTCTGTAAGCCTATTCTAAATCTCTAAGGCTGAAATGAAACTTTTTCTTTTAAATGTATGGAATATTATTTTGTTATTTCCAATGTTTTTAGAAATGAGTTCATTTAGGTTATTTTCAAATGAAATATTGCTTAACATGAAACTGCGAAGGAAATTATTGAAGAAGCTTATCGGGGTTGTGTTAAGTCAGTAAGAATCAGACCTCTCACCGGACCCTGGGTGAGAGAAATCATTTAATAATTTTCACCCCTAAATAAAAACAAAAAGAAAAATATTTCACGCAGTTTTTTGCTAAGTCATTGTAGTTAACCTGTTGAACTAAAGTTTGCTGATGTATTACCTATTCCAGACAATAATACATGTATCTCTGTAACAGTTTTCATCAAAATCCGTTCCTTCAGTAGATTTGACACGAAAGAAAACTTAAAAACATGAAATTATATTTGAAGGTGTTAGTGTTTTTACAACAATCGCGTTCATCGTTTTCCATGTCGACAAAGGAAGGAAAATTCTTTGAAATATTTACTTACATAATTATTATAGCGTAAAGCTATAAAAATTTCTAACAGCAAAAACTCACAATCGACGCAATTAAAATAAAAAGTTTAAAAACAACAATAACTTAAAAATACAAACAAAAATATGAAGAGAGATGTCATTAAGATAATACTGAGTTGAAAATCCTTGAATCCCTGTGAACAGCCGCTGAGCTACTTGACACATACAAAGCACTCTCCAATTTGTTGCAAACTCGGTTTCTGAGTCCGTTTCTGCTGTATTGAATAAAATACATATACTAGGCTTTACCTGTGACTTTCGTCAAATTTATGCATATAATAAAAAAGAATCCGGCGTACTGAAACTCATTTAATCTCATAATAATATCTTTAAACGTGCAATTCTTATAGGCTAATTATTTGAAAATAAATATTGACTAATAACAAAAAAAATTGCTAAATAAAAAATATTTAAACGATGTCTTATCTTTAGTAACCATTGTTCGGCTCTGTTGGCTACCGAGCTGTGTGTGTGTGTGTGAGAGAAGTGCGGGAGAGCCATGCTTCGGCACGAATGGGTCGGCTCGACCGGAGTGATACCACGGCCTCACAGAAAACCGGCGTGAAACAACCACAGCGTTGTGTTTCGATGTGTGAATGAGGTTACCGGAGGCCCGATCCTTCCCCTCCCTCAATCCCTAAATCTCTAAATCTCTAAATCTCTAATCCCTAATCCCGGGCACGGCAGCTTCGGTAGGTTCCTGTTTCGGATCCAGCGGAAGGAAACGCCCGAGTGTCGTCATTGCGAGGACCACCTAGAGGATACGGTGGAGCATACGGTGACGGTATGCCCTGCCTGGGCTGAGCACCGCCGTGTCCTCAGGGAAGTGATCGCACCGCCGTGACCTTTCGCGCCCGGCCTTAGTCGAGGCCATGGTGCGGAGTGAGAGGAACTGGGACGCCGTTGCCTCCTTCTGTGAAGCAGTTACGCCCGCAAAGAGAGAAGCAGCCCGCGTGAGGGAGCAATCCTCCTACTCACGCCTCAGCCGCCGCAACAGGCGACACTACTGACGTCGGGGATCAAGGGACGATCTCCGGCCACCGTAAGTGCGGGTCTGCGGTCGGCGAGTAAGGGTAGCCCGCCGCCTGACCAGAACCAGACCCGAGCGTACGGCGCGTAGCATTCCGCGCGCTCCTCAAAGAGCCAATAGACCTTTGGTTAAGTTCAATGAGTCACCGCGGCCTCGGCCTCGGCCCAGAGCAGAAGAAGGAACGGGGGGGGGTTAGTCAGTAAGAGACTGACACACTCTCTCGCCTAACCCTGGGCGAAAGAAGTCATTTGATGATTTTCACCTGACAAAAAAAGGCTATAAAATATCACGCTACAATTTGTAGCGAGCGAAACCGCGCGACAGAAGCTAGTATTCTATAAAAATAAACAATAAATGGAAAAGTAGGTGACTACAAACCAGAAAGATTATTTTAATATATTAAATTTTTTGGATAAGTAGGTGTTCTTACGCGCTACAACCTTACATATTCTAAGTATAAAATTGCTTATTCAAAGTTTTAATCCAGGATATAACCGGTCTGTGCTCTTCATCTCAACGTCTAAACTTTAATATCTAGTATCACAATATTTATATAAGCTTTAGCATAATTTATTTTTTATGATACGTCATTACTCTTTTTAATATCTAAAATTGTAAATAGAACTATAAATATATTTTAATTGCTTGTCGAGGTGGCCTGAAGACGTGGTGGCCTGGAGTCACGGTGGCCTAGAAGTTAAAGGGCCAGCTTCTCATGCATGATGCTGGTTCGGAACCTGGCAACACTAATGTGACTTGACCTGACACACCTGGCAGTAGGCACCAATGTGACGTTTTCCGATTTATATGTACTTTCTATGATTATAGTAAGGAACTGGACTTATAATTTCTAAATACAACTTTTAAATCGCCAATCCGCCTTGAACAAGCGTGGTGATAATGCTCAAACCTTCTCCGTATGAGAAGAGGCTTTGCTCAGCAGTGGGCACTTCTAAGTTTATGATGATGAAGATTTTAATTGTAATAATTTATTAATTAAAAGAAAACGGCACCATCTCGCTCGGCCCGACATTGCTAGTAATGGCCCCTAGCGTGAATTTAAAGAAATAGTCTTGATAAGAAATAGTAAGTAAAAGCAATAGATAGTAAGAACTTGTAAAAAAAACAATGCCTGGTTACTTTGTCAAACAGTTCCGTAATAGGTTAAACACGATTTCAATATTTATTCATGCTAAATAGAATTGCCTATGAAGAGAAAAAAAAGTAAATTGACGCACATAAGAATTATCACGTTATCGACAACAATTTATGTTATGATTATTATTGTGTCTATAACAAACGGACAAACATATCAATTTACTTGGCTCTTCGTGGAACTCGATGTGGATTTAATTACAATATAAATATTAAGTTCAAATATTTATTTTCAGTCTGCGTTGGTTTAAGGTTGTTCAATCCTTAGTATTAGGTATTTGTTTATGTTTGAGTTTATTCTGTTATTGCGAACATCAAAATAAATGGTTTCTATTAAATAACTGGCCTTTTGTGTTGTATGTTATGTAAGTATCGTCGTGGAAGTAGGTAGGTAAATAGGTAGATATAATAACAAATTATATATAGACAACAAGCCTTTTTCTATGGCCTACATATAGAATCCTTTAAGCTATGGCCTCCAACCCGACTGCAAAACTAAGTGTAGATAAGCCGAAGAGTGAGATGCTTCAGCACGAACGGCTCAACTGGAGTGATATCACATCCATGTGTTTCACCGCGTAAGTAAAAATCCCAGGCCCCTGACAACTCACAAAAGCACAGCAACGCACTAGTAATTTCTTTGGTATTGTAAGTATAGGGCTCTGTTTGCTTACCATCAGGTCGTTTTAGCAGGCACTTTTGCTCTTTTGCCGACCTATCCCGTAAAAAGCGTAGATATTACTGTATGTATATGTCGCAATCGAATCGTCATTGGAACGTCTTGAGAGGCAGCCGGCCAGTACCTTTTTTCGAATTTTAAACGGTCGCGCGTTTCTATAGCAACCATCGTAATAAAGACGTCACCTGAAAGGCTTACCTTCGCAACTTATTAATTGGAAGAACAGGACCGAGCTGAATTGGTCGTTCCAACATCATCCACAGTGACGCCCGTAGAAAAATAAAGAAGAATGGACCCTACCGAAGACATTAAATTTGCTCCATTTCGTCATATACATATATGTAAATATTATTATATATACATAATTATCGTATGTAGGTAAAACAGTCGCATAGGCACGCCAAAAACGACAAGGCGTTGTTAAATAAAGAAAAATGTTTTATTTTTAGTGCAGGTGTACTGGTTTTGCCTGGATGAAGTGTGCAAGAACAACTCTTTGTGTGATCCACAAATTGTTGTTCTAACCGCACCAACTACACAGGAGTAAAACTTAGAGTAGGGATTTTTTTTAAAAGAAAAGCACAATAATATACGATCCAAACTAATATTATAAACTCGAAAGTTACTCTATCTGTCTGTGTCTTTTCTTCTCGCCTAAACTACTGAACCGATTTCTGTGTAATTTGGTACAGATATAGTTTGCAACTCGAGAAAACGATAATAAACAAAAATCAACGGGAAGTCACTATTTCACGCGAACTAAGTCACGGGCATAAGCTAGTGTGATATATATTATGTTCAGGAGATTTTATTGTTATGATAAGATTTCTTATTTAAAAAAATATAACTGTCATAAGATTTTATAAGCCACTCATTCATTTTAGAACCAATTATCTCTGCATTTCAAACAATATGATGCTCGTTTTGAATACAAAACGTTTATTTTCAATTGTTCGTTTGTAATTAATGTTTAAAATCACCTAGGTCACTGTCATTGATATTAAATTCAATTTAGGCTTGAAAGGGCTCGTAATATTAATTAAGTTTAATGATCCTATGTTCAACTATTAATATTATTATATTAAAAATATGATAATTGATTTGTGTTGATGAGAATAAAACTCGTGGTGCCTCGATGGAGCGTATTTGAAACCTGGCAAGTACGAATATGATTTTATCCGTACATAGCAATACAATCACAGTCAAAATAGGTACTGTTTTATTATACCTAATGAGGATGTGACACATGTCACATACCGAGCACGCCAGCGATAGCACCTACCAATATACTTCTGAATTTTCCATAAAAGTATGTAGTCCTTTTTAATATCTTCAAAGATTGTAGTAAATAAAGAATATTTAAAAAAAAAACATAGAATGTATTTATGATCTTATTTAGACACCACTTATTGTGGGGAAAATTATCGATCGACTTCTCTCGCCCGGTAAGGCTTTCGCCGTACCCTGGGGAGTGTTAGAGTTTTTCTGACTAAAAACCCCGTTCATTCTTTTGCTGCAGGCTGGGGCCGCGATATATTATTGCACTTGCAACCAGCTATTGGGCCTCCTTAGTGGTCGTCTAATAGGTCCTTGAAGCTCGTATGGAAAGCTACGTGCCTAACGCTCAGGTCTGGTTCTGGTTAGGCAGCGTGCTACCATTGTCCACCGTACAAAAAAGCTTTGTTTTTGTCACAGTAAAATCATCAAATGACTTCTCCCGTTCTGGGTTTTTTTTTGTTTTTTTTTTGTGAGGGGAAAATCATCATATGACTTCTCCCGCCCAGGGCCGGGCAGGAGGGAGTGTCAGACTCTTACTGACTAAAAACCCCCCTGTTCCTTCTCCTGCTCTGTGCCGAGGTCGCGGTGCCTCATTGCGCTTACCCCGCAACCCCGGCTGAACATCAGCCCTTTAGGGCCCCATCTGTGGTGGTCTAATGGCTCTTTGAGGCGCGCGCGGAACGCTACGCGCCGTACGCTCGGGCTGGTTCTGGTCGGGCGGCGAGCTGCCCTTACTCGCCAACCGCAGGCCCGTGCTTACGGGGGCCGGAGATCTTCCCTTGATCCCCGACGCCCGTAGTGTCGCCAGTTGCGGCTGCTGGGGCGTGAGGAGGAGGATTGCTCCCTCGCGCGGGCCGCCTCTCTCTTTGCGATCATGACTGCTTCACAAAAGGAGGAGACGGCGTCCCAGTTCCTCTCACTCCGCACCATGGCCTCGACTAAGGCCGGGCGCGAGAGGTCGCTGCCGCCGATCACTTCCCTGAGGATACGGCGGTGCTCAGCCCAGGCAGGGCATACCGCTACCGTATGCTCCACCGTATCCTCTAGGTGGTCCTCACAATGACGACACTCGGGCGTTTCCTCCCGCTGGATCCGAAACAGGAACCTTCCGAAGCTGCCGTGCCCGGTAAGCACCTGCGTCAGACGGAAGGTGAGGACGCCGTGGCGTCTCTCAAGCCACTCCTCAAAGAGGGGTCTTACCGCTGCTATAGTAGCGTGCCCGGCCCTCGGTTGCGACAGTCGCTGCTTCCACTCAGCCATGAGATCTCGCCGGAGCTCATTCCGCCACGCACTAATTTGGCGCGGCAGAGGATATTCGCCCCGGCGACGCGCGTCTGCGCGCAAACTGTAGACGCGCGCAAGTGCCTTCGCTTCTAGATCCCACGGCGGTGATCCGGCAAGGAGGTTCGCCGCCTCCCCGGAGATCGTGCGATATCCGCGGATTATTCGGATGGCCATGACCCTCTGGGACGCGACCAGCGTACGTGCCGGCCGCCGCTTCAAGTCCGGCGCCCACACAGGGGCACCGTAGAGGGCCATGGATCGCACAATCCCCATATACAACCTCCGGCAGGAGGCGTTTGGCCCCTCGAGGTTGGGAAGGAGCCGCTTGAGCGCGGCCCCAGACCGTTCCAACTTAGGGGCCAAACGACGAAAATGCTCTGTGAAGTTCCATCGGCTGTCGAGGAAGAGACCCAGGTACTTCATCGCCGAGTCGACGCCGATGGTAACTCCTCCTGCCGTTATTTGGGACCCACCTAGAGGTGGCGCGTTCCGACGGCCATAGAAACACATGGCCTCGGACTTGTGGAGCGCCACCTCGAGTCCCAACTGCCTGGATCCTTGCAACGTCTGTCGCAACCGCTTGTGACATCAGGTCGGCCGCCGCCTGATGCGACCTCCCGTTCGCCAGCACCAGCGTGTCGTCAGCATAACAGACAATGCTGACGCTGCTCGGGAGGTCGGTGCGTAGCACCCAATCGTACCCGATGTTCCACAGGAGAGGTCCCAGGACCGATCCCTGTGGGACACCGCGGGACACCTCTCGCCGATTCCACACGCCCCGGTGACCGGGGTAGATGACGCATCTGTCCGTCAAGTAAGCCTCGACTACACGACGGAGATAGGCAGGCACTCGGTGATACCGGAGTGCCTCCAGATTGCAGCTCCATGCGGCCGGTACACGGACGGAGAGTCCGCAGGACGCCCCGGCTTCTTCACGAGGACCAGTTTACCCGTCTTCTACGACAGCGGAAACTGGCCCCTCTCCAAGCATGCGCTGAAAAGACCAATTAGTCGAGGCCTGAGAGCCTCCGAAGCCAGGACCCAAACCTTGGCATGCAGCCCGTCAGGTCCTGGGGCGGTGTTCTTGCCGCTCAGCCGGCGTACCGCCACCCTCAAATCTACCTCGGTCACTTCCGGAGCGGATTCACCGTCGTCGTCATTGTAGCCCGCGTTGGGCACCGCAGGGGGTGGAGACATAGCCGGAGGCGTGTAACCCATCTGTGGTCGGGGGAATAGCGCCCCAACCACTTCGTCCACGACCTCCGGCCGGAGACTCTGAGTCAGTGGGGGCGCCCAGGTGCGGAGCTTATCACGCACCATCCGGTAGGGTCTCTGCTCAGAGTCTCCAACATCTCCTCGCGGGCCCGATCTTTGGCCCGCCGGATCTCCACCCTGAGGGTTGCCTTCGCCGCCCTGTACTCCTCGTATAGTTCCGCCTCTCTGGTTTCAGCGTGCGGAGGGCGGATACGGAGCTTGCGGTGCCTGGTGTATCGGCGTCGCGCCGCGGTGCACTCACCGCGCAGGTCTGCCAATTCCTGCGACCACCAATACACCTGGCGCTTGCGTTGGCACGCCCGGATCCGGGGCATCGCCACGTCGCACATCCGAGACATGGCGTCCTGGAGCCATCTCGCCTCCTCGTTAACGTCGGCAGGCCTGACCGGTGGTATCACCCAGGCCTGCACGACTGCGGCTTCCAGGAAAAGCTCCCGGTCCAGTTGCCTAAGCGCCCAACGCGGGCCACACGGGGCCTGTCTGACCGGCGGGTCTGCGGACTGGAACCGTATATACCGGTGGTCCGAGAACGTCTCCACCTCCTCCATGACGCGCCAGTCGACAACGCGCGATGACAGATTGGGGCTAACAAACGAAATGTCCACCACTGACTCGCCCCGCATCCGTATGCACGTGGGGACAGAACCCCGGTTCAGCACGACTAGGCCTGTCTCCAGAGCCCAGTCTTCGACCATCCTACCCCGGGTGTCAGTGATCCGGGAACCCCAAGCCAAATTCTTGGCATTGAAGTCCCCGAGGACCAGCACGGGGAGGGGACGGAACCCGACGACGACGGTGACTAACTCCCTGAGGGAGTTGTGGAACTCGACGAGAGTTCGGTTCGGAGAGAAGTACACGCCCACCACAGCGATCTCTCCGAACCGAGCCGCGACGCAACCCCTGCCTCGCTGAGGCCCCTCGGGGGCTGGGGTACCGGCGGCGGCCGACGAGATGATGGTCACCGAGCCGTCCAGGTCTGACAACCAGTGTTCCCTGGGTGGAACGAAGTACGGCTCGGAGACCACAGCAACATTGATCGACCACTGCGCCATGCTCTGGAGCAGGAGATCCTGAGCAGCGACGCAGTGGTTGATGTTCGCTTGGAGGAGGCGTAATGAAGCCATTACTGACAGTCCATCACGACCTCCTCTCTGGCCACAGCGACAGCATTATACATATAATTGTACTTGTACCTGCAAACCTTATTATAGACGCTGTTGGGTCTCCTCAGTGGTGGTCTAATAGGTATTTTGAGCACGTGTGGAACCTTACATGCGTCACGCTCAGATCTGGACCTAATTGGGCAGCGAGCTACCACTACTCGCCGTACGCAGAAGCTTACGGTGGCAATTACATATATTGCACGTAACAGAAAACAAACAAATTGTATTGTCAATACAACACAAGTTTACCCATAACTTAACTTTACAAACAAAACTAACACAACAACAAGACCTTGAATTTCTCCGCCAAAAATATTAATGGAGGTAACATAATATGAAAATTGTTTCTCGCACCATTCCTACGTACGATAATAATTAATTAATAGACGCTCGTGATAAATTACTGTCGGTTCGTTGTCAGTGCGTGGTATAAATTGTGGCAGTGGTGTGAACACGGAGAAGGATATGTGAATTAATTAGTGGAATGACGTCACAGCTACGCTATTTGCGTCGCGGGAAGTTATTGTGTGACGTCGTGAGATATGTACCCAGTTTATAGGTCAAATAGTGTGGTGTGTGTTTGCTCCTCTTGTTCATAGCTGTAGTGGCAGGTTTTTGTTTATTACATATATTGCGAAGTTTTGAAAAAGAAATCAGGTAACAAACTAACACAGGGTCATACTTTCCATATAAAATATCTAAAAATTATAATCAAATTTGTATTTATTTATTAAAACTTAATTCAATTAAATGTACAGACAGACTTAATACCTTCGGCATTGTCTATTTATTATTTATTTTTGAGAAAACAATTATTAGTAAACAAGCAATGAATAAATTAATTATACATAAAAAAACCAGATTCAATTTCAAAATTGCGATCTCTTCCATTACATAGAAAAGAAGAGAGCACTCAGACTTTACATAAGGACAAGCATGTTCTTATAAAATAAAAAAGAATTCTACAACAAAAGTTTCAAGATTTTCCTTAGAACGTTCAGACACTAGCTAGTAACATAACTATGCATCTTCGGACGGCCGCCCCCGGACACAATCGTAAACATAAAATGTAATACAGGTACAACTATATGCGCGGTCCAAGTCACAAGACACAAGAAATAATTTCAAATAAAGTTAGCATTTGTCCTCGAAAATATTTAAAAAAAGTGTGTATAAGCGGTCCAGTTAACAATACATCCTTTACATAACTTAAACCGATATTTTTTCCGCAAGCACTTACATACGTAGTTGTCGACCTTCTCGCTATTTCTGCTAATATATGAAACACCTGTAGGAATCAAACAATTAAAAACTATGAAAAAATCTCTAAAAAATTTCGAAGTCTATCTGCTAATTTTATCTATAATAATAGATTTTGCATCACATCATACCATAAGCGTCCAATGCTGAGCAAAGGTCTAATCTAACACGGAGAAGATTTAAGCATCAGTCGGCCATCGGCGGATTGACGATCTCAAACTTATAATTAGCATGTTTTGATGTTCATTTCGTTCATTTTTTTTTAGTTTTTTTTTTTTCTTTCGATGACTTCCTACACCGAAGGTATCTTAATAGACTTAGAAAAGGGTTATAATTCAAAATATTGGTACTACCCAGGTTTTGGGTCCGCACCCTCATCCATGAGATACGGCTGACTTGACGTTTCACCATCTGCACTTTATGTTTAAAGACCAATTCGCTACCACTTGTGATTTTCACCAAGCCTTATGTGTGCAGGTGTTGGGCAGAGTTTTACGTGAGTAGTTTACTGAAGAAATCACGCCGGCCACGGTCGGTGGCGCATTTAAACACGACACTTGTCGTCCACATCGCTACCTAGTACAACATACTAAATAAGTTCTGAACTTTGTTCCGCCACAATGTAATTTTGTGGCAAATTTTAGTGGTTATAATTATATGAAGTTTAATTGGCAATTACTACCGACTTGTTAACGACTAATATAGTAAAACTATAGTGATATTGGTATCGTATTTCTATTTAAGCACAACACATAAATGTACCTAAATAGTTTTCTAGGATCCAGTTACGCAGAATATTGATTTCACATGTAAAATATGTAAATAAATAGTAAAATTTTAAGACACCTACACATTAATTACCCATTTATAAATTAACCTACTTTTAAGCAATTTCTATTTAATAAAATTTACAAAACAGTCATGTACCGTCAACAGTTCGAAAAAACATAGTTTAGTTTCTTTCTTTAACTTCAGAAAAACAAAGAATTTGAGGAATCCGTACCAACCCCACGCAATTATTCCTCACCTTTCTCACAAAGCAAAGAAAAAAGGCTAGAATGACTCCCCAGTTTTAAATACCTACATAGTACCATTAAGATAGTATACAAACTTTTTTCTTTTTTTAAACTCCAAGGTTTTGCTCGCCATGATTAAAAAAAACAAACAAACGAAAAGAATTTTTGAAAAAGGAATTCAAATTTAGAATTCAAAAAGTTTGCTAAGTCAGAAAGTAGGTATAGCTGTACAATAAGATCATTAGAAAACAAATTCAACGAACCATTTTTTTCCTCCCAGTAAAGTTGAAAGGGAAGTTTTTGAATAAAAATACCTACTTTACCATGAACTTGCCATCGCTTTCCATTTGAATGTAGTCAAACAAATGAGCTTGTATTTTAAGAGATCAAGCATCAAGATGGAGCGGGAACAGGGAAAATTTAGATGATAAAAAACAAATTGAAATTGTGACCTTTATTCAGATTAGATTTTCCATTACGAGGGTTTTTTTGTAAGAAAAAGATTATAGTATTCTTACACGGTTAAAGAGTTCTCAAGCTCGTCGAATATCTTTCATACCTGACTGGTTTTAATGAAATAAAAATTGTGTATATATTCAAGCGAATATCAAAGGTAGGCAAGTTATTTTTCTGCCATGAAATAAATAAAATAACCCGTTTAAGATCAAATGTTGTAAAATTCGGATTATTTCTTTTATTTTTTACCTACATACAACCAAAAAAGAATCTCTGTGTTTAAATAAAAACAAATATAAATATCAACCATCATCGGCTACGCCAGCGTAGCACGCGTAGCAGAATCCTACGCCGTAGCACTTCACTCTTTACATAAACGTCATTTTAAAACTAAAACAGTAAATATCACAAAACTATTATATCCACTTAAAAAAACAATTCCCAAACATACCTAATACCATACAATACATCAAAAGCAGAGTAATTTCAACGCAAACCGCAGAACTAGGTCGTACAAATGTAAGCACTCATCACAAAAACAATACAGCTGGTAAGCAGGTGACATTACGCATGACACACGCCCGTATTTACAACGGCGTAAGCAAGTGCCGTGATTTTCATAATAAAAACAGTACGCCAATGGCAGGACAAAGGGCGATGACTGGCGACGCGCGAAAGCCTCTCGCAGAATACGTAACCAGATAATCCTTTATGCTTTCAAAATGATATTTTGTATGGATGTAGGTTTGTGTGCAGGGTGAAGTTCCGAGTTTCATATGAAAATTTTTGCTGTACATTTTTTAGCTAGACGTATCGTAGTTTAAATTGATTTCTGTTCGTCATACGATTTCTGTCTTCAGTTTATACTCAATAATAGTTTTTGTGTTACTTTTTTTTAAGCCCCAAAATTGTTATGGAACAGACATTAAGATTAATCTAGCTATAAAAAATCAAAATGGCTCTGTTTAAATTTTCAATTCGTATACTTTGAAAATGGTGGCCACAAGCCTGCGTCATTGTTAAAAACGATTGTGGAACTAAATCTCACACCCTGTATATACATATATACGCACGGATGAATATCGTTTTTGTACTTTCAACTTGTCCAAAACTCTCGGTTTTTATTCTGGCATATACATACATATGTGTCTGCCTGTGATTTACAGCACAGTATTTATTAATAGACAAACGAATCGATTTGTCTTTGTTTTATTATAAAATATATTACAGATTCAGTTCAGAAAAGAAATACACTAATTTTTAAAGTATTTAATTACTATTTTTTCATATTTGGAGACCTAGGTGAGTAGAAAAAAGTAAATATAACTTCGTACATTACGAGTCTTTAGGTATATGTGAATTTCCATATCCCCATGTATAGTTTTTAATAAAGGTTCATGTGTACCATTATATATCATACCATATCTGGCTTCATTATTTTATCCATAGTTTGAAAGAGGCTACTTATAAGGTTTCAAAATGTACTTCAAATTAATAAGTAAACGTAGATAAAACCAAAAGTAAAAGAAGTTTGGAATCCACCTCAGTTTGACGGTTGGCGCAATAGCTGCGATACGATTTGCGGGTTCGATTACTTTACAAAACAACTTTTGTGCGATCCACAAATAGTTGCTCCGCGTCTAGGTGCGGCATGCATGTGAATTTATGTGTATTTTAACGCACGCACGACAAAAGTCTAATTCTAGTATCGGCTCTAAGGCAACGGAAAAAAAACTAACTATCTGGTGATATTAGTTCGAGGTGTAGTGGTCATATCCAGTTGGACCAAGGCTATTGACCTTAGCTACTGATGTTTTTTGTAAACGAATAATATCTTTACCTTCTTCTTTTCAATAAACGTGTTCTCTGGTTATCAAAAGCGATTTCTTTAGTTTGCCAAAAAACCCAAGCATACTCCGCGCGTGCCTCAAAGTGCCTAGACCATCACAGATGAGGTCCAACAGAGGTGACGTTTAGCCAGTGTTGCAGTGTAAGCCCAATGAGGTACCGCGGTCTCGGCCTAGAGCAGGAGCAGGAACAGGGAGGGTTTTTAATTTATAAGAGTCTGACACTCCGTCACGCATCGCCCTTAGGCGAGGGAAGACAATTGATGATTTTCGCCACACAAGAAAAGTGTCTTTACACGCCTATTTTCTGTGGGGTCATGGTATCAGTCGAGCCAGTCCATTCATGCCGAAGCATGGCTCTCCTACATTTGAACTAACTAGATTTGCAGAGACGTGGTTACCTACATACATATACCTCTACGTACTCGCTTTTTGCATAGCAAAGGCCAGTTAACGTCCTGCTAAGTTAAATATCCCAGTGTTTAAAGTGGTTAACCGCAGCAGTTCAACGGCATTTGAACTAACGTTTAACCAATGACGTACTTTGATGAGATTTGTATAACAAAAGGGACTTGAATTATAATTGTTGAAGATATTACTACTAAAAAATCAAGAGTAAACTTGATTTTTTTTTCTACTTGAGCTAGCCGTAGAAATTCCATCCTACTTATTATATCCTAATATTTTAAGTGCAAAATCAAATCTATGAATATGGATCCAGGAAACGCGGCCTCAGTCACAAACTTTACTATTTCACTCTTTCGATGCTTTTTTACGTAAAAATACTGTAGTGATCCGACCGAAACCTGTATGAAATTATACATTGGCTATTTCTTATTCAAGGTAACGTGGGCGGAGCGGCTGGCAGAAGTTCGTTTTAATTATTAATGTGAACTTTTCTTAGTTTATAATAATCTATATACATACATATATAAATCAATCTCACTTTTCATTGTCATGGTATAACTAAACAATGCCTTTACCCATTTGGCTAATTTTGGTCCTGAATTATTCGTGAAAGTCCAGAGAAGGTTTGTACCTACATAAAGAAATTAAAAAATCTAGAAAACATGTAAAATCGACATCCACACTGGCGGGCGACCGCTAGTTAATTTATATGTGTATGTATAATTGTGACAAGTGCAAGATCTGATATGAATGAAGCAGTTAATTAAATTTGTGTGCAAGTACATGCAAGTCTGTTTTGTTAACATTATAAATAAATAAATTAATAGAAACAGATACAGGTGATTATTAGACACAGTATTAGACTTTATGTTGTTTATTATTTAAGTTCTATGAGATACTTTTATGTTTATCATTTATCTGTTCGGACTAGTACAAAAAAGAAAACAATTTATATAAAGAGCACCATCGAGTAATTTCCACCAACATAAAGCATTCACAAACGTATTTCCTTCATGAATGCAAAATGGACTGTCATAACTGTGAACTGTTGACTCTACTTGCTTAAGAAAGAATATTAGCACCTCTGAACTCGCCCCCGTCTTTTTATACCCGATTAGTATTCTCTCAGCGACCGTGCGCTGGACGGTAATAACTATACATTTTTATTATACACTATTCAATTCACTTTATGTGACTGGTCTGCGAGTTTCTTGATCTTTGAACGCATTGAATAAGAAATACAGAGGTACAAAAAGTTTGTACAGTTTTTAAAAGGAATTAAAAATAATAAGGAAAGAAATTAAGTATACTGAAATCTATGTACTCGTTATAATCAATTTGGTATATTTGTTCTATGCTATTTTAATTTAACTTAAGAAATTTGACTGTATTAAAAGTATAACAATAGGTACGCCAAGTTTCAATCTAGGTGACTAATTACATGAAAACTGAAAAGCGCACATATGTAGCTGAAACGTATTTCCTGCCAGTTTTACTATGAGTGCTGTGTAATGAAAATCGAGCCTTGTACCATGGATGATACCTCAGGCTATCATTAATGAAAAATTTTCATGGAAACAAATAAGTTTGCAAGAGCTAACCTTCTATACGAACGAGTCGGCTCAACCAGCCTGTCAGAAATCCGGAGTGAAACAACCACAGCGTTGTGTTTCGCCTTGTGAGTAAGGTGACCGAAGGCCTAATTCTTTCTCTTCCCTTTCTATCCCTAAAATCCCTGAAACCCTAATACGTATCGTAACCCCTCTGGTGTTGGACGTCTATAGATTCCGTCGATTGCTTACCATCAGGTAATTCGTCTGCACAGGAAAAAAATATCACAGGAATAAAAAACATTACATTGCATAAATTAGTCAAGTAGGAAAAAAAGCAAAACAAATCCAGTCCAATCACGTAATGACCCTCTTTATACCCTATGTCATCCACTGCCCACGGTGTACAACACAGAATGTTGATCTTCTTTTTCTACTTGTACTGTGACAAAGGTGTGTTCCTATAAGCGGCAATAATGTTTCCGTAATGATCAATTACTAGCGTTATTGTACCTTCATTATACCCAGTATAGGAAAGAAATAAGAAAACTTAGAGGTGTTCCACGTATATAAGAGTGTCCGAAGGTAAACTCTCGGGTAAACTCATGTCCAAGTCATAATTATGTGCGATTGTTTTTTGTCAATTCTTTCTTTTATTATGGTGATAGACTGTTAATTGGGTTGCATTTCTTAGGGTCCGCAATGATACCTTTGAATTATTTTGTGATCCGCGTTAAGACTTAATTTTTTTTTTACATCAAACTCATAAATTTTTTATCTATGAATAGATCTTCAAAAACAATAATGAGGATTGTTTTTTCTCAATTGAATATTTTGCATACCTTATTTACACGATAAAAAATATCTGAAAATAAAGTAAAATTCGTACTTAATTAACTTATTGTTTTATTAAAACTGGTTCAGTAGTTTTCATTATTTCGACTCTGAAGTTTAAAAAAAAACAGTGCTGTGTAAACGCTCTTTACTAATGGGAAGTTAAGTTTTGGCTTCTGAATACCACGTAACAACCTATACCCACCTATCTACCTACACCTATGTTAATTACATGCATTACCAACCAAAATTTATTACTCCAATCTCATGATACTTTTCCTTTTGTGAAGTGTTTTAAAACTCAAACTTGTGGATTCGGAAAACAAAATACTGCAAAAGGTTTAACCCTAAAAATTTCACAAAATATTAGATTACACTCAATGTCCAAATTATCTAACAAAACAAGTACGAAAATCAGAACGCAAAACTAGCAACACCATCCGACGGTGGGCAATAATTTAATCCGGAACACACCTAATTAACATTGTATCCCCGAATTATCAAATTACATCAAAACTAACTAAATGATCATTTGATATAGTTAAACTGAGTAACCGTTGGTTTTGCTGTAACTAAAACCATGGTTCGTGTTACTCATTTGACGTAAAGTAAACACAAACTACATTCAACTAATTAGTGTGTGCAGTTGTTATTGAATAATGAACCCTAATGATATTTAAATAGTGTACGTTTGATCATCGATGTTATTGGTTACTGATGTCGAATAATACTGTTAGTGTCCAAATGATGTAATTCGATATGAAATTAAAAACTTTTACCAATGTCAATATAATTATGTTATGTTAAATCAGAGCTCACATATGTTGTTGATAGATTTTTTTTTGGGTTGAGGTTTGCTCAGTCCATGCATATAAAATGTTATTATTCTCTTCAAGAATTCCAATTTGGAAATTTGTTTGTTGACAATTAGTATACATTCAGTCAACAAAGTATCGGGAATGAATGTTTTTCGAATTTTAATTTTTTTTTGTTGTTGTTAGATTGGCATAACTGTTTTCCATTTTGGCGCGGAATTTGAGTTGCATCTGTTATTTATATTAAAAACAGTGCTGTTTTTAGTTTTATAATATCTAGTGTGTATTGCGAATTTCAAAATGGACAAAAACATCGAACAAAGAGTTTGTCTTAAATTTTGCATCGCCAATGAAATTTCGTGTTCGGAGGCACTCAAAATGTTACAGAAGGCTTACGGTGAATCGACTTTATCAAAAACACGTGCTTATGAGTGGTACAAAGCGTTCAAAAGCGGTCGAGATGTGATCGAAGATTTGCCTCGTTCTAGTAGGCCATCAACGTCTGCAACTGAAGTTAACATCACAAAAGTGAAGAAAATAGTGACTGAAAATCCTCATTCAAGTTTGAGAGAGATGGCCGCCGAACTTTCTGTATCTCACGAGTCGATCCGTACCATTTTAACAAATAATTTGGGTATGAAACGTGTTGCCGCTCGGCTAGTCCCAAAAGACCTGAATTTTCTTCAAAAACTAAATCGCATGAAAGTCGCTGAGGACATGCTAGAACGAGTCAATACCGACCCAACATTCATGAAACGCATTGTTACTGGTGACGAGACGTGGGTTTACGAGTTTGACATGCAAACTAGTCAACAAGCTTCGGAATGGCGCCTTCCAATTGAACCAAAACCGAAAATACCACGTCAAAGTCGATCAAAAGTCAAAGTCATGTTGACTGTTTTCTTTGACTATCGCGGTGTTGTGCACTCAGAATTCTTGCCCGAAGATCAAACGGTAAATAAAGAATATTATTTGAGCATTATGCGGCGTTTAAGAGAACAAATTCGACGAAAAAGGCCAGAAATGTGGAAAGCAAATTCTTGGATTTTGCATCACGATAATGCGCCTTCGCACAAGGCCATCATTGTAAACGATTTTTTGTCCAAACACTCAACAACACCATCGAGCAGCCACCATATTCACCAGATATGGCTCCAGCCGACTTCTTTCTTTTTCCCACACTCAAATTACCCCTTCGTGGAACCCGTTTTCAATCGTTAGAAGACATAAAGGAGAAGTCGCGGCGAGCACTAAACTCAATTCCGGAAACAGCGTATAAAAAAGTTTCGATGATTGGATTATTCGTTGGCGTAAGTGTATCGTTTCTGAAGGAGCATACTTTGAAGGTGATAAAATACCAGCCGACTTCTTTCTTTTTCCCACACTCAAATTACCCCTTCGTGGCACCCGTTTTCAATCGTTAGAAGACATAAAGGAGAATTCGCGACGAGCACTGAACTCAATTCCAGAAACAGCGTTTAAAAGAGGTTTCGATAATTGGATTATTCGTTGGCGTAAGTGTATCGTTTCTGAAGGAGCATACTTTGAAGGTGATAAAATAAATTTAGATGAATAACAAACATTTTGTGTATTATTGACTTTTTCCCGGTACTTTCTTGACAGAGTAGTATATGTATATCATACATCATAATATTAGTACGTAAGTTTTTCAACTTCGGTATAAGAATGGTTCATAATTGATCATCAGCCTGATCCTGTCCACTGCTGGACATTGGCCTCCCCATTGCACGCCACTGAGCTCGATGTTCAGCTCTTCTCATCCAACCACTGCCACCCAGCGGATAATGTCAGTCAAAGTTTGAAGCAATCACTACGCCAATAATACACGAAAACCAAATACAAAATAGTTGCAACTAATACCCTACACGAAGAAAATTATCCTTTACACATTTTATGAACTTACAACGAGCACTTACAAAACTTTGTGGCGAAATTCGAAACGAAACACAGTATTATAGCACAGCCACTAACTAAATAAGCACAAGAGTCGTATAACACAATAAACATACAAACAGTCCGACCCTCGAGAAATAACCGGTTAACCAACCACAAAAAGAAGAACAATCCACACAGATTGTTTCACCCGCAAAGTACCTACAGGAACACAGAGAAAAATTAAAAATACTTCCACTTTTCCAGCTTAGTTTCCAGTTTCGAGTTTACATAGCAAAATAAAGCTCCGAAGAGCCACATTTAAGACGACCAGCTTATAAAGAGAATTAAGAGTTTTCAAGTTTTTTCATTACAGTTGCCAAGTATTTCTTTGTACCTGAACTCGAATTGCAATTAACGTACATTGCTGGCTTCGTACTAATCTCTTGTCTGCGTCACTTGAACGGGGCCCGTAATGGAATTGGTTCAGCCACCGAAGATTTGTTTTACGTAACGAGTTTATAGCAAAGAGGACAAAGTTTGTTCGTTCTTGGAACTATTTTGTGAAAAAAAAGTAAAGAAGCGTTATAAAATTATTTAGAATCTTGTAAACAGATTGTGAGACAAACAAATTGTTTAAATATCATTTAAGTTTACAAGTTTCAACAGTATTTACTATATAAGTTTTCATAATAAGAAAAAAATATCAGTAGCCCCAACAAATTTGACTTTTACACTTAATTTTAATTGCTGTATAAATTAAATTCCTAGGAAGTGAGTATGTTGAAGAGGTATAGCTCCACTGAAATTGAAAATGTACATAAGTAATCTATAAATATAATAATTTACACACTTTAATTTACTAATACATAAAAATATATTCCTATTCAGAGTCCATAAATTATTCATAAATATTAACACTGGAAAGACCAGAGTGGTCAAATAACCCCAATGAAATTTTTGATCAATCATATTATCAAAACCATAGCATTAAACTCATTGTTGTTTTATGACTTTTAATATTTCGTCATAGTTTACATTATTCTGATTTGTGTATACCGATAGCAAGATAAATACTAATTAAAAAAATATCACCTACCTAGAAAGGCCGCAGTGGTCATTTGACACCACTGCGTGCATGCTTATTACATTTCGTAGAATATGGGTAGTTGAAATAAAATATTTTTTTTTTTGTTTTGTTCTTGTCAATACAAAGACTTATCACGGCTCGCCATAATAATACAATGCCTCATTATCGTTCCCTTTGCCCTTCAAAAATACTGGAAGTGTCGCAAAATTTACCGGACGATCAATCAGACTGTGAATCGACTGAAGAAGTGAGGCACATTTTGCATTTATACTCAGAAAGTGTTTACAATATTACACAAAATACTTAGTGATTATTTTAGGGATAAAGCACAAAATGCATCCCTTAGTTTATGTGAAACACACATCATCAATAAAACCTTCAAAATCAGTTCAAAACGATTCTAGGCTTACTTCACTCTAATGTATTTGTTGATCCAGAAGAAGTAAAAATGAAAGGCGAACACGGTGAATTTTTACAATGCTTTGAAATTTAGAGTAGACATTATTGATCAAATGGCCCAAAATATAGTGTCAAAACACAGGACAAGAGTTTTATAATATTTTTTTTGGATTTGACAGCAAATTATTCTTGGATTTTGTACAAAAAACTATCGAGAAAAAAATCTGTAGAAAAAGTTCATTCTTGACTTGGCCGGGGAGTTAGTCGGCCAAAATTCCGACTCCCTGATGACACCATCTACTTCAAAGCCCGATATTAGCAGACCCCCAGAGCCAGAAGTAGAACGAAGTGGAAAGAGAAAAAGGTGTTACTTGCAAAAATGCAGAAATAAAACCAATAAATCTTGTATTCGTAGTAAAAAGCCTTTGTGTGGCTCTTATAATGTAAACAATAAAATGTCAAAAATGTGCCTAATATTTTTGTTTTTATTACTTAATATATGTTTAATTACTATTAAGTTCTTTTATTTACTATAAGATGT
Source organism: Spodoptera exigua (assembly GCA_902829305.4). Lineage (NCBI taxonomy): Eukaryota > Metazoa > Arthropoda > Insecta > Lepidoptera > Noctuidae > Spodoptera > Spodoptera exigua. The sequence goes on along the minus strand of LR824616.2, from coordinate 5,706,394 downwards.
TAATCAATAAAACTTTAAACCATAATACAAGAATAAAACATTACAAACCATGAATGGGTCATTTGACCCCACCTGGTCTTTATAGGTAGTTCAAAATTTCGGTCTTCCTAGTGTTAACCTTACGAGATTAGACTGGGAAAGGGTTAACCCACGGTATATGAATTATTACAATTAATATTAATGGGGACTTATGTCCGTTTATCTTTTGTTTTCCTCATCCATTGATGCACTCTAATGTATCTTGATATTTTACTGATCCCCAAAACAAATATTCGAATACAAATAATTGGTAACGTGAAATCCAGTTCAATTTCAATGACATATTAGAACGATCTATCAGAAAAGGCAAACATACCACCTACAAATTCAACTCGACCGAAACCTTAGTTCATCACCATCATCAGCCCATAAGTGCCCACCGCTGAGCAAAGACGTCTTCTCACACGGAGAAGCTTTGAGCATTAATCACCACGTTTGTTCAAAGCGGTGTTCACAGCATGTCAGTGGTGTCTCATTAATCATAGAAAGTACATATAACTCGGAATAAGTCACATTGGTACTTGCCAGGTTTAGAACCTACGCCCTCATGCATGAGAAACGGGCTCCCTTACCTCTGAGCCACCATAACCTTAGTCCAAAATGTTTCAATAAAATAAAAATTTATTAAATGTTACTTCTATATAATGTCAAACTATAATATTACGAATAACATGTTACTTAAAAATGGCTGAATAAAAACAAATCTTCGTAAAAATTATCGTCAAACCAATAAACACAAAACAAGAACAATGGATGTATCGCACCCACTCACACAATGTAACAAGTGTTTATCAAAACAAAAAAATGAAAGCTAATATTAAAAAATATTTCACAGAACACAATTATCCACTCAGAAAATTAGCGCGCGAACGCCATTAGTGGTTGTCGTCTGAAGAAAATCCAATATTTATTACATAAAGCCACACACAATAAATAAACACAGCTGTTGACACAATGAAAGAAAGACGCACAAAAGCTATTCAAGTACATAAAGGCCTATATTATATTGCGTTCCCAAAAGAACCAATGGAGTCGAGAGTCACCGTCGCCCAAATCAAAAACTGAACACGACAAACGCAACAAAAAATCGCATTTTTCTTTACCATAAAATCGCTTCTTTATATCTAAATTCTAGCTTCAACCCACGGCTTCGCCCGCGTGGTATATTGATAAGAAGAAGCCTATGTCCTATTCCGGATTGTATCCTATGCCCGTGCCAAATTTCATTCAAATCCGTTTAGCCGTTTTGGCGTGATTGAGTAACAAACATCCAAACATCGTAACTAGCGTATTATTAATATTTATGTATATATCTATATATATGTATAAATATATATATGTATAAAATAAAAATATATATGTATAAAATAAAAATAAAAAGATATTGAAAAGTGTAAAATCGGGCGGAGCGTGGGCGACCGCTTGAATATAAACAAAAATATAACGTCTAGCAAAACTCAAACGTTTTGTATTGTCTTGTATTGCTTTAGTTTTAATAAATATTCTCAAGGGATGCGACGTTAGACGACTTTTGGCGAACCGCGGATTCGTAACATTGACTCGGTAAACTTCGTCGAGATGTAATCCCATGTCGACTGTGTTCGTTTTTGAATGGGCGAGTACGTCCAAATATTTCTTTGCGCGGTTCAAGTTGCGGGAAGTAATAAAAGTTAAGGCGCTGCGCTTGTCTTGTCGTGTAAGCAAATCGCTTAATCTTGTTTTGTCTTGAGTGTTCACATATCCGAGATATTGAATGCGCCTTTGTGTTCTGCTTGTATGTGACTTTGTAACAGTCTTGATCCTATAATATTTCGGAAATGTGGGAAAGCCAAGCTTCGTCACAAATGGGTCGGCTCAACCGGAGTGATACCACGGCCTCACAGAATACCGGCGTGAAACAACCCACAGCGTTGTGTTTCGCCGTATGAGTGAGGTTACCGGAGGCCCAATCCCTCCCCTTCCCCTATCCCTTCCCAATCCTTATATCCGCAACCCCTATCCCCAAAAGGCCGGCAACGCACTCGTAACTCCTTTAGTGTTGCGGGTGTCCATGGGCGGCGCCGATTGTTTACCATCAGGTAATCCGTCTGCTCGTTTGCCGACTTATACCATAAAAAAAATATCTGTTGTATATGTATATGTTTTTTTTTAATTTTTATACGCTAAGAAAATATTTTTTAGAAATGGTATAATCGATCGCTAATAGCTGGATAGCATTCACATACAATTACTTAAATCAGAAAACAACTTTAAAATTAAACTCAAAAATGTTAAAAGTATAATTCAAAAATGGAATGTTTTGCCCGTTTTAACATATTCAACCTCAACACAGCACATTAATACGCTTTTATCGTAACTAGGCTCCCAATTTCGATATCTTTTCAATTTAAAATTGTGATGTCCAATGAAAATATGTCACGAACATTAACATAATTAAAATGTGCATTATTACCAATACATTGTACAAAGGAAATGTTGGCAGTGTGGTAGGCCAGCGAAATTATTGATACGTGTGCCTTCATGGGTGCTCTGTTCATTTGTAACACAAAACCAGCTTATAACTGGAAATACTCCACCGGAGATAAATTTTATTCGACTGCGAATCGTTATTGTTTCGTATTGTCCGTAGTTGCAGTAATACGCAGTGAGTCAATTACAGATGAACATCAAATCTATGCAAGCAAAAAGATGCTATGGTATGCTGTACATAAAATGAAATTACGCCTTTTATGCCTCTATGAGTAGGCAGAAGTATACATTATATAGTAAGCAATTCAATATCTTGTTTTTTTGAGGGTAAAAAATCATTAAGTGACTTTTGCCGCCCTGGATAAGTCGAAAAAAAATATCTGACTCGTACTGACTAAAAACCATCCTGTCCCCTGCCGCTGATCACTTTGCAGAGGATACGGCGGTGCTCAGCTCAGCCCAAGCAAGGCCATTCCATAAACCAACGTGTCCTTTAGTTCGTCTCAGAATGACGAGTGCGTTTCCCCACACTGGAACAAACAGGTACCTCCTGCTACTTCCGTATGCGGTAAACACCTGCAGTATGTGGAAGAAGAGGAATAAAATATCTAGCCGGATGGCGTACACCTATTTCACCCCAACGTGGGCTTCACTCAAAAAACCCAACTGAATGGTTATCAATTTATTAATTATTAAACTTTAACTCGTTTGCAATACTGTTCAATTTCAACTGTAAAACTGTCCAATTTTACTAGCATGTCAATACATTAGCAAACATATTGGTCTCTGTCGAGGAACTAAAAACAAAAAGTTATGCCATTGTGTTTACTTGGCAAGTCGAAAACACCTTTTTGTAAGAACTTGTGACAAATACATATTTTTCTTAAGTTTCACGAAATATTACATTGAAGTAGAAGTTTCTTTTGTATAAATAAAAGAGAACAAAGACCACCAAGTTTCTATTGAAGAAATATTTCTACTAAACATTATTTAAGTGCCGTTCGTATCTTTCTATGTCCTTCTTTTGGCAATTTGGGTCAAATTTATGGAGCTATAGTATTTATGACTCACAGTCCAAAGGCAGAGAATCAATTGCAAAACCTATGAAACAATCACTAAAACAATATTAAATAAAAATACTGATCAAATATGAAAACCGAATCTTGTATGTATATGTGTATGTAATATGTATTAGGTGTGGGAGAGCCAAGCTTCGGCAAGAATGGGTCGGCTCGACCAGAGTGATACCACGGCGTCACAGAATACCGACGTGAAACAACCACTGCGTTGTGATTCGCCCTGTGATTGAGGTTACCGGAGGCCCAATCCTTCCCCTCCCCCGATCCCTCCCAATCCCTAAATCTCCAAAACCCTAATCCCTAAAATGTCGGCAACGCACTCGTTACTCCTCCGTTGCGGGTGTCCATGGGCGGCGCTGATTACTTACTATCAGGTAATACGTCTGCTCGTTTGCCGACCTATTCCATAAAAAAACGTTTGACTCGAATCTAGTTATAAAACTTAATAACAATAAAAAGAAGTTTTACAAAACCCTAACTCGGCATTATCTCAGATTACGTTCAAAGACAGCTAACCCCTTAGAGACTAGCGTTCGGCAGAAACTTCTGTTCAGTTATACCACTAATAAGAATGAAGCTCCTCTTTTTACACAAAGGAAACTTTGATCAAGCAACTGAACTCAACATTTTTAGTTTAATGTAAAATTAATTAATCTATAAACAAGTTTAAATATTGAAGTGTATATGTAAACTTTGAAGTTTGTTTTATTAGTTAGTTATACATAACTCCATGAAGTTTTAATCAACGCTGGAGTCAACTTGGATCAGATAACGAGCCCTGTTTTTGTTTTACAATAAACAAATTGTTTTACCTAACAAGCAGCCAATGAGTTTGTATTAACTCGAACAAAAAAGTTTGGTCTGAAATATTGATATAGATACTAATTATGTTTTATCTTGCTGAATATCGCTGTAAAAATAAACTGTTATACATATGTTGAGTTACTTTAATTTATGTTAGCTTGTGAATGGTAAACCACATTATTAATTTAAATTAGGTTTAGGATTGTTTGTTAAAAAAGTAAACAAAGGCGAATTATATTCTAGTGGACATAAAAAAAAATAGAAGAAGTTATAAAGTCTGTCGGTTTGTCGTACAGTGAAGCCATTTGCTCGATCAAGCAAGAAACTCCATGGTAACTTTTTTTCGATAAGTTTCACAATTAAGTTATATGTTACATCAACATGTTAACGTTTTCAAAAATATCTAAATCGAAGAACATCGTGCTTTTCTAGCGATGACGTAATAGCAACTAATTTCTAATTATATTTATATGTTGATCCATAACGAATCCCTTCTTAGTTTTAAGCATTACGTAATGGCGTAATCAGATAAATTTAATAATTTAATGTTTTTAAAGAGAGGAGGAATCATAAAATCAATTCATTTCTCTCTCTCGCCCTGAGTAGGGCAAGGGAGAGTGTCAGACTCTTACTGGCTAAAACCCACCACATTCATTCTCCTCCGACACCGCGGTATACCGCGCTTGACTCGCAACACCGGCACCGGTCCGAAAACAAATTTGTTGGTTGAGTAACCGATCTGAATTCGGGAACAAGACTTTTAATACTCCGAAACGAAATATAAACCAAAACAAATCATCCTCATTTCATAATACAACAAACTACGAATATATTCCAAATTCAAATCATCCAATTAAGTATGGATCACCAGGATAGCTGTCTAGTCTATTGCTATCCTTTAAACTCTTCGGCTGTTACGTGTTCGCACTAGGAATGGATTGATCACATTAATTCGATTTCACTGGTTCTATCATGGCTTACTGATTCCGACATTCAACCTGAATCACAGTTCAATTACCTTTGGCAGTAACTTTGTTAATCGTTAATGAATACTTTACATTTTATGGTCAGTTTGTGATTGGACACTGAGTTTACGTGAGATAGGCCACACGTACCCGTGTGGTGTTTTAAAAAAAAATAAACGATTTGTACGATATTGTAACAACTGACGGGCAAAGAAAGAAAAATTAGAGTATTTTGGATTATCAAAAATTATCAAGTAGTAGCATTTGTTTAGCCGGCGTAGCAGGGCAAGCGCAATAAGGTACTGCGACCTGAAGCAGGAGAAAGAAAGGGTGGTTTTAGTGAGAAAGAGTTTGACACGGTTTTGTCTCACCTTGGACGTGAGAAAGCATATGATGCTATTCCTATTAAAAGAAAGTGTAATGTGCTCCTTGTAGCAATAGTCCCCAACCCCACCCCATTTGACATTGCATTTACAACATAATAATGATGAAAATAAAAGTAGGTGTACAATAAATGTATGCCGGTATAAAAAAAAGATCTTTCTTTAGTCGGTATTTTATTTATTCCAAAAATAAAATCAAAGCATTTTCAACCTAAGAACACATCAAGCAATATTTAATAATATCTTCCTATTCTATTATTTAATTAAAACAAACAAAGATAGTATATATTTTCGTTTAAATACAGAGTTTAAAGGGCACAAACATTAATGCGTCTCCATACATCACGGAACGTTACAGTGTATATTGCACTCATGGAAGCCTGTGCATATTTTATCGAGCCTGCTTCAGCCAAATGCGTTCACTTATACGCGAGGAATTGAATCAGTCGTGAATGAAATCTGTACTGCTTTGAAAGCATTTTACCTCTATTAAATATTGTACTTTAAAAAAATAGGTTTAAGAAGTTTTATATATTGTAATAAGGAATGTGTTTTAAGGTTTTACAATGATTTAAATAGAACTGTTTAAAAAAAACTTCACTGGTATCAATTGGGTAGTTTACTAGGTCAAAAATAAATTATCTCGACGTTTCAATTCAATAAAATATTGAAAAATAACAATACTTTAATTCATCGATCGATCGACACACTAAGTTTTAGATTTTTTTAGCTATTTATTAAAAAATAAGTTAGCTATTTGACGTGAAAATTTTATGACGCCATAACTCAGTTTTTCATGCAAATTTCATAGAATAGACAAAAGTATCGTTTTTGACGTTTGAATAAAAGTATTGAATTTGACTAGTTGGAAACTACCGTATACAACGGGATCCATGAGCAGCAGGCGCGTAGCAGATGTGCAACTGATGCTCTTGGTCGGCTTGGTTAAAGTCGTTGTTTTCAGCTAAATCTAGTATACATCACAATAAATATTTTGTAAAATCTAAGACTATTGTAGGTTATAATACAAATTTAACACACTATACAGCCTAATTGATGCAAAAGCACAAGGAATAAGTCAATGAATTGGAATCGGAACCTAAGAAATCAATGCACAGCATAGCACCTATATACCTACTCAGCAAAACTGACTTAATATATAAATTAAAATTTCAACAAAGTCAGAAATAATACAGTATCCAAAAAGACACTAAAGTTTCAATTTATTCGAATTAAGACTCTCGCAGTGTTACAATAAGTAACATAATTAATAACTCTGCCTGCATTTCAGCACTTACTTCCAGTTCGTAGCGACACAAGTACACAACTAACTCACCGTTGCAAGCACCTTCAGAATTCATAATTCCCCATAAAACTGAGTTTAAAGTTGAAATTAAAACAGAATTAAATCGTCGTCGGCGAGTTAGTTGCATTTGTAGCGAATCCAGTCGCGGGTACCAGAGTCTCTAGACAGGTACTCGCACATTTACATTACAAGCGCTGGCAGCGCTCCCACCAGAATTACCATAAGCGCTTAATTATTTTGTTTATCTGACCACTAAACTGCTTTGACTTCTCCGAGAGACATGGAACAGAGCCAGTGTGTTAATATTCCGCTGGATGGAGCGCTTTTTTTAGAATGTCCGCTTTGGCAGCGAAGTGGTCTTTACTCTTTAATGTAAATATAGATAAAAGAATTTATTTCCGCAGCACGCCACCTGAGTAGTCATTTGTATGCACTAAGAGCTATCTACTTTGGTCTTGTTTATTTGCTTTTCATTATAAGCTAGGGAACCGAGTATGGCTTGCACCCTCTAAGGATTTCGTTATTCCATTAGAATTTCATGAGGTTATCTTGCATTTATATCCCGTTTAAAACTTTCAAAATCGATATTAAACCTATAATTAAAACATAATATATGCGTTATCACTAGTGGGTACAGAAAGGTACAGAACTATCCAATCAAACAAAGGTTTCCACAAGAAGACACTTTTACGAGACGAGTAGAAATCAGCATTAACCATCTACTTTACATTTTACACCGAAAAATATCCTTCAACACGAAGCTACCCACAAAAAGAATCAAAAAATCTTCAACAGATCTACCACCTTGCTGGTGATTACTGTACCTTCGAAGCATCCTTCTATTACCCAAAACAAACAGTGGTTACAGTAATACTATAAAACAAATAGTTAGCGACAGTCATTAACAAACTCCTACATAGCTCCGAACACTCGTATTTTAATTACCTTTTAATGTCACTAGACTAGATGCGAAACTTCGTATTTAAATTAATAAAACCTAACAATAGTTCTAACTAGGAATTTCCGCAATGCATACTAATGGGGATTGCATTACTCAACGTTCCCTGGTGCTAGATTAGTTCTACGTACTTGTGTTACTTGTAATTACAACTGACAAAATTTTGTTTGACTGCCTTCTTAGAACTAAGAAATATTTTACATATAAAATAAATGACATTGCCCTTATATTTCCCGAAGAAGGAGATTTGAGAGGAATATACGAGGTATCACCCGATCCTCCTCTTAAATCACGAATCATAAATCCTAAAAGCTGGCAAAGCACTTGTAACTTCATTGGTGTTACGGGTGCAGCAGTTGTACATTTGTTTTGTTTGCCGTCCTATCACATCCCATCAATTCATCAGCCCACAAGTGCCCATTACTAGGCAAAGACCTTTTCTTACATGGAGGTTTGAGCATTAATCACCATGCTTACTCAAGAAGGATGAGCGATTTCAAACTTATAATTAAAAATTGCAAGTCCTGCCGCTATATGCCACACAAAAAAAATCCTATACCACGAATACCCAACTCGATCGATCCTTGACTTCTTGTTCCAAAAAAAACATATTATGACAATTAATTTAGCCAAATAAAAGCTTGTAAATTCCATTTTGTTTTGACCATTCGAGAAAAAGACTGGCTTGTTGAGATAGACATTCCTATCTCATATCTCAATTAATTTACGAAAGCATTTTTAATGAGTTCTTGATACTACAGTTTCTAGTATTTGGATTCTAGAGAAATTAAATGTGTAAATTCAAAGAACTTAATGTGAGACCAGTAATTAAGTTTGCTTTCTTCACGTTGCGTTGCTTCGCTTCTCTACTACATTTCGATGGAAGTGTTTTAACAAGACAGTCTGTAGTAGATAGAAAGGAATGGATAACTACTTTTTAAATCGCATGTAAATAGTTTTTAATATAGTTTAAGAAAAAAACGCAGGAGAAAATTTTAACCAAGTGTTACCTAAATTAAATTATTATTATTTTTTGTTTTACAAATCAAGTCACAGATCACATGTTGTTCCATCAATATTTCTGTTTATTTTTTTCAATAAATGTATTTTATTATTGCCCTTTACTTTATTACAACATAATTATTAACATACAAAACTAAACGAAATCTTAAGTCTTCGAAAATTAGTTTCAAAATCATTTGACACTAGATAATAAATTGACTCTATAATTTAAAAAAAACTAAAAAGAAATTTGTTATTAGGTCTTATAATAGAAGGTCTATTTTTACATGGTAGTCGCTAAAATAAGACAAATTGAATAAGAACAGAAGTAATTTTGTCATTACTGGGAAAAAAGAAAATTGTTCTGTTAGCGGATGTCAGTGGGGAAGTTAATATTAAATTCGGACGTTGATCTTTTTTGCTGTTATAAATCATTTATACTGTTTTTGCCTTCATTGAGGAAAATTCCGTAACCTTGGAGGCTAAAAAAGACGACAAAGTAGGTATACATCATTTTTATTTTCGTTATATTCCCGTTTAACATACAAATGATAAAATTACTTAAGTTTGATAAAATTCAATAAAAGAATCGGTTCTAAAAATACTTGAAATAATATCAACGTATAGATTATTCTACGTATAATTTAATGTTTATAACACGATTTTAATATACGTATTTATAAATATAAGAAAAACTAGTAAATGATTAGTAAACAGAGATGAAACTCTATACTTACCTTTTTTGAGAGAAGAGAACAGTCAAATAACTAATATACCAAGGTGGGGCAAAGGAAGTATCAGACTCTTAGTGACTTAAACAACCCCATTTCCTCTTCAGCTGCGACTGAGGCGTTACACGTTATTGTACCCGCAACCCCGGCTGACTTGGAAACGCCCGTGTGTCGTCATTGTGAGGGCCATCTAGAGGTCACGTTGGAGCATACGGCGGCGGTGTGCTCTGCTTGGGCTGAGCACCGCCGTGTCCTCAGGGAAGTGTTCGGTGGAGGCAACCTCTCACGCCCGGCCTTAGTCGAGGCCATGGTGCGAAGCGAGAGCTACTAGAACGCCGTCTCCTCTTTCTCTGAAGCAATGAAGAAAGTGGTTCGCTTGAGGGAGGTATCCTCCACCTCACGCCCCAGTAGCCGCAGTAGGCGACACTCCGGGCTTTGGGGATCGAGAGACGACCTCTGGCCACCGTAAGCGCGGGTCTGCTGACGGCGAATAAGAGTAACTCGCTACCCGACCAAATTACCTGAAACTATTTTGTATGCACGAACGTAAAATAAAGACTGTCTTAGTACAGAATAAGTAACTATCTTTTACTTATTAAGCCGACCAACGGTTGCAAAATGGCTTTATTAAAAACTGCTGTCTCAATATTTATTTCCTTGTAAATATATGTAGATTGTACACGCGTATCTACAATCAAGAAATACACATCTACAAACGTTAAACACAAACCAAATGGCTCCCACAACAATACACGGACGCTTTAAAACATAAAAATAATATTTCCCTATACAATAATAACATTAATTCTAAACATCAGTTACATTTATTGTTACAGTAACATAATACTATAAAATTCTACTAACTTATTACACATTCTTGAGGAATTTACAAAACATATATTCGTCCTTTATTCATGAGCCAAGATAAAGACGGACTGCGCTTTAAATCATTTTTAGTGTGCCTTATCTCATAAACGGGGGCCATTTTAGAATTGCTTATCTTACATCTCGCCACAGAAATTTCCTTGTCACTGCATTTGTTTTAGAATGAAACTGTTTGCTAGAGTTTTCATGTAGTTCTTGAAGGATTGTTTTAAATTTCAGTACTGTGATTTTGTTTGGTTAGAATGTTGGATAGTGATTTCGTGGCTTTCTAATATTTAAGTGTGGGAGAGCCAAGCCTCGGCACGAATGGGTCGGCTTGACCGGAGTGATACCACGGCCTCACAGAATACCGGCGTGAAACAACCCACAGTGTTGTGTTTCGCCGTGTGAGTGAGGTTATCGAAGGCCCAATCCTTTCCCGTCCCCTATCCCTTCCCGATCCTTATATCCGCAACCCCTATCCCCAAAAGGCTGGCAACGCACTCGTAACCTCTTTTGGTGTTGAGGATGTCCATGGGCGGCGCCGATTGCTTACCATCAGGTAATCCGTCTGCTCGTTTGCCGACTTATACCTTAAAAAAATATATTTTCAATTGTACTCGTGAATCTAAAGCTTTAAGTGTCATTTAAATCTATTTATGTTATAGGTTAGCACACGAGGAGACGCATTACCTCAGGGTAAGCAATCGGTGCTGCCCATGACAACTCGCTACATTGAGGAGTTACAAATGTGTTGCTAGCTTTCATGGTGGTGATTTTCGAAAAAGCTAAGATACTTAGTGTTGAAAATAGGCAGAAAGATGAAGAAGGAGAATCAAGAAAACAGAATAAGGTAACTAAAGCCTTTTGTCGTGGTGGCCCGGAGGTTAAGGAGCCCGCTTCTCATGCAGGAGGGCGTGGGTTCAAAACCTAGCAAGTACCAATGTGACTTTTTCCGAGTTATATGTACTTTCTTTGATTATTTAGACACCACTGACATACGGTGAAGGTAAACATCGTGAGGAAACCTGGACTTATAATTTCTAATTATAAGTTCGAAATCGCCACCCTGCATTGAGCAAGCGTGGTGATTAATGCTCTAAACCTTCTCCGTGTGAGAAGAGGCCTTTGCTCAGCAGTGGGCACTTTGGGCTGATAATGAAATGATGAAATGAAATGTTCGCTGCGTCAGCGCATGGGCAACCACTTTCATTGCAAGCGATGAGCACAAAATATGATCATATTTACGAATCATATGCAGTTATTGATAAGTAAAATTTATTGAAGATTTAAATAATTTGATCGACATACTAATAATTTGATTAATTTCATTTTGACAGTTTTAATATTCAATGAAACAATGAATTTATTTTTTCAAATAGGCCATAAAGCGGCACTTTTTGTTGTGTATCAAATTATATATAAAAAAAGTAGATGAAGGCGGCATTTACTATCTGAATACTCTGAGAAGAAATGCCAAAACAAAATCAAACAATCCCTACCTTATTTTCCTTTTAATTCAAAATACACTATGGCAAACAATTAGAAGATCAAAATCCATAGTCTTGAATGAACGCCCCAATGCCACCTAAAATTAAAAAAGAAAGAATCTACGTAATAAAAATAACCTAACCTTATCGAGACAAAAAAGTACGATATTATTATGAAATCTAATAAACTTCAACATATTTACATACGTTTTTTATAGTTTACATATCATACAATACGAGCCTCCATCTGATAGTAATATATAAAGAACCAATAAACAATTTACGACAATTTTATTGCTTTATATACATAAGGCTATATACATTTCGTATTCGGCTTGCCGGTACTGCCTCTTATTCAATTTACCCTACTTTTTTATTTGAAAGATATTGTTGCCTTGGTACAGTCAGCCGCACATCAGTGTACCCATTTGAACTACGAAAACAACTCTTGTTTCGTAGGGAATAGAGGCGGTCTCAGAGTCAGTGTGTTCACTGATGTGCAGGTGACTGTACCTCCGACAATAATTCTATCGTAACCTAATAATATAAATACAGATATGAATATTAGTTTGTCCTTAAAAACCGTTGTTATTGTTTTCTTTTATTGCTTTCTAAGTTTATTTAGATGCAACTGATAAACGGTAACGGAAAACTCCTTTCTCACAGAAATCCGGCGTGAAACCACTACAGCGTTGCGGTTCGCCGTGTAAGTGAGGTTACTGGAATCCCAATCCCTCTCCCTCTCCCTATGCCATCTCTTCCCAATCTTAAAATATCCGAAACCCTTATCCCCCAAAAGACCGGTAACGGACTCGTAACTCTTTTGGTGGTGCGTATGTCAATGGGTTTCGTTTGCCAACCTATCCCATATAAAAAAAAAACATCGCGAGGAAACCTGGACAAACAAATTCTAATTCTAAGTTTGAAATGGCCAATCCACTGTAGTGATTAATGCTCGGAACTTCTCCGTGTAAAATGAGGTTTTTGTACAGCCCGTGGTGATTTTAACACAAGTAACATACTGGTGATATAATGTAATACTATGGGTCTACGTTACAAACCTACTACTTACATAAATTGTTGCACACACAAAAGTAGCATTCTAAAATCTCTTAACATAGAAACTAACTACTAAAAAGATGTAAAACAGAATATTTTACACCTAGTACCCACCTTGCACCTAGCTCTATAAAAATGAACACAGAGCGGCATTAAACAAAGTTTGCTACCCATTTGCATCAGCCTCCGACCGCAGTTGCTTTTGAGATGCAAGCTCAGAAAAATCATCCAATTTAAACAACACCAGTTGTATGAAATAAAGACGATGCCACATTTAACGCGGCGTTATTTTTATTTTTTTACTGTTACAAAACTGTGTACTTACACTTAATTTCCACACAAAATGATCAATTGTAGTCAATTTCTTCTATCGTTACTAATCTTTAAAGGTTAGCTAGTATATGTTTCTACCCAAGCATATGAGATTGTGTTCAGTCTGAGACACAAAACCTTCTGATAATGTATCGACTCGACCAAAATGTCTCGAGTAGAATGGTACAATGTCCTCATAGAAAACTGCCGTGAAATTACGCTTGTAATCTGTTCCAATTGTGTAAGTTATCGGAACGCCAATCCCAAAAAACTGTCAATGTATTCGTTTCTCTTCTGGTGTTGTCACGCGTATTCTCATACCATATAAAGAAATACTTCGTGATTAATAAGACAACTAAGTGTGGGAGAGCAGTTCTTCAGCACGAATGGGTCGGCTCGACCGGAGTGATACCACGGCCTCACAGGAAACCGGTGTGTGTGTGCTTACGTTGTGTTTTGCCATGTAAGTGAGGTTACTGGAGGCCCAATTTTTACCCCCACCCTCAATCCTCCCCCTATCCTTAAATCCCTAATGACCCACAAAAGGCCGGCAACGCACTTGTAGTAACTCCTTTGCTACTACGAGTGTTCATGGGCGGCACTGATTGCTTACCATCAGATGGTCAGTTTGCTCGTTTGCCGACTTAGGACATAAAAACTGAGCTATATGGCTAGGTTATTTCCTTGGATCAGTGTAAAAACTTCCTAACACTTAAAAAACCGTAAGTCTCAGCCGTCTTGTTTGCAACTTGCATTTTTCAATTGTAAACGGCAAAAGGCTTGCAAAACATTTCTTACATTAGTAAAAATTAAAGGTGGAAACCGGTTTTTCAAAGTAAATAAAATAAAAGTAGGATTTCTTTGAGAAATTGTTAACTGCTAACAGAACAAAGAGTGGTGCTATTTTAAAACATTTCCAAAACTATTTCGATTTTGTAAATTTTGATAGAATAATTATTCATTGATTAGATAAATATTATTATCTGAGGAATAAAATTGTTGGTTGTGTGGTGGCCCGGAGGTTAAGGAGCCCGCTTCTCATGCATGAAGGTGCGGGTTCGAAACCTGGCAAGTACCAATGTGACTTTTTCCGAGTTATAATGTACTTTCTATGATTATTTAGACACTACTGACATACGGTGAAGGTAAAAATCGTGAGGAAACCTGGACTTTGATTTCTAATTATAAGTTGGAAATTGCCAGCGCGCATTGAGCAAGCGTGGTGATTAATGCTCTAACCTTCTCCGAATGAGATGAGGCCTTTGCTCAGCAGTGGGCACTTATAGGCTGATGATGATGAAAATTGTTGCTGTCAGTCTTATACAAACATTCTGACGTGACAACATCATAATTATTTCCCAGGTAACTTTTATATAACCATTGAAAAATCAGCCCTTAGTCTAACTGATCTAATTCTAACACAACACAACTATCTCTACTAACATCAGAAAATAAAAGAGAAAGGTAACTTTACAAAAAAGTATTCATGTTTTTGAAAGTTTATATCAAATATCTTCATAAACACAAAATACTTTAAATATGGAAGAGTCATGCTTATGTAATTAAATCCTTGGCATCTTTCAGGTATTCCATCTCGTATTTTTTTGACATTATCCAAAAATCATTTTAATGTAATTAACATATTTTACATTCAAGAAACTAACACGAGCTAAAATGTTAGGAGCATATAAGAAACTAAACCTATCTCCGAGATCCCCATGGGACAATGGCACTATGAACGAAGCAACTACCTAGGTATGTGGCTAATTAGCAAATGCCTGTAATTTGCACATGTAAGCGCAAACCTTTGTGGTGCCCATTAAAACACCCATATCACGTTTCTTTGTCTGTATATTCTGTATAATTCTCGACCCACGCACCCGCAAAACAAATTAATTTCGACTTCGAAACAAATGTTTACTCGTTAACCTAACAATTGTACAGTATTATATTGTTACAAGTTCAACACAGCTTTAAGGCTTTTTAATTGTTAATTGAATATACAATTCACAACCATGTCTAGCGGTGTCGCCTTTCAGTTGTGTACCTGGCGTATAGGTAAAATAAACCGGCCAAGTGCGAGTCGGGCTCGCGCACAAAGGGTTCCGTAGCATCGTTTTCAGTGTAAGCACAATAACTTAACCAAAATTACAGTTAAATCAACCTATCTCAAAAACTATAAGAGATACTTTGATCAAACCAAAAATCGTTGAAAGAGTTAATTAGCATGCATCACCTCTATTTTTTTTAGAATTTTATACCCCGTAGTTATAAAAATAGAGGGGGGGGACATACTTTTTACGACTTTGAGAGCTGATATCTCAAAAACCGTTCACTTTAAGAAAAATGTTTTTTAGAAAACTTTATATCATTTTAAAAGACCTTTCCATTGATACCCCACACGGGTATGCACATCGAAAAAAAAATTTTCATCCCTCAGTTACATGTATGGGGGGCCCCACCCCCAATTCTTTTTTTTACTATTTAGTGTCATAATTTTGTAGCGGTTCATACAACACATATTCCCATCAAATTTCATCACTGTAGTACTTATAGTTTCCGAGTAAATCGGCTGTGACAGACGGACAGACGGACAGACGGACAGACGGACAGACGGACAGACGGACAGACGGACATGACGAAACTATAAGGGTTCCGTTTTTGCCATTTTGGCTACGGAACCCTAAAAAGTCTCAGATTTCAAGAATGAGATCTTGACTTACGGATTTGTTTTTTTTTTGTGTGATAGGACGGCAAACGAGCTGACGTATTACCTGATGGTAAGCAATCAGCGTCGCTCGTGGGATTTTGGGGATTTAGTGATTGGGAAGGGGTTGGGGTAGGGGAAGGATTGGGCCTCCAGTAACCTCACTCCCACGGCGAAACACAACGTTGTGGTTGTTTCACGCCGGTTTTCTGTGAGGCTGTAGTATAACTCCGGTCGAGCCGACCCATTCGTGCCGAAGCATGGCTCTCTCACACTTGGGTATAAAAACATTTTAGATGTCACGTTGGCTATTTCTTACATGTGAAACCAACGACCTTGATGCTATACACATGACACTATACTGTTGTCTAGCACTCGCTTCATCTAGTTTTTCACATATAATGTGACGTGTAAAAGTGACGTTTTCGGGCCTGTTTGCAAAAATAAATTCATTGTTTCATTGTTTCACTAAATAAGTTTGGTAGAGCCAAGCTTAGGGCCCTCTCCCCATCCCTTCCCAATCCTTAAATATATTGCGAGTTTCCTTGAGCAGCGCCAATTGCTTAGCATCAGGAAATCCATTCACCTCATATAAAGATCATCTCATAAAAAAAACTAATGATTTTGACGTATCCGAAACCTTATGCTTAGTATATTCTACTAATAGCACGCATAATCAAAAAAAGCTGAGTTCTTAATAGAATTCAAAACATTTATTTCACTTTACAAATTGACCTAAAGACACAGAAACACCTGTCTAACCTGAAAAGTAATAATAAATACATTAAAAACGAATATAAAATGCTCCTTCAAAATCTTCAAATGAACAGACATTAAAAATCCATTGGAATCCGCCATCATGGTATACTCCGCATGAACAATATTCATGGAACAGGAAATTATTTATTGCACCGAGTCTGTTTCTTTTATAAATATTTATTGAAAATATTTGCCTTCCTTAGTCGAGAGGACTGAGATTAACAACTAGTGTGGAAGAGCCATGCGTCGGCACGAATGGGTCGACTTGTCTGGAGTGTACCACGGCCTCACATAAAAACCGGCGTGAAATTACCACAGCAGTGTGTTTCGCCCTGTGAGTGAGTTTGCCGGAGGCCCAATTCTTCCCCTCCCCCAATCCTTAAATCTCCAAATCCCTAATCCCCAAAAAGTCGGCTACGTACTCGTAACACCTCTGTTGTTGCGGGTGTCCATTGGCGGCGCTGATTGCTTACCATTTAATAATCCGTGTGCTCGTTTACCGACCTATCACATAAAAAAATAAGTTATAATTTGTCCCGTCATTCTTATGCTGCCTTTAATGAACTGATTATGAAATACTTGCTATAATTACTTTTGCTTGATTAAAAACTTCTAAAGCATTAACCCTATGTCTGTTGTCACTCTAATATGTTTTATGGACATTGTCAAAATGAACAATTCAATGGTAATGATTACCTTATATTAACTCTTACCTCCCATTCGCTCTTTATGTAAAGATGGCGCTTACGAAAACTCAACCGACCATTTATTGACCCAAAAATCGTTCTCAAGGCCATAATTTTAATACAAAGAAACAAACTCTCTAGAATCTAACAAC
Organism: Spodoptera exigua; assembly: GCA_902829305.4. Taxonomy (NCBI): domain Eukaryota; kingdom Metazoa; phylum Arthropoda; class Insecta; order Lepidoptera; family Noctuidae; genus Spodoptera; species Spodoptera exigua. The sequence continues at coordinate 5,688,629 of LR824616.2, read as the reverse complement.
ATTGTTTCCATTTTCAGTTTTAAGTATAATTCTCGAATTTTCAAAGTCAATCTATAAAACGGAGACAATAATGTAATGGATACGGCAAATGTCGTGACATAATTTTTTCATGTGTAATTTTAAATGTTTTGTTGAAGAGACTTCGAATAGTGTTATTTATATGTATGTATATTAGGTATTCGTCTGAATTTCTAGACCAATTTAAAACAAATCACTGTCCTTTCTTAACTCAATTCATCTCAGGGCAAGCATTTACATTTAGGCATAGTTCATTCTACAAAATAGCGAACCCAACCGAATCCTAAATAGACGGCTGTACTGCACGGATGAAATCATTCCACGTACCCTCATCAATCAGCCCGAGCTAAACGGATGATCATAATTTATACAACAGTTCTCTTATTCATAGATCCATGTGTTTTTATTCTTCGTATTTACCTGATGCAAATTTCCATTGTAATGTAAGCAGCTGAAATTTAATTAAGTTTCACTTCAAAGCCCTGTTCAAAGGTCAATGAGAGCTTGAGGATTCCCCGTTTTGTGTAAAAAGGGCCAACTCCAGAGTCATTTCCGACCCGACTTGAGCATTTTATAGCAACATTCTGGTCTTTATTATGACGTTAAATTACTTAATTGAAGGATATATTAATTTTACTGAAGAAGGATTCTATTATTTCTGGCTTCGACATGCAAATTGAAGCGTGCGTGCGTTTCCTGCCAACGGCGAAGGACGGATCTCATTTTATCACTGCTAACTTGAAACTATGTTAATTTAACGATGACGAAATTGAATTCACTTACTGTGTTATGTTAAAATGCGGCAAATCAAGGGCGCAAAATGCGTAATCTAAGCTGAGATTATAACATATTAAAATATTCAAGGATCTCGTGAAGAAAGATTTTATTCATCAAGCGCTATGTAGGCCGAGGGTTCTACACATCAAGTCATACGCTCCATATATTGAGGTTTTCACAAACATTTTATGTTAATCACGGCTGGTTGGGGTCCACAAAAAATGTACCCACGACACTCATGTCGGCCAAGAGAACTGTGTCCGCTATTCACATGCAAATTGAAGTGAAGGACCGATTTTTTGTCGAATAGACATTGCCCAGTCGGGATTAAAGTGGATTAGAGTACGTAGAGGTAGATAACAAAAAGATACGGACATAAATCGTGGAACACTTTTACGGCATTTATAAAAGGGTAATAAAAGGATTTAGCACTTTTCAAGATAATCGTTAAACATAACAATGATAAACCCTTTCGTGGCCTTACCAAGTATTACGCGATTAAAAAATTTAGCTCATGAATATCGCGGGATGATTTTTAATTTTTTAATTATAATGCGCTTTGTAGACCTCTTTTTGATTTAAGCAGATTTTATTAAAATTAACGAGCCTTATAATCATCGTCGGATTAAAGGAACAGCATAGAAGTTTAAATACGTCGTCTAACCCCATAATGCTATGAGAAAATGAAATGAAAAGGTATATGTGTTAGGGGCATATTATAAATATTAATCATCTTTGCCAACGAAGACATAATATGAAATTTTCTTTAAGAACCTTACTTTACTTGAGATCTAGGCGTCGGCGCTCTTAGCTTTCTTTTGTTCCGCCGTGTAAGTGAGGGTACAGAAGACCCAATCTCTCCCCATCCCCTAATCCACACATCTCTAAACCCCAAAAGACCGTCACATCAACTTCTGGTGTTACGAGTGTGGGCGAAACGACATTGCAAATAATTTAAGGTGATCCGTCGGCTCTAAAAAAACTAATACGCAACGAACCTAATTAGTACCTATTGAATATTACCTACTAAGGTACCTCTAAGGTAATCTATTGAGTTCATGACAACGTTATTATAAGGTTGGATGATTTACTAAAAACACTAGTTTTCGGTTTTTTTGATATTTTTATTACTATCTTACAATTCATTCATTTCGGTAAAGATGACCCTGATTGTAAGTGAGCGCGTCTATTCAGGGTCATGTATCGACACTACAAACAATAGATTTAAAAGTGCGTTGCCTACTTTAAGTGTGGGTGAGCCAAGCCTCGACACAAATCGGTATTGCGAGTGTCCATCGAGTAATGCGTCTACTCAATTGACGACATAAAAATATGAGATCGATATAATTCAAAATATCATCATCGGCCTCACAGAAAACCGGCGTGAAACGACCACAGTGTTATGCTTCGTCGTGTGAGTGTGGTTACCGGAAGCCCAATCCTTCCCCTCCCCTAATTCCAAAATCTACAAATCCCTAATCCTCAAAATGTCAGCGACGCCGTCGTAACTCCTCTGTTGTTGCGGGTGTCCATGGGCGACGCTGATTGCTCACCATCAGGTAATCCGTCAGCTCCTTTGCCGCCCTATCGCATAAAAAAAAATCACAGAAACTTTTGATTTAAATATGTTATTCTATTATTACAGGTACGAATGTTTCAAAAACTGTCATTCTTTTTGGCGTGCTCTTGTATTATTTTGGCACTGAATACACCAAATTTTTCCCACGATATTGTAAATGGAGACTATTGTAAAAGTTTGTTGGTTGTATTCTTTTTTGAAATAACAAATGTTTTAAAGTCTCTTTTTCACCACAACATTTGCTTCTCAAAGGCAATTTGTTTCTTATATTACCATAGGTCAGGCTTTGTACAAAAGAGAAAAAACAAAAGACTATAAGTATTTAAAAAATCATAAAAAGGAACAGGACAGGAAAGTCATTTTCCTATGTTTCTCGCCATAGATCAAACCATAACATCAGTTGATTCTGAACAGGCGGGAAGTTAGCCAGGTAATTTGTTCAAAACCTGAAACAAAGCTAGCTACAAACTGTCTACAACAAAGTACACAAAAAGAGACTTCAATCAAACCAGCGCAAAAAAGAAACATCTTGTACATAGGTATCTCATTCAAATTAGGAATATTTTTGCTTTCTAAAATAAAATATTAACATCGCCACCTGCCAGTCTCCTGTCAATAAAAACCACCGGCCTCTTTATAACGCCATATTTTTGTGTAATAATAATTATCTTCAATATTTCACGAAGTAAAAGATTTCATCTGCCAATTCCGTTATTAGTTTATCGTTCAACAGTAATATTTCAACGTTTTTAATGTCGTAAAAAAGTAATTCAGTTTGCAATTCATTAAAGCTGCTTGTAATTTCACATCAAAGATAGTATTATAAAATGTCTAACAATCCCAGTACGCTGTATCCAACGGCGACGTGCAACAAAAGGACGGACTTGACAATTTTTAATATAGTTTCGTAGGGATTCGAGCGGAGAATATTCACCCAAGTTATAGAGAATCCTTCGTCGTGAATGTACATTTGTAGTCAAAGTTGAACCATTTCGTATTATAGCAACGTAACTTTAAGAGGTCTTCAGTACAAAGAAAATTCAGAGCTTAGGTATGTTGAGTTCTTCCCCAACTATTACACGACAAAAGAAATGGCTGCGCTAAAGAAAATTCTCATATTTTATGAATAGATACTCTGTAACTACTCATACGACGATAGAACGTATCTAGGTAATTTCAACATAAAGAAAATGTAAGGAACTATCTTAGAAATTGATCAAAGGCGTCTTCAGAACATTATTGAAACCATACACGTGGTCGATATGATCACAATAGATGAAATAATCCCCTTAATACTACGTAGACAAGATTCATCCAACGTAAAAGGATGATAATCTTGTCAAGATGAGCAACAATAGCCTTACATAACATGTTTATAGTTGCCATTATCCCAAAACATGGCTGTCGCATAATTCTTACAAATATGCATCTAAGTTAGCACCTGAGGCCTAGCTTTAAGCCGAGTGTACACAATCTGGCTCGGCTCGGAGGGACGCCACTAGCGAACTGTTTGTCCTGGACAAATACCTATGTATCCCTAGCTTTACGCACATGAGACAGATTGCGAGCAAATAGCTATCGGGAAGGAGGACATTTGTGGAATTAACCGTGTTTACATATGTACTTTTAAATGTGATAATATTTTGTTCGTGTGAAGTGGAAAAATAGTTTTAATTTTCATGTCTTTGCTTTGACACCATTCTTATAAAATACTATATCTGAGGACTTTTTGGGCAGTGAAAATCATCAAATGTCTTCCCCTGCCTTAAGTGGAGTAAGAGGTAGTGTCAAACACTACTGACTTAAAATAATTGCGTTACTTATCATGTATGATGACGACCTTTGAAGATTCACATATTCTGTCATTCCGAAGTGGAAAACCCGCACACGTTTTCATATCAAAATTCATTTAAATAAAACACTTTCTCCTATTAAAATGAGTATTTTAAAAGAGAAAGTAATTTTATTTAATTGAACATAAACATGAAAAGCATTGTCAAGAGCGAATTATTTTAAACGTAATTAGAGTCTGTCTTTTGCGCTGAAGTCGGAAAAGTACAAAGTAAAAGAATGAATCAACTGCCCGTACTATATAAAACTCAACTAAGAGAAACGGTTCGTTCTGGTCCTTAAGTACAAAACATTCCTTTTGTTTTCACTCATCCTGTTAACAAAAAAAAAAGGTTAAATAGTCTCTTTATTACAAATGAAACAAAAGGTAATATGCCAGTACCAAATCCGTAGCACACCTTTACATTTTTTTCAAAAATTCGCGAGTTTAAGGGTTGGAACTCATCGTTGATACCATTTTCTGTATGAATTACAAGACTACCATGTAATACGATAGTTTTCAACTGGTCAAATTCAATACTTTTATCCTATTGTCAAAAACGATACTTTTCTATGAAATTAGTATGAAAAACTGAGGTTTGACGTCATAGTTTTTTTACGTCAAATAGTATACTTATTTCTTAAAAATATCTAAAATGCAGTGTATCAATCGATTGATGAATAGAAGTATAGTTATTTTTCAATATTTTATTGTATTGAAACGTCGAATTAATTTATTTTTGACCTAGGAAAATACCCAATTGTAAAATAACCTATAAGTTCTAGTAAACATATTACGTTTGACACTCCACCTCCACATGTTATATTCATATCTGGCATTGACTGAACTGCTGGCGCGGTGGAAGGGTAACTCACTGCAGTTAGAAACAATTGATAAACAATGAGGGAAAATATTAGGAAGAAACCTGGTCCTATGGCCTCAATGGGCTAATAAACCACCACAAATGGGGTCAGGATTTTCAGCCAAGGCTACTAGTGTAAGCGTAATAATGTATCGTGGGCCCGACCAGGAACAGGAGAAGGATCGGGTACTTTTAATCAGCAAGAGTCTGACACTCCCTCTTGTCCCACCCAGGGTTAAAGAAGTGATTAAATAAAATTTTCCCTTCAAACAAATCACATTTTTAAATACACCTCAACATCCAATGGAAAACAACCTTAAGACTCACAAGGGCATTAATTAACGTTTTAAAAACGCAAAAAAGGAAGGCTATGTCCACAACACAGGCATATACGTACACAGTAGTATAACTCACGAAATTAAATGCATGCGTTGACTTTTACGATCCCGTTGAGACCGGAAAGTCATTCCGGTTATCCTGTTCCGCCAACCACTTCATTTGGGAGGCTTCCGTTACTCTAGGTGTTTTTTCGGTAAGCTGAATTTTGATAGAGGATTACACCCGACCTTTTTTGTTGGTTTTTTTTCGCCCCAAGAACGTTAAGAAACAATACAGTCGGTCATAGTAGATTTCTTTTAAGAGGTTTGTATGTGTTTGGTAATGAAATCTAATACTATTTCTCTACTTCGTAAAGGTTGCATTTCACAGTAACTTTACACAATTTTTATTAAATCCTTCGCTTGTTCTCATTATAAATATTAATATTAATATCATACTTGAATGAAACTCTAAATTCTCTCTCAAAAATCCTTTATTTATTTTCATAACTTACATTACATACAGAAAATAAAAAAGATATAGACGTTCACACGTCTATAATTTTCATGTCTCAATAGACATGAAAATTATAGATCACATCACATCATCAGCCTTTAAGTGCACTGGCCGATACGGCTGATTTTAAATTGATAGTCAGAAATTATAAGTCTAGAGCAGGAGAAGGAACGGGGGGGTTTTAAGTCAGTAAGAGTCTGACACTCTCTTTCGCCTAACCCTGGGCCGGAGAAGCGATTTGATGATTTTCCCCTAACAAAAAAAGAAAAAACAAGGTTTCCCTAGGCTTTGAACACCAAAACTTTGGAATGATCTGTAAGCAACTATATTTATATTCAAACCTTTAAGAAACGAGCGTATCTCCTCAGAAAAGGACAACGCAAAGGTCTGTGACTCCTCTAGTATTTGAACGGCGCTGATAACTTACCATCAGACCTGCCGTCTGCTCTGGTGATTAAATAATTACTGTTTATATCATCCACCAGTTGAATATTTTTCTATTTTTTCTTCTTTTGCGTAACCGTATAGGTAACTCCATAGTTAACATTTCTTAAGCAAACGACAGCCACTTTTCGTCGGCACAGTTCGCATCTTGCATAATTAAACGAAAACTTTAATTCTCGTCGCGTAGTATTTTGCTAAGCAAAACTCAAACATGGACAAAACAAATTTAAACGAAAGTTAAATAGCCACTAATTAAACGAGTTGTCGTACTTTGCGACGCTCTACACGCTACAGGGATTGTATCCGCAATTTTCGTATAAACAGCCAAGAATTTGGAGTGTATGCCAACAATTGTTACAATGTTTCCTAGGTGTCTTCAAGGCCCAAGTGAATAGGTTGCTTATTGGTAGCACTGCTACGTCGTAAGTTGCATCACCGCTTACCACCAGCCGAAAAAGTGTTCAAGCGCCGATCAATACAAATAAAAATAAAAATTAAAACCAATTACTCGCCGACTGTACAATAGAAACAAATTAATCGGTGGCTGTAACATGTCAGGATTTAAGTTCATACACATTTTTTTATGTAATCTAGAATTGACATAATGAGTGACAAATAAATGAATTAACGTGGAACTATCTGAGTCTGCGTAATAAGGGTCATTCGAATAAAAAAAAACTGTTAGCATTTTCCCGCCAAACTGCGCGATACATCGCACATCATCCGTTAGACCACCATTACATAGATAGGGCCTAATACTTCCGATGTTCAGCCAGTGTTGCAAGCAGAATAATGTACTGCGGCCTCGGCCTGAAGCAAAGAAGTAATGGGTATTTAGTCAGGTTTAATAGTCCGTAAGAGTCTGATACTTCCCCCCACCCCATCTAGAAGAAGTCAGTCATCTGCCAAACACTCCGCCACAACGCCAACCGTCCAGTCATCAATACGTATAAGCAATATCTACTTACGACCAGAATACTGAGTTGGCAATATTAAACAGAAAATATTGCTTGTACACCCACACACTATAACATATTATATCTATTCTACATTTCAACTAGAATATGTTACTCAATTCTTTTATTAGAATTGAAGTGACGAGGAGTGTCATTGTCTGTATTGATTTTATCTTAGAAAATATGTGACCTAATTCGAACACGGAGAAGAATAAGACTTCTTTAAGTAAGAAACTTCATATTGTACTACTTTTTACGACAAATTCATTTTAAGATTATTCAAATGGTCGTTCCATTTGAAAGCTTGTTTCCAAATATATCCCAAATCTCTATATTTGTGCTAAAAAGTTAAGAATCTAAATAACCAATTAACTAAAACCTTTTTCGTCACAAATTCTTACCCGAGTTCGATCCTAATCAATATCATCGTTACCGTTAATTAACTCCAAAAACTTCAAAGAAAAAGTAATTGAAACTTATTTACCTTAAAGTTTAATTTTACAAAACGTAAACTACAGGTACAATAACAATAAATTAAATTGCTTTAACAATTTGTCTTTGATCTTTCTTTAGTATTGTAAATTAAAGTTTGATAGCAAAAACCCTTTTCTTCATTAAATAGAAAATAATTCTTGATCTAACTGTCTACTAAACGAAATACGTAAAGGTCGTCAACAAGTATCGTGTTTGACAAAAGAAAGGCACTAAAATATGTAGTTAATTAATGGGAAAAAAGTTAAAGCGCAATTGCCAAAATGTACTTGCTTTTTTTTCACCGAACAAAGAAATAAGGACATCATTAATTGACAGGACAAGAGAAGACTATTGAAATCTCAATTACCTATAAAGTTTATACTAATAAAGTTAAATATAATACTTTTTAGTCGTTCTTGCTTAAAATACCGCTTAGATTTTTTTAAAAAGAATTAATAAATGTCTTACTTTCGAGTTTCGTTTTTGTCTCGAACAAATTCCGCCACCTTGGAAATTCTAACCAAAATGTTTAGTTTAATAAACCGCCTTAGAATAACAATTCGTTGCCAGCAATATTACTATTTGAGGCCAAACATTGAGGCCTACAAACGCTTGACTTCATTTCACAGTGATGCTGGTTTTACCCAGATGTATCGGCGTGAGTTATTGCGTTGTCTCTCGTACGCCGACACGCCAATAAAAGCCCAACATACTCCAATAAGCGCGTGTTGAAACGCCTTCCGCTATTCAAATAGCAAAAACATGTCTCGTGAACATTTGTGTCTCTATGTAGTGATGTAGGGGTGTCACATAGTGTCTATTTACTTGTACTACGAGTAAAAGGTATTTGTTACAAAAAGAAGAAAAATCTTGAAATCAAAAATTCACCAAGATATTTTCAAATATAAATTATCGTGAGACATACTAAATATACTGAAAATAACGACTTACGTGAAATAACTGCGGAAAGCTCTTCTAGTTTCAAGTGACAACGGGACTCTTAGAAGAAGGGTAAAAATACACCAAGATAGTAGGTAGATAAAGAAGGTTTTCCTGGAAGAAGTCCACATTAATGCTTTAACACATTATATTCCTACACATACATAAATGTACGCAACATCCACTCGGTGCCACTAATTTTCTGAATCCTATTAGAAAAGATATACTTTATAAATTGTAAAATATTGTGTTTATAAATTCTTTATTTAACTGTTATATTGTACTTATCTTAAATTACCTTTGTATTTTATTCAATGTCGAATGCAAGGCCAGGTTTATAGCTGTTCCTCACATCAAGAAAAGTCGATTGTTTTCTTTTAACTTCTGACTGTCGTGGCACATAGTTTAGGTGGCAATTGGCGACAAAAATTAGTAAGTTTTAACTAAATGTAGTGAAGGGTATAAAACAAGATAGAAATATGAATTCATCCAAATGTAATGCAGTTGGGTTTGCAGATATCGCTAACAGTGTCTGGTCAAAATTGGAACGTCTAGTGAATAGCTCGAAGTTCACTTCGTTATCACTACGCTGCAGGACCCTTTTTGGTACGCATGTGCCTAATACATGACAGTGCAAACGTATAATTGTTTAGGTATGCAAGAATCAAGCTGTACTTATGTTTTGTGGTGTGCTACTTTTTTGGTAGGAGGCTTTTTAAGAAAGAATACATTTGTTTCTTATAAATTCAGAAAATAATAAGTTTTGGTAATGATATTTTCTATTATACATATAGATAAAAAAATTGTAAGGACTAAATTATTCATGATCAATGAAATCATCAAATCTACCTACATCGGCTCTGTTTGCCTCATCTGTAGTGGTCTCCTCCGCCTCTGGTTGCAGACCTGCGCTTAGGGTGGCTAACAAAATTGTAGTCGACTTAAATTCTACAAGCAATACAAATGAGTAACTTAAAATCATATCAGCGGAAAACCGAAGCGATACACCCTCATACCTTTCAATAATAGACCGCACGGAGTGCCTGCGCTCTTTTAACGGGTGATAGCCTACTTGGGGCTCCTCTAGTGTTGTGTGTGTCCATGGGTGGCGCTGATTGTATCATAATAACAGGTGATTCATGCCTATTCGTTTTTCTACTTACCCAAAAAAAAACATAAGTTAAGCAAGTGAAACAAATAGTTGAACCTTAACTAGCATAAATAAGATTCCATAAGTCCGGAACAACCCTACAAAAAAAAACTGAATATGATAACACCTACTATTTAGAATAAACACCCCGGAGATGAGGATATAACAATGACATCAAATAAATATAAGGACAGAAGACAAGTAGGAGACAATTTGCCAAAATGGAAATGTTCCCGTGTAGGTCCTACACTTACTTCTCGCATAAACACCAAACATATTGCCACCTACAACCCATTGGTATTTTTAGGGTTCCGTAGCCAAAATGGCAAAAACGGAACCCTTATAGTTTCGTCATGTCCGTCTGTCCGTCTGTCCGTCTGTCCGTCTGTCCGTCTGTCACAGCCGATTTACTCGGAAACTATAAGTACTACAGTGATGAAATTTGATGGGAATATGTGTTGTATGAACCGCTACAAAATTATGACACTAAATAGTAAAAAAAAGAATTGGGGTTGGGGCCCCCCATACATGTAACTGAGGGATGAAAATTTTTTTTTCGATGTACATACCCGTGTGGGGTATCAATGGAAAGGTCTTTTAAAATGATATAAAGTTTTCTAAAAAACATTTTTCTTAAAGTGAACGGTTTTTGAGATATCAGCTCTCAAAGTCGTAAAAAGTATGTCCCCCCCCCTCTATTTTTATAACTACGGGGTATAAAATTCTAAAAAAAATAGAGGTGATGCATGCTAATTAACTCTTTCAACGATTTTTGGTTTGATCAAAGTATCTCTTATAGTTTTTGAGATAGGTTGATTTAACTGTAATTTTGGTTAAGTTATTGTGCTTACACTGAAAACGATGCTACGGAACCCTTTGTGCGCGAGCCCGACTCGCACTTGGCCGGTTTTTTTAGTACAATAAATATCAAACAAGGACCGTTTCCTGAAATCACTAATAGAAATCTTTAATTTAACATTTTCGGCTCTTGCTTTTTTATATTTTCAACGAGTCAAAAGTTCGTACTATTTTTGTCGTAACTTATTGAAAAGGTATAAAATTGATCCTTTCATATTCCAATATAATATTATGTAAGATTTAGGTCTATTTCAAATCTAAATTGAATCTTGGCGTGACTGGAAAGATTTATTGATACACGAGGTAGGTACAAATATTGCGTAAAACATGCTTATTTTATAACGAAAGCGTTAAATAGTATTTGAAATTATGATAAATGTTAATGATAGTATATTTACTTTATTTTTGTATCGGTACAATTAAAGGTTCTTATACCAAAACCAGTACTTGTTTCTTCATAAGGAACTTTGATAATACTTATTATGTAACTAATCCACTCATTAATAGCCAAATCTCATAATAAAATAGTTTTTCGACAATCAATATCAAGGTAGCCCTAATGTTAAGACCCGCATATTAAGCACGGAAGTTCAGGATTATACCTGGTAAATACCAGTGTTACATTTTTCGACTTATGTACATGTACCTTCTAAGATTATATAGATGCAGACGGTGAAGGACACCGGTTTTTGGTGGAGATAAAATCATCAAAATATTTCTCACTCTTTGTGGAACGAGTATTAGAGTCTATCTGATTTAAAACCACTCCATCATTCTATGTCCCCAACTATTCTATTTTATTGCGCTTGCTCCGTAACCACGGCTATCAAAAGAACACCTAGACCTGTAAATTAAAATTACATATAAGTTTGAAATCGCCAACCCACCTTAATCAACCGGTGCATGTTAATTCTCCGCTCACCTAAAAGCATGTGATAAAGCCATTTCCCAATACATGACAAAATAAACATTCATCCAACAAACATAACTATGGAAGTTGTTCAATCTTCTCAACTGAATATCAGTGACACGTTACAGGGCTTAAAGCCTAGTTTACAGTGTCGTTAACGTCAAAGCCGCGTTAATATAAAGTAGAGAGTGTTAGCAGAGTGCTACATATATATACATAGCCTAGATAGGTATGACTGTATACATTGTCGCGAAATGCATGCGGTGGCAAGCAAATATACCTGTGAGACGGCTCTAAGTCTCGTTCCTTGTGTAAATTCAGTTTAACGTCTTATTAAAAGGGTTTCGTGCACTGGGGCCTAACCTAACTGAAGCGTTTGTCATGAAACGCCTTCTTTGATAAGTGTAGCCTGCAGTTGGCTTTGTGTTTCAGTTTAATAGACTTTGTTGTTGCACTTCTTGGTTAGATCTTCACATTTAAGTTTAGATGAGATTTTGGATATTTACAGCAGTAGTACGGAACTTGAAATCTTTGTTTAGGCTAATGTTACCTTAATAATAATATAACATTGTTCAATGCCCAACCACTCAGAATACCTTCAGGATACCGAACAATTCTTTTTACCGTGGGTCTCCATTACATGAAACGGCTTTGCAATAATAACTAAGCAAACTAGCAAGCGAATTGGAAACAGTAGTTTAACAGGTAACAACTCTATGAGTTTATTGCCGGCTCTTACTTGCGAAAGTGGAACCGTAAAAAAGTGAAGTTTCTAATGTTAATAAAATAATATTATTTGTATATGTACATTAGAATGTATATTTCACTTTAATTTACATTACAGATTGCATCTGCCATATCCTGCCCAGCCTTAGTCATGATCATGGTGCGAAGCGAGAGGAACTGAAAAGTCAACTCCTCTTTTTGCGAAGCAATCATGCTCACAAAAAAGGAGACGGAATGAGGGAACTATTCTTCTCACACTCCAGCCACCACAGAGACATTCCGAGCGCCGCAAAACACGCGTCGATGCTCCAGTTGCGAACGGCGAGCGAGGGTAGATCGAAAAGGCCAACAGACCACCACAGATGAGACCCAATAGGACTGATGTTCAGCCAGGGTCAAGGGTGCAAGTATATAATATCCCGGCAGGGTCTGGAACAGGATCATTCAACTCTTAGAATCTGACAATCTCTCTCACTCCACCCAGAGACATTTGATGATTTTTCTTCCTCAAACAATTTAAAAACTTGACATGTGCTGTCTCTATAAAGGAGGCGAATGCCAAAAGCATTAAGCCTGTTTCTTTACTTTCATTAACATAAAGTATTAAATACTAAAATTTATTTGTAAAATACCACAGGACTCTATTTATGTCAACTTTAAAAATGAACAGTAAAAGTTATTTTATCACTCAAAGCTGACTGCAATACGAACGACTGAAGAATTTCATAGTTTTATAGTGGACACTTGACGTCTAGTACCAGCTGTTTTATACACAGTAAGCATAAAATTTATGCAAACCTCTAAATTTCAGCTTTGACGAAATTTGTGAGATGTGAACGTTTATCTTTGAATTCATGAATAGTTATTGAGTTAAACTAATCGTTGAAGAATACTTTTTATTCTTAGGAATTGATTTTTGTTTTTTTTTATGTAATTGGTCGGCAAACGAGGAGACGGATTACCTGATGGTAAGCAATCAGCGCCGCCCATTGACACCCGCAACGGAGGATTTACGAGTGCGTTGCCGACCTTTTAGGGATTAGGGATTTGGAGATTTAGGGATTGAGGAGGGATTGGGGATGGGGAAGGATTGGGCCTCCGGTAACCTCACTCACACGGCGAAACACAGCGCTGTTTCACGCTGGTCTTCTGTGAGGCCGTGATATCACTCCGGTCGAGCCGACCCATTCGTGCCGAAGCATGGCTCTCCCACATTTATGCTTATATATTTTGTATTAGTCGTGTCATGACTAAAAATTGAAAAGAACTGGAAGTCGTAAATTCTTCGTGACATCAGTTTTTTTTTTATTGTGAGATAGAAAACTTTCAATTTTTTGATGCTTTATATGTATTTGAATGATATATGAATCTTTTTTATGTTTTACTGCAGTAAACGAGACGATAGAAAACCTGATGGTAAGCAACCGGTACCGCCTATGGACACTCGCAATACAAGAGGAATTGCAAGTGCCATCTTTATCTTTTGGGGATAAGGTTTCGGAGATTTAGGATTTGGGAAGGGGTTGGGCATCCGGTAACATCACTCATACGGCTTAGAACATAAATATTTTATCGCTAAAAACCTCAACACAAACAACCTAGACACCCTATTCCTAGCTTTGCATAACAAGATCAGTATAAAACACACATCTAAAAGCCTAAACCAGCGTTTGAGTCCAACCAGTGTATTATTCAGTGTTTGTATGAGACGATCACGTCGTAGTGCAATACGCCGCGTATTTCCCTAGGGTACACTACGCATTGATTAGAAGGGACATTGTTGCCAATCTGACCTAAACAAGGCATGATTGCGTGTTCTCAGTTACGAACGTGCCTCAGTATGAAACATATATTGACTTTAAATGGAGTTAGCACTGAACGGACGTAAACGGGGCAGTTCGTTCGTGGTTTTATTTTCAACGGTGTTTGAGGAGGGTTGTAAATTCGTGATATGAAATGTATTGGTTATACTTGTAGTGATACATTGTATGTGTATACTATTAGGAAACGTATGATGTATGATAATGAAAAAGTCAGAAAATGCCAGACTCGGGGCTAAGGCATCTTTTTGAGGGTGGATCTGGATAATCGTCAAATGTCGCTCGCCCAAGATGGGACGAGACTCTTAATGACTAAAATCTAGCCCGTGCCTCCTTCCTCTGCAAGTCGAGGCCGCGGTTTTTAATTGCGTTTGCCCCGATCCGAGCATAAAAAAGTTGCGATGTTAAAAACCCTCTTTTAACATCGCACATTTTTTTACCGTCGCGTCGTCGTTTTACACCTAAATTTTAGGCCGCAAACATTGGATTTTAGGTTTTTAGCGCTTTCCCTAAAAAATAGAGTTTTTTTTTAAAAAAAAAACTACGTATCGTAACGTGTTGCTGTAACAAAACCCACAAATTGCTATTTTAATATCCCTTTTGACTGGCATCGGGAAAAATGTATAAAAATATCCGATATCGGTCGCTCGTGTTTCGACGTTACACATATTTTGTACTCTAGGTTACAAGAGCGTGTGATTAAAGTTACCAATAGGTAAATGTTAACGTTCGTTTCCAAATACAACACAAACAGACTATGTATGCACTCAAAATTGAAGTTCACATTCCATTCGAAGGGAAACAGGCAGTTTTCAATCTATCACACAAACGGACACGTTTTTAGAGAGTTGTATAAGTTAAAAAATCTCTTTAAATATGTAAGGTATTTTACGTTTGAAATCTATGGAGTATACAGTAATTCAAATTCCCTTTTATCACGTTCCTCCATACTTTTACCAAAAAAAAGACAAAAACATTTCACAAAACCGAACCGCGGCCATTTTTAATCTGCAATCCGCTTCAAACACTCCACCAATCGGAATCGATTGAAGAACTCATCGCCAACTAATTCGTTAACTCGAGAACAATGCAAGGCGGGTTCCGAATTGCCATCAACTATACGATGCAGATCGGTAGCCAGCCATGCGTAAGACGAAATCATTCCATCCGGCTTGATCCGACCGGCCGCCGGCTCGTCGAGACTGTCTCACATGCAGAGCGTCCGACCGTGAAATCGTACGTCCGTAAATGTGTACACCGTCTGCAGTATCTATAAATCAATGATGGTATGTATTAGGAATGTGTACTTGTAGACAAAATAAACCTAATAAAGCTATTTATTGTAGAATATAAAATAATCCTTGCCATGCCATCTATCAATCCACGTTATAGTGTGGAAGAGCCATGCTTCGGCACGAATGGGTCGGCTCGACCGGAGTGATACCACGGCCTCACAGAAAACCGGCGTGAAACAACCACAGCGTTATGTTTCGCCGTATGAGTGAGGTTACCGGAGGCCCAATCCTTCCCCTCCAACGACCCTTCCCCAATCCCTAAATCTCCAAATCCCTAATCCCTAAAAAGTCGGCAACGCACTCGTAACTCCTCCGTTGCGGGTGTCCATGGGCGACACTAATTGCTTACCATCAGGTAATCCGTCTGCTCGTATGGGACAGGCCCAAGCTTCAATTCTGATACAAGTTTAATGGATGTTATTATACATATAAACTTTCCTCCTCAATCACTCTATCCAATAAAAAACCGCATCAAAATCCGTTGCGTAGTTTTAAAGTTTTAATTAATCATCGGGACTGAGAACGCGACTTTTTTTTATACTTTGTAATGATATCAGTTATTGGTTCAATTCATTCGACCAAAAAATGATAATTCATGTCACCTGCTAAGATTTTCAGTGATTTTGATATTCTTGGAAGTGAAAAAACAATACATACAAAGACCATTGCGAATTAACGTTTATAATAAAAAAATGTTCTTATATTTAACTGCAATTCCAAAATTGTTTCTTTTTCTCCTACAGCAAAACCTTACCATCTATTCTTCAACAGAAAAAGGGATACGAAGAAGAACTCAATGACACAAAGCATGCATATTCTTCATTACTTAGATTGAATCAAGTATGTAAATACGTTTACAAAGCGAGTAAAGCTCTTTATATCACTTCCATTTGACACGAACCGAGGTTTCAACGATCGACGTGTGTACCTGTATACACCTACTTACATATACATACGTTTGTATGTAAATACGCTATTCAACGTAGAACACTTGCGTGGCTTGAACAATAAACGTTGCAATATAGAACTGCTTCCAGTTACTTGAACTTACTAGAGCTTCTTGTTCGACATGAGGTTAACAAATTTAATTGTTGTTATTGTTATTTGGTTATAATAGTATTTGGACGGTTTAATTTGATGTTTAACACCGTATTTCAATGACGAACAAACTAAAAATCTGCTTATAAGTTGCTACACTTGCTACGACTTTTACTCTTCTAAAGTCTTGGAGATTTTTGTGAATAGTTATGTATGTACGAATGTGAAATATAGGTTTGATAATTTTTTTCTCAAATCAATGTTAGTTTCCTACATAAGGTTTGGCTCGATTTTAGCTCACTGAGCATCATTACACTCACTAAACAGCTTGCTACGAAACTGCTACGACTTTGTAGCAGTTCGTAGCAAATTAGCTACGAGCTTAAAATTTGATTTTCTTTGTAACATACACTGGCATTACACGTTATATTTTCAAATATTCTTTTCTCTCTGAAGTCAGACAGGAACTTTACTCCAAGCCCATAAAGCTCATAAAATAAAAAGTATGAACCATGAGTATCAGAGAGACTATTTGGGACGCTGTTGTGAGCTTCGACAAAGCATGGATCGAGCAATTGAATTAAAAGAGGGAGTTAGTACGTCAGTAGGAAAGAGTTGCGAATATTTCGGACGTAACTTTTCGTTTCTCCGATGTTGGCTTCATTACGCTTGAACGTAGGATAAAACAAAGTAAAATATTCTTTACAACATTTTTAAAATATGCTAACGAGTTGTACCGGATTTTTTCTCGCATATAGTTTTAATAATATTCATAATATGATACAATGTCATCACAGCATATAGTACAAGAGAATACTAAGAATTTCATAGTCAACAATACTTTCTTGGAATGGTAAACGAGACATCACGCATAATTGAAATAAAAATAAATACATTAATCACAAACCACAAACAAAAAAAAGCATAGTACAGAAAATCGCCACGCAACAATGTCAGGCAATGTCTCGAAGCTAGAACGTGCAAGCATTAATACGATTCTGACGGCTTTAGCGCAACGGGGCGTTGGCGACGCATGGCCGCATCACTGAAGTACCCAACCGTGTAAATACCCCTTAAGTGTTAACATGATGTATAGCAAATGCCTTGATCACTGATTGATTAATTAATGTTAGGACTGTAACAGCATTTAATAGTATTATCTGCTCCGTTGTTATGGCAGGTCATTAGGTATAATAAGTGACTATTATGTAGAGTGCATGTATGTAGTAAACTTGCATAATTCGATAGGATTATGAATTTTATGTTAAGTCATGTTATTATTTGTCCAAAGGTTTTATTATAACATCTTAACGTTTGTCAGTGAAAACAATGAGGTAACTTATGAAATCTCACGGCCAACCTTGAACGATGAAGAGGGTCTAAAATACGAAGAAGGGTTATTTTAGTTTCACAGTATGATATACAAATAAGCTTAAATTTAAAACACAGCTATCGAAGCAACAGCCAAGATGAAGTCTAAAAAGTACTCTGGATTCAAAATTGGCCATCATGCCAAACTAAAACGTTCGTCGCTTTGACGATGGCTGTAATAAAACCTAGCTAGGAAAAAATACGGCTCAGAAATCCACCATTTCAAAATCCAAAAACATTTATTTTAACTTAAGTATGTACTAGTAGGTACTTTTGAAAAGTCAAAACAGAAAAATACTCCATCATTGAAACTAGGTGCTCATTCCTAACTGTAGAAAAACGGGCAAGAAACTAGATCGATATTCTTTAAAAAAAAAATGTTTTTAAAATCTCCCCAATACTTTGTTTAACAAACATTATTGTGCCTACACATATGCAAGAAAATTTATGTAATAAACAATAAACCCGACCTTCTACGAAGGTATACAATGAGAATACCTTGATGAAACGTAAAGTTGGTAACAGGAGTGTTACAGTTGACATTCAATAAAGTACCACACAGATCGAATACAATACGATTCCATTGATAGATTGAGTTACGAGAGGCTTAAACAAAGATCGACTCTCAATGATATAGCGTGTTCTATCTTTGTATACAACGATTTTACTGGGGGAAGTTCTTTATTCTAATGAAAGGGTGCGTCTGTATTGTCTGATTTGTCGTGAACAGGAATGAGTTTACTTTTCTGTCTGGATAGTCTTTTGCAATGTTGTGATGTGTGGAGTAAGTATTCATTTATAACTCGAGTATTTTTTACTGGTGTAAGTTAGATAGTTAGATCAATTTAAAAGGAAGGATTAACGATTTGTTTGTTTTGCGTATGTTTACAAGGATTAAAGTAAAAATTTACTTTTAAAAAATTATAATAGTTTTCCAAATTGAGGAAGAAATCACCAAAGTTTGTATGAATTCAATGAGATTGCTATGTAAGTATCTTAACATCCTTCGTTTTCTAGGGTACCGAGGGTTATATCCGGGGCAATAAAAATAAAATAGAAGTATTATAGAAAACAGCGCAGAAATGTATCGCAGCCGGCCTTGAGCACGAGAAAGAACAGGGCGTTTTAGTTAGAAAGCCTGGCACTCCCTCTCACTCCAACCTGAACGGGAGAAGGCAGTGAACACGAAAAAGAACAAGGCGTTTTTAGTTAGTAAGTCTGATACTCTCTCGCTCCGCCTAGGACGGGAGAAACCAAAGAATAAAAGTCTGTAGTTCACTACAAACTCTTCAAAAAAAAAACACACTGGTATAAACGAAACATCCACACTCGTAAGTCAGACTGAAACTAATTGAAATCGAACAATGTAACCGAATGAGAACGCACAAGGCACCGTGACAAATATTTGACCGACAATAATTACGTTGACTACTTATTTGCCGGACTTCCATTGAGAATGTAATTATTTCATTGATTACATGCGACAGATTGGCAGTAATTTCGTCTGCATTATACTTTTAACTACACTTTCGAACTGGATTTCAGTAGTTAATTGATGATTTCATTTCATTACCTCCACTGAGGTAAGTTGTTGTTATTGTTCGTTTTGCTTGTGGATCATTTGAGAGAAGTACTGGTGTTTTATTGATGGACTCGCTCCTGAAAATCTCTTTGACAGTATCAAGGTAAAAGCTAGCCTCCGTGTTATTCTAGACCTTCTCATTCTTTGTGACATTTTCATGTAAACCCGTCAAGTTCATACTTACAAAGTTTAGCGTTTTTAATTATTAGTACGATTATTGCAAAAAATATACCTATAACTAGGATCTGTCGATCATGAGCTCGATGGTTCGGTCCGAGATTGTGATTTTGATGTTTTCATTGAATAAGACTAAGTGAGTAAGAAAATTCGCAGAGATTTTTTAAAAAATTAATATGTTTAACGTTAACTTTAATTAAATTACTTATAAAATTGTATCTCTAAGTGGATCTAAAAATATTATTATATCTTAAAGAAAGTAAATGTAAAGTAAATGTACATGAATCCTTCACTATAACCTCGGTCATCGTATTTAAGTTCAAGCAAATAGTAAAATAATAATATTTTAAAAAGGTTTTTTAGCATCTAAAAGTAAATGAATGGTTCATTTAAACAGAACGCTTTATTATAATAATTTGAATATTATTTTAACATTAGAACTAAATCAAATAAGATTAAGTCATTACAATGTTGAGTTTCAAACGCATTCTAGATATTCAAATATCTTACAAAATTAGGATTCCTATATTATGATAGAATAATTTATTCAAATTGAAATAGAGTAAGTGGTAATAAGATTTTTTAAGAAATTCTAAATTACTTGGATTTGATATAAGAATGTTTGAGCCTTAAATGCACTAACGAAATTCTTCATTATCATTATTTCCCAAAGAATTGCTTCTAATGTATAAAAGAAAATGAAATTATAATTTAACCAAACTAATATTATAAAAATGAAAGTAACTCTGTCTGTCTGTCTTTTCTTCACGCTTAAACTACTGAACCTATTTGTGTGAAATGTAGTACAGACATAGTTTGGAACTCGAGAAAGAACATACTTAAATAGTTTTTAAAACAAAAATCTGCAGTAAGTCACTATTCCACGCTATCAAAGTCGCGGGAAAAAGCTAGTTAATAATAAATTTGTATGATATTTATGTTTCGGCATGATTTTTATTTATTGTTAAACATACACACTATCATTACAGTACTTATTGTCCAATACAATAGTGATGCTTACGTTATGATATTACATACCATGTAATATTTCAATATTCATAAATATTTTATTTTAATATTTATAAGTTTGATTTTAACCTTCGAATTTGTAGGTAATAATATTATTAAACTATTACAAATTATTGACTGATTGAATTTGAATTCGAGAAATGATGCTCTGTATTTTTATAAGGTAAGGAAACGTTACATAAATTTTACTTTGCCGGACAATGGGAACAAACTCAAAGTCTCTACTCAACTGTTTACTTGACACCTTTCAAAATTGTTGACTTGAAAATTCAATATACAACTAACCACAAAACATGCAACCATAAATAAAACCTCTGTAAACAAACATATTTTCACTCTAAAAGACCTTTTAGAGTGGCCATTAATTGTAGGCACTCTACAACTCACGTAGTTGAAAACATCCCAACTGGATGTGTAACTTATAGCTCTCGAAGGCACTATTGGATCGAATTATAGCTATTTGTTCCCTGCACTATAATGGTACTTCCTCTAATAGTAGGATGCAGATACCTAATGGGAATATTTCAAACTATGTACATATGTTATCGTCAACTTGATGCATGTACAACAGTTTTGACGTGCACGATCGGTACAAGTTGTTCGATTGTTTGTTAGGTACGTTCTGTGTTAGAATTTGTAATCTGTTGCTGTGGGAATTTGTAATTAATGTCTGGTTCATTAGTTGCTAATATCGTGTATCTGGCTATACTGATGTCGAACCGTGAACTGATTGATACACAAAATAATGATTTTATAAAGTTAAATCACACAGCTGCTTACAAGCCATCAATAAAACATATTGTATATAATAAGTGACTATAATGCTTAATAACTAAGGACGAAAATGATTAGTTAAATAAATGTTAAAGATTTTCAAATAAATACCTCAATACCTTCGTAAGATTACATATCATCTATAACAGTGATTATTCAGCCGTGTCTCAATAAAAAAATATTTCTTTTAGAAAATAAACTATGATAACTTCGCAATAAGTAAATATTATGAGATACTTAATAGACTTTTATTAGTTAACAAATTTACAGAAAAGTTTGAGAGAGAGAGAGCATGTTCTAAACGCTTGTCATCATCTTGGGACCTATTTGACAGGATCATAGACTTTCCATTATATGTATCTGTACCTATGCTGCACTAGTTATATTTTTTGTATTTCCTTATTGGAGCCTTAATAACTTTTAACTTTCATCAACATTGTTTTTATCACTCCACATAAGATTTAGTACTCCAGAATTCACTCCGAATCTGCAACTAAAATATAACTTTGTTACAACATCATTAAAGTCTTATATCGCATTAACCTCCCAAATTTTATGATTACCGCATCAAGAAGTTGATCAACCAACAGTTTATGCATGCAGTGGTTTTGGAAATTTATGGCTAATGACAAAGAGTTCATTTTGGCGTGGCCTGTTTATAAGTTGAAAAGCTTAACAAGATTCACCTGTATCGTATGGCGGTTCCTCTGGGGTATTAAAGAGATTTTCTCTCAGAGAACCGACTTACCTCTTGTTTATTTTATAACTTTTATGTTTTTATTCTGGTTTAATTGTTTTAGGAACAGTGTTTTGATTTAAGAACTTTTTTTTTATTTTTATTTCTATTAATGGTTATTTTCTTTCTTTTATATTTACTTCAATTTTTTTATGTTCGGTGCAACATCGTCTGATTTGATCGTTTTTTTGACTCTTTATCCTTGTATCTGTTTTTTAGCATCATCTTTATATTCTTCTGAATATACAAACAAAAAACATTAAACTTTAACGCCAATAATACAAGAGAACATATTAAGACCTACAAAAAATATATTACAGACAAAACTAGAACCGAACTGCTAAAAAGCCACTAAAACAGAACGCGATAATATAATAATTAGCGCATTGCAACTTGGGTATCGGAATTTGCAGCAGGTAATGTTCCTAACTCAGTCGAACTTTCTCGAAAGTTGGGAATTCATTAAAAACAATAGCCGTTCGTGGATAACTCCGTTCTTACAGGCTACCGTCGGGCTGAGAAGTTATCTCCTTCATTATAATTCAGCCGCGGGCTTCTGAATTCTGAACTGAATCTGAAAGAGTGCTGCCATCTCTTGAGATCTTATCTGAACTTTGGTGGGTGCACTTTAACGCTATTTAATTAATTTTGTTAAAGAGTATTTATTGATGGAGATTTCTGTGTGGTATCTTCAATTATTTTTGGTATTTTCGTAGTGAATTGTGAATTTCAGTTCTGTCTTCCTATCTTACCTAGATTCATTAAAAACTAAATACATTGAAAATACACGTCTTTCTGGCATCGAAACAGGCAGAGTAAAAAAAAGCCAAATAACACGCTTGCCAATTGGCGATAGACGTTATTCGACTAGGTAGGCTATTTATTAAAAAAAGGTCTAATGTAGTTCAACGCACGCGAGTGTGTTCCGCACGCGCCTCAAAAAGCCAATAGACCACCATAGTCGCGGCCATATTGGGGCTGATATATAGCCGGGGTTGCTGGGCAAGCGCAATAGGGTACCGCGGCCTCGGCCCGGAACAGAAGTAGGATCCGAGGAGTATTTTAGTCAATAAGAGTCAGACACTCACTCTCGCCTCACCCTGGGCTGGAAAAGTCATTTGATGATTTTCCCATCAAAAAAAGAAAAAGCCATACAATGCACCCTCAATACATGAGGAAACACATTTATACTACTTTACTTTTGCTCTCCTAGAGCTTATATTGGTCAACCTAACATCAAACTAGAATCAATTCGAATCGACAAATTGATACAACAAGATCAAGTACAAATAGCTCAGTGTAAGAAGCAATTCAATTAGTCTTTCACTATTTACTCAAAGCAAAAAAAGTCTAGAAAACAATAAAAGAACGAATTATTCAAGCTTTCAGTCTTTGTTTCATTCAAAATTGAAGGATCAAGTCAAAAGGAACCATTTTGTTCCACAGCCAAAGTAATCTTGGTGAGTCGGAGTGAACTTATCTGAATTGCAAATATTTAACTCCAATTTTATCAAGAAAATGCAACCAGAACTGCATTTAATTCACTATAACGCATTCACGAATTATGCAGTCAAAACAACAGATAGACTGTCGCAGATATGCTAAAATATTACAAAGATTTAATGCTGGATTGTGGTGGTTTGTTTACTAAAGCATTTTGTACCTAATTTTACTTCAAACACTATATACAACCTCATAACGTGACATGACTCATTTATTGTTTTTAATTAAATAAAAAAAACACACACAACTATCGAAACATAGAGTAAAATAAAATTCCCAGCTATATTTAAAATTTGAGCATTAATATTTGTTTTTAATAAAAACTTTGTCCCACACTAGAATATTTTTTACAATCTCAGACTGATCCTCTCCCTATAAGGCTGATGTTCAGCCGCGGTTGCGGGGTAAGCGCAATGAGGCACCGCGGCCCCGGCTCAGAGCAGGAGAAGGAAAAGGGCGTTGATTTTCCGCGGACAAAAAACCACAACAATTTTCTTCTGTGGCCTGGGTATGACACAAATCATGAACTGAGCTAGATAAATAAAGATAAGACTTAGTGTAAATCTAAATCTAATTGGAGTAAATGGGAAATTCTGAGAAAGCCCATCAATTGGTATGCACATTCAACCATTAGGTTAAAGACATCAATAGTTTTTTTATGCGATTACCTGATGGAAAGCAATCAGCGCCACCCGGACACGTACCGTTGCCGACCTTTTGGGGATTAGGAATTGGGCAGGGAATGGGGGAAGGTAAGGATTAGGTATCCGGTAACCTCACTTATAAGGCGAAACACAACACTGTGGTTGTTTCCGCCGGTTTTCTATGAGGCCGTGGTATTACTCCGGTCGAGCCGACCCATTCATGCCGAAGCATGGATATCCCACCCTTTTTTTCTTTAAAGTAAAATTCCATAGTAATATCCAAGACGACGCATAGCAAAAATATCAGCTGTTTATATAAAAAGGTTACATCGTAGAATCTTAAGGAAAATCACTAGACAAAAAGGTACAGACGACTAGCGTCGAACAGGTACGAAGGCTCCTGACCTTACCCTTTTTCTAGGTCCCTGTGTAATCATTGTCCTACCAGCCTGAGTCAGCATTAAACTCAGTTCTTCAATTCATTTTATTCTTCACTAAGGTTTTAAAAGATATTTTTATAATTTGAAAATAATGGTTAAATGGCAAGTTGGGAGTATTCTATATAGGTATGTTCAAATATCGAAGTGATTATTATAAGTGATGATAAGAAGTTTTACTTTTAAATATTCGTGTAATATTATGTGTTCAGTGATGTACCGACTAGTTTAGAACGTACTTAATTACTTGAATATACCTAAGTCCAAAATATCACATAAGTGGTTTTTTAATTCGAATAAGTTTGTTTCTAGTTTATAAGAATGGACGCGCTCAAAATAATTGTCAATTCTAATACATCAGCAACTTAAGTTCGCTCGTATAAAAGTCAGGTTCCTCACATACAGAAAAGGATGGTCAGATTTCTTCAAAAATGAAACGTTATCCCCGCACTCGGATTTTCTCCTGTATCGTGGATGCGTTTACAAACATGCAATTTCACTTATACGTCACACCCCAAGCCAAAATAACAATTTTCCGATCACACAAAGAGTGTAGGCGGTTACCTAGCCACCAAAAGACTTCTAAAACAATACAGATTGAATGTGAACAGTAATTTTAGTCCTTCTTCTCTGACAATGTATTTGAACAATTCATATAACTAATATATATCACCTCTGTTTTGTAACATGCGTAATATATTGCCTTCAAACTCGGTCCGACCGCACTTAAAGTGTTGAGATTCTCTATGTGATAGCGTCCATTAAAAACTTTACTCTACTTAAAAACACCTTACTTAAGTATTCAGGTGTTACCTGCGTTGTATGCTATATATATGTATGTATCTCCATACGATACTTCTGGATTAAGCCTGGATTTGTCCTGGGCCTACGCTTAACGACGTGTAAATTTATATTGTTAAAAGTAAGTACATACCGACCGTTTTTATTACGCGTTTTTCTGTAATGTTTTTTTGTATGTTCATTTATAAATTTTAAAAATTTAGATGCTAAAAATCGACGAAGGTGAAATGTCGTGTCGATTAAAGCACCTATAAATTTTAAGATATATTTGTTAATGTAACCATGTTATCTTAAACCCGCTTAATAGTATACTAGTATAGTTTAGTCACAACATTGAATTACGTTTCGCATATTCGTGACGTGGTATTTTGCTAACAATCTACACCGCTCCAATCCTTAGGGGATAATGCCGTAATCACAGAGGAAGTCCCTAACTTGGCGGCATACCATCAAATTACCGAGCTAGTGACGCGACTTAATTACCGCGTACCAACCAATAAATATCTACACAAACACATAACGCAAACAAACAAGTAATTATCGGTCCAGCTGCAAAAATAGAATGGCAACAAAAACGAACGTTATCTTGACGCATCCTAAAAACTCTATTACAAACACCATTTACAGGGAGATTAATGCCATCCCAAATATAATCCGAGTCAGCGGGCGGTCGAACAAAAACGACTATGTTTGCCGAGACCCACAAAATGTGCCGAATAAAGGTCGTGAACGTTCAAATCGGAGAACCTTAAGTTTCCGTGGAACATCTATTTTTTGGCAGCGCGGCAACGCCGAGCACTCGTGACTAATATGAATGTGAAACAATTTGTCAGGTTTACGTGGTTATTTGTAGAGCGCAGGTGTGGATCTGGTGAACTCGCGGCCCCTTTTCATGGAATAATAATGACGGATTCGACTTAGGGAAGACTTTGAGACGTCTTCCTTTACAAGACGTGGGTACGCCTTGCTTGTGTTGACTCGACCGATACCGTCTCTAGTCCGTAACTCCAATTGGCGCATTAACATATAAATACCTTCCTTTTAAAGCCTTTCTTCTCATTGTTGTAGCGGAATTGTAACGGAAACTAAACTGCGGTGAGTTACGTTTTAAAACCGCCGAGTGCATTCCGTTTTATTTTATGTCCTCATTATTTGACCGCAAAGTATGTTCTACCTGAAACGCTATGTTCTAACCACATGGTTGTTGGTTGGCGCCTTGTGTTTCTTTACGAAACAAATATTTGCTCTCCAGCTTTGGAGGTGAGATATAATTGCGGACTATATTTTATAGTAGTACATATATATTTGTGTGCTAGGGTGGAAAACTAGCAGACGGATACCAGATGCTAAGCTATCGATAGGCCAATGAACACCCGCAACACCAGAAGAGTTACAAATACATTTTTGGGGATTACGATTTCACATCTGTTTTCTGTGAGGCCATGGTATCACTTCAATCGGGCCGTCTCATTCATGTCGAAGCTAATATGAAAGATTACAACTTTGACCTCATAGCAGTATTTACAATATATATTAAAGTCTTTGCTATATATGTGCGGCAACAATAAAACTCTCCATAGCCCTCCACTAACATAACCACAATAAATATAAAATTATATAATAGTTATAAAGGTCACAAAACGTGACCTTTGCCTATTTCCAAGTAATCCAACAGTAACAAACATCATATCCTATTTTACTTTCATTCCTCAATAGAATACGAATATTTGCCTGTCTCAAATATGAAATACCTTTGCTACATTGGGAAGAACAAATATTCCTATTTTCTATGTTCTACACGCATGAAGAATATTGCATTGAGTATCATGAACATGTGATATTGGAATCAGATTTTCCTTCGAGACTTGCAATACGGCAGTTATATTCAAATCTGCATTCCCAAACGTACTTCACATATCAGAGATTTAATAAAAATTCCACGGTATCTGTGTAAAATCTCAGCTGCGCTTCTGCGCTTCTCTCTTTCTTTTGTTTCACATGTATGAGCGACAATATTGCAGTCCTTATTAAATTTTACACTCAAATTTCATATTTTAGAACTAGTGTTCGTTCTTCGTTACGTTATTTTACGCTGCTGTTTCCTAGAAAGTGTAGATACAGATGCATATTTCGAAAATAATTTGTTTCCATGCTATTTGCTAATTGAGAAATTCCAAAAATTGCTTTACATAAAATCTTTGTATAAAATCACAAAGATATTTTGTCGGTTCTATTAATTATTATTTCTAGCTGGCGAATCTGAAACTTAAATAATACGTAGATCGCAGAAACTTAAATTTTAAATTGAGAATTCTTGTTTTTCTTTCACTTTTGTATCACTGGGCATATTTTTTTTCTTTATGGCCAGTGTCTGTTAGTCTAGATTAACAGTAGATAAATTAAAAATAAAATGTAGAACTCTATTAGACTTGACAACATTGTATATTTTATATACTTCTGTTTTTTTATAAAAAGAACTCATTAGTAAACTCCGACCCCTTTGCGTCATGTTTATTACAGTTCTGTAATTAAAAGTCAAGAACAAACATTTTATAACGACTAAGCATAATGACCACAGTATTTAATTAACTCCACACATAGAACGAAAGAAATAAAGAGCTTTAAAAATTACTTTTAATTCTCAACTTTGCTTACGTATTACAGTTTAGAGTTTCTAGTGAATGGATCAGAAATGT
Organism: Spodoptera exigua; assembly: GCA_902829305.4. Taxonomy (NCBI): domain Eukaryota; kingdom Metazoa; phylum Arthropoda; class Insecta; order Lepidoptera; family Noctuidae; genus Spodoptera; species Spodoptera exigua. Next base: position 5,660,368 of record LR824616.2, on the reverse strand, counting down.
TTCGTAAGTAGTCATAAGTAGATATAGGACATAGGATAAGTAGCAATAAGTCTAGATCATTATGTATATGCATTCTAGACTATCCAGAGATTCCATCGAACTTGTACATCACCTAAATAGACCAATTTTCCAGAGAACAAACGAACCACTTATTACGTGAAATATAGTGATCACTTAATCTCCCTTCCCTTACATTAAAATTCCAATCCCTAATAAGGATACAACGCACTTTAGTATTGCTTAACATCCGGTTCGTCTATTCCTTTGCGACCCTATGCAAAAACCAAATAATGCATTTGTAAACCAGAACGTAAACGTAGTAGTAAACCAGTTGTACTACTATAATGTTGCATCTACATATATTACATATATATATTCCATCTCTCTCACTAACAATATAATACTTAAATACCAAGCACTAATACCAGCAAGCCCATGAACATGTCTGGAGCACAACATAGAGTAGAAAGCTCGCCGCCCGACCAGAACCAGGCCCGAGCGTACGGCGCGTAGCGTTTCGCGCGCGCCTCAAGGAGCCAATAGACCACCATAGACGGGGCGCTATAGGGCTTATGTTCAGCCGGGGTTGCGGGGTAAGCGCAATGAGGCAACGCGACCTCGGCCCAGAGCAGGAGAAGGAACAGGGGGGTTTTTATAGTCAGTAAGAGTCTGACACTCCCTCCCGCCCGGCCCTGGGCGGGAGAAGTCATTTGATGATTTTCCAAAGCATAGAGTAGAAAGGAGGTGTGTTTTTTTCAGTAAGGGAGAAGAAACCTAACAATTTTCTTTTCTCACTTTAAAAGAAAACCAAACACCTGACTGCACGTTTAATGCCGTGGCTTGCCAAACGCCTACCCTGCCACGCGTCAGGGGGTTATATTCCCTCACGGAAAAACTCTTTGTGTGATCCACCAATTGTTGTTCCGGATCGTGGTGTGATCGTGAAATTGTATATTTGTTACACACAAACACGACACAGGAGAAAACCCCAAACAAAACTGCTTAATGAACTGTATCACACACACTAACAAAACATCACTGCATCTTTGTTTCCAATTTTATTCAAACAGTTTACATATTGAGGATACTAAAGCGTCACACCAAATGCAACGGTATTGGTTCGCACGCGTCACATTGAACACTTTGTATGAACATCTTAAATCAAATTCCTTCCTAGAATCCGTATAGCAAAGTCGTATTGTTTTCATAGTCCACATTTATAGTAGAAAACGTATTTTTCTAAAACTATTCTAGAGACATAAAGTTAGTCCTTAAGTCCTTAGCTACAAAGTTGCTTTCTTGACGTAAAAGAACCCAATTAAGCTTTAAAGTTTTTATGAAGAATTAGGATATTGTAATTTTTAGGGTACTGTGCATTTGGATGGTCACTTTGTATACTGATATTTTGAATTTTTATATCAGAACCTATCCCTGCCTCATTGTTTGAGCAAAGTGATATTAGGTATGTTTGTGTGGCTAATTAGGAACACGGAAGAGGCCCAATCACAATCCTTAAATTCCTAATAAACCCCAAGAGGCCGTCAACGCACTCGTAGTAGTGAGTGATTAAAAAACAGACGAAGAAACAGAAGAACACAATGTCGTGATGGCCCGGAGGTTAAGGCGCCCACTTCTCATGTCACTTTTTCCGAGTTATATGTACTTTCTAAGAGAATTGGCACCACTGACTGAAACCTGAACTTATAATTTCTAATTATAAGTTTGAAATCGCCAACCCGCATTGAGCAAGCGTTTAAATTAATGCTCAAACCTTTTCCGTGTGAGAAGAGGCCTTTACTCAGCAGTGGGCACGTATAAGCTGATGATGTGATATGATAAATAAAAAACAGATATCATAACCTATTTTCTTTTTGCCTACCTCCTTAAGTATATAAGGCTCGACGTTATGTTTTGTTACGTAATTTATAATCCTCAAGTAATCATACGGAACCTCAGAGTATGAGTCTGTCTCGCACTATACCATTCTTTATTAAGTAAAACGGGCAAATTAAGCCATGAAGAGTTAACAAGACTTGTTACTAAGTTTTAACTTTAATACAACTGATACCAATGTTAAAAATTATAACGGAATACGCCTTTTTGCCTACAAACGGGTATACAGAAGTATTATAAAATACTAATAACTTTAATTAATTCCATAAATAACTCTAAATGTCCTAAGCGCAAATCTCGAGAACGGCTGAACCGCTGTCACTAATCCACAATTTTTTGTTTTATTTGTTATAGTCAGGAGAAGGTTCGTTTGCAATAAATTTATGGGGAAAAATCGGGAATTTGTAGTAGTGACGTATCTCAAAAATCTGTTTTTTTGAGAAATCAGAAACAAGGACGCCGAGGTTGTTGGACAACTGTTCGAAGCATAAGCGGACAGCTAGTACCAACAATAATGTTCTGAGAATGTTTTGCTACAAGCTTGTGATATATACAATGACTTCTATCGCCTTATGTGGGGCAAGATGAAGTATCACTCTTACTGACCAAAAACCATCCGTTCCTTACCCTACTCCGAGCTAGATACGAGCGGTACATCAATGCGCTTGTATCTATTACCCTAGGCTAGACATCGATCCATCTGTAGTTGGGTTAGATCGCGTCTGTATATGGTCTGGCGGTAAACTATACCTGCTCTCCGTCCAAAAGACCCTTGTAGCTTGAGACAGTTAACAATCAAGTCGGAGAGCCATGCTTTGGCGTAAATGGGCTGGCTTATCTGGAGTGGTACCACGGCCTCATAGAAAACCGGCGTGGAAGTGAACCTACGTTGTATTTGGCCGTGTAAGTGAGCCTTCCGGCCAATCCACAATCCTTAAATCCCTAATAATCCACAAGTGGCCGGCAACGCACTTGTAGTAGTTTCTATCCTCCTCCGAACCGTGTAAAAAAATGTACAAAAATGTTTAATCAATTCCGAATTGATTCTCTCACCTACAAGTTACAACGTACCAGCAAAGTGTCTAAAATGCGGCCTATTTTGGAGATTTAGTTTGAAAACGGATCGGTTGTTTTATATTCAAGGCGAGGTCCGCCAGCCGCACTGGGATTGGACGGTAGTGACATGTGCTTATTGTATTCTGCCTAAAAGCACCACCGGAGGCGCTGTTTCAACAGGATTTATATGGAAATGGGCTAACGAAATTGTTTTATTTAGATAAGAAGGGTTTCTGGTTCTGTCTAGTTGGTGTTTTAACTTGTCTAGGCTCTTTCTGCATTGTTTTAGTTGGTAAAAAACATGAACAATGTTTACTATTTGTGGTTGTGTGCAACTTGTCACAGGCTCAATGCGATGGAAAAACTCTTTAAGTGATACATTCCAGAATTGGTTGTTCCGGAAATCATATGCATAATAATGTAGTCTTGTATTTTAATGCATTCGTAACACAGAAAAAGTCTTACAATGGGACCACGTTTTAATAAATGACTCCTATCTTCTAGTTTTGTCGGGTGGTTTACATGAAGGAAAAATCCCTTCACGGTTTTGTGGACCGTTCCTTCATTGTGGTTTCCCATTTAATGGAAAATAAAGACGCTACTACGCTTTCCACAACTTTCAAGCTGTAACTAAAAAATACAACTACCTTTTAAATAAGCACTTAGTAATACGTGTAATTGAGGATTATTATGCACTAACCGAAACCACTAACAAGAAGAGCGTCTCACAATGTTCTTAATACGAATTGACTGTAAAACACACTAACACCTAGACTACGCTTACACAGAGATCAAGATACTCCAACTATTAATTCAGTTAAACTACAAATTAGCATTTGTGACGAAGATACTTGACGCAAGTTTCTACTTGCACAAGTTAAACAGAATCCAGATATCTCCACTGAGTTCAGTTTTCCAAGAGCAATACTGTCGGTCCTTAGCCGTTATGTAGTTCCAAGACAGAAGTGCCACTTCAATTGCTGAAAAAAGTTTGATCAATTATTTAATCTTATGTTCTGCTTTATGCAAAATAATTAATGAAATATTAGTTTCTATCTATTCGGCAGAGTTTTAAAAATAGGTCTTCTCTACTAGGTATTATTTATTTCTCCTTTTTGACGAAATCCTTCTTTTAAAGACGCTTGCTCAGCATTGGAAATGTTCGACTCGATAATAATGATATTAAGCATTTTGATCAAGACTTTTTAACAAAGTGTACATTTATACCCAAAGATGATAAACAATTCTTTCAAACTTACAGAACCTGATCAGTAAGTAAACATAGACCTATAGGTTTTTTCGTTTCTAGGTCAATGGTAACTCAAGGATTGATCTGATCCTTGCGAAGGACAGGCTCGCAGCCCATTACATGAGGTTTTATACTGATAACGGAAAAAAAGGAAAAACACGGCAACGTCTCACAATGTCATAAAACAAATACTGGGATTTCATAGAGAAAATGGACAAGCTTGATGGATAAAAACATGGCTGTCCTTTTTGTGTAGTAGGGTAAAAAACTTTCTCCAATAATGGAATTAGCCGTCTCCGCCAAGATGAGATATTGTTAATTATATTGTTAACTAGCTGTGCTGTGTTTCAAGGTCAACTTATAGTCACTGGGGATAGTTAAGCTATCTAAAACTGAAGTCAAAATAACAGGTTATGCTACTAATTTACTTAATCCAAAAAAAAATAAGAAAAAATCTAGTCCGATACTTAGTTTGTATGCTCAGTTATCGCGTTGGCTGGGATTCGCAATCGTCTGCTGTGTAATCTGCTTCGCGGATTCGATTATCGCACGAAGCATTTCTTCAAATTATCCACAAATGTATGTGAAAATAGGCGTTACACCCACAACGTAGTAAATAAATCCTAGTGTATGTTTTTTTAAGAAAAAATATTAAAAATAAAAGTACATTGAAGTTATTTTCCAGTCCAAGATATTTTGGTATATTTCAGAATATTGATTCCACTTAGTTGATCCTACTGTAATACATTTCTGCTACGTAAGTAACCACCCGGTCCTATCTGACGTCACAAACAGCTTGGAGTCTATCTTAATTAACCCGGGGAGTCCGATTATTAATTCCCAGTAATTTAGCAGTTGAAGGAATCCCATCGCACCATCGACCTTTGTAAGATCGACAACCCTAACAAGCCTGTTCTCTATAATTACCCTTAACGATGGTCACTATGTTATAAATATAGTAATTTTTTTTTATGTTAAATTCCATATGGTTTTATATTTTTGTGAATAATGTACAGCGATTACTGAATACTATATGATACAATAATCAGTCTTTATGTAGGAAATGATTTTTTTTAAACAATAAAATTTCTTATAATTTTATGTTCTGTAGTGTCCCTAATCTGTATTAATATACCACAGAACTCAATAACAGACTAAAATAACATGAATATTAATCATTTCAACTATCAAAACCGCCATGATGTTTTGAATTTGACAACTCGCGGTTTGATCCCAACGGTCAAAACGATTTCTCTGTTCCTGTCATTAAGTTGTCTAAACTAAGATTTAAATTTAGAATTTGCATAACTTGCGCGAAGTTTGCTTTGATATTGTCTATGATTGTTTTTGTAGCTGTCAGTTATGTTAGCCAGTTATTTTTAGAATATTATGAAGTTAAATGAATTAGTTTTAGAGGTTGATAACTAGTTTAGAACTAGCTTTGGTTAAATTGGAAGCTAATCCCGAAAGTTTCGTACATGTCTAATACTAAATTAATGTACATATATATTCTACTAACTTCTTATATAATCTACGTATTACCATCATCTGACCATCCTTACGATACCTATAATTACGTATTGGTACGATTTCAGAAATACTCTAGCATTTTTTCCGAAATGGCGTCGCGTCATATCAAAGAATAAAGGAGTATTTTAGAAAACGTATCTTTATTACGTCTGTTGTCAGAACTATTAATAATAATAAGGGTAAAAAGCATTGTTGCTATCAAAATTGAAAAAAATTTAGCTGTTTTTTAAACTATATTCAAAATAAATTTGAATTGTTTATATAATTTTTTTAATGATTGGTATCTACTGTATCGTTTCTTAAATCCCTTTCACTGAAGTTCCTGTCAACACATTGACTGCCTGTAAATTGAATACTGTTTGTCTAATGTTCGCCTCACCAGGCGAAATATAAACAGCGTTTGAGGGTAACAAGTAATTAATACAACACTGATCTGTGCGCTTAATTCTGTCACTGATACGTGACGTGACGTCACTGATACATCTAGTGTACTGTAGGTACTTATTGAAAATCCGTTGCTAAGGTGCACTCTCCTTGTTTCCTTTCACATCATCAGCCTATAAGTTTCCATTATTGAGTAAAATCGTCTCCAAGCGTATAATTTGATAGTATAAGTCCAGTTTTCCTCGCGATGTTCTCTCTCTCTGTCTGTGGTATCTTAATCAAGTTGGAAAGTAGATACGAAAATACATATGTATGGATACCAAAACGACGTCTTGTTTTTTTTTTTATTGTGTTTAAATTCCGAACGATATTTGACACAGATTATCTATGTTGGTTTTAGGATGATAAGGATAATAAGGCTTATACTAATCTTCTATGCGTATCACCGAGTCATGCAATCATACACAGTTTTACATGTTTCCCTATTTATGACAAAAAATATTACTTAATTTTTATTTAAAAAAAAATCTAAAGTTTTTAATAGAAATTATTAGATATAGAAGTAAAGTAGGTACTTATAATTACTTACTCACATAATTTTATTAGGCAGTATCCTCTAACACTTGTTAAAATCAGCAATAAAATACAGGAGGTATAAACAGTTTTGATACTTAATAAAATATTTAACATAACATTATGATTATCAGTGTTCCTGTCAATAATCCATAATCTATGATGTTAACATTTAATTCTTTTTAATATAAGATAGGTCGGCAAATGAGCATACGGCTTACCTGATGGTAAGCAATCGGCGCCGCCCTTTGACGAATTACTACAATTGCGTTGCCGACCTTTTGTGGGTTATTGGGGATTTAAGGATAGGAGGTTAAGGGATTGAGGATTGGGGAGAAGGAAGAAGGATTTACTACGGTAACCTGAATCACATAGCGAAACAACGTGAGTGTTGTTTCACGCCGGTGTTCTGTGACGCAGTGGCATCACTCCGATTGAGCCATCCCGTTTAGACCAACAATCACGTAAGGGGATTAAGAATACATACATACATACACATATTATAATAGATACTTATCAACAGTGATGGTAAAGTCTAAGTTTTTTAATTAATCCTGGCTGCATATATTACATTTTTTTAAATAACAATATCGCTTTACCTGATTTAAAAATCGAAAGCGATGCATCTCGAGGCAGAGCGATGCGCTTAAATAGCTATGTTACACACACATCTAGTGCAAAACGAAAATTACTAGACCCAGACCAGACCCAGAGTCAGTCACAGACGGGACTGACTAGACGAGACTCCACCAACGAGGCTGTTGACGAAACATACCAAAAAAAGTAAAAGTATCAAGAGCATCTGGTCAAACTAAAATACATCAGATAATTTTAGATCGTTGCCATATAAAAGCTCAGATTAAATCTCTACATCAATTTTCATGTTCCATATTAGTCTAGGTATGTACAATATTGCTTGAATATATTTCTGGTTAAAACTGGATCGATCCAGATCACAATAAAACAAATGGAATAGATTACCTCAATCATGTTGTACCTGTTAATTAAATAATACTCCACAGTCCCACATTACATGCTGATTAAAAACTCATTATCATTCAGTAATTATACAGTAAAATCTGTTGTTTTGGGAAATAATTACTGCGAGTACCCACATAAATACGAAGAGAAATTATTGAATTTTGGTATTACAATAGTTTCGTCCGTTGTATTAAGCTGTGACCACCAAAATTGTGTATGTGTTTTGTTTTCGATTCAGTTTGTTTGGTCTCGTAAAGGCGATTGGTGTGCTCTTTGATAAACGATCATTTTAAACGAAGGTCTCGAGTCTAATTGCTAAAAATGGAAACTATTCCCCAATCATCTTTTATAGAAGAGAACATATAGTTTAGTCATTCGCGATTAAGGGTTATAAAAAAAAGAGAAGTAAGAAAAACATTTATTCTAGCGCGAGCGCACACACAGAAAATAAAAATAGAAGAAAATAAAATATACTTAAAATCTAAACTAAATGACACAGATAGAAATGAAATGACTTAAATTAATAACAAAAAAAATATTTTTTTAAGAAGGTAAACATTTTTTATACCTTTGTTTATTGTTTATCGTCTTATGGTTATGACAGTTACCGTATCATCCCCATCGTAGCGCGTACATAACTTAACTTAATATAAATATTATAAGATAACAAGAAAAATAAATTAAGGTAGGTATATAGGAAATGCACACGAGTAAGATACATCTTGCTGGTTGAGACAGCTGTTAACAAACTTATAAATCTTACTTGGTATTAAAAACTCATTAACTAACTAGACATAATACTTACAAAACCAAAACACCATAATATTAAAACGACTCATTAGCTTGTAGAATCAGCTCGAGAACCACAGAGGAGTTGGTGCTTAAGCTTTTTAACGACCGTACTATTGCACTGTGAATCCGATAACAATCAAATCTAGAGGCGGTTGTTCGCGCTGTAGAATGCTTTTATCTACGTAGTAACATAGGATAGAGTGGTCGGGTTATTTACGGCTTGACCCAAGCTTTGTGGTGGTCGAGTAAACGGTTTTGTTAGGTACCGAATGTATCTAAATCAAGAGATAGAATCGGTGGTGTTGCAGTTTTTTTTGTATTTTGTACTCTATAGTCATGAATGACATATAGGTTTCTATTTACATGTTGTGCTTGCTTGTATTGTTATTAAACTGAATGATTTATTAGGCTATGGCATATTGTTTGGATCACTTTTCCTACACATAAAAACACAGTCCCCTGGACTCTTGACTCTCTATTTCGATATAAGTCAAAATCTTTCAATTGTAAGAATTTAAATAGATTATACACCACCACATCACCTCAGATTCAATCTTCAAAAGTGGGATTCCCTGCGAAAACAACCACGGTGTTGTTTTTCGCGGTGTGAGTGGGGTTATAGGAGGCCCAATCCTTTCTCGCCCCTAGAAAATGCCGGCAACGCACCTGTAACACCACTGGTGTTGTAGGTAATCCACTTGTATGTTGGCTTCATTGCTACAAACTTAACGGACTCCGTGCATTCCACCAACGCCTACAAATGTTGTTCCCGCAGACCTTTAATAGTACACCAAAGGAAACTTCCAAAATTCTTAAACTCAATTAAATATCTTGCCAACTCAAAACTTTTTGAGTCAATTCAATTCAAATCAATTTAATATTTAATTGAAAATAACAACATACCGTAAAACAGGGTGAATATAATTTAAGGGGGGGATAGAAGTTCTGCGAAGTTCTTCTTTGTCTATTCATCCTTCGAATTCTATTCAGCCTATTTTACTGTACTCAATACAACATCGTGACACGCATGCTACTAATGAATAAGAGTCCCGGCGTTCTCTACACTAGTAGACCTTTCGATTACGGGTATTAATATTATAAGGAATTTCAAAAGAAAAATACAAATGTAACGTATCTCAATTAGGCTCCGCCCATGTCCGATATTATCCGAAACTTTTATCACCGATGCGGTTACCCCTACGGATATTGTTTTATATCGGATATCCGATGGTTTCCTATATGTGTCATTGGTATATGTGTATAACAAATACCAAAGCATGATACCAGATCATTATGGCGAAGACAATGCTAACCTCTTTAAAGCTCCCGCTCCCCCCTTCTCATATGAGCAGCAATAAGCAAAACACGACGTGAAAAACATCGCTCATTGATGATTACGAATATGATCCCATGGCATAACTTGAAACCAGACGTGATATCTTGCCAAACTGTAGGTACGTAAGCAGTATATTTTTTTATAGTATGGGAGGCAATCGAGCTGAAGGATCACCTGATGGTAAGTGGTCAGTGACTTCCGTGGACACCTGCACCACCAGAGGAATCACCGGCGCATTACATTTGTGAATAATCACATAGTAATATAAAATATAAAACATTTAATAAGTTAGGTGTCTCACGAAATTTATAAATTAAATTGAATCATTTCAATTTTAACGTATTATAAAAAACGTTCTTAAATTTTATGATAAAGCACAGACATTTCTCAACATCATTCAAATACTCAGACACATTTAAAACGAGACGAAATGTAATATCTTGCAAAGACACGCAAACTATGAGATATGAATTTTTATTGTTTTCTGAATTGATATCATATACTATAAGTGCTATTATTCCTTGAAAGAAAAGATTGAAGTGAATAGAATATGAATATTTCGTACATCCAATTATAAAAATTAAATCACATTATATTGTATAGTAAGAGGCTATTGCCAAAGCATGGGGCCAGTGCTAGAACGTTTCTAAACTAATATTAATATTTGTATCCTTAAGTATATATAGGTATAAAGAATGGAACCTGAAATTCCGTGTTTGACAATCATAGTGGTGAAATTATTAATAACGCATAAACAATACATTTTTTATGTGATAATCGAGCAGACACTTTACCTGATGGTAAGCATTCGGCGTCGCGTATGGACACCCGCAACACCAAAAGAGTAACGAGTGCGTTGTCGGCTTTTTGAAGATAGTAGTATCGTGTATGTAGAGTAGTTTCAGGGACTTCGAGATTGGGGATTGAGAGCAACGGGGCCTCCAGTAACCTTCCTGGCGAAACACAAAGCTACCTGTGGTTATTTGACACTGATTTTCTGTGAGGCCTTGGTATTCGACATAACCATTCGTGGCGAAGCTGAACTCTCCCACACTCAAAAAATTAGCACTCACGTCAAAATAAATAAATTTGATGTCTTAAATGCTTTTTATCGACAGCAGACACGAGGAACAAGTTCAATCAATTTTAAATTAACTTTCAGTAAACATCCTCAACTCTAAATTACAGAACATATTCAAAAATAGCTTCTGTAATTGCGAACGGAAAATCAAAACAAACTATTTTAAATGCGGGGTAATCCCGAAACAAGTTAAACATTCGTGTGAGGATACTCGTTTACTGTAACACGAACATGTTACAGCAACCGAAGCTGCAACGTAAACGGACGCCCGCATATTCCAAACGAAACCTTTTACATTCGATTCATGCGGAACTCGACTCAAAAGGAACTCAAATGCAACGAAGTGCACATACCGAGTTCTTTAGTACACAATCTATGGAAGCGCAAAGTTCGCAAGCATCGAACTTTAAATATGGACCGAAACTGAGTTCCACCTTCGCAATTTCCTACACAAACATTTAAGATCCGAGTTTTAAAACTTCCAAATTTTCCAGGCACAAAAATGTTCCTATATTCTCCGTCTATTCCAAACGTTCGTTTGAAAACTAAATTAATGACGAACCACACAATAGCCTCATAAAACATCGAGAAACCTTTTAAATTCGGCTATTCGTTTTACAACGACCATTTTTGTAACAAAAAACTTGATAAATTAACTTTATAAACAATCGTAGTCGGTCGTTTTATCCGTTCTTCAATCTGTTCATTCGCTTAATCGAGAATCGTAAAAAGTTTTCAAGTATCGAATCAATGGCTGTAGTTTCGATCGTATAAAACCGATTGTCACTGCGATTAAGGAGATAAATTTTGAAAGACATACTGGCTATAGATAATATGAGATTGTTATAAAGTGTTAGCAACTTAGAAACAGGATTTTAGACGGAACTAACATAGTAATTTCGGATCTCCATTGAAACTGCTAACAGAGAACAGCTCTGTAAATTGCAAAGCCAAAGCAAGTTATTAAATTCGTGTACACACAAAGATTCTAATAACAGAACGCGAGCATGCAATCTGCCGGTTAGATATATTTGTTTGCACGAACAAAGCTCTTAAATGGGATATATAAACTATTTCATACGAATAAACTTGTTAGCTTATCATAACATCTTTTGTAGTGAATAATTTCCTCTACAAGTAGGTAGACTAACCATTTAATTTAAATAAAATTAATGTTACTTAAAATTCGGGATGAGTTTAAATCAGTTTTTTTATTTCAAATTCTATAATTATTGCATAAATAACCCCTAGTCTACTGCTGTATCAGACACGATAAAAAACCCATTGTGTTTGCTTAAATCTGGTCTCAACTCAACAAAATAAACAAAAAAAAAAATTAGTACACTGACAAACCCGATGCTTTAAAAACATTAAAAATAGTATTTTTTATGTTTTTATGTTTTAGCTAAAGTAACTGATATGTACGCACCGCTACATTCAACAGATATCAATATGGCGGTCTGCACCCACCTGATCCATCGCACTCAAATCTCTAACCACTATTAATGTACTAAAATCCGCAAAGCTTAATTTCTTTGCACGTTCGTGGTCCCTCGGAAAGTCGTTTCGGCAAAGTAATTGCTTATGAGTGGAAGCGGATAAACGAAACGAGTTCCACTCTACGGGGGCTCGTAAAATGGACTCAGGGGCTTGCATTTAATTAATACAACTACTAGAACTACGTGAGAGCACATCGACCGAAATGGAATCATTCCTTTTGACCGCCGAACTGACTCTTCTAGTCGAAAAATTACCCAAATTACCACGTCCACATCAGCGTTTTACCGACCCAAAGCTAAGTGGAATTGCACTTCATGAATTCGGTAACTCTTTTCGAACGGTCCAACTTTCCTATTCGACTGTACACGCTTTAACATATAGACGACTCTTTTAACTCAATGCGAATGTACTTTTACGTAGTTCTACGAACGTAGTTGTATAGACGGCGAACAGATGATACTTTACCACGGAAATGTTTTCTGTAATTAGCCCGATCTACTTCAGTTACTAATAGTACGAGGCGGGACATTGGCAAAGGAAAAAAGTTAAGGTCAAATAGTCTTTAATTTAAAGACGGAACAAAAGGGACACCAATAATAGGAGAGACAAGAGCACGATTACAGAACGACGAAGCACCAACTTTGGATATTATAGAGGTGATAGATAGTGATTTAGCTGTATAATTTTGGTGTGTCAATAGCACTTTTATAATGAAAAAATGATCAATTGGTTCGTTGTTTAATGGCATGCAATGTGCAGAAATTGAAAACTGAAAATTAAAAAGTCTATATTTGTTTTCTCGCTCTAACATCTATCTGATTTGGTCAAAACATTCTACAATATGAACTTCAATCACACAATTTTCTGTCATAATTTAACAATGCTATCGCATAATCATCTCTAGATGTGTCCAAACTTTTTTCTTGGGTCGTTGTCGGTATGCAAATTGCGAATTCATTAAATGATTGTACGTCCGTCTGGAGTATTTCCTTTTTTTCTTTTTGCTGCTTGTTAAGAGTCTCTTGTCCACTAAGTTAAATAGAAGCGTTTAGATCTAATAATGATAGAGCTGATGTTTTGTTTACCTTCCTGGAGTTTTAATTTTCTTTTTTTCAATTTTATCCTTGATAGTCTCACTCATCGCATTAATGACAAGAGAATGTGAATTAGTGAAGTGTGCGCGAATAAGTCGGCTCGACTGAAATTATACCAGGGCCTCATATAAAACAGGCGTGAAACAACCACAGCGTTGTGTTTCGCCATGTGCGTGAGTATCGGAGGGTTTCTTCAGGGCATAGTAAACAGGATGCTTTATGGATTTGTGGCTTTCCATGAGCGAAGGTAGGCGCTATCTCATGTCTGTCAACTCACAATACAATCAAAAATTTACTGCGTTTTTTAGTGAGGTGTACAGCAAAATACTAGACACCATATAACGTCACTGGGACCTGCCATCGTGGATATCAACTATCTATAGAATATTTATTATATACCTGTAAACTTTAGTCAACGTTTGTTCATCGAACCCTTTAACTGATTCTCTGGCAAAAATATAAGGAAATATAACAATCGTAGGACATTTTTTTTTTTTTTGGAAATCTGGTCTTTGTCACATGAGTGAACTATCGTCGCCGCGCCGCGCACGCTGGCCATGAATACGAGTCTTTTAATGGGATGGATCGGCAAACGGACTACTTAATGGTAATAGTAAAACCAAAGAAGTAACGAGGGCGTTGCTGGCCTTTTGGGCTAAGGGTTTCTGATATTTAAGGATTGGCAATGGATGGGGAGAGGGGAGGGATTGGGCGTCCTTAACGTTGTACTTCTATCTAATGTGAGCTCTAATTTATATTTCCTAAGCAAATTGTACAAAAGTAATCAGTATTCGTTCAATTTCGTTCTGTGGTTAGAATTATCATCATGTATATACCATAATACATTTTTTGCATCACAAAGAACAAAAATACAAATAAACTTTTCAAAACTAAAAACAATAAACTTGCACGTATAACATAACAATTTTAATATTTAACTAAACATTTTCTTAATACTCGTACGAAAGAAAGTTTAAGAAAAATATCATTTAACAATATAAAATGAAGTGTCGCCTTTACTAGAATACTAAACAGTCAGTAAAAGAAAATACTTGGGTAAAACTAAAAATAATCATTTTAAATTGGAAAATTCTTGTGTCTAAAATGTTGGAAACGTTTCAAACCGTCACATCACTCCACGAAATTGCATTTCCCTTCAAATTTGTATTCAAGAACATTTACCGTCAAGTGTTATTTGTTCATAAGATGCGGGCCGGTCTCTGTGGATCCCGTCCAAATGGCTAAATTGTCGCTGTCTAATGTATTTTTTTGCAAATCACTGTTTTTGACATTGATCTGAGATAGGGAGTGGGTATTTTATAAGGAAATAACAATTTGAATGTATAATTCTAAAACTTTTGTATGGTCACAGCTCTATTTTTATTCCCGGATAGGGTAAAGTGGTTATTAAGTTCTACGTAGGAAACATGGAACATTAATATAAAAGTAAATCTGTACTTATATTATAAAGAGGTAAAATTTGTAAGTTTGTATGTTTGTAAGTTTGTATGTAGGGGGTAATCTTTGGAATGATTGCTAAAATTCTTTCACTGATAGATACATAGCTACAATGTTCCTGAGCGCTATAGGCTATAAAATATTACGCTACAATTAAATGGGGCCGAGCAGCGGGTGAAACCGCGCGAGAGTTGTAGTGAATAAAATTGACCAACAACATGCCAAAGACCCAATGACCGTTGCGGTAGACATGTTCTTGAGTGGAGACAGCTTCGAGGCAAACTTGGCGTGGTGCTGGGCGCTCTTCAGCTGGGTAGAGTAAAAATCCGCAATAAGGCTGGTACTGGTAGTGGTGAGAAGCTTATAGCTGAACTCTAACTTGCCATTTTATATGTTTAATTTTACACCGTAGTTATAGTTATACAGTCAAGAAAGAAATTATAATAACCAAGTTTATATAATAAGATAACAATAGTAATTATTAAACAAAAAAAAAATATTTATTAGTACGTCAAACGAGGACAGAAAACTGGCGTAAAACGACCACAGCGTTGTGTTCCTCCGTGTACGTGACACTACCCGCGACCCAATCCTTCCCCTCCCCACGATCCCTCCCCAATCCCTAAATCTCAAAAATCCTAATCCCTAAAAGGTCGCGCACTTCGGTCTGTTGCGTGTGTCCATGGGCGGCACTGATTGCTTACCATCAAGTAATCCGTCTGCTCGCTTGCCGACCTATTACCTACATAAAAAAACATGTATAAGCTATTTTATTTTCCATCTTCCAGCTTAGACTACAAAGCTTAATAGCAAAGGAAGGCTCCCACATCAACAATAATTGGCTCAAACGCTAAGAGGATATTCATAGCACATAACTAAAGTCTGGAAATAAAATTTAATAATAGAAATTCCCTAGAGGAGCTCCGTGCCTTCTGAACACGTGTTCAGTGCACGTCATGTCATAAGTAGCTCGTGTTTGTATGTCTGTTTGTGTGCTAGTATTGTACCTCAATATTAGAAAATTTTCTATTTATTTACTGCACAGTATAGGATTATTTGAAACATAGAGACAGCTTCGCGGTACCATATTACTAAGATTATAAACAATAGCTTTTGTTCTATGACTTTTCAAAATTCATTAGATGTCTTTCGCATTTTTTATCTGTTTATATTGAAGCACGTGATTGAAGACGTATTACATAGGGTTTATTGAAATAATGTTATTTATGTATATAAACCAGCGACCTGCTCTGGCTTCGCACAGTTCTTATACTAAATGCCACTATTTAATGGATAATATGAATAATAACATACATATAAACCTGCTTCTTCAATTACCAGTAGGTAGTTTTAAAGATTGAAGCATACGTAAGGGCATACGGACAGAGAAAGCGACTATATTTTATCGTATGTAGTGACAGATTTCCTAAAAATGATATAATATTTGAGAATTAAGGATTTTGGGAGGATTGGGCTTCTGGTAACTCACGCAGTCGATGCAACGGGCAGCTAGCGTTATTGTGATCTGTGTATATGTATATGCTATATGTATATGTTATCTGTGAGGTCATGATGACATGTCATACGTTTTTTTTATGTAATAGGTCGCCAAACGAGCAGACGGATTAACGCAACGCAACCGACCTTTTAGGGATTAGGGATTTGGAGATTTAGGGATTGACGAGGGATTGGGGGAGGATTGATACTCCGGTAATCTCACTCACACGGCGAAACACAACGCTGAGATTGTTTCACGCCGGTTTCCTGTGAGGCCGTGGTATCACTCTGGTCGAGCCAACCCGTCGTGCCGAAGCATGGCTCTCCCACATTTTCACGTGCCTAAGTATGGCCCTTCCACACCTAAATATTGTGATTTAATCCAAACACAAAGTATGTGTGTACAAGAGGTAATACTTACATCATTTTAATTACACTCTAATATTTTGTTACACATACATCACATCACATCATCAAGCTATAAGTGCCCACTGCTGAGCAAATGCCTCTTCTCACAGATAGTTTGAACATTAATCACAACGCTTGCTCAAGTCCAGGTTTCGTCACGATGTTTTCTTTCGCGGTTAGTCAATTGTGTCTAAATAATCATAGAAATTGAAAGGCAGCGCCTTGACCTCCGGGCCACCATATTTTCGAACATGACTTAAAAAATGTCGTATTCCTAATAACAACAAGAGCAGCCTCGAAATTAAAACCCACCTTGTTTATTTCACCCAGTAACCGAAAAACAGGTCGCACCACAATAGAGTCGTGAAAAGTTTTGTTTGCCTAAAACTCATTAAGACCACCTACGCAATTCAAAGGTCTAAAGTACCCCGTGGTTAAATACAGGGTTCAGAATGCTCTGATTGTATGAACATTGAGAGGTTGAAGTCTCAAAACTCTATTACATTGGGACTCTTTCCTTTTATAAGTCCCTTGAAAATAATATATTCAGTAAAATGGCTGCTTTCGCTAAATGGTGTCGTTTCTGTCTGTTTCTCTCTCTCTCTCTCTCATTCTGTCTCTGTCATTTCCTTCGAAATTCACAATGGAGGCAATTTGATTATTTGAATATATATTTTTTTATGAATTATTATTTGTATTGGTTGACGTTTTATTAGTCGAGTTGCCTTCCTGACGCTCGTTAACTTGGTAATTTATTTATGAGGGTACATTTTGAAGGTTGAATATTGCATTAATAAATATTAATAAGTAAGTTTTCTTTTTCGGTATATTGGCGGTAGTAAAAGCAATTAATAAACTCTAGACCTAAGAATTTATCTCTGAACGAATGTTATTTTATTGTTATTTGTGTATAAGCATTCTAGCTTCGTTGTCCAAACCTTCTTTTTCAATTCTATTGATTCTATAAAACCAGCGTGAAACAACCACTGTGTTGTGTTTTGCATTTGATTAAGGTTATTGTAGGCTCAATCCTTTCCTCCCCAATCCTTAAATCTTCGAAACCTAATCTATAAAAGGCCAGCAATGTCCACCAGTAACTCATCTAATATTGCAGGTTTCTATGAGCAGCGCCGATTGCTTAGCAACAGGTAATCCGTCGGCCGGTTAGTCGTCCTAATTCATAAAAAACTCAAACTGATTAAACTACATAAGTAAGAAGCTACGTATATCTCAGCCTAGTTTTTGAGGGAATAATTGTTATCACTAAACTAAATCCCTAATAATTAATCAAGTTGGCAACATTCAGCATAGTCAATTTCGATACAATCCCAGTTTAATTAAATAACGAAAATTGTGAAAAGATTTTCTCGAGAGAAACATGATACTATACATAATACTGGAGGTCTAGACTAAGTGAGTGGATCCAATTTATTTTATTTGCCGCATTTTATTTCATTTTATGTTGCTATCAAGATCTGTATTCGAATATGGACATGTTGTCGCTACTGTGATATTGTATGCAATATTACCCGGTGGTATCTGTATCAATATCAGCATCAGTGATTACTGCGAGCACAGGCCTCTTGTCACACGAATAAGGTTTAACTTTTAGTTACCACTCTTGCTAAAAGCGGTTACGAGATTTTAAACGTATGATTAGAAATTATAAATGCACACTTACATATTAGGAAATATTTCGAAGACCTTTTGGATAGACATAATAGTACAATACATAACATTTGTTGCAATAGCAAATAGAAGCAACACCAGTGGTCTTTAGGGGATAAGGGGTTTTGGGGATTTGGGAGTGGTGGTAGTGGGCAAGCGAAACACAACGCTGTGGTTGTTCGATTTAAAGGCGAAATTTGTCATCAGGCCGTAAGTTTAAGAGTAAAAGGACTGTTTTAAAACCCGAATCGAATTACCATGAGAAAAAAAACTTCCACCAGAATTGTACTTTGATATCATTTAGTACTCTAATTAACTGCGACAAATACATCTGTTACAACCTTTTCAGAAACGAAGTGTTCAAAATGTGAACATAATATAAATATCCACACATACAAATATCCACAACTAACACATTTACATTCAGAACAACCAGATTACCATCTTTACTGACCAACTAACGACGAAATCAAGTAAACGAACGCGTCAACTAAATCGCCATTAATTGGGAGACAAGGTCTAACCAAGTAATTATTGGAATCAACCACGACGATACTGTATAATGCCATATTGGCCGATATTACTATCGAAGATGTTATCATGGAGCCAATAGACTCGTTATGAGTTCAGAAACAAATCATGGGTCTACGTGACCTCGATAACATAGATAGTTATGGTAATTGATGTCTGTGCCATAAAGTATGAATACACAGAAGATTGTTCACTGGATCGTCAACAAATAGATTATATATAATTATATACCTTTATTTATATTGTGTTAATAATCGGGTTATCTTAAATGTGCCAACCTTAATGAGGTTGTTTTTTTCGCATTTATTTGCCCTTGTTTGAGATAATTATTATGTTGTTTTGTTATTATAACAGGGAAGTACTTATAATAGCAAAAGTGCTTGGACGCTTTACTCGCATGAAGATGTGAATGAGGTTACCGGAGGCCCAATCCCTCTCCCTCCCCCATCCCTTCCAAATCCTTAAATATCCGAACCTTTATCCCTAATAGACCTGTAATTCACTCATAACTCCTTTGGAGTTGCGGATTTGTCCATGGGCAAAGCTGATTGCTTACCATCAGGTAATCCGTCAGCTCGTTTGCTGACCTATACCATAAAAAAATAATTATTCGAGAAATGCTGTGCTACTGAAACTGAAGTGCATGAGCAAAGTACAAAATTGAATATTCTAGAAAAAAAATCTATTAATGTATAACATTAGATGCAAACACTTTTAGAATAATAAATTCTGATGTCAATGTACTACATACAAAGCTAAGCTTAACACGCGCGTTGTATTTCCAAACAAGGTAATTTTTTAAACAGAATTACCAATGTAATCGGCAAAAGTTTCACATAAATATAACTTAAAACCAACAAACGTTCTCATATACATGCAAATAAACAAAAATAGCAAAACTGTTTGGTGTAGAAATGAAATAAAACGGCCATAAAGTTGGTAATAATACTCATATTTCATTGTAACAGCTCCCTTAGGGGGCAGATTGAGGCGGCTGGGTGGACAAATCCCCAAAACTCGAGACAGCCAAGTCACTCAGGCTTCGCGTTGAAATACTTAAATGATATTGAAGATGGCAAAATGTTTCCTTTGCTATTATCTGAACAGACCTCAAATGCCTTTAGTTGTTTTGACGATAAACTTTGAGAATCTCTACTAATAATATTACTATTGTTGAAGTTCAGGTTATTGTATTGTGTAGAAATACAATAACTGATACATTCTGATAATTCTCACTACACCTACTACCTACTGACATATGTATACCTATATAATATATTAGCAACCCGTCCCGGCTTCGCACGGGTGCAATGCGCATACTGACTTCGTCCACTACGTAATGGAAGTTATTATATTTATAAAATGAATCACTCTTTCTATTAAATAAACCACATCAAAATCCGTTGCCTAGTTTTAAAGATTTAAGCATACATAGGGATATAGGGACAGAGAAAGCGACTTTATTTTATACTATGTATGTAGTGGTGTATTATATATCATGCAGGTACTAGATTCCGTCCGCAGCTTCGCCCACGTGATATGTTGATAAAAAGTAGCCTATATACAAATTTTCAACCAAATCGGTCTAGCCGTTTTGGTGTGAAAAAATAACAAACATACATCTATACATTTATAATATTAGTAGGATATAGGGATTTGTCCTAATAGGAGTTGCACTGTTATGGTCCCGGGGTTGGTTTTTTAATGACCTACGACCTAATGCACCCTTGCAGGTTCTGATACTATATACATATGGTGGTCACCAGCGAGACTTTAGTTAGGTAAAAATCTACCACTTTCCTATTTCCTCAAAGAAGCCTTTTGAAGCATCTTCCCCAGTCGACAAAAGAGAGCTCAATATACTAACTAGGTATATCTCTCTCCCACTTTTAATTGCTATGTGATGTTGAATAATACAATAATAATTTACGCAGTCGCACCATGCTGAATTAATTACATAAGGACTGCGTGTTTTATCTCATTAATGATATACCATAGATCACCAAAATTCAACGTCTGATTACCAGAAAAACGATCTACATTTATCGAATGACAAATTCATGCAAACTAAGTAGTAAAATTAAATGGAAAAGTGCAAGTGTGGGGAAGCTATGCTTCGGCACGAATAGGTTGGCTCGACCGGAGTGATACCACAGCCTCACAGAAAACCGGTGAAAAACAACCACAGCGTTGTATTTCGCCGTGCGACTGAGGTTACTGGGGGATCATTCCCTGCCCTTCCCGCATTCATTTCCAATCCTTAAATATCTAAAACCCTTATCCCTACAAGGCCGGCAACGCACTCGTAACTCCTTTAGTGTAGCGGGTGTCCATAGGCGGCGCTGATTGCTTACCATCAGGTAATCCATTCGCTCTTTTGCCGCCCTATGACATAAAAAAGAAAAGGATTAGCTGCTGAGTTATCTGGTCGAGTGGTAGTATCTCAAAAAATAATCCTGTTAACCAATTAATACTAGATACACACCGCGTATGGCCAAAAGCTCGACTGATTGCGACTGTGGGCAATGACGGTAAATATGTATAACGTAGTAATGTAAGTGGAATGTTCGATACCTTTGAAACTTCTTCCTTCTCGGGTACTTACCGTTATAGAAGCCGTAATACCCCTCTTTGAAGAGTGGAACTGCTGCTTGCTAACTGGACATGAAAGCTTCGCTAGGTACCTGTTTCGAATTCGGTGGGAGAAAACCGAATCGCCTTGCCCTCGGGGAAGTGATCGGCGAAGGTGACCTCTCGCGCCCGACCCTAGTCGAAACCATAGTGCGGAGCAAAAGAAATTGGGATGTCATCTCCTCTAATTGTAATGCTTGCAAAGAAAGAAGCTGAGCATGTGAGAGAACTATCCTCTTCACGCCCTAGCCAACGCAGTGGGAGACATCCCGGGGAGGAAGCGACGATCTCCGGTCACTACAGGTTATTTTAGTACATAAATATTTAAAGAAAAGGCCTCTAGCATGGCTTGAAACTAGTCGAGAATCTCGTCAAACAATTACGTGATTAAGCCGAAAACATAACAGGTAACTAATATTAAAAGAATCATGAACAAAATAAAATAAAATATATATATTTTCCAACTGACATCTACTATCAAAAGTCAATAGCACACACGCGACATCATTGGTTTGTCGGGAACACACTGTTTTGATAGTTCCGAACTAAACTAAAATAATACATAGAAAAACTATACTCGATAACGGAAACCAATTTAAATAAAAATAAATCCAATCACTGATGTATGGGAAACAATGCATTAGTTATTGGAACATACATTCTGCATACAAAATCGTTAGGTAACATTCTATTCGCCAATCATGCCTATGTATGTATTAATTATTATTTATAGAATCAACTAAGTTAACATGGTTCGCCTAGACTTTTATTTGTCTCGGCTTTAAAAGGGCCATGACCTTTGGGTTTGATTCGTCATTTCTTTCCTGAATATTCAAACACAACACACATCTTTTAAATACAAAACGCAATGGCTCTTATATCGCCTCCGGAATACATATATTTGTTACAATAAAAAAACCCACACTGTATTGTCAGCTTGCAAATTATATGTATATGTATATTACTAGCTTCAGCCCGCGGCTTTTTTCGCGTGGTAGCCTATGTGTTAATCCAAGGTATCACCCATCTACGTACCAAAACCAAATCAATCAAACAAACATACCTACATCCACACATACATTTCCAAAAACTTTCACATTTATAACATTAGTAGGATTGTTCAATGTATATGCAAGTAGAAATTATTATTAAGTTTAACAGAAACAGCATACAGCCCAGAGCAAAAACGTAAATCCAACATCAATATTGAACGTGGACATAATTAATCGAATTGTAATCGTGTTCGCGTTCCATTGCGGAACATTATAAATAAACATTTAATTAAATATAAAACGTTAAGTATTTCGTCACTGAATTTTCATTACGTACCTAGATCAGTAAAGATCTCATTACGTTATTTAATATCTTCGAATCGAAATGGGAAAACGTTGTCATGACGATCCATGGGTATCTGCGTAACGGTACAAATTATATTCCCTCTAATTCGTTTCCCCAGATTGGCTGTACATTATTAGGTTGTCGAAATTTCATTGAAAAGTTGAGATTATTGGCTTAAGTCGCTTATGAAGATGTTTATCTCTATACATGTACTTATTGAGTCGAAACCGTCGAGGAAGAAAAGGTTTTAAATTATTTTTGGGTGAGAAATTATTACCGACTCGTTCGAATTTTGAAAATTCAAAGTAGCTGATAAAGTTCATAAATTGGAATTGGTCATAGAGATTGGAAACTCAGTCGGGTATTCTCGTCAAAGATACCGCAAAGCCTGAAGACAAAAGTCTTCAATGAGTGCGTCCTACCAGTGATGACATACGGAGCCGAGACGTGGACACTTACAGTGCGACTGATCCACCAATTTAAAGTCGCGCAGCGAGCTATGGAAAGGGCTATGCTTGGAGTCTCTTTGAAGGATCGTATTCGAAACGAGGTGATCCGACAGAGAACTAAAGTTATCGACATAGCCCAAAGGATTAGCAAACTGAAGTGGCAGTGGGCAGGTCACATCTGTCGAAGAACCGATGACCGCTGGAGTAAACGTGTTCTAGAGTGGAGACCACGTCTAGGCAAACGTAGTGTAGGGCGCCCTCCAGCTAGGTGGACTGACGACATCCGCAGGGTGGCTGGCAGTGGTTGGATGAGAAGAGCTGAACATCGAGCTCAGTGGCGTGCAATTGGGGAGGCCTATGTCCAGCAGTGGACGACAACAGGCTGATGATGATGATAGAGATTGGCAAACTTACATTTTTTTTTAACTAAAAATATTGTAGTGAAAATGTGTTTTACGTTTTAGTACACCACTGACCGATGTTATGGTGGCCATTAGGTTAAGGCAGTCGCTTCTTACACGCGGTGGTGTCCTTCTGCGAGGACGTGATGTCGCAGAAAGAAGCTGCGGAACGGGAGAGGGAAATCTCCACTCCCTTCTCAGGCCGCAGAAGACGCACCGGGCGCAGAAGAAGGGCGGATAACGCCCTCTTCCGCCCCCCATGAATGGGTCCAGGGGCGACGGACTTGGGGAAGTCCCCGCCCCCTATCCGATGGACCAGAGGCGGAGGCGGGCGCGGTGTCTACGCGCGCCTCTAAGAGGATGCACGGGGTAGTCGAACACCTCACTACCCCGTGCTAGAGACGAGGCCCGGACAGACTGGGCCAGCACTAGTGTGGGGCTGCGGAAGAATGTGGATTCCTGGCCCCGCGCGCACGTGCGAGGAGACACCGGGGTGGTTTTAGCCGGTAAGAGTCCGGCACGCCCCTCCGCCTCTCCCCAGGCGGAGGAAGTCCATGAGGATTTCACCCGTTAAAAAAAAAAGTCGCTTCTTATGCAAGTAACAATATGACCTTTATGTACCAAACTATATGTACTTTCTATGATTATCAAGACACCACTGACATACGAATATACGATACGATGAAGAAAAACATCGCGAAGAAACCTGGACTTATAACTTCAAATTAAAGTTCGAAATCGCCAATCCGCCTTGAGCAAGCGTGGAGATTTAATACTCAAACCTTCTCCGTGTGCGAAGAGGCCTTTGCTCAGCAGTGGGCACTTATAGGCTGATGGTGACGATGATGAGATTACACCACACAGTTTTTTTTTTTTTGTTTGATTTGATTGAGCAAAATAGTAAAGATAAGCCCAAGATCAAAAATTTTTAACCCAAGATCCTTAATTAATGAATGTCGTTCATTTTTATTTTCCTGTAAAGAACCTTCAAGTATTAAAAAGCACAGCGTTGAAAACCTGCCCTCTATATTTTCATAGAAAGTCAAAGTATTCTATCGACAGAACAGAATTCATATTCCGAACGTCATATTTGAATTCTCTTCATATCTGAGTATTAAGGCTTCTGGGTCCATTTCAGACCTATACGATCTGCAAAAAATGGTGGCAGCTGTGACCAAATGTAGAAAATATTTGATCTACGTCTGAACTAACTGAATACGTGAATTCGCTGACAATTGTGTGTACCTACCTAATATCACTTGGTAAATCTTATCACTAATATCTCTCTGATTCTATTAAAGGACCAGAAAAACGCTGTAAGATTTTTCTAAAATTTTAAATCCGTTGATCGAGTATTTTTGTTTTTTTTGTAAGGGAAAAATCATCTATCGCTTTCTCTCGCCCAGGTTGGACCGAGAGGGAGTGTCAGACTCTTACTGACTAAAAAAAAACCCGTTCCGTCTCCTGCTCTAGGTCGAGGCCATGGTATCTTATTACGCCTGTCCCGCAACCCCGGATCGAATGGTTGCATGTGCGAATGCCGAACGAGCGATGTGAGCCAATTGTCTCGAGTTCGATTCACAAGTAGGGTTTGCCTTTTGGTTATTATATTTTTTTCAGTTTATCAGAAATTTACCATCGGTCGCATGGAGTCAGGTATATATCAATACCTCACCTCCTATTACATGAAACCATTAAGAAGGATGTTTCCTTCATACATGAAACTCAAAACATCGCTCAGCATCAGAAGTGGGTGTACATGTGGCATTATGTTCACCTCTATCTACCACTTCAGGAATAAAAGATATGAGGTTAAAACTCCTTTTCATACTAAGTAGTAGAAATCTAAATCTATCTACGATTCCTTTACATGCCCAGTATAAAAGTGATTGGCTGAATTCGCTTAATGATCAACTATTGGCTACATGTACTAGTAACTGACATTAAGAAAATAAGCTTTCTCATCCTACTTAAATTTGTCTACGCAACTTTATCTCTTATTCATCAAACCCCGAGCGAACGATTTCGTTCGTGCACCTATTGTATTTCTAATACAACCATGTCATGTCCCGTATTACTACGATTGAGGGTTAAAATAAGTATATCTAACATCAAACCTATTTTGAAACGGACCCACTACGCAAAACACGTTTAAATCTTACCTTCCTAAAATACAGGCAGCCATTTTACAATCAACCACAAGAGGTTCCGTAAAATAGAATTAACGTGCTAGAACTGGTTAGCATTCGTCTGCATTGAAAGATAATAGAATTGAATTGTTCTAAGTTTAATCCATAAACGAGAAACTTGAGACAATCCAATCTGATCATGATGAGCGAAAGTGCGCTCACGATCTTTCATGGCTGGCTTTTCTAGTAAAGAAACTCCGTCTTTAGATCCTAAGTAATATAATGAAATAAAAGTTAGTATTTTGCTGGTTTGTTTCCTCGTTCAGCTTTATCTATACAACCAATCGTTGGCTGTAACTGAGTTGAAGAAAATTGGACATTGTTTTTGACAATTTGTCGTTTTAAATAAAAGCTAGCCCATGATAAATTGTTATACATCTAATTCTCAAAGGAAAACGTCACTCAGCACAGGTGTAACATATATCAGTAAGATTGTAATATTCCTTTGTTCCACAGATTTACCTTATAAATCTTCGGGACGCGGTAGAAACTACCGCTGTCCGAACGAAGTTATCTGTGAGTGTTTTACGTAACATTTTCTTTGTATGTAGGTGTCTAAAAGGGTAGCGGGTAACGATTCCATTTTTATTTTTATTGCTATGGCAGTTTTCAGATACGGAGACGTTGCATACAGTGTGGTGTGAGGAGAATATATTGGATATTTATTTATTTTCTTTTTGACAGCGCAGTGGTAAAACTACGGGAATTTTTGTACGATTGTTAGCCACACTGATATTAAGCACAGTTTTATTAAGAAGTTCTGATGTTTTGCTATTACGGTCAGTCGCTTTGTTAACGTTTTATTAATACCAGCATTGATGATAGATGTGTTTATATCTGCATGTATAAATGTATGCGTGTGTAAGTATCTACATTTGTATATTCATTAAGTGAAAGGTGCTAAGTTGTATAACAATACTTTGAATCCTTAAACATATGTCTAAACTATTTAGTCTTTGGACTCTTTATAAAATGTTTTTAAATAGAACTTTTTGTGTGTATATCCTACAACTAACCTAAACATTCAATGGCTAGGTTTACACAATTAAAATGTTCGGAATTAGTTTTTAGTTTAGCAAAGCGTTTAACCCCACATACCTTGAACAGGCTACTTCAACAATTAATAGTTTGGAGTTCGTAAACGCGATTAAATAGGTCAGGTATTAAATAACTACGTACATATAATACAAGTATTATAATTGCTTAGCATTGAATTCCCACAGGAATTATATCCCATTTCTAATTTGCGAGTAGATAAAGTTTTAATAATTAATATGAAGCCTTTGCTATAACGTTTCCTGAAAGATACATAATTTAATATTTTATGTTACAAACTATAATAATTACGAAAGATATTATTTGACAATCGGCAAACAATAATGAGCGGCATGACCAAAGTAATACCACGGGCTTAAAGAAAACCGGTGTAAAACAACACCGGTGTGTTGTGTTTTACCGGTTGTGCTGTTACTGGAAGCCCAATCCTTTCCCCCCCCCCCCCCCTTCCTTATCCTCAATCCCCACACGCTCCTATTTCCTAAAATCCCTAATCAGATTGTAAGGTCACTGTCTTTCATCCGATTTTTTTGTAGTGACCGTCTTTTTAAGGGATAGGAGAACTTTGGGTGTTTCAAATTGGGGAAGTAAGGGAGGGGATTACTCACACGAATAATCACAACACTGTTTTTATTAATTTCGTTGAAAATTAATAGTGTTACAAATACTTGTAACATAACGCTGAAACGAAAGTAACAATAGTACAAGAGTCAAACACCATATTCAGGAAGTCCATACACAATACTTTAGTTATGGACATACATATATGTGTATGTGTAAATAACAATCTCCCGACCCTTTCCCCAAATTACTGAGTAATGTTTCGTTCACATTTTCCCAAATAAATAACCGGCCTATTGGCGTGTTCTTAGACAAAGTAAGTGTACCAACTCCACTGGAGAAAGTTCGTGAGTAAGGCCACTTCAAAATTCGGAAGTTTCAACTTCAAAACTGGTTCTCCATTACTATTTGAGCTTGGACTTTCCCCGACAATAAACGGTAAACTGCCCCTCGGTAAAGATAGTGTACGACGATCTTTCAACAACATACTTCACTGTTGTACTAAAATAGCCTTTACTAGTATTGACATAACATGAAAAATTCTATGTACTAAAATATTGAAAGTACATAACACGAAAATCAAATACTTACGATTATAGTAATTTTAGTTCTTAATTTATCGACTACGAAAAGAAGCAAAGAGAAGCTACGAAAACGCGTAGCATATGCTACGCACATCATCGTAGCAATAGCCTCATACTAGTAATAGTAGGTATTAAATATACAAATCCATTTATTCATATACTATTCCCTTTGATCATAACTCTGTAGACATTTAACATTTATGATAAACCTTAAGTATGCACTATAACTTGGCTACGATGTCTACGAAATTGATGTAGCCATACTATAAAGTTTTCTCGTAGTCGTAGAATCGTAGAACATTTTTATTTGCTAGTGCTGCTAGTGTTTGCTATTTGTGGTTCTGCTACGAAGTTGAAAGGTCGATATTATGTAACTGATACGATACATGTTGAATGTACGTATATGTATAGGACGTATACATACTCTTAAGATGGATTTGTAACTCTGTGTCACTGATGTTTACAAAAAATAAACAGAAACAATATTGTTTTTATAATAACTATCGTGAGACATACTAAATTAACTAAAATTCGCGGGTTACTCACGTGTACATGTTGCGAAAAGCTCTACTAGTTTCGAACCACAGAGGGGTTCTTCCTCATGAGCAGCGTGCGCGGACGCGGCGACGTCGCGCAGCCTACTGATGTGGTTCGAAACTAGTACACGTGAGTAACCCGCGAATTTTAGTTAATTTAGAAACAATATTAGTGTTAATGTTAAGCAATTATCAGACTGAACATTTCAAGGTCAGCTAAAGAAGGAATGGGCCGCCATACAAAACAAAATGGAATAAAACAACGCTTGTGTAGTGTCACCGTGTGAGTGAGATACCAAAGGATGTCTTTCTCTCCCCATCATCAATCCCCAAGTCTCTAATCCTCAAAGCCTAAGCCCCATAAGGCCAGCAGTTAGAAATTGTACATTAGCGGTTGTATTTTGTATTCTTTTGTGTCGTGATTACTAAGAAGTTAAACAACCCACTCCTCAAGCATGAGGCATCGAAACTCGAACAAGGGCATATTGTCCTTGCCCGATATCTGCCCTGCTCCTCCTACACCTTCCTAGCAACTAAGGCACTAAAAGAACGCAACAACTAGATTTACTGCGATTTAAACAACTTTAATTAGCCCGTTTTTTATTGTAAAAAAAAGCAAATCATAAACAAATGAATAGCAAAAATAGAAAATAATATCTAAATAAGAAAGTCATTTGCCTTATTTATATTTTTATCATTTAAAGTATTGGCTTTAAGGACAATAACAAAGAATCTCATAGTTAGATAGACATTTCACAATGAAAAATAATGAGATAAAAATACTGAATAAAATAATAGAGAACCGAAAGCAACGTTTTTATATTTCCTTTTCAAGAAGGTACCTAAGGCTCATTACTTGCTTGTAAGTTCAGAATAATTGCCCGTTAAGATACAAAGTTTTTCCGATACAAAATAAATCAGGATTTGCTTTGCAATTCAGTTAAATTATAACAATCTCAGAATAATAAATATACTTACGTCTTAACTTCTATTTCTTACTGAGTGGTTACTTCTTTGTAATAGAGGACGTAATCTAATGAAAAGTGATGAAGATATAGGTAGGTAATCATGTGTAAAAGCTAATCATCGTCTTACCCTATTGTCTTGAACTTTATCTTTAGCCCTAACCCAACTATGAGCTAAGTGTAAATGTAGAGGGATGGAAATGAATACTCTTTTCTTTTCCCAATTTTAAATTTTATAAGATTAAGCGCAAAACAAAAATCTTCATATCGGATGAAATAAGTAGGTAATATCAGCCAGTTAACTTTTGATTTTGTTCAATTAGTTTGTACACTCTACATAGATAATCATGTATGCAGTACCACTTCTACACCAACTGGTGTAAGTTACTACAACATTCATCGGGTTCTGTTTCAAACTGATATACCTAAGAAGGAGGTTTCACAAAATATAATTCCAATTCCAAAACGGTGAAGGTAAACATCGTGGGGAAACCTGGACTTATTATACATACATATATATATACAACTTCTTTATGTTCAAGTTTGAAATCGCCAACCGGCATTGAGCAAGCGTGGTGATTAATGCTTAAACCTTCTCCGTGCGAGAAGGCGTTTTTGCTCAGCACAGGGCACTTATAGGCTGATGATGATGAATTCTAATAGTTATTTTTTTGGGCGGCAAGCGAGCTGGTCACCTAATGTTAAGCGAAGATTGGTAAACATCAGTACCTACAAAGGAGTACCAAGTGCATACTTTTTGAAGACTAGCGTCGAGGAACGAGGAATAGAAGGAGAATTTGATTTTCTTTTTACACTACGTATAGTTTCTATTATGCGGATTACCAACCGTCTAAAAATTTAAGTCTAAATAACAGACTTTAAACGATACTGGTTTTATTACACATTTTTGATTCGAGTAACCACATAACTTTATTATTAAAAGGAAGGTACGAAAATCATTGTATACATAATAAAGTTCCCTCCACACGGGCCGGTTTCGACATCGGTAATTGCGTTCTAAGCATTCAGCCTTTGAGCCTTTGCTTTGTTCAAACGGCAATGGTTTCCCTCTTTATTATTATTTCCGTCGAAAACATTCCGAGACCCAACGCCTGGCACAATACCTACGTATTTTTCGAGTAGGTACTTTCATTTGTATTTTAATATTCTCATCTTATTGTTGTTTATGGGCTACTTGAATTATTTTATTGGTTAAGTTGGTTTTTGTGTTGAGATTTTAAATAAAATGTTATTCTTTTCTTTATTAACTATAACTACCGGCCTCCTTGTTCAAGTTGAATGAGTGGTCGTAAGAGCAGCTGGTGTGTAATGGGTTTTTGATACATAATATGTAGTTCGGCCGACAATTAATTACATCAATAAAAAAATTTATAACATGTAGTGAGCCTATATCCGTGTAGGTAATATGAGACTTGTAAAAAATATTGAACACTAGCTACTGCCACGCGGTTTCACTCGCTGCTCGGCTCCATTTGATGGTATCGTGATGTTTTATAACCTTTAGCACTCGGGAAAATTGTAGCTATCAATAAGTGAAAGAATTTTGGGAATCTGACCAGTGGTTCCAAAAATTACCCCCTACTTACATACATACAAACTTACAAATTTTACCTCTTTATAATATTAGTATAGATATTGTCTACATCCACCGACTTCTTAGGTAAACGGAGTGAATACCTAAGAATTAAGTAAAAGATATGATCTTATCTTACTACTTTATAAATGCGAAAGTTACGATGTTTTGGTGTCCGTTACCCAGGCCAGATGTTGTCGATAATGGTCATTTGAATCTTATAGATAATTAGTTGTGCGGCTTCTGTAATTGTTGCGCACATTTTTAAATTTGTTGCGCTTATAGTTTTTTAATTATTTCACATAAACATTTCCTGCTGGCGTAACGTTACCACAGCCAGACCTTTTTCTTTTTAATGGGAATATTAAAATAAATATTAGCTATAAAATTAGTTGTCTAGATAAAGTAAATGTTGTGCCTTATTTCGTATTTGTTCTTTCTTCGGTTGCGAAGTTATTCGAGATTTTGCTGCGGTAACGTTTTTGGTTTTGCTAGATCTTTGAAATGGTTAAGCGGATTCTTATCATATTTTGTACACGACTTTCGAGGACTTAGTTTAAATTTGTTGTGCAATGACAAAACCAAAATAATGCATATTTTAAAGGACTTTTCACTAAATAGAAAAACACTTCAATTGGCCCCAGCACTCTCAATAAGAAGTCTAAAGACTTACTTTAAACGTAATTTTAAAGCTTGTAACTGCCACCAAATGTATGTGAAGTTTCATTAGTATCCCGTAAGTATTTAACAAGTTATGATGATATTCAGTTCTTCACGAGCACGGTCTTAATGCACGCGGTGTTATCTGGCCACTGGATTGGATATAAGAACTGAATGTTATGTCAATGATTAGTTGTTTAGATCAGTTGTATATCAGTAAAATTTCAGCTCAATACATTGGATAATTAATGAGATAATACTATTAAAGTCATTAGGAAGTGAATGACCGTGGTAAGCCGACCAAGTTTAGGTGGTAACGAAAAAGCGAAAACGCAGAACATTATGGTACCTTCTAAAATATGTAGGATAGTGTTATAAATTTAGTACAGACATGTACAAAAGTTTAAAAAAACTACTTACATAATTATTCAAGCTTTTTTGTTGAAAGGTAAAATAATCATTTCAATTGAACTACTACTTAAGTCCTCGAAAGTCGTGTACAAAATATGATAAGAATCCGCTTAACCATTTCAAAGATCTAGCAAAACCAAAAACGTTACCGCAGCAAAATCTCGAATAACTTCGCAACCGAAGAAAGAACAAATACGAAATAAGGCACAACATTTACTTTATCTAGACAACTAATTTTATAGCTAATATTTATTTTAAAATTTACATTAAAAAGAAAAAGGTCTGGCTGTGGTAACGTTACGCCAGCAGGAAAAGTTTTTGTGAAATAATTAAAAAACTATAAGCGCAACAAATTTAAAAAAGTGCGCAACAATTACAGAAGCCGCACAACTAATTATCTATAAGATTCAAATGACCATTGTCGACAACATCTGGCCTGGGTAACGGACACGATGTTTTGATGTTTTTTACTCAATCGCGCTAAAACGGCTGGACGGATCTGGACGAAGTTTGGCACAAGACAAGGATACACTCCGGAAAAGGACATATTTTGTTTTTATCAACATACCACGCGGGCGAAGCCGCGGACTGAAGCTATATAAATACGAAATATAAATTTAACAAGTTGACCAAATAACAGTGCTGCCATCTTGCAGAAGACGCCAGTACCAACATCTATTACAGGCCACAAAGTATTTTACCTCAAACCCACTACTAACGAAAATTAACAAGTGTTTGTTTCCTTCAAGACCTTATCCTTCACATGGGTTTTCTACATTTAGCAAGTAAATTTGTGTGGATCCAAGAGGACACAAAATATTAATTGAGAAATAAAAATAACTACAAATTCTAACTTTAGATGTTATTTATTTAATACACAATAATCTACACTAACACAATATTTAACAATATAAAATTTATTTAGACTTTGCTTGTACATTTGATAACTTTGTTGGGTCAAACTTATATGTTTTCTGCAGAGGCCCTTTGCCCGCTTTTGTGAAAATCATTTCATCTATCCTTTGTCTTTCGGCCAATTCTTTGGAG
The DNA here is from genome assembly GCA_902829305.4 of Spodoptera exigua. Classification (NCBI taxonomy): domain Eukaryota; kingdom Metazoa; phylum Arthropoda; class Insecta; order Lepidoptera; family Noctuidae; genus Spodoptera; species Spodoptera exigua. Next base: position 5,626,915 of record LR824616.2, on the reverse strand, counting down.
ATCTTCATGTTAGTCCAGGAATCTTTAGCTCCATCAATAAAACCTTTTTTCTTCATTGGTAGGGCTTCGGGTGTGTGTTTAATTAGCTTAGGAATCTTGAAGTAATCTCTTACAGCTGGTACCTTAAGTAATCCAACTTGGGCAAGAGATATAAAGTTACTGGAACACCAGTACACTAAAATTGCTCCTGGGAAGTTAATTGTGAATGGAATCATGACAAGAGGAATAGCTCTAAGGAAATATCTCATCATTACCATGTTCTGCGCCTCCAAGCGACCTCCATCTACACCCAATTCAATTGTTGCCCACATTGTAGCACTGGTAATAAGTGGCAGAATGAAAAATTGATCAGGGACAGTCAAATCCGTAAACCAGGCAAGACCACCATAAGTCATACTCTCCACTGGGCAATTAGCCATCCTTCGCAGTCCTATGAAGAATGAAATGAATAAAGGAGCCTGAGCTAAAGGAACCAACATGTTCTTTAAAGGATTTAAACCTTTTTCTTTCATGAATCCAACCATCTCTTGAGCATACCGAGTTGCTTCAAGCTGATTTCCAGTCTGTCTTGCTTCTGTCATTTTCATTTGAAGAAGTTGTATTTCTGGCAAATTGTTATTCATAACAGCTGTGTTTCTTTGCGATATTATAACCAACGGGAACATGATCAAACGAACACAAACGGTACCAATGACAATTGCCCCCCACCAAGGTACATCCAGGGAAATATGTAAGAACTCCAAACAATGTTGTACCAACCCAATAGGTGACCAACCACCGAGGCCAAGACTGGCTAAAGTGGGTTCTCCATTTGCTGCCACAGTTTGTACTGTTTCAGTCAAGTCAACAAGGGTTGAAGGATCAGGAACTGGAGGTGGTTCTGGTATATTGTCTACTATGGTTGCTGTTTTGCCCGCATCGCTGACACCAGTCGAATTAAACCTTACTGATGCTGCTGAGGAATATACGTAATATACCTTTGCTTTTCTAACCTCAAAACATTTATCAGAAATGTAATTTATGACTGCACTTCGGGGGCGGCCGTGGCGGCTCAATAATTTGAACATTTTGCCTAAATTGTACTGTAACTGGTTTTAAATGCAATAAACTTAAAAAGTTATATTATTTTTGTTACGGCACATTTCTGACATTCAATCACAGACAAAATCGTGTATGTTTTATTTCTTTCTTGACTTTGATGTCTTTAGTCTATGATTATTTAAGTTGTTTTTTCAATGACAAAAAACATATTTTTGAGATGCATGATAACAGCCACAGTACTAATATGTTTTCTAACAAAATCATGCAACTTTGGTCTTTAATTCAATTTTATATCAGAACTTTTAATCGTACATCGATTATTATTTGTAATCTGCGCAGCGCTCCTGTCAAATGCACGTGTTACTTTATAATCTGTTCATAAATACTGTCAAGAAATTGGCTGCTGTCAAAATTTCAAAACAACGTGGGAATGTTTTACGCGTGTTTTTATACGAGTAGTATAACAATTTCGTAAATTAAGTGAAAACACTAGAGGTTTAAATGTACATACTACATTACCAAAATGGCACACATTTCATATCCTTTTAAGAAAACAAGCAAGGCAGTGTATCAGAAGCCGGCTTCTGTTGTTACTGAGGATAATATTTATTGGAAGAAATTAGGAGTACGTGATCACATTTCAATAATTTACTTTACATTTTTAAATAAAAACAATGTTGCTTATGTACATTTCACTTTCAGTCTCCAGTTTTAGTGAAAGAGTTCGGTGCTATTGACTATTTGGACTTCAGCCCTGTAGAACCTTATTATTTCGCCGCGACATGTTCAGTCAGAGTACAGGTCAGTAAATTATTTTGCATTACATTTAAGAAAAATTGTATTAACTTGGTTAATTCAATAATATTCTAGGTTTATTGTAAATGGGTTTCCAACTAAATTAAACAATAAAAATCCTTCTGCTGAGACTTGTGTGTCTCTCTATAGTTACTATTAAAAATCTGGCAATAAGCTACCTTTTAAATACGATATATTCTCAAAGACAAATCTATCCAACGCCCCTAAAGCTACCCACTGACCAAAAGTAGAAGTCATATTTAAAACACTCCAGGCTATTTTAGTGTGAAGTTAATTTATGTACAAAAATATTATTTCTCATTCCAGGTATATGATCCAATTACAAAAGTAGTAGCAAAGAATATCTCAAAGTTTGTGGAAGGTGCATATGGTGCTACATTCAGAGGTGATGGAAGGCTATTAGTTGCTGGCAGTGAAGAAGCAGCCGTCAAATTGTTTGATGTCCAGTCAAAGAATGTGCTTAGAGTTTTTACTGGACATACAGGTCCTGTAAGTATCACAAATTTATACATTTATCATTTTAAATTAGCTAATAGGACAATAAAATTTTTATACTTACTGGTCATGGTTCTCAAATGAAAACGAATTCTCTTGAACATTAGAATCAATTATCATAATTCTTATTAAATTAAGACATGCATATTTCTGGTTACAGGTGCACAGAACATTATTCACAAAAGATCATGTGAAAGTTCTTAGTTACTCTGATGACAAATCTGTTTGTCTCTGGGACATAGCCACCGAAGAGAAAATTGCTACTTTTGCTGAACACACTGACTATGTCAGAGCTGGAGCTGCCAGTCCTATCTCACCAGATATAATTCTATCTGGAAGCTATGACCATTCAGTGAAGTTGTATGACTGTAGGTCCAATGAAACAGTACTTTCTGTGAACCATGGCAGTCCTGTTGAGTCTACTTTATTCCTACCATCAGGAGGCATATTCATCAGTGCTGGTGGCACAGAAATTAAAGTATGGGACATCTTTAATGGAGGAAAACAACTTGCCAACATTTCTCAACATCATAAAACTGTCACCACTTTACGACTGGCCAGTAACAACAGCAGATTGTTATCAGCCTCCTTGGACAGACATGTTAAAATCTATGACATATCAACTTTCAAAGTGGTTCACAATATTGATTTCCCTAATGCTGTATTGAGTATGGCTATATCTAAACAAGATGACACCCTAGCAGTTGGTATGATTGATGGAATTATATCTATTCGGAAAAGGGAAAAGCCAGCAAAACAATCTTATGACAAAATAGGTTTACTGAAATTTGTTCCAGACCATGTCCAAACTTCACTTTTTGAAGAAGATAAACAAGATTTAAGTAAGAAGATTAGTTTTAAAACACCAAAAGGTGCTGAATATGATAAATTCCTGAGAAAAATGGAGTTCACAAAAGCTCTATCAGCTGGCCTAAAAACTTATGTAGCAACTAAATTCCCAGAGAAGACAGCAGCATTAATACAAGAAATGTTAAGAAGAAAGGTCTTACATGTAGCTATGGATGGTCTAGATGAGAAAGATATAGGAACATTACTAAAATACTTTAAGAAAAACCTAGGAGAGACAAGATTTACCAGAGTTATAATAGATGCAGCCAATGTTTTTGTTGATGTTTTTGAAAATCATGTTAAAACTTTTTCGGAGCTGAATCTATGGTTATACACTTCTCTGATGAAAGAGATAGAAGAAGAAATAGAAGTTTGCAAGAAAGTGAGTGAGTTAGAAGGAGCCATCAACCTTTTGATGGCTGGAGCACAAATTAGTAATACCAGTGATGCAGTGGACTTGAATGATAGCTTAGTTCCATCAACTAAAGCATTGAAGGAAATTGTTATTGATGTTTAGTGTTATTAAAGATAAATTTTACGTAAAAATAACAGATTTTTTTTAGAAGATTTAATTTTTATAGAAGACTAGCTGACTCGGCAAACTTCGTATTGCCTCAAATTTGTTTTTAATTAACCTACTCATATTTCTGACTTTTTAAACCTTCCCTGTATATCCAGGAATATTTCAAGACCGCAATAAGCCACGTCGGTCCAGCCCTTCTCGAGTTTTAGCGAGACTAACGAACAGCATTTCATTTTTATATATAAGATAAATCATTGTTATTCTTACTTTGTTAGTGAGTTGGCAGTTCTTACTTGCTATCCCATGAAGGAGCAAACAAAAAGGTAAATTTAAACATGTGAAATTAGTTTCCAAACTGGGTAACAAAGGAGGAGGATTTAATAGCAGTAAGTCCTGACTAAGTACTGAAAAATAAAGTAAGAAAACATTTGGCCTGTATATCATTGTGGCATAGATTAGCAAATCGATTTTTATGAATCTATACTTAATACTGGGTGACTCAATGAACGCCGAAGTGCTTTAAAATAATTTTGTTTCTTGATTTAAGGCGAGGTGGGCCCAAAATTACGTTTTTTAAAACAATCTGAGACAAAAACTACAGTGTTTTAAATTACAAAAAATATATATGTTTTAGTTGAGGATCTTATCTAGTTAAAATCGCATTCAGTTGAAAGACTTGATGAACTTCACTCGATAGAAAAAAATCGCAAAGTTACCCCTTTTTAAAACGTTTTTTCAATATTACGACTATATTACTGATTTTTTACGTTTCATTTTTGTACTATAATAAAGAAACTTATTAGTTACAGACAAATTCGCAGAGTTAAAATTGATAAAATGATTTTCTTAATTACTATGTTTCATTATGTTTTAAAAGCGGTCGCGGCGGCTCAAACATGTCCGATTAGTCGCGTGCTGGCGCTTGTCGACGACGGACCTGTGTCAGTTTCTTCAGCGACAACTACATGCACCAAATCATCTTTTTGAGAATTTATTGCTTTGCAGTTATAAATCATAATGGGTAGTAAAAAACGCAGGCGAAAAAAGTCGCGTAAAGTGATAAAAGACACAGAAAGAAGTAGTTAAAGAAGAAGTACTAATTTACGTAAACATTTTATTTGTATTGCAATATGTAATTTGTTCGCAAAATTAAATTTTATTTTATTTAGCCTCTGATTGGTAAATGCAAAATTTATGATTATTCTAGTATAGTTTATAAATATATTAGTACCGATGATAGCTAGAATTTTGCATAATTAAATTTAATTCATATTTTGTCTTTTCGTTCGGTATCCTGCCTGTCGAATGGTAAGCCACTGTACAAAAATATCAGAACTACAAACTTCTGTAAAAAACTACGTAATCTGATTACAGACACAAAGTATGTTTAAGTGCATCGTAAAATGCTTAATAATGTCAAAATTTTGACTATGCGGAAATCGATAGTACAATGTATTAGACTTCACAAAACCTCTGAAGGTCCTGGCAATGTAGCAATATCAAATCTTCAAACGGATATTATCATCTGTGTAGCTCATGCTTTAGGCGACCATAGAATGTGCCAAGAATATTATTGCAATAAAGATAGAAATGACAACGAAGAACTAAACAGATACTAAAAAGACCCAGAATTCCACTTTCATTGTCCGAATAAACGCGATTGTTTCAAGTTTTGCTGCAAAATCACGCAGCTTAATCGAAGACGTTGACACAAACTTGTTGACTGTTTTAATAGTGTCATCGTTAAATTCATTGGTGGAAAACGTATAATTTCATTAAAAGGAGGTTATCAAGGAAGGTGTTTCAGCACCTGTTCTTTTGTTTAACAGCCAAAAGGGGCTTTCAGCCGTCCAAACAGCTTTTTTAAACAAAAGTCCTAAAGACAGGGCCAAAATCATTGAAAGACGGAGAGCTCAGAACGAAACCTAAACTTCGGGCATCCCGTGAAAAAAAGTACGGAAATTAAAAAGACGGCAATCAAAAGCAACATGACATTAGCGAGCACAGCACCAAATATGTCTCCACATGAACTGAAAAAAGCTGAAGTAGAGTTCTTAAATAATTTAAGAATGCTTACTTCTGATAGCCAGGCTATCGAAAGGGCTACAGTTTTGCAACGAGATAGCAGTGAATGGTTGGAAATACGGAAAAACCTAATCACCGAATCAAATTTTGGGCAAATTTGTAAAAGAAAAATTAGCATATAGCATAGTGCTCTTTTAGTAAAAAACATATTAGGTATAAAAATTATATTTGACATGTGTAATTGCTGTTGCACACGGAATAGAGCACGAAAGGCAAGCACGTCAACAGCTTGAAAAACAAGAAAATATAAGTATTTTGCCTTGCGGTTTGTTCATAAACAGGACTTATCCATTTATTAGAGCCACTCCTGACGGATTAGTAGGCGATGATACGCTCATTGAAATTAAGTGTCCTTTAACAGCTGTAAAAAAGGTCCTACCAGTGCAGTACAGCATAACAAGCTAAAATTTTAAAATATGACAAAAAGACTTGCACGTCCACAGTAAATAAAAAATCAAATTGTTTTATCAAATACAAGGACAGGGAGCTTCACGTTACTGAAAGACAATTTTGTCTGCTCGGCATCTAGGGTGGAGAAAATGAACCCATGCTTACAGAACGTATCGAAAGGGACGATAATTTCTGGAAGACACAATTGTTCAAGACAAAAACCTTTTGAAGAATTTTAAGATGTATAATGTAGTACATGAATAATAATTTAGACACATTTATTATTATGGTTGTTGTATAAAAAAATATAAGAGTTTTGAATGATTTAAATACATTCCATTTAAATACCGAGTAGATTTTTTGTTTTTCGTATTTCTTATACAAAAACAATTGATAATAAATAATTGTTAACAAAAATATTCCGACTTCAAAAAGTAAACTAAAAAGCAAAAAATAATTTTGTTTGTGGAAATTAATACATGTTTCATTTAGTACAATAGAAAATAATATTAATAACCATTTTATAATCTTGAAGTCGATGCCAAGTAAAACAAAAATAGTGTAAAGATTACCTATAACACACATCAAGAATACCTATACCATTGTTATTTTGATGAATAGGAGTTACCGATCAATATATTTTTATAAAACTGTTGTTGTTTTGGTATGACTTTGATGATGAAAATGGTTATTAATATTATTTTCTATTATACTAAATGAAAACGTGTATTAATTTCTACGAAGAAAAATTATTTTTTGCTTTAAAATTTTAGTTTACTTTTAGAAGTCGGAATATTTTTGTTAAAAATTATTTATTTCACCATTTTAAGTGTTGTAGGCAGAGCCAGCAAGTATAATGGTTTTCGAATGAGAAGACGACTGCTACTTGAGACCGAAAATCACGAAGTAGTCCTGAGTTAGTCAGTGTTTGGTTAGTTTAGCTGTAAATCGTTGAGGGATTCCCTCGACTGTCAATGGTTTCCATCTATAGGTGCGAAGTTTGCATCGTTATAAATGAATTAAGTCCAAACACGAGGTAGTTACTGTGAACCGTTCCCTGAGCTGCCCTTCGTTCTCATCATTAGACCCCTAATGACAGTCGCGATCAATCTTGGTGCAAAGTGCTCACCAATACGAATCATTCAAGCCCAAACACAAGGTAACTACTGCAAATAATAAAGCAGATCCCTCGACTGTCTTCCGGCTCCATTATCAGGTCGACTTCGACCATCGACAAATTGTAGCTTTGTAAAAAGCTAGTCGTTCCTACAATTTTCGAAAGTTCCCTTTGGTTTCCCTAGGATTCCATCATCAGATCCTGACCTCATGAAAATGGGACTCTCTCGGGAGTATAACCTTTCAAACAAAACAAGAATTTTGGAAATCGGTTCATAAATGACGGAGTAATCGGTGAACATACAAAAAAAAAACAATCAGCCGAACATATGTAGTACCTCCTCCTTTTTTTGAAGTCGGTTATAAAACGAGTTTTTAATTAATTAAATCTTTTATTTTTGAGTTGAAAGGATAACTCGGGTTTGTGCAAGTGGGCGTCAGACAAGTTGACCTACTGCCTGCTTATCTGTGATGTGACACTCTCCGCGACGTTAGCGCACGGGTCGCTTTACGGTAAACACGGGCAACTCTTGGTAGCGTTAAATACCTATTTCGCTTGGCCCACCCGCCCTTAATCATCAAATAGTGAACCCTTTTTTTCGTGTGGCTAGACTGGAGTAATACAATGGCTTCATAGAAAACCGTCTCTCGCTGTGTGAGTAGGGATACCGGAAGCCCATTCTTCCCCTCGCTCCCTTCACTCACCCTCGATCCCAAAATCCTCAAAACTCTTTGTCTCTCAAAAGGTCCGGCAACGCACTTGCTACTCCACTGGGGTTTCTGCTATGAATAGCAATTTATTTTTACTAAAAAGATACGACTAAACATTTAGCACGGTGGCTGGGCAATCACTGCCCCGCAAAATATCGGGGAATCGATTCCTACATGGAACAACACTTTATTTGATCCACAAATATTTGGTCCAGGTCAGGGTAGGATTATGTTAAAAAGCGCACACATTGTAAATCTGAACAGCATGTCCCTTTGAACGCGTTGCCTCCGGAACTGGTGGTTCAAATTGAACAATGCTTTTGGATAATGTATTAATTTTAAATGTCAACAAGATAATTGTCGAACAAACGCCAAATTAAAATAATATTAATAGGTGACCTTTTTTTTGTCAGATCATCCAATGACTTCTCCCGCCGCCGGGCGGGAGGGAGTGTCAGACTCCTACTGACTAAACCCCCCCCCCCGTTCCTTCTCCTGCTCTGGGCCGAGATCGCGGTGCCTCATTGCGCTTACCCCGCAACCCCAGCTGGACATCAGCCCTATTGGGCCCCGTCTGTGGTGGTCTATTGGCTCTTTGAGGCGCGCGCGGAACGCTACGCGCCGTACGCTCGGGTCTGGTTCTGGTCGGGCGGCGAGCTACCCTTACTCGCCGTCCGCAGACCCGCGCTTACGGTGGCCGGAGATCATCTCTCGATTAATAGGGGACCTGGTGTGCAATTTCAAATTATAAGTTAAATATTTGGTTAGTAACATTCAAACCTACTCCGTGTAAGAAGAGGTCTTTGCTCACCAGTGGGCCATTGTAGACTAGTGATGAAGTCTATTATTTTATCATCCACACTGCGACCAACAGAAGAAGGACATTGTTATTTAATATTTCGAATATCTACCTGCCCCCTTTAAAATAAAAGTTTATTATATTTATATTTTTTGTTATCAATTGTCTATGGCACCATGATTTTATAATTCGTTTTTAACATTGAAACTTACGGTATCTCTTAGTATTTATAAATCGTAAAGTTAATCAAAATTATGAATATAATGTATTTATTTAACAGAAATGGGAAAGGTGGAATTTGATGAAATATAGGCTGTATGCATGTTTGCTTTCGTCTGTCACTTTTAGGATGAGGAAGCAAAAAAAGATATTGTCTATGGCTGATTGTTGTCGGACAAAATGACGTTTTGCAAGTCTCAATAAAAACGAATAATTTTCAAGTGCACCTCTGTGTTAAAACTAAGCAGTGAATTTAAATGGCAACGCAATAAATCTATAAATAAAATATTTACGTAAAACGATGTGTGACGTGTTCATGCTCAAATTGTTAACCGTAGCAATAAACTGTAAGTTCACTTCAAGGGTTTCATGTTATTGGTGCATTTTTTATTTTTATTTTAACTATCTCTGTGTTATATAAACTGGTCTGTTTACAAGAGTACATGAATTGGTGTTGTAAATGTTCGTTAACCTTAAAAGTACTGGTTGTATTTATTTTTCTTGTTGCTGACATTGGTGTGACCACGAGATTTTTGTCGTAGGTACTCGTATGTAAAATTGTAAAACATGGATGAGCGGAAAGTCGCCGACTACTTTGTTATCGCTGGTTTACCGGAGAAACCGGAATTACTTGATGATTGCGACTCTGGACATCTCAAGGGATACAGTACAAAAGCACCAATTACTGACATTGGTAAGTCTTTTTTTTTAAACTATATTCATCCTACATTTCTTATTTTTCATTCAAATATAAAATTCATATGCACATAATTTATGTGTTGTAACAATAATATTTAGTGTTATCTGTTCTTAATGTTCACTCTAAACCTTGAGGCAATTTAAATCACTTGTAGTGTGTTTTGTGTAAGTAATAAACAGTATCTATCAACATTACTTTGACCTTATAATAATAGAACCTTACATGGTAAAAATCTGTAGTACTGAATAAAAAATCCAATTGGATTTTACTCTAAAATTCTGTATCAGGCTTATTTTCAAATCACATTATAGACAGCAATAATTTAATTCAAATTTGACAATTTGTGATTTAAAATTATAACTACCTAAATAAACCAGTTTGTTAATTAAATAAGCTTTTTGTAATAAACAGACACATATCTATTTTTAAATTGAATATTTAGACATTGTTATGGTCCAACAAAGTTATAAATGGTTAATAATAATTAAGATGACAACACTTTGATTAAGTTTGACTAAGTTCTAATTAGTATTCTCAGAATTTATATAAAGTTAAATATTTACTTTGTTTTGTATTTTTTTTACTGGCCTGAAGCTACCTACTTGTTATTTAAAATGAGAAGAAGATAAATACAAAAAGTTAGATTATTTATGGTTTTTTGTTTACTCTTTATTTTACATTTATCTGTCAATACACAAAATACAGGATGTGCTTATTCAATGAGGAAGTAATTAATTATTGAATTCTATAAACAAACTTGGTGTAATTGATTCTCTAGGTCACTTATATGTATTGTCATTTTGGTCATGTTTAAAGCATTCTTGCATATATTTATTAAGAATTATCTGGCGAACATCCCGCATATTCATCCAGTGTATAAAGAATACAAATACTGTATGTACAATTAGTATTCCATAGACACATGGTACATTTAGTTTAACCATGTTACATCTCAGTCATAATTGTATTGACAATAGTGTTATGTCATTATACCACTTTATATCAGTAACCATATTACATATGTATATGAGTTATAGGAAACTCTTGGATAACTTGTCACAGTCATAAGGTTTGTGGTTGGGCATCAAATTTCATGGTTGCACTGAGTGATACTTGAGATGTTTGTGTTGTTGTGTATTAATAACTGTTTCAACATAAACTTTATTCATTAGTTGATTTATACATATTATATATTTACTTACTAAATATTTTTTTAAGTTAGACAAACATTTTTTGTGTATGAATATTCAAAGTTTACAAACAAACAAAAATTGTATTTTCTATACTATAGAATATTTCCCTGAAATCTCTGGCTATAAAAAATAAAATATGTATTTGGTGCACCAATATATACCATTATACTTTTTGGAACAATTCTAATCAAACACAAAACCTTATCTTCTAATGTCTATGTTGACCTAATATTTTCCCCAATAATCAATTTATCAAAACATCAATCAGATAAGGTGGTACGAAAAAACTGACAGTGATTTGACATGGATAACATTAAATTGACCAGTCTGCCTTGACCTGCCAAACCTTTCCATTTATGAGTAAGCAAGCACTGTTGGAATAACAAAAATCAATCTACTCATTATTCTCACGCCACTATTATAAGTGCCTTAAGTGGCCAGCTAACCCTCACTGAGAAGTTTGCATCTCACCCTCATTCGGTTCTGCTAACGCCTTCAGGCAACACACACCTCCTAAAGTAAAATAATAAATTCCACCTCTGCTATTTGATAAATAAACTTAGTTTTATTTCATCAACCCAAACCTAACAGGTTATGGGCCCAGTGCACCAGTGCACCAGTGCAGTGCAGTAAAGTACAGTGTAATTAATAATAATTGTTAGAAGTATCGTAAATACTTTTAAAAGACAATTAATAAATTTTAAGTGACTTTATTTTTATAAATATACTGTGAAATTTAAATCAGTGAAAATGGACAGCTCCAACTTGAAACGGAACATTAAACAATTCGACGGTGAAAGATATAGTGTTTGGAAATTAAGAATTCGTAATCTATTAAGTGAACTTAATGTACTTCATGTGATCGATGAAGAATCGCCAAACGAACCTAATACTGAGTGGATTAAAAGTGTCAAAATAGCGAAAAATATTTTGGTAGAATATTTATCAGACACTTTACTCGGTTTAGTTACTGAACAATCTTCAGCTAAAGACATTTTCAATAAATTAGATTTGATATATGAGCGAAAAAGTACATCTAATCAGTTAACTTTAAGAAAACAACTTCTCAATATGAAGTTTAAAGAAGACCAATTAGTAAAGCATTTTCAAAATTTTGATGATTTAATATGCGAACTAGTATCGGCGGGAGCAACGTTAAATGAGAACGATAAAATAACGCATTTATTCATGACACTTACCCAACTCTTATAATAGTGTTATTACTGCGATCGAAACTTTAGCCGAAGAAAATTTAAACTTGACGTTCGTGAAAACTAGATTGCTAGACCACGAAATTAAACTAAACAATGAAAATCGAGACACAAGTTTAAAAGTATTACAAGCTAAAACCACTCCATTTTCAAAAATAAATAAATTCCCAAATGCGACCTACCATCAACCGAAACGGGGTCAACAATTATTTAATAAGAGATTTAAAAGAAATTATAAATCTAAACACGTGAAATGTCACCATTGTGGAAGAAAAGGTCACATTATGAAAAACTGTTATTACAACAAGATGGCAACTGAACGGTTTCAAAAGCCTGAACACCGTCGAACAATACAAGTAGTGAATACTGAAACAACTGATCCAAACATATCCGGATTTGCATTTATGGTAGGAGCAAATGCCATAAAACGTAATAACCAAGAAACCATTACATTTGTGCTGGACTCTGGCGCTTCAGACCATTTCATCAACAGGCCAGATTTAGCGGAAAAGTTTACAGAATTAGAAAAACCAGTAAATATCTCCGTGGCGAAGAATGGTACTTACATCCAGGCTACAAGAAAGGGAAACTTACCGGTTATTAGTAACTTGGGATTAAAAGGTATATTACAGGATGTTTTATTCTGTAAAGATATTCCATACAACTTGCTTTCAGTAAAGAAAATGCAAGAAGCTGGTATGACAATTATTTTTGGCAAAGATGGAAGCGTACAAATTTTCGACACGGGTAAGACATTGGTAACAAAGGGTGAGTGTTTGAACAATTTAATTGGAATTAACTTTTTACTTGAAGGGTCTGTTGTGTGTTCTTTAAATAGAGTCGTAAATAACTATGAGTTGTGGCATCAACGTTTAGGCCACATTAGTAAATCAAAATTTATGCAAATAAAGCATAAAGAAATGTTTTCTGATATAGAGAAAATAAGTCATATTAAGCCATGTGACAACTTATGTGAAGCTTGTATTTATGGAAAACAAGCATGTTTACCATTTAACAAATCAAAGCCAAAGGTAACAAAACGACCACTATTTAAGGTGCACACAGATGTTTCGGGTCCCGTCACTCCTTCGACACTTGACAACAAAAACTATTTTGTCGTTTTTGTCGATGAATTTACTCATTATTGTGCAACATACTTATTAGCTCATAAATCAGATGTTTTTACTGCTTTTCGGGATTATGCAACAAAAAGTATGGCACACTTTAACCTGAGTATTGTCAATTTATATTGTGATAATGGTGGTGAATATTTATCGAAAGAAATGAGAGAGTACTGTGTTACAAAAGGTATAAGCTACCATTTAACAGTGCCGCATACGCCAGCTTTGAATGGTGTAGCAGAAAGAATGATAAGAACATTAACGGAACGCAGTCGGGCTATGGTGTCCGGTGCGAAATTAGAGAAAACATTCTGGGGTGAGGCTGTGTTAACTGCTACTTATCTAGTAAATATCACACCCACAAAAGCACTGAGAGTTGATAACACACCATTTGAATTGTGGCATGGTAAAAAGCCGCAACTTAAGTATTTGAAAGTCTTTGGTTCAACTGTTTATTTTATGAATAAGACAAAAAGACATAAGTTTGATGAAAAGTCATCAAAAGGTATCCTGGTTGGATATGAACCAAATGGATAAAGGTGTGGTTACTGGTAGACGAAAGGTTTGTGAAAGTCAGAGATGTAATAGTTGATGAGATTAATTTCTTATCAAGTAGGCCAGTTAAGCCTGAAGGAATTGTGAGTAAAAATTCCATTAAATCTGACGGGCACTCCAATGGTTGGGAGGTGCAAAAATCTGATAAGATGAAATCAGATAGTTGTATGAGACAAACGTTCGAAATACCTATGTCATTAGATCCACCATCTAATAAATCTGTAAGTGAAACAGATGTGTACTCAGACTCTGCATTTCCAAATGAATTGACAATATCTCAAGATGATAAAACATCTCCGAATCTAAGAAGGAGTGAAAGGATTAAAAACATACCTAAAGTGTGTTATGATGACAGTAAAGATGATCTATCAAATAATTATTTGCTGCATGCACAATCATTAGTATGTTCTATACCTAGATCTTTTGATGAAATCCAATCCAGGGATGATAGACATTTATGGGAAAGTGCTATAAAAGAGGAAATTAATTCACTCCTCAAAAATGAAACCTGGACCCTGGTACAAAAACCTATTGACAGAAATATCATTGATTGTAAATGGGTATTTTCTATTAAAAATGATGAATCTGGAAAACCATTAAAATATAAAGCGCGTTTAGTAGCTCGTGGTTTCAATCAAGAATATCTTATTGATTATAATGAGACGTTTGCACCTGTTGCAAGAATAGCAAGTTTCAGATTTATTTTAGCATTCGCAAATCAGTATAGATTGCTAGTGCATCATATGGATGTAAAAACGGCATTTTTAAATGGGAAACTTGAGGAAGAGATTTTTATGAAAGTACCACAAGGAATCCCATGTACAGATAACAACTTGGTCTGTAAATTAAATAAGTCGTTATATGGATTAAAGCAATCAGCACGTTGTTGGTTCGCAACGTTCGAACAAGTCTTGATTGAAAAAGGTTTTCGATATTCATCAGCTGACCGATGTCTGTATATATTAGATGCAGGTGATATTTCTAAAAACATTTATGTGATTTTATATGTTGACGATCTTGTTATCGCAACGGCAGATATCAAAACCATGAACACCTTTAAACAATACTTAATGAAAAGGTTCAAAATGGTAGATTTGAAAGAAATAAAGTGTTTCTTGGGGATTAAAATTGAGAGAAGCAATAACAAAATAACTTTAGACCAAAAACTGTATATAGAAACAGTCCTTAATAAATTTAACATGAGTGACTGTAAACATGTCAGTACTCCACTTGAAACTAAAGTTGATTTCGAAGCTTTAAATTCGTGTGAAACAATGAATGCCCCTTGTAAAAACCTTATCGGATGTTTAATTTACATTATGGTTTGCACTCGACCCGATTTGAGTTATAGTCTAAACGTCTTGAGTAGATTTGCTAACAAAAACAACCATGCACTTTGGTCACACTTAAAAAGAGTGCTTCGTTATTTAAAAGGGACGCTTGATTTAAAATTGACTTATCGTCGGAGCAATTCAGATAAAATACCGTTAAGTGGTTATGTTGATTCTGATTGGGGTTCTGATGAAGTGGATAGAAAAAGTACTACGGGTTATTTGTTTAACTTATTTGAGCAATGCACTATAAGTTGGAAAACAAAAAGGCAATCAACAGTAGCAGTTTCTAGTACTGAAGCAGAGTACATGGCACTATTTGAGGCCGTAAAAGAAGCTCTATGGTTAAAGTCTTTAGTAACCAGTATAAACATTAAAATACTGGATCCGATTCCTATTTATGAGGACAATAGTGGTTGCATAAGCATTGCAAATAATCCGACATGTCATAAAAGGTCAAAACATATCGACATCAAATATCATTTCTCTAGAGAACAAGTTGAGAAAAATGTTATTAAAATAATTTATGTGTCCACAGGTAACCAGTTGGCTGATGTGTTAACGAAACAGTTACCCACTGTTCGTTTCTCCCAGTTGAGAGAGAAATTGGGACTAGAATAGATTACAATATATTTTATATATGAATAAAATCTATAGTATTAAATACTTAACTAGGTTAAGATTTTGAATAAGTATAACATGGTCTGATTAGGTTTTCCTGGGTTTCCCTAATCCTATGCAACAAATGTTGGACCATTGAATGATTGTACCCCAGATAAAGGATGGTGTGTGATACTATGTTTGTAATTAATTTTATTTTAGATTATTTTTTGAGGGGGCGTGTTGGAATAACAAAAATCAATCTACTCATTATTCTCACGCCACTATTATAAGTGCCTTAAGTGGCCAGCTAACCCTCACTGAGAAGTTTGCATCTCGCCCTCATTCGGTTCTGCTAACGCCTTCAGGCAACACACACCTCCTAAAGTAAAATAATAAATTCCACCTCTGCTATTTGATAAATAAACTTAGTTTTATTTCATCAACCCAAACCTAACAAGCACTGAGGGAAATTGCAATAAAAAGATATAAGTACCTAAATTCAAATAATAGTTTTGTTGCCAACTAGATAACAGCTGCACCATTGACCAACCAATTTTTTTTCATGTGAATTGTCTAGCCCAAGTTTTTTATGAAAACAAATGACACTGTGAAAATTAATAAAATGGTATTGTAAAGCCAATCTGAATATTTTACTTCAATTATAATTATGTGAAATGAAAATATTTTCTTATGCTCATCATACCTAGGAGAGTTATTAATGAGCAAGCTCTACCAGGTGTGATGTCTCGGCTTCATATAAAAGCGGCGTGAATTGTTGTCTGCATTGAGAGTCAACATGTGACTGAGTGGACTTATAGTTACAATTGTAGCTCAACGGGTGCCCAGTGCCCAAATATATTATTTGCTCTGTGTCTCTTTCCCATAAAAATTAAACAAGCAGTTATTACTACTTTGTGAAAGTACATAACAAGTTCAAGACACATACTTATATACAGATTTGTTGCCTAATGAACCAAACAGGTTTAGTTTACTTGAATCTAGGTCATTTCCCTTATCAAGAAACTGGACATCAACCACAATATTAATGGCTACTTGTATATTACATTACCTGTGTTCATTGATATTTCTGGCAGTTGTTCAAGTTTTGTTTATTTGTTTGCTTGTCAAAACAAACATCACATGTTTTATGTTTTAAATTGTTGGTGCTTTGTTATGTCATTGTAACAATTATATAAAGTCATGATTCTTAAAATTTGTTAACTTAAACACTGGTTACGATTTATGTCACAGATTATGTTTTGCTTACCATTGTGAATAACTTCTTAATTGCGCAGATAGAGTGTACATAGATTTATTTAAATGTATACAGTTTGTAAATGTTGAAAAGTTCGATAGTTACATAAAACATTTCCTTAATTTTTTTTTTAATATCCCTGTATCTAATTTTCTAATCAAAAGATTAATTTACGAACAATAGTTACTTTATTTCGTAACTCGAGATAATGGGAGACGCGTATAATACCTACATATTATTTAACAGATAAACTAACATTTCATATTTTCGTTCTACCTAAACAAATCCTTGTATGTTGCCTACATTAATTTTAATCTGTCATTAACATACCCTGATAAGCCTCTTTAACACACAACCTTTTTTATTTAGATTGTTAAGATAAGTGATGTATCTAGTAGTAACTGCCACTATTCTTTAATATTCAGATCTAATAGTATAATGTACAAAATGTCCATATTCTTAATCACTACTTAATATTATCCAAAGTTTTGAGGTTTCATTTATGTATTTAATCATCATACATTTATAATTTCTTCACCTTTTATAATAATTGATGGTGCAGATGATTCCACACCAAAACCTGGAATCCATTCTGACTGTTATATCTGTAAGCAGATAAAATTTGAGTTTTGTAATTTATTTTTGAAGATTAAAGATGATAGCAATGTTCATAAATCTATAATTCATCATGTACCTTATTAATTGACATCTTTTATTACATTTTAATTTTTACTTACACACTTGGAACTCATATTGCAATATTTATTTATATCAATAATCATATATCAAGCATCATGCATTTGGTACCTTTTATAAACATTATAATAATACAAGTAATAGTAACAGGTGTGCTAATAGAGATGAGAACATTATATTATTTGTTATTAATGCCTTGTGTAAACATTAAAGATCATATGTTTTCCTTTGAATACTTAACTTACCTGTAATTTGAATGACCTTTGTTCGTCTAATGTTAGGCGCCATAATGTAGCGTCAATTTAGCTTCAGTTATTCTGATATCTATTAATAAACTGCTGTAAGAAAATCTTTGTTCATATGACAATAGTTTTTGTTACATTTTACCTACGTATTTAATTTGATGTAGGTACATGTAATACCTGTATTATGTTACCATGTAGCAAAATTTTATTAAAATTATCCTTGTAATCGTGCTGACATAAATGCATGTGAATATGAATGTAGGTAGTTACCAAAGTTTGTTTGATACAAAATCAATCTAATACTAGTCTTTGATTATTTTATTTTAAAGATAATAAAGTACGCTAGAGAATTATTCAGAAATAGAAGGAACCACATTTTGTTACTTAACAACAAGATGTAATAGTTTCCGTCTTACAGTACCAAAGCAAAAAATAAATGAAAAAGAAACTAAAGTGCCCACTCGGATACTTTTGACATCGTCCCGTCGACGCAAACGTGCGAGCGCTGATGTTTTTTGAGTCCAAATATGGATCTAAAAAACCATCACGCCCGCATCGGACGAGACTTCAATAAAAGCACTCTACAATAATTATTATAAAGAAGTATTGTTGAGTTGCTCTGATAGGCTCCAATCTATCTCAATCGTACATTTATTTCCTCTCTTATACCATAAGTAACTCGCCAGTACATACTTGCCTTGATTATTTAACAAAGGGCCACGATCATTTGACCCTCCGTCTGTCCGTTCTCATGTATTGACACCATTGATACATATATCGAGCTACACTACAAGTTGGGTTCATTGCCACTTATACCTCAAGATACTCAGGTCAACAAAGCAGCATTGTTTGTGTGACGTAAGGCACATACGCATTCTTTTGGTTATGAATTGTTAATTAGTCTACCCGTCATAGATAATGAATGTTTACATTAATTTATACGCAGTGTAGTTCGAAATGTAAGCGGGTTACAAAAGAGGGTTATAGAAAACTGACAGGCGAAAGGTTTCCTCAAACCTTGATATGAAGATATTTTTGTGTGAGTACGTAATTAACAGATGTTTTTGAATCTCGGATTAGTAATTTGAAGTCTGATCCATAAATATCGGACACAAATTACCTTGGTTAGTTTATGTAAATATTTTTACGAAGCTCTTTCGAGTTTAGACATTTTGGCAACATCAGGCGGTGACAATATAAGTGGAAAAAGATCGGGTTACTATAAACATTGCTGTTTATTAATCCCACAAACTATATACCTAACTTCGGATAATAATATCGACTAAATACTCATAAGACTCGTAGGTAACATTAAACCTGTTAAAACAAGGTACCTATAATACTTACTTGCCAATTATAGTAATAATATGTTACAAAACTTATAACGAATAAACGAAGGCCGTTTGAAGGAAGTAGAGCTAACGTCGAATAAAAACATAAAGAAAAGCCATTGTCAAGGTTATCAGGTCACAAAGACCTCATAGCTATTGAATTTTCAAATAAAAAAAGCCTTAGCATTGAGATTCTTTGTGAACTATTCCATGGTAACTGGCTTTACATTTTTCTGATTCGCAGATTAGCTTAATGCTTGCACGAAAGTTTGTTATTAATCAAACAGTAAGTTATTTCCGAAATATGTGCTCTAGCTCTACATAACTTTATGGTTTTTATTCTGTATAGGTTTTTAGATGTATCTTTTCCGGTATTACACAATAGTGATTTTGGAGGTTCAATGATTCATCGGCATCCAACTAAAAAACTATCGCTATCTGAACACTGTACCAGTTTTTGCAGGAAGGTACCTACTTACCAATTTATCGTGGGCGTGAACCAGTTTTGTAGAAATATACAATACACTTATCGCGTACAGTTTCTATAGAATATTTTTTAAGTTACTTTTATGATAAGATCAGCCCCATAAATGTAGGTAGACAGAATACGTAAAAAGATAAACTTGTACATATTAAAATATAATAGATATTGTACTTTCCAGATCGGATAGGGGGATTAATAATGAAAACATGTTTCAAGTCCAATTTTAGCAATATATTCCACAACTAAATATTTATTTTGTTCCAGGTATAATATTCCCTGGCCTTGAAGAGACTGTCCCAAATGGCTTCGAAGTGCTAGAAACGACACCAACAGGTTTGCCAGCAGACTTAAACCATGGGTCCATGCGGTCACCAGAATGTTACCTCTGCGTACGAAGGGGCAGGGATCGACCGCCTCTTGTCGATATCGGTAAGTTTGCCCATGAATGACCAAAATAAATAACTGACCTTTATCCAATTTTTGATTATTATCTGTAGGGAGATAAGATTTTGATAAAGGTTGGTCATTAAACTCGGACATAAGAATAAATGCACATTCGAAACTTAAATTACCTAAGCCCCCCCAATACACAGGGCCAGTTTTTAGTTTAAATAAGTTTCCCAACAGTTTTGATTGTTTGCGCAAATTGTCACAGTTTGCGCAAGTTCTTTGCGCAAATTTTGTATTAGCTCGCCTTTGTGAGCTTCTGTTGTTTTTAAAAGTAGTTAGTGCATTGTGCACTTACTTCTGTCAGTTTACTAATATTTACAAACAAACACTTGTCTGAATGTGCAAGCTGTGTTTGTAATGACATGTGCGCGGCAAACGGATGGAAAAATATTAGCCTTTCAAATGGTAGTAAGACGCTTTAACCTTAAACGGTACTAATAATTCTAATGCCATTTACAGAAGTAATACTGTACGAATATGGGTAACAGTTAATGTAATTTATAGCTTTCTGAATGAGTAATTTATTTAAAAATAAACTACGGATGAATGTGAATAGCACAATTTCATTGTTATGTAAAACTCTATACTGAACAATATGTAACACTGCTTGCTTCCAGTTAGATACGTATGTACTTATAATTGAAAACGGTAATCGATGATTATGCTGAGATTCAAATCCTACTAACAGACACTAGGTTCTTTCAAACAGAATAATAATTTTGTGTTATTAATAAACTCATATATAGAGCACAGAACATAACCTTTTCTTTTGTAAAAAAAAACGTTGCCCCACTTTAGGATTTTCTCCTGTGTTGTGGGTGCATTTACAAACATACAATGTCACATACACATGACACCCAGACCCGAAATAACAATTTGTGGATCACACAAAGTGTTGTTCCGTGCGGGAATCGAACCCGCGACACGTTGCACGGCAGCCAGTTGCCCAGCCACCGCACCAACCGTGCAGACCTTTTCAAATTAGTTCAGACCTTTAACTAAAGGGAAGTTGTAATATTTTAAACACCAACCTCGTCTTCATATTGTTCGTTACAAACATAAAAAAAAACTCAACAATATTGTCTTCCAATGCCGTAGCATTAGATTGAATGAAAACCAGTGAAAACTCAACTAGTCACGTATGCTTTACACCCCAACCTTGCCCTTTTGATACCTTGGACATGCAAGCTCGGAAAGTTCCATTTAATATTGTAGCCAAAGGTCAAAACCATTAGGTAACAAACCTACTGTCTCAATTCTATGTTTATTTGCCAATCGAAAACGTACTAAGGAAATCTATTGTTTTTAAATCGAGTAATATACCTTATATATTTTGAAATGAAGAAGCTTCAGTTAAACTTGGTAGCGTATTTTTGCAAAAAAAAGATTAATACTCGTCTATCTTTAAGAGTCATTTGAGTTCAATGTAACATGGTATTGTGTCTCCATTTGTACCTATAAGATAATGATCATACTTTTATGTGCTCAATTTTCTCTCGTCACCTATCAGGGAAAATTGTGTACAGAACATTTTCTATCTCTACAAATGATTTTTTATTCTTTTTGTCAAAGTCACGATCATTTATTTCATCTAAATCATAAATAGGTACTTATGAAACGTCAAAATAGAATATAGTCTATCAGTCTGTTCGTCAGTGAAGTTAGGTGCTCTCTTGACTCGTCAAAAGATTCGAGTTTTTCAATTGCCGAGGAGTATTTTAATGTCGATTATGGAGTATTAACAGGTAAGCACGGGGGAGATCTTCACCTCATCTAATGCACGTGCATCTTGATTTCTGTAACACAGAAAAGGCCACCACGATTGGGGCTTCCGATGAAAATTTCTTTTTACATAGTGTCAATACAGATTGTATTGACACTATGTCATGTATTGTACTGTTCCTTATCCATAATCAAAATTACCCTTATTACACGATCACAAAATGAAAACTATACTTACAAATAAACCGCATTACTAAGCGTATGGCTCAGCAGCTGTAAATAGGGAATCTTATTAAGATATTCATCTACACAGTTAAACGCCTACACTCGAATAATCAAACCAATCACTAGACGAGACTAGAATCGTGGAATACGAACATGATTGCATTGTATTGTTGTTCTGTGGGTCACAGACAAACGTTATATCTAAATATAAAGTAGTGTCATTAAGGATTTTAAGATAAAAATGCTTGAGTGACCTCTGAGACAATAACTGTTTCTGAACAACCGTTTTATTTACTGAAGTCTCGATAGTAATCTTACAATGTTTGTTAAATATCAAACAGCAGGCTTGTTAAAATCATCTTAGTCCCGTCCTTGACCTTGTACACAATTTTGCGGTTGGCACTTTAGCAATTTTTGTTGATGATCCTCTTGGGATATATTTTGTGTTAGCACCTATCTCGTCTTAACTTCATTATAGTATGACACCCACCGTCATACTAGGTCAAAGTTAGATTGCCAATTTATTTTTTTCATACACACTGCCTATAAAAAAGTTTTAGGTTCACACTGGCGAACGCGTCCTTTCAACCTACATTAAAAATGAATTATTCATAAGCAACGGAAACGTAGGTACCTCGATAACACTTAAATTAACCGATTCTATAAATAGGATTAGCGTTGCATACTAAACAATGGTTTAGAAAAGGTTTAAATACATAAAACGACTAACTGTTAATGGCTTGACAAAAGAATTAGAAAAGCATGAGATTGTGCTGTGGATAGCTTATAAAATAGACTCGCAACTGAAATGTTAGGTAGTAAGTCCAGCATAAACATAATAAATAAGACTAAACTAAATGACATTGTTATATATGTCTAAGTACTAAGATTTTATTAATTAATTAATTTATAAACTACCCTATACTAAAATAAAATCTATCCTTATAATATTATAAAGGTGGGGAGTTTATTTGTTTGAACGCGGTAATCTCCAAAACCATTGATTCGAATTGAATAATTCTTTTTGTGTTTGTTAATACCTACATTTATTGAGGAAGGCTTTATGCTTAAAAACATCACGCTACGATTTGGAGGAGCCGCGAGTGAAACAGAAGCTAGTAAAATATATAACGGTAAATAAACATGCGCTGTCTGCACTGAAATTGTCCTCAAACCAAAAGTCTTCAAAACATTTTATCATCAGCAAACGCAAGTGCCATTAAGTATGTCTGAACTAGCCCTCCATTCCATTTAGTAAACTTATCTTATACGTTCGAATCTTATTGGATTTTCTGCACGATAAGATAGACGATTTTTATTACTTTGACTTTCCCAAACTATGTTTGGATGTAAACAAGACCGGAGTCACGTCACTATTAATAGAAAAAAGTCTTTCTTCTGATGTTTGAGACAATGTTACACGTGTCCTATGTTGTAAAAATCCTTTTCTTCATGACTAGACAGTAATGTGTAAGATGAGATATCGTCTCATTTCGAATTTTTTCTCCCTTATGTTAACGTGGACACATCCAATAATTTGAAACAAATATCAAGAAAAAAAATACCAAGTTAACGAGTACGAATATCCATAACCAGTTTTTTTTAAATAACAATTTTAAAGTAGCCCACCACAATATCCAGGTACTCGTCCAAGGAGATAAGCCGTCGTTATCTCGAAGGAAAATAATCAAAACACATACAACGGTGACGTCACGCGGTCCCATAGTAAATCCATCGAATAAGTGGGTTAATTCTTTAATATAGATAGGTCATATTGTATCTCTGTGATAATAGGTGCTATGCAGCGTTATCGGTAGTAGTTTTATCATAGTAGCCACGCCTAATTATGCTGGTTTTCGATGCAGTATACTCATTCTATTACGTATTGTTAATGCTTTGTTATTTTCTTTTGTGTTACATTGTTTTAAATTAGAACTTACTCGTCTAATTTATTGTTTGAAATATTTTAACGCCACTCTTTTTTATTGTGTCTATCGATATTATCCTATATCGTTAAGATTATAATAATACCGCTTATTATGGTAGTATGGATGCAATTGAAGTTATATTGTCTGATAACTGAACACTTGTAAATAAGTAAGATCACACAGTCATGAATCGCCGTTTGTAATTTACGAAGCTCCCCCAATTTTACATGAAGATAAGTCAAGAATACATTGTGTTACGTTACACGAAGGATATATTCAAGGAATAAAACAAAAGCTTTTGAATAAGAGAGAAATGGAAATCTCAAAAAAAAATGTTTACTTCTCCATGTAAAATGATCAATCAGCTGTTGCTATTTGTTTTTTTTTATGTAATAGATCGGCAAACGAGCAGACGGATTACCTGATGGTAAGCGATCAGCGCCGCCCATGGACACCCACAACAGAGGAGTTACGTGTGCATTGCCGACCTTTTGGGGATTAGGGATTTGGAGATTTAGGGATTGAAGAGGGATTGGGGGAGGGGAAGGATTGGACCTCCGGTAACCTCACTCACACGGCGAAATGCTATTTCACGCCGGTTTTCTGTGAGGCCGTGGTATCACTCCGGTCGAGCCGACCCATTCGTACCGAAGCATGACTCCACCACATTTGAACTATATACGTTTATTAATTAACTAGATACTATTTGAATTTGAGTGGAAATGATTCATCAACCATAACATTACCTACATAGGTCACCGATTGATTTCTTTTATTTTTATCAATAACTACCAGTCTAGGCGGACTTCGTATCGCCTTACAATAATAAATTAATGAGTAAGGCCGGTCAATTAAATGAAACGTATCGTAAAATATCATTCTACGTTTTTTTTTTTGTAGTCCACGTCATTTAACTTGGCTCTTTAAAACCTATGTTTTGGGTATTATGTCACATGACTGTTGGACAAATAACTCGACTAGTTTCAAGCCACGTTGGGGGCCTAAAGTCATGAACAGCTTTGCGCGATACACGACACATGATATTAACTAGATAATACAAAAAGTTTTTGTTTTTGAGATAACACAAGCGTATTTTTATTTTTTACACTATTATTGTATAATTACTTATTTTTTAAAATATACCTAACCTATACATGTCTGGATGCTTATGTTTCCCACACCAATATTACCGGCTAAAATACTCAATTAAGCTTATCTTCTAGATTGAAATAGTGTATTATGTAACATATTTAAATAATGGATTCGAGTCCTATTTATGTTATACTAGTTTTCACGATCGAAAAGTATAAGTATTATTCTACACTATTAATAAATCTATGATGCACCAAATTTCATTCAAACCTATTATAGTTTTAAGGAATAACAAACATCCAGCAGGCAAGCAAATACTTAAAAAAAAACTCATTTATAATATTAGTATGAAACATTACTTCAAAATACCTTTTTATCCCCAGGAGTCATGTACGACGGTAAAGAGCGACTTATGGCTGACGCAGAAATGGTCCTCGTCTCAGCTGGTGGTCGATTGGCCAATGTCAACAACTCCACAGCTAAAACCTTCATAACGTACAGGCGAGCGCATCCAGGAGCACCATGTAATGCTCTTGTGGTCGTCGATGTGTGTGTGATAGTCGCCAGCAAGGGGGAATGTCCGCCACACGCATTTTGTATGATCCCTAAGAATTTGAATAAAGGTAAGGGTGTTTCTTTTCTTAAATATATATTGTTTTTTATAATAACTTTCGTGAGACATACTAAATTAACTAAAAATCGCGGGTTACTCACGTGTGTAATTGAGAAAAGCTCTACTAGTTTCGAACCACAGAGGGGTTCTTCCTTCATCGCCGTGTGCGGCGATGTCGCGCAGCCTACTGTTATATTGATTTTATTTGGACAACATCCAATAATTTGTCCAAATCAAGCTATGTCACAAGGGTAAAAACAGTTTTAAAAGACATTACTTATGTTTCAAAAATATTTGAATCTAACTTTGACATGGTAAAAAGAGGCCCATGTTGTATTCTAAACTATAATCTATCTCTACGCTAAATTTCATTAAGATCCGTTTTATAGTTTTTACTTGAAAGAGTAACAAAACATCCGTCTATTGATCCATCCATACTTATCTATAAACTTTCGCGTTTATATTATTAGTTGTATGAAATGCCAGGCATTCATAAATATGGTCAGCGTAAGTGTTCAGTGTAATCTTTCTTTGATATCACGTTTATACAATGAATACGAAACTTTCTAGGTATTGGATTATCTATCTCTTTATATACAAATCCATATCTTATCTTTTTGTTATTCAATTCACAATAAATATACGTTTTTAAGTTTAATAATAACACAGTTCAGTTACAAAATATTTGGGTAATTTTCTCCTACATAAAATGGAAAATTTATATGCCTATTTTATATCTGTTCTTCTATTAGTAGAAGATAACTAATCAAAGATCTGAAATAATTTATCGCGCCGAGCGCGTTGTAACATTGTTGTTCACGATCTTATTTTTTACATATATTTTTTTTTTATTTATTCGCCAAACATGTAACTATTTTTACCTAATTCACATATTATAATAGTGTTGCTACTTATTTCTAATAACACTTAATAAATAAAAACCAAACTAACACAATAAAAATGTCAAGTGTACCCATGTATGGATATCATACATGGGTACATAACAAAACGAAACAAATGCGGCTCTAGTAAATTCATTCAAAGTGCTTAAAACAAATCTACAAGTTGCGTCAATATCATATCTATGATCATTATAAACCTATTACAATTGTCTTTCCCAAATCCCACAAGCTACTCGAAGTTGGCTTAATAGTGTCTTCTTCCTTTTTAAACGTGATTTTCTTAAAGCCAAATATAGGTTCTCAACTTAATATTAAAATTCCAGGTTTAATGGGCAGTGATGTGTTTCTCTGCTACAAGAAGTCAATGAACCGTCCACCACTAATTGCCTACAAACCCGATGTGCTCTTCAGGTAAATATGTATTAAAAACACATTAAAACAAACTTTATCAATCATCAAATTAGGTTTGTTATTCAACTGCATCGTTTCTTGGCAATCAATCACGTTGATAATATATTTTTTGGATTTAAATCAGCTTTATGGCGTTGTCTTAAAGTTGAAAATTAAAGAAATTCATTGTTTGTTCAAAAATAATTACCATTAATAATCTCAGCGTTTAATTAAATTCACTTACAAAAATATGTTCGATTTTCGGTCAAACTTAAAAATGTATGGCTTTTTAAACTAAACTTGGCGTCTCAACTGATCTGTTGAGTATTCTTCGACGGGAGAACAAAGAAGTTTTCAAGTTCTAAGTAGTTCATTTTTTATCAAAAGGCTTTTTTGTAGCAATTTTGACGTAACAACACAGTGATCTATTTAGAAGACTTTGACAATTCGTCAATGTTGTCAAAAGTTTGTTGTTAATTTTGACATTTCTAAATAAGTACTGAACTTGACTGGATAGTTATATATAGTTTCCCATGTCTAACACAATTAACAGTAAGAGTTCTATTTACAAACAAATAAAAACGTAACTAGTTCACAGAAATTTCAGGTTATCCAAAAATTTGGAACGGTAACTAATTATAACGTTCTCAGCGTGCGTCATTAATTAGCGGTTTGACCGACCCGAAGTTAATCATTTCCCGTTTTATCTACTCCAATTAGTCATATACCTATAGGTGTATACAAAAACTGCAGTTATAACTGTATTTGCATTTTAAAATAAATTACAGTCTGTGACCTTGACCTTCTAACACAATAAACAAACATTACCTTCGATCTTTTTAACGAATCCTCTGTTTATGCCCGCTAACTTTCTATACGACGCGACGCTTACTTTCGTTTGTGTTTCGTCATTGAACAAATTAGTTTATATATCAGTTTTAAAAATATAGATCAATTATTGATTCGTTATCACCAACTGTAAGCGCACACTGCTGAGAGACTGCTCAGCAGTGTTCTTCTAATCTTCTCACACGGAGAAGGTTTAATAACCACACTTACTTATATACTTGTTATTGTTATGTAGTTATAGCACCATTATGCGGCATGCGATTCTAAATTTGATCATCATAGTGTATGTCTCTGTAGTCTATGATGATTAAATTTAGTTAGTAAATGTCCCCGAAGTTGAATATAAACCAAGATTAAGGTCTCCATACCTTTACTGAAAAAAATTGCTGCTCTTCAATTATTTATATATTATCTATACCATAAACTAGATATGTACTTATTCCCTAGTATACAAATAATTTTTCCAGCTATTTTCTCAAAAATATTATGTATGCTTTTTAACGTAAATCTAATAGCACGCCATGCGTTGCGGTTTTGTATAAAATTCATAGAAAAGTACATTTTAATAGAAGTATTTAATTTGACTAGTTAGAAACTACCGGATTATACAAACAGGATTTTAGCAGAAGGCGACTATGACACAATCAGATTTTTATCTCCTAAGTGATAAATATCTAGTTTTTATAATTCGGTCATCCTTGACTATAATGCCAATATTGTTTACGCTACTATATAATATTCTATCAGACTAGTTATCTATTTATATTTAAAATTTAGGTAATTGAGACTTACTACCAATTAGTTAATTTCCTTTCTTAATTATTTGTAAAATGTGTTTGATAATTTTCCTTACAATATGAATTTTAACAATTCAAAGACTAGATTTTCGTGTGCTATTTCATATAAAAGTAGATAACTTCAGGAATTAGGCAAACGGAACACTTTTTCAAATCGCGCAGTAGCTATATTTCCAAAGAGAATCAAATAAATAAAATAACTTAAACTTCTAACAACACTAACCGTAATATTTGGACCGTTACTTACTGTAAAGTAGACATGATGTAATTTCAGATTTTGTGCAATAACAGAGAAGTCAATATCTATACTTTTAATCTAGAAGATTTATTCAATTCGACCCAGCAGTTTCAGAGATTGTCACATACAACCAAACAAATACTCTCAAAATGAATAATAATACTAGTATATACAGATACTTATATATTTTTGAAAATCCTTACATCCTCACGATCCTTTGAAACACTAAATCAATTGTCTTTCTGCCCACAGGTATCCAACGGTAGAGCGACGTAACTTAGTATTTCCTACTTCAGTGCCACTTTTCTGTCTGCCAATGGGAGCGACCCTAGAACTATGGCCTAACAATGCGGCGATGCCTAAACCAGTATTCTCTACTTTTGTACTCACTGTTGCGGACGCTACTTATAAGGTAATGAATGAATATACTGGTCGTTGAAATTTTGCATATAAGTTCGAAGAAAATGTACAATTATTCTCGTTTTGTTATAATACCTATAGGTACTAAGAAAGACAGTGAAGTTTTTCAATACAATTTAAAAACATGCTATTATTGAGCTGTCATAATCAATATAAAACAGGAGTATACTAAGTCTACAACAGTATCTCCTATATAATTTAATTTTGAGCTACAGTAATTTCAACCAATATACAATAACATCAGTAATACTTGTAATAAACTCCATAAATCAATCAATGTTCGATTTTATTACGACAGCAATACAATCTAAATCACCTTTTCGTAGGTTTACGGATCTGCCGTGACGTTCTACGAGAAGTACCCATACACACAGCTAACTGAAGAACAAATGGAACTGTTAGGATGGCGGGAAGGAGTCTCACATAGCACGCACTCTGTGTATGCTATCAAGTGCATATGCTTACTGTCTCGGTGGCCCTTCAGCGATACTTTCGAAAGATGGCTGCTTTACATACTGGTAAGTAGTTAAGTACTGGTAAACTTTACTCTATAGGGATCCTCAGTAGCTATAAATAAAACTAGTGTAGTCATTAATAACGAAAAGCGAAGAAGCAGCCTTCACACTGCTTCCGAACAAACTAATGATGTTATTTTTCTTTCAGGAAATGTCATGGAGTAAAGAACCTTTAAACATACCTATAGAGAGGTATATAACACATTTGCTAGAAGAAGTGCCCTTCCCCGAACCAAGAATATTGTTACAAGTAAGTTCTTTACATTACATCAGTTATTCTTTGACTGTGTAGGGTTGTAGGACGCCCTACAACCCCACGATCGAGAAACAAATAAGGGATGTGTTGTTTTGACTAATCGTTTCAATTGAGTGTCTTATGCTATTTGACGAAAGGCTATTTATAGGGTGAGTTAAGACGACAAGGTTATGCTTTAGTAAATTTATGTTCCAACTATTACAATACCAGAATACCGGTTTTACCTGTGGATTGTCCCACGCAATAAGCGAATGCCTATACTGGTAAATCCAAATTACGTAATTTTATTTATTTTAAAACTTTAACACTATTATTCAATTATGCAATCAGAGAATAGCACCCGAATCCGTAGTTGCACCTGCTCTACTAGTACATTAAGGTACAAGTGTGTATTTTTGGTGATAACCGCTGATGCGCATTGAGGCCCGAGCCGCTAGGCGAGGGTTTTAAGGAGCCGAGGAACAGTTACGCTACACTAAAGCAGCATAGTATTTTAATACTATCCGTAAAAAGCCTAAATAAAAGAAAAACATCATTTTATAGTCTATGGCCGATGCGCGCGCATAGGTTTATTTTTTCTGATTATTTTTTTCCTCCTTTATGAGACATTTTTATTACAACTCTTGAAACGAATCTGTTTCTTACCAACAATATTTCTGTTTTCCAGTTGTCTCCAACGAATCAGCACGACCGAGTTATAGTGACACGTCGCGACGACCAGCCACTCGTGCGCAGCGGGGCCAGTTTCAGACAGTTACTGCTTAACTTAGGTCCAGACAACTGTTTACTTGTCCTAGCTCTAGCTATCACCGAACAAAAAGTACTTATACATTCGCTCAGGTAATAATTAAATATATTCTTCAATACTTTATTGAAAATTTAACTCTATTTATGTTAAACTAAAGTACATTTTTGAATAGGAATGTCTGAAGTTACCAAATGTGGAAACGTGAATGTTGCTCTAGCTACCTAATTGATAATAATTTGTGGTTGAGATTGTTAATTCACTCAAAATTATAATAAGTGCATTTCTTTTGGCCATTTTTTAAAGCTAATCTTTATTTATTATTTTACAGGCCCGATACTTTAACAGCAGTCTCAGAAGCCGTCTCAAGTCTTTTATTTCCGTTCAAATGGCAATGTCCATACATCCCATTATGTCCATTAGGTAAGTGAACTCAAAACGCAACTATTGTAAAAAAAACAATCAAATATAAACCATAATCCTTTGTTATTAGACTTGATAATTCCAAAACACCGCGTACGCATTCAAATATGAACCTTACGTCAATGTAATTAAAGTTGAATATTGCTGATTTGTGTTGTTTTATATGTTTTAGGTTTAGCAGAAGTATTACACGCTCCTTTGCCGTACCTTATCGGAGTGGACTCGAGATTTTTTGATCTGTTCGAACCCCCACCAGATGTCACGTGTGTTGATTTAGACACTAACAATATTACAGTAAGTACTATAACATATGTAGAATTGTAAGCATGATTAAATGAAAGAAAGAGAGTACATGTGTGTGAAAGAGTGAAAGGATGGAAAAAAATTTGAATAAAGAACAAGATGGTGTAACGTAAGTTTCGAAGTGTGTGCTCTGTGGTCGGTTTGATTGGAAAAATAAAAGACTGATGAAACGACTGCATTTTCTTTGCCGTCTCAATCCTACACATATGAAAAGAAAAATATTTTGTTCGACAATTTTTTTGATGCAATAAGAACTTTATGGCATACGATTGCGTGTTTGACGCGGTGTCTGGGCAACTGACTGTCTCGCAATGAGTCGTAGGTTCATATGTTTGTAAACACACTCAATACACGGGAGGAAATTGTAGTATAGCAGAAAGTTTCCCGAGGCCGTTCTTTTGGAAATTGAGGAATGTTGACTAAGCTATGTACTTATGGGTTACAAAAGACGATTACGAAGATGGTTTTGTTCCTTGGCAGGGCAAAGCAATTTTGAGTTTAAATAATAGCATTTGTAACGCAACTTTTTAGAGTTTTTATAGTCTTATATTATTTTTATTTTCCAGATATGCGAATCACAAAGGCATATATCTCTGAAACTTCTACCCAAGCGACAAGCGAGAGCTCTTAGACAAACATTAGACTTACTTTACGGAAATATTAGACCAGGTTAGTATATTTTTTTTTAAATCGCATCTGTTTATCAAAAAATGAATTTATCAATACAATATTTGTTTTAAATATACGGATCATTTACATTAGTAGATAGTAGGAAAATCGAAACTACGTGATATTAACTCTTTTGTCTTAATTTATTCTATGTATCTGTTTTCAGCATCACCAGTCCACCATTCTACTGAAGGTAAATATAATGGGGAGCCAACAACAAGCTTAGACAGGGATTTCCAAAAGAGGAAAAAAGAGGTAGGTAATTGTTATATCATATTCATGATGTGATCAAAGTTACTTTGAATCTAGTTTTTATCATAACAATAAATTAAAACTACTCCCCAAGTATGTTTTAAGATTTTTATCTCAATTAAGCTTAAATATATTAGGTCCGTTCGTCTTGAATCGTTCATTCTTTTATACTATAATATAACATAATTATATTACCTACAATATATCCACTAAAACACTATTCAAGCAAAAGTTATCCTTAAAATAGTTCTAATATTCATAAAACGTTTAAATAACTAATTTTATACCTTTTCAGCAAGCGTTAGAGTTGAAAATCCAGGAAGCTTTTCTTCGATTCATGGCGGTGACTCTGCAAGGGTACCGCAACTATCTCATTCCTATAACGAAAGCGCCTACAGTCGGTACTACCGACCCACATGCTCTGTTTCATATGGACGCCTTCCTACGGTCGAGGGACAAGGTAAATAAGCCTTATTAGAGTATATTTGTTTTTTAAGTGTGGAAGAGTCATGCTTCGTCGCGAATGGGTCGTGTCGACTGGAGTGATACCATTGGCCTTGCAGAAACCAGCGAGAAACAACACAGCATTGTATTTTGCCGTATGAGTGAGGTTACTGGAAATTACAGGAAAACCTATGCTTAAATCACTAGAAAATAACCCTCAAAAGGCCGGTAGCGCAATTTTAGTTATTTCCATGGTATAACAAGTCCATGAGCGCCGATTGCTTACTATCAGTTAAACCATTTGCTTGATTGCCGTGCTAAAAAAAGTGAACTTGAGACGGTAATTGGAGTAGACAGTTTTAGTTCCTTTTAATACGATTTTTCAAGTATTTTAGTTATTGAATTTCTTACTCAACTGAAACTGACGTCCTTCATTTTCAGACCCACCAACGTTTCTACAGCCTAATGATGCGAACGCAAATGTTCACTCGTTTCATAGAGGAACGTTCGTTCGTGTACGAGCCTGACCAGGGGCTCACATTCTTCGACGAGTGTATAGAAAGGGTCGCCGCAGGAGACGAGCAGTTGTTAGGGATGGATACTAGTAATGCGTCTGAGAGAACCGCTTTTGTTCTACCGCCTGACCCTCCTGATCCCGGTAAGATAACGTTTAATGAGAGATATTTTCTCTTCTATTGTCATGCATTTTCGTAGTGATTGGTGCATAGCATAATAAGCGCAATGCGCAAGATTTAGCGCAATCTAAGTCAAATATTTCAGTCGCTCTAATTAATATTACAAAAGTGTTCCAGACGGTCATATATTTGGATTTTTTCTCATCTAAGTCTAAATATTATCCTTCTACATGATAATTAACTAGCTACCCATAGTTGATTCAGCAAAAAACAGTTGAATATAATAAACAGGGGCAATACAAGACACATTTTTGTACAGAGGCACGCTATTCGTACTCTCGGTTTGAGCTGGACCCGGCCGTGATGTCAGGCTGCAGTGGGCGAGCTAGGGGCGCAGCCCTGGGTGCTCTGCCCCCCGCCGCACTGCACTCGGCGGAGTCGCTCACAGACGCTGAGCCTATGGCAAGACGTACTAAGCATGAGATAGCAGCTGCACAGAGGTAACATATTACATTAACTTAATTTTAAAACAGTGAAATAATAGATGTTTAACTTAATCATTAATCATGACTATGCCCCTTATTACAAAACCAGATTTATCTTTATTCTAGGTTTAAACCATTAAGTCAGGTTATGTATTTTGAATCTTATTCCCTCCTACCTTCAATTCGAAACACAAAACTGGCTCAATGGTTTAGACCTAGAGTAAAGAAAACCTATTTTTTTGTAATGCGGCGGTATACGTTTATAAAAGTTGCTTCAAATTCCCATCGGATTATTACTGAATCCAATTCCCTAGTTAATATCAGTTAAGTTTATACTTAACATATACAAATTGTATGTTTTGCGCGATATTTGCGCAACTTATTTGTTGATTTTTGCGCATCAATTAAATAACTTGATTTCTGATTTTAATGTTTGATGTATGAATTAACAAAATTCTACAGATTGGCCCGTAAAGCGAGTTTATCAGCGGAGGCTTGGGCGAAATGTTTGCTTGGCGCATGCTACTCTCTATACTTCCTTTCGCTGCCATGTCGAATGATGCTGAATAGGGGACGGGAACATTCCACTTTGAGAGCTGCGTTCGAATTGTTAGAACGAGCTACCAAATTAAAAGTTCCCTGTGATGAGGTGAGTTGAAAGTTAAACTAAAACTATGTTTAAATGAAAATAAATGTAATTATGGAATCGCAAATATAAAACATAGAAATACACTTGGGACGGTCATTTGTCACTGTAGTATTTCACTAGAGTCGAGTGTCGGGAGTCGCGGTCTTAATAAGTGTTTAGTAGGGACATCGGTGGTGCTATTTTCTCTTCCACCGTAATCTTTAAATCCCCAATTCCTATAAGCTCGCAAAGCACTTGTAAGTCTCTTCATTCAGTTGTTGGTAATTCATATCAAAATAATTCCTGAATCTGATTTGTTAATGACTTAAAATTTTAGAAAAGTACATAGGTGAATAGAAAAATATCGACCACTTTGTCGAAAGAGAGGCATTGGAACACCCGCGCTAAGCAGGCGGGGCTGTATATATATAAAAGTTAATTTATTCATAACTCAAAACAAGAAAGGTTGAACCGATTTCGTTGGGAATTGGCGGGGATATAGTTTAGAACTTGAAGAAGAATATATGATAGGTAGGTAGAGGTATACGTACGTAGGTAGTGTATATAGGTAGAGGAGTATAAGGAAGTCAAATGAAGGGAGGTAAAAACTAGTTAAAAAAATTAAATAGTAGTATAATGTTTGTCGGTGCAGGTATGTTACCGCGTGATGATGCAGCTATGCGGCGTGCAGTCGCTGCCGGTGCTGGCGGTGCAGCTGCTGTTCCTGATGAAGCGCGCCGGCCTGCAGCCCAACGCGCTCACCTACGGGTACTACAACCGATGCGTGCTCGAGGCCACCTGGCCACAGGACATGCCCAGGTACCTACCCGCCACTTCTAAGCCAATTACGGCAGATACATTCCTATTGGCTGGTTTTCGTAGTCGAAAATGTGGTTTGTTGAGTTTTACATATTGTTAGATATAATGATTTTTACATTTTCATTATATTTCGTAGTAAACAATGGACTTGACAATATTAAAAAGCTGTTGATTTTGACTAGAACTACCACTAGTCCAATTCAATACTTGGTTTACTTGTGACATATTAATTTTTTTTTTTTATTTTGTTTGCTAAAATACCAGTTAGGCACAAAGCAAAAGAAAAATCAAATACTACTTTTTTCTTGACATTATCTACATTAAACTAGTACAAGTGCACATTTGCTGTACTATATTATTAAAATAATATTTAATTTTATTTATATTGCAGTGGCGCTCAGTTATTATGGAACAAGCTTCGTATCGCTGTTGTCGGCGCAGCGTTGTTTAGAAAAGCTGGTGCCCAGAGAGCAAGTCGGAACACCCTCAACTCTACGTCGGCTGGCAGTAAGATATTTATTTATTCACTTTCTACTTGGAATATCACTAAGGATTTGTCGAGAATCAGCTCATTTGCCCTTGAAAAATTTCAATTTAACATATCGAAACAGCTTACAAACCTAAGATTAGATTTTTGTAAAGGACTAATAGGGCTTTTTGGTTTTACTAATGTTATCTATTACACGGGGCTCGTAACATCGTTGGTTAAAAATGGGTAGGTATTCAATCTATATATAAGTTTTTCTGTCTATACTTTTTGGGCCTTATTACAAAAACAATGTTTCTCAACCATTGAGTCAGTTCCATCCAGCCAGTAGATCCTGACTTACAGGAGTTGCAGTAGTTTTAGCAACTTAAACTGGTGTGTCCCAAAATACTGTACTTAGTTCAAATGTAACGCTATTTTTCAATAATTTTTAGTTTCGTTAGCACATACATTTTCTATAAACTGACTATCATTCCAGGTAGCAGTACCTTGCCCCGCGTAAGGTCTGCGGCGGCAGTGGGTGAGGGCGGAGAGTTGGCGGGACTAGCCAACATGGCTGCCTGTGAACCTGCTCACAGCCGGACCAGCTTGGACTCCGGTAACTATTTATTTTACTCTACCTTGTAATTAAGTTTAAACAATGTGATAACGATTCGCTAGTTTCCAACTATTAAAATTCAATAATTTTGTTGACATGTCAAAAACGATACCTTTCTATGAATTTGTAGTATGAGATTCTAAAATATGATGTCAATTTTTTTACGTCATTCAGCATAGTTATTTTTGAAACGTTACATAGAAAAAAATTAAAATGAAGTACATCGTCAAATTAATGAATGGAAGTATGATTATATTTTAATAAGTTATTACATTGAAAAGTCGAAATAATTAATTTTAATCTAGGAAAATACCTAGCTGTCGATCAATGAATAACTAAGAGCTAATTTTTCAACAGTCAGATAAATGTTATCTGAGGAATAAAATTGTTCTAGTCACTGTCTTTGAACTTATACAAACATTCTGACGCGACAGGATCGTAATTATTCCCCAGATGTCTTTTATCTGACCATTGAAAAATCAGCCCTATTTAAGACATAGCCTAACAGGTCTAATTAGTAGGTAACAGATTAGTGTGGACTACGTCTTAGACGTCTTGTATCTGATCTGATGATAATCAATATTGCAGTATTTATATTGTACCTATTTAATAATGTGTTTTTCTTGCAGCATGTGACCGCGAGGCGGAGGCCCGTTCCTCAGCATTCGAGGCGTTAGTGCGGCGCGGGAACATTGTACGCGCCGCCACCTCACGTACTCATGCACACGCAATGTCCGCCGCCGCGGGGATACTCATCTCTGGTAATTTACACATATCACTATTTACTTATAATATATTTTAGTATGAAATAGGCAAACGAGCAGAAATATACCTGGTAGTTAACTATGGGTACCCCTGCACACTAGACGTTACTAATGTGTTGCCAACACTGAAAAAGGAGCTGGGAGATCCGAGGAGATATTAGGTACAGGATGAAACACAACGCTGCAATCAATAATATAACATACAGATTATATGTGAGCTGAAACATGATTCTTTCAAGTGTTAACAGCATAATGTAGTGACGAAAAAGTATGGTCACCAGTCTTAATCTTTACCTGTGTATTCTAAGACTAACATAAAAATCAAGTCTGAAGATGATGGCAAACATGTTATGGAAAGTAACACCCTGAAAACGATCATAGTCGTGGTTGTGGAATATATCCAGACTACGAGCTAATGATTAAATTAATTTCCTTTAGGTGTTCCATCGAACCCGGATTTGAGTGAAGCATCGAGACCAAGGAGTAATTCATTAAATAACGAAGAGTCATCTACACCCATCCCCATACCAGAGAAACGACAGGTAACACTTGATATTTTTTTAATCTTTCAACTTCAAATGAGTGTTATATTTCTAATTAGTATAATCACGAAACCATATTAAATATTTAGTTTCCTAAGAAATCCTCCCTTTAAAATTGACTTTATTGCGTCGTTAACTCGTATTGTGCGGTCATACAAATAAGGAACTTTTTATGGAATAAGTCGGCAAACGAGCAGACGGATTGCATTGATACCCGATGGTAAGCAATCGCGAAACACAAGGATTGATTTATGTCGATTTTCTATGAGTCCGATTTATCACTTCGAACGAGCCGACACGTTTTTAGTCTTATACAATAATTTGGCTTTGATTTTATAATTGAGATATACTATGGTTTTAATCCACCTCAAAAAAGGAGAAAGGTTCTCGATTCCAAGACATATATGTTTTTTTCAGTATATTTTTGTTTGCAGACAATACATGTAAGTCCGGACAGTCCGTCCGACTTAAGAATCCTCACGCGGTCAGAAAGCTTCGCGGGAGACGCACAGATCGTGCAACAAATACAGAGGCTAGCGTTCCCTAATGGTGAGTTATTACAATAATATTATGACCTCATAACAAATTAAACATTGGAAACGAATAGCACTATGTTTGCAATTTGCATAAATAATAAACTGGTTGGGTCCAATTTTGATCACGATACATCTCCTATAAATGCTATCGACAAAATACATGCATTCAAAGTATAAAAATGTAACTGTTGCCCAGTGTTGTGTGTTGTGTTTACCTGTTATGGGTGCGGAGACTGTTGTCCACCCCCGTTTTGTGGGTGCGTTTACAAACATACAATTTCACATACACGTGACACAGATCCGAAATATCAATTCGTGGATCACACAAAGAACTATAACGTGCGGGAATCGCACCCGCGACATATTGCACTTCAGCTGGTTGACGAACAACCACTGCACTTACCGTGCAGTCATCATATCAATATATGTATAATAATTTATTATAGAGATTAGAGATTAGTATTATTATTTCAGTAACAACACCCAATACAAAGTCTCGGTGTTCCCGGACGCTCAGTTTTCCCGAAGAGCCAGAGAAGGAAGCCGCAGCCACTGACCTGCCGGATGCCAAGACTTCACCACTGAAGTTAGTATTCTTTATGAAATTATTACTATATACTTTTTTATTCGTAAATATTTGACAAGATTTTTTTTTGTTAAAATTTCGTTTAACTTAATTGCTCAATATATTGTATGCGTGTGAAGTTTAAACATTTTAGTTCATTAAACTCTTACTCCCTTATTACAAAACATTACTGATTGAGTCAGGTTTTGTATTTTGAATCTTATTCTCACCTACTTTCAATTTGAAATACAAAAACTGGCTAAATGGTTTAGACCTAGACTAAACATAAATCTTGTTTTGTAATAAGGCTGTTACTATTTTTAAGCTTTTCATAGGTCAAACCTTAGGGAGGTTTGACCTATGACCCATCATATACCCATCCAACAATATAATTATTGTATAGCAGTAGTAATGATAATATGTAACACATATTTACAGAGTATCAGCCCGCACTCCAGTCCTTAGCGACGACCCCCTAGGCGCGCTGAGTCAGCCGGAGGTCCCTGCAGAGCCCCCCGCGGTGGCTCCCTGTGAGGAGGAGCCCGCGCTACCGAAGCACGAGCTGAGCGTCAGCCCCAAGTTGTTCCATCGCCGCAGTAACTCCTTCCAAGACGATCCTGCGCCAGACCATACAGGGTATACAACTTCCTTTACTATTGCATTGGCAACGGCACATCAACCTGGATAGGTTATCAACATCGATCACTAATAAAGAACTAGATACACAATCCCATACAAAAGTTCGCTTCAAAACTGTCGCCAACTGTATTTAGGTACTTATACTTGAAATAAAAATGCATTAATGTAAATTAAACCTTAAATGCAACTCATAGAGTTGTTTTTACAAAGTGATGTACAAAATCTTAATACTTTTTGCGACCGAAGCTCTTGACAAACACAAATCATAAGAAATTGAACCATATTCGCATGTTTTTAAGTCGAATTTACAAAGTGTCAAAAATAAGCAATAAAATTTAACGACTTCGGCTCACCGCTAGGACAAAGAATGATTGGAGTCGAAATGTCACGTAAGAAATATATTTCTTTCGTATTTTATAATTTATCAAAAAAAGAAAATACGCAAATTAAAACGCATTACTTATAGTATTCTTTTCTATAGGTTTGTTCATTTATTTACCAATGAAACGCATGCATATAGTTATAATTCTTTTTTTTTATTTTCGTCCTCCTTAATCCTTTCTATTCGAAGTCAAATAAAAAGATGTAAAATAATAAAAAGAATATATATCTAAAGTAAGTACTGAAAACGTTGGCGTTATTGTTGTAAATTTTTCATATCGCACGGGATTTTGATGAAAGCTAAAAAAAATGTCTTTACTGCAGTTAAAATTAAATCCATTATATCTGCCTATTCCATATTTTAATAAACACAGTAAAGAATTATAATATTAAATAAAAACTATTTTTCAATAAAAAAAAAACAATAAATAAAATTAGGAACAATAGCGTCTCCGCTAAACGGAACAGAATCAATCCACGTAAACCGAACAACTTAAGTGGTCATGCTAGAGAATGATTTTACGTTTAGTATAAGTGTCTTTATAAACTGTGTGCATTATAACCCCGGTTTTTGAATACGATTTCATTTGGAAAAAGTTTTAAAGTTAAGTTCTTAATAAAATATCAATATTTAAAATAGAATGATGACAATTATATAATGATAATATTATTACTTAACGAAAATATGAAATTCCATCCTTTTTTGCATCTTAGATGTGTGTGTTTTTGCAGTTTTTTAACGAGCACTGAGGCGTGTTTACCGTCGGAGCATTCGAGTGGTACTAAACTAAAACTACACCGCGATGTTGAGTTTGGTGGACTTTTAGTTGGGACATTTTTTTGCCACTGATTGTGTATCTAGTTCTTTATTAGTGATCGATGGTTATCAACCATATTTATATAAAATCGTGGACGTGCCATAATAAAACGTTTATCCTTGCACTGATGAAGTCATTACCCTACTTTGTGCGATATTAGGTAAAGAGCAAACGATACGAGCTGGTACATGTCGATAAGCTATTTTTGATGTCTCTTATTATTATAGCTCTATCTAGGGCATTCTAAAGCCTTTTCAGCTCGAACTTGAGAAATACATTATTAGACCATATTATAATTGCATATTACCTTTTTGTGATAAATCATGTTCATGTCAACATTCATCAACAGATTTTCGACTATACTAAAACTATAAAGCTGAAAATATGTTATTATAATGTGACTATTTAGTGTTGATGTGCTGGTGTCTAATTTTAATGAGCTTTCGTTACAGCTTACTTGCATGTGACGTATAAGGCATGATGCACTGTGTTTTTTTTATGGCATTGGTCGCCAAAAATCTGCCCTACATAATCTCTGGTGGTAAGGAATCGCTGTCGCCTGCGATGTTGCTGACCTCTTGGTAATTAGTAGTTGTGAACTGAGGAAAGAGAAGCAGGGACAGGATTAAAGCAATAGACTGCAAGAACTGTTTTACACCTGTTTTCTGCGAGGTCATGATATCATTTCATAGCCCATTTCCCTCCCACACTTGACAGAGACAAATATGCACGTGTGAACTATATTATAATTATATTTTACTGTAAACACGTTGTTAATGACGATTGACGCCCACCGGATAGCATTACTAGTAATACGTGAAAATCCCTGCACTAAAACGTAATTCACATAGACTATGGGAAGTCTGATTGTCAAGCATTATATTAATTGCGTTAAAAGGACATTTTTGATATTGAACACTCACACACATACTGTAAAACACCTTTCAACTAATCTCACTCGCCTTGTGAATGTTGTGTAAAGTAGATATTCCTATAAACTCACTTATTACTGCGAATAAAATAGCATGCTAAGCTATCTAGACCCGATCACACATCCTCCAAGTAGTTCTAAAGTAGTATCAACGAGACGATATTAAAATATAAAGTAAAGTTCGAATATTGTAAATTTTTCAATTAGATTATTTTATAATGTAAAATAATCTTATGAAATGGTAGGAATGTTTTTTTAGGGCTGTAGTATCTAGTTGTCTGGGGGAATAATTATGTAAAAGACAAGAAATCCAGACCATCAAAACAGCTACAGGTAACTTTATCATATTTTCATTACAGCAAAATTTTAGACTATTTCTAATTTGCTGAATAATTTGTCTATTGAAAGATGTCGCCTCGACGCGACGCTACTCGTAAATAAGTGTTATACGTTATTCTATAAAAATGTACCAATTAAAAATATTGTCTCGTTGACACGATTTTTGGTGTGTATCCCTCCCATACCGCCCCTCAACCTGACAGTGCGCCCGCTAACGTTGAGAGTATAGCTAGAACTACGTCCCGTGTGAGCGAGATAACCTCGATAGTTTCCTGTACGCAGGAAACTGCATAGAAGTGAGACGGCGCCCGCTGGTACGGTCTCTTCAAGTCTCGTCAGCCTAGGAAACACGCTCAAGATCAGCTTCGGGTGAGTCCAATAAATTTAAGATAAGTTTTCATATTAAATGTTAGTTTTAAATGAGTGTTTAGTTCAAGATTTAAGTGTTTTTTTTTCTGTATTGTCTTGATATAATAAAGTTGCATTAGTATTACAAAAAAGTTTTTTTAATGTAGGTTAGTTGGTCATTCTCAGTAACCTTTTGCTATCACCAAAAAAGCTCGATACGAATGTTGTCTTTAAGTTTTAAGTCTACCTCAAGCAACCTAGCAACCTACCATTTATCTATATCAATATATGTTTTTCTATTTTCGATTTTACAACCAAAACAATAAGGTTAAAAATCTAATACATAGATAGAAAAGATTAGCTTCATCTACTGGCCTGACTAGATTTACTAGTCATAAATTACTGAGAATTACCTACCGCAAATTAAAATAAATCTATAAAAGTTTATACATAGAAGGAACACTTTAAAAATATCAAGACAATTTTGATGTGTACATATTATAATTATTATAATACAATATTGTTGTCATGTATAGATGTCACTGCTATGTTTTAGTTCACGTACAACATCTTGTACTATACGAAGCATGTGTTTCATTCTGGGAGCCACTAGCTCCCTCTTATTATTTTCTTTATAGTTTTTTTAGCCTTTCATATATGTGGCTGTGTTGCATTTTTATTATATAAAAGTTTGTATTATTGAATATTTTAAATTGTTTTTATTCAAATGGCACGTAAAATATAATTAGAATACTTCACCAAAAATGATAATTCCTATGGAAAAAATACATTATGATTTCATTTAGAATTCTATGTTATTAATTTAATTCTAATTAAGTTTAATTCTATTTAAGTGTTATTTGATAAACTATTACTTAAAAATGCAGCCAGCCAGTTTGTGTTCAATATTATTTATCTAATAAAATAGCTCTGTTATTTTATTAACCGCACCGACACGCAGTACGCTAGCTTGTTTGTTTTCTTAGACGCTATTCGCCCGCCCGACTGTCGTTGCGCAAGGAAAACATGAAACTTGGGAAGGCTATGATCGAGAATTACTTCAGGTGAGAATCTCGAATGTTACAAGAAACAACCCTTTAAAATGTAATTGTTAAAAAAATAAAACGAATAATGTTTTTTATTATAAACAAACAATGCAGCCTCACATTATGCCTGCTGTAAGTATTCATAAAACGATGACCATGCCATCCATGATTTTGATTTACCCATTTAGTACCCGAACAACGTTTGATGTCTTCATTGTGTTCAAACCTTTTTCGTACCTTCACTGTTGTCCCAGTCATAAGTCTGCATGTCTTGCCCTTGTAGTTGAACGCTACTCAAGTTATGTAGTCGCTTCTATACTCCTTAGAGCGGCAGAATGTATTATACAGAAAAAAAGTTGAGCAGCGTTTCAATATTCGGGCGTTAGCTGTTTTTTTAATGCACATGTCTTGTAAAAAGCATGGTTGTTTTAGTTTTTGTAAATAGAGGTTTTGCTACATACTAAATTCAATTTCGAAAGATCAAACGAAATACGTCATACATTTT
This sequence comes from Spodoptera exigua, assembly GCA_902829305.4. Lineage (NCBI taxonomy): Eukaryota > Metazoa > Arthropoda > Insecta > Lepidoptera > Noctuidae > Spodoptera > Spodoptera exigua. The sequence goes on along the minus strand of LR824616.2, from coordinate 5,582,847 downwards.
AACGACTGTATAGTACCTTAATTGGAATTTGTTTTTCAGCCCAACGAGTATAGCTGGAAAAAGGTCAAATGAGTTATTACAAAGTGGGCTAAGTAGTCTCAAGTCTGCTGCAACGAGTGTGGCGAAAAAGTTCGATGAAATGAAAGAGGTCATATCTGCCAATTCTACTCCCGTGAAGGGCGCTTTCGGTAATGCGACCAGCGCTCTTAACAGTCTGATCGGAGAGGAAGATTCTACTGATGGATCGTCCGAAATTAATCCTGATGGTAAGATATTTTTAAAATCTGTTTTATAGTGCTTTATATTTCGTATTTCTCGAAAATAATATTCATGTATTATTTCATAAGTTCCATTGTTACCGAAAGTTTCTATTTGTTATCATAACCGGACTCAATACTAAACTTCCTGTAAAATTTATTATTATATTTGTTTATAAATATATCGGAACATTGAAAACTCGACATAATCCTTTTACTTATCCCCAAACAAGAATATTTTGTCGATTTTCTATATCAAAGCTTTTTACTTATGAAGTCATTAAGTTTTTTTATTTTATTGGGTAGAGACAATAAACAGCTACATTATAAATAGTGTACACATACATTATAAACGCAACTTGATGTAACAATGCATCCCACAAACATTATCTACAATTTATTATAACAGATAATTATAAACATGAAAAATAATGCTATTTAAGCTAAAGATACAAATATGTATAATTAAAAAAATGTTTATAACACTTTTTATGTTATATATAATGTTATTAATTAAATACATGTTATTAATTGAATGTATTCTTACAGAATGGGTTGCCGGCGTAGGGTTCAGACGGGCGTCGAGCGATGCGGAGTTAGCCTGCTCTATGGAGCGCGGCTCCCTCGCTACGCTAATCTCGCACCTTCCCGACAACCTGTATCCAGCATTGAGTGTAAGTATTTTAGTACATATTTCATTTTTTTTTCACGTTAAGATTTTCTCCTGTGTGCTTTACAAACATACCATTCCACGTACACATCACGCCCAGACTCGGAACAACAATTTGTGCCTCAAACAAAGAGTTGAGAAAAGTTGTTCCGTGCGGGAATCGAGCACGCGACACGTTGCGCGGCGCCCAGTTGCCTTCATGTATAGACAAGAAGTTTGTATGACTGGTATAAGCTTTATTACTATTATGTGTCTGTATCCATTAAAAGTTTTAGGATATCTATACTAATATTATAAAGAGGTAAAATTAGTAAATTTGTCAGTTTGTATGTAGGGTATAATCTTTGGAACCGCTGGTCGGATTGCCAAAATTCTTTCACTGATAAATAGTTACAATGTTCCTGAGCGCTATAGGCTATAAAACATCACGCTACGATCAAATGAAGCCGAGCAGCGGGTGAAACCGCGAGAGAGTAGCTAGTATTTAATATTTTGATAATACTTTCTCCACAGGAGCACACGACGTCAGAGAATTCTTCAATAGTGGTGCATCTATCGTCGTGCTCACAATGCCACCAGTGCCTGGCGTTCCTATACGATGAGGATATCATGGCGGGATGGGCGGCAGACGACTCCAACCTTAATACTAGGTGCATCGCGTGCGGCAGGCATACGGTGCCCTTATTGTCCGTACAGGTTAGTAGTAGGCAATTCTTTTATAACAAAACAATCATCATCATCATCATCATCATCATTATCATCATCATCATCAGCCTATAAGTGCCCACTGCTGAGCAAAAGCCTCTGCTCACAGGGAAAAGGTTTGAGCATTAATCACCACGCTTGCTCTTGGAGGATTGGCGTTTTCAAACTTGTAATTTGAAATTATAAGTCCAGGTTTCCTCACGATGTTTTCCTTCACCGTATGTCAGTGATATCTAAATAATTATAGAAAGTACATGTAACTCGGAAAAAGCCGCGCTTTAACCTCCGGGCCTTCACAACAACACCAACAAAACAATGCCTTTTGATTTCCGAACAATTAGGCAATGTTACCCATTTAAGTCTAGTCTAGGTTTCTGAAAGGCTTGTCAACGCTAAAATTAACTCCTGTTAAATCTCTTGTCAAGTCATCTGATTGGTTAAATTGATTTAACATTGATCGGCCTTTCGGAAACCGGGCGTAAGTCTCCTGGGCTTATTACCATAAACCCGGTCACTTTGTTTAATTACGTTTCGGCAAATCGTTAAAACCCAATAATCGAGCCCCGGGATCGAGTTGTAGACACTCTGATATACATAATTGTGTGACTTTTAAACAAGTACGCTTTTGTTCAGTTCCTAAAAAAAATACATAAATAATTTATGTAAATTGTTTTACAGATATTCCGTTCCGGCCAAACACAACCAGAAACGTTAAGTGTGCCTTATTTAAATCCTCTGGTGTTGAGGAAAGAATTCGAGTCCATTCTTGGTATGTATTTTACTTCCGTAAATATGATTTTATATTTTATTTGAGCTACTTGTTATAACATTGATGAGAAATATTTTGTAGAAGACGGCTCATTAATGAATTGTAACATTTTAAATTTAACCTTTGTGGAGTGTTTATATTATAAACATTTCCATCATACAAGACTTCTAATATAGGATGACATTCAATGGAGGATGAAATCTCTATTTCAGGTAGAGAAGGAGACTCATGTTTAGCAGATTCCGGTTTCGTGGAATCGCATCCAATAGTGTATTGGAACTTAGTGTGGTTCTTAGAACGAGCCAATATTGAGAACCATCTCCCTGATCTCTTGTGCCCGGACTTCCAGACGAAGTACCAGAGCACTGATATGCTCCATGATTCGGAGAAAAACGGTAAGTGACGACTTAGATTGTTAGGTTTATTTTATTGTAGAATCGTCCCTATCATTTATTTTTCTTGAGTAACACCCGGGCGTTAGTCAGTGAATTGAAATTAAATCTTATTTGGATTCGGTAAATGGCAAATGTCAAATATAATATTTTTGACAAAATTAATGTCAAATTCAATACTTTCGATTATGATATCGCAACATGTAATATCATATATTTATTGCGTCAAATTGAATATTTAATAATTATATTGTCGGAGACAAATAATACTTCTTCTTGATAGTGATAAGTATTTTAATTAGGATAAATTTTAAATACAGGTTTACAAGGACAACGCGACACTGGCTTCGCTTAACATTAATTTCGTTAATTTTCGACCATGCTCTAGCGGCGTACGTAATGTTGCAATGGCGGCGCGTCGCCTCGGCTGCCGCTCGCGCGGCTTGCGCCCGCGTCCCTCTCTCCACCCCCTCGCGTCCCATAGAGCCGGGCACACATCCGGTCGGTTTTAGTAACTTTTAGTGTGGGGCGCGAACATCCTCCCGGGGTTGAAAGGGTAGCTTTCAAGCTTCTTTATTCTCGGCAGCATCCTTGTCATCATTGATCAGTGTCGTGTCTGCTGGGGCTGAACTTGGTAGGATGCACATTTTGTTCACAGCCCTTCGTACTATGCCTCTGGAAGACATGACATCGGCCACCCTGCTGACTCCATCCGTCCCAGGATACAAACGTGTGACACGGCCGAGTCTCCATTGCAGTGGGGGAACATTTTCTTCTTTTAGGATCACCAGATCACCCACACGAAGCTCATGCTGTCTAGTTTTCCATTTCGTGCGTTGCTGCAGCTCCGCTACGAACTCCCGGCGCCATCTTTGCCAGAAGTCTTGCCTGATTTTCTCTATAAGTTGGTAACGATTTGGACTCTTCGTATTAATAGGTGCCGACGGTAACGACGTGAGAGGTCGCCCGACAAGAAAATGCCCTGGGGTAAGTGGTGTAGGATCGGTAGGATCGGAAGATAGGGGAGACAGAGGACGGGAATTAAGTATGGCCTCGACTTGTGCTAATAACGTAGCAAGCTCCTCGAACGTCAAGGAAGCTTTACCGGCCTCGCGTTTTAAATGAAACTTTGCCGACTTGACTCCTGCTTCCCATATGCCCCCAAAGTGAGGCGAGTACGCCGGGCTAAATACGAATTTTATACCATTATCATTTGCGAAATTATCAGTACACTTACGATTGGACCTGAGCACTCTAGACATTTCGTTATTTGCGCCTCTGAAGTTAGTGCCATTATCGCAATAGATGACACTAGGTTTGCCTCTTCTTGATATGAACCTTTTTAAAGACAATATAAATGCATCAGAGCTCAAACTGCTTACTAATTCTAAATGAATCGCCTTAGTCGAGAGGCATACAAATAAACATAAATAACATTTTGAGGATTGACTTCCTCTACCTTTGCGACTTGAAATAGTAAAAGGACCAGCAAAATCTACACCGCATGTGTAGAAAGGAAACATTGAGTAAGTTCTTTCCGAAGGTAAGTTACCCATTATTGGTTGAATGGTTTTTCCTCGAAAGCGAGCACAGAGTAGACACTTCTTAGTCGTACTGCGAGCTAAATTTCTACCTCCTATGGCCCAAAATCGCTCTCTGATAGACGCTAGCAGATGTTGCGGTCCTGCATGAAATAAACGTTCATGTTCTTGCCTGAATAACAATTGAGTGAACTGATGTTTTGCATCTAAAATCATGGGGTGCTTCTTATCAAAATCAAATTCTGAATTTTGAAGCCTACCACCAACTCTCAATATATTGTTGTCATCTAAGAAAGGATTCAACGACAATAATTTAGACTTACAATTAAGAGTTTTCTTATCACAAATTAATTTAATTTCGTCAGAGTAACTATCCAACTGACTTAACCTAACTAAAGTTAATAATGACTTATCTAATTCCTTAACATCTAATGGTTCACTAATTCTACTATTTTTATTTAAGCAATTATGTACAAAACGTTGCACATATGCATAGATCCTAATAAGTTTATTAAAGTTAGAATATTTTTCAAATTCAATTATGTTATTTACAATTGTGGTGTGACATTCAATGTTGGGTGGGATTTTAAGTTCTGGTAAACTAGGGATTTGTTGTTGTGTAGGCCAACAAGTAGGGTCATTAGAGAGGAACGAAGGCCCTGCCCACCAAAGGCTAGAAGCTTTTAACTGCTTGGGAGACACACCTCTAGAACCCATGTCTGCAGGGTTTTGATCAGTTGGTACATATCTAAAGTCGAATCCCGGTGTCAGTATATTTATTTCGTTCACTCTATTACAAACAAATACTTTAAGATCCCTGGGTGGAGTTTGCACCCATTCCAACACAACCATCGAATCAGACCATAGAACTTTTCGGGATATATTACATTGCAAGGAATCTAATACCTTAGAACATAGACGAGCCCCTAGGAGTGCGCCACACAACTCCAGCCTCGGTATAGTGGTTGGATTCATTGGGGCGACTCGTGCCTTAGCACACAACAACTTAACTGTTACTTTTCCAGTACAGTCTTCAGATCGCAAGTAGATACATGCCGCGTAGGCTTGTTGTGAGGCATCGACAAAACAATGTAGTTCTGTAGTTTTAGGATTGTCACATAAAACCCAACGTTCTATATTAATATCAGACAAATATGAAAATTCTTTCAAAAGGTTAGACCAATTCTTACAAAATTGAACTGGTACTGGGTCGTCCCAGTCCAGTTTAGCAGACCATAGTTGTTGTAGTAAAATTTTAGGGACTATAATACAAGGGCTTAATAGTCCTAAAGGATCAAATACTTTGGCGGTAGTAGAGATTATTGACCGTTTGGTTATTTGAGCAGAATGCTGTAAATCTGTAGAAAATAGTAAATTATCAGACTTAGGACACCAAATAAGACCTAATACACTAGATTCTTTATTAAAATCTACAAATTTTGCTGTATTATCATCATTTTCAAATAAGCTAGGACAATTTGTTCTGAATTTTCTTAAAGGCAAGAGTGCTGAATCAAGAGTAGCAACAACTTCCCTATAAATATATTTTAAACCCTCTACGGTTTCGGATCCAGTATTTAAATCATCCACAAAAAAATCATTTTCAATGACACATGCTATAGACTTATCCTCACATTCTTTTGCTAACTGTAGTAGACATCGAGTGCTGAGAAATGGTGCAGACGCAGTACCATAAGTTACTGTGTTCAGCTGTAAGATATCTATCGGTTTTGTTTCGTCATCGCGCCATAATATTAGTTGTAGGTGGCGCTGCGGTTCCTTAATTTCAATCTGCCGAAACATCTTCTCTATATCTGCGGTGAGAACATATTTATGTTTACGAAAGCGAAGCAAAATTGATATTAAATCACTCTGTATAACTGGCCCGACCATCTGTATCTCATTAAGTGATTTTCCAGAACTAGTTTTACATGAGGCATTGAACACTACCCGCAGTTTAGTGGTTTCACTTTTTTCCCGTATTACTGCGTGGTGGGGCATATAATATCCGAAATCAGGTTTATTTTTTAAAACTGTTAAATGTCCTAAATTAGCATACTCATCTATAAACTCCTTGTATTTAATCTTAAGACTACGATTCTTAGCAAATTTTTTCTCTAGATTTAAAAAGCACTTCTTAGCTATATAATATGAGTTCCCAAGAGCTTCCTCAGGAGACTCCTTTAAAGGCATTGTCACAGCAAACCTACCATTAGGTAATCTAGAAAAATTCTCAATAAAATTGTCTTCACAAAGCTGTTCTTCTACAGAATATGTTTTAGTAACTGGAAGGTCATCAATTGTCCAAAACCTTTCTAAAGATTCCTTTATTTCTTGAGTGAAATTACAATAAACTTGTGAGGTTGGCTGTTGTGTACTTATTGGGCCACTGACTAGCCACCCAAACTTGGACTCCTGTAAAACAGGATTTTTATTACCTAACTTAATTAAATTAGAGCCTACTATGTCCCAGTAGACATCTGCCCCTAAGAGGATATCTACCTCAGAAGGAAAAAAGTAATTTGGGTCAGCTAAATCAATGTTACTTGGTAATTTCAAATATTCGGTATTTATTAAAGAATTTGGTAAAATTCCAGTAATTCTGGGAACAACTAAACACTTAACTTTAATCTCAAAAGAATTACACCTAGACTTAAGCTTTAAATTACAACTTTGCTTAATACTACAATTAGAATTATTAATACCACAAACATTTACAGACCCTCCCGGGTTAATCACTAAACCTAATTTTTCTTTTAAACTGTCAGTAATGAAGGATGATTGGCTTCCTGTGTCTAACAGGGCTCTGGCTGTGTATGTTTTCTTATCTTTCACAACCTGGATAAGAGCTGTACTTAATAACACCTGGTCGCTGCTGACCACAGACAGTGGGAATTTCTAAGTTGCTATCTACAACAGACAGGAATGTGTCTTTAAATTCTAACCACTTTAGGTAGTTTCCATCAAAAGTGGGAAGTTTTATAGTGGGTAATTTGATCCCACTGTGTTTATGAGAACTCTGATTACTTGAAAATTGATCATTATGATCTGTCTCTTTTTTAACACCGCTATTATCAAATAATTCTTGACTTATTGCTATTACATTAATGAACTTATTTTCTAACATTTCTCTTTCGTGGATCTGCTCATCAGGATCCGAATGTAAAATATCAATTTTGTTTTGTATTTCTTCAAATTCACTTATTAATGATTGTATTTTACTAGTTTTTAATTCAAGTTCTTTGTATTTTAGAGCAGGTATATCCTTTAAACTTGTTAGTTTCTTAACATACTGTTCAAATCTTGTTAATCTACCTTTTATTATTCCACGCTGTTTAACTAAGGTGGATAATTCCATTTTGAGCTCTGATTCACTCATATTATAACACTTATACTATAATCACAAACGCAAATAACGAATAAGTAATTAAATTACTATGTGCACTCAAACCGGTTTCGGGAAGTAGAGAAGCTCAGGTCCGGTCGCACGCGCTGCTGGTGCCGGTGCTGAAGCTCGCGTCGAGCAGACAGCTTGGCCAGCAGCTCGTAGCCGCGCGCACACGATGAACCCGTTAGCACGACGTGTCGACCTCCACCCGACAGGGAAGGGAGCTGGGATGGTCGGCAAATAAAATGGAAAGGCGGTTCGAGTGTTGAAAAGTCTGCAAAGTCTTAATATACTTAGGTATATACCTTAGTATTTGCACGTAAATAGCGTTGTGAGTGCTATGGAATTAGCGTGAAAATCGAAAAATAATGAGTTATGAATAGTTGCGTGCAAATTAGGTACGTGCAATGTGCGTGTATGACAGTTAAAACTCACTCTCAAGAGTCTCAAGCTAGAAAACTTTATAAAGCTGACGCCATGAAGGCGTCACACACACATGCTTAAACGTTATAAAAACGCAACACCTTTTTCTGTAAATTTCGGAGTCGAAAACTTGGGCGAAGCGCTATGTTATAATTACGTGCACAGCCTGCCACCGTAAGCTAGATTAGGAATTTAAACACCTAACGCTCGAGTAGCAAGCGTCCGCTACGCACAGACGAGGACACACAAAGGATATTTAGGATTATGTACAGATTAAAGGAACAGGGCTTACTCTCCTTGTGGGCTAGACCTCCTGTGGCTCCAGTAGGCTCCCGAGCAGCTCAGATGTCCTCCACCTTCACTCCTTTCCTCGCCGGCGCGTCGGATTATGTGTGACTCGTAATGGCGTCGCCGCGGCGTCCTTTTCTTTGTCCTGTCACGGTCGCCACTTTTGTCGGAGACAAATAATACTTCTTCTTGATAGTGATAAGTATTTTAATTAGGATAAATTTTAAATACAGGTTTACAAGGACAACGCGACACTGGCTTCGCTTAACATTAATTTCGTTAATTTTCGACCATGCTCTAGCGGCGTACGTAATGTTGCAATGGCGGCGCGTCGCCTCGGCTGCCGCTCGCGCGGCTTGCGCCCGCGTCCCTCTCTCCACCCCCTCGCGTCCCATAGAGCCGGGCACACATCCGGTCGGTTTTAGTAACTTTTAGTGTGGGGCGCGAACATATATTTTTTAGCTAGTTTAAAGTAACGACTTACGCACGTGAATTAACTGACAAAAGTTCTACTAGTCTCCCGTTGAGCCTTGAAACTACGTAATATAGCTGTTCTTAGTTCCAAGTGTATCAACAAATTAACGAATATTGTAGTGTGTAAAGATTACTTCTTTCTTTCTTTATTCTATTTAAAATCGAAATATTTAATTTAGAACAGGGAAACAACCCTATTCACTGTGTGATCTACACATTTTAGGTGTGTAATTGTGTATGTGTCTGTAAGTGCATTGCATTCTACAAATGCATCCAAAATACATAAAGATTTACATTGTTTTACCAAAAGAATAAAATATGTACCATACGTACGAATAGAGTTACATAATTAACGTATCATTTATTAGTTTCTGCATTTACTGCCTTCCAGATAAATCAAGAAATACGTTTCGTTCTACTGTTCGCTTATACTTTACATCTTCTAACGAAACAGATAAATAATGTATCAAGAGTTAACATTTATTGCTTTTATGAATATTGTTAGTATTCCTGAGAGTTTGTTTAGTTAGTAGATGTCGAGTTTACAATACAATGTAGCAAATACGCCTCAGTTACCGAGTATGGTTTCAGGCTTGAGTAAGTCAAAATACAATTTAAGTGTATCAATCAAGTATTCAATTTCACACACCCCCGGTTTCCGAAAGGCCGATCAATGTTAAAATCAATTCAATCTCTTGTCAAGTCATCTGGTTGGTTGACTGAATTATCAACAACCAACCAGATGACTTGACAAGAGATTTAACAGGACATTAGTTAATTTTAGCGTTGACAAGCCTTTCAGAAACCGAGTGTTAGTCTCTCAAAAAAGTAGTTAGGTTGATAAAAAGTTTATCTTTGTAGAAGTATTGTAGTTGAAAATAATTAAGTAAATATTGTTTCAATTAATATGTAGACTTACAAATATGAATAGTAATTTAAGCTACGAAATTACTATATTTACCGTTAGAATCTATAAATTCAAAGTTAATCTAGCTTCTTTAGGCGGTTTTGCCCGCATAACCTGTGTAAAAAGTAGACGTACGTGTTATTCCAGACTAAAATCTATAACTTTCGTATTCAGTAGTATTTACGGAAAAGTATACCATACTTACAAATTTTGTTATATTCTTTTCTATTTATTACGAGTAGTAGTAGAATTAAATCATATTTCAAAGCATTTCTATTGCTTAATCTCTAATATTATTCAACATTACAGGTGGTTGTCGCGTGATATGCTTGTGGGAAGGGAATACAGAGGGCGACACTGGCGGGGGCGTGGCCTTGCACCGCGCATGGCGGGAGCGACGCAGGCAACACGCTCGTTCGAGGGCATTGCAGGCGTTACTGCTTACTAGAGACCAGGAACATGCGGGACATACGTAAGAATAATGCTATTTTAATAGTAAATTGATCAATTTCAAGTTCGATCTTCAGTTGTTGTTTATTTTACATATCGGCTAATTTCAGGCTAGACCCTCTCTATATATTGATGTCAGTCTAAATGTTTGTTATGGGAAAAGGCCACTAACGAACTTAACACATTCAGTGCCCCCGACGCGTATGTGCGTGCGAGGAAACGCACATACGCGTCGGGGGCACTGAATGTGTTAAAGGTTACCTGTTGGTAAACAATCGGAACCATTGACGGTTACTCACATCGCCAAAGTTCGTTGTACGTCTTTTAGGAAATGGATGGGAAATATGAATTTTACCGCGTTTTGATATTGGAATATTGATTTGAAGTTTTAGCGTAATTTCGCTAATATAATAACAAAAATGAAATGTCTGTGGTTTATTGACAAAAAGTTATCTATACTAATAATAGCTGGAGAGTTTGTTTGTTTGAACGGCGCTAATATCCAGAACAACTGGTTCGATTTGAATGATTATTTTTGTGTTTGTTAGTCCATTTATATAGGAAGGCTATAGGCTATAAAACATCGAGCAACGGGTGAAACCGCGCGAGAATAGCTAGTTTCACATAAAAATGACAATTCAGATATATTATTCATTATAAATTGACCTATAATCTATATCTTTTACAAATATTTTCGTATTTGTCTGACATAATAATTCTATAAAAAAATGATTTTCTTTACAGTGTGGCTCTGGCGGTTCTCAATGGTTTGCTGAGCAACGACCTTACAGATTCTCTAAGTAAACTAGCCGCTTGGCGGGAGAACACATCCACCAATAAACGATACCATTCCTTCTATAGGTAAGCACTAATTTTTTTTCTTTTGAGGGGAAATCATTAAATGACTTCGCTCTCCTGCGTGGAATTAAAAGGGGAGAAATTGTCTAATGACTTCTCTCGCCCTCGGTTTGGTGAGAGGGAATGTCAGACTCTTACTGACTTAAAACCACTCCATTCCTTCTCCTACTCAAGGCCGGACCCACGGTACGTTACTGCGCTTGACCCGCAACTCCAGACTAATATTAAATTGTGTCGATTTGTCGACGTAATGTAGAAACCATTTCCCTGAAGTTTTTGTTATACAATAACTTTGCATTCGAGCCCAATACTCGCTATGTGAAACTTCTCTAACAAAGATGAATTGCTGAACCAAATCTATGTCCAAATGATCCTTTAGTAGAATCTTGTGCCAGATATAATGATAATAGTTACGAATTAGCCACTAAGTTGTTTGTTATACTCTTTTATAAGTGATCACATTTGCACAAATGTGGTATTTGAGAATATAACGTGGGATTATTGAGTGCCAACGTCATATCCATTATGTATATAAATATTTTTTTAAATTCACAGAGACATCCTGTTCCTCGCGATGGCAGCCCTCGGTGAGCACAACATCGACCTCATAGCGTTACAACGCGAATACACACGAGCGCTCGATCAGCTCGGAGGAGTAGCAAGACCCCAAGACCTCCCCCCTTCCCCCACCGCCGTCTGTTGCCGACACTACTTCAAACGACTACGATTGATCGTAGACGAATAAACAAGTATATAAAGTACCTAATACCGAGATAAAATACATCGCTTAAGTTGCGCAAAAACTTAACTAACTCTGCCTCATTTGCGCAAACTTTTTCTTCGTTGCGCAAACAAGTGGTGGAGATAGTTTGGTTAGCGGTGTCCTAAGTAATGTTTATTTAACTCGTTTTTATCTGTAACGTCTTTATTTCTAATAAGGCGTGTTTTCGTGGTGCAGTAACGCTGCTTTCAATGGTGTATGTATTAATTTTTTACCTCTGTACAATTCTGTATTCTATTTCAAATCGCTTAGAGTTGAAACTTCTTTTAAACCTTTATAGTACCCCTACCCCTATCAGAAAACATCTATATTTCCATCTAACTTTCATTTTGTAAAGGAGGTAAACAATTAATACTTTACTCAAACTGTTAAAGTTAGGTGAATACATAAGTCTTAATAATTACGAACGCGACTAAGATTTGTCGACTATCCAGCAATAAGTCGCGCCGCGCATGTGTGGTCAACACATATAACTTTTTAATGCGTAAGACGCAAGAACAGCAGAACTCACCATTTAATGAATTCTTAACGTAACTCCAGCTTGAAATGCTTTTATTTACGACGGGGCTACTCGAAACGGGTCAAATCCCTTCAAACTTTTATTTACACACATTATATTATTTACATTTTAAAACAATATAAAACGTACGTGTATATGAATGATTATGTATTGTTTGTTGATAAAGAGTTTTTATTATTATTTGTAGTTTAGTTTTGATCTTTTCGTTCTATATACAACACAAGTAGGAGTACCGTCCATTTTATTTTAGAACGATATAGTTTATCGAAGCATTACGTTTGTATGACTACAATACCACAACTTGACGAACTTTACAAGCCCGTCCAAGCGGGATCAAGGTACACTTGATTCAACATTACTTGTAATAAATGATGAATCTATTAGTAAAAAGTTAATAAGGTCAGAACTGTAAGATAAGTGGAATTGAATGGTTTATTGTGGCCTAAGTCTCATGAACATTGCCCCAAAGTATATTTCGAAGTATTGTTCACTCATAAGCAATGTATGTAAGAAATTCACGTTTCGGCATATCCATTAGTCTAGGATCGTGGGTGCTAAGTGAGGGGCGGTGGCTGTAATAACAAATGTACATAGAGTTGTTGTATAGAGTAGTTGTAAGGCCAAGGAGGGCGGTATATAATTGTGCTTAATTATGTGATGCCAGTGCAGTGACGCGGTTGAATTCGTAAACGAATTGTATGAAGAGGTGTGTATGTTTACATAGTCACATTATTTATGTCCTCAGCACATTGAGTGATTAATATAAACACTAAATATTAACTTATCTATAGCAATTTTTGAAATAGTAACATTGTTTTGTAAAGTCATAGATTTTTGTGATATATACAAAATTACAGAGACAGTAAATAATGTGACTGCCAAAATTCAAAAGTATTCATGAAAGTGTCAATATAGTTAGTTGATATGATGAGATCATATTGTTTATTTTTGTCTGTCATTCTCTATTTACTTGAAATTGTATGACTGCCATCTGTTCTGAGTAGCATTGTATGCCTTTAGTAAATGTAGCACATTAATATCAGTTACTTAAAAGTACCAACATGTATTGGAGTTTAAAAACTATTATTTTCAATGTACATAGGCACAGTTTTTTGGTATGCAGGTACGAAAATAATGGTTGGTTAAAAATAACTTATTATCTCGATTTGTCTTTTCCGCAAATAATGGTTTATTTCGTTGCGGGATCTAAGACATTTCATTCATGTTCCTGGGACGCGCCAGACTTCTGTGTTTTCCGGACTCTTTATGGCTGTATCTACTGTAGATCCTGGCTTATAGGAGTTGCAACGGTTTTGGGAGGGTTAGTGTAACAACTAGTAGTCTTTGTACGAATTCAATATTTATTTTCTTGCCTGCATACCGAATAACTGCTTTCACTGTACATCAATAAAAATGGTTGATTTTTCCAGGCAGTTCATCTACACTGCAACTCAAAAATACTCAGCTTAACAAAATATTCCGTATTATTTTCATTGAAAATCTTATGTAACACTATTTATTTGAAACTAACATTTAGTCCTAGACAACAAAAAGTCAATGAAACTAAATTTTTCGATCAAATTCTAGCTCTTATTTATTTGAATCTACAATCATAATTAAATGCGTATTTTAACCTTGGCTTATTCTTTTTCTGTATCCAAATTTATAATAAAAATGTATTTTCATGTTTAACATCTTTGAATTGTAATGTACACTAGTAATCGAACATGTACAAGCCATATTGTTAGTTCCGTAAAATTGTACAATGAAGCCATGTAAGGGTTATTTCATGTTGTAAAATATTCATCTAAGAAAAATGGTAAATTTGAATTGTATATTCAAAGCTACAGTCGTAAAAGACGTGCAGTTATCTAGCAAAGTTTTGTTATTGAATAAAGATTATTTTATTTTGACAAGTGTAATAAAATGCATATAATTTTTATAAAAAAATATATAAGGCTTCAATATCAACTGTTTTATTTATTCAACCTATTTATATATAATACATTATTGGGACATGCCTAATACTCTATACAAGAATCTACCATCATGATCATAATAGCAATCATTTACTTTATATGTTGCTCCTTTCTTATAAGCTTTCTTAGGGATCCTTATTCTTTCAGGGTAATTCATAATCTCTTTTGGATCTTCAACTTCACTTCTAAATTCTACTATACCACTGTCAGGGTATTTATCATGAAACAATTCTAATTCTTGATATACCTCCTTTTCGGGGACTTTATCCAAAGGGCTTGGTGTTGATTCTGTTGAGCTTAATATAATACTATCCTTAATATCGACATTATCACCTGTGTCTAAGCTTTTCTTAATTTTTGCTGTAAGTTCATCTAAGGTTATAAATTTATCATCAATTTTTGGTTGTTTTTCCTTTGAATTTGTTTTAGTATCCGAACTCTGTATTGCGAGAGGTCCATTACTGCTAGAGGGCTTGGAGTTGGTGTCTTTGTTTTCTTTTGCAGCACATTTTCTAACTATCCTCTCAAACTCCCCAAGATCTCTTTCAGGTGTGATGTCAATTTTAATGGATTCCTTCTTCAATGGAGGTATGGTTCTTTCAGAGAATTTCAGAAAATGTTCCCTGAGCTCTGGTGGTATATCCAAAGAGCCTTCTTTTAGTTCCTTCCAATTCCTCATAACTGAAGCGTCATGTCGCGCGATGCGCTCTTCTGTTGCTGGTTTCCATGGGTATTTGAGTAGTTTCTGTAAGAATAAAATAACTAAAATATGACTGAAGAATAAAATAAGTAAAATGTCACTTATGACCATCGTGAGAAAACTGACTGCTGCCATTCGCTGTATTTCGATTATTTATATGATATTATAATTCTAACTTGTACAATAATGCCAAAGCACAAATAAGAACAAAAAATTAGAGCTGTAAGCCTTGACAATACATGCAGTCCTTTAGATAGAATATCTTTTACTAAGAAGTAATAAAATAATAATGACAGTTGTTGCAAAGGTAAGTAAAGTCAGTACTAGTGTTTACTTACCTTGACAAACGGTACGGAGACAGGAAAGCTCTCGGCTATCTTCTCTGGAGTCCATTCATCAGGTTCACTGCTAGCTAAGTGACGGATTTGTTCCTTTTCACTCCAGGTAAGTAAGTTGGGCATGTGTTCTTTGAAATACTTGTCCTTGACAATGTGATGTCGCAGTTCAATTTTACCCACTAATGTCTCCTTTTTAAATTCATTATATGCTTGTCCGACCTGTAAAGTTTATCAAGTACATAAATGAGTTATTTTATAAAAGTACATGTCTATTCTACACTTAGTTTTCGGGAAGAAAAACTTAATTAATGCTAACTTTGCAAGGAAAAAAACACTAGCTCATTGAAAAATAACAATTTCGATATAAGCAAGTATGGTATCAACTCGGTACTTACGTTATAAAAATCGCTCTCAGATTGTTCGACGAATTCTTCGAGATTCTCTTCTTTTATTTGCATACCATCTTCTTGAAAGGCTCTCAATCGATTGTTTAGTCCAGGATTTGGTTTCGTAGGATCATATCTGCGACTCCTGAGGTTACGAATTATAACCTTATCGCAAGTACGGTATAACTGCCTTAAATGTATTCCAAACATATTTTATTTATTTCAAAACGTTATTATAACATATCAAACTTTAATTTGCACGATTAATATGAAAAGAAACTAAATTCACTAAAACAAAAATTCAGGCCCTGCTTGTTTTGATTCTTCGGATTCTTGTGACATTGACGTTTGACACTAAACCACAGCTTGCCAACTTTGACATTACTAACTTTTTATTTCCGAAGTGACAAGTCACATCGCATACAGGCTAATTGAAAGGAAACGACATCACAAGTGTAAGGTTTTGTAAGTTGTTAACACATTCAGTGCCCCCGACGCGTATGTGCGTGCGAGGAAACGCACATACGCGTCGGGGGCACTGAATGTGTTAAATCCTCCATGGATTTACGATTTAAGAGTGGAAGATGTGGAGGAAAGATTGTGGCTTGAGTAATCCCACTCGTACGTGGTCTGCTCTTCTTTATGTTACTATTAGGTACAATTATTTGATGTAACTTGTCTTAGTGTAGTAGCGGACATTGCTTTTGAAACGATGTGACTTTACATATCTAATAATTTTATTCTCTTCCCATGCAATGCACGAAGTGCTCGATTACTGTAACATTAGGACCTAATAGTTTAAATATACACGGCGTTAATACACAACGCAAGCGTTATTTCACGCCGGTAATCTGTGAGGCCTGGTTTCATTCCGGCCCACTCACATCGAACTTTCCCACACTTCATAATCGTCTATATATTTCTGTACTGCAAAACTTCTGAACATTCCTAGAGATAATACTGATATGTCCAAAAACTGGGCCCAGTTCTGATAGGGTTGGCACCAGTTATCTGCACCTTTCAACTTAGTTAATATAGCTGTACTCTTCAAGTACTTGCCAAGGTCGAGGTGTACTATGGATACCTAACTGTAAAAAGCTCTCTCTTCGGTTGGCTGATCTGATTAAACATACATAGGTCATGAAATGATGAAGTATTAAATAAATATTACGTACGATTACCGGTTCTATGAGAATGATTACCCTGCTGTGGTGATTAATTGTAAATTACGAAGCATTTTTGCTGGATCTTCTTCATTGACGTCAATAACATTATAACAGGAACAGGTTTAAGTACCTATAGGTACCTGCGTTAAAATGATTTATAATGTGAAAAAAAACACAAAGGAAATCTTTTACGTCAGTCCTTATTAGGTTGGGCAGTAACAAGTACCTGATTGCAGCCAGTTGTTTTCTCATCCCACTAAAGAGTATAGAAACATTACGCATCCTACTGTTAAAATTTTTGGTTGCCTAAAGGACATTCCTAAGGCCTAAAATAATATTGAATTAAAAATAGAGGATGATTTAAGGGTGCAAGTACTGACCGCAAACTTTAATCATCTTGCTCAACAAGTAAAAAGGTATCATTACGACGACATGAAGACTTGGCCCACATAGTTCTTCATGATTGTCTGCATTCGCACAGAATCTGGTTTTTATTAACCGGTTGCAAATGCACGCTATATTTCTGAATACTCTTGCATTATTATCACCCACTTTTAAAGTAGGTGGTGGGTTTTTGTTTGGGATTTCATTCGAGATTGTATATTATATATTGACTTGAGATTTGAAAGTATGTGTCTCTAGACACATACATAGATTTGAAAGTTAAAATTAAAAACGATGTAATCTACTTGTTGTTGTATAAGTAGTACCTTGCTTGAAAAAGTTAGATATACATATTTACTTCGCTTGGTCTATTTATAATATTTTTTTAAATGACTTCGTTTAAGTTGGTACCTTTAAGGCTAATATGTATTATCCCCAGGTATAACTATGGATATAAGTATTAATAAAACACATACCTACCTACCAATGACAGCCTACCTAAATGCTAAGGTAGATTAAGCACAAAAATCGGAATTTTGAAGTCTACGTACCAAGTTCAATAGTAGATAATTTTTGTTAACTGTTTAGGTACCTAAAACAAAAACCTACCTCTACCTTTTGTAGTTTGCGTAGCCGTAGGTACGTCGTACAAGTCCAACCATGAGTTTTTCATACTAAATCACTTAATAATGTATTTTGGTCAAAAATAAGGAAATACCAACCACAAACATCTGCTCAAACGTCACTAACAGAAAATTATTGCCAAAAAAAATCGTAAAGCTTCAATGTTCAAAGCACATTTTCGTACCCATAACACGTGACATGACTCATTTATGGCGGCAAAAAAGCAGACAGATCGCTAATGGTAAGCAATCAGCATCGTCCATCGACCAACCTGCAACACCGGCAGAGTTGGAAGTGGGTTTTGGGGGTGGTTGGGGGCGGATTAAGCCTCCGGTAACCTCACTCACAGCGAAACACAGTGCAAGCGTAGTTTCAAGCCGGTATTCTGTGAGGCCGTGGGGTACTACTCCGGTCGTGTCGGTAACAAAAAACCTACGACACACAACACACTTATTTTCTGTAGAAATTAAAGCAAACGATAAGACAGATCCTTCCCCATCCTCAATCCCTCCCCAGTCCCTAAATCTCGAAATCCTAATCCCTAAAAGGTCGCAAAGCAATTAAGCTCATAACTCCTCCGTTGTGGGTGTCCATGGGCGGCGCTGATTGCTTACCTACCATCAGGTAATCCGTCTGCTCGTTTGCCGACATATTACATAAAAAAAGCCCAAAGAAGCCAGCCTACAAATAAAGTTATCGATGAGAGATTATTGTACTTCCATGCCGAATCGGTCGACGGCAACCGTTTCACGGAAATTTTAAAGGCAAGGCATATTCGTGCACAATAAAAGAACAAGAACAATAGGGGAGCGAACACCGGAGTTCCACTTTATCTACTAAAAAACCGTATCAAAATCCGTTGCGTAGTTTTAAAGGTTTAGGCATTACATAGGGATATAGGAACAGAGAAAGCGACTAGGTATTGTTTATGCCATGTAGTGACAAGTCGTCCTAAGTGCTTGTAGCTGCAGCAAATCATAATACAGAAAACTGGCCTGAAAGAACCACAGTGGTGTTTCGCCGTGTGAATGAGGTTACCGGAGGCACCTTCCCACCCCCCCTACCCAAATTTTAAAGGCAAGGCATATTCGTGCATAATAAAAGAACAATATGGGAGCGAACACCGGAGTTCCAGTTTATCTACTTACTAAAAAGCCGTATCAAAATCCGTTGTGTAGTTTCAAAGGTTTAGGCATTACATAGGGATATAGGAACAGAGAAAGCGACTATTGTTTATGCCATGTAGTGACAAGTCGTCCTAAGTGCTTGTAGCTGCAGCCCATCATAATACAGAAAACTGGCCTGAAAGAACCACAGTGGTGTTTCGCCGTGTGAGTGAGGTTACCGGAGGCACCTTCCCACCCCCTCTACCCATCCCTTCCCAATCCTTATATATCCGAAACCGTTATCCCTAAATGGCCACCAACGCACTCGTAACTCCTTTGGTGTTGCGGGTGTCCATGGGCGGCGCTGATTGCTTACGATCAGGTAATCCGTCTGCTCGTTTACAGACGTTAAGAAACATTAAAGCAAATAGTTCTGAGAAGAATGTTCTGTTCTTCTCACACAGACGATCCGATGGGACGGAAAAATAGAATGATGTTTGTGCTATTGTCAATAGAATGCAAACGGATATTTCATAACAGTAGGTAAGTGCGTAGGTACAAAACAGTTAGCAAATATTTCTCAACTAGGTAACTAACAGGATGGATGCAACTGAATACTTATATAATATTAGTATATAAGGATGTATTATCATATAAACAAAAACATTATTATTATTAATTCACAGTTAGTAAGTGTATTTTATTACAAAACCTTGCACGGAACATGCAATGCCTGCACGCACATAAAGTTATTTTAAGTTAGTAAAAATCTATAAAGAATTTTTAGTTTTAATTCAAAAACAATAAAGTTCAATTCAAATTTGATAGGCTGTACAATCAGAGAGCGATGTGTCCGGTGTTCGAAATATGAAATGTACGCCTCAGTTGGTCGCGACTGTCCGACGCATATACGCGTTGTCTGATATATTTAACGCGCTTGCGTCGGAACGTTCGAATTTTGAATTTAAGTATTTCTCAAAAATAGATAGGGTACCTATTTATTTTAATTTTTGTTTTTGGTGATCTCAGTTTTTTTTTATAAATGTGAGTATTTTTTTTTATTAATTTGTGTTTTGTTATTTGCTATAATTCTTGATAAAAAAAATTTGGTTTATAAAAATTTATAAAGTTGTAAAAATTTATAAAGTCGTAAAAAATAATTCTAAATTGTACAAGCTAAATCTGCTGTTGTATTTTTACTTTAGTACATTATCAAAACCTCAATTTTAGTAACCTCAAAAAGTATTTACAAGATTATTCTTTCTCAGGAAATAAAATTCTTTAGCTGATAATTTACATCTTTGTATAAAAGATTATTTGATAAAACTACCAAAGATTAAATGTACGAAAGTATTTCATTATCAATAATACTTATTATCAAACGTAATTAAGAATTATTTTTACGATATGTGCAGAAGTATTGGCTGACGAGCCTATAATAACTACTTATTTATTTCTTAAATGAGTAAATTACTTTTAGTTAAAATTGATTCATAATATTTTTACCACTTTTAATTGCAATTACAATAAAATAAAAAAATATCGGAAAACTGTGTTTTACGATACGATCGTATGTGAAAAATGGTCTTAATTATCAATTGGAAAAACCATTCTTAAAATTTAACTAGTTCCCAATTTAAACATATAGTAGGTAATATCGTGGATGCGGTTATAAACACAACCGAATAAAGCAACGCGAGTTTTCTGTGAGACGTTTTCGGCCCAGTCTGAACAGGAGGAGGACCGGGCTGGTTTTTAGTCAGTAAGAGTCTGAAACTCCCTCTCGCCTAGGGTAGGGTAAAAGCAAACAGTTTTATCAGAGAGCGCGCCTGCCGATTGATATATAGTAGTTCCTAAGTCTCCTAGGTCATCCGCGGTAAGTCAGGGTTGCGGGACTAGCGCAATAAGGTACCAAGGCTTTGGCCTGGCACAGGAGAAAGAACGACGTGATTTTTAGTCAGTAAGAGTATGAGTCCTTCTCGCCTCGCCCTGGGTGAAAGAAGACATTTCCCCCCTCAAGAAAACACTAGCACTAGCGTGACGCGGTTTCATTCGCTGCTCGGGTCCTACAAATCGTAGCTTGATATTTTACAGCCTAAGCCTTCCTCGATAGATGTACTAATAAATACAAAAATAATTATTCTATTTATTTCATTAATGATTAGCGCGTTCAAACAAACAAACCCTCCAGCTATATAATATAGGGAAAAGTAGTATATGAAGAAACATAAATACTATAAGTATATCAAATTAAACTAATAAATAAAGTTGACTGTCTGCCTGTCTACATCTTCGTAATGCTCAAAATATTTGGCAAACGTGTTTCGTTATTGAATAGAAAGTCATAATTATGGAAGTTACAAAGAGTCTGCGTGATGTTTCTGTTCGTATTTAAATACTTTCAAGGTTGTGCTAAATGCAATGCTTCCGAAAGAGCTAAGTGTGACAGAATCATAGATCAACGGTTCTTAACACCGAGTTAAAACCACCTCTTTCTTGTCTCAAGCATTCAAAACGCCAATGTTTTTTAAGTCCAGTCTCTTTTTCCGCCTGTCATTCGATTGTCCTGGCAAACCATCACACGATTATAACCCACATAGCATATTCCTGAAGTGTGCTATAATAGAATGTTGGTAATGAGAAACTCTTGATTAGACTAGAATTCAGTAAGTATAAATACAACCTAGAGCCAATAGACCACTACAGACGGGGCCCAACAGGGCTGATGTTCAGCCGGGGTTGCGGAGTAAGCGCAAGAGGCAAGAGTAGGAGAAGGAAGGGGTGTTTTTAGTCAGTAAGAGATTGACAATCCCCTTTTCCTCATCGTGGACAAGAAAAGACACTTGATGATTATCCCCTCTCGAAAAAAAAGTCCATCGTCCAGAAGTGGCTTATTATGTATGGTACGTTGACCCTGAATCTTGATAAGACTAGAATTCATTCAATTCATTAACAGTAAGCATGTGACAATGGTTGTAATGACGCAGTTCTGTTTTTCTAACAACAAATGAAAAAAAAAAATGGGATGGAAGGATTAGGTTTGCGGTAACCTCACTCACGCGGCGAAACGCAGCATAAAAGTTGTTTCACGCCGATTTTCTGTGAGGTCGTGGTAGCACTCCGGTCGAGACGGCCCATTCGTGTCGAGCAAGCTCACTCTTATTTACCTAACAAAGTCTTTATCAAAATAACAAAGATTGAAATGTATTTAAGAACAATTGACACATTGGTGTAAAATAACCTAGCATCGTTTTGGTACTTACATGAAAAAAAGATGATTCAATGTTTACAATTCGGAATGCATTAACTGTACATCGGCCTCTCTGTGGCCTACTAACACGCGGCAACATCATCTTGCCCTGCCAGTTAAAGTGTACCTACTAAAATGGAGTCAATAACTTTGTTTGTAAATAGAGTGGCTTTTTATGCGAGTTCGTATCGACTAGAGTAGAGTGCTTTTTTATACATATGTATTATATTAAGTAAGTAAATGTTATTAGTCTTTTATTCATTCTTTTTGTTATGTAGGTATATCTACTTACCTATTTTTTACTGAGTTTTATTTTTTTGTACTTACTTTACCTAAATGATGACTTGTAAATAATATAGGGATTTTGAGTATGTTACAGGTATGTATTCATTAGCTACTTCATAATAATTTAACTTTGCACTATAAAAAAATGGACTATTAAAATGAATACGAGCTTGAAGTGAACTTTATAAAAAAAAACAGTCTCAATAAACCAGAGATCGAAATTTGAATCACATCACCAGAATAAAATAATTTTGATACCTATTTAATTTGCATATGACATAAAAACAATTTAAATAATATTCTATTTTCAAAATCAAATAGGTAGGTAGCTCACAAAAAGCCAGACAACATTGAACGTCATCTACCTACGTGCCAGTAACAAAAAATTACTTACCGAAACAATTTTGAAAGTGTTAATTTAAATAATATTCTATTTTCAAAATCAAAAAGCTCACAAAAAGCCAGACAACATTGAACGTCATCTACCTACGTGCCAGTAACAAAAAATTACTTACCGAAACAATTTTGAAAGTGTTATACCTATTTTGAAATTAGTTTTGTTATAGACTCAAATTACAAGTTTGAGATTAAAATAAGAAAAAAACTTATTATTATTACGTTTAGAGGCGATCAGCGATCTGCGTGTTTCGAAACACTTTAAAAATTAGATGATAGATGTTGGTTGAAACGTACTTTCTATTTTTACGCGCCAAAAACTGTATACGTAGTAAACACTAGAATATTGAAAAATATATTATATCAATAGTTTTCTGATTTTTCACACAATCTATCTATAGTGAACAACTTCATCTAAAGATTATAAAGTTCTCTAATATTTTTCGACCAGACGAGATGATATTTTCACTCGGCACTGACCTAGGTTTTTTAATTCCTTTGTTATTTTTTAAAATGCACGTTACAATAACTAGGTAGTTCAAGTCATTGCTTTGCATTGCTTTTCGGTTTTTGATAGCATTTTATAATCGCAAAAAATTATATTCTTAGATTACTTATCCTATGTGGCGATAAATATGCAATAAGATACTTAATATTTTAATCTCACAATAAAAAAATAACATAAAAATAAATGTAATACATTCGGTATGTATCTCAATCCACTAACGTCATATCGTGAATTTATATAAGGTTTGTTTAAAAAAAACTAATTTTTTGGTCTAGCAAACTTTAGTATTTCCTCAGGTAATTATAATAAGAAAAAAGGCGTTATATAAATTATAATTCCAAGGCTAAATCAAAATTTCGTGATAATTCGAGACACAATAAAAGAACAATATTATATGTACCTACGCGAACGCCGGCGTTCGTTTAGGATTTGATAAATTGAAATGACTGCACGGTTGACGCTACTGGGCAACCGACTGCTGTACAACATGTCTCGGGTTCAATTCCTGTACAGAACAATTATTTGCGCGATCTGCAATTTGATAATTCGGGTTTAGATTTTCTTTCTTGATTTTATGTCATAAGTCGGCAATCAACCTGACGGAATACCTGATGGGTATTCCAAACGAGTCACAAGTATGTTGCCGACATTTTGGAATTAGGATTTCGGAGATTTGAGGATTGTGGATGAATAGGGGAGGGAAACGATTGGGCCTCCGATCACCTCACACACATGGCGGAACGCAACGCTGTGGTTGTTTCACGTTGGTTTTCTGTTAGGCCGCGGTATCACTCCGGTTGAGCCGACCCATTCGTGCCGAAGCTTGGCTCTTCCACGCTAAGATTTTTTGTAGATATGATATTGAATGTTTGTAAACGTATCACGATGCATTTGGAAATCTTAGAGCGGTGCATTTTTTATTTTTTACATTCTTGTAAGACTTTCAATGTCATTGAAAATGATGGCCAATAAAATGCTAGATTTGCAAACCTTACAACGTTTGATAGACATAAATATTGAATAGCAATCAGAGATTAATCAAAGGAAAAGTTACAATAACGTAATCAGCATTCGTATATAAATTAATCCGAAGATTTCATTATTCATTTGGCAACATTCAAACAAAATAGTTTAAATAATTTCGGTTTTAAACTTCACCCTATACCTACTACGGTTTTACATTGTATCATGGGTATATTTTATTCATCATTATGATCACTTTATGAGTGCCTACTGCTGAGCAAAGGCCTCATCTCATAAAGAGGTTCACGTAATCAATAATTAAGGGGGATTAGGAATTTCAAAATTATAATTAGAACTTATAAGACTTGTTTCCTCGCTGTGTTTTCCTTCATCGTCTTTGAGTGAAGTCCAAATAAAAAGAGAAACATACATATAATTCGGAAAAGGTCATGTAGGTACTTTCCAGGTTTTGAGCGATTACCTGACGCACCCTCATCCATGAGAAGTGGGCGCCTTAACCCCCGGGCTGGCCTAGGTTTGTCGACAAACGTATTATTACATGCATATTTTGCATATAAAATTCAGACACAGAACGACAACAACAATAAAAGAACACTGACGCAGCTGCGCGAAACCACCGACCATTTTACCATCCGTCTTTTTTGGTTACAAAATTATTCAAATCAACTAAAACAGCGAACATAAAACATCTAAAATGAGTTTTTATATCCATTTATTGGTAGCCCAATACTCCAGCCATTAAGCCGTGATTAAATCAATTAATGCAGCATGCAATAAACCTCTATGAATAGATTATTTAGTATCATTTAATTATCAACCTCAATATTTTGCAGTTAGCCTTCAAATTTGCTTCAAAGTATATTATCGATCTAAGTGACTCTATGTAGAATCTAACATAGTAAGTACTTACGTTATAGTATATTTTTTTAAATGAGGGGAAAATCATCAAATGAGTTCTCTCGTCCAGGGTGGGCGGGAGGCAGCGTCAGTCTCTTACTGACTAAAAACTCCCCGTTCCTTTTTCTGCTCCAGGCCAAGGCTGCAGTGCCTCAACCCCGGCTAATTTACACTACTGAAATAATTTCACTTTCAATAAATTAGTTTAACCTTTAGTGTGTTAGACGTGAATCCACGCGATACATAATGTATTTTCTATAGTGTCTTATACACGTAGTAAACGAAAATGTTAGAACTAGCGAAATTTATCTAAAACTTGAGAACTCCTTTGCTTTGTGAAAATCTTGTCGCGCACATAAATTGAATAAGAAATAAATAAAGATTAGTCTAGTTTTAATTTTAAAGCATTTACAAATACTACCTAATTTATGAATTGATTGTTTGCGATTACTGGCTAGTTTTTAAACTACTTACAGATTTTTACATGGCTTCACAATAGCCATGAATTGATAGTCGAGCCAGAAATTAAACACAATCTCCCTGGAATGGAAGCACAGCTTTCTATCACACTGCACTTTTATTATTCTAAATTAACTAAACAATGAAATTAGAATTAAATTGATTTACTCAATTCATTTCTCTACAAAAAATAACAGAATGATAAATTACGACCATGCATAATTTTTTATTTTTTACCCCGAAATTTTGTAATTTTCGTGTAATTGGCAACAACAGATTTATGTTTGTGTGTGTCTCATCACATGCAGTCGCCATTGTGCCTTGCTGCGATGTTATTGTTTGTGTACCGCGAGCGTGTGTCGGCACGGATCGCTCGCGCATTCGGCTTAAAAGTTTTGTTATAAGTAGTGTTGTTAAGTTTTATTAGTTATGTAGTGTGTGAAGTGTAGTGAAGTTTTGTTGTAGAAATTGTGCGAAATTACTACCTAGGTACGTTTAGCGCGCGTGATTATGGGGAGATGATAATGTGTTGTAGTAGTGTAGGTATCCTGACCGTCGCATCCATCAGACTCCAGGATAATTACTGGTGACTATCAACGCTTGCTAGAAAACCAGCCCATTGTTCCCAGACAAAAAGGCGCCGGAAGACCAATACCTACGTGGATTTTGGAATTGGTTCGCTAACGTAAGGAGACGCTACCACTTACCAGTGCTTTCCTATTTAAACGTAGTTTAGGTAGGTTTGGACTGCAACCGTGGCCAGCACGATCCCCAGACCTAACCCATTTGGACCCCTTTTTGTGGGGTTACGTAAAAGAAAAAGTGTTTGTGAGTGCGTGTGCAAGTGAGTACGAAATGCGAGACCGCATCACAAATGCTTTCCAGAGCCGGAAATCGGAGCGATTCTAAGGTACCTACGCATTTTTCTTTTTTTATCATTTATCAGTTACCATGTTATGATTGTTAGATTTTTTTTTTTGTAAGTAATGCAGCTATCTTTTAAATAATAATTTATTGTTATTAAAACGTGGCGCGAGCGCGATTATTACATTGTCTTTTGTAAGTAATGCGGCTATCTTTTAAATAATAATTTATTGTTATTAAAACGTGGCGCAAGCGCGACCGTTTGTCTGAACGTAAGGTCGCGGCGCTGCCCATAGTGTAAAGTAATAATACTAAAAGCGCTGCCGTTCGCTGCGTGCGTTTGCGGTGGTAGCGATACATTGCGTGTAAGGTAATGAAACAAATCGGTTTAATTGGATTCCCATAACGTTCCTGAAATAATTTCATGTACCGGTCAACTTAAGACGATATACTGAATCCACCCTATCAGTTTGCGGAGGGCTGTCCCTTACACCCTGTATAGGTATTAGGTACCGATACCGATATTCCACGAGTTAAATGTTGTTAAGCAGCGATAAAAACGGTTCGTTTGTATCATAACTTGTTGCAGCATTAGTTGATATGCATCGAACTAACTGAAGCCTTAGTTGATGTTTAGCCAGGGTTCCGAAGCAAGAGCAATAATATTCCCGGCCTCGACCTAGAGCAGAAGAAGGAATAGGGCGGTTTTAGCCATTAAGAGCCTGACACTCCCTCTCGCCAACCGAGAGCGATAAAATTAAATTGAATTAAATTAATGATAATTTGATGAACACAGTGAGTCGAGTGCGCAACGTCGCCGCAACGCGTACGCTGCTCATGAATGAGAGTCCCGCTGTGACTCGAAACTAGTAGAGCGCACTTGAATATCAATGACAGGCCTGACAATGAAAGGGTTTTCCATTTCATTTTCCCAAAAAGGTCATTTACACATTATAATAAAGCCTAAAGTTAAAAGTAGGTACCTGAACTGTACCTAAGTATCTACTTTACGTCCATTATGTGACGAAAGGCCACATGTCTTGTGTAATCGGCTTAAACAAGGTATTTATTCAAATATTAGCTCCGACAAGTCTATATCCGTTAAAAGTAAATATTTTTGATCGGAAGCAAGTTTAAAAGGAGTCTGACTAGTTTGTTTTAGGGTATTGCAAAATATCAGAGTTTTATAGAGTACGTTAGTGCCCTATTCTGACTAATATTACGAACTTGTTGATATTAAAATTGGTCAAAATCTGTATTTGATTTTATTCGATATCCATATTGTTTTATTTTCTCCATGAGTTTTGCTTTATACAGATGATCTCTATTTTAATTCACTGTGATGAGTCCACATCTAAATAGCTCGAATGGTTTTGTTATTTTAGTGTTCCAGATTTAGATCTATGAGGGACGTTGTTTAGCGTTTTACATATTACCGAAAAAACATTTTTTTTTTTTGTTGACTTACACAATATGTTAGTTAGTGACTGTGCTGTTGGTGTTTATTATAAATAAAGAAATACCTAATAATTTATTAGGATTTTGCAGGAGAATTTTTTTTAGGATATTCTTCTATGGTAATGGGTACGTTTACAAACATACAAATAACACCCAGACCCGAAACAACAATTTGTAAATTGCACAGAGTTGTTCCGTGCAGGAATGGAAACCGCGACACGTTGCACGGCAGTCAGTTTGCCCAGCCATCGCGCCAGCCAAGGAGTCTAAAGTTTTTTTTTTAAATAAATATTGATGTATGTAATTATTTTGTTAATTTATGATTATAAATATTGTCCACATTGACGAGAGTACATAAATCCGAGTTCGCGCATTGTTATGCCAATATTGATAAATGTTTAACACGATTTCCATACTAATAAAAAATGCGGTAAAGTGCGTGTTGAGTTGTCGAAGTTCCGTAGGTATTTTGACTGTAAGTATTTTTTTTTGTTCTAACAAATAAATAAATGTTTGTTGACAATTCTATCGATATTTCCTTATAGTTTTTTTTATTAAAAGATTGATTTGTAAGTTATCCAAAACTATAAATAAAAAAGGTAATGTTAACGATACGTTTAGAAGAATCCGATTTTTAGCTGTGTTAAATAAACAATTTCTAGTTCAATACCAAGTAGGCTACAAAATTATAAATCTTTCTTATATAGGTACAGCAAAACTTTAGAACATATTTTGTGAAGCCTTTTTTATACGTCATCATGGTAATACTATTCACTACGTAATTTCCCATGAAACAAAAATAAAAACATTTTTTGTACTGACGAACCCTGGAATAAAGCCGCGTCAAGTGGGTTCGTTGTGATTGAAATGACGGAAATCCCTAATGGGTGACTAATATTGACTTATTGACCTCCGCCAAGGTCGAAGCCGAGGGCCTTCAATATTTTGTCAAGACGAAAATAGATGTACGGAATGTGTAATGAGTATTAGGTAAGTATAAAATTGATTGATCATACTTATTTATAAGATAAGTATGATATTATTTATAAGAACTAATAAATATTAGACGTGGACTTGGACCAATTTTAGCATAATCTGACCAGCCCGGAGCCCCGGGACCAGCGGGAGCAAAACTGTTGAGATGACCTGGAGGCTAAGGTTCAGTGTGGGCTCAAAATCATAATATCCTAAAGACAATTACTATGACGGTTTAACGTATGTCAGTTGTGTCGATTCGAAATTGTAGGTCTAGTAATTGAGTAGTTTCCTAGGTCAAAAATAAATTAATTCAGAATTGTTCGCTTCGATTCCCGTCGCATCTTTTTGCATTGCAAGGTATTAGGTATAATTACCAATTATGTAGTAGCAACTTACTGGATAGCTTTTTTTTTAAAAGGGAAAAATCATCAAATTACTTCTTCCGTCGGACTCTTACTGACTAAAAACCTCCCCGTTCCTTCTCCTGCTCTAGGCCGAGGTCGAGGTACCCCGCAACCTTAGTGGATGGCTTACTGTATTATTTATGTATGTGATCATACGTTTACAGTGTGTGTTCACTTTTGAACTTCGTAATATATTCGTGCAATTATTTTAAACACATGCTTGCAACAGACGTAATAACATCAATTTGTTATTGCAATTGTTTAAAATATCATCGCTGTATTGATTCATATGATTGGTTACAAATTATGGGTCCAATTTTACCCAATAAGTAATCAAATGAAATAACGGTAAATTTCAAAATTAGAACAGGAAAAACAGAAGAGGTCTGTAGCCTTTTCGAAATTTTGAAAAAGGAATTAGTGACGTACGAAATTTTATTTTTTTCTTAATCTTTAAAGACATGATAAAACGAAGATAACAATAAAAATCATACGTAATCAATGTACCAATACATTTTTATATCGCTAAATTTAGGATGTTATTAATCTTTAAGTATCAAAATTAAATGTAAATGTATAGTTTTATGTTAACCAACCTTGGTTAACTCGATTCAATGTGAAATCAGTAATTTAACCTTGGTCTTAGAAGTAAGATTAGGCATAATTTTAATAACAGTGCGTAAAAAAAATTCGCAACAGTATCCTTCAACGTTTCAATGAGGTAACACGTACCTACTTAACGCCTTGTTTACTTACCGAAAGAACTTCGATAGGGGTTATAAAAATACCTGCCCCGGCTAAAATGGACGTATATTTGCATTTATATATTATTTAGATTACAATGGTAAACATAAATATGTGTGTCATATTTTTGTTTTATCCAAAAAATATGAGCGTTGATTTCATGAAACCAGTATCAAAAATGATTGAGAATATATTGAGCCTCGTTATATTGCCAAATTTTCTGAAAGAAGAAGTTTTTCTTTTCTTTCATTTTTATTGAACCAGCCTTCACCCCATCTTCTAGTAATTCATATAAGAATTTTAAATAAAATTTATTTAAAAACTCTCTCATGATCCTCCAATCAAACCTTGATCAAAATTGGCTTAGCAGTTTTTAAGTTCATCACGTATGAACCGACAGATGTATCGAAAACATGTCCTAATACATGTCATGTATATATGTTAGTTGCATAGCCTTGCAAATAGCATAGTGATGTGACAACGCGACCGGTTAGCTATACTTTCGAATTAAATTAGCAAGCTATCGAAAGATTTTAGAACAGAAATCTCTGACGTTTGTACGTAATATGCTAACTTGTTTTTGAGTAGGGCAGTAGCAGTTTTAAATTGTAAAAAAAATCACCCTATACCTACTCGGCTTCTACAGATTGAAGCGTGATGTTTTGTTTGGACAAATTAACACAAAAATAATTGTATATAATATTCGAACCACTAAATTAAGCGTTAAAAATATATATATATTTTAGTATATATTTGAATATGTTATGGTTTTTTTTTACATTTTCTGTCCCTCCCTTGGTGAGATGTCGTGAGATTGGGTTCAACCCCATATCCCAAATCTCAATTCAATAAAAGGAAAAAAAACTACTGATTTACGAAATTAAGACTAATAAAGACTAGTAATCAATATTGCTTAAAGTTATAGGTACATGTATAACATGTAATAAAAATTGATATTTTTTTTTAAATTTTTTAGCTCAGCTTTTTTGTTTCAATTAGAAAAAAAATGCGTTATATTTGTCGAGACCTTCTCCTTTTACGAACGCTCCATATACTTTTTACTCTGTTGATATACCTAGTATATGGACATATAGTATATTTTTAACATTTGATCGCTAGTAGTACCTATTGGCGTTTAAATTATTATAAAATGTTTGTATTCGTATCGCGCGCGAGGCCTCACCTTACTCATGTAGGACGCAATGCCAACTATTAATCTTTCGTGAACTTGGTCCTCCTCTGCGTGTTGGTATGAGGATGAGGTTATAGAGTTATCTTAATATACCTACCTACATTTTATTTATCTGATATTTATGGTAGACACTTTTTTGTGCAAAGTTTAAGGCTTATTATTGTGGAAATAGAATAGAATGTAATAGAATAGACATAAATTTCTGATTATCTTACCAATATCATAAATGTGAAAGTTTGTGAGAATGTAGATGTGGAATCTAGATGTGGTAAGTATGTATGTTTGTTATTCTTTCACTCAAAAACGTCTGGACCAATTTAGTGGTAATTTAAAGTAGATAGGTGATACTGTGGATTGACAAATAGGCTGCTTTTTATCCAACACGCGGACGCTATACATACCTACATATATATACCACACGTATACATCGAGACCTTAATAATAAAAACTGTTTCACATAAGCAGATTACCGAAAATAAAGAATATTTTGTTGTAAAAATTATTAATCACAAAAAAACAGCAAGAAAATATTGGTATAGATATTATATTAGAAATTAAATAAATTTTATTTATATTCAAATTCAAATATTGGTCCAATTTTAATTGGGTTTGCAGTGGTGGCATTTGGACTAAAAAAAGGCTTCTAAAGATTTGTGCAGGACGTTGTAAGGATGATGATGTTTGCTTTTAATTTCTCCAAAATTGATAAACGATGTCTTCTCATCCATAGAAAATTCTTGTAACAATTGAACGCGGTTTTTTATATTTAAATATTTTTGCGGAATCTATTATTTAAAACACGAAAAGTTGAAGTTAAGATGAATAATAACAATATGTCAAATGAAATCCTCAGGATTATAAAAACAAAAATTAATTGACCATGCATGACAGTTTGTAACTTATTATTTTTGATATCGTAAATGTGTGTGAATTATGGAGTTCCGTAAATTCTGCTGTTAACAGACGTTCGCACGTCAATAATTATGTTTATTGCTTATCTATTACATACTAGTTTCTGTCAGCAGCTTCACCCGTAATTGGTATCAGGATAAATAGTAGTCTATATTTATTCCAGACTAAATATAATAAATCTATCACTCAGACGGTGAAACACAACGGTGTGGTTGTTTCACGCCGGTTTTGTGTGAGGCCGTGGTATCTCTCCAGTCGTGCCGACCCATTCATGCCGAAGCTTGGCTCTCCTACACTATAAACGAACACCTATCCTTATAAAGAAATCTTCCCGTTTACAATATGAGTAGGATTTTGGAATTCTTAAGGAAATCATTGAATTCAATAAATATAGGAATGCGAATAAAGATACTGAAGATAAAAAAAAACAATTTTGTTGTACAGAACCATTTTGTACTTTTATAATTGTAGGTAATTAAGCGTTGTAGCCAGTCAGCATATAGTTTTGTAAGGAAGCATTAACTGATAGATGAAACAAGATGAATAAAAATATGATTTTACTAAAACCAGTCAGAAAAAAACTCGTTTGATTACATAATAATTTTGAATAATTAAAACAATACGTTTGTGTATGTAGGTACCTATGTATTTTCGATATAAGGAACTTTAAAATAACTGGTTATGATATAGGTATTATGTATACTTACTTACTTACTTAAAAATTATACTTTACTTGCGCAAGTCATTTTGATTTGATTTTAATTTCTGCAAACAAAAACCTTTATTACTCACATTAGGTACAACCTATTGACGCACTTCAACATTTTTTTAAATAACGTGGAAGGAATAATAATTAAAAAACTTATTTAATTAGCCATACCTACCTACAACAATTAAAAAAAAACGCTAACCTTTGTCTGCCGATCTTTTTAATTTGGTCTTATCTATCATACTATTTCGCCATAATTCATAATTATGTATTATTATCTTCTGTTACGTCTATACCTGTGTTCAATATCATCAAATATAGTACAGGTATTTACACTGTCACTATAAGTTCCCACTGCTGAGCAAAACGGTCCTTTTTTACGCGGTTATTAAACGCGTAAAATAAATATATGTGTATGTTATTAATATGAAACGCGAAAGTTTAAAAGTTAGTAAAACGGCCCTTTTCAAACGAAGAAGGTTAGAGCGTTAATCACCACGCTTGCTCAAGTCAGATTAGCCAATAGACCACCACAGACGGGGCCCTATAGGGCTGATGTTCAGCCGGGGTTGCGGGGTAAACGCAATAAGGTACCGCGCCCACGGCCTAGACCAGGAGAAGGAAGGGGGGAGTTTTTAGTCAGTAAGAGTCTGACACTCCCTCCCACCCTGGGCGTGTAAAGGCATTTGATGATTTTCCCTTATAAAAAATTGCTCAAGGTGGATTGGCGATTTCAAGACTATAATAATAAGTTTTCTTAAGATGTTTTTCTTTACTGAAAGCCTGTGGTGTCTGAATAATCTTAGAAGAAATTGCATATACTTAACTCAAAAAAGCCACATTGGTAGTTGCTAGATTTCTAACCTTTTTGTACTATAAGAAGCGGGCGACCCAACCTCCAGGCCACAATATCATACAGCAAGATAGATATACAATAATAGTCGGTATATATACATACCTATGTATAGACAACATTACTACACCACATTATGTGTTCATTATACATAATTTGTAAACAATGGCGTCTGACGTCATAACACGAAGAACTGATTCTCTCAGAACAATTGACTGATGATTATTTGATCAGTAGGTACATTGGTATATACCTACCTATTATACATGCAATGGTAGATTATATGCAGCTGGTCGACATAAATATAAATACAATGAAACAGGATACAGTGCTTATGCAGTTGCTAATGTATTGTTGTAGTTTTGTATTTTATAGTAGGATTCTGCGGAAAAAATAAGTGTGGGTGAGCCATGCTTCGGAAAGACCGGAGTGATGCCACGTCCAAACAGAAAACCGGCGTGAAGCAACACTTATACATACGTGTTTGTTACCGGTGCCTCTTAGGCCCAATTGTTCCCCCCATCCTATCCGTAAATCCCCTATCCTTAAATTCCTAATAACCCACAAGAGGCCGGCAACGCACTTGTAGAACTCCTTTGATATTACGAGTGTCAGCCCCGATTGCTTACCATCAGGTAATCCGTCTGCTCGTTTACCGGAGAGAGTCAGCTATTAGTGGTTTTTATACGACCAATTGCCTAGTAGCCGATCTTAAGAGCCAGACTAAACCTACAGCTGGTTTATGAAAAAGGTTTTAGGTATTTTGCACTCCATCAATATAAAATCACATCAATTGTGTTATCGTAAGAAAATAATGACTTCCTCGCGCGAGTTAACTGAGTAGGTTCGCGGGCTCACACAGTGCCCGGGGCAGTGATGGGGCCATGGGGCGATGGCCCAGGGCGACAAATTCTAGAGGACGTCAAGGCCTGAAGTTGGGGTCTCTTGCCTTTCTTGGTGCAAACCCTCAAAACTGTGCTCTACGCTCTGTGCATATGCATATTTTTTATGGTTTTTTTGTAAGATGGATTTTTTGAGGGTTTGTGGTCGAGGAGTAACTCTAACGATATCAATACGATCAGCAAAAAACTAACACTTGATATTGCTTCGCTGAAGTGGGCGCACCCTTTCTCAGTTAAGTCGCGTGAGAAGTCGTTATTTTCAATATGTATATTTAGTAGGTACTAGCTACTCTCGCGCGGTTTCATGCTGCTCAGCTCCATTTGATTGTAGCGTGCTACAATGCGTGCAGCCTATAGCATGCAGGAACATTGTAGCTATCTATCAGTGAAATTTTGGCAATCCGACCAGCGGTTCCGAAGTTTACCCCCTACATACAAACATACAAACTTACAAATTTTACCTCTTTATAATGTTAGTATAGAAGTATAGAGTATATTTATTCACGATACTTCAACAATTTTCGTAGTTCATTTCACGTAAGGCCTTATTTTAGAAAATTAATTATCAAGTATTACGAAACCTATTTGGTCTTGATAAAAATTTATTAAATTCAGTTTTGTTTTCTTTCAGAATCATGCCTGAAGTAGACGCGAGCAGGGAGTTGGAGGTGTTTAAAGATTGGCTACATAAGCAGCCTCATTTACCTCATGAAGTCGGTAAGTTGTCACGTTCTTTACTTATATTCTTGGGCGCCTCTTTAACCATCTTCGTATAAGTCTCAATAAACGTACATTAGTGGCAGATAGTTCGTTCAATTTGTGACTTATTTCTCGTACGTCATAGTTTCAATAAATTCTGTGTGTCTCACTATAGTTAGGACTATTCAAAAACAATCTATTGTCATACTCATTAAATCATCTGTATTCCAATTTTAAGCAAAATTCCTCCTAGCATTTTAATAAACAAAACTTAAACAAAAAAAAATTCGTTACGTTACGTTATAGATTTTAATTTCCAAATTTTGCGTTAAAGTCAAAAGTCAAAGTCAAAAATCATTTATTTCAATTAGACCACAGTAGGCACTTTTGAACGTCAAGCAAGCAAAAAAGGAAAACTGTATATAAAAAGAGTTTTAAAATTAAGCGTGTCAGTCTGTCCGTCTGTCCTCTAGTGAAGCTATTTGCTCGTTCCAAAGTGTAGATTCCTATGGAGAAGAACGAGCAAGAAACTCCATGGTTACTCTTTTTCAATCAGTTTTACAATACATTTCTTTGTTACATCATTTAGTCGGTTCTGATATGTGAGAACAATGTAACACTAATGTTCAGGCAAAAAGTACAAAAAAGAAGTGAACCTCAAGGACAACGTTAGACAACAAGTTAGAATATCGAAACACAAAGAAGAGAGCCAATAGACCACCAGAGACGAGGCACTTTAGAAGTAGGGTTAATCTTCAGCCGGGGTTGCGGGGCAAGCGCAATGAGGCACCGCGGCCTCGACCCCGGGCAGGATAAGGAACGGGGGGGTTTTTAGCCAGTAAATGTCTGACACTCCCTCGCGCACAAACCTGGTGATGTTCTACCAACAAAAATTAAACCTTAAAGGTGAAGATCCATTGTACCGAAAAAACCCACACAACCATACGTGCATGTCATAACACGGCTTACGAAGGCCAGTGTGAAGCAGCTAAATATTGTGATTGATATACAATTCTTAACCGTTGCTTACGCAAACTTTAAAAACTATAAATCTATTGGGAAACTTCACTCAGTAATTGAAATGTTGTGGAGAAATGAACTGTTATGGAGTGACCGCTGATAGGCCTATTAAGTAAAAATGTGGCTTAAAGTATCAATTCCTAGCGTCACGTAGTGTATATAAAATCATAGTCTAGTAGATATTTAATTCCCACCTAGTAAATAAGTGTGATTGAACCATGCTTCGGCACGAATGGCTCGGCTAAAACGGTGAAAATGCCACGGCCTAACAAAAGAATATTCGCTTTCAACTCATGCGTTGTATTTCACCGAATAAGTTAATTTCAGAGAGTCAGAGGCCAAATCCTC
This sequence comes from Spodoptera exigua, assembly GCA_902829305.4. Taxonomy (NCBI): domain Eukaryota; kingdom Metazoa; phylum Arthropoda; class Insecta; order Lepidoptera; family Noctuidae; genus Spodoptera; species Spodoptera exigua. The sequence goes on along the minus strand of LR824616.2, from coordinate 5,545,879 downwards.
CTCCTAATCTTATCCCTATCAACCTAAGCAAATACCCCAATCTAAATTTAACAAAATGTAAAATATACTTACGTACTTACTAACACGGTAACCCACGTTTTACCTAAAACACGTGATATGATAACTTTTACTACAGAACCAGTCCATGATTCGCTGTTGTTAACTGGTAGAAAATGTAAATTATAGCAAGTAATGACGTTTAGTTGCCATCGAAGTTTGAGTCACGTGTGCCTAATAAATTAACGAAATATTTTTTTTTCGAAAACCTGATATAATTCGTCTCAAAAGTAAAAAAAAAACAAGAAAAAAAATTTCCAGCCTGTTTTACAACATTTATGTCCTTTCTACGTGAATATTCATTAATATTTATTCATGGCTCCGTAACCGTGTCATTTTGAATTATAATCAGTGTGTATGTATCTAATATTTTAACATGTTTAAATCTTTATGAGCCTTGATCTTTTGTTTTAGATTGATGTCAGGCTCTTGCTAGCGTACCTAAGCGAGATAATATTGTGTAAAGAGGAAGGTTAAAAGTTATAACTGAATAAAATCCTTATCTTAATTCACTATAAACTGAATCCATCACTACACTTGCCCTTGTACTTGCGGGCGCTCTTCTTTCAGTGATGTTTACTGTTCCATCCGATGGTGGTTATGACCTAGTAATGAAATAGGTTAAAAACAAGTTATGTCTCAGACGGCCATAGTTTTCAAATCGGCTTCAGCAATGTATTCGAAAAGGTCAAATTGGTACTCGCCAGGTTTCAAATCCACTCCCTCATACATCACCTTCGCACGTACTTTCTTAGTATATTTAAATACCACTGACAAACTGTAAGAAAAACATTTTTTGTGTGTAACGTTTTTTTGAGGGGCATAATCATCCAATGTCTTTTTACGCCCTGGGTGGGACGATAGTTATTGTCTGATTCTTATTGACAAAAAATCACCCAGTTCCTTCTCCTGCTTCGATTTTAGGTCACAGGTCAGAATTGGGCTTGTGTCCACAAACACAGTCTGGAATTTTAGGTGTCTCTGAGTATATGTGGGACATCTGACTCTCACTAATTATGATTACGACTGAATCAATAGGTTAGTGTTTTATCCTTGTATTAAATACTGCTATTAACCATATTTACAGTAGTCATAGCCAGCTTAATGGTTTGTTTCCAAAACAAAACCGTTACTAAAGAATAGTTAAAGTATTATTTATCATTATTATCCTCAACCTCAGCAACAAAAATGGATCGGCTCGAACTGAGTGATACCACGGCCTCACAGAAAACCGGCGTGTAACAACCACAGCGTTGTATTTCGCCGTGTAAGTGAGGAGGACCCATCTTATACCCCTCCCCTAACCCAAAATGGTTGGCAATGCACTCGTAACACTTCCGTCCGTCGTTGCGGGTGTCCATGGGTGGCGCTGATTGCTTAGGTACTAATAAAAAATACAAAATACAGGTAATCCGTTCGCTCGTTTGTCGACCCATCACATAAAAAAAACAAAAAACGTGATATTCTTACACCACAGAAAAACCCAATTCGCCTCTCAAAAAGAAATGAAGAAAGAGGTCAAACAAGAGGTCTATTAGAACCTACTTATTTATATTTAACGACCTTCACGTTTCGGTTAAATAATATTAACAGTTGAATTAATTTGCGTATTTAATGGGGTCATATACATTTTAAGAACCATGATTTTTACATAACTTTTGATCGAAGCGGCAAAAGCATTTATGGATCGAATTTCTGACCGAAAATCTATTATTTTATTAATTTAGATATGTAAAATTTGTCGCCCAAATGACCTTACCGGAGGCTCAATCTTCCACTCCTCACTCCTCATCCAAAATTCCTATGTTTTTCTCAATCTTAAATTTTCCTATCTCAAAAAAGCTAGCAAACGCTCTTGTATCTGTAGTATTGCGAATATCCATGGGCTATGCTGATTGTTCACCATCAGTTGATCCGTTTGTTCACATGCCACCCTATTCCATAAAACTGGAGTCAGAATTATGCTCAGTGTACAGTGTATATAATATGTGTGTATAAAAATCCATTACCAACCTTTTTAAACCAGTTCTTAAACATTCGTTGAGAACTCGTTTTAGTATTACGAAAGGGCTTCGATCGCCCTTACCAAGAAGTTTGTATGCTGTTACCAACGTACAGGTCTCATTTTTTAAGTATTTAGTTTTCGATTCTGATTTCAAATTAGGATAGCTTTTGGATTTTTTTCTAATTGGATCATGTTTATCATGGCTATGTCCCCTATTTGACATTTGGTCAGTTTTTAATTTGAGGTGGGAAGCGGGGGCTACAGTTAAATGGCTACTCCTTTCTTGAGTGGACACTCCCGTCGAACTCTTTTTGACTAAAACCATCCTTCCTTTCTTCTTCTGCTCTGAACCGGGGGGTGGTAAGCCTTAGCGCTAGCACCTGTAAATTCTGCTGCACGTCGTCCCCAGTGAGACCCATTTATGGTAGGTCTGCCAATATCTGATGTTTGTAGCCAAACATAGGTTTTTATTAAGTTGGATAAGAAGAGCTGAACATCGAGCTCGGCGTGAGTGAGTGAGAGCGTGGCAGAGAGTGGCGTGCAATTGGGAAGGCCTGTCCAGCAGTGGACGACAACAGGCTGATGATGATGATGATGATGATGATAGGTTTTATGAACGAAACCAAGTTTTATACAAAAGATGATTTGTTAATATGTAGTCTAGTAGTATAATAAACCTTTTGCAATGACACGCTTTTAAGTTCCAGTTTTAGTACTTACTAAGAACTTAATGGACCTAAGTGTTGTAAGCGCAGTTAATAATTAATTTATAAGGACAGGCTTGAGGACATACTGGTCGACGTAGCTATATAAGCAATATAAAATCGAAGTGGGAGATCCTTGCTTCGGCAAGGATGTGCCGGCTCGACCGGAGTGATACCACTGCCTCATAGAATACCGGCGTGAAACAATACTTGTGTTTTGTTTCGCCATTTGTGTGTGTGTGTGTGTGTGTGTGTGTGAGGCCCAATCCTTTTTCTAGCCTAATCTTTTTGGAAGGATTTGGAATCTCAAATGCCCAATAGGTCGGCAACGCACTCGTTACTCCTATGTTGTTGCGGGTGTCCATGGGTAGCGCTGATTGCTTACCATAATACGTCTGCTGGTTTGCAGCACTGTCATATAAAAAAATACAAAACAATATGAAAACAAAAAACAAAAACAGAGGTACATAAGTACTGCATATTCCTTTTTAGAATATCTTCCTGCAGTCGTCGAAAGTAGAAATGTAAGCTGTTTGTGTTGTGTGCATGTTTTATTGCATTGAAACTTCGAAATCAATATAGTTTTTGCTAAAGAAACTATCGAATTTTCATAATCATGTTGTTGCCCCGGTTTTTCTGGCCCTGTACAGTATCTCAACGTCTTGCTTTTTAAAAAGTCACGCTTCCAACTACTCAACCGAACCAGAGAATCCTAAAAATTCTAACTTAACTAACATAACAACAGACCGACTACGTTTTTAACTTAATATGATAACATTGAATGCTTTTTCGCAATCATAAAAGTAAAAGTCACTTTGAACTCAATGGAGAATTCAATGGAGCTGGGTCATTGACCGCTGCGCACATTTTGGTTGTCAAAAAATTTCTTTACGAACGCAATATTATGTAGCAACTGCAATGTTGCGTAAACTGTCTCATTATTGTTTTTAGCGATGTTGGTCGTTGTTTTCTATTGAAAAAGGTTTTTATTGGAAACGTAACAATAATCTTTGTTGCGGTTTTAGAGTGTTTTTTTTCTCATCAGAGAAAAACCGTTTTGTATGAAAATGTTGAATTTATCAGTACCTACTAAATTTTTTTTCTAAACCCCAATATTGTGGTAGGTCAAGTTTTTGTCTATTTATGCCAGTCACTGCTTACAATCAGGTAGGTACTAACTAACAAGTCAAATAAAAATATTAATCTTTCGAATTTTAAAATTTGAATCAGTTTTGTGGCGTCGTCGTTTTTTTTTGCGTGAAATAATAGACCTACTTGTCTCCTTAAAAATAAACTGGAATATTAACGAATAAAAGCATTAAAGCAACGAATGGAACTATCTAATTGAAGATTTTGATTCTACTTAGGAGAACTTCGACTTACCACTTTACCACACCCCAAAGACCTTAAAAAACATTGATATTGTTAATTTGTCATTAAAACAGTTAAGCACGATTTGCACAAACATAATACCTAAGTAGATAAAGGTACCTATATTAATGCATAAAGGCTGGTGTCTGGACCCACCCAACTCACAATATACTCGATAAGAATAACTGAATACACTAATACTATATAAAGCGTTTAAAATACTAAACACTTCTTTTGTTTCTGATGTTACGAGTTGCACATATTAATTTAATTTGTTTTTAGAACATAATCTAAGGGTTCGTCTACATTGAGACATTTATCACAAGTTCTGGTCTTTGATCTCAAAAGGAATATTCCATCCTCATACCCTCAGAAGGGTGATATTAATACGTTGGTTTAATGTGAACTTTATCTAAACTAATACTTATTATAAAGCTGTAGAGTTTGATTGTTTGTTTGAACGCGCTAATCTCTGGAACTGCTGGTTCGAATTACATGTTTCTTTTTGTATTTGTCAAGGACGGCTATATGCAAAAACCATCATGCTTTTATTAACTGTAAGGGCGCCGGGTTGCTGGTGAAATCGCGCGAGTGTAGGATACTGTAATATTAGCATCAACTTTTGGAAGACGAAAATTGTCGGTACAATAAGTGGAGTAATATAATTAGTAGTTAAATCAAACTTTCCCGTCGGTGTCACCAGACCAGTTTTGTTACTTTAAAGCAATAAGTTTTTTTAAGAAAATGTTTAGTCATTTTGCAATAGTCAAATCCCCTTTTCTTAATTTTTGTTTTTAATTAGTCATACCTACCTACACCTTAAAAGTTTCGTACGGTTTCTTTGTCAAGCCATCTTTAGTTTCGATTTTGTCCGTCTGTGTGTGACTCGATGGCACAATAACGTCTATATGTTATTTTGAGGCATATGACGTCATCAGACATATTAGTAGTCAATGCAGGTCAACTTTTGTGTTACTTTGTTAGGTTCCAATGACGGTAGGGAGCTTAGTTCACAAATTAAAGTTAATTTTTAATTTTTTTTTTAATGTAATAGGTCGGCAACGAGCAGACGGATTACCTGATGGTAAGCAATCAGCGCCGCCCATGGACACCCGCAACGGAGGAGTTACAAGTGCGTTGCCGACCTTTTAGGGATTAGGGATTTGGAGATTTAGGGATCGAGGAGGGATTGAGGGAGGGGAAGGATTGGGCCTCCGGTAACCTCACTCACACGGCGAAACACAACGCTGTGGTTGTTTCACGCCGGTTTTCTGTGAGGCCGTGGTATCACACCGGTCGAGCCGACCCATTCGTGCCGAAGCATGGCTCTCCCACACTTCGTTAATTTTTAATGTTGCTATTTTAAAAATTATTTTGTTGGGTTTATTACATTGAGTAATATGACAATGTTTCATTTGATAAAATTAAAACTTAAGGAGGCATTATAACTATTTTACTGAAATTGTAAAGTATTTAAATAAGGATGAAAGAGAAGCGTACCTTCAGATCCTGGTAGTTTTAAGAAAAATGGAATAAATTACTCGAAATGAAAAGATACAGTCATACTATATTAATATAGGTACTGACAAGAATGTAGAAACATACAATATGATATTTTTTTAGTATGGGAAAAACATTCTTCGGCACGAATGGGCCGGCTCGACTGGACTAGAGTGCCTCATAGGGAATACCGATCTCGAATCAGAGAATAATCTGCGGGGTCAACCTTAATCTCCAAACAGCCTACCCACAAAAGGCCACTTATAACTCCTTTGTTGTTGCGTGTGTCGTTGGGCGGCGCTGGTTGCTTGCCATCAGAGGAATCGTTTGCCGGCCTATCCAATTCAAAATTTTTTTGATGCATATATATATATGTAGTTACAGTTAGATAAACAATTTTCTTCGCTATGATTTGCTACATAGTGTACAAACATACGGAGACATTACTATCGTAGATGAGATCTTTTGCTCACAGTTCACGCTTTCTCTCCTAACGGATAAGTAGAACTCGGAACGGTATTCACAACAAACATCAATACAGAATAACAAACCGAAAGGTTATGCTTATACACGTAGCCTTTTCTTTCTTTGTAACGTTGTCGTATTCAAATTCATGATACATAACACACCCATATTTTGAACAAATATTTGTTGAACACTCAAAGTTGTTATGTGGGAGAATGGAACTAGTTAATTTCCCAGTCACTGCACAAACCCTCTTTTATGTGAGGGGAAAATCATCACATTACTTCTCTCGCCCAGGGTAAGGTGAAAAGGATTGTCAGAATCTACTGAACTTGAACTGAAAACGCCCCCGTTCCTTCTCCTGCTCCAGGCCAGGGCCTCGGAACCTTATTACGCTTGACTCGAAAACCCGAATAAACATCGGCCCTGTCATGCCCCATCGGTGGTCTATTGGCTCTTTAAGACCACTGCGCCAACCTGTGCCATTCTTATCAAAACGAAGAAAGTTAATTATCAATAAATAGACTACTTGGTTGAATTTGGAACTTTCCCAACCATACGAAACAATCTCTATCAGGTCTATTCTTAGCCAGTATCCATTAGATCATCCCAGATGGGGCCCAACAGGTTCAATGTTCAGCCGGGCTTGCGGGGTTGCAATAAGGTATAGTGGCCTCAGCCTCAAGCAGGAGAAGGGACGGGGTGGTTTTTAGTCAGTAAGAGTCTGACACTCCCTCTCGCTTCACCCTGGGCGAGAAAATTCGTTTGAAGATTTTCCCGTTGTCCTTCAAAAAAAAAGCGTTTTGTAAGAGGCTTGTTCGTCCAATCACTATAGCTGTAAAAAATGTATATCTTAAGGTGTGACACTAGCTAATTGTCAAAGAAAGGTACCTATATTCTCAGTACAAAATACAATATATCAACAGAGAAATTTAACGGTTCAAGGCAAAACACATTATAAACAGACACACAAGGCAATCCATAGTAATATTGGTCGAAAGGTCGTCCATTGCGTAGTCCCTCCCCCCTCCCCTCTCTTAAATAACCATCTTGTCTCCATCACTGGTTGACCTTAAGATCTACCTGAATGGTATTAAAAATTAAAAAGTTAATGTGACTTCGATGTATCAATAGGTTTATTTGACCTGATATATTTTTTTATGTGGAAAAGACATGCGTACCATGATTATTAATACCACAAACTTACAGGTTTGCCGGGATTGCGGGGTAAGCACAATGTGGCACCTCGGTCTCGGCCTAAAGCAGGAGAAGGAACAAGAGGGTTTTAGTCAATAAGAGTCTGACACTGTCTCTCTCCTTACCCTGGGCGGGAGAAGTCATTTGATGATTTTCCCTGTCAAAAAAAAGTTTTACCCGTTTTCTTTGTGTTTCACTGTGTGATTGAGGTTACAAGGACCTTATCCCTTTTCCTCTCCTCTCCCATCCCAATCCTCAAATTCAAATCTTCAACGTGGGTGTCCATGGGCGGCGCTGATGGCTTACCATCAAATGATCGGAGTTTTAGTTTGCCAACCTATCCTATAATAAATCCTGACCCATAATATGTACTTATCTAGGTCCGTATGTCTCATTGCTCGAGTACTTTACACCTATTTATTTATTATTTATAAGTACATTCGTGACATTTCAATTAGGTATATTTGAGATATAAGGTTTACTCTATGCTGCCATGCACTCGTGCAAGTACAACTGTTTATTTTTTTATGACATTAGTATGTCTTCACCAATCACGAGAACACAGAGTCACGGTCATTTGGGAGGCGTACGAGGGGCCGCAGCCAACTGCGCAGAGGCCCTTTAGACATCTTTAATCTAAATGAAATGGGACACGAACCGGCGACTATCCCTGTATGCACTATGGAAATGCATCCAAGGACAGTCCCCGGTTAGGCTATGGATGTGGGCTGCTATGGGCTGATATGGAAGGACTATGGCACCTGCCAAAACAATGTGATGTAAAAATGGCTGGCGGAGACTCGCCAACTCACCGACCGGCCCCCCGGGAATGGTGCTAGTAATAGCAACAGAGAGACAAAAGAAAATTATTATTGTCTTCCAGCCAGGGTTTGCTTGTTCAAGCGCAATAAGTTGCCGCTGTCCTAGCTTAAAGAAGGAGAAAGGAAAGGGTCTTTTTTCGTGGCTTACGCGACTTTTAATAGTAGGTAATACACAAGATCTCTTTCTTTTTTACTCTCATTCTATAATTTTATAAGAAATACCAATGTGTTAGATAGCCCTATACTTAGAATTATAGAGTTTTCTTAGTATAACTATTTAAGTGTGGGAGAGCCATGCTCGGCCTCACTGAAAACCGGCGTGAAACAACCACGGCGTTGTGTTTTGCCGTGTGAGTGAGGTTACCGATCCCAATCCCTCCCCTGCCCCAATCCCTTAATCTCCAAATGCCCAATCCACAAAAGGCAAAACACTCGTAATTGCTCTGTCGTTGCGGGTGTCTATGGGCGACGTTGATTGCTTACCATCAGGTAATCCGTCTGCTCGTTTGCCGACTTATCACATAAAAATGACGTCTGTATTTTGTTTTTATAACTTTCCTTCTTTAGTACTACTTACTTCGAAATTTTGGTATATTTCCACGAATGTATGATCCTATATAAAGAGTTGGTATTCATCACTTTAATCTGCGTTACATTAATTAATAAAAGGCTATGCATCACATGTTTTGTAATACGTCATTCAACAAAATAATGGTCTCTAATTGCCACTTTGCTTACAAAGTTCAACGATTATTTTTTTAGTCTTTCGGTCTTTCCCATCGTTGTAAAATAATATTATGATGACCATCGTAAACATGTTGTTATTTGGGTAGTGGGTAATTCCAAATCCAAATTCCAAATATCTACATTTAGAATACCAACTGAGAAATTGGTATCTACCTGTCAACAATATGTTGTTTTTATGAGTCTCGGTTACAATAAATTCGTATTTTTTATCCTATTGTAGGAAGCGTATTGTTTTTGTTATAAATTGTAAAGTTCAGGTAAATAATCTAAATCGAATAAAAAACCTAAAAACAACCTTTCACAAGTCACGTAAAAATTATTAGCTTTTCAAGAATAGCAATTTTTCGTAAAATTATAATTATAAGTTTATTTTTCTTTCTTTCATAAAAAACGTTGCCCCACGCTCTTTCACACGCTGCTCGGCTCCATTTACACAATAGTAGCGTGATGTTTTATAGCCCATAGCACTCAGGAACTTTGTAGCTATCTATCAGTGAAAGAAATTTTTTAATCAGACCAGCGGTTCCAAAGATTACCCCCTACATACAAACTTACAAATTTTACCTCTTTATAATTTTAGTATAGATAAATAAGTAGAAGTAGTAATAAATAAGTAAGGATAGACTAAACAGTATGAAACACGCTTTATTATTTTTGTTCCAGAGGATATCCTCCTTCTCCGATTCCTGACCAGCTGCCGATTCAGTCAGGAGCGAGCCAAGCGTACCATCGATCTGTTCTTCACAATCCGTGCTAATGCTCCCGACCTGTTCTGCAAACGTGATCCCTGGTCACCGGAGATAAAGCGCGTTTTTGAAATCACGTAAGTTTGGTTGTTATGTCCTTTTTATTTATGCAGTTAAGAGATTGTAAGTTTTGGTTAAGTCTCTAATATGGAAGAGCCTTACTATGATGCCAATGGGCTAGGCCGAACTCAAGGATACATAATAATATAGTCGAAAAACTGGCAAGACATGCGTTGTGCATCAAGCACAACGCATGTCTTGCCAGTTTTTCATAAGATTAAAAACGTTATGACGTCATATGTTGAGGCGAACTTATACAATATGCATTGAAAAGTATAAGTATTTTATGTCATTTTAATAAAATTATTGCAATAGTTGAAAACAGTGGAAGCTACCGAATTGTATTTAGGAATACAAAATCCTGTACGCAAACTTCAACATACTCTTTGGTCTTAGTTCCTTTCACTTCGTTAATTAGTTGGTGGCGCTAGTGTAGTATTCACTCCATTTGAGAATACGAAACTTGAAATAAACATGATTTTACCGCGGATTTGGATGTCGAGTTCGCAAATTACTCTTCAAAGTAGCACTGGAGGTAATGAACAAGCAGATGATATAGGAAGACATTTTAGTCTCATAGCTTAATAGATAGCATACATCTAATGATAATTTGATGTGGAAAGGTAGATATCCTGGCAATTTTAAAATACTAATGAATGTTTTTCCCGACCTTGAGACACGCCAAATTTAGAATTTAGATTGTTCAATTGACGATTAATAATATACAAAGCCGTTTTCGATTTTTGAATAAGGTAGCAGATACTTTTTGAAAGACCGGTTTTCAAAAAATACGAGTTACACACGTTTGTGAGATACAAAATATTGCACAAGATTAGTTGGCAGAAATTAAAATTTAAAAATAGCTCTAAATTAAATATGTCGAGATCAATAATGATATAAGTACATGACAAAGAGCAAAGGTGATGATTAAATGGAAAAATTGCTCAAGAGACAATAGCTAGGACGGTTAATTGACATAACTTGCCCTTTGTTCATTAAACTTCTTTGCTAATGTGGTAATCCCATCAATTACATATCTATACTTAGAGTTCTTGACATAAAGTATGATGCAGATATTTATTCAAGGGAACTTGTTCAAAGAAGTGTTGCGCAAAATGACCGCATTCTGTCTTAAAGCCTGTGAAGGGCTATTGGAGTACTTTTAACGCGAAAATTGGTCTTTATCTGGTTAAATTACTTGTTTTAAACCATTAATTGGCCTGATATAGAATTATCTGTCTTTAATCCTTATAAAAGAGTGTATAAGCATAAGTATTGGAGATATCAGATCTAGTTATTGCCTTTTGTTACATTAAGAACCGAAACTATAACTTTGATTTTAGAAAACAGAATGCTTAAAGTTCCCTAAGATATGAAAAGAAGGTTTTTCGGGCTACTGTTGCAAGTTGGGATTTTCTATCCGTTTATTTGCGCACAAACTTCACTTGCATGATGTAGGTCTTGTTACGCCATCTGTTGAACGTTGTCGTCGATATGTGAAAAATATTAATTATAAATCATACCTACGAAATTACACCTACTCAGATCTCATGAGAAATATCTTTAAAAGTCAAAAACTAAAGAGTTTTTGACCAATAAATTAATATTAACTCGTTTCCGTTACAGGGACATGTTGCCTCTGCCACAGAGGACAAAGGAGAACTACCAAGTGTTTATCTACCGTCTGAACAATCCTAACTTAGACCTTTTCAACTTCGTGGATGCTGTGAAAACCTTCTTCATGTTAGCAGACACAAGAATCACTGAAGACCATGAGATTCCGAAAGGAGAGATTCCAATTTTTGATGCGGCTAATGTCACACTTAAATTCGTTGGCAAAGTCAATCTGTCGGCGCTTAGGAAATATATGATGTACACACAGGTATGTGCAATGTTTCTTTTCTTTGGTTTGTTTATGATATAACCTAAAAACACAAATAAATTATGGTTTAAGAAGTTTATGAAATTTTTAAAACCAGCTATATTTTGTTGCGTTGGAATATTATGTGATTTTAAAAATGCGTTGAACAATGACTAGAGCGCCACCAAGTTTATTATTTCAAATAAAGAATTCGTTTAAATGTCGACTAGCAAAAAGTCTGTTGAAATTTGAAAGAGTTTTATGTAATAATCTAACAATAAATACAAGTATATTAATAAAGATAAGCTTAATACCCCAAAAATCATTGTCACAAATATTTATTTTAATTAGATTTAGACGAGAGAATTAGAATTTAATGATATTTTTGGACATGTCGTAACACATTTCACGTAGGATAAATCACATTGCATAATATATCCTGAAGGCTAAATTTTCGTAACATAATATTAATTTAATGTGATTTTGACATATGAATCAGATTAAAAAATATAAAATACACTTTTAACCTAGCTTTTTTTGAGATTGAAGAAATGATAAATTAGCGTTATCTTTCGAAAAGTTGCGGTCGCATGTGGTGTCGAGATCCGATGGACCTTCAAACTTTTGCAATCAATTATCAATTTAGTTATAAATCAAGTGTTGCTTTCATTATGGTTATTACAACGTGCTGTACTAATATAAGCTTTATTTTATTATTATGTAGACACATTTTTTATTTTCCAACTCAAAACATCGCGCATCTCAGTAGCATTTTTATTTTATAGAATTGTTTTGTTGTTGCGAAGTAAAACGTCGACCTACGTACTTATCACAGCGTTTAAATGCTAAGCTGTGAACCTACGCACACAATGACAAGAAGCCCGTTTGCTTTACATTGCGCGCAATAAAATTATTTTTTTTTTTTTGATACCCGAAAATAAAAGTCGTTCCCCAGTGATAATTTTAGCGTAACGCTACTTAGTTAGAACTGCAGTATGCGTAGTTAAGTTTCTTTTTACACCCTGTACAATCTTTATCTTTATAGAAAAACATCATTTTCATATCCTCTATTAGACGATTTATTATGAAAATCGCACTGGCTACCAGTCTTTGAGAATTGAAAAGCGTAAAGTTATCTGTCTATCTATCTAGGGTAGTCAAGAACAAGATCAAATATTTTAATGAACTCTAAGAATGAAGCTTATGAACAAGCGTACAGTTAATAGGGACATAAACGCTTTAATAACTTTGCAATTATCTGTCAATTGCAATCTTTGAACCTAGTACATAATCCTGTACGTGACCATTAAACTTATAAGGCTTAGTATATTGAGGTACAAGGCAAACTACACACTTACTTAAATTCGTCGATTTTCGATGTAGGTACTATGATCTATATAAAAGTAAATCTAGATAAAAGTAAACTGATTTCATATTCTACGAGTAAGTATTACGGGTACCACTTTTAACGGCATATCCTCTACCTAAATTATTCGTCAAAAATCACTATTTGCTCTTAGTCAAAAAGTCCTAATGCTGTTTATTTTCACAGCATTAGGACTTTTATAGACCCGGAACAACAATTTCTGAATCACGTATTTGTCCGGTTGCCGGTTAACCAAGAACTGCGCCAACGGTACAGTCCAAATAAAAATATTAATAGGTAAATAAATTAATATACAATCCGTGAAACCTTTTATTGTGAAATCCCGGGCAACGAAGCGAGGACGAATGAGAATAACCCTTTTTTACTGAATACATTTTCGTAACCAAGAACTAGAATTCATTTACTGATAATTTCGCAACAGAAAACGTAATGCTCTTTCTTCTAAAAACGTAATGTGAGTTTCTTATTTGCTGATCAGACCTCACAGTTTTATGAATTTCCGATAAAAAAATACTTACAAACACTTTTCTTTGAATTACAGGAGGCAATGCCGATCAGACTAAAGCAGGTGCACGTCATCAATGCTCCTTCCTACATCAGCAAGATCTACGGGCTCTGCAAGCCATTCTTGAAGACTGAAGTCGCTAAACTGGTAAGTTGCTATTTTATATGACATTAGGAGTTTCTATCTGATCCAAATCTGGCGGTACCGGGCTAAAAATAAAATGGGCTATGTTATTTTTTTTGTGATGGGATAATAATTAGGTGATTTCAGCCGCCCAGGTTGGGGCGAGAGGGAGTGAGTTCGATATTTTTGCCTGTTAGACCAATTTGAACAGCTTTGACGTCATTTCACGAGTGCTATACCATATACAGTCATAGACATACAGTCCCCAAAAGACACAGTGGAGTATCGTTGGCAGGGTGCATTGCTTGGGCCAAGCACCGATGTGTCCTCAGGAAATTTTTAATGAATGAATAACTGAATGCTTTTATTTTTCCTAACAAAATACCTAAAAATCTAAAAACTAAATAAAAGGCCCCACAAAACTGCTTAGCCAGTTTGACTATGAGATCGTTGAACCTCATTTACAGAATTTTGCATGGTTGGTGCGTCAATGTTGTGGATCTACAATCTACATTTAGTTAATTATTCTCTTCATATTTTTCTTTCAGATACAGTTCCACGAACCGAACACTGACACGCTATACAAAGACGTTCCACAGGAGCTTCTACCAACAGAGTTCGGTGGCAAAGCTGGTTCTATTGAATCCATTAAGAGAATGTGGATCAAGAAGATTGAAGCTAAAAGGTAAGGGTCACTATAAGGCGACCTACGTGTATTTGTGCATAAGAAAATTCAATTTTACTTATTCTGGCCCAGAAGGTTAACACTGCTGTACGTGTGGGAGAGCCATTTTTCGCCAAGAATAGGCCTGATAGTGACACCATGGCCTTACAGAAAACCGGCTCAAAATAACCCTAGCTTTGTGTTTTGCCGTGTGAGGGAGTTTGCCATAGGCCCAATCTATTTCCCCTCTCACAATCTCTAAATCTCCAAGACCCTTCTCCAAAAGTTCGGCAACGCACTCGTTACTCCTCCATTGTTGCGGATGTCCACGGACGGCGCCGATTGCTTGCCATAAGACAATCAGATTCCTCGTTGGAAGACTTATCCCAGAAAAAAGTAAGTGTGTTCTAAAAACTTGTTTTTGTTACAGAGATTGGTTCCTAGCAAACGACAAACTGTGGGCAATTGATGAGTCTCGAAGGCCCAATGGTAACCGTGACGACAGAGCTGAAAAAGTTAAAGAGCTGCCTGGCTCCTTCCGTTCCTTAGCTTTAGATTGATGATGTAAATAGAACTTTATTAACCGTCGCACTCAGAGTCATTTAATGGTTACCTTAACGCATCTTTAACATTTAAGGCAACAAAGGGCCTGTGGCTCCTCTGGTCTGGTCTTACAAGTGTCGAAGTAATGACGGCGCAGATAATTAAACATCAGATGATGTGCATGCTTGTTTGCCTGCTATTCCATTAAAAAAAAATCGGTTTTTTCCAAGATTAAAAATAAGTTATTTAATCTTTTCAATACAATGAATTACACAATACCTAGGTACTCAATTTTATGTTTTTTAATTAGACGGTGATTTTTATATAAAAAATTCACTGGAATGTATCGTTTTTGATGTATTGATATCGGAACCATATAGTAAGTAACCATTAAAGGTCTCTGAGTACGGATATAAGAAAATTTTAGTGTGATTTTCTTAGTAAGTATCTACCGTAAATTAGGATTATTTTTCCCGGTGGCATAACTTTGATACATAAGTCTGAACTGATTTAAAACGAATATATATTTTACTTTTTTATTTGTAGTTCATTTTTCTAAAGGGTTTGGAACAATGCCATTGGATCAAAATAATCCAAAATTACCCGGTACTTACATATTTTAAAAGTACATCTAAGATATATTTTTTTATATTTTAATTTGAGATTTTATGTTTTGACGAGGTTGTGTTATTAATAAGTAACTGTAATTAAAAGAAAGTTCAAATAGTGGATATAAAATGAAATATATTTCTACTGTATTAAATTGCAATTACGATATTTCTGTAATAAGCTTTTTGACCAGTGATGATTAATTTTTATTTGTTTTTTTTAATAATATTGTTGAGTACTCCTTAGTACTTTTATAGGTACATAAAATCATAATTAAATTTATGAAAATTCTACCTATACCTTTGTGATAATTTTTCATAAAAAAATAAATGTTCTATAACTAAATATATTATTAAAATATACCATGATAATTTAAGTGATTTATTTTCTTTACTAAAAAAAAATTAATAGAATACCATGATAACTTCCAATGTACACTGTACAGATATATTAACATTATAATTGATACCTTTTTTTTATAATATGCAAATATTTAAGAAAAAATCAATATTTGGCATCAGAAAAAAGCACTAAAGATATAGTATAAGTACATACTAATATTATGCTACGCTAGGGGTAGTAAGCGCAGGTCTGCGGACGGCGAGTAAGGGTAGCTCGCCGCCCGACCAGAACAAGACCCGAGCGTACGGCGCGTAGCGTTCCGCGCGCGCCTCAAAGACCCAATAGACCACCACAGACGGGGCCCCATAGGGCTGATGTTCAGCCGGGGTTGCGGGGTAAGCGCAATGAGGCACCGCGACCTCGGCCCAGAGAGAAGGAACAGGGGGTTTTTAGTCAGTAAGAGTCTGACACTCCCTCCCGCCCGGCCCTGGGCGGGAGAAGTCATTTGATGATTTTCCCCTCACAAAATAGGGGTAGCTTGGGTGTAGCTTAAATTCACATATTAAGTATCATCTTCCTTTATCAAACTATTATTTAATCAAGTTTTGACATTTACATACATTGGTCTTAGGACTAAACACACACGCCTGAACGAATAGGATCATCTTAAGCTGCACTAGCGCCATCTACGAATGAAAAATATTGAAACGTCAAAATTTTGGTTGCATAACAAAAGTTAGGTTATGTTTGCGTGACAATCTCATATTAATTTATTGAAAGCGAGACCTTAACATTATTTATTAATTACTTATCGTGATCTGTATACGTGGAATTATACATATTTGTTTCTATTACATTTGTTTTTCTTACAAGTTAAGAATTATGAAAAAAATAATTTTAGTTAGGCCTAGTTGCCCTAGATTATCACAATCTCTGAGTACTTTTGGTTTACTGCTGGAATTATCTACATAGGTTTGCATAAATGTAATCTACATAGTCTTGATGGGGACGGAATATGAAAATAAAAAATATATCTAGTAAGTAGGTAAGTAACCTACGTCAATTAATAACCTAAGGAAAAATACATTAGTCACGTATTTCTTTTGGTTCCTTTTAAAGACAACAATACTTGTATAAAACAATTTAAATTTAGAATTATTTAAAATAGCGAGGTCACTACGCCACTTCTCAGTATAAAATGTACTAGAATGGGACGTCACGCATCATTCAACACATTGTCTTAAAAAAATAAAAATAACAGTGTATTGTTCGAAATAATAAATTAAAATACGAACATACAAATTTAAAAAAATAATCATTTCATACTTGTTGCCTCATAATTGCCAATTATTTCATGCTCAAAAATATCATAACTTTTGAAAAGGTTTATCTAGCTGGACTTGCGGGCAAGCGGAGTAACATCTATAGCTTATTTTATAACATTGGAATCAAAACAAGGAGGTCTTTAGTGATAAAGACTCTGATACTCTCTCGACCCAGCAAGGGCTGAGTGAGTTATTCGAATACTTTGCTCCTCAAAAGTGCGTAACTTTCGAAATTAACCATAATCCATAAAGTATTTGCGAATGGTAACCATCGTGAGACATACTAAACTTATGGAAAATAACGACTTAGTCGCTTGAACTATCTGAGAAAAGCTCTACTAGTTTCAAGTCACAGCGGGACTCTTATAAGCGATCAGTATGCCCATGACGTACCATGCATCCTCAAAAATACTCAATTTACTTATTCATAGGTACATAAGAGACATTCTTCTCAACAAAAACTAAATTAACTTAGAGCTAGATAAGCGACATTTACAATACAATAATTGGACCTAAAACTATTTTAAAATAATAAGAAAATGAGAGTTAATATTAATCTATAGCCAAAGTTCTGAAAGACCCGCTCATGCTTGTATCGACGACTGCTTTCTTCACTTTTTTGTTCACATCAGCCTTCCATAGATCGTCGTTCTTAAAGAATGATCTGAAAAAAACAATAGTACATTATTATTAACTAGCAGCTCGCCCCTGCTTCGCACGGGTCTCCCACTATCTCCTTAACGACGAAAGGTCGTAACAAAAAGAGTGACATCCCAACTCAATCTTCAATTCTCTAAATTTTTCTTTGATAAGCTTTATTATTAAGGCTAGGTAAATGGCTGGTGTGCAACGTATCGTGGTTTCGATTCGTGCATGGAACAACACTTTGTGTTATATATTCATTAGATTTTTCCTATAATGGAAATTGAGTGAGTTAAACAAAAAAGCTTAAATTACAAAAAGAGTCCGCTAAAGTCAATCCCAGAAGTTCTAAACCTAAAAGAAAAGGTAATGACGTGAAGTGATCAACATTGGCGTAATATCCACAGACGACTCAACCTAAAGACCGCGCTTTGCTAGGCATATGCATTTGCCAAGGTTAGGCTGTGATACTGCATAAGAGCGGGCCCCGCCCCTTTCTGTTTCCTTCTCATTCCACCGCCGAGAATCAAAGCGAAACAACAACATGTCAATTTTGACGTGCCAATAAAAACTACACTACCTATCCCCGCAACCCGCCACCTTATAGCGATTTTGTTTTCGTACTGAAGTTTATTTACACGTGGTATTTAGGTTGAGTCGTCTTTAGGTATTATAAAAAACACAATCAATGTATTTATTAGCTTACCTTCTCTCAGAAATTTCTTTAACCCAAAACTGACTCTGTTCCACCAAGCTCTCCGCTTCGCCATCATATTCTACGGGCAGGTACTTCTTGTCAATATGGTTGTGCAGCCCAACGTGGTCCGAATGGAAATGGATCTGAAATTAGATATAATAACATAGAAGTCATCTATTCTGGCTTTCATGATGCGACGATTGATTGACAGTTCTAACAATATGCTTGCTATACTAGCACACAAAATTGACGGCCCGTTTATAAGATACTGGGCAAGAAGACATAGTGTTCATGTCATTAGTGATAAATATTAACTAATTAACAAAAATTTTCTACCAAACATAAGGATTACAAATTAAATACACTTATGTATGTATCTCTGGTCTGTAATAAAGTATTTTAGTTGTAAAAAATGGTCTTACAATATCTCTAATATGCTGCGGTAATGCACCTTTGACTAAACCATACATGTATTCGTAAAATGACGGACAGTTCACCACGTGGACCTGAGTCAGATGTACTGGCATAGCTTCCTGAAATTATTATAAAAAATACTCATTAAATTAGACAAACGAATTTTTACCCGCCTACGGCAAAGCAAAAGGAGGGTTATTAAGCAATGTATTTTTTTTTAAATATCAAACTTCAAGCGAGTGGCGGCGCTCGCGCACTTCTGTTCTTCAATTGTCTCGAATTACCACTTTTGAAAGGTGACTAAATTGTTTTAATTTATTTTATGCCCAAGTAGAAACATTTAATTTTTTATTGAATAGGATTAAAGTAAAAAATTGGGACATATTTTTGTTTTGTCATTTCGTTTAATATAAGAATCGTTGGAAATATAAAAACATAAAGTACCTAATTTAGTTTTATTCTTGGGTTTTTAAAACTGTATTAAATGCAATGTAATGTACCTAAATACTGACCAATAAAAAAAGAACAAACTTCTGGAAGAAAAATACGTTGGACTTGGCGACGACCATCAGGGTAAATACTTTGATATCTAAGATGACAATGTGGTTCTCAGGCAGTACGTCTCTGTCCAATGTCATCCACTGGTCAGCTTGAAGACTGAAAGACTTGACACAGTCGTAGAAATCAAAATTTTCTGTTTTTTCCAAACGATGAATGAGGATCTCATCTTTGCCGGCCAAGTATGTAGCGACAGAACTGAAAAGAAATATTATTATGTTTAAAAATATGGGCAAATCGATAGAGAATGCCATATGGCATTAAGTCCGCCTTTTGTAACAACTTCATTTCATTGTATAAGCATACATAAATAAATAATTTTGAAATAATTATAAATAAAAATGGATCGAAATCAATAATATTAAATAATTTTTATTTTACACCAAAGGAGTTTGTGACATGGGTGTACAAACAATAAGAATCCAAACTAATATTATTAATGCATAAGCCACTCTGTCTGTCTGTCTGTCTCTTCTTCACGCCTAAACTACTGAACCGATTTCTGGGAAATTTGGTACAGTCATAGTTTGTAACTCGAGGAAGGACATAGCATAGTTTTTATACCAAAAATCTAGGAGTTGCGGGCAAAAGCTAGTACTATATATTTAGTCTTTTTATATGGTATAAGTCGGCAAACGAGCAGACGGATTACCTGATGGTAAGCAATCTGCGCCGCCCATGGACACCCGCAACACCAAAGGAGTTACGAGTGCGTTGCCGGCCTTTTGGGGATGGGGGTTGCGGATATAAAGATTGGGAAGGGATAGGGGAAGGGGAGGGATTGGGCCTTCGGTAACCTCATTCACACGGCGAAACACAACGCTGTGGGTTGTTTCACGCCGGTATTCTGTGAGGCCGTGGTATCACTCCGGTCGAGCCGAAGCTTGGCTCTCCCACACTTAAAACATACAATTTCATGTCGGAGGGCTTATATTTTCTGCCAGTCATCCGTTTGGTAGTGCAGAGATGTGTGATAGGTGATATGCAGCAATATAGGAAGTTATGGGAAGTGGAGGTGTAAATCAATAATTTATTTGCAAGGTAATAGCTTTCAAGACATTGTGAATGGAGCCATGAAGGAATAAATTGATAAACTTACGTAATATTAAATGCTGTTTGCACTTTAGGCGACATTGGATCCCTATCGGTGAACACCTCAGGCATAGCATTTCGGGAAGTGCAGAAGCTCTGAATGCATTTCTTGGTCCGCTCCAAACTGCTGTTGCAGCTGTACAGGAATTTCTTTATCATGATGTCCTCTGAAATGTTAAATGTCCTGTTATTATTATTTATACATTATACAACTCTTTGACTTTGTATTTCCACAACAATTTAGCTTAGAGAGAGGCTACAAAGTTGTTTTTTGCTACATAGGATGATGATATGATACCACGGTCTCGCTGAAAATCATGGCCAAATATGAGCGGTTATGAATGATCATTCACAAGTAAATTACGTATAAAACTCGTTTTTCCCCTTAAAAAATAATTTATCTCCTCGCAACCCACCAAGGGCTAAGTAGACTAGACTAAAGTCTAGTGTCAGTACCTTTTAAAAACTCAAGGACTGTCGAAAATTCGATTTGTCTGACATATTTTCGGCCACACACAAAACGAAATATTAACGAACGAAATATTAAGCACCTGAAGGTGTGATTTCATAATCTTACTAGGTATTTAATTTGAAAACAAACTTAATAAGTTTACTTGTAGGCAGTCTAAATTAGGATTAAGAAAACCTTTAGGGAAAAGCGATCTTCGGCGACCTCTCGCGCTCGGTTTTAGTTGAAAACGTGATGGGAAATGAGATGAACTGGGTAGCCATCTTTCTTTCCTTCCCTCCTTCTGCTCAGTAGTCTTACTAGCAAAGAAGGAGGCAAAACGAGGTAAGGAACTATACTCCTCACGTCTTAGCCGCTACAGCAGACACTCCAGGCGTTGAGGATCGCGAGACGATCTCCGCAGACCGTAAGCGCGGGTCTGCGGACAGCGAACAAGGGTAGCTCCGTCCGTTGTCCGAGCACAAAAGGCCAACAGACCACTACAGGTTGAGCCGACTAGGTTCATCCGAGATTGCGGATGCAAACGCAATCATTTACCGCTTTTTCGACCGGCGAAGGAGAAGTAACGGCGTTTTAAGTATTTTTTTATGTTATAGGTCGGCGATTGGGCATGCGGAATACCTGATGGTAAGCAATCAGCGCGGCACATGGACACCCGCAATATCAAAGGAGTTGTTATCGAGTGCGTTGCCGGCCTTTTAGGAATAAAGGTTTAGGATCTTTAAGGACTAGAAAGGGATGGGAGTGGGTGATTGGGCCACCGGTAACCTCACTCACACGGCGAAACACAACGCTCTGGTTGTTTCGCGCCGGTTTTCTGTGAGGTATCATTCCGGTCGAACTGACCCTTTTCGATATGCGACGAAGCTTGGCTCTACCACACTAAGTAAGTAGTCAGTAACAATCCTGACACTTGAATGGTTTTTATCAGACCTGTCTTTATTATATTTAAAAGAGAAGGTCGATTGCACTATAACACGTATTATTGTAATAAATATTGGTATTATACAGAATCTAATAAAAGCGTGTTAAGAAGTTGTTCAAGTATAAATATATTACGATGTCTGCAACGTGAATAAATTTTATCTACTTACAAATGCAAAACTAGTTTCTTTTTTAATTAAAACTTTTATATATCGAAATGTTAATGTGAACGTTTGAAATACCTTGACCGTCCTCTTTCTATAATTAGATTTTGTAAAAATCGTTTTTAAGTTTTCTTTGTTTATTTATAAAATTTATTTCGTTTCGTTGAACAAATGCAACAGAATTACTATGAGCATAAACGGAGGGACACTGCAAAACGCTGGCGGCCTTCTTCTTCTATACCACTACACCATCAGAGCCACGGCAGCTATATCAAGAGTAGCTTCGGTAGGTTCCTGTTTCCGATCCAGATGGAGGAAACGCCCGAGTGTCGTCATTGTGAGGACCACCTAGAAGATAACGTGGAGCAATTTTCTCTTCCCCCCAAAAAAAAAAGCTTTATCAAGAGTGAAGCGATTAAGAGGATAATAACGAATAAAAAATGAAGATAAAGGTTTAATATAACATTACTCCCTCTCATACTCAATAAAGAAGAGGAATGTGGAGGAAGTTTTGATAATTGAAAAAAGTGTGGGAGAGCCATGCTTCGGCACGAATGGGTCGGCTCGACCGGAGTGATACCACGGCCTCACAGAAAACCGGCGTGAAATAACCACTGCGTTGTGTTTCGCCGTGTGAGTGAGGTTACCGGAGGCCCAATCCTTCCCCTTCCCCAATCCCTCCTCAATCCCTAAATCTCCAAATCCCTAATCCCTAAAAGGTCGGCAACGCACTCGTAACTCCTCCGTTGCGAGTGTCCTTGGGCGGCGCTGATTGCTTACCATCAGGTAATCCGTCTGCTCGTTTGCCGACCTATTACAAAAAAAAAAAAAAAACTATAAATAAGCAACCAATCCATTTTTTATGTTAACGGCAAACGAGCGGGTGTTTTACCTGGTGCGGAAGAGTAACGAGTGCGTTGTCGACCTTTTGAGGATTAGGGATTCGGAGATTTAGGGGTTAAGAAGAGATAGGGGGAGGGGAAGTATTAGGCCTCCGACCGGTAACTTCCCGGCCCGTTCGTGCCGAAGCCAAGTTCTCCCATATACATACGTGTAAAATACCTTCCTATTTAATAGATGTAGCTTAAATCAGATTATTTTTCTTTGGATTTAATTGATTGAATTGCAATCATTATATGCGGAACATATAGGAGGGATATGCCATATTAGTATAAGTGAGGGAGACCCATGCTTCGGTACGAATGGGTCGGCTCGACCGGAGTGATACCACGGCCTCACAAAAGACCGGCGTGAAACAACCTCAGCGTTGTGTTTCTCCGCGTGAGTGAGGTTAACGGAGGCCCAATCCTTCCCATCCCCAATCCCTAAATCTCCAATCTCTAAACTTCAAAAGGTCGACAACGCAGTCGTAATCTTATGTTGCGGATAGCCATGTGGGGCGCTGATTGCTTACCATCAGATAATCCGTCTGTTCGTTTGCCGACCTATTACATAAAAAAGTACATATGTATTGTTTTTATTATTTCGTACTAGGCAAGCATTTGGCCACTATCACGCCTGGTGGTCCCATAAGCAAACACACTCGGGCCTTGAAGACACCCAGGCTATACAATGCTTAGTTTAATTTAGCACTGAACCACAAAAAGGCTATGACGATAACATCAAAGAGCCAACATCCAAATGCAAAGTACCATACTTAGTTGCAAATTAAAAATTCCAATCACGATTCAGTCCATTGATGTTGTCATTGTAATTAATTAATGCTAGACCACGCCACGAACAGAACAATGACACTTACGTTAGTTAATACTAAGTACATGCGCACACAGATAGGACACAATCACTCGATTCAGAAATGAGACGTCTTGACATCGGGAAATCATGGTAATGATCAAGGTTAAATATTAATTTATTTATATGAATAAACTCAATTTGTTTGAATTAATAAACTTTTAGGTAATATACTTTATATACAGGTACATATGTAAAAGAAAAAAAAGAAAAGTGTGGGAGAGCCCCGCTTCGTCACGAATGGGTCGGCTCGACCGGAGTAATACCACGGCCTCACAACAAACCGGTGTGGAATAACCACAGCGTTGTGTTTCACCGTGTGAGTGAGGTTACTGCAGGTCCAATCCCTCTTCCTCTCCCTTCATCCCTTCCTAAACCCTAAATATCCGAAACCTCAAAAGGCCGGCAACGCACTTCTAACTTCTATATTGTTGCGAGTCTCCATGGGCGGCGCCGATTGCTTACCATCAGGTAATCCGTTCAGATCGATTACCGACGTCCCTCATAAAAATTACACAATGTCAGATATAGCTTGTATTCTCTCATCTCTCTCGCAGAACTTCAAGCATTCTGATAAAAATAGTCTTCTTGCGCTCGAGAGCACATCGCACTGTGGCCTTGTATCCAGGAATCTATTAAGAATCCAAATTAACGCTTTATATGTATTTATTATTTTTCTCTGGACTTGAAAGTGATACCTCTGAGTTTGTTTCGGCAACCTTTCTCAGGGTACATGGTACACAATAGGGATTATCGTCTTCATCTAGTTTTATTTATATGTACTTATAATTAAAAAAATGTTTTAATAAACAAGGCCTAGTTAATTTAAGAAATTAAGTTACACCCATGATCTACTAATATGAGTCAACGGTTACAAGCGGTTACACCACACTAGGATTATCTCCAGTTTCAAGGATGTATTTCGAAACAAATGTAAGTATCACTAGCTAATTCCGTGCGGTTTCACCCGCTGCCCGGGTACCATTTACAACCATCCTCGTGTGGGCGCCCACTTCTCATGTATGAGGGTGCATGGCAAGTACCAATATGACTTTTTCCGGGTTATATGTACTTTCTATGATTACTTAGACACCACTAACATGCGATAAAGGAAAACATCGTGATGAGGAAACAAGGACATATCAATTTCTAATTATAAGTTTGAAATCTTCAATTCGCCTTAATCAAGCGTGGTGGTTGATGCTCAAACCTTCTCGTGTGAAAAGAGGACTTTGCTTAGCAGTAAGCACTTATCAGCTGATGAAGTGATATGTATATGTGATGGACCTTCCTTGAAAAATAGACTACCCAACACTAATAGAATCGGAGGAAACGCCCGAGTGTCGTCATTGTGAGGACCACCTAGATAGAGGATACGGTGGAGCATACGGTAGCGGTATGCCCTGCCTGGACTGAGCACCGCCGTATCCTCAGGGAAGTGATCGGCGGCGGCGACCTCTCGCGCCCGGCCTTAGTCGAGGCCATGGTGCGGAGTGAGAGGAACTGGGACGCCGTCTCCTCCTTTTGTGAAGCAGTCATGCTCGCAAAGAGAGAGGCGGCCCGCGTGAGGGAGCACCTCACGCCCAGGCAGCCGCAACTGGCGACACTACGGGCGTCGGGGATCGAGGGACGATGTCCGGCCACTGTAAGCATGGGCCTGCGGTCGGCGAGTAAGGGCAGCTCGCCGCCCGACCAGAACCAAGCCCGAGCGTACGGCGCGTAGCGTTCCGCGCGCGCCTCAAAGAGCCATTAGACCACCACAGACGGGGCCCTAAAGGGCTGATGTTCAGCCGGGGTTGCGGGGTAAGCGCAATGAGGCACCGCGACCTCCGCACAGAGCAGGAGAAGGAACAGGGGGGTTTTTAGTCAGTAAGAGTCTGACACTCCCTCCTGCCTGGCCTTGGGAGGGAGAAGAAAAAAAAAATCTAATAGAATCGGAACAAATTGAGTACATCACAAAAAGATATTTAAGTATCTATAAATCGAAAACGGTTACAACTTTTTAAATTATTTAGTTGATATAAATTTACATAAAACATGAATAAATTGTACATTAGGTACCTATACATAATGTAATAATGATATAATATAATAATAATACCACCAGCACGATATATGTACCTTCATTAATAAATCAATCATCGCACTTGATAAATATTTGACCTTTTAAAAGATGAACTTTATTAAAAGATTTAATTGATTTTTATTTTATATAAATGTATTGTATTTCTTTATCTTAAAAGAGGTATACCTAAGACGGGATTAATCAAGCAATTATATAAAATTGAATTCGAAAATACTTTTTCAATTAATTTGTTCAATCAATCAATGTTTCAATAAGTCCCAGAGCTAAACATTTAATAAAATATAATCGATTGAATAAATATTTTACGGTACGTATCCGAAGAGTAAAAATAAGTACATATTACTAAGTCTCCACCATCCGTTTGTCCGAGTGTCTGTCACTATCACGTGAAAATAAAATAAAAAAAAAATTGCGACAAGTTCGCATATAATAACAAACTTTTTACGGAAACCTTCGTGCGCAAATCCGAGTTGCACTTGGCTCGGTTTTTTGTAACATACCTACCTATAAAAAACTTTCTAACTGTCTGTAGCTAACTTTCTTCTCAATTAGTTTGAACCAACCAACTACGTATGTATTGCAAAGTAAGAGGCACGCGAAACAACAATTTCTAAACTCGAACTTATGACTGTGTTTACGAAATGATTACTTAACTACTTAACGGCCAAGTCTGCACAAGTTAGACCAAAAGTTTTTTTTTACCTACTTATACTAGACAAGACCATCTGGTTAACCGAATGGACGCAAGCGCAAATGCAATCAAGACACAGACACATACATCGCAACGAGCAGACGGATTAGCTGATGATAAGCAATCGACGTTGTACAAGGACATTCGTAATAACCAAGAAAGTTTACTACAAGTGCGATGACAGGGGGGGGGGGATTGCGGGTCAAGAGCAATTGGGTAGGCCTGGAGCAGAAGAAGGAACGCGGGATTTTTTAGTCAGTAAGAGTCTAACGACACTTTCTCGACATAACCTGGATGTCCTGACCTTGTCATACGGCGAAACACACCGTGTCATGTAGTTTCACGTCGGTATTCTGTGAGGTCATGGTACAACTCCGGTAGAGCCAGCCCATTCACGCCGAAGCATGGCTCGCCCACATTCCAACACCCATGAATTGTCAACCATGGGCTTATGATGACTCTACAAAAGACATATTTTTTCACATGTGTATATCAGTTTCCCATAATCAGCTACGCTTGACAGCCGTGTTTGAGGTCGCTATTGAAAAAGTTATGAGTAGGGTCAATTTTATATATTACTAGCAGACCCAGCCACGCGTTGCTGTGGCTAAGGTAATTAATAAGGCGCCCGTTGCTTTTATATGACTAACAATGTAACTTTTATACATTATCTAGACTCCACTGTCTCATGGTAATCATTTCCCTTTCCCCCTCCTCTTATCCCTCAGCAATATCTAAATCTCCAAAACCCTAATCCCCAAAAGTTTGACAACGCATTCGTGGTTTTTCATGGGCGACGCTGATTGCTTAATATCAGGGTAATTCGTATCTTGATTTCCCGTCCTATCACAGAAAAAAGACGAAAGACAACGTACGAAGTTTCTAACTATAAAATTCATATAAGGATTTTATAACGCGAAGTGTTTAATACTCTTTCCATCTCCGGCTGTTCAAAGGCCTCTTCTGAGGCCTTTGAACAGCAATGACCACGTATAGGCTTATAATAAATGATTGATTATATAGGGTGTCCGGTAAAGAATGAAAAACCTTACAATGGCCATAAGATATACTAAAAGGCATTTCAAGGTTATTCATTCTTTACCGGACACCCTGTATACATAGGTACCTATATTTTTTACATTTATAAATACACATTATTTATACAGCTAGGTACATAGTCAAATAATTTTTTACTTCCTTTGCTAATACTTATTTACTTATATGAGTAATCCAATAGACCCATAATTATCACTTTTAAGTTTTAAAAGGCAAGGTGTGATTTCCCCGTGACATATTATTGTTAATTGGTAAATACAAAATACAACATGTAAACAAAACTCCGATCGAATGTTTCATTATCTGTTTTCAAACAAAAAAAAAATGTTTTCTTAGGTAAATGATGTAATCTCGTATCTATAGTTGTTACATCGAAAGTATGTCTGTTTGTTTTTAACGTTACTACATCGAAACTGCTGAGACGTTCGTGATAAAAAATTGGCGACAATTCACGTTACTGTAATAAACACCTAATTCTTACCGGATTTGGTTTTAATATTTCACCTGTATAATAATAAAAACCTCTTTTCTTATTTGAAAATTCATAATTATTTTACTGATGTAGTGAATGAGAAAGTTTGTCATGATGTAGCATTGAGATAGAAAATATATAGAGGCGCCGTGTTATTATAGAAGTATACATGCTTATACAAATATGAGGGAAATATGAAACAAACTATGAAATATAATTTTTTCTCACTCTTTCTAAGGCAATAATTGTATTAGACAAAAGGGACAACAATATTTAAGTTGTTGCTTAATATGGAAACAAATCATTTTGACATTAGCAAAGTTGTAGGTAAGTGCCATGTCCGCCATCTTAAGCGATCAGAGTACCTGAGTTTCATGGTAGTTGTGCTGTCAAACGGTTGTTTATGTTTTAAATTATTGCGGTTTTTCAGTAAATTACAAAGAACCATTTTTTTAAACCTCAAATATATATAGTGAAACAAAAAAACAATATGCCTGTGTGTTGTATTGTGCAGTGTGGTGCAAAAAAGAACGAAAATCAACCTCAATTGTCTTTGTATAGGTTAGTAAACAGTTTTCATCAAATATTACTTAGAATAATCCACATAGATAGAAAAAAATGTCACGGATACTTTAATCTATTGCCAAAGTAAATATATTTACTTTTATTTCTGTCTGTGAGACAGTTTTAGTAAAAAATTGTTGTTTACAATAATATGTCAATATGGCATAGTTACGTACCATTTCACAAAAGTATCGATATAATCTCCCATTTAAAATTCAACATATATTATACTAAATAATCTATTTTAACAATGGATGTCTCCGCAGTTTTGTGTAACGCTAAAGTAAGACGTCAGTATTTTGGTATTGGTTTTAGTTACATAAGTAGAAGTTCAAATTATTATGTTTTATAATTATACGGGCGACAGAGCGGCGTTGGCGACGATCCCAGTGCGACCACCAAGCGTAATAATAAAAAGTGAGATACATACAATAAGATTGACTTCACTACATATCTATTTTGTGCTAACGTAGTTTCGAAGATATCATCGCTTAATCAGACGCGCCGAAATTGTGCGCGAGCACTTCACAAATACCCACAGGTTTTCCACATATATAAAGATAAACATTTAACAAACACTATCTTTTTCTATTTCACCATTCCATTAAACGCTGTTCATAAACACAGTCCTATTTTTTTAAAAGACGCTTTACGTAGAATTATATGAATACAAATTCGACTTGAGAAAATCATTAGCCAATCAAGAGACCAAGTTAACCCCGGGTTCCGGGCTCTAGCTAGGCCGACGGCAAAGTAGGAACAGGAGTTGATTTTAGTCAGTAACGGTCTGTCCCGAAAAAGGCCGAAGATGACATTAGATGATTTCCCATAAAAAATACCGTTAATCAGCTGGCTAATCCCTAAAACTATACCTACGTAGAACTTTTACTCAAATTGTATCGATACTCGTTAAATACTTAGTCGGCACAACCCTAGCAACGGCAGCCATCTTATGCGACATTTTGGATTGTAGGTAGGCACCTTTTTTTCGTAGGTATTTCAAGTCCATATATTTCCTATGTCAATGTGATGTAGGCACATAAATTTGGATAAAATTTGCTGCGGAAATATGCTATTCTAAGTCTGGAATAACACATGGAGAACATTTTATCCTACGGACAAAACCAATAGCAGAAGCTAGTGCTATTAAAAAAAAGAAATAATAGACGTTGAGATAGTTTATACTAAACGTACATTTCCTCCAAGTAAGTACTTAAATCCTGTTTTTCGTTAACAGGAAAATATGTCAAACACTTAGTGGTTCTATTTAATGAAGTAATCTATACAAATATATGAGGTATTGTATGTATACTAAGTAAATAAGTATTATTATATCATCATGAATACCAATCATTACGTCAAACACTGCCCTGTTATATACCAAGATAAATAAAAATGTACATAATGTTTTACTACATAGAATGGCAAGTAATAATTTCGTAGTTTTTAGCACTTACATAGTCTCCATACTTTAGATATTTTCTAGAAAATAAACCTTTTGTTACCTTAATCTAACATGAACATTAAAATCTAAAGTTGTAAGTACCTAAGCTGCATAACACACACATAAAATATGATTCCCTGAAGGTGAATGCCGTCTGCTTAGGCAGATTGTGTTACGTAGTAATTTATGTAACTATCTCTTTTTGCTTAGTCATGTTCTTTTTATAGAAAGTGAATCTTAACGCTTCTTAAGATGAAAGATGATGTGAAACCGCTGCCACTCATTTAAGCCACAATCTAAAGTAGAAATAACTGTGAAAACACCGAAACACTGAATTCCGACATGTCCCAGGGACATTAATGACTGTCTTGTATCCCGCAACGAAATAATACAGAAGAAAATATTTGAGTACAAGAAAAAAACAAAATAGTTTCCACTTTACTCGGTGAATTTAATGTAGAAGGCGCTGACTTATGCCGTTAAGGCAAAAAAGAGACTGTACAAAAGGAAGAAGCCAAGTCAACCAATACCACGATTAAATTCAAAAAAAATAGGTCTTATGTATGATTATATTTGTCTCATTAACATTCCACAAGGTCCATATAATCTTTACACTTGGTATCATATCATGAGAACTATTTTTATTGCGTTGACTTAAACTCGATTGTCTTTTTTATGTGATGGGAAAATCATCAAATGACTTCTCTCGCCGAGGATGAGGCGAGAGTTAGACCACGATCGTCTGACATCACGTTCGGCCGCTGATATTTATGTGCCAGTGTGAAAAGAATTAAACTAACTATAAAAAAGAATAAAATTCACTGACTAAAGACCTTTTTCAACTCCTGGTTCATACTGGACATCGGTACCTATATGGTGACTTAGCCGCAACCCGATAGCAACGTCTTTATAGTGGGCCCCATCGATAGTCGGAAGCGGTGACAGTATCGCATCAATGACAATTAATTTTAATATTCAACAGCAGTTATTTCTTATTATGCATTGTCGCAATATCCATCTGTGTTTTACCTATAGAACGACCTATGTATGTTGCTGTATAATTTAGTAATATTTAATGACCAATTGTATCCTCAGGATCGAACTACTTAATAAGTATTTATTTATTTTAGTTGGCAATTAGAATTACCATGGCAGAAGTGCCATTAGACAGTATTTTTTCAAATTCCTCTTTTGTGAACCTTTACTAAAACAAAAAATAAAGCAGTACTAAACATCCCCTTAAAACTCCCTTTGAAGTTAGGAAATAATAAATTACACAGCCACCAATAATATAAAACTACCCAAACTTGATGTAAACAATAATTAATATAGAGATTCTTAATTTCTTGACCTCTTTGACCTACTTACTTTCAAAATTGGACGAAGCACGTGCGCATTGCACGTGGGAACTTTGTTTTATCGAGTTCAGATGTTATTTTAATACCATTTTTTTTTATTGAAGGTTGTCTAGTATCGATAACCAGTAACCACATCGTTGTACAACTGGTTATTCATAGAACACGTGTCATTTGAATATTTCGGAAATGAATATATAAATAAGTTGAAGAGTCATTTAAATGTTACATTTTTTAAATTATTACAGAGTAAGTATTTGGTATTTATGGCCGAGATGTTGTTGATTGAGGTATTGCAAGCGCGACTGCTGGACTAGAGTTGCGGGTTTGCAGAGTACTTATTATTGTCTCTTTTTTATGGAATATTGGCGCCAATGGACACTTGCAGCACCAGAAAAGTCACAGGCGCGTTGCCGACCTTCTAAGAAGGAGTACACTTTTCTTGAAGGTTTGAAGATCGTATCGGTTCGGGAATGCCGCCGCCGGAAGATCTTTCCAAAGTTTTGCTCTACGGGGCTGAACGTTTCGCGAAAATCTTACAGTTGTTGACAATCTTTAGGAAGGGGATGAAATTTTTTTTTCTTTAATGTTAGCAATTACTAGTATTGCCCATTTGCAAAAATACTATAAGTTTAGGATAAATTGATAGCTCAAAAGCTCATTTACTTGTATAATTTTAGTGAACATACATAAGCAATAATTAGATTCAATAAATGTATGGCCTTTACATGATATTATACCGTGTAGTTTAGACCATGCCGACCAGAGAGGTAAAAAACATCAATATATCTACATACATCTCCATAGAAGCAGTAGGAAACTTGAAAAATTCAATAATTATCGACATATCTAAAAGAAAAGGGTATTCTTTGAGAATCTTGATAATGACTCCCGCATATTCCTTATCATAATCAACTTCACTTCATAGTATAAATCAAAGTCGCTTTCTCTGTCCCTATATCAACGGATTATATTGCGTTTTTTATAATAGACAGAATTATTGAAAAGGAAGGTTTATAATGTATAATAACATAAATAGTGAAGAAAAACAGTACCATTAAATAGTTATATGCGCGCGAAGCCGGGGCGGATCGCTAGTATCTATAGATAACTACTTATTTATCAACATTGAGGTCAAACGCCATGTATTTAGAATGACCTCAAAAAACAGAAAATAAGAAAATTATGAATGCCATGATTGTCATTGAATGACTTACCTACATACATAAGTGGTGTGTCTTGGTCAAACAGATATTTATAAAAAAAATGTACCTATTTCACTTAGAGCAGATTTTTCAATAGTTACATCTACATAAAATTTTACTGGGGAATAATTATGATGCTGTCGCGTCAGAATGTTTGTAACAGACAATGACAGCAAACATTTTATACGTCAGATATTATTTAACTGACTATTGAAAATTCAGCCCTTAAGTACTTATATTATTAATTTCATTTGTTTTCGTTGATAAAACGATAAAGATTTCTGTAACATACAGAGTCTCGAACTAATACTCCTATTTTTATCATCATCATCAGCCGTGGATTCTTCCCCTGCTGAGAAAAAGCTCTTCTCACTCGGTAATGGAATGAGCATCATCTTGCTTGCTTGCGCAGGAATGAAGATTTCAATTTTTTTATTAGCAATTGTTTTTAGAAAGAAAGAAAGAAAAATCATTTATTCGGTACAACACCATTTTTACAGATTTCCTTACAATGTTTTCCTTCGGCTTTCTGTATACTATTGTATATGCGATTATTTCAGGGCATACGAGTGATTCGAGGCACCAGCTGACAATTCAGCTAATAATAAATAAGTAATCAGTACTGATCATGGACGCCTTCAAAGAGAGTTATCTACCATACTAACGCATACCTCCAGAAACTTCACTCATCCCACAAAATATAACGTAAAGCTCCACACACACGATGCAAGTCTCTTGCCTCGTACAAATTAATATTGACTTGGTCTAACTAAACACTCCGTATGGTACAATGTAAACGAGCCTTAAATTTAATGAATAGTTTCAATAATAAAACAGGAGCACTGTTTCAAGAAAATGGTTTCGTTGAAAATGAGCCTTTAATTAGTCTAGTTAGTTGCTAGTTTTCAACAAAGCCGTGGCATCAGGCCTGTTGAGCCGGCTCTTTCGCGCCGAAACCTGACACGCCATAGGGGCTAAGTTTTCGGTAAACAGACCTTGCGAACGAAAGGTTCTCCGAAAAGACAACATGTCAATTCCTTATGTACAAATAAACCCTTACTACGCAGATACATAATAATATATCCATTAATTTAATACGACCTTGAAAAAACTTATGTATTTTTACTCACCGAAGTTTTTTGGTAGATTAGGGTCTTTGGATAACCATTCCTTGATGGCCTCCACATCCTTGTCGTTTACTTGGCTCATCTGAAATAATATTGTATATAAATACTCAATTTCTTGATTTAAAATTATAACGAAATCAAAGTACCAACAACCAAGGCTGAAGAAAATATTATTTTTAGTTTTTTTTATACTTATGTTTTTCTTGTTTTTTTTTTACTTTCAGTTTAAAAACAAATGGTTAATGGATGATATTTTTTTAGACTGAAAGTAAAGTTGACTAAAATAAAAAAGAAAGTATTATTGAAAGTATTATTTCTCTGAGGAAACCACTTCTCAATGTGTTAGTGCAAGAATACACGAAGTGTTTATAAAAACGACAATGATGTGCATATTTTCTACATGCATACTACTACAACGGAAAATATTGATATCCACTCAAAAAATAAACAACACCAGATATAATATTTAAGTACTTAGATGACATAGAGTTTATTGTAAAGGTATGTTATAAATAAAAAGTTTTCAAAACTTTTTATGAATTATTTTATTTTTATAAGCTTTTGCCCAAAAAATTATGTACTTATGTGAAAGGTGGTCTTTGTGCCAAAGGCATTCTCTAACAGTCGCTTTTGGGTAATGTAGAGCAGAGTCAACGATTTGTGCAAGAATAAAATAAAAAACCTAAATTTTAACACAACTTTTAAAAATTCGGCCAATCTCGCCTATCAAACTGATAAGACCCTACAGATTCACATACTGACTCATTACACAACTGATTTAAAGTGGGAGCTTCATTAAAAACATTGATCAATAATAAAATAAAAAAAAATAAACTTAATAAATTACTAGCTACTGCGTTGCGGTTTCACCAGCTGTTTGGTTCGGATAGGTAGTAATGATTAGGTATACAACATAAAAAAAATTTGATCAATTCGAACTAGCCATTCCGGAGATAAGCGCAAACAAGCAAACAGACAAACTTCTCAGCTCTATGATATGAGAATGGACTAGCTAGTTTTTCTAATTTTTATTAGCTAATAGCCTCCCTCGATAAATGGACTAACGAACGTAAAAATAATTGGTCAATTCGAACCATTTATTCCGAAGAGTAGCATGTTCTAGAAAACTAATTAAATTCTTTAGCTTTATAATATAATATGTTTCATGAATTGGTACCTAAATTAATAAAAATATCGCACTCGATTTTTAGGGGGCATATTATTTACATCGAATAAACATAACAATAAGTAAAGTGTATAGTAAAAAACAATAAAATTAAGTTTTTACTCATAGTATGTCCTCGTCATTGGGAGAAAAACGTTACCAATGAGGTTATGAGGTCAAACTCGATATGTTTACTAGCAACACAAGGTTCCATCAGTCACCTTATAATTCCATCATTAAATCAACGCAATGGTAATCAACTCCAAAACATTGTTATCATCATCATCAGCCTGTTTCCGTCGAGTCCTGGACATAGGCCTCCCCAATTGTACTGCACAATGTTCAGCCCTTCACATCCAACCACTACCATTCACCCTGCGGATATCGGGATGGAGGGCGCCCTATACTACGTTTGCCTAGACGTGGTCTCCACTCCAGAGAACGTCTACCCAAAAGGCAGGCACCTAGCTTCACTGACGAACAGGCTGGCAGACTACTATTCTATTTCGACGTTGCAAAAGTACATATTTATGGTTTAGTTGGAATAAATGATTTTGACTTTGACTTTGAACAGTCATCGGTTCTTCGACCATCGTGTCCTGCCCACTGCCACTTCAGTTTGCTAAATCCTTTAGCCTATATGGAAAACTTTAGCCATAATATTGTATTGTCATCTGATCTACGTATAATTAAATACATTTTCATGAAGATACATGAATTCAAATTGTGTATAATTCTAATTCTTAGATTTTATGACTTAGTCTGTTATAGGTCGACCTGATTAAAGTGTGATAAAAACACATTAAACCATTTAGGTTTTTTAATATGTTTTTATTAGCGTTAATTTCTATTAAATACAGCCTACTTCATTATTTATTAAAATATATGTATCCTAAAATGTTTTTTTCTATTAAATACTAATTAAATGTATTTATATCTTGTTTAAATAATGAATTAAATATTCTAGAGGCCTTGAATTTTAAGCAAAGCTATTTTTTTATTAATTAATCAACTGTTTTAAGATTAGTAAAAGAATTTAATATGTTTATAGGCCATCATTTTTTTAATAAAATTCTTTAAGCTTAATTAAAATCTTTATAAATTAATAAAATCTGCCTGCCATTATATAAAAAAATATTTTAATGGTTGTTATTTAAAAACAAGAACGAAATATGATAAGAATACGGTTATTATTTTAATCCCCAATAAAATATGCACAGAGCATTACCACACTTGGCCTGATTTAGTAGGTAATAATTTAAATTTTTAACCTTCTTCTTGATGACCTACGATTTTAATAACGAAAATAATGATTACTCAATACATTTCAACTAAATGGCTTTATGTATGTATGGCGGAATATTACCTATTCATAGTTTCAGACAAAAATAGTAAGGGATCAGTTTCATTTTTGAGAAAATTGAATTAAGTAGATTCCAAATTTAAAAGCTACTTTTTTTTCTATTATACATTCATCGCCCTGCTTTTTGACAAAAATGTAATGAAAGAAATAAAAATAAAAAGGTTAAAAAGTAATAAAGAAACGCCTTACCTTTTTTAATAGTGTTTAAAAAAAGAACAAGAATATCGTAAACAAATAGTTTATGAGAACCGCACAACGAAATCACCTTCATTCATTGGTGACTGTCCGTATACTGATAAATAAATCTAAAGCGTTCATAACTATGCATTCTTTTTTTAAATTCTAAGGCCAACCGCACACTACACGATTGACGAATGATACGCACGGCAAATTCTGAGGTAATGCGATTGTCGCAATCGCAATTCTTTGACCGTTCAAACGAAAATTGGATATTGCCAAAATTCCGTCATAGTAAAAAGTTTTGCAACCTCAATGTGCATTGCGATAGGTACTTCAAACTTCGTGCGTACATTATTAAAATAAATGTTGCGTTGAAAAAAAAATATAATTACTATACAAATACGATTGTATACTATTAGGTATAATAAATAATAAACTTCTGACTTCGCTCAAGTCAATGGGAAAAATACCACATGTGTCTTCACTAATAATCTATCTGCGTCAAATTTAATCTAAATCAATGCAGTAGTTTATGTGAAAAAATAACGCATCCTAACTTACTTGCAAAGTTTCGCATTAATAAAATTAGTAGGATAGCTTTTATGAAGATGGTGGTGCCGCCAGTGTTCATCCGCCAGCATCAAGTGCCTCCTTCCTTTTTAAAGTGTTACCTAACAAAATATTCCTCTCCGCAAACAAGGGTGGAAGAAAATTTCGTATTTTTTTCATAACACTTTATAACTCTTATCTTCAAACTGGTGGACCACGATTGCAAATTATTTGAAGCATGCCATGTGTTGTTTCCTTTTTTTGCTTCTACTATTATGTACAAATCTCTTATACAACTGACAATATAATAAAGTGCGTGCCTGGGGCCGATATTTACAAACATCGCACAGCGTACGCCAAAGGTCATAGAAAGCCAAAACAAGTGTTTTTTTGCCAAATGTAGAAGGCGGAACCATCGAAAGATTAACCATAATAACAAAATAGAAGTATGAACAACAATACATTATGAACAAATAAATCAATTAAATAATTAGGCAATCGCACTTATGCACTAAATCTTATAAATATAAGGTATAGGAAAAATAAATCGACAACTTTAAATAAAATTGTTAATTTGAAATGAAGAATAGGTACTTAATATTTTTGGTTCTTACAGCCTTATTTTTCAATTATATCAGTAAAGATTAAAATTTAAAAATACAAGTTCATTCAACGTTAATACCTAGGTCGGTTAGGACATTTGAAAAAAACAGATTTTATTTTTAAAATATTTACGTAAATATAAATAATTATGAATTTCTTGTTTTTTTTTTATTATTTATGAAAACCTTCGTCCATTTTTTTGTTTAGGTTTTTG
The DNA here is from genome assembly GCA_902829305.4 of Spodoptera exigua. Lineage (NCBI taxonomy): Eukaryota > Metazoa > Arthropoda > Insecta > Lepidoptera > Noctuidae > Spodoptera > Spodoptera exigua. The sequence continues at coordinate 5,508,061 of LR824616.2, read as the reverse complement.
AGTAAAAATTTTATTCAGTAAAAACATTCAGTTTTCATTAGGTATATGGTTATTTATATGCATCAAAGAGGCCCAATACTTCCCCTTTATCATCAATCTTCAAATCCCCTATATATCCCTAAATCCCGAATAACCTACAAGAGGCCAGCAACGCACTTGTAGAAATTCCTTTGGCATTGCGAGTGTCCAAGGGCGGGACCGATTACTTACCATCAGGTAATTCGTCAGATCGATTGAGAACGTAAGCCATAAAACAAAAAACAAATCTATGACTAACACATACCTTGGCAATATTTTTTTATTTTTTTAAATAGATATTGAAGTTAAACTAATACTCCATCAAACTGCATCTTAGATGTCTCGCAGCCAACTTCATTTAACTTAATAATCTATGCAGCTAACGATCAGAATGACTAAGAATTTAATCATCGTCATTAGAACCAAGTTGTTACCACTATGGTTAAGTTATATAGGTTAGAACTGCGACCCACACAGAAATTGAATTGTCATTAGAAATAAACAGCTACTAGAATCGTAAAGCGATATCACTTAATAAACAAGTTACATATTTTAATGGTTTCTTAAGCTAGTCGGGTGAGGGGAAAATTTATCAAATGACTTTTTTCGCGAGTGAAGTGTGTGAGGGTGTGAGAGTGGGAGAGTCATGCTTCGGCTGAATTTGCCAGTTCAACCGAAGTTATACCAAGGACTCATAGAATACTGGAGTGAAACAACATTCACGTTATGTTGTCGCCGTGTGAATAAGGTTACCGAAGGCCAGGCCACCCAAGGTGTGACGAAAGGGAGAGTCGGACTCTTACTGACTAAAAACCCCGTTCCTTCTCCTGCTCTAGGCCGAGGCAGCAGTATCTCATTGCGCTTGCCCCGCAACCTTGCACCCGCAAATTTACTGCACGGTTGGCGCAGTGGCTGGGCAACTGGCTACTGTGCAACGTGTCGCGGGTTCGATTCAACACTTTGTGTGATCCACAAATTGTTGTTTCGGGTCTGGGTGTGTTGTGTATGTGAATTTGTATATTTGTAAACGCATCCACGACACAAGAGAAAATTCTAGGGTGGGGCAAAGTTTTAAAAAAAAAAAACCCTGTCTGAAACTAGTTGGGTGCGACAGTTTCACACCTAGGCCCAGCGAGATACATATACCTATAATATGGGACTTCCACATATTTACGTCCAAGCTCAGTAAAGTACCGGGGCCTTGGCCTGGAGCAGGAAAAGGAACGGGATGGTTATTAGTCAGTAACAGTCTGACACTTCCTATCGAAAATATGTTTGATGAGTTTCACCCCCAAAAAAAGTCTTGTAAATAAGATTCTACTTATACCAAGATTAGCAACAAATTGTACGATCGTACCCTTGTAGGGATTCATTGTTAAAGTTACATTGTTGTAAGTAGTTGTAGAATTTATTGATGTGTTTATGTAATTGTTTAAGACACATACGTATTCGTTCTATAATATATTAACGACTACAAAATAAAATTAGCATCGACTTTTATAGACTACATTATTACTACATTGAGATGGGCAACATGGATGAAATAAAGTAAATATGGCAAGGCTTATTGCGTAGTAATAAGGTCTATTTTGATATCCATGCATTTATCGCATAATAAGCGATTGTTTTGTCTTGTCTCCTGGGTGGTAGTACGTCATAGTTTTATTACTACGTCCAGAATTGGCAACACACAATTAAATAATTAAAATTAAGCTTAGCTATTTAGTTTTAATTGTATAATATAATGAACTTGGAGTTTCTTGCTCGTTCTTCTGTATTCGATAATACGTTTTGGAACGAGTAACTAGCCTTATGGCCATTCGCATAATCCACTGATATCGCACGATCCCCAGGAAGGCGACGAACCTCCTTGCCGGATTGAAAATTATCTGCCGCGCCAAATGAATGCGTGGCGGAATGAGTTTGGTAAGTTCCATTTGAGGAGTGGCTTGAGAGACGCCATGGCGTCCGCACTTTCTGTTTGTAGGTTCCTGTTTCGGACCCGGCTGGAGGAAACGCCCGGGTGTGTCATTGTAAGGACCACCCACAGGACACGGTGGAGAATACGGTGCCTTAACCCCAAAATGCCGGCAACGTACTTACTTGCAACGTCTCTGGTGTGTATGTCCATGGGCGGCGCTGATTGCTTACCATCAGGCACGCTTCCTCGGCATTTCAAATATAAAAAAAACATGTTTAAATACTTTTTTAGTTTCTAGCGATAAACAAAAAATCGATTCACTCATCTATTTATAAATATAAATAATCATGGCACGTGAATAAACCGGCCAAATAATAAAGGTATTTTACGAATATGCCTACATAGTTATTTTTAACTATAGTAAAAACCATAGTTTTTCCCAATGACCAATCGATTGTACGACATAATTAAGAATTGACCGAACCTATACATACGTATAAAAACAAGACGTGGGTAGTTCTAGCTATTATATTTTAGACTAGCTTCCGCCCGCGGCTTCGAGGCGGGATTTTAAAAACAGAAGCGTTTCAAGCGATATCTCGATTAAAATACGCAAACTAAGTATAATTGATAGCCTATAGCACTCAGGAACTTAGAAAAAGCTATCTATCAGGGAAAGAATTTTGAAAATCCGACCAGGGCGGTAGCGTTTCCAAAGATTACCCCCACATACAATCTTACAAATAACTCCTCATAATGTTAGTATAGATATGTGACTTAATAGTTTCACTTTGTTATCTAATACCTTTATATGAGTACATAGACTACATACACATAAATACTTGGTCTTTACCTATGAAATTGCCGTTCTGCAGTACTGGCCATTTGAAATCAAAAAAGTTTTTGTTAGGCTAAGACTAATTAATTTTGTTTTAAAAACATGGGGTTCTTTTTCCAAAAGTAGTCATTTGTTTATTGATTAGTGTTACATTTTCATCGCATTTCAAATCAAAAAAATCGTTTAAAGGACATGGCCAAAAAAGTACATTTCACGTACACGAACAAAATTAATACACTGTAAAATATAAATAGAAATATGAATTATTACGTAGTTTTTAGCCTCTCCAGACTTGACAATTACTATTAAAAAAATGTAAAAGTAATGCAACAAAATCAAGTTCGTTTGTCAAGTTTCGCCATAATAGTCCATAGAGAAAGATAAATAAAAAGACGTTCCAATTCCAAACCACGTGTCTTAAACTACACTCGTAGAAAACATGTGATATGATCGACAAATGCATTACACTAGGAACATTTTATTCATACGAAACCGTATTCATTGGTTTTAGTTGCATTTTAAAATATACTCATATTATAATAATGTTATGTTTTATTTTTATCCAATTCCCCAAAAAAAAAAAAACTTAAACGAAACGGAACGTGTTTGGCACTTTTGACAGCGTGTTTTTGTTAACCTTGCTAATAATACTGGAGTAACTGTTTTGCGTTTTGGATTTGTTTTGTGGATTACGACGAGGTGCATCAACTGCGGAATAGGCGTACAAAGGCTGCAGAGGCGTCTTATATCCTCGCTTTCTGCACACCATCAAACAAAACTTTCACGTTGGTTAACCAGCTCAAACCCAGGTATGAAGTCGGAATATACATATAATACTTAGTCTGTTTTTTTATGTTTTATCATGGTATGCGATTTCAAATAGTGCATCTTTTTTTTAGTTGCCTCTGGGGACATTCATTTGTCAAACACGCTTCTTATTATTGAATACTGAGGCTGGTGAACATGAGAGACTACTGGGGCATAACATGGCTTGCCTTGGTTGTGGAAAATCGGTTCGAAAAATAAGACACCATAATGTCAGTATGGACTCTCCATTGCTAGCTGGCCTAATATCGCAAAATACTATTAATGTGGTAAGCATTTTGTTTTTTATTCATTGTTTTATATATGTACTTGTATTTATCTATATTAATCTATAAAAAAAAGTACTCATAGTAGGTATGTGTGATTATAATATCTATCTTTATGTATTTTCCATGTTTGCATAGACTTTTTTAAAATAGGCATGTTGTAACATAATACTTCTCACTGTACAATAACATAAAACTTGAAAACATGTGTTTATTCTAACTGGGGTTTATTTTCAGACCTCAAGAAGCAACTATGTTTGTCATGTGTGCTGTATGCTGACAAATAGACAGACAGTGCAGGACTTATCACGAAACTTGCAGGAATTGGGTTCGGACAACAATGCAGTAGCCCCTTATATTCAAGTGGTTAGCCCACCAGAGCCACCACCATTACCACCTGTTTTAAGCAGGCCGCTTCAAATGGAAAGTACTACCATATTATTACCCAATTATACAGAACATATATTAAAGAAACGTACATTTCATACACAAACAAAATAAAATACACTTTATAATAAAAATATAAAAGTGAATTATTACGTAGTTTTATTTTATTTATTCTCCTTAATAAATAAATCATTATTCTTTATACATATTATTTTGTTTTATTTTATAAATAAATAAATAAATAATTAAAACGCCATGGTTTTTAAAAGCAAAATCTTATTTCGTGCACTTATGGCCAGTAATCTGACTAAAGGTTTAGTGAAACTATTTTCGTCTTGTTTGTTATAATTACGAGTTCTTCATGTGTTTTATTTTTTGCAATTTAATTTAATAATATTCACGAATGTAAACACCAAAAATCATTGATGTACATTGAATTCAATAACTATGCAAACGCCCATACAAAAGTTGGCCATGTCCTTTGTTCATGCAAAACGACAATTTCATAGGTAAAGACCAAGTATTTATGTGTAGGTATGTAGTATAAGTGCTCATATAAAGGTGAAGACCTATTATATCCACAGGGTCTCGGAAAAGGCTTCAACGATTCATATGTAATTTTGTATGTAATAGGTAGTACCGGAGCCGAAAAGTCAATCTAGATAGAATTTATTTTCAGAAAAAAAAATACCGAGCTGAGTCAGGTCATCCAGACATAGTGTCTTTGAAATATTGAATACAATCTTGTTAAATTGTTACGGACCTGTTCATAATTTTGGGCCGTCAGTAACCTCACTCATACGGCGAAACACAACGCTATGGTTGTTTCACGACAGTTTTCTGTAAGACCGTATATAGTATCACTCCTGTCTTGTCGCGCCGCCTCATTCTTGCCGAGTTAGGATCAAATATGCAATAACTAAGTTAATTTCTTAAAATATCTAAAATAAAATGTAATTAAATATTAAATATATACATCTTTTATAAACAGATCATTTGCAAAGGACTCATAAAGTAAAGGTCCTAATCGTTGTAGTAATTACGAGCTAAAAATAAATCAAGAATGGTAGGTATGCAAAGTTATGAATAATAATTTCGACTTGTTTTTCGCCACATCTTACGCCTTCCTTGTTATACAGAGTGAAGTTGAATTGATGAAACCTTAATAATGTTTGTAAAGAACAACTAAATATTTTATGTAGGTATTTTTAGCGTACTTATTAAAAAAGTTTTAATCACATGAGTTGGGGTCATTCACCTAATTTTGCCTTTTTCTAGTGTGCACCGAGCTACATTGCTAAAACTCGCGCGAACGCCAGCATGCGTATTCTATGACGATCATAGAGAACTACGTCGTCCTTATTTGATATTTTATTTTATTTTTCTTATTAATTTAATGCAAAGTTATATTTTTTCTGGAATATCAATAATTTATGCTTTAAAATATAAAAAGATACCAACACCAATTTAGGTAGGTACCATTTTTAATTATGATAATAATCCATTTTTTTAAACGATTTATCTATTATTTATATCTGAAGGTTCTATTTCATTTTGTCTTCTATTTAATTTCATCCTGTATTAAACTAACGTACTTGACTAGTTTTTTGTACCAGTTTATTTATAGAAACTTCCAGTTGTAATAAAAACTAAAAATACGATGATATCTAAAAATATACTAACATGTGACCTTTATGCTATGCAAATGACAGATATGCAGTTGGCATGCAATTAATTTTAAATTAAAATTTTACGACTTACTCCGACTAGTGACATTATACAGAATCTAGATTTTTAATGGTACCTCCTAATCCACAGCTAGCAGTTAAGTTTTTCTTTATCGTTAAGGATACTGTAAAACATCCATTGGGTACAAGATTAGTAGTCCATTGTTCTACGTGTGTTGCCTTAAGTTCGTTATGATGACTATAGTAGTTACCCAAGTCTTCGCCAAGTTTTATAAGATTCACAAGTCCAGGAACTATCCCCATAGTTCCTATTTACGAGGGATATCCAAAATAAAATAGTTATTTTACGTCTTTTCTTAGATATCTTACTATGGCTTAACTGACACTTGCGTGCCCATTTTTCTTTTTTTTTTTTGAGGAGGAAAAATCATTAAATGTCTTCTCTCGCCATACCGTAGGCGAGAGTAGATATTTGATGATTTTCCCTTTTGAAGAGATATTGGCTTACAATAATGCCTAATGGAAAACTAGTATGCGTGTAGGCGTACTCAAACTTGTGTATTTTGTTTCTTGCACTTCGGCATTTTTCTGAGTCCTTGAGAATAATATTTGCATTTGCTTGGTTATAAAAAATTAAAACAATAGATTCTACCAAGACCCAACTCAAGATAGAGAGACCCGGAAATTTATTTATTTATTAAGAATATTCACATATACAATTTTACAGCTTACGCCATTAAGTTGTATTGTTAATTTTATATAAATACTATTATCTAGGTACTTAAAAAACACTAATTAAAAAACAATACAAATTTAAAAAAGAAAATAAAGGTACTTAATACAACTGAATAACAAGATTGGTGATCATGGAATCAAATCAAATGGAACAGCTTCTTTTCGTTTGCCGTGTCCTATTGTATTTCCTGGATAAAACATATTCGGTGTCCTTTTTCCGGGTGTCCTTATATTGTTGTACTTCTTGCATTCATTGTGTCTATGTTTTAAAATATAGAGAATCATAGGGTTTTACCTGGTTCCGAGGCAAACACACCTACACACAGACACACACACAAGCAACAATGGGAAAAAGACCTCAATCTTAACATTTTGCTGATCATGAAACACCCAATGCTATGTGTGGGGTTCCTGTGGCTACAAGATATTAGGAAACCCGATCTTCGACATGCCCTTATATCTAAATAAAGAATGTTTGGTTACCTACCAACCTAAACGTGGTGTTGGATATTTTAAATGTAAACGGCGTAACTATAAAGACGGAAAACAATGGTTGTGCTTATAATATTTGTTTTGATTGACTCGCTGACCAGGGGAACGCTGCATCGCCTTCAGAGCGATGCGATTTTCGCGATTCGGGTTTCCAAGTAAAAAAATATATCAAAACTAGAGTATCGAAAAATATCTACTTAAATATTCAAATGAAATTGAAACCTTTTACTTTATTTAAAATGTATGTATTATGGAAAAACAGGCTTGTTTTTTTTTTAATTTGTTTCGCAAAACTAGAGTAGATATTATTTAAAAACATACACGCGCGACAAGAAATGTGAAAACAGTTTTTATTAAGAAAAACCTTGTAAATAAAAAGAGTTAGAGAATACATGAACCTTATAAATATATAAATAATAACACATGATCAACAGTACTCATAAAATTTATTTCATTTAAAAATATTCGTCTCAATATAAACATATAGGGTACCTACACACAAATTTTAACATTTTTTTTTACAAAATAATTTTGATTTTCTTTTTTTTTATGCTAATCTAATTGGAATGTTCTATTTTATTCTAAGGCAATTTCTATACGAACTTTAACCTTTATTTTTATTTACAAGCAGAATTTATTTACATCCGATCTCACCGCCTTACATACCTTACTTTTATAGTTGCAATAAAATAAAATAATGCACCGAAAATCTGGGTGATAATTAGGACCCGATGATTTTCCCCCCTTAGAGTTATCGATCCCAATTTATAGGGATAAGTAGATGAACATTCGAATCTAAAGAATTCTGCTACTTACCAATAACAGAAAATTATATGTGAGCAGATAATTAAGGTAGGTGCCTTAAAAAGGTGCAGTTAAGTAGTTGGCAACCCTAGCGCTTTGAACTACAAGTAGTTCTACCTAAACGTCTGTACCCTAAATAAAAGGTAGGTATTTTTTTTTTGTTAAAATGAAAACTGTTCCGTACTAGTATTTTGTCCTGTATCAACAACTATTTGTGGATCACATAAAGTGTGGGTTCCGTGCGGCAATCGAACCCGCGACACGTTGCGTAGCAGGCAATGCGCCCAAGAACAATGTCTATGCTTCGTGTATATCTAAACGTGTTTCCTTAAAGAACAAGCTCTTTTATTTATTAACTTTTATTAAATTCTTTATTATATATTTCTTCTAATATGAATGTAGATAGGTATAACATTAAAACATTTCACATAGAATGAAAACTTTGTCATGAAAAAATTATCAACAACGGTTAAAACTAACATCCCTTATAAGGAGTGTATTTCTATACATTATCCAATACAACAAAATCAAAAAATCTTAATAACAAAACCACACCATAAAATCGCAAGATCTTGGCTATTGCGAGGCAATAAATTTATACTTAAAAAAATATATAATTACAATTAAAAACACTAACAAAATTTACTCAGATTAATTTCAAGTTATGTTGACCCTGAGCATTGATTTATAAAAATCAATAAAAACGCAATCCGTTGCGCGTTCAGCGTTCGTCGTCCATTGCTGAGGAAGGCCGTGCCTTCGCCCGCGCAAAAACAAACATACGAGCAATGTAGGAGTAACTGACGACGCGCTGTGAAACGCGCTACATCTTCGTAAACGTGGCCACCGTATAATAACTTTAATCCAAACTATTAAACAAATGAAAACCTTTTTCTTTTGCTTTTCAATTAGTACCTACTGTTATTGGAAACTAGCGAACCGCCCTGGTTTCGCACGGGTAAAACGCTGATACTAAATTTCTCCATTATTAAATGGATATTAAATATAAACATTCCTCTTCAATACTCGATCCATTAAAAAACCCGTATCAAAGTATGTTGCGTAGTTATAAAGATTTGAGCATACATAGAGATAAAGTTACAGAAAAAGCGACTTTGTTTTATACTATGTAGTGATTTAGTAAAGGAGAAATTTATCGCTCAGATTCAATATCACCTGAACTTACTCGAGAGGAAATTTATAATCCTTTTGCACAAACAATAAGGCACACAAATACAAAACACAGCCAGCTATTTTTATACTTAAATTAAGTTATACAAAATCATGTACCTATAATTACATGTGGTATGGTACTTTAGCATATTTTTTTAATAAAATGTTCATGTATTACTTTTTTTATTACTTCCACCAAATAAAAACGTTTTTGACATTAAACGTCTACGCAGATGATTCCTGAAAAAAATCTTAATTGCTATTTTCCCAACCGACTGAATAAGCACCTGCTTAAATATTTATCACTCTAAACATTTTTTTTTTCTATTTACACGTACAAAGTTAAATTAGAGAGTGATGATGACAGGGTATGTAAATAAATAAAACTATATGTATAATCCAGCAGTTGAATAAAGAAAATTCATAATTAAAAACTATAAAACGTATTTTATTTTGTAATATGGAAACTCAAGAAATAGATTAGATAATTAATGAATTCAAGGAGATAGCAATGACGCCACTCAGTATAAAATAAAATAAATCGTGACGTCACACGATTTTTAAAATCAATAGAACGTCAAAAGAATTTAAATACTGTCGTAAGAAAAGAAAAATAAGTGTCTATGCTGTCTGTTCAGTGTACTTTTTACTAAATAAATCTAAAACATATCAAAAAGAGAATATGGTTCTCATTCCTATTAAGTTTACTAAACTTATCACAAATAAAGTAACTTGTTTCTATTGGTTTACCATGTGGCCATGTCTATTTATTAACTAGTCTATATCTAGAGATCTAAAGGTTGTGCTTTCTTTCACTTTCTTTCCCTTTTTCTCTGTCTTCCAGAAGTTCTCGTCCAAAAAGATTTTCCTGTAATAAAACAAACAATACAATGTTATTTTTTTTGCATACGCGTTTATTTTCAGTCTGTGATTAAGGTTCTTATACTACTAAAGTGCCAATTCTACCAGGGTAGCAAACTTTTTAAGAGGTTGCTAAACTAATGCTATTCCTAAAGGAGTTCAGTTCAGTGCAGTGCGTTCCTGGTTTTGAGAGTAGGAGAGATTGAGCCTTCGGTATTTTGAATTAATTTCGAATTCTTGGCACTGGTCTATTGTCAAAACATAAGAAAAATATCTCAGACTCTTTATTTACATCTAATTTGTCAAATTTTGTACTAACATGTTTTTAGATGATCGTGCTCTGCCAAGTCAACAATTACTGAACCTGTATTTTTTTATGGTATAAGTCGGCCAATGAGCAGACTGATTACCTGATGGTGAGCAATCACCATCCGCAACACCAAAGGAGTTACGAGTGCGTTGTCGGCCTTTTGAGGATAGGTGGGAAGGGATAGGGGAAGGGGAGGGATTGGCCTCCGGTAACCTCACTCACACGGCGAAACACAACGCTGTGGTTATTCCACGACGGTTTTCTGTGAGGCCGTGGTATCACACCGCTCGAGCCCACCCATTCGTGCCGAAGCTTGGCTCTCCCACAATTAAATTGATGATAACAATGTAGGATGAATTACCTTTTTTCCATAACAATATCTACGACTCTCTTATTCAGCTCTTCCATGGAAGGTCGGGAGCCACCGTAATCCGATGGCAAATCTTCTTTATTTAGGTACTTGTATAGGGTATCCGATTTTGGCACATGAAAGTGGACCTGAAAACATACATTTTGATTTTAGTAAGTATACAAGGAAATGGCATCTTTTAAGTCCCCGGCCGCATTAGAACGGTTCTGCAGCAGTATAGAACAAGGAGCTGCACTTAGGGTTTTCCTGTAACTACATTAAATACAGTGAAATGTTACACAGTTAAAAACCTCCGTGTTTCTCGCCTAAGTGCGGCCAGGTAACCTTGCTGAAGAAAAAACATTAAATATGCAGTTTCTTTTTTGAGCAGGGAAAGTCCTCAAATGACTTTTATTGCCTAGGGTATGGTGAAAGAGAGTGAGAAACTCTTAATGACTAAAAACCGCCCTGTTCTTCTCCTTTTCTAGGCCGAAGCCGCGAAAACTTATTGAGCTTGACCCGCAACATTAAAAATGCTATAAGATTTAAACTTGAAGAAGATTTAATATACCGGTCTTGCGGGAAAGAATAATCTCATCTAACTATGATGTGAGTGTCTAGTGCGAACTTGCTATATGTCAGCGACATCGACACGTTTATGACGTTCTGCGCGCCGATTGGCCAGCCCCAAATGAAGCAACCAATCAAATGGCTTAAAGCGATAACGTTTCGATTGTGTGAACGTGAAGAAAACTCACACTAAGCACTTTAGTTTTACGATGGTTCTACGGAACGAAAAAGAAGATCAAATCAAGTGTTTAGGGCTGATTTTTCACTGGTTAGATAAAAGTTACCTGGAGAATAATTATGATGCCGTCGCGTCAAAATGTTTGTATGAGACAGTGACAGCAACAATGTTATTCCTCAGATAACATTTATCAGACTATCGAAAAATCAGCCCTTATTTTATTTCCATATAAGTTTTAACTTACCATATTTGTTACTTCTTGTTTTAGGAACGGTTTCATCATGCTGAACAGCTTGTCAATGAAAGGAGGTGCGTTAATAATGTGGATCTGCTTTAACCTGATTGGCATAGCATCCTGAAAAAGTAATAAAAGATTCACTCATTAAACAGCAATAAATTTTCTCCAAAAAATATTATATTTTTTGTCATTCTATAAAACGTTGCTGGCGAAACACGATCTTATTGTCTTGGGGATCATGTATGATCTTAAGTTTACAACTGTTAGCATTAGCGGTATTTGATTTAGAGATAAAAATTTATGCAATGTGTGTTGAAGTAACCATGGATTATTTGTCAGTCAAAATTATACGACATTTAATAAAGTTTTTATATTTTGGCTTATGCAGATCTTAAAAGGCATTGAAGCATTGTGTATCGCAAAGAACGTCGTGGTGGCAGTAAGGTGAAGTAGCTCGCTTCTTACGCATGAAGGTGCGGTTTAGAAACCTAGCGAGAACCAATGTGATTATTTCAGAGTTATATGTATGTACTTTCTATGATTATTTAGACACAACTGACATACGCTTGAGCAAGCGTGCTGATTAATGCTCAAACCTTCTCCGTGTGAGAACAGATTTTTGGTCAGCAGTGAAAACTTATAGGCTGATTATATTATCTGATCTTAAAAGAATTATTTCACTTGCCTCTTGGTACTTCGCAAGTTTCCGTGCCACAGACATATTAAACTTCGTGATGAATTTAAGTGAAATGTCTTTTGCATCCATTACGACGATGTCTTCTTCAGCCAGTTGATCGTTACTTAGCATCCACGCGTCACAAGTCATTATGAACATTCTAGCATCTTGGATGTAGTCGTACTGTTCAAGACCTGGGTCATTGAGCTGCCAAAGCCAGATGTTTCTGTTGCCTGATATTTCGTATTGCGCCACATTTCTGAAAAAATAGAGGAACAAATTTCATTTTGATATATGTATAGGCTAGGTACATCTAGAAAGTCGATGCCTTAAGAATATTTTATATCGGGATCCTTAGTTATATCTTACTTATTTATGACTTTGCACCAACAGTACGTAAGGGTAACTGACACCAAAAAGGGGGTTTTATTTTTATATCAAATAACTGGCGTATAAAAATTGGTCAATATCTTGCGGATTAGGTACTTTTTTTTACTGTTAACAAAATGGTCAGTTTTCGTTATAGGTATTTTTTATACGTAGATATAAACTGGGTAAAAGTTCCCGTTTTTTATATATCGTCTATTTGTTCTAAACTTGAGCCAAAAATGTACCGTATAAATAACATGATGCCTATTATGCGGAATTATGCCCTAAAAATGTTTGTGCCACATTTAATTAATAGTTTCTCAACGCTTCTGTGCTCACCCTTTTTAAACGAGAGTTCGTTAACGGAATCAGTTGCCTTGAAATTTTGTATTCGTTTTCGTATTTATAAGACTCATGATAAAATTGTGTCGAACAAAAATATTTCAAAGATTTTTGAAAAATAAATTAAAGCTAGCAAATTTTAGCTGAATTACTCTTAATCAGTAAGGTCATTCTGCTTAAAACAGGCAAGAATGTATGTTTAATTATTTTGTTGCTTTATTGCAATGACGATTTCCGTGAGTTGTGAGATTAAATATTTAATTTTAATAACGGCTAGTACTGTTGAGCTCAAAAAGAAATAAGTACAAAAAATTACTTGTAAAGACAGTGTTATTATGTAACTTCTGTCAAAGTAAGTATATTGCGTTCTGACACTGTTTATTGTTGATTTATACCGCCATATTAGAAAGTATTGTATTGACATTTTGAGTTATTTATTTGCCTCCTTGTTGCTTATTAAACACACAGCATAACATGATATTGTTATTCCATGTAAGAAGGCTTAAGTCTTGCAAAACACCCACACTCCACAGTTCCACACCCAATCTCAGATTGTACAATGTCTAAATGTCTATAACATCTCCGGCCTCATTACAAAACAAGGCTTTTCTTTAGTCTAGTTCTAAACCATTGAGCTTTTGTATGTCGAATTGAAGAATAAGATTCAAAATTCAAAACCTGACTCAATGGTTTAAACTTTGTGTTTGAGAAACCTGGAGAAACCCAGCATCAGTCAGTGTCAAATACATGGGGACATTTAAAACATTCAAAATTATAGAAAACCAACCCGGTGGTCAAGTTGTTGTCGTCCGACCAGCAGCAGGCCTCCGACACATGGGTAAGTGGAGGAACACCGGGTTGGTTTTTAGTCAGTAAGAGTCTGACAGTACCCTTCGCCCTTCCCCGAGGGCGATGGGTCACCATGAGGATTTTCCAACCCGAAACAAAAAAAAAAAATTGCCAACCCTGAATGTCCCTACATATTTGACACTGTCTGTACCGTAGTTGACCTGAGTATTGAAATGGGAACTCTAAAAGTTGGGAAGTCCATTAAATGGCCTTTATTCTAGCAACGAGGTAGTTCACAATCATATTTACAACAACAGTTACTTAGGTCATTTACTCAATTCCCAACTAATATTATTATATTCTTTTGTTTGTCAGTTTGTTCTCTTTATAAACATTTTCTTCATCTACACCTAATATCATTACTGACAAATGGACTACATTTTGGATGCATACATCAAGATCTTACTAACTTTTTTTTGTTTTAGGGCAGCAAACTAGCCGACCTTCGTCACCCGCGGCACCAGAGGAGTATAGTAAACGTTGCCGGTAGTTAAGATTTCGAAGGATCGGGGATTCGGAAGAAATGGAAGGAAGTGAAGATTTGGGTCTTTAGTAAGAGTGTAAGTGAGGTCACTCACAACTTAAGATAAATAAGATAATGTAGAAAGTGCCGAAAATTTATTTTTGGCACTTTCTATCTCATCATCATCTCATCCGTTTACATTCCTTCGCAAGGTAAAAAGGCTCCGATTATTTCATCGCCTAAGAATGATGCAGTTCCAAGATCCGAGAGGGCTATAATGTTCCGCGGCCCCGGCGCGGAAGAGGAGAAGTACTTAACGGGATTGTTGTAGACTGTAAGAGTCTAACACTGCTATTCCCCCTACTGAGAGCAGGAGAAGACATTAGACTAGTTTACCCTGTCTCAAACAAATTAGTTAATTAAGTGCGAAAGATACAAGCAGAGTCGTAGGTAAAAGTAAGTCACAAGACAATAAAATAACACTTCATATGTATCGCATTGTTCAAATTACAAACTTAAATATACATATAAATAGGTGCGGCTATTGCTCTCGGCGTTGAATAACAAAATACGTGGGTACAGACCATGATCTCACGGCAACTCACGCGTTCATTGATAGGTCATCGGCACGGAGAAACTCTTACGTATGTATCTACTGTACAACTTTTTGGCAACAAAATCATGTTCTTTGATGATAAATTGTTACAATCGAAACTGTTTTTAGCTACTTTCCTACAATGTTTTTAAAGATAAACAAGCTTCCGGCCGCAGATCAGCCATCTTTGTGTGAAAAAATAACAAACATATATCCATTCATTCTCACAGACTTTCACAAAGATAATAATTATAAGTAGGGTGATTTAAATAATGATTTTTAATCTGTAACTAGTTTACAAAGAAAACTTCTACACGATCAGAAGATGGAACGGAGGAGTTTTTAGTCAGTAAGAGTTTGACACTCCTTCCCGTATCACCCAGGGCGGGAGAATTCATTTGATGATTTTCCCCACACAACAAAAAAAACAAATCTGGAAATGACTCAGAGTGGATCGCATAACCTAATTGGCGATAGACCTCATAGACCATCTAATAGTCTTTTAATTGGACACAAAAACAAATCCCACCTAAATTGAAGAGAAGCTAAAGAAACACAAACAAAACAAATAAATTGACATCTAGATCTTCATTACCGAAAGAATAAAATGCTATTAAGTAGTGCTGAGATATTTTTTTTTTCTTTTAATTCTTAATGAGTTCATAACTCTTAAAGTAATCTATGAGTTATGATTAGTCGACTACGCAACGTCTCCGCGACGCGCACGCTAATCATGAATTAGAGCCCCATTGTAACTTGATACTAATTGAGAAAATCTAAATTAATTCACGTGCGTGTTTATATGTAGTATGTTAATATGTTTATATGATTAAAACTCACAAGGATCAACATCTATAAATAAGAAGTTAACCTACTTGTGATGTTCTGGAATTTGTGATACACCATGAATCAGCTACTAAAGAAAACTTCGGTTCCTTAAAGTGAAATTATAATACCGCTGCACTAGACTTTTTTTGTCCTGAGGTGTTAAATCCTGTCAGACTTTTACTGACTAAAAACCACCATGGTGTCCCGTCTCTCACGTGGGCATGAGGGTGCGGGAATCAAATTCATTCGCAGCCTAGGCCTTACCTCAAGATGCACAGGGAAGCGAGGTGTGAATCTCCCCCGTGACACAACGCGCGCAACCGTCTCGGACGCTGTACACTACTAACCTAATCCTTAGTTATTGTTTTCGAAATGAAATCAAGAATCAAAGGAATAGTTCCAGCGTTGCATGGTTAAGCGCAATAACGTAACGCAGTCCTGACCAGGAGCAAAAGAAGGAACAGGGTAGTTTTCAGTCAGTAACACTAGGACACTCCTTCTCGCTCAATCCATGGCGAGGGAACACCACTGATGATTTTCCCACAAAAAAAGAAATAGTGCAAGTCTTTGAGTAGACACTCAGTTTTATGAGGTAGGTACAAGTTTTATTGACTATAATCGATTTCATTGCGAATTCAAAGAAACATTTGGATAGAAATACCTTGTCCGACCTACGTCAGTAATTTTAATGCCTGTAATTAAAACATCTAGGTAGTTATCTACCTGTCTCGTCTTAATGTCCTACAGTTACTAAGGAAAAAGATCATACCTAATCTGTGATATATGTAAGTGTGGGAGAGCCATGCTTCGGCACGAATGGTTCGGCTCGACCGGACCAGTGATACCACGGCCTCACAGAAAACCGTAAAATAACCACAGCGTAGTGTTTCGCCGTGTGAGTGAGGTTACCAGAGGCCCAATCTTTCCCCTCCGCAAATCCCTCCTCTATCCCCAAATCTCCAAATCCCTAATCCCTAAAAGGTCGGCAACGCACTCGTAACTCCTCCGTTGCGGGTGTCCATGGACGGCGCTGATTGCTTACCATCAGGTAATGCGTCTGCTCGTTTGCCGACCTATAGCATAAAAAAATATGTTGTTCTAAGCAAACAATTAAATATATATTATACAACTACTTATACATCTATAAATATAACAAAGGTCGTGACTCCCATACTCCTCTATTTCTCCATTATAATTACACCTGATTGAACCATGAGGCCGTTCAATGAAAAATAGATATGTATGCTATGTTGCTACAATGTTATCTTTGTACATAAATGATCTATTTTTATTAAATACCTATAGTTAATAATTGTTATGACGTACATTCATAATTACAGTCAACTTCATAATAGACTGGGCATGTAGCATGTCTAGTCATTTTATGAGTCTACAGTGCAAGGTCGCTGTTTAATTAAGTGAAATTAAGATGGATTTTTAAAACTGTACTACTGCTTAACACGCGCAGCACCACCAATCATAGTCAGGTTTGTACATTGCGGTATAACAGTTATCAACGCAATTAGAAAAGGTACAGAATCCCGACAACGACCGTCGGGTAGTAGCCCATCAGACATAACACCCGTCTGGTCGGAAGATCGCCCCCCCCCTTTTCAATGGAGGACGAGGAGATTCATACCCTGTTCTCTTATTCCTCTAAAAATGATAAAATGAAGATGATGATTGGCACTAACACATTAAAAGTATCAGAGTTATAAATTTACCTGTCGCTTTAATTTCTGCAGAAAACAATACAATGGATTTCGTTCATGGTAGCCAGTCTGTCTAATTGGACTAGCTTTAAAGGTAGGAGATATAATACTCTCTGTTCTCAGAGAGATTCTGCTTTTTATGGCATAGGTCGGCGAACGAGACGAATTACCTGATGGTAAGCAATCGGCGCTGTGCATTGACACTTGTTATAAAAAAGGAGTACCTACAAGTGCGTTATTGGCCTTTTGTGGTTAGGGATTTAAAAAAGTTTTGGCATGAATTCACTTGTTATAGGTATAGCGAAACTAGCCAAACGCCAAACCAAGCCTAGTCAATATCTAAATTAGATTTTGAGATTCTTCTTCAATCTTAGAATAATAAAGTCGCTTCCTATCAACCAATCTGGAAGCCATTGGGGGATGTGGAATGACTAATGAGCAAGAGAATAGACCTTATACTTAAATAATAATCGAAAAAATTACTTATCCTAAATTCAATACCGCAAAATAGATAATCCAATAACTTCAGAACTACGGCATGATTACCACAGTTTCTGGACATCTTAGGATATCCTAAGTTGCAAAGTCACATTCACTTCAAAGACACTTACGCAATTTTCATAGCCTTTTGCATAGCCGGTGACAGCGGATCTCTGTGGTTTACTAACTCGGGGGCGCTGTCTCTGACCTTGAAGAACAGCTCGATGGTCACCTTGGTTTTCTCCACGTCATAGTAGCAGCTGTGGAGGAATCGCAGTAGAAGACGGTTATCTGAAAATGATAGGAAGATTCTATTAAATTGATTGCACGATGCGGGCAGTGGTTGGGCAACTCCTGCGCAACGTGTAGCGGGGATTCTTGCACAGAACTGTTATTTGTCTGTCCGTCGCGCAATCAACTCAGCTCACAATTATGAGTCCCAAGAGTGGCTTGAAACTAGTAGAGATATCTCGCCAAATCATAACGTTAGTAACCATTTAATCATAATATGTAGGTACAATACAAAAATTCCTTAATACGTATATAGGTACTACTTGGCTTCACAAGTACCTATGCCTGACAGACACCTGAAGTTACACAATCCCACGGTACAAATGTAAGCTCCACTGATCACAAAACATCGCAGACGTTTCCGTAAAACTTGGAATGCAAAACAATGTACCTACCTACATGGGCCTTTTAAATCGTGGAGTTCTCAAACCGGTCGTATTTGAATTTTTCCATCGTTTAATAATCATTATACTTAGGTTACAATAGATTTAATCATAAAAACGTGTCAGTTATGTATCTAAATTTGTGTAGACTATTTTTCGGCGATGCATCGAATTTAGAAGATCATAAATTAAAAGGAATATTTACAAATAAACTAGTCAAATTCAATACTTTTTTTTAATTGTCAAAAATTTCACGAATGATGTACTATATTTTTTTTTTTATTTTTTTTTATCTATTCTTTATAACTACAATCTGTCTCCTTTGTGGGACATTCAGCAGCATGTTGGTTGGTGCTATTGCTGGCGCGGTCGTTATGTGACCTTTGTCACATCCTCGTTGTTTAGACAGTAACTATGTTTACTGTGATAGGATTAAATCTTGAGGTATTTTACGCTTTAAACGTCGCGCTTTGTTGTCGTCTGCCATTAGTAGTCGGGCCAGAATATTTGGATGTCGTTCGATGCGCTCTTTATAAGTTTTGGTATGGCGTACAATTTCCTGTTTCACTGTGGGTAGGCGTAGGTCACGGTGTAATAATTCGTTTGGTACGAACCAGGGAGCATTGGTTATCATGCGGAGTGTTTTATTTTGAAATCTTTGTATGATTTCAATGTTTGAATGGGATGCAGTACCCCACAATTGGATTCCATAAGTCCAAACGGGCTTAAGTATTGCCTTGTACAGAAGTATTTTGTTTTCGAGGGATAGTTGGGACTTTCTTCCGATGAGCCAGTAAAGTTTTCTCGTTTGGATTCCAAGTTGCTTTCTCTTAGTGAAAATATGTTTTTGCCAGGTGAGCCTTTTGTCTAAGTGCAATCCGAGGTATCGCACATTATCTGCCTGTGGCACTGCAATGTTGTTTAATGTGACTGGCGGACAAGATTCTCTTCTTAAAGTGAATGTTACATTGACTGATTTTGTTTCATTTGCTTTTATCCGCCATTTTTTGAGCCAGTCGGATAGGCTATTTAGCCCTTTCTGGAGTATTTGTGAGGCTATTTTTGGGTCGCTATGTGTAGCTAGTATAGCGGTATCGTCAGCAAAGGTTCCAGTGATTAAGGATTCTGATATCGGCAGATCCGCTGTGAAGAGTAAGTAGAGTATGGGGCCCAGAACGCTACCCTGAGGGACACCTGCTTTTATAGGGCAGAGATCAGACAGTGCTTCCCCTTGTTGTACTATAAAATGACGCTGCTGGAGAAATGATTTTAATATTCCGTAAAGGTGATTTGGTAGGGCATTTTTCATTTTGAATAACAATCCCTCATGCCACACGCGATCAAACGCCTGAGATATGTCCAAGAATGCACTGGTACAGTAAGATTTACTTTCGAGTGAATCCATGATATGTTTTGTTAGTCTGTGCCCTTGATCGATGGTAGAATGTTTACTGCGAAATCCAAACTGATGATCTGGAATTAGCTCTTTCTCTCTCAGTATAGGCAAGATTCGCTGCAGTAGTAGAGACTCATATATCTTGGATGGAATAGGTAACAGACTTATGGGCCTATACGATTTCGCTTCTTCAGGTTGTTTTTCTGGTTTCAACAGCATGATAATTTGTGCGACCTTCCACTCTAGAGGAAAGAATTGCAGTCTGGTCATGGCATTAAATAGTGACGTAAGGAAGGTTATGCCAGATTCAGGTAGTTCTTGTAATAGACGGTTTGTAATAAGGTCGTATCCTGGAGCCTTTTTTGGGTCCGATTTTTTTATAATTCGGGCAACTGCTGTTTTTGTAAATTTAAATTTAAGAGGCACTTCCTGTGTATCCTCTGGAATGTTTAAGCAGTTAGTAATTTCTGCTGCATCTTCTGGTGAGCCGTCGTATGGATGAGGAGTGAAGACATTTGAAAGGTGTTCTGAGAAGGTTCTGGCTTTCTCTTGGTCAGTCCGTGCCCAGGTACCATCAGATTTTCTTATAGGAGGAGCGACATTGATGGGCCGCTTCAGTCTTCTGGTGGCTTTCCATAAAGAGTAATCCGAGAAAATTTCACGAATGATGTACTATATTTTTTATGATAACTAATTTTCACGACATGTTTTCTTGCGTCAAATGTTAAGGTACTTATTTCTTTTAATGTAGCTAGAAAAGTATTAAAAAGCACGAACGACGAAAGAAAAAAATAAAATTAATCAACAAAATTATTGTTATTTTTAGATATATTTTAATTTACGCGTAGGTAATAGATTTGTTTTTGGAAATCATCGTAATATCGGGATTAAAAAGTCACCCTACTCCACCCTACACCATCACTCCGTAATCAAAGTAAGTTTTCCAATACTGAAACAATTTTTCAAATCCGTCCAGTAATTTCGGAGTTACCTAAGTCAATACAAACAAATTATGAATTCTGTCGTTTCGTATATATAGACAAGTAACCGTGTATTTTGTCTTAAAAACTTGATATTCCTACCCACGCAGGTTATAGAACAGGAAATTATATTAATCATGGTTTTTATTGACGTCTAGGCCATGTTTAGGCGGAAACTTTTAAGACTGGCGAGTATCAAGCGTCTCTGATTCCAAATTTAAATTGTGGAACTTTATCGTTCTAAATGTATTTGAATATTTTATTTTTTGACATTAGCATGTCATTTAATGTTAATTCTTATGACAATGATAACGTTATGAAGTACTTATTGTAGCGAAGCATTATTTTTTTATTTCATTTAGAAGTGTTTCTTTGCCATAATAGAAGTAAACACAGCTCTTGCAAGACCAAAACCTTCTAAATAACGAACGCTTCGGAATTGAATGGCACGATTCCCAATTTAGATTTTGTACTTTAATAAAACAGAAATTAAGTTCAAATTTCAATGTATCTTAGTAGCAATAGTTGTCGAGTTGGTATATCAGTAACTATGCGGACTTAATTTGTGCTTTAAACATATTGAGGAAAGGTTGAAATTAGAATGTAGACAATGGCTATTATGGACGAGTTGGTGTACCAGTTATACAGGCAAGTAACAACAGCTTCCCATTCATTGTACGCGAATCGTTGCTCGTTGAATGGCCTATATCGGGTGGCAATTATTCTTTGTCCGAGTCTGTCGAATCAATACTAAGGCCTAACAAATGTTTCTCATACTTAGTACAAACAGCCACACTAGCTACCCCAACCTTTTCAAGGTATTTTTATCTTTATGTCTTTTGCTTAAAGTCGAAAATTTATTGGGGGAATAAGACGTTTTCGGATATTCTGATGTGCTGGGCAAACACTTTTCTTTCGCTGAATATTTGATAACCTATTTTTTTAGGGTCATCGGCATCGTCACGAACAAGTTGGAAGGTCCGAAATAGATAACCGGTTTTAAATTAGGTGGCTATTAAAAAAACGACTTTATGATGAGTGGTTAAAGTTTTAATTATTGTATTTTCGAAGATCCGTACAAATAATTTGAAATGCTGTAAAATGAGAACAAAAAGTTGTAGGTTAGTACCTACAATGTACTGGATATTTTATTTGTTTATATCCGGGATTGATATTAAGAATTATTAAATTGATGACAAGTTTCATTCAATCACACCTTTCAATCACACCTTTATTTTGTAAGAACTATGTTGATGGGGGAGGGGGTATGATGTAGGCATGTAGGACAATATTCAGAAGACTTTCCTTTTTTAATTCTTGGGATTTTTCCATCATGGATGTGGGGAAAATCATCAAGTTACTTCTACCACCCTGGGTGGGGCGAGAGGGAGTGTCAGACTCTTACTGACTAAAAACAACCCTGTTTTTAGTCTGGGTCAGGGTGCGGTACATTTTTGCGCTTGCTTTCTCAACCCAGGCTAAATAACATTAGCCTATGTCATATATAATCTCCTCATTATCCTACCTAACAATAAAACATGACATTGACAGGCCTTATTTACGGAAAAGGAGCCCGTCGTGCGGCATATCATGCTAGCATATATTGCTCGTAATGTTCCTATTTTTGCATTTGCGCGGTCGATGACGCGGCCCGATGCTGCAATGTACGACGAACGAACGACGCGCGAAATGCAGCGCGACGCGGCGCTGCGCCTCGAATGTTTCGTAGGTAATTCCGGGCTAAGTGTATAGGAATCTTGCCTAAGCACAGTGTAATTAAGTGACATAAAAGGTTGTACGAAATAATATACCTAATTATGAAAGACACTTAAATCCTTAAAATTACGCAACTGATTTTGATGCGGTATTTTTAATAGACAGATTAGTAGAAGCAGGTGGTTGGTATGTATAAAACCATCCATTAAATAAAGAAGATATTAGTATCAACATTGCATCCCTGCGAAATGGAGGCGGGTCACTAGCACGGAGTAAGAACAAGTGATAAATAAATTTGCACCGAAAACTAACTTAGTTAGGTAACTGACCATTAGATGGCGCAGAATTAAAGAAGAAGTATTGACATTTTATTCTTACCTACATCCTTTGGCAAGTGGGGCTGACTGTCTATCCAATTTCGCAATTGGTTGATTTTCTTTTGAACTTCTTCTGAAACGTTTTTATCCATATCGTCGCCTTGTATTCCACCTGGAAAATACACAAAGGTAATGATTAGTACATTCACTTAAATTTGAACTTTAATTTCTTTTATATTAAGGTCCAAAAAATATTCTAAACATAAGTAAATCGACTGCCCGATACGGCTTTTGTCTGCTCTCTGCTCTCAGACTGAGATAGTGACGAAACTATGACGTCATTGGTATTCGGTCATTCATTTTCTCAATGTATATGAAGTTTGTAGTACCTATGTATGGACAGATTTTAGTTCAAGTTCTTATGTAAGCATCACGCTTTTCTATATCCAAAGGGATCAGTAAAGTGTGTATTATCCAATGTACTTAGATGTATATCATCAGTTTCGTTGTTAGCCTCGATTTGTTTATAGGGATTATAATATTAAGCACGATTCCATATTACTTATATTCCACGACATATCATAAGGTGAGCTTGTGGTGCTGGAAAGGGAAATATTATGTGCTTTTACTGAGAATTTTTTGAATAACTGAAAATCACTTTGAATTTAATTTGAGTAAGCATGTAATATACCTAGGTGAAACATTCACATAACACATGAGGTTCCTTCGTGTTTCACAGTTTTTAGCAGTAAGCCGCTAAGTATATTCCAGATACATTAAAATTTGGAATGTAATAAGTGGTAAGATGGCTATTAATCCCTTACAAAATTATCGTTAGAACTTAATTAATAAAAAAATCCCACAGCGCGACTATTTAGGTATGTGTGTGTGTTGTAGTAGCGATAATCTCAAAAACCACTTAACCAATTTTGTTGCACTTTTCAAAATGTTTTCAAATAAGTTGGTGTAAGCTAACAAAATAAATATAAATAAGAATCTATGTCTGTTTATCAGCCTCTTGATGAAGATATATTTTTCTAACATTAATCTTTATTTAACACTAAGGTATTAATTGAGTTGGTCCATTGTTTTGTTTTTTAGACGATGAATTCAAGGTAGGAATCGTTGAATAAATAAACAAAGATCATAAATTCTTTAGTTTTTTTTTTGTTCACTATGACGTGCCATTCGAGTCTCGTAATCTCGCTATTAAATTTATCTCTTTATTAGTGAGGTGAAGAAATCATTCCAGTGTGGGAGAGCCATGCTTCGGCACGAATGGGTCGGCTCGACTGGAGTGATACCACGGCCTCACAGAATACCGGCGTGAAACAACCCACAGCGTTGTGTTTCGCCGTGTGAGTGAGGTTACCGGAGGCCCAATCCCTCCCCTTCCCCTATCCCTTCCCAATCCTTATATCCGCAACCCCTATCCTCAAAAGGCCGGCAACGCACTTGTAACTCCTTTGGTGTTGCGGGTGTCCATGGGCGGCGCCGACTGCTTACCATCAGGTAATCCGTCTGCTCGTTTGCCGACTTATCCCACATTGGTACCTACTTGCTAGGTTTCGAACCCACACTCTCATGCATGGGAAGCGGGCTCCTTAACCTCCGGGCCACCACGACATCTTTGTTTGTTGCAGACGTGTTTTACTTGATCCGGTTTGATAAGGCAGGTATTAAATTTACAAAATAAGTCATAAATAATATCATTACGATAGATTTGAGTTACGATTTTTATGTGAATCATAAAAAAGTCTTTTACGAAGAGATACCATTACACAATACGTATTTATTTAATGAAGGACCTATCTACTTATGTTAATGTCAAGGTAACTCGACTAGTTTCGGAGCCATACCTGGAGCGTATAATCCAAAGTAGTACTGCGTTACAAACGACGCAACAGACGTCGCAAAGTGAACCACTGAATGCAAATCTTAACCAATAAAAACTATTCTAAACCCAAAATTAATGAGGAACAATAGTTGTATGTTACTCTTTCACGAAAAAACTGAACGGATTTACATTAAATTTCTTACAAATATGGATGTAGTCTGGAATAAAATAGGAGGTAATTTTTACAAGGGCCTATATGATAAGCTTGAATTGCCTTATTCTGAGCAAAGGCGTCTTTTCATACAGAGAAGGTCTCACCACGCTTGCTTAAGGGAGATTGGCGATTACAAACTTATAATCAGAAATTATAAAGTCCAGATTTCCTCACGACACGATGTTATCCTTGACCCTAAGTCTGTGGTGTCTAAATAAATAAACTAAGAAAGTACATATAACTCGGAAAACGTCACATGCCGTTCGAACCCGCCTCCTCATGCATGATAAGCGAGCGCTTTAACCTTCGGGCCTCGGGCGACAAATACGGTTATGTACACCTAAATGACTTTTTACTGGACAAATGGATGCTTTATAAGTATATTTTTCCTGTATTTTATAACAAAGCAACTAAATGTTTAGTACTTATGAAATCCTCGATAGTAATTTTCCGTAAACGTGAATTTAATTTAATCTCAGATTATGCATAAATAGGTACATGATTTGTAATAGCTATAATATTTTTTTTATGTAATGGGGCGACTAACTATCTTTCTGTATACCAGCAAAACCAGATGATTTACGATTGCTTTCCCTGTCTTTTAGGGATTACGGTTTCAGAGATCAAGGGATTAGGGAGGTAGGAGAAGGATGGGGCCTCCGGTCACCTCACTCACATGGCGAAACAACGCTGTGATTGTTTCATACCGGTTTTGACTGAGGCCGTGGTGTATCAATTCGGTCGAGCCGAAGCATTACTCTCCCACACTAATACTATCGTCAATTTAAATATTAAGTAAATTAAGATTAAGGGATTAATTATAAAGTATTTTGAATTGCCAATACCCATCACACAGTCGTCTAAAAAGAGCCTTGAGCAAGCACGTCGACCATTTTCTTGGCCATGTGACAAGAGTCATTACGATTTGACCAACAGCTGCTCAATTACAAATTGCTTTTATGGTTAAGTACACAGCAACGTGTTATAAGAAAAGTTTGATTTAAGAGTATCTATTATTTATACTTAGCTAATTATATGTTAAATATGTTGTGTTCTTGCTTATTGTTTTGAGAAGGTATCGTCAAAGCAGCGAAGTGCTTTGCCGTGCTTTCGCCGTGTGTGGGCGAAAGTGAGAGTCAGACACAAAATCACCCCTTTCCATCTAGTTCTTTTACATTATTACGCTTACACACTGCACACTGCAATCCTGCTAATAGTGTTCTTGATTATAATTCAAAAAGCAAAACTACCTAATCGTATTTAAACCAACACATTGAGCAGAATACCTATGTCATATATTATGTCCTTGTGTAAAGCTACCGTTCACATTAGCGGTTAGTGAATGCATTAGGAAATTAAGAGAATTGTCGTTAAGATAGATAATGGAAATATTAGTATATATACCTACACGATAGTAAGTATGTAAGTATTCTATTATTCAAATTATTCGCCCTATTAAATGTGCAGCCCTTGTGAAGGGAACTCCCGCGGTATAAAGGTAATATACTCATGTTGCAACGATTAAAAAACATGGATAAAACCGCAGAAAGAAAGGTTATGTAATACTAATTACAGTAGCTCACGAACGAATTCACGACATCTGCATTTAACAAAATTAAGTTAACTGAACTGCACCAGGGGAACTTCAATTAAAACATCAAATTTAATTAAGAAAGCAATACAAATGGCATTGACATCTCATGTCGAATAAGTGTAGTGTGCCAGTAAGTGCCTATTGTTGAGCAAAAGCGTCTGATCTCACGGAGAAGGCATTCATCAGAGAAAAGGACGCCACGCTGACTTTCTTCAGTGTACCTATATATTAGCGATATCCAAAGGATATTCAAAAATAAACATACTCGAGAAGCAGCACATTAACCTTCGTCGGACCACCGGAAAATTAATACTATAACAAAAAATGATTCCTCAAGAGAAATCCTTATAATCATCCTTGTAGTATAAAGTTACATAACGTAGTAGTTATATCATCTTTTGCAATTGTCAGAACAATTAAGTATAGACAGGAGCAGAGACCGAGCTAAATTGACGCAGTCATTGTGCTGGGAAACTATAATGGGTCAATGTTATAATAGGGCAAAGAGCCAAGGATTATTCACATACCTTTAGTAGGCCAAGTTCCTACTAACCAGGCGTTATCTTGACCTTTTCCGATAGATATTTTAGATTTCTAAAGAAGAATAAAAATTGAGTTTTAAACGATTACATTACATTTTTTTTCAGGGGAAATCATTTTTATGCCTTTTCCGCCCTAAGTTTGGCAAGAGCGAGTGTCAGAGTCTTACTGACTCTGACACCACCTCGTTCCATCCGAATCGGGACGCGGTTAATCATTACACTTCATCCACATTACAATTGACTATGTGTCATTATCAGTCAGTAAGAGTGTGACACTCCCGCCCCACCCTGGACCGGGGAAGTTATTTGACGATTTTCCCCATCACAAACAAAAAAACAAAAAAAAAACTATGGAATGTTAAGCAATCGGCAACACCCATGGCAACAACAAAGGAGTTATGAATGCGTTGCCGACCGTTTGGGGACTATGTTTTCGGATATTTAAGGAATGGGGAGAGATGGGGAAAAGGGAAAGATTGGGCCTTAGGTAGGCTAACCTCACCTACACAGCGAAAAGCAACGCTGTGGTTTTCTAAGGCCGTGGTCTAAATTTGGTCGAGCCGACCCACACTTAAAAGATTCCATAAGACTCCTTAATCAAGTGCATACACGAGTATGTACTACATATTTTTATCAGATTACGCAATATCTTATCTTTTTATAGGTAAATAAAGTTGTGTTTTTCAACACAATTTTTCCATTGATAAAACATCGGGTTTCGGCAATCAATAGATATTAGATTGGTTATTGATTAAACAACAAAATTATCTGTCCTGCTGCACGGTAACTATCTTTTTGTAATGGATCTTTTTTTCGAGTGACTAGCGGTTAATGTTTTGTACAAATGGCAAGCATTTATGATCTTGAATTTGATTAGAATAGGAGAAATTCTTAGCTCATTTAACTAAAACTCAGGACCCGGCCTGGAGCAGGGAAAGGAAAGGGGTCGTTTTAAGTTAGTAAAACAAAAATGATGAAATCTAAAGAAATACAAGTTGTGTTGGTTCTTATATGATCTGAAAGTTATTTTATTTAGCAGTAGTTGTCATCGCTGATATGATAATGATGAAGTTTCGTCCTAAAGTTGAGTTTATTTGCAGGCATTGTCTTCCACAGAATTAAAGGCTAAGAAAAAATGGCGTTTTTCTACAGTAGCGCCAATCGTGCCAAATTCACTAATGTGCTGGCTGGATGACCATGAGAACTCATTTTATTGTTTTTTTTTTTAGTATTGAAAAAACAGTTTTTTAATTTATGCATGCTTCAAACTCGTGACTGGCTTTGGCTGACTCGTGACTAAATAAAAAGGTAATCTAATATTGTTCATATTAATGTCGTTAGTAAAACACAACTTTGATAATTACTATAGTTTAAATTGCAGATAAAATTTATTGACACTTGTTGACTGTGAAAGTACAAGAACTACACAGCTATTTTATGCCAGAATCTAGAAAAAAATATTTTTTAAACTTTTCAAGAACATACCTAACATAATAAGGCGAGGTGGGCCATATGTTAAGCCCCCGAATTTCCTGCATGAGAATGAAAGATGACCTAGACCTAGAGTAAGTCGGCACGAATAGACCTAATGACTGCCCAGAGTCAAATTTTCTCTCCCAGAATTGTGAATAAAAAGATTGTATCCTTCTTTTCATATATGTATTATCAGTTGTATATTATGTTATGTATGTTTCTGCCACTAAGCCACAGTTTTTATAATCTCAAATTCATTACATTTCCTGCTGTACCTAGTTACTGTACACTAACATGAGAATAAATGTTATCTGTCATACATACGTACCTAGTCGTAATTGACGTACTTATGTTGTTTAGTTCCGTATGTACGAACTCGTTTGAAGGATATGGGTTGTTAACTGTCGCATAGTCAGGCTAAACGTTAAATCTTTTATAGTTCTGCCATTACATAACATGCGACTACTCTTTGAGATTACGAGTTGCTGAGATTTGTTAGAAGACTCGTGTAATAGGGGCTTTTTGAGAGGGAAATATCTGTAAATGTTTTGGGGAGATTGTTGACATCACTTGGGAAAGACTGGAGGAACCAGGGGTATTATCAGACTCTTACTGACTAAAACCATTCTGCAACCCTGACTGGACATCGGCCCTAGTGAGTGGTCGGGCGACGAGTTACCCTCGTTCGCCGACCGCAGATCGCTTGCGCTGGCCGCAGATCGTCGCGCGATCTCAGATGCCTTCACGCGCTCCCCTTACTACTTTGCGAGCATGAC
Source organism: Spodoptera exigua (assembly GCA_902829305.4). NCBI lineage: Eukaryota > Metazoa > Arthropoda > Insecta > Lepidoptera > Noctuidae > Spodoptera > Spodoptera exigua. The sequence goes on along the minus strand of LR824616.2, from coordinate 5,478,575 downwards.
TGCTTAGCAAAAAGAATAGACGGCTCTCCAGTTCCTCTCTCTTCGCACCATGGCCTACCCCAAAGCTGAGCAAATGGTCGTCTTTGTCGAATGCTTCCCTGAGGACACAGCGGTAATCTGCCCAAGTATACCGAGACTGTATGCTCAACCGTGTCTTCTGCGTACTAGGTATAACAAGGGGTGAGCCGTATACCAGTTACAATTGCCAGACTCCGTAGCTATTGTTACTGAGATATTACAACCTTGTACGATTTGAAAACTAAATCATACTGAACTGAAGCAAGCCTGTTGTTAAATGTCGAGTATCATAGCTAGGTTCCCAAACCCCTAAATGTTATACAGGAATTTTTTTCGCACCAGCCTCGCGAATTGAACCAAAAGATCCCTTTTTTGACGAGGGAATCTCATACGGTCGTCCCCGCGAAGACACTCGACGAAGTAAACAGTCACAGAACGCACAGACATTACCTACGTAATACTTTTCAGAAACGTCTGCCATTTATATATAGTGGAAATATAGGTGAATAATTTCTATGAATTTATATTTTTACTCAGTATTATAGCATCACGCGTGTTTTATTCTTGGAACTAATCTAAGGTGTGTGTGTTACAGCACCCACACCCACTTAGCGATATTTATGTGATAAATAGTTAGTTCTATGGAGCAAACCTGTTACATATTATATTCCGGATGTTAGACCAAAGATTTTATAATTGAAATTTGAAGATTTATATTCACGAATGGGTCGGCTCGAAAACGGTGCAATACCACGGTCTCATAGAAACAAACGAGCATTTTTTTTTTGTTTGTGGAATATAATCAAATGACTTCTAGAGCTGGCGAGAGGAAGTGTCAGACTCTTACTGACTAAAACCTCCCGTTCCTTCTCCTGCTTTAGGCTGATGCCGCGGTGCCTCATAATTGCACTGACCCCGCAACCCCGGCTGAACATCAGTGAACATCAGCCGTAAAGGGCCTCGTCTGTGATTGTCTATTGGCTCTTTGAGGCGACGTGCATTGTGTATCGCAAAGAACTTCGTAGTGGCTCGAAGCTTAAAGAGCCCGCTTCTCATACGTGAGGAGGTGGGTTCGAAAACTAGTAAATACCAATGTAACTTTTTCAGAATCACGTGCACTTTCTTAGTTTATTTTGAACCCACGGAAAGGAAGGTGATGGAGAGCATTGTAGGTAACCTAGACTTATAATTTTTGTTATAATCACTTTTTGTCTGCATTAGATATACAGAATGGTAAGTCACCAATACTTTACCAAGATTATATAGAATGTCAATGATTATGACTGCACAGTTGGTTGAGGAACCTGCTGTTGGGCAAGACGTGGTACAGAAAAACTCTCTGTGTGATCTATATATTGTTGTTCCGGGTTGGGTGTGATGTGTATGTGAAATTGTATGTTTGTAAACGCACCCACGACACAGGAAATAATCCTATAAGTATTATAGTGTAGTGCAATGTCTTAGTAAAAATGAAAAAATATAAATTATATAATAGAGAACTTATTGTAGAGAATTTATTGTCGAGTCGAGTATTGTGCATTCAATTTAAGAAAAAGTAAAAAAAGCAACTTTTAGTTAGAAAAGGAACTACACTACGTTTAAATATCTAATCAATTAATAACCATTCATAAGTAAACAAACAACAAAATTATTTCTAGGAAACTATAGATAACATTACTAATCATGATTTTACGAATATCCGTATAAAAAATCGTAGCAATTTTTTTTACATGGTACAGTTAAATAAACATTATTTTTTACCTGTTCAAGTTTCAAAGTTGGTGTATAGACAGTTGGCCAATCGTGAGTCATTGCAAAATTTTGATAAGGAATCAAATGAAGCACCTAGGTGTCATTCCCATGGAATTTTATCAGTGCCAGTGATAGTACGTATTTTAACAGTTTGTTTATCAGATTGGTTCTCAAACCTTTTTAACAGCGGAACCCCTTCGAAATTTTAAATTATTGACGGGCGAAACAGGTTTAAATTTAAATAATAGGCACTAATTTCAAAGCATAACAAAAGGAAAAAATCTCTTATGGGTTATGTACCCATAAGAGATTTTTTGTTTCTAATTGTTCTTCAAGCAGTTCATATTCAACGAAAGTATTCTAGAGTACAGTAAAGGCTTCGCAGAGTCCAGTGGCTCCGGTCAACACACGTCGAGTATGGCTGCATTAACTGACTATCTAAATTCATTAATCTACAGCGCACCATCTTCCAAATAGTGACGTTTGGCAAAAAAATACTAGAGTACCTATTTATTTAATTCGTTAGTCATTCTGTTCTTTGTATTTTTTTTACTCAAAAATAAGATTCCAATCAAGTGGGTTTATTGTATCTCGTTTTTTACAGTACCTACCTGTTTCATATCTATATGTATAAGATAACCCCAGTAAGTAATTAATAAAAGTAGGTACTTGTTCATTACCTTAGACATTTCAAAAAAGAAAAAACAATTGCAGATAAAAAAGGTTAAGAGAGAAAACAACTACACGGAACACCCACAACACATTCCTGGGCCTGCAACCAGAAACAACATTCCGTGAGCGCCTCAAAGAGCCATCAGATCACAATACCTGACAACCCGTGGTTGCGGGTACGATCGCAATAATGTACCATGACCTGATTTGGGGAAGGAGAAGGATTTTGGTAGTTTTAAGTCAGTAAAAGTCTGACACTCCTTCTCGCAAGTTATTTGATGTTTGAGCGTTTTCTCCCAACACGAAATCATTAGTGAATCATTTTTTTTTCTTAGTGTATGTAACTGTTCTAACAAAAAGAAACATTTTAAATGCAGTCATCCAGCATAAAAACGTTGACGTGTAAACCGTTTTGTAGCTTATTTGGTAAATAAACATTACTTATCTGTGTTATCTTTTAAAGTACTTAGGTTGGTATCAACGGATTTTGTCAAATCCAACGGAAACAAGTTGTGACATACCTACTATCTCTGTTGGATAGGTGACTAATAAACACCTGAACAATCCAATTCTAAAAATAGATATTACGGTAAGATCTTGATAGGCTTAATTCTGTTTTTTTACACGGAAATTGAAGGGAAGCAGGCGAGAGCAATTTTTGTTAATCATGTTATGAATGTCATGTAATATTTGGCCAGCATAGTGACAAAGAAACCTAATTTCACAAGCGTCTGTAATGTTGTATGGAATTGGTCGAATCTAGATGTCGCTCAAAACTCAACAGAGTTGGTTATTCTTCGCTGGGCAGAAATATAAACAAAATAATGCTTTTTTTGCTATAGGTCGGCAAACGAGCAGATGAATTACCCGGTGGTAAGCAATTCTGGGCCGCCCATTTGCACTCATAATACGAACGAGTTAGGTACAGGTTACTTAGATACAAGTGCGTTGCCGGCCTCTTGTGGGTTATTAGGGATTTCAGGATAGGGGATTTAAAGGTTGAGGGTGGGAGGAGGAAGGATTGAGCCGCGGGTAACATCACTCACATGGTGACGTGAAACACACAGTGGTGTTCACGCCGGTTTTCAAAGAGGTCGTGGTATTACCTACTCTAATCAAGGCTGCCCATTTGTGCCGAAGCATGGCTCACCCACACTTACTTTTTCATTTTAACATTTTAATTTCATAATTGTCATTATTTCTCCCGTTATCCTTGCCTAAATAGAAATGTAATGTTTCGAACCATGCAGGAAATATGATAACATATACATAATCGTAAGTTCCTACGTTGCTTTGCTATATGCTATAGATATACTTTTAGTTTGTATGAGGATAATAATATCAGCAGAATTTTACATGAAACGGTGCAGGCGCTAATGACAATCATGTTTATGATGTAAATCATTATTTTAAGTTAATATGCTTATATCTCAGACGCTTAGTTATGTTGAATAAACAAGAAGCAATAGCTGCCTATAATATTGCTGATTAAAATCGCCAATCTGCCTGCAGGAAGCGAGGTGATTAATGCTCAAACCATCACCGTGTGAGAAAAGGTCTTTGCTCAGCAGTTCGAATTTATAGACCGATAATGATGATGATGATGCTACTGTTAAAGTTGTAGTGCCTACTTTATCTATACTTTTAAAATTACTTTAACGTAAAAATAATCGTTTTTGATTTGGTTTTAAAATAAAAATTAGTTTTTTTCGACATAAAGCTAAAAATTACGGAGGTAAAAAATACAGGCAACAATAAAAATGCGTTACAAATTATCCGTTTAGAAAATATCACCTTCACATTTAGATAGATTAGGATTGCAAAATAAATTATGCGATCTTACGTAAAAAAGTAAATATTGAATACTCAATAATCGAAGGTAGAGGATGAATACTAATATTATAAATGCGAAAGTTATTCTGTCTTCTTTTCTTCTTCTTTTCTTCACGCCTAAACTATTGAACCGATTTCTGTGAAATGTGGTACAGACATACTTTGGAACTCAAGAAAGAACATAGGATAGTTTTTATACCAAAATCTGCAGAAAGTCAGTATTCCACGCGAACGGAGTCGCGGGCAAAAGCTATTAACAGAATATAAGGATTGTGTACATGACATAAATGATATTGAAAGAGTCTGATCGAGATGACGTCTGATAGCGGAGAATCGAAGAAGAGAATATAACTTTACGTCAAAAACCTTACAAAGCCGTACAAAAGCTGATACCTACTCAATTTCCCCACTATTTAATGAATGTTATTATACATATAAACCTTACCCTTAAATCACTCTGTCTATTAAATAAAACCTAATCAAAATGCGTTGCGTAGTTTTGAGGATTTAAACATACCTCTTACCTCATAGATCTTATTTTTACACGACTGCCCAAAAAAATATTGTTGTTTTCAGGATTCATGTGCGTATGTATTATGTATGTGAGTTTCTTTATTCCACTGTTATACAATATGTACAGTGATTCTTGACTCTAAAAGGTAATTCTCACAGACATTTTAATTGTCATCTTGCTTGTTTTCTTTTTCTCTCTCATTTGCGTTATTTCTTTATTCAATATTTACTTTAAAATTTAAAAACATGGACTGACAGTAGGAGTTTTATATAACGCGGTTGTTTGACAATAGTTTCCACCCGTGTGCACCTGATTCTTCTTATGAAAACAGTCGATATGTTATGTAAATATGAACCTACGTGCAATGATTACACAATTCATTTTACAGAAAATATTTTCTACAGAACCGGATTAGGTATTTTTCCTTTTAATTCAGATACATCAACATATTCAGTTATTCACTTTTTTTCGTATTACTTTGCAAAAGTTTCAACTATAGTGGTTTAAAAACAAGAAACTGCATGATTTGACCTTCGTGTAGAGATGTCGTACCGGACGTGACTTCACTATTTTAGTGATTATTGCGAAGGAAGTTACCCATGTAACTACTATCTACGGTTGTATTAAAAAAACAATAAAAAAAATAAAATGTCTTAGGTATCATTCGGTAAAACGTTTTAATGCGGAAGCAAACATTCTGTTTCGATTCCCTACCTAATATTTATATGTATTGAAATTATAAGATAGAGGTTTTTGTCTCTGGCTGGCAAGGTGATTAGGAAGTTTAATTTTTTTTTGTCTGTCTTTTTTATGAAAAAAAGTATACAGGTACAGGTAAAGTTAAGATTTTTTGATTCCTACTAACTACTTAAGTAGGTAGGTACTCGTGTACTGTAAGGTCAGAAATATCAACAAAATTCTCGATCGATGTAAGAGTTTCTTGGGAAATCCCCATTGGGTGAAATAACATGCATTAAGCGGTCTTTTGATAATCTGTGCAATATACAGATAATCAATACTAATATTATAAAGAGGTAAAAGTTTGTATATTGATCGTTGGAATCGCTGGTCGGATTTCCAAAATTCTTTCACTGATAGATACTTAGTTATAATGTGCCTAAGTGCTAGGCTATAATTAAAATTTTTAGTTTGTTTTGCGTAGCTTTTTTGAGCTATCGCTTTAAACGCTGTTTTTTTTAAATCCCCGGTTAGAAGCTAGTATACAGTATAGAAACATGACATACCTTAATAGGTTAGTAGAAAATAGAAAGAGTCAGTAAAACCGAAAAACAATTCAACCACAATCATGCTAATAAATGTAATTTATTCATTCCCCTCACAAAATCTTAAACGTAGGTTACAACTTTTGTAAATAAACCTCGAAACCTGAAAGCGATAATGGGCCCAAGAAAGGTCAATGACCCCTAGAATGCTACACCCCAAATACGATAAAGAGGTCAACATTTTTTAGTTAGATTATTATTTATTATGATAGCCCGTGAAGTGTAATCGAGCTCAAATAAAAACATTAAATAAGTAAGAATAATAATTGAAAAAATAATTTAATAATTTCGCGGTGCCAGCCTGAAGCAGGAGAAGGAACGATGTGGTTAATAGTCAGAAAGAGTCTGAACCTTCTCTCGCCCCTCCTAAGGAGCGGAAAAAGTCATTGGATTATTTTCTTGTACCTACAAAATATCTCACCCTGTCGCCATATTCATTCTCGGAGTCGGTGCACACCGCACCACGCTTCTGTTTGCAATGTTTACAAATGGCTTAGCCGTAACACGTTGGTAAGTACGTTAAAAACCCCGGCCTAATTGAGAACACCCTCCTTTTTTAAAGTCGCTTAAAAAGAAAAACAAACTCACAGAGAATAAATAATACCCAAAACCGGATACATACATAGTTTTTATTTGAGAAGTCGCAGTTTTTATAGTCACACATATACTTATGGTGTATGTTATTTACAACCAGAGATAAAAATACTTATGTTTATGTAAAGAACGTTAGATACTCGAGTATTTTATTTTAAATCGTTTTTTATTTTACATAAACTCCGTGCTGTTGTTCATATTTTATTGTGTCATCAAAAACTGTGAACGGCTGTTAGCTCTTTATTATTTAAAATCGATGGTAATCATTTGGTGATCAATCATTTTATTTCGATATTTCAACCATTTTATTCATTTACCGCAATAGATTATTGCTAGTACCAATTTAAAAATGGAACGATAGAGTTTTTTGCTCATTCTTCTCTATTCGATTCTACGTGTTTAGAACGACAGAATGATTTTAAATGTTAATTTAAGATTTTTTTGAAATACGTACGAAAGCCAAAGTTTGACTTTGCTTCTCAAAATTTAGTTTAGGTGCTAGTACCCATTATTTAATTTTAAGATAGACCTGAGTATAATGAAGAAGGTTCCTTTACTTTTCAGCTGAATGAAAATATTGCTTAGGTACCTACTTACATTGGTATAGGACCAACACAATTGTTTTTTGTCAAAACAACTTTGTTGTTACAGCAATGGAATGTGCACTACCTAGATTGTAATGGATCAATCAATTACTATCTTCTCTATTAATAACCGGCAAAACAAGAACATAGCTCAATTTCTATATGAAAAAAATCAATAGCTTTTAAGGTTAATCAAAATGTTAAAACTAAACACTATACATCATAACAAAAGCGAACATATATTATATCCTTCATTCAAAAATAAAAACATAAAAAACCTCCATTAACAAAACATACACAGCACTCGAAAAACAAATAACAAACAATATAAAACTTACTTTTGGTCACTTCGTGTGTAAACTCCCAAAGATATTATCAGTCAATTTGTCACCGTATATTTATAGCTGAACAGAATGATAGAACACGTCGCGTTTGTAACGCGCACGATCGTATACTGACGGGAGAAGTGTCGGCCTTTAAAAACGGTAAAACCAACAGCGTTGATACGCGAAATGTAAAACGTATCACAACCGGCGCAAGAGCACAAAGCGCGTATTATGATATGAATAGGTGCACTCAGACTCCCGCATGTTAACTATAATTTCGCAAGTCGCGTAGGTAGATACTATAACAGTTTTATGTTATTATGACATATGTAAGTTGTACTAAGAACTTGCGTTGTTTTCCCAATTTCCCAACCTTTGCTTTTAACTAGAATCATCAGTGTTTTGAAGAATATTGGACATATTATTCCATCGCATCGTTAATTACCTAAATATTGAATAGTTATCTTTTTACGGGATTCATCAGCAAACAAGCAAACGGTTCACCTTATGGTAAGCAATCGACGCCACTCATGGGCACCACAAACAGAGTTAGGTACTAATGTTTTGAGGGTTGTGGATTTGAGGATTGAGAACACAGTAAGATTAGGCTTCCAGTAATCTCAATCACATAGAAAAACACAACGCAATACTGTTTCACGCTAGTATTCTATGAGGCCTTGGTATCAATCACTCCAATCGAATCAAATCACCACACTGCAACATATACATATGTTAGATAGGATAAAATGCCAATTAAACTAACTAGATATTTATCCCTTCTGTCCATCCGCGAAATGAAACGTTTAGTCCGCTCATCAAAGCAAACACAGTACAATAATCAGTATTGATTTAATAATTCATTGTTACTCTAGCTGCTAGCTGTTGCAAAAACAATTGAAAATGCTCTTGAATTTATCCTTGAATAAATCAATCCACTTAGATTCGTTCGCTAGTTAAACTAAATATAGATGCATCATGATCTGAGTCTTTGTTAAAGTGTTTACGTAGTTTTGAAGTGTAGGTAGACAAAACATTTGGACTGTGTTCGTCAAATTTTTAAACTTCATTTTGACATTGATTCCGTCTTTTTCGATCACCTATTCGGTTTAAACCTTGCGCTCAATCTTCCTTATTGCAAGTGAGACCTTCGGCAACGAAGATGCATAAATCAAAAACACAGACCTATTTACTAAACTAGTACATTTGTCCTGTAGAAAAGACAGAAATTATAAAGCGTAGAGAGAAATAAGTATGCCAGAAGTTAGTACCTAAACTACGATTCTATTTGTTTCCATCGCATTCATGCACAAAGTCATCTCAGTTACAAGTCCATCCCATTGAAGACAACGTCTTCAATGGGATGGACTGAATTTCGATTTGAATGATGAATTTTTCTCATCTTTTAACTTGAACATAATTTCAATTTAATTAGGTATCTTGAGGAACACCCCGTTTGCCTTACCCAAAAAAAAAACAAAATTATGTAATTAACAAATGAAGTACAATTTATTAGGTAGTGCGCTTAGACTAACCTCTGTCTTGTTTTTAAGCGAATTAAGTAGACACAATGGATTTTCAAAATAGGTATTTCGAAAATCAAGTTAAAGCAACTTATTTTATCAGACTTTTATGTTCAAATAGCTGTGCTTAGATCTAAGTTGGTATCTACTATTGTAACATGCAGTGAATCTGGCTCAAGCCCAACAGGGTTGATGTTAAGCCGAGGTTGCGGGGCAATGCAATAAGGTAACGCGGTACCAACCTGGAGAAAGAGAAGGAACGAGGTAGTTTTTTAGTCAATAAGAGTCTGACATTCCACTCCGCCTTGGCGTAAGAAGTCATTTAATTATTTCCCCTCTGAAAATAAGAGCTGACTGCAGGAGACGGATGTATCACACATCATTGAAGAGTATAATAAGTAAGTATAGGGGAATTCATCACATGACAACAGCTCGTGACAGTCCAGTTACTGCAGTGCAGTCCACTCACTGCAGCACAAAAAGTTCAGGTTTATCAGAGATTTCTGGTGTCTGGTATATGTCCTGTCATCTCTTATAGTCTGTAAAGAGAGTTGGGATGGTGACAAATACTTTTTGCTCTGGCGCTAATAGACAGTACCTACACTAACACCGTCTTTTTTTAATTGTACGACTACTTGATTATTTGTTAGAAGTTTACAGAAAATATGAACAAAATTTAAATTTAGAATTTCAATGATCCAATATTTAAAATTATTAATTTGAATCACTTAACCCAATTTTCTTGATAGGTACGTTTTGTAGCAGTCAATCCAAGCAAAGACTACTACTACTAACATTACTTTTAGAAAATAATCAATCAGCTTAGAGCAGTAGAATGGTATTTTTACACCATGCTCATCGATGAGTAGAGGAAAACATAAGTATCTATCAATAATTATTCATATAAATAAAGATCAAACTATTGTACAATAATAACATCGTAAAATACTGCTCTGTCGGGCAAAGGACTCTTTTAAAAAGTGAGGAAAGAGCTTCTATCACCCCATTCACGATGCTGGTTCAAGTCAGATTAAAGGATCATACCGATTGCCTACGAAGTATTTAGTCAGCTATTGAAGCTACTTAATCCCAGAGGCAAATCTACCTACATGCATTTTGTGGTGTAGCCCAGGGTCCTCTGGACGCAAAGAGCTTGCCAATACAAACAATAGGCGATACCGAATTACATTATGAAAAAAATTAACTACCTATATGACAAAGTTAATATCCGAAAAGAGGTAATACGTAATTTCTTCAAATAAAAGAGGCGAAGCTCATTTCTACAATTCTGATTTCCGATTTTTGGGAAGAAAATTTATTTTATTGATAAACAATACACAGCCTTGGTTTACTTGGATACTTTTTAAAGGCAGTAACTTTTAACAGCGACACATACAAACACATACTTATTCACAATCCGCAACTAGCTATTCAGCTACCTAAATTTATATTTTTTAATGTTAAGAATGCGCTTTACGTATATGTATAAATTTAGCTACTAAATACTAAAGAATTTTAACATAATAAAAATAACTCCATTTAAAACGAGTCAAAATTCTGTCCGTAGTGGGTATTACGCAACAAATTAATATGTGACTGGATCCGTCCATAAGATTAAGACGCACTATAAATTTACTCTAAATCTCACGTGTTTTAAGTAAATAAGTACTTCACTATACATTTTCCAAGATATACAATTGACTATTTGTTATTTTCATGATACAAAACGCATTACGAGTCTGTTCAGTCAGTCAGAGTTCTCAGTGATTATCACATCCACGTTAATAACAACAAAATTATTGACTAAAAACGTACAACACTGTGTTAGTCAATACCCTGTTCGACTCTCGTCTAAATAAGGAAAGGTTCGTTATTATCTTGTCCGCACCCAAGCAAAGTACGAACTGCTTTAAAACAGGTGAAGGCCAAATGTGACGTTCATAGCGGCTTTTTGTACCTGACTACTTTTTGCCAGTATTGCCAAACCGGTACTGTTTTATATTTTTTGGCAAAGTATTGTTGTAAATAGCGTATCGTATTATAAGATACGTTACTAATTTTCAAATTCCGTTTTCTTTATTTTATCTAGCTTTTTGTGTAACGTGCGTGTTATATACCGATACACCAGTAAAAGTGATAATCAAATAAATAATTCGGAGTGCAATATTTACTTTTGTCGCTAATGATTTGGCCACTGAAAATAGAGACCTACCTTAGCTACCTGTAATAATAACTTGTTTAGAATTATTAGTTTATAATTGCATATTTTTTTATCAACAATTATTATGGAAAAATAAAAACGAATGAAATCTCTTTCATGATCACGAACAGAGCACGGCACGGATCACATTTTAAATTTGGCGTCACGTAACACATGTTTCTTTTGTCAAATTTCAACCAATAACAACGCTTGATTCCTTTCTGGTATATTGCCAATAAAAAGAAAGGAACTCTATGGATTCCGTAAACAAAAATGAATTATTTTGTACTTTGTTAGGTACCAGTAAGCAGAAGATAACAATAAAAAAATTGTTTATAAATGGCTCTATAATTTATTCAAAATGAATCTACAAAAGAAAATCCCACTTAGAAAATGATCGAATGAAGAAAAATATTTCGCCATGAACACGCTATTTTTACTTTTAAAATAATGTTGCCAATAAAATAAATCATATATTAACGAAATAAGCTTTCTATTTATTTGGATATCACAAAGAGTAAATAGATTTGCTGTTTATTTCATATAATTATTTAAGTGATGTGCATCGAATGTGTATCTGACTGAAAATTTATATTACTGTTTACAAATAATTACGTTTAACCAAAAGGATTTATCTACTCTGACAACACAAACTGCTGCAAGTTTGCGCATGCGCCGAATGGCGAATCAGTGACTATTCTTTGAGTTAAATATTTTATAAATAAGAAATTTTATCGTTAGTTGGTAATATATTTATGTTAACGTGTAATTTATAAATTAGTTTAGATTGAAACTTTTGGTAATACAACTCTCATATCTAAATTTATGAAGTGTTAAAAGTGTAACATTGGTGGCCATTACAAAACTTAAACTTTTTTATCAGAACAAATGTCCATTTGATGTTTCGGCGACGTCGTGACTAATCTCACGGAAACTTACCTAAAAATCGCGAATTGTGCTTTATTTTACTTTGATCGAGATTCCCTCCAGTGCCTTTCAGTCCGTTGTTGGGAATCCTTGTTGTAAATTATTTCAAAACGTTTTGTGCCGACCGACAATTATTGGGGTTGACTTCTCACAAGGAACTGTCAATTGTTACATTTTTTCGATACATTCATTTCTTTTAGCAATAAATATTAATTAGCCCCACACGTATAACGTTATTTTGTACAAGATTCGCAGGCTTCGTGGTGATTTGGTAATTTGAATAAGTTGGACACCCACATCGCTTGTTGTTACTCTTCAATGAACATAACATTGGCACGGCGACCTCTATTCACTCTCGCTCCCCTTCCGAGTAAAATCGCATAAAATAATCAATTATCACTGGTAAAGAAAGGACAGTTATCATTTTAAGATTTCTGAAACGATTCGTCAGGTGTCGCCGAAGCATTCCGTATCACATTCAAATTGTGTTTGCAGTGTAACAAAAATGATTTTGAGATAAATTGTATAACAGTGCAGTGGTAATAGTATCGCAGTGAAGAAAAAAATAGCAATATAATATATAAAAGAAGTGACAAAAGTGTTGTTGTGTTGGATTGTGTTATGGAGACGCGTCGCTGGCTGATGTCGCGAAGGCTGTGGTGACATGGGCTGCGCTGCGGCCCCGACAGACGCTGGACACAGGGAGTGAGCTGAGTGCTGGGCATTGCGCCTGCACAACAAGTCTTGTATTATGAATAAGCGTGATAATAGCAAGGACAAAGAACGACAGAGTGACGACAAAAGAACATCGTAAGCACCTTATTTTACTAGCTTTCTCCTGTCGAAAGTCCCCTTACATTGTAATGCCACAGGTCATTTACCAAATGTACTCAGCCACGCTGACCTAGGACTAAGCACCTTAGTCATTTCCATTCACACATTCAGTCATGCTTATATTGAATTATTCAAAACAGCAATCAGTTCTAACTCAGTCATAAATCAGATTCAATTGGTTTGTTCACACCACAGGTAATTTATACCTGCTTGTGCAGTATACCTCTTCACTGACACTGTGTTGCTGTACATTGAGAAACTAAAAGGGGTTACAATTCTCTCCAACTCTAGAAACCATGTGATATTAATGTATAATTGAGTAGAACAAGTGCATTGTATACTTTTAGTTAATAAGTGACATTTAACTATAGTCTCCCAGAAGACATTGTCAAAAACACATAGAAAAGGCCCATAGGTGCCACACACATACAGTGTACAATCATTGGTTGATGATACAAAATGTCTATTTAAAATTTTATAAATATTCAACACCACCTAAAGCATAATGTATCATTTTATACTTTCTTTATATTTTTTTACCTATGCCTCGATTCTAACTTCGCACACAAAATTGATTTCTCTATTACTATGTATTAAATCATGACTCATGTTGCAGGTAGAATATTGGTCACAATTAATGCCATAAAACCCTTTAAAAAAATGATAATACTATCTGCCAAGATAGTTGTCTAATAGAAATTACAGTGTGACTCATTGCTGAAGCTCATACAAAAAAACTTCATAAAAGTCAATGATCTATGTGAACGTAAACATAGTTTTTGCAGGTCAATCTAATGTTTCTGAACTATGTATTCAATAAACCCATGAATAGATTAACATCTTTAAATTTTAATGTTGCCAGCTTTTCTGATTTTGATGGTGTGTGATTCTTACATAAACAATTTAGTTTATGTAAATGGTTGTGTTTTATTATTGTTGCTGGCATCTCAAGGTTAGAGATAGGATTACAAGTGCATAGGGTTTTTTATGTGTGACTGAATAAAAGTTTAAAGTTAATTAATTTTGCAATTTGGGTAATAGTTTTAAGATTAAGTTTTAGTGTTTTGGGTATAGTGGCTTTTCATTAATGATGTTTATGTTGTGTTATGGATCTTGTTGAGCTTAATGATGCAGATTGAGAAAGAGCTGTAGAACAATAAATAATGTTATACAATGATTTATCCAGAAATATGAAATGGAACCTGGTTGTGCCTGGTCTATTCACAAACTACCTAAAAAGCCTTCTTTTAGATACACAGGTGGTTTGCTTACAGAAAACAATAGCCACGGTATAAAATACAATTTCCACTGTGGTTAGCATCTATTGTATTGTAAGGGCTATGCTATGATTTATCTTATCTTCTTGAATACAATCTACATTATCAGAATAAGTAATAGGTAGGTTCTTTACTATCCTTTGATGTATTACCACTTACCAAAACACATTTCGAATCTAGACATTCTAATTCAATTTCTAGCTATCTTCCCACTCTGTAATAAAAATATTAAACTTTTAAAATAGGTGAAACAACTTTTTCATAGTAAACAACTCTAATGTTTGTAAACTAAAATATTATTAAAAACAAGGTTAATGGAACACAGTTGTTAAGAGAAATTTAACACAAATCTTACATAAATCTATTCATGCCTACATAGTTAGTTTAAAGGATAACAACCTGTTTGTTAGGAAACTCTTTGCTTAAGTAACCAAAGCTTTATTATGTCACACAGTGTAAATGAACAAAATGTAGCTAGCTTAGTTGTTTCTGGTACTGATGAATCATGAACCATAAACATCTTGGTGTATCTCGCTCAATACTTACAGTTGATAACATGTTCTTAATAAAAACATATCACAAATTAATGTCACAATCTCTGTCCAGTTTCACATTGTTTATTGTTAACATTGATTCAATAATATATAACTATAAGAATTAAAAAAAGATGTTAAATTTTTTTTTATCATTGAATCACACTTGAAAGACGTTGACATTTCAAACTACTGACTTGACCAACTTAGTTGTTTTCTATAGAAATCAAGAGTGCTTTGCTTGTATGTCAATCAAAATTGACAAGTGAGCTGTCTTGTGCTATAGTGACTAATATTTTTATATTTATAATGAATATTCAAAGTGATTGTTATTGTATTCATTTAAAAAGATACCACTATGCATAGGAAATTGTGAGTATGCAAGAGGCAATGTTTACATCACAGAGTAATATTTTGTTATTGTATTAATCTGATAAATACCAAAATGCATTTAGGTTTGAACTTGAATCAAGTTGATGATTAAATAGAATTGGGGATTTGGGGAAATTAATAGATTGTTGTAAGATTTTGAGCAGGTTTATTGTAGGGTAGTATTATTATTTTAGTGTTTTCCATGTGGTTACAAAACACAGATTTCTACCTATTGTGTTCTAAGATTTCATGGTAATAAAACTGCAGTAGTATTGACCTTACAACTTGTTCAATAGAAACTGGATAGTAATAGCAATTTAAAGGAGAAAATTCATTTTATAGATTAAAATGTGTCTGATTGTTGTCTAGTGGTGGCTTGCACGGCTAGATAATTGTCTCCTTCCATGCTTTTAGTGGTTGGAAGTGCATTGTAACTTTCACTTTTAGACTCAATGCCAATAACGGTTGGTATGATTCACTATAGCCATTATACATTTTGAAACATTGCACGAAGAATCTTACTTGCAAACCATTCTGTTGGTAAAAGAATAATGTTTCTTTAACTATTTGCTGATTAAGTCACATGATATCAAAAAATGTTAAGGTCAAAATCTTAGCTGTGTTTAAGGTCAAACATAAAAGAAGTTCACATTATCTTTCATTCATTTAATATTTTATTTGAGTGTAACTTAGAGATAATACTAGGAAACTTGTGTTTTCTATGTTTCTGTTGTTTAGACATTATTTAATATGAAATAATTAAGTTCTAGGATGAACCAAGTAACTGACAATGACTTTTATATACCTATTATGAGTAATTCACTTGTGAAGGTTGTGTAATTACACACATTAGATAGGTTTATTAGGTTGGAAGTTACCGTTTTTTAATAGATTTAATTTATTACTCAGATATAGTTAGCCAGATATAATGCTACAAGCCAGCAATGAGCTTGAGAAAACACACAATGCCAAAAATGTATTTATTTAGCACCAATATCAAAATTTTATGTGGAAGGCATAGATCTTTTATACAGCACCAAAATTCAGCAGATTTTATTAATAAGCTGTATCCAAACATACACTGTTTTTTATGTCTTATTAGCTAAACAATAAGGCTAATCCAGGAAATGTAGTGTTATTTACTCAAAACTTACTTATTCACTTCAAATATTTTTTAAAACATTCTCTTTAATTCTTTTCTATACTTTGTTTTTGTAATTAATGTTCAAAGTGTATGTTTCTATTTCTACCATTAGATGTTAGATCCTGTAAAACAACATACAAATACTTTTTATGACCTTCAGTAAATACTAGTGTGGTTGACCACAAATATCTAATTATGATTATATACAGCACAAACTGCTAATAACTAGGAATTATTGTAACATGTGAAGCTAATAGGATTACTACTTGGATTATGTATTTACCATTTCATGCAAGTACATTTCTTTACTTCTTAAGAATTGATGAGCTTCATTCGTTATTCACTCAATTAAGTAACTTTGGTTTTGTTTATAAAACCAAGTACCCCAGGTAGGTAATTGTAAAAGCTTCAAGGTACATCTATTATGTCCTCTTTAAATTATAATTGTTATAAAAATATTTTTAAAGGACATATATTTAATATTCCACATAAACATTTAATTGTTGATTAAAAGTAATGGTTTTCCTGCTTAATGAAATAGGTGATTTTAATTCAATACAAAAAGTATTTGTTTATGAAGTACCTTATTAAAATTGTTTCTTTTCATGCACAACAGTTAGTAATAGTGGTTTAAATCATAACCTATTTCCTTAATGCCTAGTTGAAATAGATGCTGATATCATTTAGTTTGCATCCTCTTATTTATAAATGTGTTGTGACACTTCAATTGACATTGTTTATGAATTGAAGGTCCCTCCAAGTTCACAGATTATAATCTGTCATAAACAAGACTAATCAGCTCTATTTCACTGAGGATAAGCCTTTTAGCTTGTGTGTGGCTTCTTTCTGAACACAAACTTGCAATACACAACTTGTTTACTTCTAAATCCAATCAATACTAACAGTTGCATCACAACAATGCTCTGATTGGCTGACTAGCATACCAATGCACTTGAAACCTTGGATTTTACAAAGAAAAATATACTGATGCTGTTTACAGAACATTTCTTAATGAGATAAAAGATAAATGTCATTTTATAACCAACAGTTTCAGTGCAGTTGCCATTGTGACATATTATTGCGGTTTTCCTGCTATAGTCATATCACAGAAATCTAAAATGCAATATTTTTCAACATGAAACAATTTAAAATAACTAATAATAAAATAACTATAATAACAAAGAAATACTTTAAAAAAATACCTCAACCAAAAAGACTCATTCTTTACTGTGGTGTTGTATTTTTCATTGTATTCTTAAGGTTCAATATATTTTTATTAAAAGACAGTTTTTTATTACAGTTTCGCTATTAACAACATATTTCACAAAGTAACTACTTATCTGATTTTCCTATTTCATTGTTGTAAGTTGCAGAACTAAATATTGCAATGTGTTTTGTGCAGATAGCTATTGTTTCTCATTATCTGTCCATACTATAAAACTGTCCAAGCATATTCCTTGATAAAAGAAGAATTCCATTTTTAAAAACTCGTTAATTTTCATAAGAGGAAATGTTATTGAACAACCCAAATTTCCTTATTATTGTTCTTCCATTCGTTTTATTTCCGCTAAACCGCAGTGTTTATCTATGCTTGTCTAATATTATCTGTGCAATGCAGAGGGCGTGCATGAATGAACACCATTACTCCGAAAATCTATACCTCGCTCGTTATATCAAGGTCGCAATTCGACCTTAAAAATTAGAACAAAAATCTATGGTCTAGCTTACAAAACATTATTGTTTATATTACCCTATACCTTTCAGTTCAGTGTTACACTTCGCGTGATGAACTGATTTTACCGCATCCACTAACCTATTTGTAGAAATACCAACAAATGTTCATGTATGTTTTTCATTCTAAAATGTCGGTTAATAATCATAATTACCGGTAGTTTTATTCACTCACTTTATCAAATAAACAATGAGTCTTTTATTTTATCGCTTTGTTTTATTAATTGAAATTCTTAAAATACTTATCTTAATTTATTCAACAGGCCGTGTTATGGTTCTTGCTTTACGACTTTTTAATAACCTATCAGATTTCTGAAATGGTCTAGTCTGTATATATGTATTACATGTGATGACGTAAAAGAAACGATAAATGTATGAAAAAAAAACACATGTAATAAGAGTACAATAGATTCCTAAAAGTCATCGTCACGTAACTAGCCACCTACGTAAGCAATGAGCAGTATGACTTGTATCCTAAAAAGCCTGATTTTGACATACCTACCTACTTTGTGTCTTTGATCTCACGAGGGTTCTTTTAATTTCGTCCTTTTTTAAAAACCTCGCCAATAATACCTTTTTTGTTTAGTGACAAACACGAGCGAGCTAAAACCTCTTTATAAAGAAATGCTCTTTTATGGCCCACCTTTTTAAAGATGTGCGTAATGGCATCCCTAATAAATAAGAGGCTTTTCAATCCTAATATACATAAAAATAGGAACAAGTGTAGCTTTTTTATGCAAAGCAACTCAATATCAGAACTAATTACAAACATATCTAATTAAATGGTAAAAGTTTTGTCAATATGAGATAACGTTGCGCCATTCTTATGATACAAATATTATCATCAATCGATTTCGATACTGCATCGTTACTTGTACAAAATACGTAATCACAATCCGGAAACTTGCTAGTAATTAATATTTATTGAATAAGTGGAAATGAAAAGGTTTTATTATCCAAAGTATGTTAATTCAAATGCCCTTAGTCACTCTGTTATTTCTAAAAAGCTGTAAAATTGTTCTAAGTATAACATCCTTTAGTTGTATCTCACTATCGTACAGGATCTAAAGCTGTGTGTACACTGTTGCAGCGCAACCGGTGCGGTGGGCGGGCGTGGAGTGGGCGGCAGCAGCGCAATGCATACGTCGAGGCATTCCGTCACCTCGTCTTCGGGCGTTCTTATGGTGGGGCCTAATTTCCGCGTCGGCAAAAAGATCGGCTGCGGAAACTTTGGCGAACTTAGGCTCGGTAAGTTTATGTACTTGTAACAAGTTTCTCACAAAAACTTACTCAGTCTACATGGACGGGAGAGCTGGTTACCAACAGAATTACACATGTGTTGACTGTTCCCCGCAAATTCATGTTTAAGTTTAATGTCTGCTATATTGTCTATTAAAAATCATAGTTGATAATCCCTAAAGTATGAATCAAAATAGACAGCCATGGCGAAACTATAAAGGTTCCTAGTTTACTACGGAACTCTAAAAAGACATTTCAATATTCTTGGCTTTTGAACATTGGTGTGTAAACAAACAGCAAAAGATTGAATACAAATCTTCAATGTAATACATATTTATATGCTGGCAATGCCAAATTTTGAGGCGAAGAAGGGTTTTTGTGTTAGTCGGTTAACGAATAACCCTTCAGGTAGACCGCTATCTAAAGGGTTTTCGTTCAAATTGGCACGTGCCTATCACTAGTTTGGCAAACATCTATTTTTACACCAAAATATAAAACAAGAACTCAACGTGATTCTAATCAACGAACTTTGATGCGATGAATCATAGCCATAAGTGATTGGTTTTCTGCTCCTTCGAAATTATGTTCAACGGTGAGTGCGATGACGCATGAGACGAGAGCTTGGACCACAAAAAAATCCTGTTAGTAATAAGTGGACATGCTTATGTGGAACCGCTATTAAGTTTTACCTTATCCCACTCATGTTAACGTTGACTGCACTAACTAAAGTTAAGTACATTAGCAGCTCAATGACACCGCGTCTTGTCGACCTTACACGCTTACTGAAATATGTAAAACAATTAATGGGGCTATTTTAGACACACCCTATGTTCAAATTACTAGAGTTCTGTTATGTCCTTGTCAGTCTTCTGAATCGCCATAATGGAAACAAATAGTCTTCTTAGTCTTCTCAGTGCAGTAATTTTTAGCGCAATAATATTCATTTCCGAAAACTTTAGTAGATTTATGTGCAAGCTTACCATCTGGATTTTACAGCCGGCACATTTTGCCGTACTTACAGTTTCTTCGTATATCATTTCGTCATGCGTTAAGATTCGATATTTTATGGCCAGACCAGCCAGTCTAAACTCATTTATTCATATGATCGACGGAAATAGGTCATTAAAAAATATTGTAAAGCTAAATTTGATACGATTAAATTGATTAGCAAAAAAAAGTTGGTGGAATAATAGTCATTTAGTAAGGTCAAGTTATCATTGTCGTGAAGATCTTGAACTGATAGGAAACAGAGTGAATCGAATGTAAATGTTCCTATTGTAGCGGTCGAAGGAAAATAGGTCACTATGCTGTCTGTATTCGAAAGGCAAGCAAGCTTTCCATCACCGCATACACATAAATATTGTTGTTGCATGTTGCTTTATGCGATAAAACACATTTTATTTTGATGGCGCCTGAAGATCCGTTATATTTAACGGAGAAAGCGAAACTAATGTTTGCAAAGTGTAAGTTATATTACTTACGAAAATATCTCGCTGTATCGCAGATATTAAAGTCAGATATGAAATTTCCAACTTTTTATTTGAAAGGTTTCGTCGAGGTATTTGATAACAGAGGTTATGCATATTTTATGGTGCTATGAAAAATTTAAGTAGAATATCTAAAAGCACTTTATTAACTAGTAATGTTTAGTTTATTAGTTGGTATGGTAGAGTAGAAAATTAAAGAACAATGTACGAGAACGTTATTTTCTCTTACAACCAATACTTTTAAAATATTCATCCAGCAGGTAGAAGCAAAGTACGTAACAAAGGACCTGTGTAATAATGGAAGACTTATGACTCATTCTTTCGCTGTCAGTATTCGGAAACGCTCTTTCAAACGAGCCTTAGCCACCGTTCACACGTGCCCAACAATATGATCACTTTACAACGGCCACGAAATCTTTTAAACAAAGTACTCAGAATTTGTATATTGAAATGTCAGAGGTCCACAACACGTGAGCCTTATTTACTAGGCGGTAAGGTTTCATATGGCTGTTGTGTGAGAGATTATATGGCTGCGTGCGGATGAGAATTGGATTCAACCTCGCGTCACTGAAAATAACATTATTGCGGACACGTGCGTGAGGTGATTAAGCCGATACATACATTATTTACTTACAGAACCGTGTTTTTTAAAAATGTACCACTCACGGTGAAATTAATCAAGCTAAAAATCCCACGAATTAAAAGTACTTCGTTACTCCTGCTTAGTTTCCTGTGTGGGTTATAATTGTTTCCTCCATTTAACATTTTACCGTAACGATTGTAATCTAAAGAGCAATTAGAATTAATAACATCTTGTTCCATTTATGTTTAGACCACATTCGTACATTTCACCTATAATGTGAAATTCAGTGGAAATCATACTTGTAAACAGACACGTAGTATTATTTATTTTCCGTTGGATCCTTACGATGACGCAGATATGCGCATCACAGGAAATTCGGCACTGTTTGTGAGTTGTGACAAAATTAACGACAACAATAAGATCATTTCTAAAAATGTTTTATGTAGCTATTTGTTTATTTGGAAGGAATATGACTGTTACCTAATAAATCTGAGAGTTTCAACATGCTCGTACCCCGGAGTTATTGCAACACTCAAAGTATTTCTTCTACCTAACTCAATTTGTGTGTCACCGCTTCACCGACTTTATAACATGGAACATTGTTGTTCCATTTAATTTGTCCCCCGATAAGATTATAGATTATTGAGATCTAATACATAGTATGTTGATACGATGCTATGACGATGTTTATGATCAACGATAACGTCGATAAAGTCAACTTGGTGACGTTGTTGAACTTTGAAATGTTTTAACGAACACACTTCAGATTAATGTAAAGTAGTACACACAATAAGATCGTGTTGTTTTTATTTTTAAATAAATGTTTACTAAAGACAGCCGTGTAACTGTGTCATGAAAATAAGACATTCGAAGAGAAACGAGGTTTATTTATTTAATTTCGTATACGTAACATAATGTTGGTTTTTATGAGTAGGTCTCTGTTGCTGGCAGAGAGGTGTGTAGTACGCCCACTCTGCGCGACTTATGCTCATAGTCCCGTGTAATAGGGTGCACTTCTATTATTGCTATGCAGCGCCCACGTTGTTAAGGCTAGACTAGACTATTACTAACAATAATGAAATCGAAAAAGCCATTTCCACTTTACCCGACACGGCACCTTGCACTCCATAACCGCGCTTGCAGCCATTAGTGACTAGAACATAGAAGCAGACATTTAACTTAATCATTTATATTACTACCTCATTTAGTATGCAGTAAAATACATAACAACTTTCTCTTTCAGGCAAAAATCTCTACAACAATGAACATGTAGCGATAAAGATGGAGCCTATGAAATCAAAGGCTCCACAATTGCATCTAGAATACCGATTTTACAAGTTATTAGGCACGCATGGTAAGTTGTACCCTAATTGCATGAATAATTACATATTGTTACGAAAAGGCTAGATTGAGCGGGCCGCGACCGAAGCACTGATTTACGCTTCATATCGGTCCACCAACAATTTTAAATGGTGAATCATGACATGATCATTGCAAAACGAAATAATGTGACTAACCCACGACTATGTTGTGCATCTTAAGTTCTGAATGAAGCTAAAATTAGACTTGTCTGCCCTTGTATATGTAATACTGAATTCCATATCCATTTTTCTTCAAGTTGTTTTCATTTAAAATGATGTTCGGATAATTTATTAATTTTTCAATAGTCAGATAAATGTTATCTGAGGAATTAAATTGTTGCTGTTTCTGTCTAATACAAACAATCTGACGCGACAGCATCATATTATTCCCCAGGTAACTTTTATCTAACGTTTGAAAAATCAGCCTTTAACTGTTATAATAAATATTAATTAGGAATGAAAAGTATTAAAGAGAGATGATATTTTATATAGTAGCTAGTTATCAATAATTCAGTTGGCGATATAATTTGCTCAGAGGGCGTACCAAAAGTTTACTACTTGGGAACATGTGGCGGCCGCTACAACGCCATGGTCATGGAGTTGTTAGGGCCCTCTCTCGAAGATCTATTCGTACATTGCGGCAGAAGGTTCAGACTCAAGACGGTCCTTATGATTGCTATGCAGCTCGTAAGTGCCGTAAAACAATTCTCCGGTAGATAGGTGATTGTCTTTTTGACACAACACCGTAACCGATATCCAACTTCAAATTCAATAATCGCAACGCTTGAGGGTCCGCGCCGTGGTCATGGTCGTTGTTGAGGCCCGTCTAAATGTATTTTATTTTTTCGTTATATTATTTTATAAGGCTGAACACGTAGCAATGCTCTCGCGTGTCCTGTCGTGTTTGATGATGTAATTTGTAAATATCGGCTACAGTGTTGTGTCGCACAGGTGCGTGCGAGAGCAATGCTCGTGTATTGAAATGTCAGTAAGTACCTAATTGTGTTCGGTCTGTCTTCTCCCCTCCCTCCCCCTTATTCCCGTGGCTCCTGTAGCGCCGTCGACTGCGGAGGGCATACCGGAGGTGTATTACTTCGGCCCTTGCGGTAAATACAACGCACTGGTGATGGAACTCTTGGGCCCGTCACTCGAGGATCTCTTCGATTTATGCGGCCGTCGATTCTCTCTAAAGACTGTATTAATGATCGCTATGCAGTTGGTAAGTTAATACGCGTATAATCACAGTTCCTTCTTCTTCAAAAAAAAAATCTAGATTTTCGAATTGATCTCCAAAGCATTACAAATCTAAAAGAAATCAATTTCAGTAAGTCATTGAACTTAAATAACAGCACTGACTTGTAAGCGCGTTCAAGGAATATGATTGTAGAGAGTGCTTTAACTGGCAGACTATTGTGACGTAACTGATGCAATGCGACGAACAAACGCTTGAATTGGTAAGCAAATCAGTAATGGCGATTTAGAGCTTAAAGATTTATATTAAATTGGCAATATCGCTGGCAATTTGTGGGAAATGTCCCGAGTCGCTTTTAATGAAATGCGAGCTCTGGAAACGCTCCTGTAACTCGATCCCTGGGGTAAGGAAAGATTGTAAAAGTGGAACGAGATTCATATCGGAGAAATATATTTTACTTGGCAGGGGAATACTCTCACGTAATAATTGTACGTAAAGAAGAAAAATGCGTGAATCAGTTGATTTAATCTTCAGATTGATCAAACAACGTAGTCAACAGTATTCTTTGTGTTTATTTCAACTGGAAACAATATCTTAATTCAATGAATATTACGGCCGAATATTGAAACGTTACTCAATTTTAAGTGGATGATTTATCTCTCGTATTCTCTTTCCTCAATTTATTTTTTATACTTAAAATATAAGTCGATACCTTTCAGTATTTGACCAATAAATCACTCAACAATTGAAATAAAAACTGTTTAACTTCACTATCGATTGACTTTTAACATTTCATTCGATGATAGCAAACTGATTTGCTGCATCAATATTCAATTATCTAATGATATGCCCTTCAGTGTAATGATTTGTGCCGACGTCAATTGATAGTGTCAGCCGGAGAAACAAACTAATACTGTCCCATGTCTATTTCAGTTACATCGTATCGAGTATGTCCATACAAGACATCTCATATATCGAGATGTAAAACCGGAAAATTTTTTAATAGGTAGAACTGCAACAAAAAGGGAAAAAATCATTCACATCATTGGTAAGTCGTGTTTTGCTAATATTTATCTTGTTCACTCGCAATAAGCGTTAATTTGTATTGTACTCGAAAAGGTATTTCCTAATTCTTGGAACATTTAGGGTATGGATGCGTCAGTTTATGGAATACTTGACATAAACAGGCTAATTCTAGTCCTTGGATAAAGGGAAGTGTGTGGTTCCGACGAAGTTTTATTAGTCACCGATGTCTGTTGTAAAGAGGTCATTGACTCACTCATTAGTTAAATATTTACCGTAGCACATCTGTATCAGGCATTGGTGTCAAATATTAACTTTTCCTACACCATTTTATCTAGTCTGTATTACTATTATGATATTATTAAATCATTTAAGTCTTTAAGTTTCTCCACATACCTTTATAATTTATATTAAAAACGGAAAAATACAGGAAACATTGTGTAATGTAACCTTGTTAGGATTTATTAGAGATATTTGCACATCAACCGAGATATTGAGATAGCACATTTTGAAGGAACATACTTTTGTTGTAACTAAGGACTTAGATAGACATGTTTCTTTATCAATGCCGAATGACGATTTTGTTACGTATTAAGTGATATCACTATACAAAAACTAATATTGATATAACTACTATGAAATGGTTTGGTCTATGTTTAAGAACATGCTTGCTCGGAATTTATACACACAGTTGCAATTCAATATATACTGCACTTGTCCCGTATTTGTATTGTATTTAAACACTACAATACATACATAATAAATCCTCAACGAAAGGCCAAATGAGGTACTTTTGATAAGAATTATAAGTCACCAGGTTTGTTAACGCGTGTTACTTTCAAATCCAGATTGTTTGGAGATTCTTACAATATTTTACTAAAGATCTCTTCAAAAATGCTAATAAGAGGCAATGTTTACATCGAAAAGCGTGCAAAAGATTTGTCATAATTTTGTTTCACGTAATTATACGCTTAATTGATTATTCAAATTACGATGTCATGATTATCGGATTGAGTCATGAGGCGTTTAAAAATGAAAGTTTTGCGTACAGCAACCGATTGTAAATTGGCCCGATTAATTGCTTCGCCAATTTCCTAGTTATTGGGCAGAATAGTCTGTTATTAATTTTGGTACACTTTAAATAATTTGTATATCTTTGAGATGAAATTTTTTTACAGTAAAAATAGGTACGCGAAAAACATAGGTACGTAGTGTCTCACAGTGTCAAGATTTTCTATTATTATTCTTCGATATTGGTACTATAGAAACATTTTAAAGGATTTTGGCTTTTATTTACACATACGTTACTGCGATTTTGGCAATGTTAGAATTGTTTATTCGTTACTTTGTAGTACAATATCGTATAAAAATATTGTTATCGATATGCGCCCCCAGACAGATTATCTTTAATAACATTTTCCATTGAAATATTTGCATTCTGACATTGAAACTACAATTGTTTTTAATGCGTGTAATTTCACTAATAGCTAACGTAAACTCGTAACTAGCAGTGCTTAATTATAGAATTAGCAATTCTTGGAAGGAACGTAGTTATAGTACATGTCTGTTCCTTGTATGTACTTAAATAGTGATTCCAATTCATTGAAGAAAAACAGTTGCAGGCAGGGGAACAATTAAAATCTAGTTACTATATTCACCCCCGGTTTCCGAAAGGCCGATCAATGTTTAAATCAATTTAATCCATTGTCAAGTCATCTGATTGGTTGACTGAATTATCAACAACTAATCATATGACTTGACAAGACATTTAACAGGAGATTAGTTAATTTTAACGTTGACAAGCCTTTCATAAACCGGGTGTCAATGCTAATAATTATTTATTTACTCTTTGGCTAGCCATCGTTAAAAGAACATTTTATAAAATAAGGCAGTTATTGAAAATAACCTACGTATTCGCCTGAATTAACTAAAAGTGAAAGCTTGTGCTCGTGAAACGCTGCTCATGATTAAGAATCCCGTTATGACTTGAAACTAGTAGAGCTTTTCTCAATTAAATCACGTGAGTAAGTTGTTATTTTCAATAAATTCAGTGGGTCTCGCGATGGTTACTATTCAAAATAATAATCAGTTGTGGTTTTTCCCTCTCGGGCCTATTCTAAGCGTTGTATATCTTAGTGAGGTAGAGACAAGTCCAACAATCTTGAACATTGATTACCATTTGATAAAATTTCATTCAAATTGAAATAATGCCTTTCTAGCGTAAACCAACATATTAAGTTTTGTCTGCCTGTTACCACACACTCGTTGCGTGTTAAATACTAATGAAAAATGCATTGAGTTTTGTTCTCTTGTCCAAGGTATTCACACTAGTAATAAAACCTTATCTGATTCTTAATTAGGATATTATTGTTCTATACTACAAGCAAGTTTTTTTCTGAAATAAGTCGGCAAACGAGCGTAGGGATTACCCGGTGGCAAGCCATCGGCGCCGCCCATGGACACCCCCAGCACCAAAAGAGTAACGAGTGCGTTGCCGGCCTTTTGAGGATAAGGGTTTCGGATATTTAAGAATTGTAGAGGCATGGGGGGTGAGTATTGGGCCACCGGTAACCTCACTCACACGGCGAAACACAACGCTGTGGTTGTTTCACGTCGGTTTTCTGTGAGGCCGTGGTATCACTTCGGTCGTGCCGAAGCTTGGCGCTCCCACACTTAGTCACAAGTTTTAAGATGAAGTCTTTTAATATTAACTCTGTTTAAAGTTTTCTCTTAACGATTGTTTGTTTAATTATATTAATGTTCCATTGTAATAAATACGCCATATTTTTGCATTGCACTGATACTAATCTCGGAAACAATGCTGGCATACATCACTAGACTCGGTCAATGCTCATAGCGTGTTGATGGTTTCCTATTTCTGAAACTAGATTTTCTTTAGTTCTCATGTTTTACGTAACATTTTTATCACGGTTGTTTTCTCCTAGAAGATAGCATATGTATGGTAGTAGTTTATAATGATCTTTTGGCTCGAATATTCTAGGTAGATCAACAAATCTAGTACAGGTGACTAATAAACTTTATAGTACTTTTGCTTGACCCTAGAATAGAGTTCAGGGTCTCAATAATTGCCACTCTAAATTCCTATTCGTACTGCATCTAACCAGATTAGAATTAGACAGGCAAAAAATTCCACATCTACTAATGACCGAACTCCCTCATAAAAATGGTAACGAAATTTTATTGCACACAAAAATAATGATGGCGTCCGGTAAAACCCACGCTAGTGTTAATGTGGGAGTCACGTAAAGTAATGACTAGTGTCAACGATTGTCATTTGTGTAATGAAGCATTGCTTCAAGCATTGGCTGGTTTTAAGTGATAAAGTCATTCACGATCGCGTCACTATGATTAGGTAACTCGATATAACAATAGTGAGGTAATACAATCTTAGAACGAGGTCTGTGGTTTACTACTCGTGTTCCCTAACATTTGTTAGTGTAGGTTTTTCTATGTGACGGACATGTGACTGTTATGTTTGTCTATTTGTTTATCTTAAAATAAATAAGTTCCATATAATGTAGCCTATTTTTAACAGGTTACTTATATTTTGTTGATCATTTAGCACTGATATTAATATAACGTAGAAATAAGTAGGTAAATAATATTTTGGTTAACCTTATTTTTTTAGGAACGCACAACCAAAACACCTATCATGTTTATTGGAAAACAATAAGTTGTAATTTACTCGTCGAAGGTTTCAATTTTTATCTAATTACTACTCTGTATCCCTAGTTGTCTCTCATGATCCCTAGTTCGATTAGTAAAATGAAAAAAGTATCTACACATCATTGCCATGTTTAGTTATGCAATTAATTAATGTTACACAAGAAAGCGTATATTTTACCATTTGGTAGAACAAAAATGAAATTCCACTGCTCAACTTTGGTTCTCTTCTTCGCAAGAGGATTTTCCATAATCTCTATATGCGATAGACGGGTTTGAGGTAACAGAGTACCTTATGTGATTGGTCGTTTAACTTAGAGATAGCCAATGAGAGCACCGAATGTCATTCGTTTGTGCTAAAGTAAAGCTAACTCACACTAAGAACTGTTTATAATGTTTAGGTTCGTCCACGTGCGCTGCTGTCCAATGTCTGTCCTACGTTTTAAATAATAGCAAGTTTTAGCCCATGGATCGACCACGTTAATCCTTAGCGGGACTATCAGTAGATTTTTTTAAGAGAACATTCATTATAGACATCCCTTTTTTCTTGTGTGAGGAAAATAATCCAATGACTTCTCTCGCCCAGGGTCGGGCGGGAGGGAGTGTCAGACTCTTACTGACTAAAATCCCCTCCGTTCCTTCTCCTGCTTTAAGCCGAGATTGCGGTGCCTCATTATGCTTACCCCACAACCCCGGCACATCAGCCCTATAGGGCCCCGTCTGTGGTGGTCTATTGACGCTTTCAGGCTTCTAAACATCCCTACGATCACTGTTCCATTAAAACCATATCATGCAGGGAAATACCTTTTCGTACTTATTTTAAGTATTATGTTTATTTTTACACGTGATTGATATGTTAATCCTTATATCGATACCTACCTAATTATTAAATCAATAGATTGTAGGTAATTAAGAATGTAGATGGGTTTTGTTGTTGACAATTTATAATTAAAGTTTCTGTATTATATATGTATCTAAAAAGGTGTTTTAAACTCTTCGACTTTGATTTATGTATTAGTGTAAGTTGGCTAAATTTTCACGCTTCTGCTTAACATTCAAGAAAAAGGAATCGTGATATGTAATATGTAATGGATTACAAATCTTACAATGAACAAGCCAGTCATCGGTCGTACCGTTGATGTATTCAACACAATATTCTTAAACTGATAAAATGAACGTCATTACGAGGTCAATGAATTTAGCGGTCTCTGCAGTACTAGCAATTATTTATAGCCACCTTTTTGTATAGCCGTTCGTCCATTCTATACATATGTCTACGTATATTCCAACTCGATAATAAATAAATTAAATTAATCGATTCGTCTGAAATTCTTGAAGCGAATGGAATCGAACGCCTTTGTCCTCTAACGATACGGTCATGGATAACAATGTGCCTCTTGTTTCAGATTTTGGTTTGGCCAAAGAATATATAGACTTAGAGACAAACAAACATATCCCATATCGGGAACACAAGTCACTCACAGGGACTGCGAGATACAT
This sequence comes from Spodoptera exigua, assembly GCA_902829305.4. Classification (NCBI taxonomy): domain Eukaryota; kingdom Metazoa; phylum Arthropoda; class Insecta; order Lepidoptera; family Noctuidae; genus Spodoptera; species Spodoptera exigua. Next base: position 5,448,392 of record LR824616.2, on the reverse strand, counting down.
GTCAATAAATACACATTTAGGAAAAGGTAATGTATTATTCTGTTCTATGAAAGACAAGATACTTATCACCCCTTCAACCTTGGGGAGTTTAATGACATTAAATGTACTTAGTACATTCCGCACATTGAAATAGTTCGTGGAATATGGTCTAATTTGTATTCAACATGCAACTTCATACGATAATTCATACTTAAAATAACATGTCTGCTTATACTTTTCACAGAACAATCAAGACGCGACGACCTAGAGGCTCTTGGGCATATGTTTATGTATTTTTTACGCGGTTCCTTACCCTGGCAGGGTTTAAAAGCTGATACACTTAAAGAGCGATACCAAAAAATTGGTGACACCAAACGAGCGACGCCTATAGAGGTGAGTATTCATATATTTATACCTGTATCTAGATACCTAACTACCCAGACGGGAGGGTGGATCATTGATTAAAAAGCCAGTCTCAACGTTATTTTATTAACGCCGAAAACATTGACGTCAAACAATACGATACGAATCATTGCCATGGTGAAATATGGATATTCCATAGGTAATCAATTTTGAATCAAAGGATAATTCACCTTATCTACACGCTACAGTGATCATATTACAAAATTTACACGCTTTTAAAGCAATATTGAGTTTTCTACATTATAATGAAGTTCTACATTATAATGAAGGAATGGATGTTATCTTAGGAGCGATAATTACGAATGGGAAAGGAGATATTATAAATTAATAGTTGACGGATGACGTTATAAGGCTATCAATGGCGCGGACCTATCGGTGTTTTATCAATATGATCACATGATAAAACCAATTACAATTCATTTGACCTAAGGTCTCATGATTAGGATAGTATGGTCGCAACATTCTTAAAAAAATGATTTTAAACTGCTCTATTAGTTTGTAAATATTCGTGCATATGACGTTAATATTGGTTTTACATTCACATAAATTCTCTATATAAAATAAATGAGACAATCCTTTATTATTTAAAACTAGCTACCCCCGCGCGGTTTCAGCTGCTCGGCTCCATTTTATCGCAGCGTGAAATAAATAATTTTGGCGATCCGATAATAGATCAGTGAAATAATTTTGGCAATCCGACCAGCCGTTCCAAAGATTACTCCCTACAAACAAACTTACAAACTTAAAAATTTTTCCTCTTTATAATATTATATTACTAGCAAAAATGTTATCACTAGCATTTTTTGGAGTACTAAATATTAATATATTTTTTACAACATATCGGCGACACCCAGGGACACTCGCAATGTTAGAGCTATAAGTGCGTTGTCTGCCTTTTGGAAATTAGGGTTTTGGGGGAAGGTTAGGTCTCCGGTAATCACTCATACGACAAATCACAACGCAAGAGTTCTTACACGTCCGATCAAATAATTACAAACAAAACTTTCAATACCAATAATGGAAAAACACGTAATGGCATAATTACCCTTTCTTACTCATAACTATTAATCGTCTCCACGAAGTTGCCCTTCTGTTTACGATCAGGTACTCACATCGAACCTAATTTTCACGGTAGTCGACGTCACAAAGTAAATTATTATTGAAGCGAAGTGCCTAATCATTTATTTACAATGTTATTGCATAGAGGTCAAGACTAGGTTTTTAGGGCGCACCGTCCTTGTTCAACCTAAGAAATGTTGAGACAGTTATACTCTAGTTTAGTGTCTTAGATTGAGGTGATCAACTAAGAATTACTTTTCCAAATATACTTTTTTTATAGTTCTTCAAGGCCTTTTATGGCGCAGTGGTTTTATGATTATTGTTGCTATGTTGTTAGTTTGTTTCTAGTGTAAGCTCTTTCCAGTGATACCCGGATGAGGTTGTCTGCGCGCAGGTTACATACTTAGAGTATATTGTTATTAGTCTCATAGTAATAGCAACAGTTATCTGATTTGGTAAAGATAATTATTTGTTTTATTACCATACGTAAGTAGACTACCTTGGTGCTTTATCGTGATTAATATTTCGATATCTAATTATAGAAGTACCTTGAAATCGTAGAAGGAACTTTAAGTACTTAATTTCAATCAATGTTAAGCAGGTTAAAATTTTGATGCATTTTACTAAGTAATCTTTAAACTTGGTAAAGAAAGTTTTCAATAAGATGCCGCAATAAATAGTCTTACAACCATATTGTTTGGTATTAACAATTGTTTGCCATAGTTTTTCTACAAATGTTTATTGAAATAATCTACAGGTGCTATGCGAAGGCCATCCCGAGGAGTTGGCGACGTACTTACGCTACGTGCGCCGGCTCGACTTCTTCGAGACGCCCGACTATGACCAGCTGCGGCGGATGTTCCGTGATCTCTTCGAGCGCCGCGGCTACGTCGACGACGGCGAGTTCGACTGGACTGGCAAGACCATGGTAAACAATTCTGTAGCATGACAACCCTACTTATGTTCCTTTAATACCTTCTAGGGTATGTATAGCTGACGTCACGCGTGTGGCGGTTGCTTATTCTAACTTACTATCCCCAAAGGATCCTTAACACAGCAACCAAAACACGCCCAAAAACATCTAGGAAACTTAACTAGATTCTATAAATCTAAGAATCGGGCTACGCCCTCGCTCGTTCACTTAGAAGCAACGTAAGTGGCTCTTGAAAATCACACGTGAATTCCGTCCTTGATAATACGGATACGTTAAGTATTTGCATTCTTGCCGATAAGTGGACGCACTCCCTGACAATCATACACGCGATTCTCGGTATCAAGAATTATAATCAAATCGTAAGTGACGATTTTATCGCATTTACGGCAAAATAAAAACATTTCTGTCAGTCTGGGTGATAAAATAATTGATTGGTTTATGCTTATGAAGTGGGTCTTTATGAGATCATTACTTAGTGCCTGTAGTCATGAATTAAGCCTAAAGTAACGTACCTATCAACAAATTTGATCCAATGGAATCCCAACAAAGATTTGTAATCCGTTCGTCGTAATCTAACTACAATTATGTTATCGAGATATGGCGATGTATCGCTCCACATCTCATTCAACTCCTAATTGCTATCGTTATGCACTCCGAATGTAGTTACCGAGACCGTATTACTTGGCTATCAGTCGAGGATGTTATACTTCTTTACCCTATTGTCTAGCTGACGTTAAATAAATTTTTATTTATTAAAAAAATATGTAACATTTTGATCAGTATTTATTTGCTCCCTAATTCATTCAATATTCGTCATAGCTTCCTTAGTACAGTCTAAAAAAATATCTGAAAATGGTTTTATTATTCTATTTTCCGTCAGTTACTCTGACGTTGATTTTGAACTCTATATGTTGGAACCTGGACTCGATTTAAACTGCAAACAAAATGTTATTGAGTATCGCGTGTATGAGACTTTTTATATATTTGTTGTATGTTTATCGCTTTTCTAACAATTTTCAACCTTATTAAGTTATCTGAACTTATAACGATATCAAATTCAGAATCAAGGTTTGTTTTTACCAAAAAGTAAAGTACCAAAGATTATTATAAAACAACAAAACATATTTTTAATGTGATTCGTTATAATTTCCGATAATGTATTGCCATCTAAAACTATGGTATTCCCCCGAAGCTTAGCCTTGCACGTTAGTTATGCTTTTATGAGCTCGTTTGTTTACAGTTAAAAATAGCTATTGCCATACCGAATACTCTACTTAACGGCTTCTTATAACGAAAGCTTATGTGACGAAATTAGAACAAACAACATTAAAGCCGTTTTGTAGATTTTTTAATCAATTTTCCTAGAGGTTAACGCCCTTTTCTTGAATAACTAGGGTAAATGCTGCCTGACTTTTTTCGTGTGTTGCTGTAACTTAGCTGGTTTTTAATTTTAAACTATATAATTTTCATTCTTATAATAGACATGCGTATCAATTAGCCAACCAACACAGTACTTATATTGAAACGGCGCGAATATACTCCAGGTGAAAAAGTATACAACTTTAAATAATTTGAATTTTAAAACAGGTTTACACAGAGTTTTATTATAGATTAGTTTTATGTATTGTCTTGAAAAAAATCTTTGAAATATGTAGAAAGCCACTGCATACATTACCTTCAATCTTCAGTTGAAAGAGATACTTTATTGGCTAAACAATACCATTTCAACGTTAAAATCTCGTTCAGGTTTTGTTTATTCACCTTGAAGTCTTAATTCGTCCCGTTTCATTGAAAGTTTACAGTTGCAAATGTGTTTGTCTTTCTAAAACTCGGTGCTTTTGGTGGCATGAGTCTATCTGTCTTATCGCGTCCTTGATTGTTTCACGAAACTACTAATTCTAGACTGATATTGTAATAGACCTTATTTTATATCTCACGTGCGCGATAGGGCGCGATATCCTCATATTTTCTTGGCCTGATATGCTAAGCTACGTCGCACATATTGTATGCATCGTTGACAGGCTTGGATCGTCCCGTCCATGTCTTCATGCCCCTGCAAAAGTTGACATCTTTGTTTCGCCATTATTACATCTATTTAAGTATGAAACGAGAAAACGCATGCGCCAATTTCGACCTTAATATTTACTGCCTAAAGAAGTGCAATGTAAATACAAAAATCAAAGTTCCCAAAATGTCAACTTTTGCAGTTTTTCTACTAAAGACTGATGTTAGTTTACTAAGTTTTGATTGTACTGCTTCCTCATTTTTCAACTAAATTACAACACAAATGTGTTAATATCATAACGTGCCTAAAACTATGAAACGGCATTTATATTTCGCAATTGCTCTTTGGACATTATTTTTTGTTAATATTTTTTTCTTTTTCGATCGTTACCATAACGGATTATGGTCTAATTAATGAATTAAAATAATTGTTTGAATTATATTTCCTTAGATAACATCGCTAATGGTAGAAGTTGCATAATTTATTATATTTGTTTAATAAAATAAAATTTTATGCCCTTATCTGTGTGTTTTTGTGTAGAGTTGGCTTTCATAGATGTACGGTTTGATTTAGGCACTGGGATTCATTCACTTACTATTTTTATGTTGCAATCTTCATATCAAGGACTTTCGAAAGCTGAAGAACTACTTATTTGGTCCGAACTTTGACTTTAGCCCTTTACACGTTTTTATATGAGATATTATTGAACAAATGGGAAGTTCTTAGCACATTAGCATGTTCCGTGCGGTACATTAACGTTGGTGTTGCATGCATGCTTACCGCTTTTGTTCGTTGCTGGTGGACAGCCTTCGAACATTCACGTGATGCGAATCTTGCGCAACGCACCGCCCTCCAATGTGATTAGGAATAAGTCTGACAAGGTTAGTGGCGACGACTTATTATTATCATCGGCGAGGAAACAAACTTCTCAAGAATTTAAGGGTATTTTTATACTATTTTCTTGTTATTTGCGCAAAAAATACTTGTAAAGAAAAATAGGCGTCACGCACTATTTGCGCAAATGTTTACGCATGTCTGGCATATTTAGTATTTTGAAGCATGGTGTCTTGCTTATTATTTTTGGTTCTTTATCATTCCTTCTCCATGATGTAAAAATAACATTAATGCACATGAAAGCTCTAGAAATTGTAAATAATTTTGTAATTAAAAAAATCTTTTAAAATCTTGTTATTTATATGCCATTTTCAATTTGATATGTGTATGATTACAGTCAACACCAGTGGGTTCGATCCAGACGGGGCATGAGATAGTAGTCTCACCCAATCGCGACAGTCATCAGCCCTTTCATAAGGTAATTATTTCACGCATTTTAAACCCTATTTTTTTTTATGACGACCACATCCATTCATTCTTGACAAGAACTTTTACAAAAATAGGTAAACCATAATAAAATTTTAGGGCTTCTTTCATCTGAATGCTATTGGTTTTTTTATTTAATTAACTTCTATTTCTTCCAATTTTGTTGTTTCTTTTATTTTAAAGAATTTTAATAAATAAATAGTATTCTATTTCTTACATAGAAAAAAAAGTGTATGTCAAAAAGCCCGCCATTAGAAACCGCCATCTTGGTTTTTTTTATCTGTTAAAAAACAGTTATATTTTTTTTTGGATTGAGAAGTGCTCGTGACGCGTACTGATTCAGCTTTTTTGTCGGTGCAGGATGATTTGTGTGATTATATGATTGGTTTGGTTGAGGACGATGAGGCGGCGCTAATATCCGGAGAGGTTTGACCCGCTTATACTCTCGTTGTTTTTAAAACCCGCTGACCTTCGCTCGCCTCAACAATCTCCATCAAAAATGTTACCAAAATCAGTGTTTAGTTCTCCCAAAAACCGTTGTGACCCTGTTATTCCATTTAACGTTTTATTTTTACATCCTCTTGTGTTTTTGTCCGTCCTGTGAAGAAAAATCTTTCCTTGATGTAGTTTTTGTTTAATATTATATTGACGAGCTCGATTTATAGATGTAGAAATGAAACAATATCCGTTCATATCATTTACCGTTGCTTAGCGCTTTAGGGATGTCCGCTAGTGTTTATTCTAACAACGAATATTGTGTTTTTGTGTGAGTTTTAAGAATGCTACCGAATGAAATGGTTTTATAGACAACAAACGTAAGAGTTTTATATTTATTTTGCCCCTTTTCTGGAGTTTTTGCAAATGTAATTAAAAATATTCAATTTATCTAACATTTTCATGTAAGTGATGACTTAATCATTACATTTGTATAATTCTCCTAGATGACTTTGTTTACCTCTAAAATGAGGTGAAGTCATTCACCTTCCCGTGTATGGAACCTGTGACTTTCCACGTGTTTGTTTGTGAATTCCAAAGTTGTGCTAAATTTGTCAATCTGTACAGGGAATAGGGTTTATTTTAAAAAATATGTTTGTCTTACCATCTAGCAATCACAATGAAATAATAATATGACACCATAAAATCCAAACAACCAGCGTCCTCTTTTAACTATTTAAAGTACCAATACTATTTAAAATCTCATAATCTGTATCCGTTAAGTTCTACATAATATATGTTTAAAGTTACAAATGTCTAAAGGACCCATAGAATAGCTAATTCAACCAACCCGGGACAATTTATTCCTCAACAGATTAGAAATAAGCCTTAGCGTAGAAGATCACGGTTAAGTATGGACATATTAAAATAATCATATACATAATTTAATTATAACCCATATTATACACACTTTTCACACTATTTAGGAGTGTTTAATACCATCACAAGACACAATCCACAAATTCGGTAGGACATCACCACACGGATTCTATTATTTCGACTCGTGTCCACCAGATGGCAGCGCTGGCGAAGACGAAGGATTTCGGTACCGGTGGTACGGCGAACACGGGCGGTAACTGGCCACACAGCGGGAAGGCGACGCCACTTAACACTGGCCATCTCACGCCCGCAGACAGACACGGATCTGTGCAGGTCAGATTTAAAAAAATAAATGTCAAAATGGCGGCCATCTTTTTTTCGTTCAGCTGTCAAATTGTTGCATTGTTTATAATTGATGATTAAAAATTATTTGATCAAATGTCATATTAGTTGGTCATATTTTATACAAGTTTGAAGAAACTGAATACTTTCGTGTTAAAAAAGAAATTAGCCATACAAATATATCCAATTTATGATTGGAAGTTGATTTGATGAAAATATGAATTAAATTTACATTTTCAGAAACAAAAATAGACGAGTAACTAATCACCACACATGATGATCTTAATATAGAATTTGTTATTAAACACAATGTACCTATTGTGATTCAGAAAATTAGATCTAATGGTCACATAATTTAGGTTAAAGTTTGTTCGCCCAATATTTAGCAGTAACACACCCATCCGAAGTACCGTATTTAGTTCACCAATACCAAATAAAGTAGAAGAGTACACACAACTACACTGCATGATCTTCATTATTTTATTATTATTATTATTTTTGCATTATTTATTATTTTATACGTGAATTGTGAATGTATATTGGTGTATTTATTTTTTAGCTATTGAAGAATAAGCATTTTCGGTATGTGAAATTTCCCGGATCGGTATCCACGGTCAGTTTTGAATATTATTGCGGCAATCCTTGTGTGAATGTCTGCATGATACGCTTTGACGTGCTACCAGTGAGGCCTGTGCTACGCTCATTTTTATATTCTCCTGTTATTCTTTCCTCTACGTAAGCTTATTTTAGTAAAATATTATTCTCATTTTCATTGTTTGAATAGTCTTTTTTGCCTGGAATTAATTTTACTCTATTTTTATTTATATATACTTTATTCCTGGATTATCGATATACATTACCACATTTAGCAGCCTCAGATAATGTAAAGCTCTTTTTACAATAACAGGTTAATATTAAAAAAGTAGTATGGCCAAACTGTTAAAGCTTTGAACCAAGCACTGCCAATATTCATTCATAAAGTATTTCTGTACACGATTTGAGCTTCTAATTAGGACGCTACGTTAATATAAATAATGTTCAAGTTAAATTGCACGCATTTATTTGCAATAAGTAGTTATTTTATTTTTCACAGAATTTTGACGCTTATGTCTTTCGTTGTTGTTGTAAATATTGGACCTTTTTGTGTAATGTCAGTTTCTACATACCGAAATATGATGTTACACGACAAAAGTAGAATAAATATCTGTATAAAGTCAAAGTCAAAATCATTTATTCCAACTAAACCATAAATAGGTACTTTTGAAACAATGTCAACAATTGTAACATATAGTGGTGGTCTTCTTAAAAGTGAATTTAAAAAAATTGTTGAAAGAATGCCTTGCAACTTCCACAGTTCATCTAGAGAATTAATTTGATAAAAAACTTTTAATTCTTTTAAGTCCATTTTTGTAGAAACTTACGTTATGCAAAAAGTGTTTTAAAGAGCTTTCTATTAAGTTTCTTTTTTTTATGTATTTTTACTGACACTAAACACAAATGTTACGTACCTATTATCAAAACTGAAACACAACCCAACTTAGTTTTAATAATTTTATTAAGATACTGTCATATGAATATTTGTAAACGTACAATTAGGCCAAGAGCATCCGAGCATTTGGCAAAATTTTATAGGAGAACGCGTGAACGGCTAGACTGATTCCGATAATTCTTTAAATACTGTGTTAAAAAAAAGTTATAGGAAATTTTTGAAAAAAAAATTAGGGAATAGGTATTCGGTGATATAGTGGTTCGTTAACAAATAAATGGCCGAATCCAAGGTATTTGGACAGCCGTGGGAAGTTAGAACCGGTTACTAGTTGTCAATAAATAAAAATAAAAAATTGAAATTACCATTAAATTGGGTAGTGTTTAAGTACAATATAGTAGATATAAGTCACAACCTCATACAAGATCAGAATCCATTTTAGCTACAGGCTCCTGTAGATAAAAAAGCTTATTGTTGTGGGAAATAATTACTAAAATTGTATATTTATATGTTTTTAGTACATGTCTAAATGGGTAGCACTTTGTTCGTATATCAACGAGTTTTACAGCAAAGAGTTTTCCGTTAAAAATAACGACTTACATATAATCGACTATTTACATATTTTAAATTATAATGTGAATAAGATTCCCATTATGAATTGAAACTAATAGACTTGACTCACGTTATTTTCAACAAATTTGTATTTATCACGACAGAAATTACAAAATAACCAGATGTATTATTAGTGTAATTTAGGGATATGAATCCCTAAATTAAAACAGAATTAAATTACTTTTAACAACATCTTAAAACTACTATCCTAAAATATCACAATTATCATGACACGTTAACGTCTCAAAATCTAAATATCGCTACACGTTGGTCTTCAGGTGGTGAGTTCAACGAACGGCGAGCTAGGCGCGGACGACCCGACCGCTGGCCATAGCAACACGCCGATAACGCAACCGCATCACGAGGTCGACGTGGTAGACGACACCAAGTCAGTGTTCCAACTGTATGCATTCCTTTTTTATTTTTTTTATACCATATTTTAATTTTACAAGCCTGGTGGTTGGTTCCCTTTCATTAACACTGTCCATCATGCTTTAATCGCCGATTTTGCAGTCTCTTTCTCGTGTACAATGATAATTAAATGGTCTCAAAGTCTCTTAGTATAATGTTAATTGTCTTTTTATTAGTTTTTGTGGGTTAGAGACTGTAAAACTGGTCCTAAGTGTAACAAATAATTGGCATTGTAAATAAAGCCTTATACTTTTTTTGACTGTAGGGTCCGAATCTATGTATAATCTGTAGGGTCCTATCAAAATAAGGGTAACTTTCCATGAAAATTGAGTTCGATTCTCACTTGAATAAAACATTATCAATTGAAACAAGTTTTCTATGAATTTTCTGAATAAATATTTCAATCAAAGACATTAAAATAAATAGTTTTATCAAAATACTCAATATGTAAATCAATTGAAAATCGATATAAAACAATCAATCAGTCCCCAAGAGAGAACACTGCAAACATATATTATCATTATCAAGTTTATTTTTCATACATTGTCCAAAGCATTTTGAACCTTATTCCACTGTTTGCAAGCACTTCCCATTATTATGTCCTCACTTTTGATGTTGTAAAATGTTGTGATCACAATTAAATCCATACTCATGTACACTGCGCTGCGAGAAATAACATTTAAGGGTTTATATCTGTAATGTCGAAAGAGATAAAATATAAGATGCTTCGCCAAAATACGTTTTATACGTATTGGCATAAGGTCTAATCTACTCGATGTATTGTAACTTTATTCACACAACATAGGAGATAATCCTATTATTTATTGGGCAAAAGTTTTAAATCAAAATATGGTATTTTTCGCAGCGTATGCGTGCAATATTATCAGCTAGTTACCTGACAGACTCTGTAAATCGTCATGCAGACAATCTGTGTATTCCAGATGCTGTTGTTTCTTCAAACGCAAAAAGAAGAAGTGCGCGGCGCGGGCCGGCAAGTGACGCGAGTGCGCGTGACGCCCCCCTCCCCCTCCCCGGCCCTCCTGCCCCTCCCCCTCACACGCCCGCACCGCCCGCACCCGCCCAGTTGCTCCCTCTATACGTACCTCCATACACATGTACTTACATCTATCTATCAGTCTACTATCGCTAGCTCGTTTATTTCTCGACCGTTTTTTGATGGTACGGAACTTAACAGTAAAATTAACTTCCAAATACGCTTACGTTGAATGCCTAGAATATACCCAGCGTGTCGGCCGGTACTCTGGGCGTATTCATATCGCGGTAAGTAACACGCTAGACTAAGATAAGTTTCTTGAACTCTTTAACAAAATCTTCTGTAGGCTACTACGGCCTGTGTGTTGAGATTAAGACTCGTGTTAATGTCGGCTCCTGCTATAGTGCGATGCAAGCAAGACGGTTAAAATAATCTAGAACATTTTTGGTGATCGACATATTTTTGTTATGTAGTATAATTGTTAACCAGAGTTGTAAGGAATCAAGAGAGATAGTTGATGCGTTGTTATTAGTTGTAAAGTAAATATATATCTGCGTCGCCCTATAGGTGGAGCCAGTGTACATCGAGCAACTGGGTTAAAAGTTTAAATGTATGAAAATTTATTGCCGATTTATTTTAACAATCGTATGCTACCCGATCCTCGATTATCAGAATTTTATTCAATATAATTTTAGATTTTGTAATATTGAGTAATCCATAATGCTAACTCATTATACGAAGCTATCATAAGTTTTAGTTTCATTTTGACCTTACGCGTAACAAAGGTGCATTAAAATGTATTGAGTGGTTGGCAAATCATATATTTCAGAATATAGTAACTATACAAGACGTTATAGCCCTATGTACCAGTTATATACCTTTATTGCGTTAATTGTTAATAAATAATGGACACTTCCATTTAGATACTCGATGCATTGAAGTAAAACATTACAATTTTCTGTTGTCACTACTATTAGTGTTGCGTAAGAAATAGTATTTGTCAACAGAGTTGATCTAGACGCGGTCATACCACATTACTAGGACATGGATAGTCTGTGTTAGTTACTCTTAACTTAGATAAATCATACATACACTCAAGAAGTAGGGTGGACTTTGTGCTGCCCTGTCGCTGAATTTGTCATATTCCGTTCTTCCTGTAGTTTCGAACTAAGACAGTCGAGAGCAGCGGCGGGGCAAGACCTAAATTTGATGTGGGCAAGACAGATTTCGCGAGGCCCTGTTCTATGGCGACCCAAAGACGGATTTTATAAAATAATAAAAACAAACAAAACAATTAACACTGCCAAGTTTTTATTCAGAAAAATACAAATTAGGTTCATCATCATCAGCCTGTTGTCGTCCACTGCTGGACATAGGCCTCCTCAATTGCACGCCACTGAGCTCGATGTTCAGCTCTTCTTATCCAACCACTGCCAGCCACCCTGCGGATGTCGTCAGTCCACCTAGCTGGAGGGCGCCCTACACTACGTTTGCCTAGACGTGGTCTCCACTCTAGAACACGTTTACTCCATCGGTCATCGGTTCTTCGACAGATGTGACCTGCCCACTGCCACTTAAGTTTGCTAATCCTTTGGGCTATGTCGATAACCTTAGTTCTCTGTCGGATCACCTCGTTTCGAATACGATCCTTCAGAGAGACTCCAAGCATAGCCCTTTCCATAGCTCGCTGAGCGACTTTAAATTGGTGGATCAGTCGCACTGTAAGTGTCCACGTCTCGGCTCCGTATGTCATCACTGGTAGGACGTACTCATTGAAGACTTTTGTCTTCAGGCTTTGCGGTATCTTTGACGAGAATACCCGACTGAGTTTCCTATACGCTGCCCAGCCAAGCTGTATCCTCCTACGAGCCTCCCTCTCGAAGTTGTTTCTACCGAACTGGATAGTTTGCCCGAGGTAGACGTACTCTTGAACAACCTCGAGAGGAGATCCATTGATGGTGATCGGCTCCGGGAGAACATGTTCATTGAACATGACCTTCGTTTTTTGTAGGTTCATCCGGAGTCCGATGCGAGCAGAGGAATCAGCCAGGCTGTTCAGCATATATTGTAAGTCCTGCACGGTTTCAGCCACGATTACAATGTCATCTGCAAATCTCAAGTGTGAGAGATACTTGCCGTTAATATTTAGGCCCCGGCCTTTCCAGCGCAGCGTCTTGAACATATCCTCCAAAGCATTAGTAAACAGTTTGGGGGAAATAACGTCCCCCTGTCTTACGCCCCGATGCAGGTGGATAGGTTCAGACTGCTGGTTCTGTACTTGAACGACCATAGTGGCAGCATCATATAGATCTCTCAACACTTGAACATACCGCCAGTCGACTTGGCACCGTTGCAAGGACTCCAGAACAGCCCAGGTTTCGACAGTATCAAAGGCTTTCTCGTAGTCCACAAACGCCAGGCATAAGGGCAGATTATACTCTTCGGTTTTCTGTACAATCTGCCTCACTGTATGTATGTGGTCCACGGTACCATATCCCCCTCGGAACCCGGCCTGCTCAGGGGGCTGAAACTCGTCGAGTCTTCGCGCGAGACGATTTGTTATGACCCTGGAAAACAGCTTATAGACGTGGCTCAGAAGAGAAATAGGTCGGTAGTTCTTCAGAAGGGTTTTGTCTCCCTTTTTAAAGAACATAATGACGACACTTTTGCCCCACGCCCTTGGAGTTCTCCCCGAGAATAGAACGGAATCAAACAAGCGTTTAAGTCGCTCAAGCACTGGCTTTCCACCGGCCTTTAGGAGCTCCGTTGTAATTCCATCCTCTCCGGGGGCTTTTCCATTTTTAAGCTGCTTCAAAGCCAACGCAATCTCGTCTTGGCTGATCTCTGGCATGTCTTCGGTAAAGTGGCGGATAAGTGTGGCCCTAGGATCCCCCGAGTCTCGATATGGACGCGGTGCTTTTGAGGTGTACAGATCACCGTAGAAGCGCCGAACCTCCTCGAGAATTTCCGGCTTAGAAGAGACGATATTACCATCCGGTGTGGTCAACTTCGTCAGATGGCTTCGATTTAATTGCTGGCTGAAGACTTTTGACCCCCGGTTTCGCTCAATCGCTTCTTTTATAGCGCGAGTATTGGCGCTTCGGAGATCACGTCTTATCAGCTTTGAGATCTTTTTATTAAGATCTGACGAAGCGACTGATGGGTTGTTACGTCGCCTCTCCATAACCTGTAGGCACTCTCCCGAAAGCTTGGCGCCCCTGCCGGTATTCTGCTTCCGCCATAATCTCGTCCCTTCGTCTCGGAGGATCCCTACTGTTTGGTCAAGTTCCTGGTCGATATCAATGTCATTTGTGGTTTCCAAGGCAGCAAATCGGTTTTCCAGTTTTAACTGAAATGTTTCAGACCCAACCACGGCTTGGAGCAAGTTTGGTCGGAGCGTAGACTTCATGAGACGGACACGCTCGGAGTCATATTTGATGTTTAGAGTGCCTCGCACAAGTCGGTGATCACTTCCGGTATTAAACCTATTGATCACTGAGAGATCAAATTAGGTTAATAAGTATTAATGAAAAATTACAAATCGTAAATATGAAGGTGGAGATATACATTTCTATATTAGTCTTCTTTATTAAAGGAACAGAAATTTCCTGCTTTTAACTTTAGGTACTAAATTCCTTAATAATGGTATCGTAATTCAGCCTAGATGCCAAGTCTGATTCAATTGATAAAACAGCCAAAGCTGAAGGTCTTTCTTGGCTCATTGTGTTTCTCAAATAATTTTTTATTAATTTTCATTTAGACAAACTTCTTTCAGCAGAGTATGTACTTACCGGAATTGTTAATAAAATTCGGATGACAATGTAAATATTTGGGTAAATTTCTTTTAAGTTATTTTATCGATTATGATTAACAGATCTTATTTTAAATTTCTTCACTTTTGGTTTGTTCATTTGTTTCGTCAGAACGCATTAATATAAAATATACATATATACGAAACAAGTAGGTCAAAAAGGTCATTGTTGCAGAAAATCAACAACGTTCAATTTATGAATGAATGAACTTTTCAAATAGACTTGGGTTTGGGTCTGTGTGTTCTGAGAAATGCTTCCGGTATTCGCTATTTGGTACTCGTAGTATAGAGATTGTTCTGTATTGCGAAAAGATGATTGATGTTTACATATAGGTTCATCATCTGGTTTGTTACTTTGGTTTTTTAAAAATGTTTAATAAAATATCATTTATCACGAAATAAAATAAACACTAACACTACGCAATTGTCAAAATTCTTTCATACAAATCATAAAATTCCGAGTTTTTAAGGTAAACATAATTGGTAATTTATTAAATTAGATCAATCATATCGATTTTTTTCTCGTCAGCACTTGCTTGTTGTTCGCGTCACTATCTCTCTCGTCGGTACAGTCGGTTGAAAAAGTTAGTATTTTATTTATCGTTTAGCCAATACAAAAATGAATAGTTATTTTCCTAAATTAATTCGACTTGGAATCTCACTCCGGACCTTGGGCGTTAAGGGCGCATACTTTTATTTTTTACTCACTTGCTTTCCGCCCGCAGCTTCGCCCGTGTGGAATTTGGTTTTATCCGGTATTTTTGTTTACCCTCGGGAACATTTTTTTTTCGGGATAAATATTCCCTATTGTTTAATCTGGACTTCAAAATTTTAAAGCAATCGCTTACTCACTTTCCGATTTATAATATTAGTAAGGATTTAATAAAAAAAACAAGACGGCTTTTAAATTATGGCAGTAACGAAAACGATTGTTTTCCTTAAACTACTGATAATAAACCTTACGTGACAGTTATTTTTCAGTAACTAGAAATGTATGAATTAAGGTTAAAAAAATACTAAGACTAATAACTGTTTGAGAGAGAAATATTTTGATTAATAACAGTTTTCTTTACTAACATTAATAAAAAAGAAATTAATATTTCTTAGTGACTGTACATGCGCGACCGTTAGAAATAGCTAACTTCAAGCCGGTCAAGTAAGATCGCGTAATGTACATTTCTATTGTTATGCGCCTTGCGTTGCGACTTGCGTACCTACTTTGATTTGATTAGTTGTCTTCCTAGTAAAGAAAGTAAACAAAATAAAACCGGGGATTCCCCGCACGTTTTTTATTTATTTATTAAGGCATTGGAACTCTGGTCGATCGGCGGCAAATGTTTCTAGCCTAAGAAAACATGTTTCACAACAGTTCTCTCCTAAAAATTATAACAGTTCATAATTGTCGATTAGGTATTTCAACAAGGAAAATAAATTTTTGAGATCGATAAGCTCAAAAATGACGCATTAGATAAAATTTAAACGCTTAGCGGGAATGTTTTTATAATAACTATCGTGAGACATACTAAATTAACTAAAATTCGCGGGTTACTCACGTGTAAATGTTGAGAAAAGCTCTACTAGTTTCGAACCACAGAGGGGTTCTTCCTCATGAGCGGCGTGCGCGGACGCGGCGATAATTTAGCTTAGCGGGAAGTTGCACGGATGGCCTTTAGGTGAACTGTTTTCCAATTTTTTTTTTATATATTTTTTCGCTTAAAAAAATTTCGAGGCGCGAGGCCCCTTGTACCGCGAGGCCGTAGGCGGTGGCCCACGTCGCCCACGCCTTACGCCGCCTCTGGTCGAGAGCCTTCGGTCAGGTTGTTAAAACTGATGTCAATTTAATAGTTATCGCTTCGGAGCGGACCTCACATTACCACTGTAATACATTAGTTCCAATGCTGATAATGCAGATGTACACGGGCGTTTAATATTAGCAATAAATAAGTTTGAAGTGGAGCCATGTGCGGTTGGCTGAATATTTAATTTTTGTGTTCCCGTCCGTAGTGAATTACGTTTAATTTTCACCAAAAGTTGTAAATTGTATGTTGTCTCTGTGGAGACGTGAGATTTACTTTACCTCACCGACATCGCTTGCATTATGTTCATGGCCACTACTCGCATCGATGATGTCCATTCCAGCTCATAGTTCGAACAAATCCACAGATTTGTACATTAGGTCGTTCGTTCATGATTCATCAACACCCCTAGTTTAACTACTACTTACCGACTAGTTGTGTATCGCTTTGTTCCGTATAAATAAAGCAGTGAAATATTATTTTTGTACGTTTGAGTTGAATTAGTACCGCGGCTGGCAGCTAGCAGCCGCTATTGTGACTTTGTAATAAGTTTGTGTGTTGATGGATTCGCGTGTCGTCCGCTGTGGGTTGAATGTGGCACACTCCGGGCCGGACGCGCTCGCCGAGTCGCTGATGATCAACGGTGTGTATTGATGAAGTATTCTGTGTTACGGCTCGCCCGCGAACTGATGCCTCCCCGGGTACAATACTTTCTTCCTAGATTAATTTACTCTACTGCCGCAGCGAACGACTGCGGCCCTCTCATTTCTCATGTAGTGCCTGAGTGGGGTTCATTCAACCTACCGCTTGTATGAGTACTTTAGATTATAACTTTATTTAGTCATTGTTTACCTAAGTTCGATTTGTACGGAAACGAATATAATAATATTTAAATTGGCTCCGTTCCTATAGTGACGCCACATTATTTCCTATCTTTATTTATATCTATTATTATAGTTTTTTAAGAGATAACCAGAAATTTATTAACATAAGAGATACAATGTAAGTAACAATTTACTTTTTCAATACATGCTTTTGTGACAAACATGACCATATTGACGTTTGGTTAATTCGATAAATGTTATTATTAAGTGTGCAATAATTTATATAGAGAATCAATACAATAGTGTTAAAACGTAATTTGTTTCAATCGGTGTACCCCGCCGAGTCCCGAGTGAACTGGCTTCTATATTCCTACAAGACTGAATGAAACATTTCACCTTGTGTACAAAACACGTGGCTCTGGGCTCATGTCAATTTGTATTAATGCGACTCACTTTTGTTTGATTGTTCTTCGATCGACGTATATCATTTTGAATAGACTAATTTATATGAATGAATAGTCAGTGAGAGTGTTATCGGTGATGACGCGCTGCAGTCATTCCAAAGCATAGGTCAGTTCCGGGACAGTCGAGGAGTTTAGTCATTCGCTGTATAGAGCACAGAGGGCGGCCGCGACTGTTGTCTGCACGAGTCACTGCGCTCATCTATATTTAGGAGTCGAATGCGACGAGACTGAGATCATGGGTAGCGCGTCCTTACCGCCGCCTGCGTGGACCCGCCAGACGATCACTTGTTACATATATATACGATGTCTACGCCGCGAGAACTAGGGGCCACGCGACCGAGGCGGTCGCTAAGATGATGGTGTAAAAATTGTACAGCTTTAAAAAAAAACATTTGTATATTTTTGCTTGGACTGGAAGCGGCAAGGTTTCGACAAGCGTGATTTGCGTAGGAGTAAGATATTGTAGATGTCAGTATAGTCAGCGGATGCCTCAACAGTATACCGAATTGTTTTCATGTAATCGTATGTTCTGATATATACATAGGTACATATTTTATACCAAAAGTAAGTTGCGGCAGCCCGCTGGTGTTACTGACATCGTTGTAAGGTATTTTGAATTAGTCACGGATATGTAGTCATCACAAAATTGTATCCAATCAATGCATTAGAAGTTATTCATTTGGCTAAGTACGTTTGAAGTGTTTTATAACATAAACATCTTGTTGTGTCGTTTTCATATTTTTTAGAAGAGTATAGTTAATGCGAATATTGTCGATATGTAAAAGGAAATTTTTAAATCAATTCTTTAAATAATGGTTTTTGATAAATTATTGTAAACAAATTGAAGTATTCTTCTCGTTAAATGGATCGTTAATATTATCGTACAACCATTGCAGTATAATCGAGTGTAATAAACCTTGTAACGTTAATACATGATTAATACCATAATTGTACCTAATTGTTACTTTCTATTTGCTAGATAGAATAATCAAATTAGTTTGGGTATTAAAATCGAAGTGGAGATGTGTGACTTGGATGAACGAACGAGCTCTTCGTGTGTGTATAGTGAATGTTTTAGTAAGTAAATTGTTGAGTAAAGAAAGAATGCAAGGTCGCGCCTCGCGTACCTCTCTCGGGAGCATTGTATGTACGTATGTTGTGTAATTATCACGGTACGTCGGGTCGTCAAGCGTGGACCGTCACTGCTAACATTCACAACTACTATCGTGACTAAAATGTATTCGAGAATATTGAATAACTAAGTTATATGCACATTTATTTTATTGCATACTTCGACTTAAATTTCTGCTATGTAAAAATGAAAGGTAACATGATTATTTATTATGAAGGCTGCACCAAAAGTTAGGTAGGTGTGTCAGCGACGCGAGTGCAGCGTCCCTTCAGCTCTCGCGGATAATCACTTGTGTAGTTAATTTAATTTTAAATTTTCGCTTACTAAGTAAGTCATGTTCAGTCGGCTTGTGGATGCACGAGGAAGATATATGAATTGTAGTTATTAACTTTATGTATTATACATGCTTTTCCAACAGAATTGAATGTAAAAGTAAGTATAAAAGAATAAAAATAATATTCATAGAAACAATTCTGTGTTTATTTTTCTGTAAGATGGTAAATATGGGATATGTATTCAGTTAATGTCACAAACCTTGTTCGAAATTACGAAAATATTTGTTAATTCATAATTAAATAAAGCTTATTATAAGATATTAGTTTTATTTTATTTTTTCTACTAGATGTTTAGATGGAGCAAGGGAAGTATACATAGTGATTGAGCAACTTATTCGTCGTCAGCTGAATAACACAACTGCTGGGCAAAGGATAGGTACTTACTAAATAAATGTTTCGAATAAGTACCAGAAACAATTTCTTTGACAACGCAAATATTGTTGAAAATGGAAATCTTTATTCCTCCCATGTAATAATGAAATTGGAGACATGGTTAATACAAAAAACTCGTCCTCGCTTTCAGTAGGCATTAGCACGTTATGAATATGGCCAGAAGGATCTCTACTTTTATTGCATCAAAAAAATTCAGGAATTTTTGGTTTCATCAATCAGACTGCAAAATTATCATAAGAAATATCTTCTATCTAGTGCTCGTCAATAGCTGTTGGTGGCCATATAAGAAAAAAAAAAGAAATAATTCCTACTTATGATAAATTATAAGCCAGCGTAAAATAATTGAAAACAAGAAATTTTCTAACAAATATTCTATTTTTATGTCATAGATGGGCTAGCGATCAGACGGATTACCTGGTGGAAAGCAATCGGCGTCGTACGGACACTCGTAATAATACCAAAAGAGTTACTTGCTAGTGGTTTACCGGCCTTTTGTGGGATACTAAGTTGTTACAGATTTACGGGTAGGGATTTGAGGATATAGGATTGGGCCTCACTCACACGGTGAAACAGCTTAAGTGTTGCTTCACGCCGGCTTTCTGTATGACCGTGGTATTCGTGCCAAAGCATGGCTCTCCCACACTTATTCAGTAACATTTCCAGCGCCCTTAATTTTAACTAAGTTTAAAAAAAACTATCAACACCCACGCGGCTTCATCCGCTGCTCGGCTCCATTTAATCGTAGCGTGATGTTTTATAGCCTATAGCACTCAGGAACATTGTAGATTTGTAGCTATCTATCAGTGAAAGAATTTTAGCAATCCGACCAGCGGTTTCAAAGATTACTTCTACATACAAACTATATTTTTATTATAACTTTCGTGAGACATTCTAAATTAATTATTATGTTTTCGGCTTACTCACGTAATAATTTGCCAGTAGCAGCGCGACAGTCGCCGAGTCGCGTGTCGCGGAATGCTGCTCATGAATATGGGCCTCTAGCATGGCTTGAAACTAGTCTAGTGTCTCGTCAAATTATTACGTGAGTAAGCCGAAAACATAATAATTAACTTACAAACATTTCCTCTTTATAATATTAGTATAGATTATTTATCATTTATTTTATTTTTAATTATTTAAACGTTTGCACAAGCATTGGTGTTCAAGGTGGACTACTTAATGCCATAGGTATCTATCTTCGGCCAGTCGAACCCTTGGGTGATGTAGAGATGAGTTAAAAGTAAGTGCAAGGAGCAAGCAATTTATAACATACAACATTTTAACATAAAATACTCTTTTATATGTAGTATATCCTTTGGCCATTCAGAAAAAACAACGAAAAGGAAAGTATCATAGGTAGCACCTAAATTATTATGTCTTGAAGTAAAAGAACTGGGGCTAGAGGTAATCCAAAATGATGCTTTAACATTTACGTTCATTACATTACTGCATAACCACGATGATGAAACATTGCTAAAAATAAATTTTGCACGATTTGTCTATAATAAATTAATTTGGAAGTTTTTTATAAAATATTTTTCTTCGTATTTTTGTTTTTGTTTATTTTTTGAATGGCCATAAGATATACTTGAAGGTATTGCAAGGTTATCCATTCTTTACCGGACACCCTGTATAATATTTACCTACATCAATTTTATAGGTAACATAATACCTACATACGAGGGGCCGGAACCAACAGAGCCTTGCAGAGGCCCTTAGGACAACTTTAATACTTATTAGTTAATGGGACATCAGCCGGCAATTATCCATGTAAACACTATAAGAGTGCACCCGAAGATAATCCCCGGTTGATGTAGGACTATTGTGCAATATGTTAGATGATAACTATGGAAATACTATGGCACTTGCCCCTTACCAGGTACTTACCTATCAATATTGGTCAGGGGGTGGTAAGGTAGCCTGCCTGTTTATCCGTGTGTACCTACATACGGATAAACAGGGAGGCAGGAAAACTCAATTAATGGCCCCCAGGAAACTGCCTCAAACATTTAGCGACATGAGGGCAACAAACGTTGAACGCTTGGGGAAGGAGAGGCATCCCACGGCTATCAGCAGCAATTCCGGAAGTACGGTCAAGACACCTACCAGCATCTTACTGAGATACATCCTTCCCCCGAGTCTCCTTCAACTCCTACTTACAGCTGATTATTAGAATGTAAGAGAAGATTCCTCTTCAGAAGAACTTCAAGCGACTGGACACCATCTTGACATCGTTGAAACGGACAGCCAGATTTTAAAGCGGAAACATCAACCTTACTAAGTGAGAGCTGCCTATAATAATAGCCTGACATTTAGGCTGACAGGTAGGGTTCACCGCAATTCCAAATCTTTCTGACCAGTTACTGATGGCAGTTAAGTTGTCATATATATCTGAAATGGCATCAGTCAGATTGTCAATATTTTAATATTCATACTAATCTCAAGCACCATTATTCAGAATTTTAGAGGATGGCGCAGATTGTGTTGGTCTCACTTAAGCCGCGATGCAGGTGCAATGAAAAGGTCTACCGTTAAGATATGTACAAGGTATAACAAAACACGAGATTAGACAAATAATAACAGAATACGTCCCTAATCAGAATTAAATTGAACTTGCTCAGAGCGCCGAGGGCTCGAAATAAATAACTTCTTGAAACAATGAGATGAAACTCGGTTTAGTTTCTTTCATATTTGTTTCACTAATACTTATTTTGTTTTTCTTGATGCGGATACTGATAGGTACTGTGAAATAAAAGTAATGTGGCAATATTTTATGTTTCTATTGATATCCATAAAATTATAATGAAATAACGTGTATGACTGACCTACCAGGTAATTCAATATTTACCGGCCCGCAGAAGGAACGGGGTGGTTTTAAGTTAGGAACCAGTTGATTTTACATCATCGAAAAAAAAAACAACTATTAACTTGCTGGCTCCCCCATGTTGTTTTTATTTTTTGTTGTCTGTTTTCCAACGATATAATTATTTGTATGTATATATGTACTTACATTTGATTTCTGTCTGTGATAAATAATATACAAAGATTTAAATATCAAGATTGGTTGGTGGAAAAGCAAACACACGAAAGAGTTTGTCTTCGATAAGTTGTAATTGCTGCCCATTTCTAGTATTATCTTTTATCAATTTAGATGTTTAAAAGTTGGGGAAAAGGTTGAATCATTGAAAAACAAATTTCTTACACAATTTATTCGAACCAGCTTAATTCATCATTGTAGTTCATTTGTTTATACGCTTATATGGTAAGTAGGTAAAACGAGCTATATCTACCTAATGCAAAATTGAAGTACTTAAAATCAAATTCTAGCTAAAACTGACAACTCAGTTACTAATATAATTGCACCAAGTAATAACAGAAAATGCTTAGTAAACAACTTATACTAAACTTCCTAACTTTCTGATTCGTAAATAAAAATATAACTTGATTTAATAATATATTAATTTTGATTTCTCAAATAAATATTCAACAACTTTCATTCTCAGAAACTTCTCGAAGGTACTTTACGTTAGAATAATACTTAAAACTAAATAAAATCCATAGCGTTCTCACTATCATAAACATAATTATTATGTATAACTAGATGCTAATTAATTCCAAGGGTAGTCGACGTGACTCTTGCAGTGAGTCGGCGCATCACGACCATTACACTAAACAAACGCACACATTCAAATACCGGACCAACTACTCGCGAGGAATAATTTCATTCAAACTATATAATAGTAAAAATACATTTCTGTGTAAAATAATAGTAAAATAGTTATCTGAAAGGAAATAACAAGGAATAATAAAGAAATAAAAATATAGAATCTGATTATCTAGAAATCGCTCATGGTGCCGTTGACTACGAAGCTTTTAACGTCAGTGGTATTCCTGGAGTCGTGGTCGGAGATCTCCTCGATGACGAGGTCATCGGTCTTGACGGGTGTTGGGAGCAGGTCGAATAGTTCTCCGAGCTTGCGGCCCGTGGATATCAGTGTATTGGTGAGGAAGCCTTTGTTGTCGTTGATGTTCACGTCTGTATCGTCTTCAGTTTTGAACTTTGTATCTATTTTGTAATAGTGGCCATAGTTCTCTTCCTTGACGATGGGTGGCATGTATTCTCCGTCGTTGTAGTCGAGATCGTTCTTTTTCATGCGTTTCTTTAGGTTGGGGGGCCAGTCCTCATCGATGGGCAAGTCCACGTATCCTCCGGCGAGCACCTTGTGCGTCTGTGTGTTCTTCACGACCTGGTAGTCGTGGTCCGAGTGTGGGCGGTTGAATGTGATCAGTTCGTCCATGTTGAACTCCCCGTCATCTATGACTGTCTCATCGAGCGCCATTTCTGTAGACCAAACATAGAAATATTAATAAAGTGTCTTAAAAATGGTTAGTGAGTGAAGTTCTTAACCTACCATTTTTCTGACATGGAATAGGACTCATCCATACTAATGTTATAAATGAAAAATTTGTGAGTTTGCATTACTTTGTATGTAGGGGGTAGTCTTAGGAACAGCGGTGGTCGGAATTCGAATTTCTGATAGATAGCTATAATATTCTTGAGTATAAATATATGCTAGGCTATAAATCATCACGCTACTCTCAAAGGGCAGCGCTACTATGAAAGCGCGCGAGAGTGGCCAGTATCTAATAAATAATCTGATTAAATGTAAGCGTCTGCCAATATTGAAAAAAAACTAGCTTCACTTTAAACTATTTTACCTACAAACTTTTTGCTATATTCAATCAAGTTAAATCGACTTATTCCATGTAAAAAGTAGAGACACTTTTTGTCTGCTTTCAAAAGTGCATTGTGTTACATAAACACTGTATTGAAACTCGAAACTGGTGCAAACAATTTATCTATGGCTTTCGAAACGTTGCAATAAGAAAGTCGATCCGTGAATTCGTCCATAACGAACATCATTCTACGTAAAACACAAAATTGAAGGCAAAATGTTTATTACATTTACATAACTTTTGATAGCGTGTTCTTGACAACAGTCACGGAATTGTATATCCGTGATAATTTCTTGAAAATGAATTATTTTGATACACATAGTTACAATTTTATTTTAATGATGAACATGTACGATTTTTAATGTTCTTCTTCGCTTTTTAGCTTCTTAGCTTTTTAGCTAAAGACTGCTTTAGGAGAATAATTAAATAGGTTTTATATTTTTTTTCACAGTTCATTATTATGTGTATATACCTCCCATTGAGCAAACCAATTTTTTTATTCAAAATTAGAGGCACTCGATATTAATTGCATTCGATATTATTTTACAGACTAAACTAAACTTGTAACACATTTCATGGATCAACGCTCAACGCAAAAAGTAAAAAAAACTGTTGTAACCGGTTCAAACCAGATACAATATTAAATAACCAGAAAATGGAATAAAACAATATATAAAAAGAAAGATATCAGACCTTTTTCGTTAACAAGTTAAAATACTACACTTCTAAGTTCTAACGTGATTAGTCATAAACAAGATTATTGCGTATCCAGTTCAGTTGTGAAAAATAAAAACTAACTAAATATACATAGTTACGTAATGTGTATGCATGAGTGTGCTATCTCCTTATAACAGAGTTCACGACCGATCTATCGCTCGGGTTAGTCCAAGAATTGTAATGATAAGATTTCACGTTGACACAAGCGTGTACTTTGAAAGTTTGTTATTCTATCAACTATGTGTCAGCTATTTCTAATTATTGTATAAATAAAACTGCCTCATCTAGTTTTTCACATATAAATTGACGTGTGAAAGTGCCGTTTTATGGCCTATTTGCAAAAATAAATTCATTGTTTCAAGATATTTGTTGACCTTTCCTTGACAAAGTAAGTATTTATGGTCAATCATTGTAGGTGGTTAACTAAAGGTAATTAAGGTAAACAATCATGTCTTTATATAGTAAAATGGTCGTAAATACATGCAAAGATTATTTTAATAAATTTAGGTAATTCAAACATTTTACATATAATTTTTGGACAATCTTTTACATAAGAAGACATGCCAAGATTGTTTTCATTTAGTTAATTATCTAAAGGGATATACCATAGTATTGAGTAAAAACTTAATATTTTGTAATACATGACTGAAATCATAAACTACAATATCAATCATGATAGATGGCAAAGAGATCATAATGTATACCTATTTCGAGCGTCAAGCTATTTAATCCTGCAAAAGCCATTAGCCATATTAAATGTTATAAAGTTCATCTTATATGGTTCCAATTGAAATAAAAGATTTGTCTACGAATGCGAAAGTAAGGTAAACTTCTAATAAACTTTGTGCAGTAACTGAAACCGTTGATTTTAATGTGTCTTATATACATACGAACGTGTTTAGCCACGTTTCATTTATTCCTATGTAACTGACTCATCATGAACCTGGTATCGTCTAAAGACGTCTTTATAACTTCTATAAAACAATCTTATACTTACTGGAAGCGGAGAGAAGCGCTCGTGTGACGGCGGGCGAGTTGGCGGGCGTGTCAGATGCTCTAGGTCTGACCTCCTCGCGCATTGACGGTAAGGCCACCAGAGCTACTGAGAGCAACAGCACTAAGAGACAGGTAGCTGGCTGCGCTGATTTATTCGTGGAGCCACCCGTCACGCCTGTTAGGACATTCTGTAAAGATAGATAGGTGTGTTGAATAGATAGTACAGACTTTGATACGTGCTAAATAACTATTATATGTAGGCTTCATCTATAAGTAATTGTTAAGTTAAAGTAAGGTTCCGTAAGTTTGTAAACAGATCATAAAAAGGCAAAAATCCTACATAATTTATAAAAAAAATCTCTAAACTTATATTTATATTATGACTACATTTCGTATAACATAAATAATTGTTTTTTTATTGTACCTATTTATCCTAGGTTCACACTAGTACTAACTGTTTACCCATCTGATTGCAAAACAAAAATAATTTTATACATCGAAAAGTTTTGTGAAACAAATGTTTCATAACTGTGTATGTATGAAGGAGACCAAGATGTACACATATGTATAGTACAACGAAACCTCCCCTTTTTAGAAATTTATTGCCGTGTACAAAATAACTTGAACAAGTCTAATACAAATTAAAATAACTTATATGTCAAAATACAGCAACACTCAAAAGACAGTATGTGGTATATGTATTTTCCTCATTGACAAATGGACATAATTGTACAGTTATGAACAAGAGCTTTACCACACTTAATTACAATTGTTATTGGCCGACAATTAGTCGGATCATTTGAACCACAATTGTAGCATATTTATTGTCATTACTAGCAACTTGTGATAAAATATAACTGACCTATCTATTTAGTTTTTAATGAGGAACTTTAGGAGTCTATTTATGTAGAAACGTAAGATCAGAGTTACTTGAATTCATTGTTGGTTTTTGAATAATACCTATAGCAAGACATACTAAACCTATAGAAAATAACGACTGCACGGTGCTCATAAATAAGAGTCCCGTTGTGATTTGAAATTAGTAGAGCTTTTCTCAGTTGATTTAGCATAGTATAAAACATAAGGCGCTTTCTCTGCCCCTATATCGCAATGCATCCTTATATTTAAACATGCCCCTATATCTAAAAAAACGTACGTGCTTTAAAACTGCGTTATTAAACAGGAATGTTTATATGTATATTCACATCCAATAAAGAGTAGAGAATTTAGTGTCAGCATTGCACCCGTGCAAAGCCGGGACAGGTCACTAGTTTAGCAATAAAACAGACATGATTGTACAAAAAAGTTCTAAACTAAATAACAGACAAAACTGCATCCAAATCAATGAGGCGAATCTCCTAACGGTTGTAACAGACTATAACAATTAAAAATAAATAAAATAGCAACGCTGAAATCGTCTTGTGATTGAAACCAGTTTAGATTGACCCCAATCACCACGCTTATTGCACTGGAGCAAGGTTTTACTTGTCATTAGTTTGACAAATGGTTCAGTACTTTCGTGTTTGTTATACAATACCTATTGTGAGCGATTTGAAATGTTAATACCTCTATTGTTACGATCATGTCGTAGGTTTGATGGGAGAAAGTGAAATTACTGAAGATAGGATGACTTTATTTTTGGTAGGTACGTTGGAACATATTCTATTATTCTCAATAGAATGATTAGTAGCTAACCCTATAGATATTATGCAGCGTCATTTTGTTACCCTACGGGCTTTCTCGATAAATTGACTATCCAAGACAAAACTAATCTTTTAATTGGAACCAATGATACCGGAGATAAGCACTCTCAAATTCAAACGGATAGATAGGTTAATAATATAAGTATAGAAAAACCTTCATCTCTGTCGACCTCTTCGATAATTTAAAGAGGTGAAGTTATGTATCGTTCTAGAATACATATAACTATTACACTTTGCCCAACTTTTCTAATAATTAATATATAAGATATTTACCTGTAACCTCTTCAGTTGCGCCGACAGCGACTGATTCTGTGACTGAAGAATCTTTATCCTCCTAATAAGCGTCTGGTTTTCCGCCGTGCATTGTTTTACTCTAAAACAAGCAAATTATAATTTCCTTAATAATTTTCAAAGTCTTACTACTACAGACACTCTTATACTAAGGTAGTCTTAGCAATGTAATATCTCCATAACATCTGCAATCTATTTCTTCTTGAGAAAATATTCGCATATCAAGCTAATCTATTTTAACTCTATTTAATAGTTATAATGTCTCAATTAAAATAGATGTTCTGTTAAATATCTTAATTTGATTTTCAGTCTTATTGCTGTTGTTATAAAGTCTATTTGGATTATGTAGATTGACACGGGTGGTATTTTTATATTCATGAAGGTTTTTTAGGAACTCAGAGTTATATTTATAAGTATTGTCGTCATTGTAAAAAGATTAACTGCATTGTCTTGTGATGACGAGTAATTTCTGCTATTGTGAGTATCAAGGAAATGTTTAATGAATTACAAGTAGGAATGTTCTAGTAAAATCCATGCTACAAATTGTTACATTTTTTTAAGGTGATATTATTTAGTGTTTTGACTAGGAGGCTTGGATAAAATGGATCGCGATACTTTAATTACATTACAAAAACACATGGATAATCAAGATTACAACACATAGATAATGACTATTTTAATTGTTTATGTATTTTATGTCAATTGACAGTTCTAACACATTGGAGATATGCTAAGAAGATCTATCCTAACAAATTATGACCTACGCCTGACTATTTCCAGAAACGTGGTAGTCAGGTATTCGCATTGATTTTTGGACTTATACAAAAAAAAAAACGAATTTCTTTTTTCGCTGGTAAAATATTTAAATTATTTATGAGAATAAAATATCGGACTAAAAAAAAACTGTTCAAGAATTTTAAAATAAGAAACACAATTTTAAAAGTCGCGTAAGCAGACCGAAAATATTCAGAATGCATTATTATTTATTTCAAGGATAGTTGAATTATGCAGCCCCTACCATTTATATTCAGTAATAGTCATAGTCAGAAACATATGTTTTGTTAATTAGTGAATATTCTTATTAAATAAATTTTTAAAAAATATTATTTTATATTTAGTAAAAAAAATATTAGGCGAATTGATATAAATCTTTAAACAATCCTATACATTATGTAGTAAAAAAAATATTAATAGAATGGTGATGGTTAAGTGGTTAATTTTCAATAAAAAAATGTTAGAATGAATAAGGTGCATAATTGCATGTCTTTCAGCAAGAATAGCGTGCGGATCGCAAGTAACTTAATCTTGGTATAAGTGAAATTCAATCGTTATAGCTTAGTAATTATCTTTATAACATTTTCTAATGACTTGGAAGCTTAATATATTGTTCAGAGCCACTTTTAATCGAACTTTTACTTGTATTAAACGTTAAGTAAATAATATATAGTGTTGATACTAAAACACAGATAAAAAAACCTAGCAAAGCACTCTAAAACCTGGTCCCTAATTCGGTTTTCGTAGCTTTATTCCAAAAGCAAAACTTATAAAAATTTTGCAAGTTAAAAAACTACCAAATTAGTAGAAATTACGACTTTTTACCAAGCTTCATTCAACGCTATGATAACGAGTTTTAGGATTACCACAAATCCAAATACCAATATTAGCTTTTCTTATACAATATAGTTATAAGTTAAATCCTATGTATATTGGAACTTCTTCATACAATATACATATGTATACATAATCTTCTTCTAACTAAGTATACCTTTCTTGAGGAGAATAATTCATCATGACTTTTCTAGCCCAGGGG
This sequence comes from Spodoptera exigua, assembly GCA_902829305.4. Classification (NCBI taxonomy): domain Eukaryota; kingdom Metazoa; phylum Arthropoda; class Insecta; order Lepidoptera; family Noctuidae; genus Spodoptera; species Spodoptera exigua. Next base: position 5,418,504 of record LR824616.2, on the reverse strand, counting down.
GAGACGACAGGAAGCGTCACACTTACTGACTAAAAAACCCTCGCTTCTGCTACTGCTCTAGACCAAGGCCGCAGTACTTTATTGTGCTTGACCCGCAACCCCGGTTATTATGCGATATGTTTTCCATATAACTAATATGTATGTGCATACTATGTTAAAAAAAGCAAATTTATTTACCTGTCTTCAAGCCCATCAACATACTCCTTCTTTCTCTTACGGGAATCTTGGGCTGAGATCTTATTTCTGATTTTACGCCGAATCCTTTTCAACTCTCTCTCTTCGTGCTTCGTAAGAGGGTAGCTGGTGGGTAGTGTGATGCCCTCCTTCGCCAACAATCGTCGCTCCTCGGCTGTTAGAACGAGACGGGGATATCCGTTCTTTCCGTCTGGCACAGTGTCTTTGTGGTCATCCTCATCGTCGCTGCGTTCACTACCTGAGTCATCTGAATGGGACAATAAAGTTAGATTTGTTTATGACAGGACAATAGTTTTTATGAAGAAGGTGTTTAGGTGCATATTGGCTTTAAAATTGTTTTAATTAACAATATCAAAATATAAATTGATTAAGAGTTGCGCTAATGAGGACGTAGACCAATCTCTAAAATACACTTTATGCCTACAGCCATAGATCAGTCTTTCATTGTCTTGCAAAAGCTAGGATAAGGCAGATTTTTAGATTGTTCAAAATCAAAATAATTTTGAGAAAGACCATTTCGCACAAGGTAGAGTTGTCTTGCAAAATGTCAAGAAAAATCCAACCAATGTGAAAAGGTATAATTTGGGTAAATGGAGTATATATTGTAATCATGGGTTTACTTGAATCGATCATATATGGCTACCCTTGGTCTCGTTACAAAGTTGTGTTGCCCCCTTGAGAATCAACGTAAAGGTTATTGAATATAATCAATATTTTTATTCCCCGAAGTAATCAGCCAAACTTATAACTTTTTATCATGTATCGTGATTTGGAATGGTTTTAGTAATAAGTATTTAGAAGCTTAATATTATTCTGTATCTGGCAATCCTATTACTGAGCAAACACGGACAAAACATCACACGGACATGGAAAAAGATGTTATTAAGAATTAAAATTCATAATAGGTCAAGGAAAAAGTTTAAACGAATTTTTCGATTTGAAATGCGATGAAAATGTAACACTAATCAATAAACAAATGACTATTTTTGGAAAAAGAATCCCTTGTTTTTATAACAAAATTAATTAGCCTTAGCCTAACAAAAACTATTTTGATTTGAAATGGCCAGTGCTGCAGAACGGCAATTTCATAGGTAAAGACATATTATAACAATAAACTTCTAATTAACTAGCTGCATCATATTATTATGTATGTTTGGTTCTGAAGTGAAACAAAATTTCGAAGGAGTTATCTTCCAAAAATTAACTTAGCAAAAGGGGCATAAGATAGATTTTTAAGAACAAGAATATTTTAATTCAAGTCTGAAAAAACTAATTTAAATTTATTCTTCATGGCGTTTATCGTTACTGTTAAGGTATATCAACGTGCCTAAAAAACTAGAGGCTAATATTAAAATCGACCCCAGCCCAACAATCTATAAATAACAATCCGTCAATCGTGACATGTGACATTTAAGAAACTTTCGTTTGAGATATATTTTCGACAGTAGACATTGAAGAAAGTAAATATTTAACTAGTCCAATGACCAGTTTAGCCGGTTGACTATGTTATGTCACAACTATGAACCGACAATTGATACCAATCAGCCATAACGAGCCAGTCTATTGGATATTAGAACTAGAATTTTATAGGCTCTTGGATTTCGTCATATATGTTTTTTTTTTCATTACGCATACTGCATATGTATGTAAAATTATTCAGATGATATTTCAATTTGTAAGACGGGTTGTAGGTAATCAGACGCATATTGGAAACGTCTGGATTATTTGAGCAAGTCTTAGAACCACAATGCATAATATAAAAGCTACTACTAATATTGTAAAGAAACGTATCTCACCGCAGTTGTTTCCATTGTGTTCGTAGTCATAGTCGCGGGCCTCAACCTTCAAGTCGTGCAGTTTGCTCTGAGATAAAAGATTAGCGGCAGCCAATTTGATGTTGGAAGCGTTCTTCAAGTCCGCAGCGTTGATGATCTTGATAGACTTCAGGTCTTTCATGTCTTTTATTGTAACTGGAAGGAGAATAGAACGAGGGTTGCCGGCCATTGGAGCAACGCGGATCACTCGTCTTTGCGGGGCTACGCTTTCAACGGGCTTGGAGTACACCTTAGTTTGGGGGTTCAATACTTGGATGTTAGCCACTTTGACCGGCTTTTGGGGCTGTGCCTTCACCACCAACTGGGGTTTCGGCGTGGTGGTCGAACTTGCCGGGATTCTGATCGTGGGCTTCTGGACTTTTGGTTGTACCGCTACTTGTGGGGTTTGGGAGAGACGCCGCTTTCTGTTGCCTTTACCTGATACATTGGGATTTGTTACTCATTGGGTCAATAAAAGCAAACTAATACTATCCATTTCCCAATGAAAATATAAGTAAGTATACTAAATCGTGCTAGCATAAATAAAGTGCTTACAATTAAGATAAATGCGTCGTTAATATGACAACATGCGCAGTACGAACTATTCTTAATATTAGTAGCATGCATTGTGTTGGGGACATTGACCATTTGTTCTTAGTAATATATCGAATGCCAAAAGAATTTCAATGGAATATCTATTAAATTTCCAGTCTGATACAATTACGTATAAATTCTTTTTGACATTAATATATTTGCTCAAGTGTCTTGAAAATTGGAGAATAGAATGCTCGAAGGTCGAATTTGAAACTCGATAAACGAAAAGAAGATAATATGTTATAGGTATATTGTAATGAAATAATAAGTAGCTCGATGCCAAGTTTAGATAAGAGAGCCTAGTGCTTGTGTAATGTTCTTGTTATTCGCGAGAAGTTGGGGGCCACGTGTGACTGGATATTTACATAAGAGTACGTTTGATACTGGGGTATCTACGCAACAAACTTGCCCGTATCCTACCTATATTTATTTATATATATCATACGCGTGTAGAGTGCAAGACTAAGTCTAAGTGCAATTTTATTTGATATATCAATTGCCTATAAAGACCAGTCGTTGGCTTTGTAACTGCGTGAAGAATTGTAGCATTTCCAACGATATGGTTATATTACTCGTATATGCCTACATAATTATCTACGCGGCAAGTTGAAGGCTTTATAAATTCATAAATTACTGTTTCCACGTGTTGCTCCCCGTGGCGTATAAATACACAAATATTTGAAGTTCTGAAGCCATCATATTAAAACCAAAGATTATATATAGCGGACATAAAATTCTAAACAGATATAATTCAATGTCACCAATTAATAAAAATTATTCTATGTTAGGACCAAAATAGCCGGGCCAAAGAGGATCATATAATAACAAGCAAAGGATAAGAAGCAGGCTACTAAAAAAAATAAAAAAAGCACCACTCACCAGGACTTTGGAATGTATTTTTGTTGAGGAATCCGGGAACAACATTTTGTTCGAAGTTCAACATGTCGAATGTGTCATCGACGACCTCAGTTGAGGAGTTGGAGACATCGCTGGTGTCCTGGATGATGACATCCTGGACATTGCCGGGGCTGGTCGGCTCCAGGCCAACGGGGGATGTCCCAGGGTCTTCATCGCAAGAGTTTTGTATCAGGAATGGAGAAAGTTGCTGTTCGAAGTCACTGCAAAGAAAATTAAGAATTAGATAAGAAAGAAAACTATGGTCTAAGATTATTTTGGTTTTGATCGAGGTGGGTTTTAGTCAGGAAGAGTCTATCAGTCCTCAAAATGTTACACCAAGAAGGTTGAGTGTCGGTCCAATTAGATATATCAGGCTTAAAACTGGTGAAAGGTGAAAAGTGAGTGTTCGTTCTTATCATGCTATCCTTTTTTACAAGGCAACAAGGCGGAAAGTTCTGTACTATATTCCATCTCAAAGGAGGATATTTTTTGGAATAAACAACAAAATTTACCTTAAAGTAACGTCTACTACTATCAGATGTTCAGACTAAAACATAAACAAGGGACGCTTCAAAGGAATATAGACCAATTTTAACAATAAATTCCTTGAGATTAAATAAATAATCGTATAACTTAGTTTAGTGTAGAAAACTCCGTTATCACACAACTACCACGTGTTGACCGTGACCTTGCCAAAGCCACAAGGTCAAATCAAACCGAATCGGAATTTAAATCAATTCTTTCGAGATGAAAACGAAATTATAATAACTAAAAATTTATTCATATATAACATACACAACAAATTTTTTATGACATAATATGTCGGGCTGTACCCGACATTGCAACAGAGGAGTTTCGAGTGTGTTGCCGACCTTTTGAGGATTAGGGATTTGGATTTTTAGGGATTGGGGGAGGGGAAGGATTGGGCCTCCGGTAACCTCACTCACACGGCGAAACACAACGCTGTTGTTTAACGCCGGTCTGCTGTGAGGCCGTGGTATCACTCCGGTCGAGCCGAACCATTCGTGCCGAAACTTGGCTCTCCCACACTTAAATTTTATAGCATAATTATTCTACGAAGCTTTGAAAAGCATATCAACTTTTTCGCATAATTCGTTCATAATGACCTCACGCACGCAAATCCATAGAGTATTCGGAAGTTTGGAATTGTTATTTTAATACGATGCGTATAGGGAAAATACCAGAGGCCTATGACATAAGCGTATATCCCACTAACGCGTGCCAAACGTTTACAAACACCTTATCATATCAAAGCCGGTATAAAAAAGATAATTAAGTATGGTAAAACCCGCAGACTAGACCGGCCTATTAGACCACTCCGATTTATCTGTTATCATTAATTCAGTACCTGGATGACTGAGCATTGTTCGTTTTTTTTTTACAATTACTGAAAATTAATTCTAGCTTGATCGATTTCCCTGTTGCCCCCAAAACATCCCTTTATTTATAAGCTTAGTACTAGATTGTATGAAAATTGTTGGAGACGTTTCCGAGATTCAAACGTGCATACAAGAATTGTTCGTTTTACGATAAAATATGTGTATAATTATGTAGCATAGCATGTTGATCAAAAATAGCCTATTTGTTAATGGTAACAAAGTTCAACCAAAACGGTCTAGTCGTTTTTGCGTGAGAGAATAACATTACGTTCATCTACACATTTATAATATTAGTAGGATATATAGTTAATGAGATCGAATTGATTCATTAACAGCCCCTGATTGCTGCATAAGAAAGGATTTCCAAAATATAATCACTGTTTGAAAAGCGCAGTTTTACTGTAAAATGTGTAGTCATTTAGTCAGCTCTAAGCATACTCTAATGAAAAGTACAAGGTGGTTTTCCAAATCTTTTGTACATAGCTAACCACCATCTCGACATTTCTCTTAATATTATTCACGTGTTGTCAGTAAAAGGCGTTGTTTATGATGGCCGATCGATTTTCTATGCACTTGACATACATTCGGAAGTTCTACCGCTTTTCCGCGCTGACCTAACGGAATTCCAAGCCAAAGCACGACACGACACAATTAGCTTTTATATTATAACAACGTGTTAAAACGTTAGCATTTACTTTATAGCAAAATATGTTTAATTTACACAATTTTGTTTAATGAAAAACCTCTATTATTTCTAAGAAAAAAGTTTATGAAGACTTTGAAAGTAACGAGTCTCATGAAGATGATTTTTTTGACATGGCAACCAAGGCACATACGCACATAGAAACGATCTACGATCAATGAACCGAGACTTATTTCGTGTGGGCTCCGTTTCTCATTAATCTGATATCTCTGGAACCTTCACAAGTTATTTACTGACCTACTGAACGGGAAAGAAAACGCTTATTCATTATGAATTCTCTTACAAAACTGGATGAAAATCCTGTTGGAAACTTGGAATGCTGCCAAATTTTGCAATACATTGAAGGAAGAAATGAAAGTGAAAATAAAAGGAAATAAGTAATAAGGGATGAATGTGCTATGAGTTAGAATCGATAGAAAGATGTAGGTTACAATGTCTTCTTGAAATGGGGTGAATTGCTGTGTCAAGGGCTGTGTCGTGCCGTCTCCTCCTTTTGTGAAGCAGTCATGCTCGCAAAGAGAGAGGCGGCCCGCGTGAGGGAGCAATCCTCCTCCTCACGCCCCAGCAGCCGCAACTGGCGACACTACGGGCGTCGGGGATCGAGGGACGATCTCCGGCCACCGTAAGTACGGGCCTGCGGTCGGCGAGTAAGGGCAGCTCGCCGCCCGACCAGAACCAGGCCCGAGCGTACGGCGCGTAGCGTTCCGCGCGCACCTCAAAGAGCCAATAGACCACCACAGACGGGGCCCTAAAGGGCTGATGTTCAGCCGGGGTTGCGGGGTAAGCGCAATAAGGTACCGCGACCTCGGCACAGAGCAGGAGAAGGAACAGGGGGGTTTTTAGTCAGTAAGAGTCTGACACTCCCTCCTGCCCGGCCCTGGGCGGGAGAAGTCATTTGATGATTTTCCCCTCACAAAAAAAAAAAAAAAAGGGCTGTGTCGTACGGCTGATTTAACGAAGTATTGTAGGGGTCATTCGTTCGTTGTCCGTTTAAAATTTGCAAACTGTATTTGTATTGTTTGTAATAAAGTTCGAGTGAAGATGTTAAAGAAATTAGACATGTTGCTTTATGTACTTACTTCTGTTTGGTTATTTATTTATCCTTCATCATCATCAGCCGGAGAAGGTTTAAGCATGAATAACCACGCTTGCTCAAGGCGGATTGGCGATTTCAAATTTATAATAAGAAATTATAAGTGCTGGTTTTACACTACGTTTTCCTTAGACATATGATGGTGTCTAAAATTAATCATAGATAGTATACATATGTATATTATGTTCCTGCAAAATGCAATTTTCTAAGAACTATTAGCACCTATAAAAACCAAGACTAATGTGAAAATATGTGCTTGTTTTAATAACATTATTTTCTGCGCTTATCAACGGACTGCGCAACGGCTTTGAGCTAATAATCGTTACGGCGCAAAATTATACATAGACAATCAAAACAACAAGACTTAGCGAAAGAGATATGGATATTGCATTAAAAATCTAGTTACTAAGATGAATATATACCTACTAAATATAATTAAATTCTTAAAAACACTTTCTCAGAACTGACAATCCTGATCGAAACATCGTGTTTGGCAATCACGATTTAACTATCAGCCATTAAGAAGAAGAGAGAGACTAAATATAAGTGATGACGTGTAGAATCCATAAAAGCCGATACAGTTAAAAGCTGAGCTGTCGATTTTAAGAAGGGGGCAAAAACTGATATCTATATTGAGCCTACCGCAAATAAATAGCATTCCTAACGGCAGGAGAGTGATGAATCATTCCCCCCATTGAAAGCCGTTCACTGAACAAAAAAAGTTGCTACTTAAAACTTTGCTCGGTTCGCTCTCGAATTTTGACGGCATGTCAGGAAGTGAAAGGCAAATAAATATGATATTTCAGACACACGTAGGCATTGCACGACCGCTTTGGTGCTTTCCAGAAGCCTCGTATCGATTGAGACAACACCTATATGTAATAATAATATCGAGATAAAACTTATTTTGTTGTTTACCTACTATACCAAATTATCGGCAATTATATTGAAAATTATCTTATGTATAATAATCTATTTCTGTTCGTTAGACTAGCTTAACCTCAAGAACGGCTGGACCGACGTGGCTAATTATGGTCTTGAAATAAGTATTCATGGATACACGGAGAAGGTTTAAAAGGTCAGAAATTACGACTAAATAAAAAATGAGATATTTGAGGTGGAAAGAATGTTGCCGGATCAACTAGTGATAGTAGTAGTGACACAATTGGTTTACATGCAGTTAAGAATTTGCAAAAAGGGATGGTTTGGCTAGACATAACTGCACTTGCCAACAACTATAGAAGCAATTATCATTCTCAACCTTGTTCACATATTTTACATTTTTAACATAGATAAATATTTTTATAAAGTAGAAAGATAATTTGGACGAGCATTGAATGCACTTTCTGTGTATTTAGGTTATCAAAGTATTGCGCACTTGGCGATACGTACGAGTTGTTTTCACTTCAACTCATATCTTGTCGCAGACGTGTTTAAAAAATATTCTTTACAACTTATAGGGCGTTCATTATCTATACGATTTAATATCAATCGTTAGTACTATACTATTTTTATAAACTACGCAATTAAGATATATTGATTTGATATAAACGCCAAGGCTCATTTGCCGATGTTATATTGAAGGTTAGTAAAACTTTACCTAAATCACGTACTAAACATATTACAGGTGTATTGTAATCGTACTATGAAACACAAACACATAATTATTATTAAGGAATGATTCATATATTAATGTTACCATTATGTGTGGACAAATAATTTGCTATCAAGATAAACATTGGAAAACTACAGATTGGGAAATAATAGCTCGCTTATCGCAGAATTGAATATGTGGTTGCTATAAAGCAATATTTGCCAATGTTGAATGAAATCAGCTTATCAACAGTTAAAAGACGTAACATTCGGACGGGGAATAAGCAGGAAGCTATGAAAAACACATATAAGAACTCGGAACTTACTTTTTATTGATTACTTACTACTTTAAAGAGATGTAACCCTGAATAAAGGACATCAACCCAAGAAAAGGTCAAGTAAAGGGCGTCGTAACTTTTTCTCCATACCATCTTTAGAGTGCGCAAACAATCATGAATTTTATCTGAACAATTTATATGATAAGCGTCGCTGTAAATATTACATTACATCGTGTTGTTTCTTTGATACTATAAAATAAATTGTGTATCAGTTTAAAATATTAACAAATGGAATCAATCTTTACAAGCAAATTGCCATTATTATTATTATTTGTATGTCTTTACCAACCACGGGACACAGGGTCCCGGACTTTTGGAAGGCGTACGAGGGGCCGAAGCCAACTCGCAGAGGCCCTTTGAACAACTTTAATATAAGTGAAATGGGACATCAGCCGGCAGTTATCCCTGTATGCACTATAAAAGTGCACCCAAGGACAATCCCCGGTTGATGGAGGACTATTGCGAAATGTGGTAAAAATTTATAAGGTTATGGGTATGGGTTGCTATGGACTAGTGGATGAAACCTATGGAAATACTATGGCCCCTGCCCCTGACCAATATTGATACATATATTATTGATAAGCATCCGTCTTAATTGACAATGTGGATAGTCGGTCATTCCGCTTGAAATAAAGTTGAATGTGCTGCATTATAATTATGATTACTGTACTCGACGAAAAATGAATGAATGTTATTTATAATCTACAGAGTAATAAGTGTGGAAGAGCCATCGTTCGACACAAACGGGTTACCACGACCTCACGGAAAATAGGCGTGCTCAAAATCCACTGCGTTGTGTTTCGCCGTGTGGTACCAGAAGATCTCCGAAACCCTAATTTTCAAAAGGCCGGCAAACCACCCGTAGCTCCCGGATGTTGCAGAAGTTCAATGGCGGTAGCAAATGCTTACCATCATAAAAAAAATTATAGGCACACCGAAACAGTGTTTCCTTAAGAATCCCGCCTTGAAACCTAGTCGCGTTTATGACTATACCAACAACGCATTCAGTAAACACAATTTAATTGTTATATCACTGTGGCAGAAGCGGATTGGTGCAGATAAAACCTTACGTGTTACACGTAAAACAGAAAAGATGGCTGATGAAATAAAGGTGAAACGATGACGACAACCTTCGACATTCTCCAATGACTCATTGGTCTGCGGTAAACATTGATTCAACTCCTTGATTTCATTTACATGTTACGTTTAAGACTTTATAGACTTAAGTACCTGACAAATTTCTTCAAAATGAACCCTTTGGATAAATACATAGAGATGTTTCCGGAGATTAGCAAGTAAAATTAAAATATTTAGCGTAGGTACTCTTTTTCCATTAAAAAACAAACGTTACTTACTGTAAACGTTCTTAGGTGGGTGAAAATATGAATGTGAATCACACAGATATAAATGTGTTATTGGTTTAACCTAGAAATGCCCTTTAGTCAACCTGTATAGTTTAAACAGCGTGTTACATATGAATAGTGTGTTTTTCAAGCGTTTACACGGGTCTTTATAAATGTGCTATAGTTATTGATATAACATCTAAGTATATTATTTACTTATTTACGTAGATACGTTTCTACACGTGCTGACCTCAATGTAATGAATGTAAACCAACCTTTTTACTTTGTTTTCTATTTAATCGTAGGTAATATGTGAGAGCATGTTAGCGTTATCAGTTTATTTCTACTATGCATATTATTTTATAATGAGGAGATAGTCTCAATGAGACTGCGATACGGCATCATTTTAGCGAAATCTTTCCAAAGTAAATAAAAGAAGGCCAATAGAGTATTTCTCAGAAAATAAATTAATTTTACTTTAAAAAAAGAACTAGCGAATATTTAATTCAAATAATCTCCATAAACAGTTATTCGAATTACAAGGAAAGAACTGTAATTAATAAACACAAACCTTCGACTAAACCTAAGGTGATAAAAAAATTGTTTGCACATTTCCATAACATTATCTTCTATAAATAAAGACAACACTAAAATCGGGCGGTAAGAGAAACATAATTAAAAATTGCTTGATACATAAAATATACGCATCCTGACATAATATGTATAGATCTTTAACCTTTGCCTATAAAAAAAATTCTTATCGCGTACAGCTTCGTCGCTTTTGGCACTGATTAGAATACTAAACACAAAGTGTCACTAACATTGTATACTTTACAAAAATAAATTGGTCACACGCGTACCATTGCATCAACAGACACTTGAGTCATTGCCTTCATAACGGACCTATGATTGGAAGCAATAGATAAAATGTGTTGCCAGCTTCGTGCAAATTACGGCTTACAATGCCGGCTGACCGGCCGGTGAATGGCGGACATTTGAAGTTCAATTTCTTCTTTTCAACATGACACTTCTAGTACTTGTGTAGAGTTATACATCATTGGAGTTCCCGTGCTTTATGCACTTGATTATAATGCCTTAAAATGGAAAACTTTCTGTATTTAACATCGTTTTGAGGTTATTTTTTAATATTAGTCATATCAAGTGTAGCGACAGCATTTAATGAAAGTATTTTTTGAGTCAGACTAACAACTTTCCTATTCCTAAATGCTTAAGTCCGTAAGCATTGCAATGCCCAGAACTGAACACGTTTTTGAACATGTTTACGAACGCAAGTCGTCTCCCAAGGTACTCAAAACCTTGTTCATTAACCCGAGAATAGGTTGGACCTGTCGGACGGCTTTACGATTTGATAGTTTTATTAGCGCAACGCTAAAATGGGCTTTATTATACGGCAATAGAGTTCCTTGAACTTGACTTAGCGGCATTTATGACAAATATTAATGTGTTTGTGAGAGAATCACTACAAATCTGCGCATTTTTTGTGTTACGAAGCAACGTCCACTATTACGAATGTTTTGTAACAATCCAATAATCTTACTGCGGTAAGCGCGTTACACTAATTGAATTTTAAAACTGGCCTAATTTAAGTACCGTTACATAGGCCTTATGCGGGTTGTGAGAGACAAGTTGAATTATGTAAAGGGCTAGCTCATAGCTGCCATATTATTATATTTATAACATTTTTCCTTATTCTTTTGGAAGATATCATGTAGTCCTGGCCTGGCTTTATTTGGGTGTAGAATATTTCGTATTAGGACCTATAACCGGCCAAAGTCTGTACTTTCGAGGAGTAAGGTGCAAGTGTTATTTACGTTAAACATTTCCCTATTGTTTTCCTGTGCATTATAAATAGCATAATCATTTAAAGTCGCGGTACAAAATGGCGCTCATATTCTTAGTAATATATTCAAATTGAATAAAACAGTACTAAAGGAAGTCTGTTTCCAAGCCAATTACTTATCTGGCGTAACACGGACGGAGTGTAAATGCGTTAGCGTACCTAACTATAGACTATAATTCAGCATTTACGTACTACAAGGACGGTAGAAATGCTTGCATTGTTCATTAGTAATCATTGTTTCTAACTGGCCATGTTAAACTTGTTTTTTTTCAGCATAATGCCACAAACCACAAGGTAACTTACTTTTTTGTAATTTAACACGAAAGGTTTTGTTACACCGTATTTATGGTAGTCCAAGCGTTGCTATTAAGGTACTTAGTTGCGTCTGGATACCTATCGGGTATTAGTTACACTCACGCAACAAGATTGACTATTATAATAGGCGTATCTACGCTTATTGGCCTAACTAAAGATAGGCCTAGGGTTCAACATTCATCTATAAAAGCAAATGTACAACATTTTTGCCTTCAAATTTTAATTACATAACCTACAGATATAATTCTCACTGCGCAACTTAATGACATTACGTAACATCATTATGAAAATAACATTTAAAAATGAATATCAAAATTGTGTTTAAAGTCTAAACAATAGCGATAATGAGTGCTTCGTTGCCGGCCGGAATAATGAGCTAACATCTGTCTAAGCAATTTGTATGATCGAATAAGTAAGCATTTTGATTGAGTATGCAGAAGCTATGTATTTTGCTGATAAAATACTTTATTTATATATGTCTATGCAACTGACCGACACGGGTCAATGAACTTAACAATTACGCAAAAGGAAACTAGATTAATGAGAACGTAGTAAAGCTGGAATAGTTTATTTATTGTTAATGGATTGGTAGATCTATGAGTAAATACAAGTTTGGATTGTTTCTCGACCTTATTTTTTTTTTTAAATGTATTAAATCTAACTAGAACTTATGGACATTCCAGGCTTTCCTAACGTCAACGTCTTCCTAAACCTCGTAGCTATGATACGATCTCCTAAATACTCTATAGACTTTCAGGTATCTAGGAACTAAACATGGGTATCACCAGTCACTAAAAGAACTTCAATTCTGTATTATCTCATGCTTTAGGCAGATATTAAGAGAACAAATTAACCCACACACAAATGTTTCCCTTTCAGTCTAAATGTCTTCAATTTAAACCAAAACTAGCTATGCTCGCGCGGTTTCAACCGGTGGTCTTATTGGTCGTAGCATAACATCTCATAGATATATCTTCCTTGATAAATAGACTAACAAACACAAAAAGGGTTGTTCAATTTGAACCAGTAATTCCTGATATTAGCGCGTTTAAACAAGCAAACAAACTCTTTAACTTTATAATATTAGTATAGTTTAAGAAGTATAGAAATGACTTACAACTCAGCCGGGTCACTGGAGAGTCCGCTGTCCGAACAAGAGCTGCTGATGGCCTCCGAGGGTTGCGACACATTCTCGCACAGGTTGAAGTCCGGTATAGCATCCTCGAGGAAGTTAAGCGATCCCTGCTCCAAGGAGAATATGTTCTCCAGCAGGTCATCGGATGTCGGCCAGGAGTCCGACTGCAAAGAGAGACGGACTTTAGAATAATAGGTATATGATTCAAGATACAAGACTTCAATATTTGTAAGGCTTTATTAAATATTTGGGTGTAAAAGTGTTTAATTTCATTGTACCTTATGGGACTTATTAAAAAACAGAGTTTCTCTTGGCCAGTTTTTGTATTTCAAATTCAAAGTAGGTGAGAATAAGATTCAAAGTGCAAAACCTGACTCAATGGTTTAAACTTAGACCAAAGATAAATCTTAATTTGTAATTTAAAAGTAATAATGTTTTTTATTTGACTTCAACAGTCTAGATCAGGTAACATGAAAAAATTGACATGTGTTTTAGATTTCTTGTTGATTCTTAAGTCATACAAATAGCTCATCTACCAAAATAAATTTCATTTAATTTAATTACATAATTCAGCATACATTGGGGAGTTAAGTTATTTATTTGTTCAAAAATCTTTCATGGAATTAATTAATCAGTAAATGTAATCAGGGCCAGTTGATTACACTATTAAAAAAACTGGAACAGTGATGTTGCATTGTGAAATCACACATTATTATGTGTAGTCAAATTATGTGACAGTTGAAACTTCATGCTTTTGCTTAATACACAAAAAATATCAATAATTTTATTAAATGAGCTCTTGATTATGAACAAAAATGAATCCTGTATTGGAAAAATCCATCAGCCTAGAAGTGCCCACTGCTGAGCAAAGGCCTCTTCTCACATGGAGAAGGTTTGAGCATTAATCACCATGCTTGCTCAAGGCAGATTGGCGATTTCAAACTAAAAATTAGAAATTATATGTCCAGGTTTCCTCACGTTGTTTTTCTTCACCATATGTCAGTGATGTAAAAATAATCATAGTAAATACATATAATTCGGAAAAAGTCACATTGTTAATTGCAGGTTTTATGCATGAGAAATTGGCACCTTAGCCAAAGTACAGGAAATAATTTCTTATTTTTATTCATTACTTAAGTGACTAAATCAATATAATCTTTTGATATGTACTATGAAGGGAAAGAATAACAAAACAATGCAGGATAATTATTTGTTTGCAATCAGAATTTATCATTGCACAACGCTGAAAACATTTTAATCACTTTATCCTCTGACTGATGCAATAAGTGCACAAAACTCATTAACCTACTTTAACTAACAATGTTATTATTTAGTATTAGGGGTGAGAAACAATACATAAAAACAGGCTGCAATCTGATGATATATGTTACTAAGCTGTATTCCTCAAACATTTCTAAATTTTAAAACTTAAGATATTTACAAGTTAAGTTTTAAAAATCATCATGTATTTCTCTACATTTATTTATATTAATTTCAACTTTTTCTAAACTCTAATTTCATTTAAAATTGTATGTAATTTAAGTTTTTAATTTAAAGAATTGAATTAAACCATTCAGCAGGTAATCGGAATAAAAGTTCATACAGAAAAATAAAAAGAGGGCATTTCTCATAAGAAACTCCATTCCCACAGAGACTTTTGTAATTATAATGTGATATTACTATACATTAGAAAACTCAATATCAGATTGCTATTAGAAATCTATCCAAAGAGACTGTAAGAAATCAACTCGCATGATAAAATAAATAATTGTGCAGACTTCTAAGTGTTATCCTTTATTTTGTATTAGATATTCAATAATGTATATACTGGAAGAATAGAGTACAGTTTACAAGTTAAATCCAGAAGTAAAGCCAAATAAGTAAGATTCTTATAAGATTCATAAGTGTGTGAATTGGTTGCGCTCTTTGCATTTTATACTACTTTCATTTTCTCGATTCACTGAAGCCTTGAGTGAAAGGTAAAATTAAATTTCTTATTGAAATGTTCCATATAATATTATTTTTTATCTTTAAATTATCATTATTATTCATGGAAATTAATCAAAACAAGGTTTTGTTATCATATTTCAGTATTCTACACACGGTTCCTGTATATTATCATTTACTTTTAGATTTAGATACAAGTTGTACTGATATCATACATTATTTTAATTGGTATAGTTGATAATTGTTTCTTAGTGGCCTTGTTAGATAATAAATGCTAGGCTTACCACCCCAAGTCTAATAAGAATATAATATTTTTTATAAATAACACAAATAAAAAGGGTAAAAACCAAAATTACCTCAAAAAGAGACATTAAATCTACTTTTTTATCCATTTTAGACACTTTAAACTTGCATGGAGATTACATCAACACAATTATCATTGGTGAATCACACAAAAATGTTCATTTGAGGAAAATTATCACTGAAAATTGTTTTCAAACACTTTCAATCACACACTGTTTGTTTCTCGTAACTGTACTTGTGAAGTTATGCGGTCCACCAGTGAATACTTATTAAAATTTAAGCGGCATATGGAAGTGATAGCGACCGCATGGTGCCTAGGTGGCAAATTACACCTTATTTACGCGGCTTACGGCCGGCGCGACGCGACACTACTCCGTGACGCACTGCCTAGAATGAAGACTAAACCACAACACAACACGCTAGTTAGGGGAAACCCTCGCTCCAATTACCGAGTATTAACTAATTAGATAAGGAAGACACGGGAATGTAAAGTTGCGGGCACCGCGAGTGAGCTACGTCCGATCACAAAACCAAATGAACGTATAACGGTAAAAGTGGGAGCGTGAGTTCACGAAAGCTGTTCAACGAGGTTCGACAATCGCCCGGCGATCACTATTACTTCACCGCTCGACCAGGGCACCGCGCTTACATTCTAACTGAGTACCGACCCGGTTCATCACAATATCTGTAGAAGTGCGATACCTTATCAGCATACAGATTATTAAAATTGTAAGATACTAACCATTAGGCCGTCCTGTTGAAAATTATCCATTTTAACAGGGTTCTTATTCACTTGTTGAAGCTCGTGGTCATTTCTTGTAAGATAATCCAGGATCCTATTCACATCGTCATTGTAAAGAGTCATTTTGATCTGACAAGATCCACATTGAGGTCATCGTAACTAACTGATCCTATTACAGGCACATTTTCAATGGTTTTAACACACACCTAAGAATTATTAATGCTTTTTACTGCATTTACAACATAATAATTGATTTATAATTTACAAACATTGGTTTACAAAATAAAAAGCGACATGACATTTCTTCCCAACTTCCAACGTGGAAATAATGACGTCATGAAAGTGGGACACTTAACAACATTTGATTGGTCGCCGTCTACGATAAAACAGAACAGGTAATGTGGCTTACTGCGCCATCTATGATAAAATGGTTGTACTAGTAACAACAGCGTTTCGTTGTCGTCGTTCAGTAGCAATGATTGCAATTGAAAAAATATTCTTATTTTTTACTTAAAATAAATAGCAGAATGATAATACGTTCTATATTTCGTTAAAGAAGATAGTTTCTCGTTTGAGAATTTAGAAGATAAAGAATATTGCTGCAAAAGTAATTCATTTATGACATTTCGTGTCAAACAAATGTGGCGGGCTGATAGCATTAATTTGATTTCTAAATTACCTATTTTATTAATAAAGTCCTATAAAAACCTAGAAATATTTGAGAGTATTTTTATTTTTTAAATTCTAGGCCCTATTACAATAGCGCGTGTTTGTAAAATGAATTTCTATTCATGTAGCATTCTGTAAAAACGTACCTAAGAGGAACGTACCTACCTACTGATTTAGATGTCACAGTGGTGACAGTGGGCATGAGCCTGTGACTCATAGATTTAGATTCATGCATAGTACTCATAGCCACTCATAGGTTGTGATTACCTACCTTCCTTATCTACCTTCGCAATAACGTGAAATATGAACCAAGGCTTTGGTTGGTTAGGGCAGGTTTTGCAGCCTTAAAAATATTGTAGGCACTAAAATACAACAGCGTTGTGTTTCGCCGTGCTTAGGTACCTAATAATATTATTTAATTTAGTAGGTGCATAAATTAACTATCAATACATTAGGTATACATATTAATTGTATATCAATTATACATTACACATCAACTTTTTATTCATTTTACCTAGGCAGGTAGGTACGCAGAAATCATACTCACATATTTAATTTTTATCAATTTTGTATAAAATTGCGTGAACTATCAAACCTTATTAGCTTATTACTGAAAGTTAACTAATAGTTAAATATTAAAATGATTGAAAGTACAAGTAGTATGTACCTACAGTAGAAGTAGGTAGTAGGATAGTAGAGCTGCAGTAGTTTTACGACTACATTTTTTTCATAAAATGAATTTTATTGAAAACTAACAATCTTTTATGTTTGACCTAACCAAAGAGTTTTTAAAAACTATAAGTACCTATAGGTAGGTTCTACTCAACACTGTAAAATGTGGTCCTGTTAGATCTAACCTATCTCGTCGGTCTGTTGAAACTTTCAATAGTAATTCGAGATACAATAGAAGATCAATAGGTGTGCGAAAGCCGGCGTTCGCTTGGTTTGATTAATTAGATTATACTACGGCAGAGCAATATTATTTTTAGCGATTGCGAGTGCAGATATTATTATAGTGTACAACATTATACCTATCACGCCAGGAGAAGTGACAGGGTGATTTCTAGTCTAATGCCCGGTTTCCGAAAGCCCGATCTAGGTGTCAAATCTCTTGTCAAGTCATCTGATTGGTTGTTGATAATTCAGTCAACCAATCAGATGACTTGACAATAGATTAAATTGATTTTAACATTGATCGGCCTTTCGGAAACCGGGTGTAAGAGTGACACTCCTTGTCGCGCCACCTAGGGGAAAGTAAGCTAGAAGTAATTCCATGGTTTTTCCTAATAAAAAGAGGCACTATAAGTTTAGCGGAACTTCCTTCTGTTTAGGTACTGTTTCCACTTAGATAACCACATAAGAGAGTTTATCCCATGAAAGAAAACCTTTAATTTTTGCAGTAGCTACCTAAAAGCAGGAGATAGTGGCCCAATTTTTCTCTAAACCTTAAAAGTATCTTTTGTGGCACACCCTTTATGCCACAGTAACACGTTCCATTAGTGGGAGACACGATGAAAAGATAGTAAAGTGTAACACGCTGTATATGTCGGTACCTACTCGCAATAAAAAGATTATTTACACGACCAGTTTCCTTTATGCGAAGCGGATCCCGACAATGGACGGGGAAAACCTGTATGACGAAGTGGATTTCTTAAATTAAATGAGATTTGTGAATACAGACATTGATTGATATTAGTATAAAAGGAATGGGGGAGATAGATACTTACCTATATAAGTAAGTACCTACGGCACGTGCGAAGCAAGTTTTTGCGACTGACTGGGATCACTCGATGACCGGTTTTGTAGTGGCCAGCATGTTAAGCTACTCCTTACTAACAAATTTTTGATCCTATTTTCACCTTTACCAAATCGAAATAGAGTCGAAAATCCAATGAAAAATTATTAACACATTGGAGTAGGTTAATCTGCTGGCCATTGTACATAATACTTACCTATGGAGGTTACCTACGTACAGATAGACCATCGTGAAACGTGTCCCGGTTGCAGCTATTATGATTGTAAATCTGTCTCTCAGCTTGATATCGGAATTTATTGTTATTCATCTCCACTATGTACCTATATCCAGGATGAACGTATGGATATTCTAGATGTATAGGTTACAGGTATGAAGTTTGTGAGTTAGGTTAATTCAATTCGATCCTAGTTTCTCTCTAGCTCCTTCACGCCCATTATCAATGCATTCTGAATATAACCTTTTTAATTGCGCGAGAAAATCATCATAAACGTCACCATAAAGCGCTCGCATATACTTAGGTTTTTTTTAAATAACTTTGCCCCATCTTGTGTTTTACTCCTGTGTCGTAGGTGCGTTTTCAAACATACGATTTCACATACACATCACACCCAGACCCGGAATAACAATTTGTGGATCACACGAAGAGCTCCGTACAGGAATCGAACCCGAGATACGTTGCGTAGCAGCCAGTTGCCCAGCCACCTCGCCAACCGTGCATTCAAACCTCCGTGGCGTGAAGCGTAGATTCTTACGTAAATAAAACCTCCCTGGTAGGGTAGCCTTATTACATATATGACTGTGTCTTCTTATAGATCTACTCCGGAGTTGGCACCTATTATAGTACATCACTAGCTATATAGATGTGCGTCTCCCTTGAGCCTCGCTGTCTGAATATAATGCACAGCAATAATTGGAGTGATTTAGCCAGTTTGGAATGCCGAATTTACCTATTCTGAAAACTTTGATAGATTAGGTTATTACTGTAAGCCGCTCGAGTTACTTACATTCCAATTAGGGAGGCAATTCCCATTTAGTAATAAATGCATAAATGTATTTTGGATTGTAGGTACTACCAAATTAGATTCATTGTTACATAACGCAGATTATCTATGAGTTTCTAGCCTAAATGGTGAATTTTGTTGTGGTAGGGTTGCAAGTTGTTTTGATAAAATTAACCCGATTTAGACTTAATGTCAGTTGTTAACTGGTAATATTATTTGTAACGCTGTAAAAGATTTAAATTCAGGAGTACCTATAAATAATGTATCTTTCTACCTACTTATGTATATTGTATGTTAGAAAACTATTGAAATTCGCACCCTGGTTCCACGTCCACGTTTTATTTTCTCTTTTGCGGCGTACATATAAGCGTGGACACGCCGGCTACGTGAAAAAGATTGAATCGTTTAGAAAAATATTGAGGACTTTGTAGAAAGAACACACTAGAATATCCTGTTGTGCACCGTATGCAAAAGGATCACTGAAAATACGAAACACACGGTGTAAATAAAACGAAAGAAACAATATCTGTGAAATACTGCGAAAGGATCTGAAATTTTCGAAATACCTAGTACCGACATAAAAATAAAATGTGTTATTTGAAACCGTGTAGGTATTTTCTACTGTGGGAGTGGAGGTTCTCAGTTTTTTTTAATTAAACCGTCGCATCCACCTTATCATAGTATTTTCACTATCGCTACAAAGAATATCCACCTTTAAAGTAGATTTATGAATGATGGTAGTAAATACCTACAGTATGAAAAGGTAGAGATTAAGAAATATATCAAAATATTGCCTCTTGATATATATTTAAAATACAGATTATAGGTACTATGTGGTTGTAGCTGTTATTAACAATTTAATGTGGATCATACTTTAAACAGTTTAAATGTAAGATCAACTTATGTTTCTGAACAAATTACCTAACACCGAAATAATCATAAAAAAAACTTTTTTTTAATTTACTCGTGAGCAATAACTCTCCACACAAGACACAAGTGGTCTACATAACTAACGGTATTAACCGTTGGTGAAACAAAAATACATCGTTTTGTCTCAACCA
Organism: Spodoptera exigua; assembly: GCA_902829305.4. Classification (NCBI taxonomy): domain Eukaryota; kingdom Metazoa; phylum Arthropoda; class Insecta; order Lepidoptera; family Noctuidae; genus Spodoptera; species Spodoptera exigua. The sequence goes on along the minus strand of LR824616.2, from coordinate 5,397,744 downwards.
TAGTTGGTAGTGGTTTTTATGTTCATTTTTTGCAAGTATTTTCGAAGGAATTAACGTGCTCGAGGTCGTTGCCTCCATGTGGTATGCAATGAACTTGTATGAAGTCTGAAATTTACAGACTTTTTTTGCATGGAAGCACAAAATGCGATACCGAGCGAATACAGCCGAAATTTAAAACATAAATTGGGAAACTAAAAGTTCCATCCACCGGATCGCGAATTTCGTTAACTGGTTTTTGGAATAATAGTTCACATTGCTAGAGTATACGTTTGCTTATGCTGTGAATGTTATTAAAACTAGCCGCAGTATAGAGAGGCACTAATAAGTTTTCTATTCTAATCTATGATCTTTTTTGTAAGGAGTCCAAAGGATGACGAACCTGGCGACTGGATTCTGAACACTTAATTTGTTAAGGTTTGTTTAAACCGCAAGAACTCTATACATAGCTCTAGTTTCTATTGTATTACACTAGGTATAGAAGAAGGTGCTTACGTATTTAATTAAATTTTGGTCATCGTGGCCGCAACTTGGCACTCGGCTTAACCACACTGCGTCTGTATTCATGCCCTATATGATATATGAAATTATCTACTATAATTTGCTCAAGGCAATACATGTTTGGAATTTATTATTAATGTGTGGGTGGGTTACTCTACTAAGTAGGTAGGTATGTTTTGGGTTTCTTTGTGCTCTTTGTGAATTATGTTGGTATTACAAATGTTGATCGTAAGTAATATTTTAGTCTATTTAGGTACAATTATTTAGGTTTCGTTTTTTTCCGTAGCAACGTTACGTATAAAGCAATTTCTTTGCTATTTTATGAGATTATAATTTTTTATACCATCATAACAAAGTGACTAATGATAGTCAAAGAAAAAAAGAGTATTTAATTAGTTACGTTCGTCACCGACCACATAATGTGCATAAACCCAGCTAGTTAGGCTTTCTAAATAATTGTAACATCTTACCAATGATCAGGGGTACAAGAAAGATCACACTTTACATCGCAACAGAAATAACAATTATTCAAACCATTCCAACTTACATAGTTATCAACAAACTCCAATAGCCTTACATATTCAGAATTCAGAGTAATGTCTTTATGTCGACAAAGTTTTAATATATGAGGACTCGAAAACTTAGGTAATACCTATGTATTTTTTGTTACGACCCAAAAAAGTCTTTTTGGTTGATGTAATATTAACCACACGCTTCGATGTTTTAGGATATGTAAAGAGCAGTAAGGTACAAAATATCTTATTTCACGAATCATATCTGTGCCAGCATTTTATTAAGGTAACCTTTGCTTCACAATGTAGGTAACGAGACTTCAAATTTATCTTTCATCAATTCATGTAAAATTGTTCATATTTCTAAATGTTTGAGAGGCAGTGCTGCATTAAGCATGCGCGCGAATCGTAGCTTAAGTTCCTAGAATCAATGTTTTTTCCAAATTTCAGGTCATATAGAAGGTTAGGTTGTACAGGCTCCTTTTGGACTAAGGCTTTACTTTGAATTGAGCTATGCCACAATCCTTGCGTTCGCCAGGCGATTTAGGATTTCAGATTACAGTAAGGTCATCGGAATTTTAGAGTATTCTGGTTCTAATATCCGAAACCTTAGTGACTGGCCAAAGGGCTAGCAGTTTTAAAACACAGCTACTTCTACCCATACCAGGAGGGTTCCGAAGCACAATGGGAGACCGCGGCCTCGGCCTAGACCAAGAGAAGGAACCGTGGGTGGAGGTTTTTAGTCAGTAAGAGTTTGACACTCCCTCTCGTTTCACCACGGGCAGGAAAAGCTTTTTAAAGATTCCCCTCACAAAAGAGCTAAATATATTAATCCCCGTTCTTTCTTCTGCTTAACATCGGGGTCGCGGTATATATATTATTGACCTTTCAAGTTGTTGCGCGTAGCTGCTATATAACATGGTTAATCCGACTTCGGCAGAAATATGCCACAAATCAATCTCAGGTGATAAAGTATTGAAACCAATGTGTGCGTTCAAAAAACCTTCCAGAAATAAAATATACATCTTGGATCAACGTCCCAATTTCTTTAAGGTTATTTTAAGGCATATCTATTACGTAGGTACAAAAAGTTACTTTTAGATCACCTTATATTGAGCCCTGAATTAGTTCGATCTTTTGTATAATTTTTAGGAGAAATCCCTGAAAAAGCTCCAACTTTTCAAGTAGTATTTTCATCGACATTTAAATTTGAATATAATTAGAGCACATGTTTATTTATACAGACTTATAATAGACTTCGTCTAGTCTAGCCGAGTGACCTAATTCTATTCCCATTTAAGTGTTTCATAAAAAAACAGTTCAGTGGCTTTCTGAAAACGTCTTTTTTGACCACTTATTTCTCAGTTGCCAGGTAATAATGTAATTCACATTCTTCTACCTAGTAAAAAAATACTGTTTTAATGAAATCACAGGAAAACGTTTGTTGTTCCTGGTGTACGCAACCACAATACAAAATAAAATATTAGTGCTGGGCATGTGGGCAACGTTTAAAAAAATCTATTTCGTTGGTCAAATGACAAATCAAATTTTTTTACTTAAATTATGCATGCTCTTTTTAAAAAATTGCTTTTGCATTATCCATTTTCGAATTTATAAGAAACTGGATCAGTACCTATTTAAGAACAAATTTCAACAAATAGAAAAAAGAGTTTTGGACCCATTCTATAAAACAATTGAACCACAAGTAAGTCGATATTAAGTTAAACGGACATCGTAACATATAGCAAAAAGTGGTTGCGTTGTAAATACACCGACGTCAACCCGTTCAAGGACGAAGAGATACCTATGACTAGGGTAAAACCTCGATGTCTATTTATTATACATAAAAAAATTGAAATGTGTCTATAATAAAGGAGGAGGCCCAATCGTTCCCCTCCCCCAATCCCTCCTCAATCCCTAATTCTCCAAATCCCTAATTCCTAAAAGGTCGGCAACGCACTCGTAACTCCTCCGTTGCGGGTGTCCATGGGCGGCGCTAATTGCTTACCACCAGGTAACCCGTCTGCTCGTTTGCCGACTTATTACATAAAATTAAAAAAAAAATAATAAAAGGTCCCTTATACCCATTTCAACAAATGAAGATCGATGTTTGATCACTTATTGATTACTTATTCATATCACCCCAATGTTTTGTCCCTAGTGCGACCGGAATTGAGTTAACTGAGCACTTTAGGAGTAGCCTTTGTAGGCACAATGTTTATTTTTCAACCCCTATAATGTAATGTAGATGCGGCTTGCAAAGAAAACATGACTTCATTGGGCCTTTGACATTTAAATTAAATTTATAACCGATTATTCGATAGGTACTACATTTCACAGAGTCTTACTCAAAATATAGGTATAAGAAACTACGTGTTTACTATTCTTGAGTTGTATTGTATTTATCTTTGACCACCATTAAGTCACTATCTTATATCTGTATTTTTATAATTTACTTACTATTTTACCGAAATCAATTTATTAAATCAATCAATAATTGTTAAACAAAACAGTGTTCAGTCTAGTCGAATAGGAATAGGTTAGATAACACATCTTTTTAGGCCAGTCTATGCCCTTGACTAATACTTTCAATAACTTATTCCGTCCGCATACCTACAGTTGTTGTTCATAGAGGTTTTTAGCGCTGCAGTCAGCCTTAAGATTACACAACATTCAATTACAATATATTATTTTACGTGAACTCTTCAAATCAGTGAAGCTTCTAATTATATAGGCTCATAATCACTTAACTAGCAAGGTTCAACGAACTAGACAGTCGTATCGATCACTTTATATTCCCACTTGCTAATTAGGCCAACTTGAAACAAAAAATCAGCGCACTAAAATATTAAGCGATACAAAAAAATATTTACAACATTCAAATATTAAAATTCGAGACATTTTCCCCATTTATGGGTAAATTCCCCGAGTGTGGCAAGGCGGCGGTCGTCTCGGGCTCCAATCGCGGCGAGCGCCCGAGAGCAAAGTAGCAAACCAACCAGTCAGCATCACGTGCGCGGACGTGACGGCCGTGTTTCGTGCCGAGCCGACGGATTATTCACGCGCCATTTGACAGTTATGCCGTGTCCTGTAATGACTGTAGTGCATCATAGTGTAACGTAGTGATTGTTGCTGCCAATAAACAAGTGAGGAATTTGCCATAAAAACGCATTTAGAAAAGCGTAAAGTGATAACAGGGAGGCGGGATGCGAGAGGTGAACGCTCGTCACAGCGGCGCCGACTCTCACCGGCTACTATTGTCTAAGTGCCACGGAATCTTGGTCCTTCCCATCGGATTCCATCGATGAAGCATCCGCCTTTCGACGTGGGCTGCACGCGAAATATTTGCGTCGGCGATTAGTCACAAAACCGAATGTTTACATAGGGAGCCGATGGATACAGATAAGATAAAAACTTGTCTTTTGATAGTAGGTTGTCTTTAGTGGTCAGAGTGTTTTTGTTACTAAATAACTATGCAAATTATGAGCTAGTTTGGCATGCGATTGCTTGATAAATTATTGTCGATAGTAACTGTAAATAACGCCGACAGTCTAGGTAAACGTGCGAGCAGTTGACGGTATGAGTGGCCTACTTTAAAAAATGCAAATATTAAAACGAGCTAATTATCCGCGACAAACGTGTGTATTTTGCACAGTACCGTTCGACTTATTGTTTGTAACATACAAATAATTTCGCGGTGTTTGTCGTTCTTTAGTACAAACAATAATATTATAACAGTTCAAGTGTTTCCTTCAATTAAATAAGTGTCAGTTGGTATGTAATATTGTATCATAATGTATTTATACGAGAAATGTTGCAAAAAGTGCATTGTAAAAAAATGATACAGTGAATGATTGGATGGTCTCCGGGGGTAATCTGTTTACGATAGATAAACACAAAATAAACATAATAACAAGTTACTGACATCATCTCACAACAAGCATACAATAACAAGCGTTCGCATGATATATCTATTGTGCAGCAAGGAGGTTATCTTCCAATGTAACTAATGAACATTTCTTAACAACAAGTGATTTAATGAATAATATACACGCGTTAGCATTTGTTGAAATATTGAATTTGTACAATTTAAATGCGAAAATAATGAAGTTTATCGATGAAATGAAATTGAAAGAAAAACAGTGAAACCATTTTTCGTTAAAATTATATCATATGGGTGTTAGAAAACCTGTGAAAATTATATCTAGCGCACAAAGTACCTACACACAGAAATGTTTAATTAAATAGGCAACGATATTGTTACATTAACGTTAAATAATACTGATGGCAAAATGTGAGCCCCGGCCTCCTCACGCGTTATTAATAAATAAACAAAAAAACGTATCCTTTTTGCATGAGACGCACCACGCATCCATGATACGGGCAACAAAAGCGGTGCTGATACAAACCACAATTCCATTCTACACACGGGTTACAACAGAAAAAAACAAAAAGCAAACAAAACATGAATCAAGTCAGATTCTAAATTATTTACGTTACTTTTAAAAAGAGAATAGGAAACCGAGCAGACTCGCGGAAATGATCCATGTCTTGTTTATACAGAAAAAGGCAAACGTCAGATCCTATAACAATGCTCTCGCCAAAGTAGGTTGAAGTATGCCCGATGAAACGCACTGTGATTAATGGCCGTCCGGTGATACAGTAATAAAGAACAGCATAACAGAGAACTCTGTCGGGGTCCACACATTTGTCCTTCATGTATACTTGACCTACTTATTGTGGAAGTATTGCCAAAGGCCGTACGCGCTCGTCCAAGTTTTAATTTGTCGGAAACTGATTTCCGATTGATTGCTAATTTTCTTGCACAGTCATGTTAGGAAATCTACGTCCATCGGTGAAGTCATCACCCTTTTCCCTCCTATGGCAATTCGTAAACGAGTTCCATCAAGTTTACTCAATTACATTATTGAAGGAGGTGAACTATGCAGTCCACGTCTAAAAAAAATTCATAAAAATTATCACTACGTTGTTCTATTTGTGGCAAGATTTTCTCATTATGTAGTGGTTTGCTAATCGGGAAATTTCTTTCAGTAAAGAGCCATGCGAGGATCCGTATGATCAAAGCCAGCAATTATCCTTACGTTACAACAATAATTAATAAAAAGAATTAATTCGAGACAAGTTTAAAAAAAAGTAACTCTTTGGAAAGTGTATGTGCAATGCTGATAAGTACTAGCCGGTGAGTGTGTGAGTGCGTGCGATGGCGCGAGGTGCCGTGTTATCGTCGACCATCTTGGTGTCAATTTTATCAATATTGGAAACAACATTTGCGCATTATACACCTACATGGGCCGTCCATATACCTGGAGGGAAGGAGGCCGCGGATGCAGTGGCCAGAGACTATGGATTCATCAATTTAGGAGAGGTAAGATATTTCTAACGATCACCAAAATAGCTCACTGAGTTTTCCTCACAAACTCCACCGTGTACTCAATGCCCATTTAATTCTCAACAATCTTTTCATACAATAGCCATTATCTCGCTTGTGAAGTCACTTACAAGGAAATAAAGAGCTAGGTACTCGGTTACTAGGACAGTTTGGCACAGTACATTTGTTACTATTTCGATAAAGGAAATCCGGACTTGGGTGGTCTTACCTCAAAATAGGCATAATTACGGTTGTTCGAAATAATTGCGTCGGTATCTTCTTATTCGTTTTTAGTTCTAATTTTGAAATCCATTAACTCGACCGTTGGGGCCAGTATTGTTTTTTTAATTATCAATCAATTATTGGTAGGTACTTCATTATCCGTTGCTATTCAAACCTTTTTCACTGCGAAGGTATGAAAATTCGGAACAATCTCATCTAAGTTAATTTATTTAGTTCGTTTGGGAGGCTCAAGAAAAACGTTGAACCTAATTGGGTATACTATTAGCTACGCAAAATGTAGTTTCCATGTCAATGAATCCAAACCGGATTAGAGACCCACTATTCTGTAGTTAAAACGGTCATTGCCAGGTTCCAAGTGTACTGGTCTAACCTTGGGTGATTCATTTTAATTCCAAATCAATGGTGCTCATTCTATTGTTTTATGAAACAATCAAAACTGCGTTGATTGGTCAAATTAGTGTCAACGGCTTTAAGTTTTTGTTTCTGGCTCTTGGCAATGGCCAAGTTATATTTTGGCAACACGGCTAAACTTATTGTTGTTTCTTCCTTTGGTTGCGAAATTATTGATTCTTAGAGAACCCAGCAATCGTTGCGTAATATAAAGGTGTTAATCGATTAGCCTATTCATAAGCTACACTGATTGTGATTCGTATTTGTGCGATTGGTACACAACGACGATTTTTTTAACATGTTAGGATGGCAAACTAGCAGACGCATTACCTAAAGGTATGCAATCAGCGCCGCCCATGGACTATTGCAACAACAGACGAATTACAAGTGCGTTGCCGACCTTTCGGAGATTAAGGATTAGGTAGGGGTAGAATTGGGCCTCTGGTAACCTCACTCACACGGCGAAACACAACGCTGTGGTTGTTTCACGCCAGTTTTCTGTGTGTATGACGATAGTAGTTAAATGGTCGTAGGGACAGCAAATTGGTAAAAGTGAGCGTGGAATCAGGTAACAAACAAACCGCATCGTTAACACTGCACTGAGATAAAATTAGTGTGTTATTTCGAGGCAAATGCTGCGCACTCATGTTTTGTGTTGTAACAAGTACAACAGATTTCAGGAAATGTTCCATTTAGCATCGCCACCTACTTCACCACAATTCACGAGCTTTCAACATCTTCATAAACACTTTGCTTAAACATGCAGATTAATTGTGCAAATCCAAACATTTTGCATGCCACGCCTGTAATGGGTTGAGACGGGAACACATTTTGGGGTTTTCTTAATGGCATCTTATAGAAGTATAGTGTAAGTTTGCTTTGTTGATTTTACAAAAAACAGACTTTGGTCGTGGTCTTTCACAAGAGGTGAATGTTAAATCTTAAAAGGGTAAAACTGAAACCGATACTTACGATGAACTTAGAGAACACAAACAAGTAGACTTTATTTGCTGTTACACGATACAAATTTTCATTCTTAGAGAGGTTTTGAAAATATTGATTGTAAACTTCTTAAAACTTCCAAGCAACGCCACGGTTAGAAAGCACTCGCATGCGAAGCGGGGGGACGAAAATAAACAGGAAATTTAAGTGAGCACAGTTATTTATTTAAAGCGACATCTTCATTTGGAATTTCTTCTGCTTATGGCATCTATTTATAACCCGGAGATGTTCCATATATAACGTACATAAAGGCATGAAAGAAGCAAAACACATTAGTATTTAGACGAAATATATTTGGAATTATTAAGAGAAAAACACGCCGTGGCTTAAAATGCCATTCGTTTCACAAGATTCCACTGTACTATCTTGTATTTAACAAATACAATATAAACAAAAGGCTGATAATGCTGCCTTGCTATTATTGTTACTAAAACAACGTTTGTGCGATGCCAGAGGGAAGAATGGGAGCTTTGAGGCACACGGAGTTGAGGACAAAAGGGGGCTGTCACTCGAGTCATCGCTTCCATGTATCCGATAACAAAATACTGTCGTTGGTACCAGACCTGAGTGACGACACATACATTCACAGACACATAATGGCAGACCTGACGTCATCAACAGTATTGATAATGTTTGCGAAAATGTATCTTATGGTTAAAGATTCTTAATGCCAGTCGAATTTTCTAAATAAAGTATTTTAAGTGCAGGACGTTGGTCTTTGTTATGGGTTGCCTTGCTTGGGCGATCAAGCGAGTATCGTTAGCGAGTTCATATGCTTCATACATATTTACGTAAGATTTGGGACAAAATATAGCGAGAGCTATTCGGGGTCAGTTAATACGTATCCCATTTTTTCTTACATTATTCATTTTTTCTTTTGTGCCCCATTTCGTTCCAATACAGTAGGTACTAGTACCGAACCTTTTTAGCAGCACATTGATTATATTTTCGTCCGTTTTGCATAATAAATCGTGTTTCATACTTATAACTAAATGAGTTATTTACATCATTCTGAGAAATGGCGTTGACTGATTCAATAAAGATAATTTATTTTTTATATACCAGTACTTAAGTAACAAAGGAAAAGTTCGTCGTAAAATTTTATTTTAAGACGTTTTGATTTATTTATAACATTATCACATGTACGTAAACAAGTTGCAGAAAACTCCCGACAGAATGACTAATGGCCATATTGTCTTAAGGTTATCTAGGATGTGGTTAAAGGAACTTCATTTGTGCTACATTTCTCTTATGTTAGCACAATTCATTTTACACTCGACCACTGAGTCATAAGCTAACTATATTCTTCAAATCTAGAACTCTGGAGAACCTTTTTTTAAAAAAAATGTCCTTGAAACGGAATATTTGATAGAATCACACAGGCATACATTGCTCGGTTGCTTCTGTGTTGTATTGTTCAGATAGCAGACAAGATGCGACAGACAGTCTCTGTGTACACACACATCTGTATATTTGTCACTAGGTGCTACTATTAGTGTCATACGACTGCTGCGAAACACACAAAATATCTTCTTACCAACAAATTTACGAGGGTACAGCAAGAAAATATGTTTTACTAGCTACTCTAGCGCGGTTTCACCCGCTGCTCGGCTCTATTTAATCGTAGCGTGATGTTTTATAGCCGATAGCACTCAGGAACATTGTAGCTATCTATCAGTGAAAGAAGTTTCGAAACCCGATCAGCCGTTCCAAAGATTGCCCCTACATACAAACTTACAAATTTTACCTCTTTATAATGTTAGTATAGAATAAACACACTTTCACCACTTAAGTATCTAGTTTATTAGTTCATAGCTTCTGATGTCTAAATGCATCTGCTAATTGAAAAGTGGTAGTTTTTCTTTACTAAATGTTAATTTCTCCAAATGTCTTTATCGTCTTAAATGTTTCATTAGCGTTATAGAAATAACGGAATATTTCAGTAATGGTAAATTCTTCGACTGAAATGTATGGCGACATTCTAATGGGTTAGTTGAAAACTATTTCTGAAGACGTGCAGAAAGATTTATTCGAGTTGCTGGTGACAAAGATTCGAGTAAGTTTTAGGATACTAGTATTAGATGTAAGACCGTCTGGAGTCACGTGCCGACTGCCTGCGTTAATCGCAATACTTTCCGATTGTTAGTAGATATGGATAGACTAAGTGGTTCTTTGTTTTCGATATATAGTAGTCATAATCTGTGGAAGAATGCGCTTGTAGTCTTGGAGTGAATAGAAAGGAACACCTGTTAATAAAAAGACAATGCAGACGGCCTTGCTAAAAAATATTCAATTTATAAAACAAATGACTCAGCAAAAACAGCATTTTCGATAAGGAATCAATAATCTACAGTATAATAACAGACGGGTCGGGACGCCAACTAAATTACATTAACACATTCCAAATTCGTTTCGCTATTCAACTGTGTCACCCTATCAAATATTGGGGTTTACCTTACATAGGATTGCCACGTGCTTCAATAACTATAACGGAAGGGCCTTTGTTGTTGGGAGGGACCACACCTTTTTACTTCCAATATATAAGTCAATTCCACCTAATAGAGACATCACCTTAATACGTGTTTCAAAGGACTTCAGAAAGACCTAGTAATGTATATGTGATTTTTTCAAATGAAGAAAATGTATTGTTTCCATTATGAGTCTCGTAAAACCGACAACAAGAGGAAATTACCTTGAGTTGTGAATGTATTTTTTATGTTGGAGTTCATTATTGTTTGTTTCAACGTCGCTCGCTTCCGTTAGTACACAAGCCGGAACGTGCACTCGTCACAACTGTCGGCCGGTTGCCAAAATGCGTTGGCGCCGACGGACGGCGACATCAGCGCAAGCCGCGGAAACGGGCCGCTGGCTTTATTGTGCGAGTCATTCACTCTGACGCTTTTAAATACTTTTTAGGTAATTAGGATGTGAATGTCAACGCTCTCGCGAATTTATGTTTCGAACTACTCAAACATATGATCTCCAATAAGTACTTGAGAAACTTTCTCTTTTACCGACTAATAAATGATAGTAATTAAATTACTGCCAGTTACAATTTGCATATTCTTTGTTCTGAGATGTTAGAACACAACACACAAAGCGAACGGATCAGTGCATTCCAAATACTTAAAAATGTTCGTCTTTTTTAATTTCTAAATTGTATGAATGCACTACATAACTTCCAAAACATTGTTCTACTTATGTCAAAAATATTAATGAGACTGTGAGGTACCCAATTCATGTATGAATAAAGTTCGAGTCACGTTATTCACACAAGTGAGCTTATCAATAAATCGTATAACTAGCAAACGTTGAAGAAGTTTGTAAAATTTAAAAAGCAATTGTGAAAGATTCTCAAACAATGAGCGCCCGTACGGAATGAGATTTGGTTTTCATTCGAATCCATTCTGCAGTCGAATGCGGGGTGAGGACGGGCGGGTGTCACGACTGCCTTTTGTAAGGGGCAATCGTCGTTGCCTTAAACGTTCTCCCTAGCAAGTGGATAGAGGGGAGGCTGGAGGCACGGGGCGGAGGGGCATCTGCTTTTGTGTGTCCGGGGCTTTATCTTCAACCAGCCACAAACACAGTCTACAATACCCGGCCCCGGCCTCCGCTAAACCGATTGCATTAACTCTACTAAGAAATAACTGCTCCGCAACGACGAATCACAAAAGATATTGCGACAAACCAAAAAGTTTCTTTCGTTTGCCATCGGAACCGCTGCGGCTAATTTAATTAAAAACGAATCATTCATCGTCAGTGCCAAAATTAGGTTTATAGAAGTTCGTTGAATTCCGAAAACTGTAAATTGCTTTGTTTAAAGCAAAAGCAACATTTTAACTTCAATTATTAACTGAACCGTGGCCACTTTTATTGGAATTCGTTGCACTGCATATCAATTAACGGTCATCAATTTCATGTCAATCAAAATTTCATAAAAGTCTCTATTTACAATATTCTGATTATTTGAGACAATTTTTAACAAAATGCTTTTATAATACCATGCTTCTTGGAAAGCCTTCAAAGGTATTAATTAGTATTTCAAGCAATCTATTTTTGGGCAGCATAGATATGGATTTGTAGATAGATTCAATCAGGTCGATAGGCCTTCAATTTACATAGATCAATGGCGCTAAAATTTAATTTGGACAGAGCGGACTCGCGGCCTTTCAGACATTGGTTTTACAGTGAAACATATCCAGGGAAGAGATTCTACAAAGATTAGTTAGATAGTGAGGTTAATTAAGAGGTATTGTTATGTTTAAAGAGGATTACAATTGTTTCAAACTCCAATTTACTGTATTGATACTTTGATCTCTGATAATGTCTTTATTGTCTTAGCAAGATCTGAGCTTTGGGTATATTTTCTGTGGAGTATTTGCCATATTTGGTTCCACGTTACATACCCAAGTTATACTTGAATAAAGTGTCATTATGCTTTAATTGGAACTATAACTTCTGTACGCCATCTTTGAAAGGACCATATTCGCATAAACCACGAAACTATATGGCTCTTGTACAATTGCAAACACGAGTCTCCTAATGAACGTATCCACTGATTGCTTCATTAGATGTCTCGTCGTTTTGCTTGTTTCACTTTTATCTCACTTAAGAGCTTACGAAACAAACAAACATATCGTTAGATAGATAGGTTCAATGAGAACTTTAACTACCACAATTTATTATTGTAGGTTTGCCAAAGTTTTTATTAGTGTTGAAAGTTGCCTCTATATTATCTTCCGTATATATCTTCCGTATCCGTCATAGCGTTTGTGTCTTCTTTGCAATGTGCCTGCTTCTTCTTTGAGGTCAAAATGACCTATGTAGCGGGGATTTCTTTCTCCTGAACTTTTCCATGTATGACACGGTCAGCATCAAGTTATAATCTAGATTCTTGAAGCTGTTTAGGATGCAGATTATTCTGTATTCATGTTCGAAAGCATTTCTCAGGACTTGTGGTTGTTGCCATTCTTAAGAGCTAAGTAACAGCTGTAAGTTTAAACATATGTATCCAACAGTTTTTGTTTGGGGATAAAAGAAGACATTTTGAAAATTGAAAAACGTATTTCTACCATTATGAACAACGACAAATACACACGACAAATACTACTTCGAATTTCTCGCAGGAGAACATTAAGAGAATATTTTTGGGATAAAGGTAGGTACTTACCTAATGCTAGGTTACATAACAAAGACGGTAGACAAGGCCAAGGTAAGCTTACAAACCTTTTGATAAAAACAACTCTTTATTATGTAGACTTTTATCAAAAAGAGTAAGCGACAGATTTTGTATTCGGTAAGGTCTGGTCTCAAATTTATCTTGGCTCCGTTGACCCGGTAAATTGTCGTCTTAACTTGAGGGAACCATTTATTTGCGTTTAGTCTCGATACTAGGCTTGTCTTATATTATGCAAACGAGTTTTCATTCGGCCCCTGGATTTGGGACGAAAATGGAAACCTTCGAGCAAATCTCACAAAGAAGTCAAATCAAAGGGGTTCAATAAAGCATTTTCATATTCCTCTCCGAGTATTTTCGGCTTAAGGCAAACTGTTGTCGCATAAAGTGATTTTCTCTCTGTTATCAAAAGAGCGTATTATTCAATAGCTTTCATTTGAATTAAGTGGATCCTATTTTTGTCGATAAAACATTGAAAATTGGACTTTCCATCACCAATAAATACTTGTTTATAAAAGTATATTGGGGATTGTAAGCTTCTATTCTTCTAATTTTATGATTCTTATAAGCTGTTTGAATGTTGCGTGTCTAAAATGAATAAGTTCACATTTAAAAATAACTGGTTTCCCCCTTACATTTTGAAGGACATTCAAACTGTTGTTGCTAATTGAAAACATGTTATGTACTCGTACATATATGTATTAGGTATAATTACAACTTTTAAATTTTTAAATAGCAATTCACTCGACAAGGATAATAAAATGGAAGCTCGTTCAATTTGATGTTATATTTCCTAAAAATAAAAAAAAGCTGACGTCAAAAATCATGTGTGCCTTCGCAATTTTCCTATGTCGTTACTTATGTATATTTTTGACTAAACAATTGATTGGTAAAGTGACAGGACTAACAGGACTAAATTTTTTTCCATAGTGCAAACGACAGTGAGAACTAAACTCCATTGTTCAAATCAATTATTATTTATTTATTTTTCTTTTTTTATGAAATAGGTCGGCAAACGAGCAGACTTATTACCTGATGGTAAGCAATCGGCGCCGTCCATGGACAGCAACGCTAAAGGAATTGCGAGTGTGTTGCCGGCCTTTTGGGGATAACGGTTTCGGATATTTAAGGATTAGGTAGGGAAGGGGAAGGGGGATGGAGGGAAGGGGTGGGATTGGGTCTTCGGTAACCTCACTCACACGAAACAACAACGCAGGTTTTTTCCCGCGGGTTTTCTGTCAAGCCGTGGTATCACTCCGGCGCCGAAGCTTGGCATTCCAACACTAAAATAAAACTTTAAATTGTTTGTTTAAATTACTACGTCACCTGTATTAAGCATTCCCGGAATCTTCCTACACCTAATTTGTGCGTCCATTATTAAAGTTCTTAAAGGATAAAATCATCATGGCTTTAATCACAAGGCAATACAAAACAATAATCGTAAGTAATAAAAAGATGGTCGTGTTGTCAGTATGTTAGGGGAGCGATTACGAGCCGATAATAAGGTGGTTCGACATTGGGTCGAGATGAAAAAACTTGTACCTGCCGTTGTCCTAATGAAGGTCGATGTTGGGAACAGACAAATTATTACCTTCGTCCGATGTTGAGTCATACATTACAAAGGTAATCAGTAAATGGCTAGCCATTTGAGAACTATTCCCTTTTTGTGTGTCCTCTGCAAAATGCTTCTGGTCGAGTAAGCTATCAATATTTGCGGGTTTTTGTTTTGTTTTGTTGCGTTACTCGACTGTTGAAAGCGATTCAGTTTTTCTGTTTATTTTTTTTTATTAAAGCCGTCATTTCGCTGTCAATTCAGGTACTTATAGGTATAGTTAGGTGATTAGAATTAAAAAGCTGATGAAATAATTGCTTCAGAAAAGATAATGTTTTGATCTGAGACCAGCAAGAAGAAGGAACCCTCAAAGCCCATGGACCACCAAGGTAGTCGTTTGGTATGTACAGAAACTTGCTTTTGCTGTCGAAGTATGAAATTATTTATTTTGTTGAAGTTAACTATTTAATTATATGAGGAAGGTTTGTTTTTTGGACAAGGATTAGTGGTCGGTACGTGGTCCGGTCTCATGCGCTTGCGGTAGGTCCTACGCCGACATAATAATAAGTCCATTTCGAACAATCTACCCCGCATCTCTTTTATTTGTTTTAGCTCGTTGTTGGTCGTGCCGTTCTTTTTCTTCGTTTTGGTCGCCTCCCGACTTTTATTTTATACGATTTTTATCAGTAGGTGCGCTCCGTCCACCTGGTTTAATTTGCCTTGCTTTGGCTGTCTTTTGTTTTGTCATTCCATTTGTTTAATCAAGTCAGCTGGGTTTTTGTGCGGTTGAATTGAGATAGACAGTAGTAGAATAATAAATAGTTTAATCGTATTTACATATACTCCTATGTAGGTAAATAGTTCTATGAATAAGTAAATAGTTTGTGAAGAGAATTCTACATTAGGTATTTCATTTCCTTTTCATAATTCTATTACACGTTCCACGTTTAATGTTGATGTTTTGCTTTGCTACATACGCATAAATATAATGTCTGTTTATGTTTGAAATTATTTTAATTGGATTGGCACGTAGATAGGTATGTTGTTCTGCCTACTAACGCTAGATATTAAATCATTCAGGCTGGCTCATACCTCATTATAAACAAGTACGAAGCATTAATTAAAACACGTAGTTTGCATATTTTCTGATAGGAAATTAATTAAACTTTTGATGAAAGTTAAAAGTGGGTTCCATCACAAAGGACGGATTGTGTTCTGTGGGTCTGGGATTAAATTCTTGATTATGGTAGCTTCCATAGTGAGTAATAAAAGTGAGATATTAAGCCAGTGGTTCTCCCCCCACCTGACTGACGCGTGCAGACGAAAAATACAAATAAATTACGCCCTTATTACACGCGAATCTCATAAAACAGGATAAAAATTCAATCGTATCTAATTGGACATAGATCATTTTTTAAATTAGAATTTATAGCATTTTTTACCTTTCGTATTAGGTAACTTGCAGGTCTATAAATAATGGCGTCGGTCGGTACGCTAACGGTGTCTTATTACATTTGATTTAGTAGATTTAGTGATTTTGATAAATTACTTCAGTCCTAAGGGAGAACAAACAAAATACTTAATCAGGTGTCAAACTTAAGTCAAATTGGATTTCTTTATGTTGAACTAGTTTCTGCTTGTGGCTTTGCTCACGACAATCGGAAAATAAGTTCATTATGTTATTCTTGATTATCCTACTAATATTAAAAATGTAAAATTGTTTTCTTTCTTGGTTGAGATTTGGCATATGGATAGGTTGCTTTTTATCAACACACCACGCAGGCAAAGCCGCGGGTAGAAGCTAGTTATCTATTTCTGTGTCAAGTTTCATTCATATTTGTTACCTTAATAGATTTTGCGCAAAATTGAAACCAAACTATTGAACATCCAAATTACATTTACATAATCTATACTTTTTATATTATAAAGCTGTAGAGTTTGTTTCTTTGAATGCGCTGGTCTCCAGAATTACTGGTTCGAATTCAACAATTCCTTTTGTGTTTGTTAGTCCATTTATCGAGTAAGGCTATCACGCCACGACGGTAAGCCGGAGCCGAGCAGCGGGTAAAACCGCAGGACAGTAGTTAGTTTACAACATAGGCTAAATTTGCAAATGCATGAACGTAGACTGAACTGACACTATATCTTCAAAATTTTGTTTGACGTTCAAAAGTGCCTGTAAAGGTCTAATTGGAATAAATGTTTTTTTTTTTGTAGTCAAAATGGATAGACACATTGTCTTATTGGCCAACTAATATTGGAGAAGCGAGAGAAGCCGTCGGCTTTAGATATGCCTGCATTTTCAGCTGCGAATATCCTGCAAAACGTTTGTTCAGGCCTTAACTTTAAATCCGAAATTATTCACGAAGACACGACTTGTGAAATGTCACATTTATCACTAAAACTGTAGGTAGTACTAGTTGTTTTGTTTGGAGTGTGTGCGCGGATTTATTTCTGTTTTTGGGGAAAATAATAATGAATACTTCTCTGAATATTTAAAGTTCAATGCATATGGTGTTACTTTAGTGCATTTATTTGATTAGTGCCGTGTCCTGCCCAAACTTTAGAAAAAGATACCCGGTTTAAGTGTTGTAATCAATATTAGACTGAATATCGGACTCGTACTGACAGAGGATCGGTACTAGTAAATTTTTATAAATATAATATATAAATATAAAATATAAATTAACCCTCATGCATGAGAAGCGCTCAACGTAACCTCGATATAAGAAAATCGGAGAAGTTGTGAACTTCTCCGACTCCTTTTCTTTGAAAAGAAAAGTTGCCCCCCACTAGGATTCATGGGCGCGTTTACAAACATACAAATCCACATACAAAAGCTACCCAGACCCGAAACAACAATTAGTAGATCACACAAAATGTTGTTCCGTGCGGGAATCGAAACAGCGATATGTTGCATAGCAGCCAGCAAAGAGAATAAATACACTGTATCGTCATTGGCAGCCAGTTACCCAGCCACTGCGCCAACCATGCAGTCAGCCTTACCTATTCCACATTTATTCCGTACCAGATGTTTGTTTATCTTAGTTTTAATGAAAGCAGTTAGCATTTGACATGGCACGTGCGTACGACAGGCCCGTTTTCAAATAACCTGAGGTCCCGTTAATTAATTATCCGTGCTCTGTGCACTCTCTCGCAACTTGTTCTACCACAGTGTAGAGGAGCCGAGTAATTACTCCGAAGTCCGTTTGTCATCTAACATCTAATGAATTTAACTGTGACTGTGAACGACATCTGTGCTCATGGGTCTTTGTTTGAGATGATTTGAGTATATCTCAAAGATATATGTATAGATACCTAACGATTTTTAGGTGGGAAGACAATCAAGTTGTTCTCGCCCAGGGTATGGAGTGTCAGACTCTTTCTGAGTAAAACACCCCAGTTCCTCCGCCGAATACGCGCCTCCGGCAACCTAACTCACGAGGCGAGAAGAGGCCTTTACTCAGCAGTGGGCACTTATAGCCTGATGATGATGATGATGAGTTTTCAAGATTAAGGACTGATTTTTCAATGGTTAGATAAAAGTTATCTGGGGAATAATTATGATGCTGTCGCGTCAGAATGTTTGTATAAGACAGTGAGAGCAACAATTTTATTTCTAAGACTGTTGAAAAACCAGCCCTAAAGCATACATAGGAATAAAGCATACATAGCAAGCAGGTTTGTTTTGTACTACCTACATATGTAGTGCTTAAAAGACAACTTTATGACAAAGCATTCATATAATCCTAACTAATATTATAAATGCGAAAGTAACTCTGTCTGTCTGTCTTTCTGTCTGTCTGTCTGTCTTTTCTTCACGCCTAAACTACTGAGCCGATTTCTGTGAAATTTGGTACAGACATAGTTAGGAACTCGAGAAAGGACATAGGATAGTTTGTATTCCAAAAATCTGCAGGAAGTAACTTTTCCACGTGAACAAAGTCGCGGGCAAAAGCTAGTAGTATATAATATAGGTAATGCCTACCATATATGATTACCTGCCATTTATTAAACGAACTGATATATTCACGTGTCATGATACATTCGTGATTAAATGTCCATATCGCATTTTCGTATCCTGTTGCCGTGTTTCGCAGATTAATTGTTACGAACTATTTATCACAGGATTTGAAACTGAAACGTGGGCGGTAGATACGTTTATTGATGAAAATATGTAGTGCATTTTGACATGCAATTACACTATTAAATATTTTAGTTTGAAATTGTTTCCGTATATTCAGATAAAGGGACTGGGTCTTTAGAATGAGGAAACTGATCGCTAATTAAATTCTCTGTTGTTTTTTTTTTGTAAAGTGTTTCGCAACACACAAGACCTCAGGCCTCAGGTAATCTCACGGTTACCGGAGTGTGTGTTGTGTCCTCCATGGGGGAGGGGGGATGGATAATAGCTTAATATCCGAAACCCTTATTGTCAAAAGGTCGGCAACGCACTCGTAACTCCTTTGTTGTTGCGGGTATCCATGGGTGGCGCCGATTGCTTACCATCAGGCGAAAAAAACTCACCGTAACGTGTAACCAACCTACCTAATTCTATTGAACGTTGTTAGCATTGAAGTAATAACTCTACTTGATTACCTCCGAACAAATGTTGCTATGTTTGGTTGTTAAACAGAATTACATTAATTAGTTTATGAACTTAGATGTTGACGGTTCGATGTATTTGGGAGCTATGTACATATACATATGCATTGATATTGCATAGATGTTAGGTAATTGTATTATGTTTACTGGAGTAGGTATTGCAAATAGAATTGACCTAGGAATAGGTGTGCATAAGGTCGAGAATCTCATGCATTTTTTGTGTTCTCACTAATTCAACAGAAATGTAAACGTGTTCTTAATTTAAAATATGTTTTGTTTAGTAGAAGATAATTTACGATACAATTCGTTAAGTATAAGGAAATTCATTTTATTTTTATTTAGACTTCGTCACGTAGATAATTACTTAAATCGGAGCCTTATTTCATTATATTAATACCTATCAAATGTAAAAGCTACATACGACTTTTCAAAAATACACGGACGTTACGATATTCTTACTTTCTTTTCAAGATCCATAAGGTTCATTTTGCAAAAAAATAAATGAGCAGAAATACCTTTTAAAAATAAGCACGTAAGAACTGTTGGTGTGTGCGAAAACAGCACGTGTTGACAACGGGGCTATTGTGAATCTGGCACGCGCGAACAATGCGTTACGCATTATAGAAATTATTACAGTCTGTTGACACGCACGTATACTACAATGGAAATGATGAAGCACTAGAGATGATACCTGTATAGGCTTTTACTTTATATAAAGTATATTAATATCACTTTAACGAACAGGATTATTTGCTTGACTAATGTATAAAAAACGCAAAGTAACATATGTTCAGGCTTACGTTTTTATGTAGGTTACCTAAGTATCTAGTAGTTTTTTGAGGTTTTCAAAAGTACCTATTTATGGTTTAGTTGGAATAAATGATTTTGATTTGATTTGATTTGATTATCAGAATGTCAGACTCTTGTTGACGTTGACTTAAAACCCCCTGGTCCTTCTCCTGCTCTAGGCCGAGGACGCGGCACCTTATTGCGCTTACCCTCCAAAATTGGCCCTATTGGGCCCCGTCTTTGGGACAACCATAGACGGGGCTATGGTCTCTTTGGTATGGTTCTGACAGTGGCCAGAAATCATACTCAGCTGGGCTTTATATTTTTTTTTAGTTTTTAAACCTGATGACAACCAGTCTGACTTTTTCGGAGTTGTATGTACTTTCTTTGATTATTAAGACATCACTGACATACGGTCAAAGATAATATTGTGAGGAAACCTGGACTTATGATTTCTTATAAGTTTGAAAACGCCAATCCGCCTTGAGCCAGCGTGGTGATTAATAGGTACTCAAACCTTCTCCGTGTAACAAGAGGCTTTTTCTCAGCAGTGGACACTTATTGGCTGTTTTTGTTAAACACCAATCGTACTCATATAAAACGAATGTCTTACGATATTCAAACATATAATACCTTCATACCTACATTTTTTTTACATACCTACATATCATATAAACAGAAATTCAATTATCTATTCATCTGTCAATCAGCTCAGTCTCCATTCATGGTATAATTCCGGTCGCTTAGCAACAGAACATTTTAGTGGCCCTAATCATGTGTGTTAGTGGCCTAAATTCCATCAATAAATGATTAGATATTAGGTTGGGATAGGGTAATAGCCCGTTACGACGGTTTTCTATACGTATTAATACTGCTTGTGTATTACAAATTGAACCTTATTATATTGTGATAAAGAATATCAAGAAAGTAGCACAAATGAAAAGTTGCATAAAAAGATTCTGAACTTAATTTTTTTTCCTTTTCTCTAAGAACCAAAAGCCAACATCATTTATTTCAATTAGACCCTTATCCAGATCGTAGACCAGACCCAGATCATAGACACATTTGAACCTAAAACAAAGCTGTGATGGTTCCGATGGAGAAGAATGAGCAAGAAAACTCTCAACTAAGACTTTGGCTGAATTATTAATTGAAGCAACCAATAAAACCAACACATAAGGATCGGATCAAGGGCATCAAAATAGCTATCTTGTCCGCAACTCCATTCGAAGTTAAAAAAATCCCTCATCATGTCTCTATTACAATATTAAATAAAACCTTCACAAATATTAACATCAGTATCTTCTTGCAAATTAAATTAAATTCAGCTGTGAACTGACGAAGTAGGTATCCCTGAACATTTCTGCTTGCAATTCAAGTTCCACATAATAAGTGGTCCCACTTGTCTCCTAAATCAACAGCGAAATTAATTAATGTCGTTTATTTTGGTCCTCGCTATGCTATTACTCCACCGTAATATCTGCACAATTATTCAACCAATTCTCAGTGCACGTTGTTTTAATGTTTCTAGGAGGATGTTTCTTAAGATCTGAACTGTTTAGGGACTGTTTGGATGGATCTTTTTGATGATCTTGTTCGCACATTGCATGGCAGAGGGCCAAGGGTTCAAGTTTGGTCTTGTCTTGATTAGCTGATTTGGAAGTTATTGGAGAAGTCCTCTATGTTTAGCAGTAGGCGTCTTGACCTTGTTATGATGATTTTTATTATGACGTTTGGTTTTCAGTTGTTCAAAAATGTGTATCCAAAATCCAAACCGAGAAGAAATACCGTGTTTAGTCAGTAAGAGACTGCCATTCCCTTTCATCCCAGAGGAGTCACAAAACTTGATGATGTCTTCCCCTCAAAAAGCCTTAGCCATGAGAATTTTTAGTTCAATCAAACTATGATTTCTAACTTAGTAAACAATACCATCGTTTACCAATATTCGTCTATATCGTATGGTTGCTTACCTGCCGTCTATTAAGCCATAATCGATGGTGTTTCCATCGACTATTTTATGTGAATTAAAATGAGCTTTTTACCTATTATTGTTTTTTTTTGTGTATAGAAGAATAGACCACCGATACATGGTGGTCTATTCTCTAATTAATAGCGGGAAACCACGAAAATCAATTAGGGATTAAGTAAAATTAAGTGGCGCGTGGATTCACTAGATAACTAGGAATCTGCACAGTCCAATCGAGTATAAAATGAACATCATCATGCAATCGAGTATAAGGAATGATTTTAATTGGTGATAACCAAAGAGTTTCAAAATGTTTTTCCCAGTACATCTTGTTCACTATCACTACATAGTATAAAACAAAGTCGCTTTCTCTGTCCCTATATTTCTTTAAAACTACGCGACGGATTTTGATGCGGTTTTTTAATAGATAGAGTGATTGAAAAGGAATGGTTTATATATGTATAATAACATCCATAATTAGTGGAGATATTTAGTATCAGTATCAAGCCGGGGTGGATAGCTAGTACAAATATTATATTATGTTTTGTTCATTATTGTCTCAAAGCATTGTAGGCCAAAGAAACTTGTCTTACATTGCTTTTCATTTATCTTCTTGTTATCTTTAAAAACTTTTGTGTTATTTAAAAGCCTACCTATGTTTAACCTCAAAATGCTTTTCCAATAGATGATAATATCAAACGTATTCCCGAAAGCATTCATGGTAAAAACCCACGGGAAATCACAGAACGCGTCGAAGAATCAACGGAGCCTTTCATAAGTTTCTTTGGTTACATTATTTGTAAATGTTTCGCTTCTACTAAATAAGAGGTTGAATAAATCTATTGAGGTATACGAAAGTAACCTAAAATGTCTTTTATTCATACAATGTCGACTTTATTACTAATGTAATAATGATGAAATTGTGTTGTAGTTATTTGTCAGATTTAAGTACTTTTTGCCTACGCGCAGTTCTAAATTTCTACACTTCGTTTCTTTTCGAATAGCTTACTTTTCCTATGGCGAGTTTGAAATCTTAGGTTTAGATCTAATTGCCTCTCTCAAGTGGAGAGCGGAACATAACGTAAGTGTTGTGTCACGCCGGTTTTCTGTGAGGTCGTGGTATCACTCCGGTCGAGCCGACCCATTTGCCGAAGCATGGCTCTCCCACGCTTAATGCAATGATACTAAAACAAACAAAATTTGAACATTTTGTACTTTGTTGACCCAACAAGAGATCGATCGAAACACTCAAAATTAAACCTATTTCAAAACTTTAATTAAAATAGACATTGGAACAGACAGTGGATTGTAACGTAGTTATAAAACATCGGGTTCTGAATAGGGTTAAATCTAGAAGTTTTTTGTAAAAATTACATTATTTTAATAACAGGTATTAGACGCTTTATGCACGAAGGATCCCTAACGAGGTTCTGACAGTTTGTACGTCAAACGGGCGAAAACTTTTCGCTAGTGAATGAACACAAAGGCTTGGCTTCAAATTCAAACTCATAACACGTAATTTGATTAAAAATAAAATCTTAAATTTATTTTTTAAAGTATTTCGAGCTTTAATGACTTCTCTTGCTAAGGGTGAGGTGTGTTGAAGATGGCCTGTGTGTGTATTGGCCCTTTGAGACACGCCCGGGTGTGTTACTGGTCTGGTGGCGAGTTAACTCGCAGACCCGAGCTTTTATAGATTTTGGGCATTTTTCTGCTAAAGAATGTGTCAAATTAACTGATTTATCAATTATATGCTTCACTCTTTTACTTGGTACCTCAGTGTCAGACCTCGTTTGCACACACGGCGCGATGCGACGCGCGTCTTGTAGGACGTTATACATTGCTCTTAATGTTCTCAATGTTTGTCCTTGCGCGGGCAATGAAGCGGCGTGCTACAATGAACGAAATCTCACGAAGTTGCCGCTCCTGTACCTACCTACATAAAAGAGGCTTAGGAGTTTCATATGTATGCGAAGTCTAAGAGTAAAAGCTAGTACGCAATTATAAATACCAAATGCTCGTTATTACTGAGAAATTCAAAGCCCAATTAGTAATTTATTATCTTTGTACACGCTAAAGTAAATACAAGACATAAACTAATATTCGTATGATAACGTTTCATCACTATGACCTCTAAAAATCCTCATTTATCAGTTTTTTAGGTCACGATCGTTATTTACTTAATTATTTTATCAAAGAGTACATAATTGCTTTCAAATACTAGTGGATGTAAACAGTTATTACTTAATATCCAGTGTTTGTTATAAACATGTGCTTCCTATCCTATATAATAAACATATATGTAGAAATATAACAATAATAAATGCTTGTTGGATAACCGCTACTTATAATGGCGAACGTATTCGGGATTCAATATCAGAAGACAATCCAGTGACTTACAAATCATAGTCGTTTTTCGCCAGTACCTTATAAATATTTATCGCAAAAAATAAATTTAATGTAATAATTCAAATTTATTCAAAGCACAAGCTAACTGTCTGAGTCATTGACATGAGAAAAATGTAACATCTGAGAGCTGCCACATGATGCTGCTGTCTCGTTTCTTTTTATATCTTTTTGATAAAAATGCACATTTGTATTTTAAGACTTTACCATTGCCATATGCATCCAATAAGTTTTGCTTGCTTCCGTTCTTTTTTTTATATTACTTTAATATAGTACTTGGGGCCGAGACGTGCGGGATCATAACACTGTTAGCTATTGCGGTGAACTAACGAAGTGCTCTCAAGTGTCGTCAAAGGACGCCAAGCCAGCCATGGTAAGGTAACGCGGCCTTTCAAACGGTCCCGTAGAGAGCACTCCCAAGGAACGAGCTCCTTCGCAAGAACGAAATGTATACAAATGTTACTCTACAACTTATTTGAAATACGCCCCAGAACTTCGTATCACAGGTTATATGACGGGCTCTGATTCCTAACTTCAACCCTGAATAGATTACTACCTTTTCAACCTTTTGCAAAAATGCCATTGTGGAGGATTGCGACGCGAAAAAGAAAAATCTTTTAAGCTGATATAGAAGTTTTACAGATCGTTGAATATCTAAAATCTTGTTGAAACTTCGACATAGTCACGATGAGAGATTAAATTTGAAATTTTAGAAAATGTTACAAAAAGTGACTGACTTACGAGATATTAAAAACGATTCTAATATCTATTAGAATCGCTTTAGTTCAAAAAAGAAAGATTTAGTTCAACGTTACGTAGCTTGAACAGAATCGATTAATGCTGGAGCAATTCCCAATTGGACTCCGTTCTGAGCAAGAAAAAGAACCAACAAAACAATAAGTTTAATTATTCAAGCGAGGTTCTATTTTTGTAATAGCATTGGGATTACTTTGGGCACGATGGTGATTTGGGGAGATGAGGTACAGTGACGAGCCGAGCTTAACATCAGAGATGTCTGCAAAAATCCTTCTACATTTCCCTTCTACCAGTTTAAACATGCAGCTGAAATTCACAATGCTAATTACAATAATTAGACGGGACATTCAATTAAAATACTCGTTCTATTATAAGCGTCTAGGGAAATATTTGCGCTAAGTAGACACTGCTTAGAATTTGACTTGACTCTGCTGGTTTTGGTTTAAGGACTACGAAGATAAGTACTGCCAAAAATGTTTAATTCAAAGTCAAAATTATTTATTGCAATTACACCCTTACAGCCACTTTTGACCGGCAATCAAAGCTTGAAAATACAAAGTATCAGTCTGTATTTTTTTAAATAAACCCTTGTCCTACCAAAATGTTAATATGAAAGTTTGTGAGAATGTATCGATGTATGTCTGTTATTCTTTTACGCCAAAACGGCTGGACTAAAAGGTGATACTATGGATTAAAACATAAGACAACTGCTTTTCATCAAAATTCCATGCGGTCGGAAGCTTGTTCATTATATAAGTGAAGGACTTCGTTTTAAATAAACTAATGTCGTCATCACAAAGTTTCAGATTCTTTGTTATCAAAGGAGGCCAATTCAATCTGAGTGGCTTGTCGTCAGTCAATGAATGATGCAGTAATACTGTCTATATCGCTCTACAATTTGTTAACTCCTGGGTTAATAGGTCATGTGTGTTTCGAAGATAAATGGTCTATCTCATGTTGGATATCTGCCCAAGTAACAGCTAAATCTGCCGTTTCAATAGCTATGACTGCTATGGATCGTGATTATTCTTGAAGGTTCTTATACTCTTTTGTGTTTAGACTCTTGAAGTATTCTACTTAGGTTAAAAAAAACTATTGCAATATTTGTAGTATGAAAGTTAAAAAACTGTTTAGTGTATGTCAGATCCGTTATATAATGAAAACACATTTTTTGTCGTAGGTATGGCAAATCAATACTTAGATTAACATTTTGGGAGTGCACGATGGCCACGTAACCGCTAGTAAAAATCGACATAATCGTAATTAAACACGATATTTCGAATCAATGTTTCACAGAAACTATATTTAATTCCGAGTGTAATGAAAAAATGTGTGTCTAATGTTTATATAATAAAAAAATACATTTAAACGTTTTGCCTCCGCGATCCTGTTACAAAATGACTCTAAATATGTGTAACTAATAAATATTAAACTGTTTAAGGAAAATCGAGCATAAAGTACCTACACATTTAATAACCCGTATTGGTAGCGTTTTGTTCATAAAACTCGTCCATGGAAATAATAACAGACTTGTAATCCAAATGTTTATATTCCTGGTACAAGAAATAAACGCTACAGGAGAGATTTACTTAACCAGTCCGGACCAAATTAAACCTAGATTTCCTTTTGAAACACTAACTGCAAAATATTATACGCTAGAGCTTCACGAAACGAAACTTTCAATACTCCCTGTAACAAATATTATAGTTCACTGTTTACCCAATATGGAAGACTTATTCCCACTCTACAGTTTGTCACATGAATATGATAATCCCAGTGAACACATTGAGAATCACACGTGGGAAGAATTCACGACGTGTCGCCCGAACGCAATATTCTATAACGGCTTTGATATGACAGATTTTTCGTGTAGCCTGTCGTGACACAGCAATGTATGTCGATTATGGAGGGCTTACGTAACCACCTGTGCGTAGTAGTGGGGAGACGGTCCTATGAGACAATCAGACTGCATTTGCGTATTATACGATTTATTGTTCATCCTTCCGCGAAGCCACGCTAAGCGTGCGTCACAGACACGCGTTTGCATTTAAAAAACCTATGAACCATTCGATAAGTTGAAAATTATTAGCAGAACTATATCATTTTGTTCCATGTTTTATTGATGCGAATAATATTTAGGCTAATAAAACTAAATGACCGCTGGGCTGACCGGACTATTACACTGAACGAGAATAATTTCGTGAGGCCATCTGTGTAAAATGGACACCGTAATTTTCTCCGCAGATACTCGTTTCTTCAGAATATCAAGGTCTAAGGTAGAAAGTGAAAAAGGTACATTATGCTTATGGGCTGGCAATACAGGTGCGTCTGAGACGGCAGTTTGCTTCCCTTTCATTTGCATGTTAATAAAGACGCCTTGCTTATTTTTAGGGAAGGAGCCGTTGAACGGTGTGCTAGTTATTTTCGATGTTAAAACATGTTATTTTCTATTTCGTCTTTTATTCTATTTTGCTCTGCCGTCGACACAAATGTCGGGCTCGATTGTAGAGCGATTGTCGTGAGATGATGAATGATGTCCTCGCGGATCCTCGCAGTAGGTACTTTTTTCCCTTTGTGTACCATTCAACTCGAGGCCACCTTCCTTGATGCTTTGATCGCCTTTTTATGACTCAGTAATTTTGTTATTGTTACACAGATTGTTGAAAAAAATATGCTCGTAAGCGTTCTTCTATTGAGACTTCAAAGGGATTTGAGAGTTAATATCAGTTAGCTATAGTCTTTTTATCTTTGCTACTGTAATTATGTAAATATTGTATTTGATGTTTTAGGTAGCGAAGCAACAGACGTTTGTGTATTTACATAAGATATTTTTTTTTTGTAATTTAATTTATTTATGTTATGTCGAAAGCGGAGGTTTTTTCATAAAGTAAGTAGATAAAATATGAACATTTTATTTGCTCAGAGGGCACTTCTTACATAACAAACGAAAAGATACTTTCGTCGCAGAAGTCATTACATTCACAACCAAAATATCGATGTATATTCGAGTTCAAACTAACAATGATGCCATAATGAAGTAATTTTAATAGCACTGCAAAGCAGGCTAAGCCCCGGATTCAAATAAACAAACCTAAACACGAATACTGGGCAACATGGATTTATGCGTTTACCAAAGTTCCTTTCACAACGGTATCTTTTAAATTTTAGATGAAGCACCCTCATCTCATGTCCCTAAACTACAATTAAGTATTAATATCTGTTACAAAACTGTAACTGAGATGGATTAAGGATAGTGTTTTCGACCTCTTCTTGGAACCTTGGCGTCATAACTTTAATTTGACATTTGTGATTAGGAGTAAGGCTTAAATGAAGAGTTGGAAATTGCTGTAAAATCATTATAATCATCATATCGACCCACTAAGACTTTAAGCTCCCTTCGATTTACATCAAGTAATTTTTCACTAGTAGAGATTTCATTATTATTTATGTTTTGTTTGACATTGGGAATGTTGTCGATTATTGTGACGAACACCCTCTTGAATTTTTGTCCTTGTCAGAAATTGGTCTTTTTCTTTTCACTTTCTTTTACTCCTTCAATAAATAACTGATACGATTATGTTAGCTATAGTATTTTTTTCTATTTGTTAACGTTTACGAATCATTGGCGAAAACTTAGGAAGTGAGTCAGAGCGTTCCATCGTTTGAATAAAAAGGTTCTTTTAAAGAGATCATTGTCATGGCACGACCGACGGAACGCTTTGTGACTTACAAATGACGGTCCTTAGGCTTAGAAACTGTTTTAGAATTATAGATAGGTTCCATGATAGTATTAAAGACGCTTTTTGGAATGATAAGCTAACAAAGACCTTCTGAGAGTCTTGTGAAGTGAATGGTAATTTAAATCATATAGATGGGAATTGTCAGAACTTTTTTTTTATGTGTTAGGTCGGAAAACGTGCAGATGGATTACCTCATGGTAGGCTATCAGCGCCGCCCAAGGACACCTACAACAACACAGGAATTACGTGTGCGTTGTCGCCTTTCGGGATTGGGCCTCCGGTAACCTCACTCACACGGCGAAACACAACGCTGAGGTTGTTTCACGCTAGTTTTCTCTTAGGCCGGTTTTGTGCGAGACTAAAATAAAAATATGGAAAAAGTCTTTAGCAAATGTCATTTAGTATTTGATCTTTACAGATTTAAACAACCCTAACAATAAAAGTAAGGATCTATTAAACATACGTATATACCAAAGCATCAACAAAAAAATAGTGCAATAGTTTTAGATATACGCGCGTTCCGTCCGACTATGTTACGACGTTATGCATCATAAAAAACCCTTTTTCTTTCCATTTTCCCTCATATTGTGCTGGAACTAAATTTATGTGTCTGTTGTTTACGAAATTATGACGTCACAATTGTTAAAATATGGCTAAAGTATTAATACTGTTGGTGTTTTTGGGTTGTTCTTTATTGCAATTGTTTTGTTTTTTTGTTACAGGTACGTTGTGGCTCTGAAAGTAGATTGATTACCTACTTATAAAGATAAATTTATGATGCTTCGTAAGTACAATCATATTATTATTATTTTATATAATTATACTCAATTTATTACAAAAACGAAAATAAATAATTGAAACAACACCGTCTTCTGTCGATATTTCTGTAATTGAGTCATGTTTGAAAGATAAATTTTTGAATTTAGAAGACAATTACAAAGACATTATTCTTTTGTATATTAAACAGCTATTCTAGACCGACATCTACAGTTTTGTTATGTACCTCTTATAACTTTTAACAGCTCCAAAAGTACCGCTAAACAAACATGGATCCTAATTTGCATCAACATAAACGCATACTTGCAACAATCTCATTACGTCTCATTACAAAGCGTGCTGTCCTTTCAAATCTGCATTCAACTTCGTCCGTTTGTATTTCGTAATTGGAAACAATGCTCTCAATCATTATGATGAGCATGGCCCAACAAACAATTGCTATGCAAGCTGCCACGATCCCCAGAATCAATGTGGCTCTCGTTTTGCAATGTTTTATCCGAATAATGCGGACGAATTTTCTTTGTTCTCGCATGATTTTATTAACTTCATTGGTGAAATCAGAAGGACACTTGCCCTCATTCGATTGCCGTTTTGTTTTGTTGTGTTGGCAATGAATAGTGATGTGACGGTATCAAGGACTCGAAACTTGAAACCAAAAATGTTTGTTGCTAGTTCAGTTCTACTGTTTTTATACTTTACATATCAATCGTTTATAACTGACTACGGATATTAACCTTTTTTTTCTAGTCAGAGACCATGGCAAAATCGTAACCGCACGTAAATATGACGATTTTAAATAAGTGTCGCAACCTTGTTTATACATCAACCTGAAAGATCCAGAAAATGTTTTTTTATTTCTGCAATTAAAACCTTCGTACGAATTCTCATTATAACAATAAAATAAATTCGAGAATAAACATTCCTCTATTGTTCCACCACGTTATAATAGAAATTCAAAATGAGAATTCGATTTTGTATTCTATTCGAAGTATGCCGCGTTCAGTTAGGTGTTTGAATGGCGTCGAATTTTGTAAAATATGTTCGTAGCCCAACGTCAGAAACAGGTGACGGGAGACGTTATTCAAATATATTTAGATGGAAGTTCACCAGCTGACGGTGCAGTGTTCATAAAGCTTGTACACACTCAACATTAATTAGGAGTTTGTTTGAACGATGTGTCGAAGTAATTTTAAGAAATTTTACTTTGTGGAATTGACGTATACTTTTTGGGTAGAGGGCGCTGCTGTCGGAAATGGAAGTTATTTTTGGGTTGAAAGGTTTTGGTTGTTTTATAATTTGTTGGGTGTTCAATATTGTAACTTTTTACTAAGTACGTTAAAAATTCAGTAAAGAAAAAGACATCAAAACTCTTATATTTTATTGTCTACGATTCTTTCAAATAACCTTTGCGGCCTCCGAAGTTAAATATAAGGTGGTCAGTGACCTCTAATTAGAACACCTAATGATCAGCACTTAGCTAAAATCGCTATTCTTTCAAAACTTAATTTGTGTCCGAAATGCTGTTAATCAATTTTGTATTGTACTTTTTCTCAACGTTCATATACGAAACGTAAAAATCTTTTGTTATGATGTCACAAATGTTTTACTAATTACCGCAACCTGCTTGGCTACAATAGCAGACTGTAACCATTTTTTTTTAATTGTTAAAAATACAATAATAAATCATTAGTTAATCTCTCTCTACGAGCCTTCAACTGTTTGTTAATTAAAAAACTCTATTATACAATACAATATTTTGCTTAAAACTATTCGGAATTTTCCATTGTAATATTTTTGAAAATTCACAATTTCCTTGCTTTTTTCTGTTGTAGCGTCCGGCACAGTGAAATCCTTTTAGTTTGAAATGGAAAACAATGTAAAAGAGACCTTAAAAAATATACGAATGGGTATAAATTCGAAAAACCCGGGTTCATTCGATGGTAATAAAACTAAGAGTTCTAACTAGGCGTTACTCAAACGGTTTTACTTCAACACATCGGATGGACGTTGTACAAAAATAGGGTAAAAGTGAGTGAATTTTCCCACCTATGGTTCCTTACTAACCTGCTGTCTTCTTCATGTTATGAAACTAATAAACATGATAACAATTCACTTATATCCCAAAGGAAAAGAAGTAAAAAAATTGAAATACCTACTTATAAGTAGTGTAGATTAACATTGAATTTAAAAACCACTTGAGCGTGGTGTTACGTAGATATTTTCAATGGTTATTTTCTTATAACATCTTGGTGGGCTGGTGGTTTTCATTTTTATTTTGTTCTCTTTTGATTTTTTGACAATAGTTGACAGCTGACACTAAAGAACTCAGTGTGCCTTACTGAATGCGAAATTAATAACCATTACCTCGTTCTTATGCCCGGTTTCCGAAAACCTGATCAATCTTAAAATCAACTAACTAGGTGTCAAATCTCTTGTCAAGTCATCTGATTGGTTGTTGATAATTTAGTCAACCAATCAGATGACTTGACAAGAGATTAAGTTGATTTTAACATTGATCGGCCTTTCGGAAACCAGGTGTTAAAGTTCTTAAGCTAAAAATTCTTAGTAACATTTAAGTAACGGATTGCTAGGACAAAAAAGTGTAAACGTACAATGTAACAGTTCCCTGTTATCCGACGTATAGAGTGAGCAATAACTCAGAAGGCCGGAACACCTGTTCTTCTATTGCAAACAAATGGCGTATGATCGAAACTCTTGGATCGGATTGTTGCGACGGAAGACTGATGTGATACCGTGTTGTTATCCGCAGACCGTTTTGTTACGTCAGTTTTTTAGGTTTCTTTTTGTAGATCTGTATTATTTTACCTCTGGTTTTTTTAGCTTTATGATCAGTTCAAAGAATAATAAATCTAAAATATTTCTTACGTCTTAGTCTGTGGTCTTTTTGATTCTATCTTTTTTTATGATAGGACGGCAAAGAGCAGACGGATTACCTGATGGTAAGTAACCGGTGCTGGTTACTTACCATCAGGTAATCCCATGGACACCCGCAATTACAGAGGAGTTACGAGTGCGTTGTTTATTTTTGGGGATTAGGGATAAGGAAATTTTGGGATTTGGTAGGGATTTGGCGAGGGGAAGGATTGGGCCTCCGGTAATCTCATTCACATGGTGAAACATAACTCTAGTCTTTAGCAGAGATGCCCAAGGGGGATTAAGGGGTGCCATCTTTAAGTATACTATATATTTCGAATCTTATATAAAATTAAATCTTTTTCCTTGCTTCTTACCAACCAAGGCTCGACTGGTAGAAAGTGCTTTGAGCATTAAGTCCACATACGTACCCAATGTGCATGAAGTTTTTAATTAATAAATAAAAATAATCTTTACATTTTATTACTTCTGCTAGATTCATTTGAGTAAACCTACATAATACAGTTAGATTATGACTTTCTTGTCCTGATACTAAAAATTTTTAATTGTGCAACGCTATATTTTAGCATTTTATGTTCTTTACCATTCTTACTTATTTGCTAAGTCTTTAACAATGTTTACAAAACAATTTCGACAGTGATAATGCATTTGTTGATAACATATTTGCTTGTTTTAATCATTGCGATTGCTCAAGATATTATCTGATTAGATACAGCTAGTGTTCCAAAACTTAGAGGAAAAAAGGCAAATAAATACATAAATACAATCACAAATGAGAGCAGTGTGAATAACAAACGTGGGTTGATAATTTGCAAGATTTACTTAAAACATTTAAATAACTTTTTTGAAGCAAAAATCAAATAACTTCTCCCGCTTTGGGTGAGTCAAGAGAGTGTCAGACTCTTACTGACTAAAATCCACGTTCCATCTCATAAACCGGGTCGGATCTGAGGTACCCAGCTGAACATTTCGATAGCTGCCATCAGAAGATTGTATGTATCCATGAAGGAAAGCTCAAAGGATCTATCCCTTCACTAATGCAATGTGGTAATGAATTTCATATAAGTAAAAGGTTAATCCAACCCAGGTCTCATAAAACACCAGCAAAGTTTAAAGGAGAATTTAATCCATTCTCAGTACGTATTCGTCCGACAGGCTATTCTCTATGGATGTTCATGTCAATGGACTTTACGTCGCTCGTAAAGCAAGGGATAAGGATTCTGGTTAGATGATAATACTCGGCTACCATTTATAGTTAGGTAGCTTAGTTTTCTAAAGACTTATAATGCTACTGCGATTCCTTCAACGATCCAGTCCAAAGTGTACGCTTCCAAATAATATTTTTTTTATGTTTTGGTAAGCAATCACCTCCGCCGATGGGCGTGCGATGCCAACCTTTTGGAGTTTAGGTAATTAAAGATTGGGGAAGAGGAAGGATTGGGCCTCCGGTAACTCCACGCACACGGTGAAACACAACGCTGTGGTTGTTTCACGATGGTTTTCTGTGAGGCTGGAGTGATCTCCGGTCGAGTCGACTCATTCGTGCCGAAGCATGGCTCCCTCACACATATACATTAAAATTAAATACTCTTTTATTGGCTGTTATTCTCCGCCATGCCGTCACTGTCTCATTCTAAGAACAGAATTAAGTCCATAGGCTAAAACGCAATGCAACATTCCCATAAACGTCTGTCATAATTCGTCCCACTAGACCTCACTTGAACATCTATAAAGAAGTCACATAAACCGGTTTGTTTACGCTGTTCCACTAAACGTACTTTAATTATCCAAGTTGGCTGACGTAAAGACCTGTTTCACGAAAGCAATGGTGATTTACAGCGATAGCTCCGCCCTATATGGGCGAGGGTATTCTCCTTCGCACTCGGCCCTAATGTTTGCACCTTCCAGAATAGATTTTAATAGTGGTACGGTAAATTTACTCCTTTTATGGCGGTCGTAAACGTAAACTGTACGAAAGAGTTAAACAACGATTTGCTGCAACCACAAATAGGGGCTTTATAGCTGGCTATTACCTATATATTTTAGAATCGATACTTTTCTGATCAGGTACTTGATCGATTTGCTTCGATTCATATCAATCGAGTTTTCAAATCGATATAAATACATTACTCTTCATATAACAATGTTTCTGCAATGTTTTAGATTACTACTACGACTATTTCGCTTATTTGTAAGTGCATTATTGTTCTAATTTCAAATCAATGTTTACAATAATGACAATTTATAACAATGAATAAATACCATGGAACGCGAAAGTTTGAAATTTGTAAAACAATTGAATATCTTCGTAGGTTTTGGTGCAATATGCATATCTTTCTTCGCTTTGTCATATAGACTTGGAAAGTACATACGAATATAAGTGGGTGAAATGAACTACTCAAGTTATCCGAGTTGAGTTTTCTCTTTAAAGGCGTTTTATAAATAGTTCTTCGTTTGAGAGTAGTGCTAGTGGTATTCCTTTGTTCTTTGTTGTAATAATATGGAAGTTCAGGTTGATGAATATGATATGAGTTTTGCTTACATATTTTCGCTTTTAAATGTGCAGTATGTTGAGAATCATACATTTTAGTAGAAGATTTTGGTAATCATAAGACATCAGTCTTCAAAAAATGCTCAATTTTTTTTTAACTTTGCTCTGTTGTAGCATTTTTTTCTATGCTATTTCAAAAAGACATGACACCCAAACCTTGAAACCAATCTGTAGTTTACACATAAAAGTGGTTCTGCCCTGCATCTGAACCTGCTTAGGCTACATGCTGTGCAGCAGGATTGCCTAGCTATTATACCAATCACGCAGTCGAGACTTATAGAATTATTCAACGCCTGTACGCTAGGATCTACAGTAGGTACAACAGAAAACACCGTAACACTGAACTCCGGCGCGTCTCATGGACATGTATGACTATCTTGGATGCCGCAACGAAATACACGAAGACAGATAAATACATATTTGAGGAGAGTTATAGAAAAAAGATAGACATTTAAGGAGACAAAAAAACAGATTTAAAGAATATGGATTTGAAACTAGTGCTTGAAAATAACACGCCGTCGTCCAAAAAAAAATATATACATAAGGCAAAGTTCTGAAAGAAAAATAATAATTACCTCATGTTATTTATGAGTGAAGAACTTACCTGTATAAACTAGGTACTTCAATTACAACCTTTTAATGAATATGCTTTCAAGTTAGTACACCAGGGGGCGTTATTAATTATGTTCGCGATGGCTAGACTGAAATATGCTTTTAAGGCATTGTGTTAGCTAGATTGAACAGTCTGCTGGCTTAGACATTTGAAAGTGTCTGAGATTCAGTTGTTTCGTGTACAAATATGGATCTTGTTTGTTGAGCACCTCTTTGGCTTTGGTTTAGTTGAGTCGTGTAGTTGGGATTACGTAGTAGTTCCTTCTCTTCGAATTTTTGGAATTTGGAATTATTATATAAATTATAATCTAAATATTATAATAACTGAATCTATTATATTATTATCTTACTATATTCCGTCACTTCTTGGATTTCTTTAAAATAATCTTTTTTGTTAAATTACAACCCTGAAATTTTTCTGTAAGCAAGTAATATTGTTTAATGTTAATTATTTTGTTTTTGTTCTAATTGGGATATTTTTTCATAGAATATACCATAAGCGATTAAATAATAAAACAATAAGTTATTTCTACTTTTTATTGTTAACAAATATAAGGGTCAGACTCAAATCATTTATTACAAATAGACAAAATGAGGCACTTATGAATGTAACACATACTTAAAAATAAAATACAAAAAGTGTGTGTCGGTCGGACATTCTTGTAGTGTATATTCTATATCCATAGTATATCCAAAGTTTACATTGATATAGAAAATAACGAACAAGAAACTCCATGGTTGGATACTCTTTTTCAATTGGTTTCATGATCTTGTATGTGTCTAGGTTGCATTATGATTAGTTGGTTCAATCATTAATTAATTCACTAATTGACATTTAGTCATCATAAATTGATATAACAATACATAATATATTCACATTGTTATATTTTCTATTTTTTGCTGAGTATATTGTATGTTAATTGGCAAAAAAACATTTAGAATTATTCTTATTAATAACCTATACCTAAAATTCCAGTGTCTGTCAACAACTAAGACAATGTATTATTACGTTGAAAAATGTTCAATTGTGTCCTCTTATTTCAAAAATAACATGATATGTTGTTGAAACGACACTTGGGATTCTAATTAATTTTTGTTGCCAACTCAATGTAATTAAACGTCTTATAATACGTAATTAGTGCCACGAATTACGCCCAAGGAGATTTGGAAGATCACTTTAATATAATTTATTTAGATACCTTCAATCTGTCTGTGATGTTGGCAGTTTATTTTCAAAATTAATGTTGTTCCACGAAATGTTCCTAAACAGTTTGGCTCAATATTATTTACCAAAATGGTATTTTAATAAATCAAAATTTTATGCTAAGATGCCTTTTTTTGTCAGTGGAAAATCATCCAATGACTTCACCCGCCCAGGGTAAGGCGAGAGAGTGTCAGACTCTTATTGACTAAAACCGATCCTTCTCCTGCTCTGGGCCGAGGTCGCGGTGCCTCATTGCGCTTACCCCGCAGCCCCGGCTGAACATCAGCCCTATTGAGCCCCGTCTGTGGTGGTCTATTGGCATGCTAAGATGCCTTATGTATACATCACGAACGCTTCTGTGGCAAAATGTCAAAAGCATAATGTTTATT
Organism: Spodoptera exigua; assembly: GCA_902829305.4. NCBI lineage: Eukaryota > Metazoa > Arthropoda > Insecta > Lepidoptera > Noctuidae > Spodoptera > Spodoptera exigua. Next base: position 5,360,292 of record LR824616.2, on the reverse strand, counting down.
TTTTTTGACCCGCAATTTATTTGTTAAAATGCTTCTTTTTTATCAACAATTTAAACTATTTCCTTGTATTTATTATCATTTATAAAATATAGCTTGAAGCATAATTTGACATTAAAATCTTAAACGCTACGAAGAATACAGATCCTATTTAAAAAATTCTTTTTTAAAATTATCTATGATTGAGTTGCGTCGTTTTTTTTCATATACGTTCAAATGTGGAATGATGTTTATTTTAAGAACGGATGGGTATATTAATACTTTTTGCTTTACGTTTTTTATGGTGCGAGAAATATATGTGGTGTTTTATTATGTCCGTCATATGATTAGTTTCTTTAAACTTTGAACTCACTCTTTCATGAGAGATTTTATGGTTAAGATTTTTATTTGGAGACTGCTAGGAAGCTGATTTTTTTAAAAGAGCGGGCGGGGGAATAATACCTCCTGTTACCCTATTCACACGGTGTAAGTGTTACTTCACGCCGGCTTTCTGTGAGGCCTTGGTATCACTCCGGTCGAGCCGATCCATTCGTGTCTCTCCCACACACATTAAATCATGGTATACTTAGACTCCTTTTTTCGTCCTGATCGTGCAGTCAAATTCCCATTCTGCTTTATTAATTATAATTCCTAGTCTGCTTTAATAATATATTTTTATTTAACGCATTTAACATTTATGTATAGAGACAATAGAATCCCTTACAATAACGCAATGTATGAAATATACTTAGTATCATAATTACAAAATGGGCATTATTAATAGTAACAGTAACATGATATTACACACGAAAATTTAATAATACGAAAACCTAAATTGGTTTTATTATTTTACTTGAAATGTGTTGTAAGTTATTGACCCTAAAGATCAAAGGTGAACAGTCAAAAAGGGTCTGACATTGACATTTTAGCTTCATCGAGTGTCACAGACGAGATGTTTTGACACTTAGTACTTTTGTTTTCTGCTATCGCATTATGCTATGCTATCTTTTACGTTTAATTAAATTTTGATGCTTGCAATTTTTTTCTTTTTTCAGTTTAAGGAGTAAAATTTGGGGGATGAACTGCTCGCGTCCGTAGGTATTACTTAGTTCTACCACCCTACACGTGTCCCCTGGGTAGTGCTAAACGAGCAGCAAATACGGTGGTAGGCCATAGCATCGGCTGCCGGCTTTAAAGTTACCACCCACCAGACAAAGCCATACCGCCAAGCGATCCGTCGTGTTCCGGCGTGATGTCTGGTGAAGCCGTACGGTGGAAGTCGGGTCTGAGCGATTGTGTTGCGATGTATGCCGGGTATGATACACCAGCTACTGTCGCGTCGGACGTTTGATCGTGGAGGGTAGCGGGATCCGAAGCACGGTGCTCCGCTGGCCGACCGTAGACAGTTGGGGGCCCAAGTAGTGTGCTAGCCACACACGAAAGGCTGCCTCGCCATCTGCGAAAAATCCCAGGGTGGCCCCATCGTGCCGGTTGGCGTCCGGGCGAGAGGACCCGATGGCGATCCCTGGGGGGGTTCGGGCGTCCCCGCAGTCTCCAGATCAACCCTCCATTGGCGCGGCTGCACTGGTTGTGTTATGGATATCATCGCATCACCTTGCCCAACTGCCTTCTTCCAGCATCCCTATTCACTCAAATTGATATAAAGAAAAAAAAAATCATGAAAGGTACAAAGAGAAGCAAGTGTCGACAGCGGATGCACGTCCTCTCGTTTAAAGTGCACCTCTCAAATATCCGAGGACTGCACTCCAATCTCGTTGCGGTCCACCACCATCTGGAGACCGATAAGCCACACCTGCTTTTCTTGACGGAGACGCAGATTAGATGTCCGTCAGATACGGCGTACCTCAACTACCCGGGATACTCATTGGAGCATCATTTCTTGCAGCGTGCCGGGGTCTGTGTGTACGTCCGTAATGACATCTGCTGCCAGCGTCTCCGTCACCTTGAAGACACAAGTCTGTCTACGTTGTGGCTGTTGGTGGACACTGGTATGGACAAAATTGTTTACGCCTGTGTCTACCGATCGCACAGCGGCGATCAGGAGACGACTCGACTTTTTGACCATCTCAGTCAGGCCGCCGATGAGGCTCTGCTTTGGCACCCTAATGCGCAGTTCGTCGCTCTGGGGGACTTTAATGCTTGCCACCAAGACTGGCTTTACCCATACCAGAGGACCGACCATGCTGGGAGAGAGGCGCGGAACTTTGCGGTTTCGTTAGGCCTTTCCCAGCTGGTTAGGCAAGCGACTAGGGTGCCTGATGTGGTTGGTCATACTGCCAATTGCCTGGACCTTCTGTTGACCACCGATCCAGACAGATGTATCGTAACAGTTTCTTCGCCCCTTGGAACTTCAGATCACTGTCTGGTGAAATCTTTATCGTCCTTCTCCCCACCTGACTGCGTCTCACGCGGTGAGCGGCGGATGTGGCGTTACAAGTCAGCAGATTGGGATGAGATGCGGCACTTCTTCGCATCTTATCCTTGGCAGCGGGTCTGCTTCTCTTCTGAAGATCCGTCGAGCTGTGCGGATGCTGTTGCCGATGTGATACGTCAAGCTATGGAGTACTTCATCCCATATACCGACGTACCCATCGGCGGCTCGGCTCACCCATGGTTCAATGCCGAATGCGCTCAAGCTGAACAGCGTAAACATTCGGCTTTTCTCGCCTGGGTTAACGCTCGTGACCATAAAGCTCCGGATCTGAGCTCAAAGAAGAGAGCCTTTAACCATGCTGCCAAGTCCTACAAAAAGGCACTGAGGAAGGCTCGCTTCGACCGCATCACCTACATTGGCACAAAACTCTCTGCACAACCTTCCGGTAGCAGAGCATTCTGGTCCCTTGCCAAGTCGGTCGAAGCGAACTTCTGTCGGCCTACACTGCCTCCACTGGTTAAACCTGATGGAACACTGGCTCATACCGCGAGGGAGAAAGCAGGTCTCTTTGCATCACTCTTCGCCCATAATTCTCGTCTTGACACTTGTGGTTTTACTCCGCCAACTCTACCTATCTGCGACACATCGATGCCCGAAGTTCGCTTAAGGAACAAAGAAGTTCTGAGAGCACTGTGTCGTCTAGACGTGAATAAAGCTAGTGGGCCTGATGGTATACCAGCGATAGTTCTCAAGGCTTGTGCGCCCGAGTTGTCTCCTGTATTGACGCGCCTGTATCGCCTCTCATTTAGGACTGGTATTGTGCCAAAGTCCTGGAAGCTCGCCAACGTGCAACCCGTGCCCAAGAAGGGCAGTCGTGCCGATCCTGTCAACTATCGGCCGATTTCGATAACCTCCATACTCTGCAAGATTATGGAGCGAGTGTTGAATTCGCGCCTCATGGCATATCTAGAAGGTAACGATCTCCTCAGCGACCGACAGTATGGATTTCGCCGCAACCGGTCTACTGGGGACCTACTAGTTTATGCCACTCACTTGTGGGGCGAGGCCCTCGAGAGGAATGGGGAAGCTATTGCCGTGTCCTTAGACGTGTCGAAGGCCTTCGATAGGGTATGGCACGATGGCCTTTTGTCTAAGCTTCCAGCGTACGGCATTTCTCCTGGACTGATAAACTGGGTAAAAGACTTCCTGAGTGGACGGTCACTCCGAGTTGTTATCGATGGATGCTCATCAGAGCCTATGTCGACTAATGCCGGTGTTCCTCAGGGGTCTGTTCTCTCTGCAACTCTATTCCTGCTCCACATTAATGATCTGCTAGTGCCTGGTATCCTTGGGTATGCAGATGATAGCACAGTTGTAGAGAGATACCTGCCCAGTGCTCGGGCTAGTAAGGAGCTAATCCAGTCTGAAAGGGAGGCTATGGTAGAGCGTACGAATGTCTCACTTCAGGTAGTTTCAAAGTGGGGCAAAACTAATCTGGTAACATTCAACGCCACCAAAACACAGGCGTGTCTATTCACCGCCAAAAGGAGCCCGTTCACCTTGGCTCCTGCTTTTCGGGATGTATCCCTGGAGTGCACCGACCGCCTTCAGCTCTTGGGAATGGACATTGCTTCAGACCTCAACTTTGGGCGGTTCATTGAGTCCAGAGCCAAGGTAGCTGCTAGAAAACTCGGCGTTCTTGCAAAAGTCCGACGGTACTTCACACCGAGTCAGCTTCTAATGTTGTATAAAGCTCAGGTCCGATCGTGTGTGGAGTACTGCAGCCACATATGGGCTGGTGCTGCGAAATGCCACCTAGCGGCTTTGGATTCGGTGGAAAGGCGTGCAATGAGGCTGATTGGAGATCCAGATTTGGTTGGGTCCAATATTCAAAGTCTCGAGCACAGGCGCAGAGTAGCCAGCCTTGCGGTTTTCTACAGGATACATTTTGGAGAGTGTGCCCAGGAATTGCACGATTTGATTCCGCCATCCCAATTTCACCTTCGGACATCCCGGCGTACGGCGAATATCCACCCCTACGTTGTTGAGACACCTGCGGCCCGGACTAAGCGTTTTGCCTCGTCATTTATACCGCGTACATCGAGGGATTGGAACAGTTTGCCGGCTGCAGTCTTTCCGTCCGAATACAACTTAGGTGTCTTCAAGGCTAGAGTGAATAGGCTCTTAATAAACTAGTGCGCCTTACCATCAACGATTGCATCACTGCTTAACATCAGGTGGGATCGCAGTCAAGCACTGGTTTATTGCAAGTAAAAAAAAAAAAAAAAAAAAAAAAAAAAAAAAAAAAAAAAAAAAAAAAAAAAAAATTAAAAAAAAATGTTTAAAAATGTATTACAGTATTTTTGTTTTGTTAAAATGCGACTTATTTAATGGAATTTTGAATCATATTTGTACTTTGTTTGTGTTGGTAACAATTTTTTTTTCTTTCTTTTTACACGCAAAACAAAATGTAGATGGCGCCGCCATTTCCTTATTAATTACTCTGAGAAGTTTTTTATTGGTTTAGGAAGAAACAATATATTAATTAGTTGGTATAACACTTTGGTATAATAAATACTGTGTCATTGTGTCTTACTCAGGTTACATTTTTTAGAATAAAAAACATGCAATTGTCAATTATTCCTATACTAATAATATAAAGAGTAAAGATTTTTTTTGCTAGCCTATTTATATTAAGTAATTAAATTAGCAACGAAACTACGTGCTGGATTTGAAAAATTCTTTCAACGTTACGTTTCCTTGTAATTTGGTTAACAAAGCCTTTAAACTGTGCAGATAACAGCTAAGCACAGTTAGTATAGGTAATTTAAAATTGTTAAGTCTATAAGGCTACGCCTCCAAATAAATGTAAATTCGTGAAGAGAAAAAAAATATTTGATAGTATTTTGGCTTTTCAAAATAAGGTGTCAGTTTAACCATGAGTGATTTTTCAATGGTTAGATAAAAGTTACCTAGGGAATAATTATGATGCAGCCGCTTCAGAATGTTTGTATATGACAGTGACAGCAACATTTTTATTCCTCAGATAACATTTATCCGACTATTGAAAATTCAGCCCTATTACGAAGATTTATGTTTATTTTTTCGATCCATCAAACGTAGCTATTTAATTTAAATTAAAATCTTTTTTACTATTTCATTAGGTACACGTAATATGTAGCCGCCTTAAAATTTCAATACAAGAGGGACTCGTTACCCTACCTATAAAAGTAAATCATGATTTTTTTATATATTTTGTTTACGAAGCCCATTTTTATGTAATATCAGGCTACACATATAAATACGAAGTACTTTGAACTTTATTGTCGTGAGAAATAGATGCTTTTATGCGTTTTTTACTCAGTTCTGTTGATTAAGTTGTCTGCGAGTGTCGCTTGGGTATAAGTTATTTATGTGTATGTATGTAGATATATGTATTACTTTACGTGCTTAATATCGTTTCTTTGTAATGAAAAAAACAAGTGATGTGATGAATGTGCTTTAATTCGTCTAGTGCTCAAGGGCATCCCTAGTTGCTTATCAGGTGAACCGGTTGCTGTTTTGCCGTCTAATACTAAAAAAATGCGGCACCTTCCTCAGATTCGATTTTTTATAACGTTTGAATAAGTAGATTCATCCATGTTGACTTGCAACAATGATTAAATATCTCAAAATTAATGTGTATTTGATTCGGCCTTCATGTATGTTCCAGATTACTTGACTAATTTCAACCCACGCTCGGGGCTCATATTCATGAGTTTACCTGGTGCTCATGAATTTATTAGGTACAAAAGTTACTATCCATAAATTGTGAAATAGACCCTAAGTAACTTATAAAAAACACGAAATGACTTTTTTGTAAGGGGAAAATCATCAAATGACTTCTCCCGCAGGGTCGAGCAGGAGGGTGTGTCAAACTCTTACTGACGACTAAAACACTCCCGTTCCTTCTCCTGCTCTGGGCCGAGGTCACGGTGCCCTCATTGCGCTTACCCCGCAACCCCGGCTGAACATCAGCCCTACAGGGCCCCGTCTGTACGAAATGACTTGTGAACAAAAAAGAAAAAGTACGTCTGAACAGCAACATCACAATGTAATTGGGAAAATTCTAGAAGATGTATACACAATATGTACTATGTATTGTATGTATGTTGGTAGTTAGGAAGTCTGGAACATTGTGCAAACAGGTGTAATCTTGAGTTGGATAAGTTTTGCAATAAATAAAAACTTGGATGTGCTTTGTGTTAGACACCGTAGTATAAGTTAGTAATGGGATCGGACGGCGAGCAATTATTTGTCTTTCTTTTGTTTATGAGAATTAAGATGTAAGTATTCGTATTTTTTTATGTTGGTAGTACTGATTGGTTGTTATTGCCACTTGTAACTTTATTCATCATTGTGAAGTTGACAGCCTCATTTTTTTTAAATTAAGAAGACGAATTTTTTTTGTCCATTTCATTCTCAGAACTATGTGCTATGATTTGTGCTCAGTGATGATCGGATTTCTCTGTTCGAAGCTTTAAATTTGGAATTGTGTCCTCTTTAACAGAATATATAAAAATTACTGATGGTTAAGTGCTTCGAGCACGAAAAGCCGTTACAGCCGTTACACATTATTTTGAAGGTAGGCTATACGTCGGCCATTTTTTGGGGAAGGGAAGGAAATATCACCAAATGACTAATCCCCACTCCTTCTTCAGTCTCTTCAGTCTTACTGACCAAAATCCATTCTGTTTCAACTCCTGTTCCAAGCCAGGCCACGGTATGCGATGGCGAATGACCTATAACCCCTGACCGGGTGAACTATAGACCCTCAAAACCACATTTTGACGCTTGCTTTTAGAAATTCATACTCTCTTTCCAACCTTAATTTATCTTAAAACAACCGAAAGTTCTTCAAAGATTGTTATTCTAAGAACAATGAGGCTTTAATACATCGTAGACGCTAGTCAAATCGATAGGTACAAATTATTATGATAATGTCTAGAGCCAAAATATTGGTAATTCAAAAAACACCTCATCATGTATACTAAAAGTAAAATAATTATTACAAGCTTTTGATTTAACTTTTGCAGGTAATTAATATTAAAAATAAATCAAATCAAATCTGTAGGTACCCTTGTATTCAGACATTTGTATAATTTTATCGTAGGATTGAATATAGTTATAAAGTATCTGCAAATATGGGTTAAAATCAAATGATCGAACTTGTTTACTTCACTGAAAACGCAATAAAGTTACGTATTGGTTCTATGCAATGGTCTAGTAGCCACAGTAACGACAGTATACCCTACTTTGTCATTAGGTGACAGTCAATGGCCAAAGAAAAGTGACAATATTCGCTTTCACATTTACTCATAGGTACATACTGAAAGACCATAACGAAACGGTTTTATTAATTAAAAAATATGTAGGTAATAATTATGTACTCGAAGAAATCTTTCAGTTTGAATATGGAAGCTAAAACAAAAGAAAAACGGATTAACTTTCATTTATTTATTTATTTGTATAATATACTTTATTGCACACATACATTAGGTAAGTAGAAACACGTTGGATATATAGTATACATTATACATACATACATACATACATACATACAGTATCTTGCATCGCTTTCCTATCGAAGGACTGCTGGAAGATTTGTGACTGAGTTCAAGTCCGGGAGAGCCATGCTTCGGCGCGAATGGGCCTGCTCGACTGGAGTCTCTTGTGAAAGATCACTTGTGATTCGCCGTGTGAGCGAGGTTGTAGAAGGCCCAATCCTTTCTCCCCCCATCCTCAATCCCTAAATCCCCTATCCTTAAATCCCTTATAGTCCTCCTTCCGTACTGCAAGTGTCCATGGACGGTTCCGATTGAATACTATCTGGTGATTCTGCTCATTTGCCGACCTAAGCCAACCCCCCGGTCCAGTACAGTACCGGCAAGGTTAGGCTTTTCCATGTAAATAAAGTGGAAAAAGGGGAATCGAAGAATATGTGAGCGATATCATATCATAAGATAATATTATATTTAATTGGTAAGTTAATTAGCCAATAAAACGATGCGTACAATAAATAATAAAGATATATAACATCAGATTCAAAGAACTCATTAAGAAAAAATAATGAGATATTGACATAATATATGTTTTTATTAATTAATTAATGCATTCGTTATATGGTCTTTAAAGTAAAAACGTAGTTGATGAATATCAATTCTGTTTTTTACAATTTTGCATTGTGTTTCGCCGTGTGAGTGAGGTTACCGGAGGCCCAATCCCTCCCCCTCCCCTATCCCTTCCCGATCCTTATATCCGCAACCCCTATCCCCAAAAGGCCGGCAACGCACTCGTAACTCCTTCGGCGCCGATTGCTTACCTTCAGGTAATCCGTCTGCTCGTTTGCCGACTTACACCATAAAAAAAAGATGGCTTAAGCAAACATACCTAATGCACAGAGCACAGCTTACAAGAACAACTACGATAAGTATTCATTCTTAAGAAACACTAGATTCTAACAAACAATGGAATTGGTCCTTGCTAAATACACGTACATATAGTTGCCATATGCAAATACGCACCGAATAACTATTGTTGATTCAAACGAACATTTGAATAGATATACGCAATCTGGCAATACTGAGCCTTTAGTAACATAATTTGCTTATAAACTGGTTTCGTTTGCTTAATTATCCTATATAGTTATTAATGGTTGATTAATGTATTATGTGCTGAATTTTAGAAGATGTCTTTACCCTCAAAGGTGAGTAATAACGTTCGGATGTGTGTTTTAGGTAGAGTTAGTATCGAATTTATTAATAACTAGCTGTGCCCTGCCGTTTCACTTGCGCAGTTTATAGCCTAGGTTCATCAGGGATAGTTTAGCTTCTCAGAATTGAACACTTCGAACTATTCAATCCAAACATTTTTTTAATCCTGAATTTTAACGTAATATCACAATAAGAATTTATTCTTTTAAAACAAACAACATAAACGACAAAGTTGTCCTTTAAAATTCTTTTTCGACTAAACTACCTACTAGAACTAATTCTCACATAGTTTTGTATACCTACTTATAGTCAAAAATCTAATATCACTTATAAAATCGGGAACAAAAAATGTTAAAATCATTTTATTGCTTTGGCAGGGGATAATGTAAAACATTAATAGCAATAAAATCATTTGATTTTTGATTACTAACGATATTAGTAATAGGTCATCTATCTACGTACTTTGCAATTAAATAATTAACCATTGAAAATTATGAATACTAGCTTATTATTACCAATGTTTCGCTCGCGCTACGCCAATGTAAAGTAGCCTATGTGTTATTACAGACGATATTATGTAATACCTCTATGCCATATCTCATTAAAATCCGTTCAGTAGTTATCATGTGAAAGAGCAATAAACAAAAAGTTTCCGAATAAAAAGTTTGGTTAAGGAATCCATCCTTCCACCAGTTCATAGTTACAAACTTTCCCGCTAATAATAATAATTTAAAAAGATTGTATAATAGTGGTAACATAGTGTTACATCGAAAAAGGAATCAATGACCTCTGTGACAAAATAGCCTGAATCACTTGATTTATCAATATAAACTCTCACGATTAATGTACAATTTGTTTAAGAATTTCGTATTAAAAAGACGTTTTATTGAAGTTTTGGCACGTTGTACCGACAGGGCCGGATCAACTCATTCAGGGGCTCCTATGCAATGAAATTTGTCGGTGCCCCCTTTCTTCAAAAGTGAATTTAAGATATTGTTGATCGAAGAAGTCATACATAGCTTAGCCATAAATAACCCAATCCTCCCCCCCCCCTCCGAATCCTCGAGTCCTCAAATCCTCTATCACAAAATCTCTAATAACCCACAAGAGGTCGGCAACGCACTTGTAAAGAAGTTACCTTTGATATTACGAGTGTCCTTGGGCGTCGCTGATTCTGATTGCTTACCATCAGGTAATCTGTCTGCTAGTTTGCCGACTATAGGAAATAATATATAGGAAAGAAGAGGGGTTTTAAAGCAATAATTTTTTTTTATAGCTAATTGCTCTTTAGCTCTATTTCTATAAAATATCCTTGTGACGTCAAATTGTTATGACGTATGTACGTACCTGAATTCCGGGGTCCCTAATATAAATTGCGTCTGCCTATCAGTAATCCGGCCCTGGTTGTACGCACGGGTACCAAGCAGTCTACACCCAGTTGACCATTGTCTTGCTATGTATGATATTTTTGCACATTCAACGGTCAATTTATACTGGTTTTTTATAGCTTGAACTGTAGCCATATAGTACTACGGTTGTTTGAATACAGCGTGACGATGGAATGTGAGTGCAACGGTTGACAAGTTGCCAAGTAGGCCCACAGACGATATATTTAATAAAACAGACTGCACTCAAAACCGAGTTATTAATATATTTTATGTGTCATCTTTCATTTATGTTTATGCATATTATTGTTGCACTATAATAATTTTGTGACGGGTTAATTGTATGTTCGTGTTGGTAGGCGAAGTTGGTATTTGAAAAGATCTTCTTATTATATTCAAATTATATTATGTGTCTCTTAAACGCTGAATATTAGGCTGGCAACATACTTTCATTTAAGACTGCTGGTTTTTTATGTCAAGGCAAATTCACCAATGTATAGAGTTGTTTCACTTATATTTGCGATGGTCCTTGAAATATGCAAATATAATGTGTGTATAAACAGAACTACTAAATATATAAATGAAAAGTAAGTTTAGTCTAGATAAAAAAATACGTCTCATACATTTTATTTTTAAATCTAATAAATGGATTAATTTCATTTTGGTTTTTGACACTCTGTAAGCATCCCTCTTCGAAAGCACTGTGTTAAGTAACCATTAAACATGACTGTGAGTACATCAGTTGGAGATTTAAATTCTATTATGATTTTACTTTTACTACCTAGCAAATCTTTGTGTTATTTCGCTGAAATGAAACTGCAATTCAGCGCTGGTAAACAATATGGCTAGTTTATTGCATTTATTAATAAAATATTCTCTTTATTTCACGCAAAATATTTAACGGAGTAATATTATTTTAGCTGGAATTTTATTATTATTATTATTTCAATTTACAATACCTTTGTTTTTTGTTTCGTACGCTATTGTTTGAATTATAATAATTGGTTATTTCCCATAAATTTCACGATGCATGACCGGCACATTATTTTATTATTGCTGATACTTACTTATATTTTTTATGATATGTACTATAACAACGATAAGTTTTTTCTGTGTTGGCGTGAATGGCAAAATAAAAAAGTTATTATTTTTATTATCCTGTTTTATTGTGATTGGTGCTAAAAGCGATTGCATATATCATTGGGATGCTTTTTAAATGACACTAGTAAACATTTTTGATTAATTCATTCGCACACTCGCACGAACCGAACTTTACCGATTAAGCAGTAAAACGTTTATCTTGGACTTGGAATCGAATCGGAAAGTAAGCGAGCAGTATTATTTTCTTGTAAGTGCAAACGAGTTAAAGTTTTATTGGCGATGTCTCGAGTTTATAGCAGTACGCTATAGAGTGAGACGTCTCGACCCGGCCCGCCACGTGATCTTGGTACAAATTTAAACTTGCCCCCTTATATCACCTTCTCGCCGTCTGCGAACTTGCTTTACGACGTGGACGACCGTTTATTTTGAAAAATGTCCCTCTCTTGATTTGTTTTTCAAAATTTACTGTCTCTGCTAGATTGCTTTTGTAAGTTCCAAGTTCTTTTTCTTCTGTATGAGAATTTCCACTACAAAAGGAAGTGTTACTCACTTGTATTAATAGACTAACGTTCTTTTTTGACTTTAAATATAATTAAAAGTATCCGTATGTTACGGCAACTAGTGCTATCCAACTTGAAAGAACAGCGAAGAGTTGAAAAATGCTTAAAATCTATCGATGAAAAATCGAATTGAAATTGTAAATTGAATGACTCGGCAGGAACATGAGATATCTATAGAGGACGAAGCTAAAGTAATAATACCTCGATAAAACATTTTCTAAATGACAAACGCGACAGGAAACATTGCTCTGGCGAAACGAGAAAACGATTTGACAGCGTTATAACAGGAATGACGTGACGGATTCGTCACGCCGAAGTATTGAACCTATATTGAATGGAAACGTTATCGAATGTCGCTAAATAGAAATTTGAATGATTGGCGAGTCGTATCGGGCAGATGGGCATCGCTTATAGGCACCGACTAAAGAGGTTACTAAAAATGAGGTTTTGTATAAATCTGATAAATCATAGGCAACGAGTAAAGAGGTTAGTAAAAAGAAGGTTTTGTTTAAATTTGATTTGTATGTACATATTATCTACATCTTGTAAGGCTATTTACCTATTCGGGCATGCAGAGATAATCGAATGCCAATGATAGTTTGGAATAAAACTAAAACAGTTATAATTGTTTAATATAATAATATATTAATATATAGTGGGTCGCGAGTTATTCTATAACGTCACGGTATAATGTACATTAATTATTTTAAATAACATTGGATGGATTGGATGATGGTGGAGTAAGAGTCTCTCCAGTACCTGTCCTCCAGTCATCAAGTCTTACTTCTTAAAAAAATGTTACTATATGACTTATTGCTCACAAACGGACAAGGCTGTACCAGTTTATTATTGTTTACCCAGCCTAGTCTACATGAGTTATAGAAAGATCTTAGACCGCTACAAATGCCATGTAAAAAGTATTTAGAGACTGAACTCTTTGCGTGTGTACTCCATGTTCACATATAGCGCTGTGAGGATGTGTATTGGACATTCGCGTGTCCACAGATCACATCGCGATACTAATCGAAATGGCTATTGTGTGAGGCCGGATGCAAACCGCACGTTCCAATCTCGCGCCCTCCAACAATGGGCGACTGCACGCACGCAGTGCTGAACGATCCTCACCTACTCCAGGGCTCCCAAATGTTCGATAGCTAATTCACTAATTAGCTCGTAACTAGATTGGTATTCCATGCCTCAATGGAACGTCGGCCTCTGCGTCAGTGGAAATTCTTCCAGATTAAATAGGGTTGGCAAAAGGAGAGACGGTGTTTTATTTTGTTAAGAATATTTGTTAAGTTTCTGTGTAGGTATGCACCTACATATCTACATATTTTGTTTATGAAACTATCTTATGTAGAAAAGACCCATAGTAAATATTGATTGTCACGCGTTGATGATGATGATCTTTGCTTACAAATAATATTTTTAGTAAAATTAATTGTATGTATAATTTATTATTGATTTTCCAACTTCTTCCAACATTTTTCACACACAGTGACAGCCCTAGCGATCACAGTGAAATTATCAGTGTATAACATAATCAAATGTCCGGGATGGTGAAATTTACATTTATAGTACTAAACATATAATAGGACAGTTTTACCTGAGTTCATAGGACAAAGGAATATTACCTAAAAGGATTTTTGAGATAAGGAGGAGGGGATAATTATCAAGTGACTCCTAGACATTGTTTTTTTCCTAACTTTTAGAAACTGTGAACTGTGTGAAGATAGTACTGAGATACTGTCCTATATCTAGTGCTTGTGTAAAAAGTAAATGAAAGGTAATATGCCCAAGGGATTAGCAAACTGAAGTAGCAGTGGGTAGGTCACATCTGTCGAAGAACCAATGACTGCTGGGGTAAACGTGTTCTGTGTGGAGACCACGTCTAGGCAAACGTAGTGTAGGGCGCCCTCCGGCTAGGTGGACTGACGACATCCGCAGGGTGGCTGGCAGTGGTTGGATGAGAAGAGCTGAACATCGAGCTCAGTGGCGTGCAATTGGGGAGGCCTATGTCCAGCAGTGGACGACAACAGGCTGATGATGATGATGTTAGTTTAATATGTTTTTCTATTGTAGCAAATTGCCCCATGTATAATCATCGACCTACGCATAAATAAATACATTCGTTGTTGTAACCACACATTTTTCCCTAAATACAGGAAATTCCTTGCCGAAACAAGTCTCTAATAATTAACAAACAATATCCCATCAGAGCAAAAACATGTAATTAATTTAAAAAACAAACTTAGAAAAAAGACCTTTTATATTTTTCGACGTTGTTTTTATAAAACAATTCATGTTAGGAAGGAAAAAGGTTGTGTATTGTATATTCCGACTAAATTTATCCGAGATTACAAAACATGGATATACATACATATGTATGTAAGGAAGTAAGAAAACATGTAAACTGATTCTATGGATTGATATTTGTTACTTTCATATAAAACCTTCTGAACAGATCTCAATGTTTGGCAAAGAGACTGATTTTCTAACCTGGTATGTATTATACATATTCTATAATTCGACTGCACGGTTGGTGCGGTGGCTGGGCAAAGTGTCTCGGGTTCGATTCCCGCACGTAACAACTCTTTGTGTGATCCACAAATTGTTGTTCCGGATCTGGGTGTCATGTGCATGTAAAATTGTATGTTTGTAACCGCACTCACGACACAGGAGAAAAGAGAGTCCTAGAGTCATAGAGAGTTTAAAAAAAATATGTGTAGGTATTCTGTTGTAAGAAAAAGACTGGACAACGTGCTGACGTTTATGTATTCTTAGTTTTCTTTGCCGTTTTAAGGCTTAAGTAGTAGTTTTACACTTTTCTCAAACGATGAAACCAACTTTATAAAATAACAGAGAATCTAATAATGGATTCAAAAAGAGTAACCATGGAATATCTTGCTCGTTCTTCTACGTCGAAATCTACACTTTGGAACGAGCAAATAGCTTCACTAAGTGGACTGGCTGACAGACTGACACTTTTTACCTTTAAATCTTCCGTCCAAAAGTGCCTATGACGGTCGAATTGAAATAATGAATTGATTTTGACTTTGTAGAAACGCGAAATGTGGAAGGTAAGTTCGTCAAAGATAATAAAAAACTGTTTATCTTAATGGAATGTTTTTATAATATAAATATGTTGAATTTCTTAGCAAGAAAATACGAAACGGCATTTTAGCCCTCGCACGAGTTCAAAACCGGAACTTACTATGTATCATACAAAATGTTCCGGGAAATTTTATCGGAAAAATAGATATTTACCCTAATAAACAATATGTTAATACACATTGTGTTTGATTAAAGGAAAATATTATGAAACGATTGTTATTGTTGCTACATTACCTGTCGAACTATGTTTTGTTTAAGTATCGTTGTCGAGTTCTGTCGAACAAATAATGGATGACAAAGAAATTCGAACTATATTAGTATATTCTGTTATTTAATTAAGTTATTCTACGAAATAAATGTACAATGTGCATAGTTATCTGGCATGCAGGTAAAAAAAACAAAGATTAAATCGGCATTGAGATAGTAGGGTTTTTTTTTATATAAAACTACATTAAATGTTACAGTTGTAGACTAAAGAGGAGAGTTTTAATTTTTGGTGTTAAAGTGAACTCCCACTTATTATTCTTCTATTACTGTTTCTCGAATTACCACGATTTAAGGTTAAATAGTGGAGAAATTTAGTATCCGCAATGTACCCGAGTGAAGCCTGGGCAGGTCGCTAGTCTATATCTATACCGCGAGGGAGTAGCTAGTAAAGCAATATAATGATTATGTTTGTGTACTGGATCTATTTTTATTTTCGTAGAAGATATTTTCATTATGACTACTAGGGCACAGAGTTTTAAAATATGCCTCGTATCCGATTTGATTATTTATTAACTAATTAATTCCCCTGATCTCGTGAGCGGTTTCACAACTATCTATTCAGACTTACTATATTGAGAGAAAACTTTGGAACAGATCTTTACCTATAGAGAGTCTCTTATCGTGTGAAGATAAATAAACAATCCAATAAAAATAAATAAATACAAGACCGAATATGCATTATGATTACCAAAACTAAAACCAATGCGACTACTTTTAAGTATCTTTTTCAATTGCATTTTACATATGTACGAAGTAAATACCTTTTTTTTCATTATTTTATAGGATTGCCAAGTTTCATTAAAATCGGTTTAGGAGTTTCCATGAATACAGAATTTATTTTAAGCAGTTTTATGTTTGTACTGATTTTATATTTACCTACTACCTACATTTTGTTTTGTAAATATTTCTTCGAAAAGGATTTTAAAACTCTACAGTTTTTTATAAGCGTATCTGAAAATAACCTCAAAGACTTTTTTAAAGGGCTTTTCTGCTAATTTTTATGAAAAGCGAATTGAAAGCGTGTTTGTGGTGATCTGAAAAAAAATAGTGTAGTTTTTCAAGATATATTTTAATAGGTTTTTCGGTTTTTTGTTGTGTCTTCATGGCACGAAAGAGCTGGTTCGACCGGGGTTGGCTGGTCCATAGAAAACCGACATGAAACAACGCTTCAGAGTCCCAGAGTCCCAATCTCCCCCCCCCCCTCTATTCCAAATCCCCAAATTCTCAAACCGCCCATTGCTAACCTCCAAAACAACGTACTCGCAATGCTTCTTGTCTTGCGGTGTCTTTAGGCGGAGCCGATTGCTTACCATCAGGTAATCCGTCTGTCCGTTTGCCGGCCTTTTACATAAAAAAATAAAACCTCACAATCTTGTCTAATATTAATACAAAATCGCTGGAAACGATCATATTGTTATTTTTAGTTCTACTAGGTAACGGAGACTATTTGAATCGACAGATCCGATGCTTAACTAACAACCTCTATTATCCTAGTATTCCTGAATTATTAAGTAAGTAGCACTCATCCGTGAATAGTCCAATAATTAATTAATTATATAACATACGGTCTTTGCAACTGAACATCATTTATGAAGCAAACGTATCACTGATTTGATTCACATAGAAACCAGACAACTTGTATTAGTAAATAATGTGTATTCCTATTTACCTGTCTATTAATTATGTGCGATATGTATTGGTATGTTTACATTATAGACATTTCTAGTGTATGTATGTATGTATAGTGCGTTAGATTGCGATTTTGCGAATGTGTCGCTCGTTGATGCTGAAGAATTGCAAATAGTAGAAAACAAAGACAATTTCTCTATCCCTATGTACGCAACAGATTTTGAGGCGAGTTTTTTTAAAAGATACGATTATTGATCAGGAAGCTTTAAATGTATGTACAATTACATAAAACAAGAAATTATATAAATGACGAATTTATTCATCTAAACTAATATTATAAATGAGAAAGTAACTGTCTGTCTGTCTTTTCTTCACGCCTAAACTACTGGACCTAGTGACCTATTGGACCTATGGCACAGACGTAGTTTGGAACTCGAGAAAGGACATAGAATAGACCAAAAATCGGCAAGAAGTCACTATCCCTCGCGAAGAAAGTCGCGGACATAAGCTAGTTATTAAATAAAAGACGAAAAGTAGCTTGTTATATTAATATGTGATCCTGTGTTTCTATTCGAATAAGTCCTGTCATGTTATGATTATTGTATTCTTCATATATTACCTTACGTTTAGTGAAATAATAATCGACCTGTGGTTACAACTCTAGGTACCATTATAGACCCCCATCGGGAAAAAACGTTGATGTGTGTCCTATGTCCTAATTCATATTTAATTTTATAACCCTCCAAGTTTAAAAGTTTTGATGGAAGGATGTTTGTAACTCTTTTACTTTAAAACTACTGAATGGATTCCGATGAAAATTGGCATAAAAATAGATTAAAGTGTGGAATAACACATAGGCTTTTTATTCGGGTAGAGTGAACGAAGCCGTCGGTAGAAAGTAGTTATTTATAATTAATTATTAATAATATTATGATTAATTAATTATTTTGCTATAATGTTCACTGATTTCTGACTGATTACTGATATCTTTAGTAGTAATTATAACCATGCAAATTTAATTGTTGGTCACAATCACATCACACAGTAATTTATAATATTATAATAAATTATTTTGTGTTTCATTTTAAATAAAATCAGCGAACATGAGATTAAATGCTATATTAATAATGAAGCGACACAAAATTAATTACGAGGATTAAAATTTTGAAAAAAACCTACAAATCTTCAACTGCTACCAGGAAACTAAAATCCTTCGCTTTCTATATAATTTTTGTTCTTAAGTTCATGTGTGGTCTGCGCAAAAATAAATGGTATTTCTTCTTTCTTTTTTTTCTTCGCTATCGCTGTTCACCAGACCACCGTGGCGTTTAATAGGTTAATGTCTTTATTGTTTATTTCTTTATTTATTGTATTGTTTATTTATATTCTTTGGATAGTATTCGAGAAGAACACGTGGTTAGCAGCCCTGTAATGCAATCGTGTGAAAGAAATCTTTTCAACAATTTAATTTCATTGACTGACCTCAATACGAGTTCGAACTCCAAATTCACTCGCGACAACCCTAACGAGCTGCCTAAAATGTATTTTATCGTGAAAATGAAAATGTTAGTATTTTCTTTTACCTCCCGAAATTCGGTTTGTTAACAATTTCTCGCATAAGTGGAGCGGCTAACGAAACGGTCAGTTGGGTCTGATCAAAGGTGAAATGTCCAAAGTCTAGCCTTTTTCAGGGGTTTAAACTCGCACAGCAGTTTTGTTTATTCTTTAAATTTACAGGACTACGTGGATATTACCTACGTCTCGAAAAGGATCCATAAAATCCCTAAAATACAATTTTGAACTTTGTCATCATTAGGTTTAGATTTAAAATCACTGTTGCGAATTAATCTTGATCCAAATTAATAATTTTAATTAGATATGTGATTAATTTTGCTGTGCCTAAATAAATGAACGTTGGTTATTTTGTCTTACCCTTGTATTTTAGGTTTTGTGGTTAGGTACATGTGCGACTAGCACAGGTTTGAGGTGTAAGTAAAGGATGGCTTGACTTGGCTAAGAGTTATTAATATTCAACATTATTTTGATATTGTTTTGTAGGCGTCATATTACATCTGTTATTTTTGAATAGTGTCGTGCGTGATACATACTAAATTTATTTACTTACTAGCTACTCTCGCGCGGTTTCACCCGCTGCTCCTATAGCACTCAGGAACATTATAGCTATCTGTCAGTGAAAGAATTTTGGCAATCTGACCAGCGGTTTCAAAGATTACCCCCTACATACAAACTTAAAAATTTTACCTCTTTATAATATTAGTATAAGTGCTCAGTTCTTCACAGTTAATTCACGTGAGTAAGTCGTTATTTGCAATAGCAAATAGCTAAATTAACTAAAGGTAATTATATCTTCTTCAGCTTATCTCTTCAATGAAGACTGTCTATTACAAAAGGAGATTTTATTAAAATCAGTCTCGACAGAATTAATCCGCCATATTCTGTCAATTACGTCTGTTTCATGTGTTGGCATTTGATATCTATCAGCTTGTGACAGCAGTTCCTGCAAAAATATATCCCTTTGACCCCATTATACCTAACTCGTATTAACGAAAAAGGAAAACATATCTTAATACCCTTCTCTCTGTTGTCAGCTTCGGCATCGAACTTCATTAATTTCGCCGACAATATCAGATTTATGTCCTGTCGGCAAAGCGCAAATGATTGGAATTTTTAATAGGCGAGTTCTTGGCGAGTTAGCTTCGGATAATTTGATCAATTTATTTCATTTTATAGTATATACGTAGAATCGAATTGATTCTCTGTTGTTTCATAATAACATTTTCACCTTCACTCGAAGCTGACAAAAGGTCTTCATCCCTGTAATGGTACTTATTTGTATCTCAACTTGTAATGTCTGGAGATAAATTCGCAGAAAATATGCTATTAAATAATATTTATTATTCGATTGTGTTATTTATGTAAGATGTTACTAAGTACCCTTTATCGTGGAAGTATTTGTATTAACCCTCAATATTACCGTGTAATATTAAGTAAGTACATGTTGCGTATGTATGTAGTAGTAATTAAATGGCCTAAGCGGGTGGGTATGTGTTAGAGCTTCATAGACATTGATGGGATTAGAATGCCTTTGACTTGAGCACCTTTGAAATATATATAGGCATGAATGTGAGATATTAATAGAGGTATTCCGCATAATATTATAATCTATTTACATAAAAATTAGTGAATTTCATCACCTACTACTTTCGTCTCTGGAAAAGCTTCATGAGTCATGCTTCGGCAGGCATGGGTCGTCGCGTCTGGAGTGATACCTTACGGAAAACCGACATGAAAAAACCAAAGCGTTGTTACGCCGAGAAAGGAAAGCCCAATTCTTCCCTTCCTCGCATCCCTCCCCAATCCCTAAATCTTCGAAACCCTATCCGCAAAAGGCCGGCAAAGCATTCGTCACTCCTTTGGTGTTGTGTTCCATATGTGCAGCTGTATGCTTACCATCAGATAATATGTTTGCCGTTCTATCATACCAAAAATAGGTCGATTGGGAGAAAATACCGAAGACATTAAGTCAGCCTGCACAGATTTTTGTAGATGTATCTGTGTATATTTTAGAGTCTACAGTTCTACTACAGTTTCCAAAGTTATTTCTGTAATATGATTAAAAGACTTGGATCTTGGATACTTGACTTTAATAGCACAGTACACAGTCGGGCAGCTCGTTGCACCAGAGTCACATTGTCAATGGCCGACACTCTCTCGGCCACCTTATTTATAGTAATATGATGACATTCACGAAGTCCGATACGCTGGACGGATCAGATTCGCACCACTCTCAACACTACAGTCCACGATGCTCTCCACTCGGCGGCAGATAGAAATAGATGGCGGAGAGTAATACGCAGTACACTGCTTCCACGAGGTGGTCACGACCCTCAGCACTGAGGATTCCGACGCGAGGAGGAGAAGGAGAAGATGACATTCACTGTTCTAGTGCGACAATGATTAGTATTACTAATTACAGATAATACAACAATTCCTTATATTAAGGAATTGTTACACAAAATAATTATTAAGTAATGTCTTTGTAGGTATTGAGTCCATTTTAATTTTCGTACCTGCCTACCAAATAATGGTTCAGAATATACATACGTGTTTTGTCAGGAGTACCTAAATAAATTTTATTATCAAATTGCTAGTCTGAATAGATGTGACAATTGTATATTTAATTAAGTTACGTTGTATAATTGTAATAATCACATTTGCTTGAAAATTTAGGGTCTAAATTATATTACGCTAGTGCTAATCCAGATCTGTGAAATGAACTGTGACCGGGATTAGTTACTGAATCCGCTTTACCATTTAAATACTAAACAAGCGAATATTTTAACCTCGTAATTTAGCAATAAAATAAAAGGTACCTAAGTATAAATGATCTAGTCTAGGTGATCGTGAATGCCAAGTTTTTAGACGAAAAAATGTCATAGAATTTAATAAAGAGAAATATTGGGCCCCGTTTTAAATTGAGAATATATTTTTTTAAATTCAATTTTATAAACATTGGTTTCAATTTAATTTAATAACCCGCTTACGGTTTTGGGGTTGCGAAAAATGGGGTTTTACCATCCATCCAATTTTAAAACACGGGCCTCATTTTTTATTTGAACCAAGGGACGTTTTATGGTAGTCTCAGATAAGACCCCTTGGTTATTATATTTAATTTTTTCAAAGTTACCCCTCCTTTATTTTATGCAAAAAAAATTTGTTGTTTCTTGTGGTGACGGCTCGTAAATTTTCCTAATTTATCTGTCGTGGATCGATCTTGAAGTCTTAAAAATAATATCATTTGAGGTTGGTTATAAATGCACTTATTTAAATTAAGAACTCGACCTGAATCTTATTTTTTTTTTTGTAAAAAAGAAAGACTCCATCTATATTCTTATTTTTAAAAACACGCTACAAACAAACCGTTTACTAAAGAGGATACATTAAAAGCACCTGGATGTATTCTTGAGATTAGTTTTTGACGTTATAATCAAAATTGGCTTATGATGTTTGGCGTGGCGTTTCGCATTTCACTTTGGTTCCTGCTATTATCATTATCGGGAAACATGGACCGTTATGAAACAGCTGTGTAATAGATAGATTATTATGAGGCAGTTTTTCGTTGTTCAGTTTGTCACTTACTCTTGGAAAATTGTTGCATTTTTCTTGGCGTAATGGCAAACGAGAAGACGCTGAGCAAGCACTACACACCAGAGCAGGAGCAAGTACTTTGCCGGGCTTTTGGGGTCAGATTTGAGGATAGAAATCATTAATTTGCAAAAATATATGTTTATAAAATACTTTTTACCTTACGCCCTGTAAAAGTGGGCAAAGGATTATCGTGTTTTTTCGAAGTTCACTGTTTTAGTAGAGTCTGATCTTTAAAAAACGATAAATACTTGGACGTATTTATCTTTGGACTTCGGATCGTCCTTTGACCCGTAAGTTTATTCGCGTATCGAATACCTAAACCGACCCGCCAATAAACTCGTCTTATCAAAAGCTGCAAATCTCCCGCCAAAAACGAACGTCAAACGATCGAACACTTCTGCCACAGATAAAAAAAAACCGCTCCATTTCACACATTCCTTGCACAACTTTTACGACAGGCTGAGGAAACGAATGAAAAACAAGATTGAAATATAAATTGTAAGATGTAAAATGTGGAGGGAAATTATGAGATTGTATTTCCCACGGGCGTATTATAGCCTTTCTTTTCAAGGTCTTAGAGTTCACGTGTGAATATGACTTCTGGCTGAATGCCTCAAGATTAGCCTGTATATTAAGTACGTTCCGTACATGGAGTTATTGTGGAATTCAAAAAGGTTAAATGTCAGGGTTAAGACCTTATTCTTTCGTTCCACGTGAACCCGCAGGGTAGGGTATTGAAAACCAATTATATTTTTTAAGGAAGAATAACATTTTGTAAGAAAAGTTTTCTTGTAAGTAAGTGAAGCAAGATATAGTAGTATGAATACCAGAAACTTTATGATATAAATTTTTTTCGATGTTGGAAATTATTTGGGGATCGCATTAACATAATTGATGTATGTATAGAATAAATTTGAAGTTTAATGTAATACGATACGCTATTAACGATGACATTAAAACTGACAAACTTAAATCTTGGACTGATCAATTTCATTAGATAGTTACTGATTGCTGGTTTTACGAGTTAACCTTAATTACACTACATAGTAAGTAAAATAAGCTACATAGTAATCATTAAATCGGGCGGTAAACAAACATGGCGAGCATATCAACGGCGTCCAGGCAAACTAATCGATTCCTAGTACAAACAGATATTAAAAATTGATTCTTTTGTAACGCAAAAGCGAGTGAAATTTTTCAATTAATATGCAAATCGGTATTATTTCGGTACATTGCTTCGGCTGATACGAACGTAACAATAAACTATGGAGGATTATTTGATCGAGTCGTCCATTATTTTATAATGTTATAAAATTTCATATTTCACATAACAAAGTTGTGTAAGCAGAAGTGTATGTATTAAAATGTAACAGCGAGCGTTAATATGCTCGACAAAAATATGGTTTATTAAAAAATACGGAGTTTAGTCTACGTAACGCCTGAAAAGAGGATTTTACCACAAGAACTATGATATTGAGTTATAGCTCAATCATCATCATCGTCATCACTACCCTTTAAATATCAGTCTCCTGAGTAAAGGCCTCTTCTCAAGGGTATGAGCATTGATCACCATTCTTACTTTCACATAAGGAGTATAAGGAGCCCTTCATTTCGATTTTAAAATTGAATAACATTATGAATTTACTAGTCTTAAGGAAATTGAAGATTAAAACGTAGAAGGGCGTATGTTTACTTCATATTACCCTTGAAAAAGGTCAAGTGTGTGTTGTTAACTCACACGAGTATACCTAGTATTACTTAAAGGAAGCCTACTAAGTGAGTTCGTAGTTATTGTTGAGCGACATTGAAAAATGAAAATCTATCTACACATGGTATTAAAATGAATAACAAAATATGTTGTTGAGCGCATAACTGTATTATTTGGTTATTTCTAATTTGCTGTGTTCGTCATTGCCAGAGAGAGAGAAGAGTAGAGTAGTTAGTGTTGGATGCGTTTTACTCGATTGTTGTTCCAGGTCTAGGTGTGATGTGTATGTGGAATTTTATGTTTGTAGACGCACCCAAGACACAGGAGAAAAGCATAGTTTTGGGCTACTTTTACAAAAAAAAATATATTTAGTCCTCCTTCTTAATTCTCCTGCAAGAAGAACTTCTTCTACGCCTACTCTAAGATACGTACGACACCAATATACATATTATCAAGTAATCTCATAATTATGATCATCAATTTGCCAATACGTACTAAGTAAACGAAACATTTGTATAACATCATGGCTTCATTACCTTCAAAAGCCCATAACACTAAATTATAACTAGTTCCCTTCCACATAAAACCTAACACGAAACAGTTCCGGGAAATATATCTGTCGAACGAACTAGTTCGCATGTTTCCCGCCACTATAGCAGTGGTAAAAGAAGATGGCGGAATTTATCGCCCGACTTCGGACCTCTATTCGCACCCAAAGCGATACGGGCTCGGAAAGGCGGGAAAGGATACATTTATATTTTATAACCTTTGCTATGCCGTAGTATCGTTTGAACAGATTTTTCCGATGTATAGGATGGAGCTTAATGGAAGTGTAGTTTGAGATAGAGAAGTGAAATGGACCGGTGTTTTGTAAGTGCTGTTGTATTCGTTTTTGCTTAATCCATGGGTACATTTGTGCCATTATGTGACATTTTCTTTACGATAGCCTATCACATAAAAAAATGACAACTAATTTTGTGCCTAAATGAAACAACTGAATATAAAATTATTTAAATAACTTGTGGAATAAACTTAGAAGCAGTGAAACACAAGTAGGACGTACAAAGATAGAATTTTCTCTCTCTAGCACCGTAAATCTAGGATCATGTAGACTTGGTATTTAATTTGGTTCTGGCCTAAATCGCAACGGGGACGATGCGTTCGTGCATGTTGCACGTTCGTTATTTAATATAATTTAATGTTCCTGTTATAAATGTTAAGAAGCTATTCGTTTGCGTAATACAACTGGCAGCTTTATTTTCCCAGTCATCTTATTGGGTAACCTTTACTTTATTAGTGTGGTCTTTACACATATTGCCTGAGTAATAATGGCCGTATAATTTCTTGATAAAGAGTAAGTATTACTAAATATTTCAATTATAGTAGTTTCATATGAGCTTCTTTAATAATAATATTCTATTTTCGAAAAATTTTAACGATGGTGTTTGCTGTAATACCAGATTTTTGCGGCTTCGTCTGTTATTCCGGGCTATAACAACCTCTTTACAAAATTTCATTCAAATCGCTCAGTAGTTTTTATTTGAGAGAGTAACAAACATCGATCTGTACTTGTAAAAGATAGCAGATAGGTCGGATACATAGTTTTGAGTAGGTAGGAACATTTTATTTCGCTTGTTACCTATTTTGTAGTTTCGTACTAATCTGATATTACAGGCAATCGTTCTTATAATGTATGTATCTACTTTTTAATAATAACATCAATGTTATCTCGTGACTGATCTACAGCTGTGCAATCATATGGAAAAAATCTGTTAAACAATCAAACAATTAGACTCAGAACAAAGATGTTTACATTCCACGTAAAATTGTTTGTCATATGAAAATAAAACTTGGCTATCTTGTCAGGTGCGGTCCCAAGAACGAAGGGTTTCCGGGATCATTCAATATACATACATACTGTTGGGTTTTTCGATTATCAATTTTTTTTTGTTTATGTAATTGGTCGACAAACGAGCAGACGGATTACCTGATGGTAAGCAATCAGCGCCGCCCATGGACACCCGCAACGGAGGAGTTACGAGTGCGTTGCCGAGCTTTTAGGGATTAGGGATTGAGGACGGATTGGGGGCGGGGAAGGATTGGAAACTACGCAACGGATATTGATGCGGTTTTTTAAAAGATAGATAGAGAGATTGAAGAGGAAGGTTTATGCGTATAATAATATCCATTAAATCGTGGAGAAATTTAGTATTAGCATTGCAACCCCGCGAAACCGGGCGGGTCGCTAGTGTATCTATGAACCATATGTATGCGTGTCGTACCTATACAGATTATACAAACTCTTATATTAAATGTAACATATGTATTTAGTGAAAATTTCGTATAAAATATGTTACAATTTATTGAATAAAAATACAATGAATTGTTTTCACCTAGTGCCACTCAAAAATGGACGTTGTTGATTGAAAAATTCGTTCAAGATAATACGAGGACTTTTAAAATCAATTACAGTAACGTTGTTATAGAGTGAATGGGGTCGCTAAGGTCGTTTTCAGTTTATTGAAGTGTAAAGGGTTCCCCTCGATGCTTCAAACATGACTTGTTTTTCCAGACTTTCTTGGTATTGCACGTTCTTGAGATAAATTACTTTTTTTTTTAATAAGAAGTTGCTGGGAATTGTCTTTTTGAATTGGAACTTGGATAGTTTCTACGTAATTGTTTGTCTTAAGACTTTAATAGTGTTTGAAGAAAAAAGGAAGATTTATTTATTTAATTGTTTATTACTCGATTACGGGCTGCTTTTTCAATGGTTAGATAAAAGTTTTCTGGGGAATAATTATGATGCTGTCGCGTCTAAATGTTTGTATAATAAAACAGTGACAGCAACAATTTTATTCCTTAGATAAGATTTATCTCACTATTGAAAAATCAGCCATAAAAGCAATGCTCGGACTTTATATTTTGTCTTGAAAACTATTCTACCTCAGCTTTGTTGCGTTTATAATGAACACATAAAAACGCAACAAAGTTCTTGAATAAGAGGTTTTGATCTTTAATGTACGTAAAATAGGAATCGTCAATATACATACTAGGTATACGGTTATATCCCAAACATAATCTCTGAAATATGGGGATTAAGTATCTAAAACACAAACATTACGGATGCGTGTGTTCGTTTATTTAAATGTAATACTAAATAACTACTAGATGTAAAAATTGTTAAATTTTTATTCGACTGCTGGGAGCATCAAGTTGAATCCAGTTTGATAGTTGTAATTTTTAATTTTTTTTGTTGAGTTGTAATTTTTAACCCAAAAAATACGAGCTCTTTTGACAAAAAATATAAATATATCGTTTTTATTCCTAAGTTGGAAGCAATGTTTGATTCTTTGAATTTTTTCGAATATTTAATGGAACTTTCTTTTTTAACAATACAAGCTACTTCGATTTATAACAAGAGAAATATGTATCGATGCTGGCACTTTTATTTTATATTTGTTACAGAAATATCAAAAGAGTTTCTCTGAAGTGTCCTGCTGCCAACGTGCCTATTCAGGTGGACAGAATTTCAAGTTGAACAACTGAGTTATTCGCTTTAGTGCTGTGCCCGTTTCGCGCTCAAATTGAATCTGACAGCTGTCACAATGTTGCCAACATACAAAAATAGTTCGTCTAGGTAGACAGCCAATGTTACTAGGAGAAAATCTGTAAATACCTTGAATGTTTTATTTAAAAGAAGCAATCAGTGTTCCACGAAATAAAATTATCCAATATTTTGATCAGGCTTAATGGTTACGTTGAACGAATAAGTATTATAATTTGGGACTTCGATGAGTACTTGATTCGATTTGCTTATTCAATCATCAAATTATAATCGTACTTGTATAACCGTAATCATCCATAATTTCTCGAATATACACTTTAATGATGTATTGGGAAATATGATCGTTATTAACCTTAAGGGTTTTGTTGAATATTTTATTTTGTTTTTATGATTTATTTATTCTGGTAGTAGATATGTAGTCTAAGAGTCTGCATCATGTTAGTTGGTGTAGGGTTACGGGTATGACTGTACCGACGTAGCGACACACGACAGCTATTTATGACGATCCTTAAGCGCTAATGATTTTTCTCTGAAATAAATTTCCTATAGAAACTTTTTTCAATTTTATTGTTCTATTTCTTTTGTTTACCCTGAAGATAGCTCTATAGAGCGTGAACTGAATAATAATAAATAGATATTGAGTTTGTGGAAAATGTATTATAAGATTACCAAAAAATAGCTAAAAGATATTGAAGATTTTGATGAATATTTTGAAGAAAACTAATTTCCTTGATCCTCTTTAAGCCTTCTTTGTAATCAGTAATCCTTTGAAAGATAACCTTGGATGGGGATGGTAGATTGGCATTATTCTAGAACGTGTGCCAAAATTCATTTTTTAAATGTGCAAATACTTTTGTCAATTAAATTTGATGGCACGACGCGGGTTTCATCCCGCACGGAACAACTCTTTGTATGAACGACCAATTGTTTCGAGCCTGGGCACTCATGGCACAGGCTAAAATACTAAAGCAAGACAAGGATTTAAAAAAAATTGGTTTATGGTCTTTACTAAGTAATACGAATACGAAAAAGATTTTTGCCATCCATTCACAAATAAATAGTGAAATACATTATAAGATTTTGTTGTTGAAAGATAGATGGCACCCTTGAGACACTTCGTTCAGGCAAAAGTATAAGTTTATTTTATATTACACACACATATAAACTTCTTATTTAGAACGTAGAATAAAAAAACTACATACCTACATATATACATAAAATGACGACTATTTAAACAAAACAAAATACAATCTGGAACAGCTTATTTAAAGAAAATTCCAAATTCTTGTTCATCTCTACGTTCGATATCTACTAAACAAAAATGTATCGTTGGAAAACGGTAGCTCCTTTATATTCCGAGGGCCAAACCAAACGTGTATCCCGTATGTATTTACTAGCAATAATATAGCCTGACCTTGTGGGAAATCGCCTCTAGACATTCGGAAAGTAAATACTCGAAAAGGGAAAAAGGTTAGACACAATAGGATCGTGTTAGAAACTACGATATTACTTCTTATTATTGAGTTGATAAGTATTGAATTGGTTTTTTTGTAGTGTGACTCGTGATCGATTTTTTTTCTGTTTGTTTTTGTGTGGCTCTTTATTTCGTGATTAATCTACATTGATTTGAATACAGATTAAGCTTTATAGTAAATATTTAACTTTATAATTCTGATGTGTTTATGCCAGTGTTTCAATGGTTGCGCGCCGACATTAATTTATTCTATAAGGCTAAAACTAGCAAATTTTTCGAATGTCTTCTCTCGGCCAGGGTGAGGCAAAAGGGAGTGTCAGACACCTACTAACTAAAAATTAAACAGTTCTAAAAATTAGCCTATGATGATAGATTTTACATATGTCTATTTCTTTTTATTAAATTATAACCAGGGGCTGTTGGTGTTATAAATAAATAAATTAACGGTCTTTGAGAACTATAGTTAAGTCTAGTTCCTTTAAAACATACCATTTATTATAATCGTTTTGTTTTAAAATTCTTCTTTCGATCTTACTATTCTATGAATCACCCATCAATGACTGCAGAATCAGTGGCATAAAAAGTCTAGGACATTAGTATTCGATGATCAAATGATCAAATCTGGTCTTAAAATAGAAATATTCTCAGAAATCATTCTTGTCATTGTGTTGGGCGCACATCCATTGTAACATTAACAATGACACCACTGATTTAGATTTATAAATTCACTAGCGACCCGCTCCGGGTGCAATGGTGATGCTAAATTTCTCCCCTATTTAATGGAAGTTATTATACACAATGAACCATTTGTTTTAAAATCAGCGTTTTGGTAGATTACAAACGCGCAATGTAAAGCGTGCAAACTCATAGCTACGAGAACGGGAGACCTGTCTTGGTAACCATGAAAAAATTAAAGGTACGATATGATGATTTCCCTTTCACGCTGTATATGATAGAAGAAGACCATAACATGGATGAATGGCTGTATTTTAGGATTTATGCAAATACAAATAAAGTTCAGTCTCGTATACACACAGGACTCTTTTATAAAGAGCGATTTGGAACATGGAAAAAGCCAATCTGTGCTACCTGGACATCTAAACAAGATTCTTGTTTGGCAGCATCTACCCGATTATAATTGGAACAAGGTAGTCAAATGAATGTAACACGACAATGTCATGGCAATGCGCAGATTCTTTTGTGTCAGTTCAATTCTATCGTGGAAGCAAAGGACAGTTCCGATTGACCCTGGAAACATCCGTCGCTTATTTATCAATTTAACCCAATTAATAATACAATAGACATTTGTTATTATCTACTAGATGTGACTTAGGATTGTTTATCTTGATTACTAGGAAAAGAAAACTACTAGGATATAAGGATAAAACGCTAACAGAACAAAATGTATATTTTTTTGTTGTCATCTACTGATGAATTTATTTAACTATTCGTGCTTATTTAAGGGAAAATGTTTTTTTTTTATAGGTAGGTTCGTTCGTTAGTTCGGGAAATAAACATGTGGATTACCTTTTTTTTTTCGAGGAGAGAATATGTTTAAATGGCTTCTCTCGCTCGGGGTATGGCGAGAAGAGTCATGGCCCCATGGACACCCATAGACACGATATACATACACACAAACACACAAGCATTGAGGATTTACATTGCCGGCCTGTATTGGGGTTGAAAGTTTTAAGAATTAGAGCCATTGGGGATTGAGAATGTCAGGGGGCATTGTTTCAAGTATGTTAGTAATATATTACACTAAAATTTAAATTAACTTTCTCGCAACAAGGAAAATAGTTTTTTTAATACCGTCTCCATGACGTATCAAAAGCTATATTATAATTTCTTCCTATTTTCTAGCAGCCCCTTATACTGCAGAAAGGTATCCCCTATCGAACATAGTTCAACGCAAGCCTCCCTCAACTAGAGTTTACCACAAGGCATCAGAAACCACTGTATTGGTTCTTTTTTAAAACAACAAGTTCAATTTAAAAGTTTTATACTCTCCTGCAGCACAAGTTTGAAGCCCCACCATTGATTGGTCCGCTGATTGATCGGTCTAACTCAGTAGTTTGCGCGTTCATTTGCTATTTGACATGCATTTCTATTGTTCGTAGTTCCTTGTTTACTGTTATCAAGGAGGTTAACGTTTAAGAGCTATAAATTTAAAAAATGAGGTTATATACTAATATTTTGAACGAAAAATGCTTTGTCATCAGAATAGCTTCCTAATATTGTTAACATAACTCAATCAAATACATTTTAAGGATCGCGTGTAATATTTTATTAGAAAAATAATAAATACTTTATGTCTTTTCTCCCAACTCATAAAAAACTCAACACAATTTAACAATTCAGAAAATAATTTGACTGCATGGTTGGTGAGGTGGCTGGGCAACTGGCTGCCGTGCAACGTGTCGCGATTTCGATCCCCGCAAGGAACAACTCTTTATGTGATTAACAAATTGTTCTTCCGGGTCTTGGTGTTGTTAATAACCGCACATACAAAATCCTAGTGTGAGGAAACGTTTTACAGAAAAAAATAATTGTATTTGTCTAGTTCTCAAGAAACCAATTTACACAAGATGCGCTTGTACAATCAAAATAATACCTTATTAACCTTTGTAATAAAGTATTTCTTAGTATTTTAAGAGGAAAATTATTTTAATAGTTACGGTAGTCATGTAGAAAAAGGTATATATGTAGGTGTATATATGTAGGTACATATAGATCAGATCATTCATACATACTTATAAAGTTTCAATAACAATAACATTAATGATTAAGTATGTATATAAACACAAATTCTTTCTTAGTTTCATTTGTATCTAATGTTCCTGGTAACAAATACGGTTAAAACTTAATATTTCTAAATGAAAATCCACAAAATATATCTCCTATTTGCTTTGAATGTTGAGGATAGAGTATTTTATTAGAAACTTATCCTGCTTAACGAGGAAAATATTTGTTAAAAATGTTTTAATACTCATTAAAGGCAGCCATTTTCATTCACACGTGTCAACAAAACACGTGTTAACGTAGTCTGACATACATATATATATGTATTATACTTATTTTATTAATAAAAATAATTGTTTGTCTGTTTGGATTGGATAGCCTCCGAAACTACTTGACTAAATTGGAACATTCTTTAATTGTTGGGAAGCTACTATATCCCTGCTGAATAAAGGCTATATATAATAGGTCGCATATGGAACCGCAGGGCACAGCTAGTAGCGTATATTAGTCATTTGTATTGACACCTATGTAGATTACAAGCAATTCTTCCATAATAAGATTAATAATCAAGAAATTACTCATTGTTTCAATGCGCCGTTAATCTTCAACAGTAATCGTACAAATTATTTTAAAACTAGATAGTAAGTGTTTTTCGATGCCTGATGATGAAGGTTAGATTATAGTTAGATTTACCACCACCTCTGTGCTGTATTCATAGTCAAATGAGATTGTTGTACTGATTTGATTTGTCAGCTGTCAGTTCATCAGCTGATTAATCGAGTTCTATCGAGACAATCTTCATGGAAACACATACACTAATAAAATACAACAAAAAAAATCTCTACGAACCACTCTCAGACGATTTGTGGCCACAAATAATGATTATATACTGGACATAATAAAAACTGATCAAGATCCAGGTCAGGCCCATTAAAGGCCAGAGTAAGTAACAATTTAACTTCTAAAGCACCTGTGAAGTTAATTCAAGAGCAGTAATTCCATTGTGTAAAATGTTAGCAGAATGACCAACCGCCAGCTACCTACAATCGAAAACTTTTCCTTAAAAGATAAATTGCAACTTTATTTAGCCTACATTTTAAAGCAGTCACTGTTCAGTTAAATCTGTCTGTTACACTAAATACAACTTTATTTTAATGGCATACAATGTAAATTCCTGTACATTTTTACTTTGATGTAGTCATGGCAACGTCGATAAGAATTTGCATTGTGATAAATTTCTAGTTTCCCTTCAACGATGTTGCTAGCACAGTTTATTATATTTTTATACTAGCGACCCGGCTTTGCACGGGTGTTATTATGATACAAAATTTCTACACAATTTAATGAATGTTATCATACATATAAACCTTTATTTTCAATCACTATCCAAAAAATAAACTGCATGAAAGTTCGTTGCGTGGTTTAAAGTTTACATTTAAAGATAAGGAGAGCGACATTTTATTTATTCTATGTAGTGTTTGTAAATATTTTATTTTATTTTAATCATTATAAGTTACATTTACGTAAACAAATAAAGAAGAAATAAACAAACATTTACAATCTTATATTAGAGACATTTATACCGCGTACATCTAGGGATTGGAACAGTTTGCCGGCTGCAGTCTTTCCGTCCAAATATAAATTAGGTGTCTTCAAGGCTAGAGTGAATAGGCTCTTAATAAACTAGTGCGCCTTACCATCAACGATTGCATCACTGCTTACCATCAGGTGGGATCGCAGTGAAACACTAGTTTATAGCAAGTATAAAAAAAATAGAGATTGAATAAAAATAATGTTATACACGTGTCCGGTATGCTTCAATCTAGAAACACGAGTAATCTGTCAATGTTTCTAACAATAACAATGTTTCAAACTTGAAGTTATAAGTATCTTTTAGTCAATATAGACCAAAGGTCTGGTTTGTTCTTCGGACAGAGGATAAGCTTTGCCATACAAAGTGGCAACGCTGCCAGTCTACTGGGGCATGTTTCCCATTGACAATGATGCGGTTAATTCTTCAATACTAATAATATCGGAAAAAATACCATATTATAAATACACACCCCAAATCATCCTAAATTCACCGGAATTTAAAATGTACTGGGACAGAACCATTCTAACTGACAAAACCATACACCATAATCGCCCTGATATCACACTACACGATAAGAAAAATAAAATAGTATTCCTAATAGACATTGCGATCCCTAACACACACAATCTCAGTTCCACCCATATTAACAAACTCTCCAAATACGCAGATCTGACCATTGAACTGAAAACCCAGTGGCAAGTTAACACAGTCAAAACAGTTCCTATTATAATATCTAGTACAGGCGTTATCCCTAAAACACTCCACACAAGTCTAAAATCTCTTGATTTACACCCTCTTACATTCACACTTTTACAGAAAGCAGTCATACTAAACACTTGCAGGATCGTCAGGAAGTTTTTAACAATAGAATAATTTCTAATACCACCTTAGTCACCCCAAGGTTGCTTTGACCAGAAGTCCGTAACTTTGGTGTATATTCCCAGAAATGGGTGAGGTTTTAACTTAAAACACAAATATAATAATAATAATGTTGAAATGTGGAATGTGGACTCGGTTATCGTTGTGCCGATAGTTGTGTCGGCAAATGGGTTAGTGCCCAAAAGCCTCGACAACCACCTTAAGATGCTGACGTTAGGCGGATAGATCAAGGGCCTCATACAGAAGGCAGTCCTCCTTGAAACGGCGCGTATTGTGAGGAAGTTCCTATCTCTAGAGCCCGAACCACCGGTAGCCTGGACCTTGTTCCCGCTGCCGGCTGGCTCCTACTTTTTCATTTATAATATTATTTTATTTTATTTTATAGTAATATTTAAAAATGTAACTTTAGAGTGATTTTAATAAATATGTGAACATAATAATGTTTACCGTATTTTATTTATAAGCCTCATGTTACAACTAAATACATATTTATTTTTATTTGTTTCAGGTATGTCTTCGACATTTTTAGAGTTACTGAAGGCCATCAGACTCAATCCTTAATCTCCGATTCCAACGCAACCTACTGGTGACTTTGACGGGCGTCGTCGATTGCTTACCCTCAGGTACACTCCGCACATTTATCGCATAAAAAACTAAAAGGGCGTTGTACTGTTGACATTAATCTTCCTGGCAGTAAGTGTAAGCGATTCGAAGGAAATCCGCTATGTAATGTCAGTTGCAGAGAGACTAGTTCCGTATGGCCTTGTAGCCCACTCTGCGCGGGTAAGCTCTAGATAATGTCAAGTGTACCTACATAACTATAGAGTTACTACTTATTTAGCTACTGTATAAATGTATAGAGCATTGCTTTCTTTTGTATACTAATTTGCTTGTTTTTTTAACTTGTATATGAAAAGATGATCAATGATGCTCGTCGCGCGACCAGAGCCAAACCCGAGCATACGGCGCGTAGCGTTCCTCGCGTGCCTCAAAGGGCCAATAGACCACCGCAGACCCTATAGAGCTGATGTTCAGCAGGGGTCGCAGAGCAAGCGCAATGTGTCACCGCGGCCTCGGCATAAAGCAGGAGAAGGAACGGGAGGTTTTTTGTCAGTAAGAGTCCGACTCTCCCTCTCGCCTCAAACTGGGCGAGAGAAATTATTTGACGACTTTGCCCCCTCAAAAAAAAGCCCTTATCAGTTCTCACTAGTGTAATTTATATATCATAAGTCTCGTTAAATAGAAGAATAATAAAAAAAATTCGTAACCTCATGACCCCAAAAGCTCTTCCAAAAGGACTATAGTGTTTTTATGTTTACCGTATTTTTTTAATGTACTATTTCCAGAAACAAATGATAAACAGATCCGAATCGTTTCATCTTTCCATTCCTATTTATTTGTATAAACCCAGCAACAAAATCAAATAGAGGAAAATATAAAACTAAGCTATCAAAAGGTCCTAAATGATATCAAATAACTTGGTCCTTTTACCTTACTATCAACATGAAAATACGAAACAAAAACATAAAGAAAAAAGATATAATAAATTGAAAAACAAAACATATCAGTCAGGTTTACGTGAGATCAAAAGTACTTTTCCTAAAACACGAAAATGTATCTTTTTTAAATGAGACAAAAGGGTGCTATTTGCTTGGCCTAGTTGTCAATATAAGGTAATGAATATTTTATATCTTATTATTTGAAAACCAGAACGGTTCGACAACTATCATCGCAATCAGACCTCAAGGTTGGAGCTAGCATTGCTTATGTTTTGCTCGTCCATCCCAAATTGGTCCATGATCAATATGACTATATGAATACTATATCCAATGCTTCCAATCAATATTGATAAACCGCAACTATGTTCCAGTACCAATGTAGCTGTGCAAAACCAGTTCATTTTACTGTTCACCAAATCGGTAATTGAACGGGATGAACGCGGAAACAAAATGTAGCGTGATTTTCTATTAAATTGAACTTCAATGATTAGAATATGCACATACATATGTATGTAGGTACATAGGAACACAAGTACGCTAGACTAGGCTTTAAAGTTCAACACAGGTAAGCGTTGAAACTGCCTTTAGTTAAACCGCGGTCGGTAGTCGTATAGAGCTTATTGATAAGTCTGACATCGTTAAATCCTACGCGGGCGATCCTGAGAGCTCTCAAGCTTGCCTCGACTCTTCACAGATATGTAGAATGGCCACGGATTTACAAACAGCCGGGACTTTTTTACAAACATTTTCTAAGATCTTTTTGTTTGTCGAAATACTGGCTTGAGGCTCGAATCTTTTCTGTGTCGCTTAAAGGGTAACAGCTCTGCTTTAGCGACTGTAGCTAGAAGAGTTGGCAGCTCGCCACATTTGTTATCGACTGGTTCGACAATGAGATTTCACGAAAATGATTCACACGTTCAGTTCAGAGCAGTTTGTTTTGTCGTAAAACTGATAACTAAATACATATTTGTTCTGGATAAATATTTGTAATGCAATTTTCATATTGGAAATTAATCCTGTCAGATTAGTGACAATACTGATGATGTTAATGACAGGATTTGGTTGTATTTGTCCAACAGGTATACGGCGATGTTTGCACTTAATATAATCGGAGATAAATAAAAAATATATACGGTCGAATTGAGAATCTTCCTCCTTTTTGGAAGTCGGTTAAAAACAAAATAATTATCGGAATCTGTTCAAGTCTGAATATAAATGAAATTGAAATGACAAATATATAAATTTCAATGAAGTACTAAAACTATAACGCAAGTCGATTAAAATAGTCCTTTCCACCTGCTAATCTGTGGTAACCTTAGCTTATTCGAAACGACTATGTGCTTAGCCACCCCGGTTCAAGATATTAGAAGCACTGAGTGGCTTTATACCTCTCGGTAGTAAGTTCAGGACGGCCACAAGCATTTTGTTGAGCCTCCAATTGTCTTAGCGTCTGCAGGATATTGGTTTTAGGTTAGAAGTAATCACGCCTACACATAAAAGAGATTGTCACCGATATCTTATTAGGTCTTCTCTCAAAATACTAGTCTTTTATTACATTTGGCCTTTCATATGTGATATTACGTTTACAGTATCATGAATGTTCAATATTCAGTCTGCAATCTCGATCAAATTAGGGCACCATTTTGACTCAAGAGTCGTGTCTTTGTCCCTCGTCAGGCCCAATGGCAAAATTAGGTTACATCGTAATAATTATATTCTTGGCATCAAACACAGCGGGTGTAAAATGTTCACCTACATACTTGACCCAATTTGAGTGATTGTTTCCAAAAGGAAATTGCACCCTTGGCTTATTTTTTTGTGATATTGGCGTATTTCCTTCTACGACGCCGATCTTTTGTTTTTATATTACAATAAATCCATTTGGTTGTAATTCCCAAGGAAATACAAATTATTTCTGTTTCATATCTGACGAGAATATTGTATTTAGGAGTGGCTGGGGACTGCCAAGTTGACTGACAGATTTAGTTTTAACAACTTCTTTGACTTTGGTTGAAATCGTTCATTTGATGTAGTCTATTTTTCAACTACATTTTATTTGTGAATGTATCAAAGAGTGTTGCAAATATTGTTCGTAATTTGCTTTGTAATACACTCCGTGTCAGTGAAGACAAAGTGACAAGCGTTCTAGACGTCCACTTAATAAATTGGATAAATTTTATTGCGACTACTTACTCGCTAGCTCGCTAGACGTTTGATAGCTATTTCGTGTGGGTGTCATTTAATATTCCACTCAGTCAATTGAGAGTAGTGTTTAGTTGGGTAACAAACTAATGAGCTTAATTTGCAGCAATTACGTCCGTACGACCTGGCTGAAGACCAGGATACGTTTAATTGTACTAATATATTAGTTACCTGCGCAATACACGCCAATTACGAGACCGCAATTGATAAATTGATGCAATATCAGCCGGCCAGACTGGACGTTCATAATTAGTGACGTAGGTATACAAAATGTTTCTTATAAACAATGTTATATTAGGTACAAGTAGGCGTTACGTCTTCGCCTACAGTTCTGTCAAGATCACGGTCAAAGTAACATAAAACGAAAGATACGACGTGACTACAACAAATAGGAGCTCACGACGATAAAAGTTATGACCTTACTCCAACTTCTAAGTCTATTTACTTCTAAGTATTCGTTTATTTGAAAATCAGATTACGTAAGCAAAGGCTCGGATGAATAACATAGGAAAGTCCGCTTCAAGTTTTATTGCAATTGTCTTCGTTGAAGTTAGTGATGTAACAGAAAAATCGCTAACTACTGCGGAGCCGATGGAAACTTCAACGTCGTCGCATAATCTAGTTGGAGTAGTTAATCCGATTAAGTCAATTCAGAGGAAGTTTATGCTACTTTATGCCAATAATACTTTTGCTGACAATGAATCTGTTTCAGTGGATTGTGAAAAAATGTTGTTTGATCATGTTCTTTCCGCTTGTTCATCGAGTTGTTTAATTGGCGATTCTTTGATTACTAATTTATGTTTAACTCAGCCGTAGTTGCGGGGTTAGCGCAATAAGGTACCGTGGCGTCGGCCTGGAGCAGGAGAAGGAACGGGGTGATTTTTAGTCAGTGGGAGTCGGACCCTCCCTCTCGCCTAGCGAGAAGTCATTTGATGAAAAAAACTGTATGTGTCATGCAACTGTCATTTTAAAAACAAGAATAGATCTGTTAATAATCACAGTAGAAAAAATCGAGCGTAGGTAGTATAAAACGTTATCAGTTAAGTAAAACTGATCAACGTTAATAACTTTGTAAAACATATACCAGGTAATAGCGTCTGCTGTTATAGTGTTGATGTCTAAAGCCACGTTAGTTGTGTGTACTTAGACACGTAGTCTGTAGTTAACATGTAATAACGCAGCAACTTACCAAGTTCTGACTAAGTTCTTCCG
Source organism: Spodoptera exigua (assembly GCA_902829305.4). Lineage (NCBI taxonomy): Eukaryota > Metazoa > Arthropoda > Insecta > Lepidoptera > Noctuidae > Spodoptera > Spodoptera exigua. Next base: position 5,321,069 of record LR824616.2, on the reverse strand, counting down.
CTTCTCGGCATCGCTGTGTATAATTCCCTCGTCGGTTGGTTTGACCTTTGTAACTTCCATTTGTCTTGTTCCATCAAGCAACTTCGCTATTTCTTCTTAGCGATTGTTTCCTTTGAACAATTAATTAGTTAGATTCGAGGTGACTGGATCTTTATTAGTTCCTGTGGTAGCGTGTTAGCTTGTAACGACACCAATAAATTTTGACGACTCCCTATCCCCATTTTCTAAATGGCTCTTCGCTTAATATAGGGCATTTATTTTCGTAGTATTCACATTCGACGTGAATTAGACGCGGTATCAATGAATATTTATGTTGTTTGGTAAATATACTCCAAGTTGGGGTATAATTACAATTTGTGGGAAATCGATGAAGTCGTAATTCGTGTTTCCTACGCGGAGATGGGAACACCGAGAACATCCTTAATGAAAATAAACGTAAGACGGATATTAGCAAAATGGGATTCGTCCCCTGTTAGTGAATTTGTAAAATTGTTTTTAGTGGGAGTGTCGGAAGCGTTAACCTTAAATATGTTAATTTCAATTTAAATTAACATTCAATGAACAGGATAATTGTTGGAATTTGAAACAATTAGTAGTTACATAGCGCAGACGGTGAATAATTGGGGCTGTGATGGGGTTATGTTAAGTGGGCCGGGTGAAAGTAAGTGAAGGGATATTTTTAATGAACGAATGCATTCATTTATATTACATTATTATGAAAACAAGCTAGTTGATTCGCTGTAACAGGGAGGCGTGCGTTGTTTAGAGCTAAAGGCGGTAATTCTCGGTTATTCCCGCAAGTGCTCTCAGTTGCACGAGGGTCGTTAGCGTGCCCGTCACAACACCACCTGATTTTATAATTTGAAAAGCCGAAGTTGCTGCTTTTTCTTTGCAATCTTGTAGAAGATAGAATATTTCTAAGATTATAAAAATCTTGAACTATCAATAGAAGCTAATTAACTAATCTATCGATGTCCTCTTAGACTTGCATCTTCAGCGCTAAACATGAAAAGGTGTCCATATATTAGAATAGTACTAAAACATTTTATACGGAATTATGCTACGGATAAATTACGGGAAATTTATCACACCGTCGACCGGTGAAACCGAGCAAATGAGATTTAGTAGCTCGGCGCGGCGACGGAACCCGCCGATGCTTCGGGAAATAAGTTTGTTAAACTATTTTTTAATGGAACAATAAATAAGAAACGATCGTTTGACGTGGAATCCTTCGTAAGCCGATTTTTCCTATCGCCAGAGACCCGTTGTGGCGAGATTGTGAAACAATGCCTTTTAATGAGACTATTTAGGTTTCGTTTTATTGTTGTAGGGTCGAACTGTGGTTTCAGGATTTATCTGCGTTCGCTTTTGTAAAAGGATTTTATTTTTTATAGACGGGAATTTGTATCGGACCAATTTAAAATATTTTGTATAATTGTTTGGCGTTTGATAGATGTGAAAGGCACAAAGGTAAGAAGCCTTACATACAAATTACTCTACGCCTTTTTTGTGACAGAAAAATGATCAAATGACTTCTCCCGCCCAGGGTAGGGTCAGAGGGAGTATCAGACTCTTACTGACTAAAAACCTCCCGTTCCATCTCCTCTCTCTTTCCCCCATCCCCGACTTAATTATTATACACCTGTTAATAGGTGTTTGTCTCTGTTTTATCTCTTCTTATGTAAACCACATTAATTTAAATAAGATATACCTCAACACCAGCCTGTACCCGAGAAACAATGATTTACTCCTATTACCGTGCACTTGGGCTCCTAATGTCGGAACTCTAATTAGGATTAACGAGTTTAGATCGTGAACGCGCTGTTAAAGTTTCCATTGCACATTTACAACTGAAATTTGGTGCACACAGACACGGAAGGCGGGAGTAAACTTGGCTTGGGAACTGGTGGTAAATCATTGAGAAATATTGGACGGGAAATATCTTTGGTAGCGTGAGGAAATCCGTGCCTTTGTGGTAACGTTGTTTTGTGTATGAAATGAACTAACTGATTTGGTTAGGGTTTTCAAGTGTGTTCATTTTTTATTTTTTTATAGTTATAAGGAATTTACATTGTAACATAATCAGCCTTATAAGTGTCCACAGCTGAGCAAAGGCCTTTTTTCACACGGAGAAGATTTGAGCGGTTGACGCCACGTTTGCTCAAGCCGATTTCAAACTAATATTTTTTTTAAATGTTGCCCCACACTAGGATTTTCTTCTGTGTCGTGGGTGCGTTTACAAACATACAAATTCACTTACACAACACACAAAGACCCGAAACAACAATTTGTGGATCACACAAAGTGTGTGTGTTCCGTGCGGGAATCGAATCCGCGACACGTTGCACAGCAGCCAGTTGCCCAGCCACTGCGCCAACCGTGCAGTCGAAGGAACCTGGACTTATAATTAGAAATTATAAGCCCTGGTTTCCTTACGATGTTTTCCTCCGCCGTAAGTCAGTGGTGTCTAAGTAATCATCCTCACACGAAGAAGGTGTGGGCATTAAACACTACGCTTGCACAAGGCGATTTGAAACTCAGCATCATCATCAGCCCATAAGTGCCCACTGCTGAGCAAAGGCCTTTTCTTCCTTTAAATAATTTGAAATTATAATTCCAGGTTTCCTTACAATACAATGTTTTCCTTCACCGTAAGTCAGTGGTGTCTAAATAATTAACTAAGAAAGTACACATAACTCGGAACAAGTCATATTGCTTCTTGCCAGGTTTTGCCGCACCCTTATGCATGAGAAGCGGGTGCCTTTACCATCGGACCACCACAACTGACAAGGTTGATTGACGATTTTAAACTTAAATTCTCTGGTATTACGGGCTGTGTAGTTGGCGATCGGTCTGTCTGCTCATTTGCAGCCATGTGGCATAAAAACTCTGCCTATCTTTTCGCATACAATTAAAGGTCAGTAACTGACATTACAGACTCGATAAGTACACGTTTCCAATCACTTCTCAAAATAGATATCGTACCAGAATACGCCCAATTACAATGCAGCATTCTCGATACTGTTATCAATATTAAGTTGTATCAATTATTCTTAGAATACGAATATTACCTAGGACAAGATGTTCATGTATTTATCGCCGATATTAGAATTATGTAATTTTGAATCTTATTGTATAACATGTTCAAGGTGCATTTTTAATTATAATGATGTCACATTATACGTATGTTTTAAAATAAAAACCGTGAAAATTAAGCGATATTACAGTAACACGGTTTTAATATTACTTTTATAAATATTTTCGAAAGATAAGAAAGCAATTAAGACTTTATTGTTTTTGGTTTTAGATTCAAAAATGACTGTAACGTAAACTTTTGTTCAGACGTCATATACAGTTGATATGGACACACACTTCTTATCCGATATTAATTTTATATTGAGGTTAAAATTTTAGACATTAGTAAATATTGTTACATTGGATCGTGTATTCCTTAAATTTTACGTGAGGTGCGTAACGTAATTTTTCTTCATTTACGCTAATTTGTATCGACGCAACGCAACGTATTCTTGGGAGGCCATGCTTCGAAGGCCCGATTCTTCACGCCCAGCCTCAACTCCTAAGATCAAATCCTATCCTTATAACCCTAACAACCCACAAAAGGCCGGAAAGACACTTGTAGTAAGTCCTTTCGTATTTACAGTGTCCGTATGGTGGCGACAGCGACGCTCTACAACAATTTAGTTCAAACCCCCTTGTCTTTCATATCCTTCTTCATACAACCACATGAGATTTTTACTTTATGATAGAAATGATCACGTGTTTTATAACTACATATTACCAAAGTCTTAAATCACATCATGCTCAAACAGTACAAAACTCTGTTTAAATCTTGTTCCATATAAATTCGCCAAAGATTAATAAACAAATCTAGTTAGCAACCTAGATTCTACCTAAGTCTATTTTAAGCTAAGTTTTGAACTCAGACAGGTTGATTAGCCGACTCATGTCTTGATTCGGTCTTAATCTTTAGTTTTGCTTTTGAAAGCACTTGGAGTGTACTCCAGCAATAATATAGTTCATGCCTTTAATTTTGCAGTTGAATATATTTCAAGTTTAATAGTAAATTTTAGTCAATATAATAGAATGGGGGTTCATTTATTTCTTAGTACATTTCTAGTATGTTATGTAGCTGTGGCTTAGTTATCATCTTGTTCATGTGAGTTGTAGCCTCAATTCTGTGAACTCTATCTCCAAGGTATCAAATCCCCAAAAGGCCAGCAACGTATTCATAACTCCTCTGGTGTTACGCATGTCTATAGGTGACGCTGATTGCTAACCATCATATAGTCTATACGCTCATTTATTGTATCATACAAAAAATGTCTAATAAGTTTTTGTTGACTGATGGCTTGAGAAGTTAACGAAAATAGGGGATATCAGGTTCATTTTTTGGGTCAAAAAAAGTGTGTTACTGTATTATTAATTTTGGGCCCAATCTATCAAACTTAAGATCATTTCTAAGGGCACATACAACTTCGACTTGAGATTCGAATAGATAAAATTAAAACTCTTAGTTTAGAAGATAAAACCTTTCTTATCATACCTACTCACCAAGAACAATAGCGTACATAACCGTCACTGACAATGCCTCTCCTCTCTTAAACAGTTCGGCTAATAATGGACTGTAAAATTAAGATTTCAATGCAATCTGCGCTGTCCAGAACACATGCATGTCGTGAATAACCCCCATAAAGGAATAGATACTCGGTTCTTGTTCGCTATTTATTGCCGTAATACATCTTCTCCGTGGATTGTAATAATTTGCTCAGTATCTCAGATAAGCACGCAACCATTACCGCCTGATTGGTTCGCAGTTTTACTAGGTTATAATTAATTAATCTTTATTTATAAGGTAAGGTAAGCTGTGTGAAATGCAGAGCTGTCTGAATTAACATAATGTTGGAATTGATATTCATAGAAGGGATTGAACGATGTGTATTGATGACAAAGTGGTGTTAATAGATCACCTGTACATTTACGAAGTCATAAAATTGTCTGGCCGGTAGGTTAAGGAACCCGCTTCTCATGCATGAGGGTGTAAATTCGAATCCTGGCAAGTACCAGTGTGACTTTACCGAGTTATATGTACTTTCTATGATTATTAAGACACCACTGACCTACGGTGAAGGTAAACATCGTGAGGAAACGTTGAACTTATAATTTCTAATTATAAGTTTGAAATCGCCAACCTGCATTGAGCAAGCGTGGTGATTAATGCTCTAACCTTCTCCGTATGAGAAGAGGCCTTTGCTCAGCAGTGGGGACTTATAGTCTTATAGTCACTTATAGATGATGAAAATTGTCTGTGAACGTAGACATAAAAAAGTGTCTTTCCCTATTTAGGGATAAAACCTTAGGGGAGTGTATTATCCGAAAGTCGTTAATAAACACACCTTCTGTTTCCCGAATGGGGTCATTTAATACGCCCACTTCTCGACAGTAACGGATCCCATGGAAACAACTAAGTAACAAGTACAGACATAGACTAAAAAACTACTGCTATAAATATATTTTGTTAGCGGGAGGAAAACTTCAAAAGGCGTTTAGCTTTTGGGACACCCATAAGAGACACCAGGACCTCTTGATAGACCAACTCCAGAGTCCCCTTGGTGCAACGCTCATTATGGCACAGACTAAACTACCTACTAATATATTTTGTTAAAATGAAAAACTATTTAAAGTTATCTTTAGGACATGCAAATAAGAACAAAAGGAAAGCTGCAGTAGAAAGTAAACCTAAAAAAAATTACATCAGTCTTATTAGAAATACGATTCGTTCAGTACAAAGTCTTTAATCTCAGCCGAGGAGGGAGCTCGTCGTATTTCAACGTAACTAGATAAATATCGAACCACACCATTTCCTTAAGACGGTGACGCGGATTCAAGGAAATAAAGATGGCGATCGGAATTATAGAACGTTTTGAATTTTCAATATTCGAACGAATAGAGTTGAATATTTTATTCGTTGCATTCTATTTCTGATTCGTTTTCTGACTAAATCTTTCAGGTTTTTTTAGTACTTATAGTATTTTCTTTCTCAATGTATTTTTGGCTATTTTAGGTACAACAAAGTTCCATCTTTGTGTGGATACAAACAAAGTCACTTAGGTACACATTTATAATGTATGCGACGTCATAACCGACGAAGTATGACTAGATGCATGAACGTGAAGGAAGAAACATAAGTATACTGAAGACAGTAAAACTGGTATCTGTGGGTTTGAGCTATACAATATTAAAAGCTAAAAGAATTCATATGTTGTGAGTAATTGAGTATACATTCATTTATTCAGAAAACCTATGGCTAATGACATGTTATGACATCAAACGACCATTAGATTGACACCAGTAATATTCTGTGAAACACTTCCACTGAAAACAATAAATATTTATACAAAATACGCTTTAGTACCGACGTGTGGTGACAGGTTTTTTACACCGCCACTCGCCATTGATCTGAGAATCAATTTCTTCGGGGAAATTCTTATTTCCTTTAAAAATTACTACCGAAACTCTGAAGCGGAGTATTTACCTACTTTCCTTGAGGATATAGGTATCATATGTTTATCTGTTTGTTTAGGGAATCCAAAGGAAGATACCGTCTCCGTTAGTTGTGGAGAACGTGACCGGTGGACGTTAACACGTTCTATTTTCGTCAAATCCAGTTTTTGAAATTGTCTATGGATTTGTTTTTTACTAGTGAATATCTTGTGTGTGAGGTATACTTCTTGTGAATGTTAGAAAAACGTTAAGATAAGTAGATAAATTATGTAAGGAAAGATGAAGATGGTACAGAATAAGTAATCATTTTTTACGGCTTTTGTTAAAAATACTGGAACTTGATATTGGAAATTAGGACGCGATTTCAGTTGCAAATTTACTTTTAAGTTGATCAAAAATACAAAGAAATCTTAACTTTTACAGGTCAACACTGAAAAATGTCCTTACAAATACATTATAGAATTCCTCAAAATTGTGTATTTATGATAAACAACAGCACCTATTTAGCACAAATGAATGAGGGCTAAAATTGATTGCGTATTGCTCAAAGCTTACGTCATGAATTAGAGCTATTTTAAGGCTAGGTTCTAAGGTTATCAGAGTTGGATCTGACGTGGCGTGAGTCAGCCTGATAAATGTACAGCAATGTATTCACGCCACGCTAGCTCTTCACGCTGTCGTGAAGTGTCGTGCGTGACAGTCGCCAGTTGTCGTCTAAAGTGTATTGAATAAGTTTAGAATTTATAGTAAAGCTGCAAAGGTGCAAGCAACACTGGTTATTTTTCTTCGTCTTTCAATAAGACTGTGATGAATGGCTGAATTGAGAATCTGCATCTTCTTTTGAAGTGAGCTTAGTGCCAAAGTATTTAGATCCTGTCTTGTCAGTGATCTATTGGAGTTGCTCGTTGTTCTGGTGGCGCGATTACTAGTGTTGAATGAAGTGAATTTATAGCGTGGCCATTAGTGTTATCTTATTCCAAAATAAGTACAGTCAGGAGGATAAAACCAAGTCATCATTCCTTCTACTAAATCTACGAACGTACAAAAAGAAATCTTCTGTATTTTTTGCATTACACTCTTGTCTCACCAGGGAACCAGGTAATGGCAGCACTAAATAAAACATATTTCATACCGTTTACGCAGAAGTGTCTTTAAAATGGTGTCATAAAAATAAACGCACGTTTATATTATAGCTACCCCTATAATAAAATGCGACGATAATAGCAGTAAAAAATGTCTGCAGATCCATAAGCATGAACGACTAATCTTACTCATTTCGAAGGTGGCCAAAACGGTAATTTGCAACCACATTTCACGTGTCACCCAAAATTTTGTTCTTGACAATAATTTATGTTCACAGACCTTCATGATACTAATTGTATTATTTTCTTTCGGATATGTTTTTATTTTAATGTGAACTTTATCGTAAACAATAGCAGCACTACGAGAGTTGGAAGTACGTTGCAGGTATTTTGGGGATAAAATACCGGCAATTGGGGTTTCGGGGATTTGGGGATTAGGGAAGAATGAATCGGTAACCTCATTCACACGGCGAAACATAACGCTTCGGTTATGTCACGCTGGTTTTCTGTGAGACCGCAGTATCATAAACTTCTTTCAAAGTGTGTCAAAGCGATGTCTCTAATTGCCAATACCGAGTTCCAACTAAAGCAGTAAAGAAAGTTGATCACTTATTCTATATCTCCCTTGTAATATTTATATCAATGTTTTTAAACTTCAAGTAATAGCACCTTGGAAGTGTTACCGTGCAATTTCGTACACTTGTTCAAAGCATCCTTTCAGAAAAAACACTAGGTAGTGCAAAAATATATTAGAAGCACCATTTTCTTATATTACTTCCAGCTATTGTTTGAAATGGTCCATTTTCAAGTAACCGTTTTGTTTGTTTCTTTAATCTTTAATCTTATAAAACGAATGGGGTTCTGTTTAGTACCTTTTCTGGAAAATTCTGGAACGTTTGCCAACGTTTCGAGCTGAGTTATGCTTTACGTGATGTTGAACCTTTTCATCTGAGTAATTAAGCTTATTTTTCAGTGTACATAATGAAATATTGTATTTGTAGTGCTGGTAGTTACAGGTATTAAGAGGTTTACATTTTTTCTTTGGAAAATTGCCTTTTATAGTTCAAAGGTTGAGGTAATTAGTGTTTTTATTGGATTTTCTAATTAGTTAAAAGGTTTTATTAATTGAATATTTTTAATTAAATGTAAGTATGCGTTGTTTTTATAGTTAGAAACTTTAATAGTTGTTGTAAGTCGAATTAATTAATTATCTAGAATAATCATTAAATATTTAAGTAGGTACTTCGCTTATTTTAATTATTAATCGTCTACATAATATCGTTCTGTCTAATAAGGCATAATATAAAGTACTCATTGTAACTTTTAAAAAGTGAATTCTGAAAATGAGTACTTAATTATTTGCGAAAATAAAATGTTTTATGCGACCTCGCCTCGTTTTTATGAGCCCGCTTCTCATACATGAGGTTGTGACTTTCCCCGAGTTATATGTACTTTCTATGATTATTTAGATACCACTGACATACGGTGAAGGTAAATATCGTGAGAAAACCTTAAATGATAATTTCTAATTAAAAGTTTAAAATCGCCAACACGCATTGAGCAAGCGTGGTGAATAATGCTCTATCCTTCTCCTCTTGGATGTAAGATTAGGGGAATTAGAGGATTGGGCCTCCGGTAGACTCACTCACACAGTGAAACAAAATATAAGCGTTCTTTTCAACCGGCTTTCTATGAAGTGTTTCATTCTTGCTGCATCATGGCTCTCTCACACTTAAACTTATGCTAGTACTAATGACTCGACAGTCTTCTCCATACACATAAACATACAACACACATCCTAAGCACTAATTGTGGTCTAGGTTCGAACTACAACAAAACTTTAAGGGATAAGGTCAAAACACTTAGGAACTACAATGATTGATTACACCTACATGAGCAACAGAACATTGAAAATTCAACCTTAAATCGTCTAATTTTAAACTTCGAAATTGTTTCATCAATTTGCGTCATAGGTTAAAACGGTGTGATAGTTTGGGAACTTATATTAGTATATTATATCTATCTTCCTTTGAAGTCGTGTAACAATAGGCCTAGGAAATGCCATCGTCAAATTGATTGAAACATACAAGTCGTTATTTTTTTAAGCTTAGTTACGAAGTATCGTCTATCACTTTTTGTAGGCCAGAGGCAGTGTCAGCCAAGGCCGAGATGCCTTGCTGATTCTCATTTGTTTTAGAGGGAGTGTCAGACTCTTACTGACTACACTGAAAAATCCAGTTCCGTCTCCTGCTCAAGGCTTTTTTTTTGTCAGGGGAAAATCATCAAATGACTTCTCCCCCCAGTTTCCCGCGGTTAGGCGAGAGAGAGTGTCAGACTCTTACTGACTAAAAACTCCCCGTTCCTTCTCCTGCTCTTGCTCCTGCTCAAGGCTAGGGCCGCACCATTGCACTTGACCCGATATCCCGGTTGAACATTAGCTCTGCTAGGCCCCAGCTACGCCTTTAAGACCACTTGCCCTTTTGCAACTTGCCATTACAAGATAAATACTACCTACAGCAAAAAAGACCTAAATATGGTCGTATGCCTGAGAAATTGCCTAAATCACAAGATCCACAGTATTTTGTGTCGCTTTTTTCTATTAATATTAAGTAAGTACATAAATTTTTCATATAAAACATAATTTCCTATACGTACCTACTTCTGTTTCTGTATTTGTTTTCCTATTTACTGACATGTATGTTGTGCATAGATAATAAATAAATAAACAATAGGTGTATCAACTCATATATTTTATGTCCCGTAGACATGACGAACAATGTTTGAGTGATTCAAACAATAATTATGTATTGTGTAAGTCACGATCTCTTTGTCACGGATAGTGCATAAAGGAAGTCGTATTACAATTACTAATTGTTTTTTTGCTTATGTGTTACTATACAAGTAAATACATTTCTTTCAAAGTTTTTTAGCATCGGAATTGTTGTCTTTATTGATTTACCAGTCAGAAACCAACAGTTAAAACTAATATTATAAATTCGAAAGTAACTCTGTCTGTCTGTCTTAACTTTACGCCTAAACTACTGAACCGATTCCTGTGAAATTTGGTACAGATATAGTTTGGAACTCGAGAAAGGACATGGGATAGTTTTTTAACCAAAAATTTGCAGGAAATTACTATTCCACGCGAACGAAGTCGCGGAAAAAAGCACATGTGTAGTTCAATATAAATTTTTCAATCCTTATCATCCTCCAATCTCCGAATCTCCGAAACCCAAACCCCCAGAAGGTCGCCAACGCACTCGTAACTCCTCCGTTATTGCAGGTGTTCATGGTTAATGATTTCTTACAAAAATTCAAAAGTCATTTTTTTTTATTTTAATCAGGCCCTTACTTTTGAACGTCAAGCAAAACTGAAACATTTAAAGTGTCCTTTTAGTGAAGCTATTTGCTCGTTCCAAAGTGTAGATTCCGATGGAAAAGAACGAGCAAGAAACTCCATGGTTACTCTTTTTAACTACCATCAGGTAATTCGTTTGCTCGTTTGCCGTGCCATAACATAGAAAAGCAGCTTTATTATACAGGGTGTAACGTTAACTAAGCATTCAGATTGATCCTTCGATAACGCGTTGCGTGTTCAAGCTTAAAAGGCTAAATATTAACAGCAAACAGACCAAGATGAATTACTTCCCTGTCATACATACCATGTAGTTTTTGACTTACGGAATTCTTGTAATAAGCTTGATATCATTTAAAAATGAACTTTAAGTTTCAGGTTTTAGAGTAGTATTTTACATAAAGCTGGTAACCAGTATCAAAACAATATAGAAAGCTTTGCATGTTGTTTTAAAAAAAACAACATTTTATTGCAATAATTTAGTTCTACCAATTCAGTGGAAATACTTTAAGTGTGACATTGAAGCTATAAATAACTGAAATATAAAAACGTTTGTTTGTTTGTTTATCGATCTTGAACTCGTCGAAGGTTATAGGCAGTTAATTTATTTTTTTTCAATCTGCGGAAGATGATTTTTATAAAGAGAAAAAATGCCCATATCACGTCTAAGGCAATCACGTCTTAAGTGTGGGAGAGCCATGCTTCGGCACGAATGGGTCGGCTCGACCGGAGTGATACCACGGCCTCACAGAAGACCGGCGTGAAACAACCACAGCGATGTGTTTCGCCATGTAAATGAGGTTACCGGAGGCCCAATCCTTCCCTGCCCTCAATCCCTCCTCAATCCCTAAATCTCCAAATCTCTAATCCCTTAAAGGTCGGCAACGCACTCGTTACTCCTCCGTTGCGGGCGGCGCTGATTGCTTGCCATCGGGTAATCCGTCTGCTCGTTTGCCGACTCATTACATTAAAAAAAAAATAGCAGATAGAATGCTTCTTTTTATGAGTTAAGACCGTTTCCTCGATTCGGTTTCCGGCGATTGCGTTGCCGACCTTTTGGGGATTAGGGATTTACAGATTTAAGGATTTGGGGGCTCCGGTAACCTCACTCACAGCGCTGTAGTTGTTTTAGGCTGGTTTACTGTGAGGCCATGGTATCACTCCGGTCGAGCCGACCCATTTGTGCCAAAGCATGGCTCTCCCACACTTAAATCCAATCAAACAAAACACCATAAACTGAACTGTACACTTAGATAGCTTAGTTTTAGTTTACTAAAACCAACATAACATGGTGCTAGACTAAGCCGAGTCTAATACAACTTTGTCTAAATAGTTAACAATATTTGGTCAAGCTGTGTTGATTACCTAAGCTTGTCCTAAGCTGGCCTCTAAAAGTCTATTAGCTCCACTTAAGATTTCTTTAGATACAGTTCATAGGAATCTCTTGGGCCTTAAACCTGGCTTTGGGAAGCCGATTTCGTATGAAGTGTAATTGGTTTTTTACCTTAGACCCTTTGTTGGTTAGACCGGGATTACTTCGATGTCTGGGAAGGCCAGATAGGCTTATTCTCACCTTGAGCTCCATAAACCCAACTAGGTTGCTTAAACAGTATGAATTCATGTGTTTTTTTTTCGACTGAATTTCGAAATGTTTTTGTTGGTAATATGGTTTATTGATACCAACGACTTATTCACGGAATTTACCTGACATACGTATTATACGTTTTATAAGCGGCGATGCGAACTATGCGATGCTCACGCTGCTCATGATTAAGAGCCCCGTTTTTACTTGAAACTAGTGGAGATTTTCTCTATCACGTGAGTAAGTTGTTATTTAAAAAAAAATCTCTAAAGTTGCTAGAGAAAATAAGTTTAATAGTATAACAGTAAAGAACACGCAAAATATTTACTTAAATAACTATAATATTTAATGTTGATGTAGATTTGTAGTAAAAAAACTGCCCATCAACTGTCTAGATTGAATTCAACTCTTGGTAAAGGTCTTAAAGTTTAATTTTGTATTTTAGAGCGATACTAGAGGTTTTGTAATATTACCTAGCTTGATAGAACTACAAAATCATATCAAAACGATCCAATTTGCAAAACAATAAAGTAGAAATTGCAGTGAAAACTGCGTTTATAAATAGGAATTAGTATTACAATGTTGTTTCTAGCTCGGGCTGGCAAAATAGCAAATGTTAATGCAATTTATTAATATGTGATGTCACGCTGTCTGTCAAGCGGGGAATGGGAGTCGCGAGTCATGCCTGTTTTCTGCGCAGTTTCTACACAATGTTAAAACATTACGCTTCATACACATTATGCCAGCCATGTTTAACGATAAGGGATGTAAATAGTAAACTACACACAATTTTGTTTAGTCAAAATTGCTTTTGTAAGTGTACCTGTTTCTTTCTCTGGAATTATTGAGTTTCTATTGCGGTAGTTTCCAACTACTTAGTCAAATTCAATAATAATTTTATTAATTCATCAAACCCCAAGCGAACGCCGGCGTTCATACACCTGTTGTATCTCAATTACCACGATTGAGAGTTTAAAATGTCCATAATAATACTTTTCTATGGATTTTATATAAAATCAAGACTTATGACGACGTTATAGTGTTTTTACGTCACGTTCCTACTGCTGCTTGAGCTTGTCCCGAAACCCCGGTGAATAGACTCTGTACGCACGAATATCTGGTGCATACATTTACCTAGTCTTTTTTCAGTCAGTTACAAATTCGGTCTTGTGCAATAAATGTTTAAAATCTAACCTAATTTAAATTTCTGAGGTTTTAAATAAACAAAAATTTAATACTATTTATCTTGCCACAGTAACTTTCGAGATCACCATACCAGTGATATCAGTTTACATAAATAGCAGTTACTTGGTCATATACCTATTCCGAGCGAAGTTCGTAAGTAATTCAAGAACCAAATCTGAAGCAACTTCGTTTCAGAAGTTGCGATATTTTTGCAAAGTTTCAGTCTCAGTAAGGTCACCTGATAAATATAGGGAAATTAAATTAGATAACTTTTTTTATTTAAAATGTTCATTCATTTTGTTTTCAACTTTACCGATTCAACATTGACCATCCTCGGTACTAGGTATTTGTGTTTTGGTATTAAAGTTATTTTTTTAACTGTTTATTTTATGTGATCGGCGTTTGTTTTTTCGTAGTTGCCTGTGGTTTGCGTGGAGCTAAACCTCGGACCAATTTATCACATTTTATTTAAACGGCTGTTTCGTAGGTATGTCGTAGGCATTTATTTTCGGAGACTTAATCCTCAAATCTATAAACCCAAACAGACTGCAATGCAGTCGTGACTCTTCTGGTTTTGTGTCAAGGTTACAGGTTGTGCCCGTTGCCTATCATTAAGGTGACCAATGTGCTAGCTTATCGTTTTGCATAACAAAAAAAAAACCTTGAAGCCGTCGATTCAATGAAATAACAGAGTAAAAACCTTCATGTATTAAGGAACATAGGGTCCAAATTTAGTTATTTTATTGTAACTTTGTCGGTAGTTTTCCTTCTCTGCTTCTGGGAAATTAAAGCTTGGATACTTGAATACATTGCTCGTTCGATGTTATAAGTTTATTTGCTCGTCTTCTAACATTCAGTCATTAAGGATTGACATAGAGTGTGTAAACAGCTTTAGAATAGTCGTTACTTTATACTTTGTGATGAAAGACCGTGGACGTCCACTGGTTTGAAATATGATATGCTGAGATGTCGCTCGTGGTATTTATAACTAGATCCCGAGCGTTGACCCAACACTGGCTTGCCATTTAATTTATAGAAATTCCTCCAACAACATTTCAAAATATTAGGCGTTAATATGTTGCATTCATATTTTATTTTTAACACCCCTTCAGCATTCTAACACTCTCGTCTAGCTAATTTGGAGTATGGCGTCCGCGAGAGGAAATTAGATTTGTAAGCCCTCCTCGAGAACGCAGATCTGCTTGATTAAAAGTAACACAAATACCTCCATAATAAATAAATCATAAAAATAAGACGTAGGTACCTTTTCATCCGAACATTCCAAGGAGAAGGAATTTTAATCAAAACAATTTGTACAAAAACATGTTTTATTAGGCTGAATTAATTTCACCACAGTAAAGAAACAACTGTTTGGATTGCGCGAATGTTTTTCAAATTAACGGTAGGTGCAAGTTTAATATGTGGGGGAATATTTCTCATTATTCTGGGCACCCTCGTCTTGCTCCCGCACTCCATTCTTTATAGCTCCAATATTGTTTCGGTAGGTGTTGCCACGACAGAATAAATGTTTGTATGGACCCCGCGTGCCACGACCGTCGTCTTCGACGGATCCTACAATTTAAACGTTATTGCTTTTTGTAGATAAGTATTTTACAGGGAGTACGAATTTTATTGTTCTTTTTGTTATAAATGATGTAAACAAAAGCAGATTAATGTGCCATGTGTCGGTAATATTACGTTCCTTTGGGTTTTTTTGTGGCGTTCAATTCGAGCATTATACTTTTTTATCGGTCCATTAAATCGTATAAACGGATCGAAGTATTCGCTTAACCCCAGAAGTGCTCGGCCTGTTTTAATTGGATTATTGTTCTGCTATAATACATTTCTTCTGATTTTTAAAAAAATTTATGAATATCGATGCATTAATTTGCAAGTGTTAATATTTCTGTGAACATTAAAAGCCGAAGCCGCTTTAACATTATGCCAATTTTATTTCATTGTTGATAATGTTGTATAATTCTTTGAAGACATTTTCTATTGCTTTTTGGGTTGAAAGTTTTGATAAACAGGGCATTTTATTCGGTCGTCAGCCTATGAATCTACATCAATAAATTGAGGCAAATAGGTTTTTGTGGTGTTCGGAGACGTCACGGCTATCAATCTCTTTTTATACGCCTTTTTGTGTTCATTTTATAGTTTTTTGGGTTCGTTGTCAAGGTCATTGACGTTTTAACTGACGTCCTGGGGGAAATTATATTTTCGCAGTTTGTAATTAGATGTAATGTCACTGATACGAGTCCCTTAGTTGGTTTTACGATGCCCCTGGGTAAAGATGAGTGTCCCAACTTTCTTAGTTCCGCTTTCTAATTTCCCAACTACACCGTTGCTGACTTGCAAAATAATCTGCAGTCTTAGGACCTCTGTTACGCTAATGTCATTTCCGTACAAATTACTTTGTTTGAATTCCTCTTTGAATTTAAATACAGAAAGCCGATTTACGTTACAAACCATTATGTTTCAAAGATAAAAGAACAATAAAAATATTTCTATTACTGTTTCGTGTTAAACGGTCAATATGGCGGTATATTTACGCAACAACCAAGCCGTTTGGAATTCGGTGCGCGCCACGGAAAAAACGTTGCAAAGACCACAGGCACGAACAAAAACAAAACGTTTTCCCCCTAAACAAAGCATTGTATGACGATTTATCATTCAGGCACTCCCATTTTCCCGAGCTCGCTTTATGGTGCATCAATATTTAAAGGATTCTTTATCACAAGCATCCGAAACACCAGAAAAATACAAACACGTATTTTGCCGTGAAACTGCACTTATTTTTCCCGGATCCAAGGTAATAGGGACGCGAATTGGGACCCTCGGGTTAGGCCCCCAATTACGGCCCGACTGTCATGGACCGACCCCGCGAAATAAATCAAGTTGAATAACAGGAATGGCACAAAAAAACTTCATTTCAATTTAGCGTTTACAAGAATTTGCATTTCGTACGTAAATTAGTTGTTTCCACTGCGCAAACCGACTAAGCCTTCTTAGACCAACCTTTTAATTAAATTGTATTTCTCTTTACCTCGATATTGTTGTTTTAATAGACAATGGCGGTAGTTAATGTTAATTTCTTCTTTTGACGCTACAGTTAATAACGTGGTTAATAACCTGTGAAGATGGCGTTTGTTCATACAGACAAAGATAGGCTATAATTATTGCTCGAACAGATTTAAAATGTTTAAACCAATGTTGAAAATTTTAGATTGTAGTGTAGTTTAAAACTGAAATACAACTCGATAATCCTTCAAAATCTTGTTATAAAACTCTTCACTCCACACGAAGTACGTCCTCAGTATAAGAGCTCAATAAAAACATAATTTCAAAAACCAATTTTCGCGGTGTTGGTAAACGTCTCCAAGTTCACTATCAAGAAATTGTGGATCGGCTCGCTAAACTTTCTCAATAACACCGTCAAGGAAATTTTCAATTATTAACTTTATCCACAAATCGGTAGCGAAGTGCATAAAATTTTAACAGAATTATTATATCGAATAATATTATTGGAACCGCTGGCGACGGCTATTTCCTTCAACCCAATACCGTTAAAGCATTTGTTCTTTTAATCCTATTTCGTAGTACCTTTGGGACCGACATCTTTTATTTCCAAGTATCTACTATTCTGTACGTCAGTAGGATTGTCTTAAAACTTGAAGGGAATAAATACATCAAGTAATCCTAAGTAATGCGAATTTGGGCAGTTGTTTGATGTCCCCTATAATCTTTTAAAAGCGAATTAAGAGTAGATCGTTCAATGGACTAATGTCAATATGAGATCAGAGTTTGATAAGGACGGTGTTCGTAACTCCAGTCTATGGGAAAATGATCACGTATTTTTGTTTTGATGGTGAGTAATTTGGCTGTAATGCTACATAATGCCGGGGCTTTGGATCGTCTCTGTCTTAATAGGGACGTTTGGCGGGCAGATTAGTGATCGCAGTGTTTATCGGCATTTGGGCGAAGGATGCTGTCGATCTCTACGCCTAGTCATGCGTTTTTGTCGTTTCACGGTGCTTTAATGGCAATGGATTAGGTGCTTTCCAAGACCGTCTTGAACAAATTATCTGGATTGCTTTTTGCCTCCTTTGACTATAAGTTGAAATTCGTAGCGATATTGTTTGTGCCTTACCTTTATAATTTTTAATGTTTTAATCAGAATATCAATTCAGACCATGAATACACGAGGGAACGTGTCCTATTAAGGCATGTCAAAAAATGGCAAGTGAAAAGTGCATGCAGGTGCAAACATGACATATTTCAATTTACTTCAAGCGGTCTCGTCGTTTTACATAAATTAAAAAGTCCTCGGTCGGAAATAAGAATCGGAATGATTAATATTTACATAAATTTGTAATCATTTTAATTTATTTTTTATTATTATTGGTAATAGATTACATAATTTTGTAAATGTGGCAAAAAGTATTGAAATATAAAAATACACCATAAATTATAAGGGATGAATGTAACGGGAGAAAAAACTGTTCGGAAATATCGGTTTACCAGGCATCCTACTTCGTTAGGGTAATCTTTTCATCTCCCCAGTTATAATAGGAGTCATTTTCTCTTACACAAACAATTATGTAGCTTAGCTTACCTCTAATTAGAAACTAGAAACTGTAATTAATTAAACATTTAATTAAAGAAATGGAGTCAAAATCTTGTTGTGCTTTAATTTTGTTGCTGGGAATTAGATTACAGACTACAATGAAGTCAGTGGTGTACCTAATCTAGATTAAAACTAAAATAGTTAAAGTTTATACATAAACAAATGCGACTAAAAAGGTTTTTTCTTTAAACCAGCTAAAGAGAATTAGTTTCTTTTTTCAAAAATAAAAACCTTGAAAATATTTTTGGAGTATAGTGTTGCTAGTGTCAAATATGTAGGATTTAGATAAGACTGTGTGAAAGTATTTTATAGTCTCTTTGCTGTAATTCATTTTTAATTTAGAATTATTTTATACATTACACAACGCAAACAGTGGTCACAACCGCGTTGTGTTTCGTCGTGTGAGTGAGGTTACCGGAGGCCCAATCCCTCGCCCTCCTTCCATCCCTTCCTACTCCTTAAATATCCGAAACACTTATCCCTTAAATGCCGGCAACACACTCGTTACTCCTTTGGCCTTTGCGGGTGTCCATGGGCGGTTACTTACCACCAGGTAGTCCATCTGCTCGATTGTCAACCTATAACCATACAAAAATAGCCTCTTTGCTGTAATTCGTTTCTAATGTAGAACATTCTTATAAACATTGTCACACCCTAGAACTTTCTTTTGTCTCAACACAATGCATGCAGTGGTCACAATCATCAAATTTCACACATGAACATGGAGTAATTTGTGGATCACTAAATATATTCTTCCATGTGAGAATTCCAACACACATCAGTCAGTTGCCCAAGCATGGAGCAATAGGTTCTTGTCCCGAAATCCTATACGGCCATTGGCCTGGGTGGACGTCAACTTAAAAAAATACAAAACATCTTTCACATTACACAACGCAAACAGTGGTCACAACCGCGTTGTGTTTCGTCGTGTGAGTGAGGTTACCGGAGGCCCAATCCCTCGCCCTCCTTCCATCCCTTCCTACTCCTTAAATATCCGAAACACTTATCCCTTAAATGCCGGCAACACACTCGTTACTCCTTTGGCCTTTGCGGGTGTCCATGGGCGGTTACTTACCACCAGGTAGTCCATCTGCTCGATTGTCAACCTATAACCATACAAAAATAGCCTCTTTGCTTTAATTCGTTTCTAATGTAGAACATTCTTATAAACATTGTCACACCCTAGAACTTTCTTTTGTCTCAACACAATGCATGCAGTGGTCACAATCATCAAATTTCACACATGAACATGGAGTAATTTGTGGATCACTAAATATATTCTTCCATGTGAGAATTCCAACACACATCAGTCAGTTGCCCAAGCATGGAGCAATAGGTTCTTGTCCCGAAATCCTATACGGCCATTGGCCTGGGTGGACGTCAACTTAAAAAAATACAAAACATCTTTCACACTTCACATCGCCTCTATTTAACATAACTTAAGTCAGTCAAAGCTCTTCATCTTAAAGCATACAAATCAAGAGATAACATCAACAAACAAACTCTACATGAGTAGGTACATATCTGTAGATATGAGTTAACAGATGCGCCACTTTGTAATACAAACATACGACGCTTATACGATTATCTCAATATAGATATATAAACAACTGATTTAAATATTAACAGTATTTTAAATCAAACTAGCGATCTGTCTTGGTTTTGCGTCGCGTATCTTGATTTTAAATATAATTCTGTTCTAAGTGTGGGAGAGCCAAGCTTCGGCACGAATTGGTCGGCTCGACTGGAGTGATACCACGGCCTCACAGAATACCGGCGTGAAACAACCCACAGCGTTGTGTTTCGCCGTGTGAGTGAGGTTTCCGGAGGCCCAATTCCTCCCCTTCCACTATCCTTCCCAATCCTTATATCCGCAACCCCCATCCCCAAAAGGCCGGCAACGCACGCGTAACTCCTTTGGTGTTGCGGTATACTTTTACATCCACCTAGAGACTGAAAGACCTACCTACAATCTTTACTTTAAAATATTTTTTGTTATTCTGTACATCAACGAAATGCCTAAAAATAGACTACCTCGGTAAGCTGCCGTACTTATAAACCTTTAGCACAAAAATTTTAAACGAGGCCTTCGGATATTAAGGTATCAAATATGAATGGGTTTCATTAAGGGTTAAATTTTTTCACAAAATACAAGAAGATTAACAGCTGCCTGCGGTGCTCAGGTACAATGAAACCAGTTGTGTTACGTAACGAGTGATGAATCCATAGCTCTATACAGGATCCTGGATACAGTACTATTACTATGAAATCTAAGAACGATCTATTTTCTATCTCGTCAGTACTTTTCGTGACTCCAGAAACAAATAAAAGACCCCTAGTCCGAAAAAGGGGGCTGATGTTCAGGATCAGACTGGGGTTGCAGGTTAAGCACAATAATGTACACTAGTCTCGACTTAGAGCAGAAAAAGTAACGAAGTAGTAGTCAGCAAGAGTAGGGCTCTCCCTCTCGCCCCAGTCAAAAGAAAACAATTGGTGTATTGTTGCCGTGTACTCGACCATTCCTAAGTAATTTAAGACTTATCCAGAATAAATAAAAATAGACAGTTCGTTTTCTGACTTAAGAAATTATCAAGAAACCTGTTCTCCGCGAAAAAAATATATTATAATTCTTTGTTTTTTTTTTATGGTATATGTCGCACACGAGCAGACGGATTACCTGATGGTTTTTGTGTTTTTTTTTTTGAGTTTGACGTTAAGAAATTAATGCTAAATATTTACAGACTAACTGCTGCAGTACTCAAAGACTTTATAGCGTTGTATTTCGGCGTGTGAATGAGGTTACCAGAGGCCCAATCCCTCCTATAAATATCCGAAACCCCTATCCCCAAAAGGCCGGCAACGCACTCGTAACTCTTTTGGTGTTGCGGTTGTCCTTGGGCGGCGTCAATTGCTTACCATCAGGTAATCCGCCTGCTCTTTTGCCGATTTATCCCATTAAAAAGACGTTTAATGATTACTTAAAGTATTCATTGGCAACGGTTAGATCCCAAAAACAATTTTATTATTATTAAGTGACTCTGAGTAGAGCATTAAGATTTAAGCCTTGAGAGAGTCGGAGTTGGAATGGACCGCAGCTACGACCTGGAGCGAAACGGGGTGGTTGTTAGTCAGTAAGAGTCTGACAAGATGCACTAGGGTCACGAAAGAAGTCATTTGATTACATTTCCCTCTCATAAAAAGCCTTAAGAGCAACATGCGTTTATAAAACATACATTTCTAAAATATTAACCATCAAACGTAGCATTTTAACTAAATTACAACGACCGATTTCTTTCAAAACAAAACCGAAGCACGAAAATTATAGGTACATAAATAAAAATTAAATACCAACTCAAATAAATTCGTTATCAAAGAGCCGCTACGGTTACCGCAAAACTTTAAATAAATACTTAGTATAAATACTAGTTACTAGGTAGGTATTCGCAGAACCGCAATATCGCATCGGACGCTTCGCAAAACTTCTTCGGAAACAAACATTTAGTTCTATATTGCGAGTATAAATGTTTTAAAGCTTCCCTTTCTGTCTTAGAGTACTTCAAGCCGAAAGTAGTTCGCTAGAAATCTTTTTAGGGTTCTGTACTAATAAACTGTCAAACGGGATCCTATTATTAAGACGCGCTGTCCGTCACTGTTTTACTGGCTGGACTTAGATATAGATTTTATACAGATAATGTGTTTGTATTACCTTCTTAACTATTAATATGTACTTAAAAACAAATTTAAAAGAAGTACCTATCTAAGAAAATACGTTTCGTTTGAAGAAAGTCACCATCATCAACCTATAACTGCTGAACAAACGCCTCTTCCCACACAGAGGTTTGCATTAATCATCACGCTTGTTCAAGATTGATTAGCAATTTCAAACTTATGATGACAAATCCGAGGCCATGTGTTTTTATGGCCGTCGGAACGCGCCACCTCCAGATGGGTCCCAAATAATGGCGGAGGAGGCGGAGCGCGTGAGGGAACTATCCTCCTCGCGCCCCAGCCGCCGCAGAAGGCGACATTCCGGACGTCGGGGATCGAGAGATGATCTCCGGCCACCGTAAGCGCGGGTCTGCGGACGGCGAGTAAGGGTAGCTCGCCGCCCGACCAGAACCGGACCTGAGCGTACGGCGCGTAGCGTTCCGCGCGCGCCTCAAAGAGCCAATAGACCACCACAGTCGGGGCCCTAAAGGGCTGATGTTTAGCCGGGGCTGCGGGGTAAGCGCAATGAGGCACCGCGACCTCGGCCCAGAGCAGGAGAAGGAACGGGGGGTTTTTAGTCAGTAAGAGTCTGACACTCTCTCTCGCCTTACCCTGGGCGGGAGAAGTCATTGGATGATTTTCCCCTGACAAAAAAAAAAAAAAGGTTACCTAACGATCACATTCACCCTTCACTCCAAGTCAGTAGTGTAAAAATAAACTTAGTAAGTACCCATGTATAACTCGAAAAAAGGCACAGCGGTAATTGCCATGTTCGAACACGCGTCTTCGTGCATGAGTAGCGCCTAGACTTCCAGGCCACCATCACAATCAACTTTGTCACATACAACTGTCAGTGTTTAAAAAAAAATCCCAACCAGCAGACTTCATTTTTATTGACGTTATATTCGGAACCTTTCGATCACAACTGTAAGTCGTACTTGGCCGGTTTTTTCTCACAATGCTTGGAAGGATGCTTCCAAGTCAATAGTGACCTAGTTTCGAAAATCTTTCAATTTCATACGAACGTAAACTGTTCCTACTGTTTATGATTGTAACCTAAATTTCGATTGCGATTATTGAGAAATTTTGGTAGTACTTATTGCGTATAGAAAGATCTAAGGGTTTTGGGCCATATCTGCTCTTTGATTTCTTGTTTGTTATTCATTTGTTTCGAATCAAAAATCGAACACTGATTCGAATTTTGAATTTTAGTTTTAGGTAACGGTTTCTTGTAAAGTTTGGTTGATTGATGTTCAATAATGGAACGAATAATTTAAGCCAGAATTAGGTATGTTTGTAACAAATGTAAGTTTAAACAATCAATACATAGTATTTAGTACAAAGTTGTTTTCTTGTCCCTATATACCTATACATCCTTAAGGACGCAACAGATTTTGTTGCAGTTTTTTTAATAGATAGAGTGATTAATGAGGAAAGCAATGTGTATATACAACATGCAACCATGTCAAGCTAGGGCGGGCCGCTATTGCACAATAAAGTCCTTATTTATCTCTATATAAATAATACGAAAATGCTACGTATTATTATCCATAAGATGCCTTTAATTCAACTTGATAAATTTTCAAACCCGCATTCAAGTGACCAAACCGCTTGTAAAAATACTATCTAAATATAAAACCAACAACAAAAATTTAATTTTAGAAAAGATGACTTTATAATATGCACGAGGAAAGAAAAAGGTGAAAATATTGCAAAAAAATCTTTTTCTATTTTCTTGGTAAAGTTGCCGAGGTCTTGATGAATAAACTTTGTATTGCTTCACTTGGTTGGGGATACCTGGCTTCCTGACTCAATGACGTCACTGTTCAACTCAATTTAAAGTTCCACTTTCAAACGTTCAAGTTTAATACTTTGTGGTGTAATGTAACTTGTACCTTATCATACTTGATTTTTGGTCTGAATTTTGCATAAACTGACTTTGGCATGTAGTTTCATTATTTATCATCTGCCTATATCTTGTTCGAATCCACTATTGTCATGATCAAAAACTAAATAACTAATTTTCTATATATTTTTGTGATTGAGAAATGACATGAATTTATAACTATTTAAAGCTTAATGATGTAGGTAATACAAAATCTCGCTTAGAAGTTCAAACACTAAAAGTTTTTTCTAACCAAAATAGCCCGAATACTAAATGAAAAACTATTTTAAAATCTTCAGTTGCAAACAAAACGGTGCACATTGAAACTAATTACTCGGCTAGCAAACACTTCGCTAAACAAACATCCAACATGGACGAATTTGTTTAGCCCGCACAAAACGCGACTAGAGGTTGTAGAGGCAATTCTGGAAAAAAATTAAATCTCTTTTACTCACGGTTTTTGAGCCGTGCAATGGAATTAAGTATGCTCCACTCTGGAACTGTGACCCAGTTCCCTAGCTGACAATTTCTGAACAATTGCTGAGCACACATTTTCGCCAACACGTCAATATAATTGAGATTTACTGCTTAATTGGTGGTTTATAAATTATCGCCCGGTCAGCAATCTTTCGGACGAAGCGCTCGGGTAGTCACACGTTCCAGGAACGTGATGATTTTAAGCTTATGCCAGGAAATGGCTCCCAACTTGTGTTTCGGTCGATACCCAGCTAATGAGGCGCTCAGAGCCCCTAATCTTTATTCACTACGGCTTGATTTTGTACTAAATGTCCAGTAAGTTCATGACAAAGTTAAACAATTTTTTTTTTATTATTATGTAATAGTATTATTGAGATATTCGACCTAAGGATCTAAACTGTTAGATCTTACATTTCGATAACACTAAAACAATAGTCTCGGCATAAATGGTACAATATATACGTATGCAAACTCCATTGAAAAAACAAAATAAAAGTTTGGGTAGTCACAGAACAAAGGGAGAAAATGTTAGTCATACGAAGCAAAACCAATGTGAGGGACAATATGGTGACAGAATATGTGGCCTCTAATAGAGTCTGAACGCTCGTTCCCCGATGCTATTAATGAGTGAAGGCACACCGCGCCGAGCCAAAGTTCAAACCTCAGGCTGCACATGTATACGAATAATAGAAAAACCCAATTAAACTTTTGCCCGATCTGGGAAACGGAATGAAGCTTCCAGTTTTCGACTCTGTATAATACAAGGTTTACATAATTGTACGGAATCGTAATTAGTATCGTTGTTCTACAAAATATTCGCGTTGGAGATCGATAGGATTTGATCGTTGATGAGGATATCGAGCTATATCTTTTGACATTTCGCGGTAAAATCGAATAAAGTTCAAAGCTAAATATCTTAAGGTATTCCTTAGCATTTTATAATATATAAGGATATTAATAGCAAAAAATCCAAAACATCAATCCATATTGATTTAGTCGTGAATGCTTAGTATACATGGAAGAACTTCTGATTTTAACATGAAAAGTTTTTATTTTATTAGGTTTCGACCTTGTGTGTGAATGGGATTGTCCAAAGTTATTCTCGATGGAATAGGTCAACGAGACGACTGACGTATATATACATATTTATGTTGCTTATATTCCTATTGAAACAAATTCCGGATATCGTAAAAATGTCATGTGTATTGAAATTATTCGAAAAGTTTTCGAATTGACAGCGAAGTACGTCCACTTCGTAAAATATGTGCCGTCGTGAGAGAAGTGTTACTATGTAAAGGAATATTGAAATGACGAAACGCGGAAGGCTGTTAAGAATCAACACAAGTGTTTTTGATGCAAATGAAATATAAGAGATGAAAAAATATCGGTTACAATTAAATTAATTAAGGACGATTAATTTAATAAACGTAACTTAAGAATTGTTTATTCGTTTTCCCATGTACTCACCATGCTGACCTAATTTGTAAGGCTTTCAGCTGAGCGGTTTCAGAGTTCCAAGTGATTGTTGATAAACTTTTGAATTAAATTAACTTTGGCAATTTGCCAAATGGAGCTACTAATAAAACTGGTCTTAGTGAATGTTAGTCTCATTAACCGCTGGCTTCGAAAGATAATTGTTTCAATTATATTGTTCGCAAATCTCTCGTTACTTGGGCGAGGAAATATTTCGTGGTTCCGGTCCGGCGTTGACACATTTATTAATTTATGCTGGTGAGCGATTGTAAGCGATATCCGAGAGGTTTAAGAGATTGCGAATGGATGGTGCTATTAATTATGCACCGCTTAGTTCAGCTCGACTGTGACCCAATTTAGTCGGACGCCTCCTGCGAACAGCTGCGATCGTGTCGCTCTCGACTTAACTTGTCTGTAGTGATATTATTGCGTCCATACACCATACAGGTCTCTATTCGATAATCCTTTTAATGGGATTGCTTCGTGGAATTTCTTAGACGAGAGAAAAATGCCTTTGAGGGTTTAATTAATTAGCATATCTACTACGTTATTATAAAAAGCAGACATCGATTCGGTCTTAGCTGGTAGTAAGTCGGTTTGTGTGATTTAGAACGACTCTATGATGATACTAATCTCATCTCAATTTTGTTTTTGTAAAAGGGAACTCAATTTCTTTAGGATTTAATTAGTATATGGATCAGCATTATGCTACATCGAACTTAAGTGTGTCGTATAGCGACATCAACAGGCAAGCTTAACGTAATTGAGAAACTTTTTAATAGATTGCTTAGTTTATACCCGACACTAAACTAGTTGCTTCACTAAGCTATTCACCAGACAAATCCCTGGCAAGTAGTGATTTATGAAGGCATTAGAAGCATTGAGATACTGAAATATTCATCGAGTTTCCAATCACAGAATTTAACATCAATATGTAAACTGTATTAGGGAACTTCGAACTCATCAGCGTCGTCGATAAACTTTGCAAATCTTTTGGGGTGAAAAAATAAAGCAGCCTTGTTCTCGGCAAATGTCCTGATTACTAGCGTCGAAATGCGTCGAATCGACGTTCTCAATACCGTTTCTATTTAACTTAGCTTATCCCGCGACTGGAATTTCGGACCAAGTTATCCTCCCAACTTGGTCCTTCGTTTAGTTTAGTTCCGGACATCGGCAATCGCCCCAAGATTGCGAATTTGCAACTTTGTACCGTATCGTCCCCAATGTGTTCGCACAATTCATTGTCAACAGCTGTTAGTGTCCACAAAGCTCCTGTTGCATACCAATGATATTCAGTTCTGCAGTTTGGAGTTTACATGTGTTTTCTCCCTATTTTTTTCACATCAAACTATGCGCATATACTTCGGTGAATAAATTTCCCTTTATTTACTTTCTATCGGACGAGCAAAATTGTTTTTTCTGGATTGTTAGTAACTGGAAATGGCGTTTTAGATTATTTTGTTTTGCCTATGTTCACACTCGACAGAGACTTGCTCCTTAAAGATGATAAAGATCAATTCACGAAACTCGAGTTCAAAAGCAAGAACTTGGGGTAGATGTTTTCTTTCCATTACATAAGTAAGTATGTAATATGAAATACCGGGAATATATGAAGTTCTCAGTTCTTTGAAATAACACGTTCGTACAAAGTTTCAATATAAATTCCAATTTTGGATTTAGCACGATCGTCAGTTTCAAAAGTTTTGAAATCGACGGACATTTCGACGGGATAGTCATTTCGATCGTCGAGTAAGCTGTGGCAAGCTGTTCGGAAGTTTCGTGCTCTCCGCGGAGACTTCGTTAATAAACCGCATCCGAGTCAAGTTTTGAGACTGTCCCACCAAGTCTTGTTTATAATCCTCCTTATATTTTAAAAAGCGAATAGAACAAGTCACGTTCCATGCTGCCTTGTCTTCATAACTTGTAAACTTTTTAGTGACATTTTTATTTCCGAGTTTAAAGTTTGTTTAGTGTTGGGTCTGGTGCGGTGAATATCAAATTGGATATTTGAGATTGCTTTATTTCTTATAAGCTTTTATAGCCTTACATATTTTTTGAAAGAGTAACGATGCAATTTATTGCTCGTTCCCCTCTCGCTTCAAACTGGGTAAAAGAAGAGAATTGACGATTATTCATTTTTCAAAAAAAAAAAACTTGGAATGAGCACCTAGCTTCAGAGATAAACTATTTTTCTATTCTATTTTGACGTTTCAACACCATCTGTATATGATTTTAGTTGTAATAAATGTTATTGACTTTGTATTTAGAAATCAATTCAATTATCGATATCGATTTGCGAGTATAGATTGTTCAATGATCTTTGAATATGTTTTTTTTGTCACAAAAATAAGTTATAAGTCTCACCGCAAACCATCTATTTTATATCGCGTTCTCATGATTTTATACACAGTGATTCTAACAAGTGCTTCAAAATTACACGATTTTCAATCGGAACACACACATCCAAAACAATCTAAATACCCCATGCATTATGGAAGGAAAACTTTGTCTCGAAGCGTGCTTAATACATTTTGACTTTCATAAAACATTAACTGTACGAATTTTTTATGCTGAGCCGTCTTAACATTTTCGTTTCTTTATATTCTTGTTTTACATTAAGGTACTTTCCCATGTTTTCCAATAATCTACGTAATGGCTTTTAAAAAACGTTTCATTATTTAATGGACGCCTTCGATAATAACTGTGGCGGCTGTTCTGTTCAGGATTAGTAAAGGAGCGAAGTTGGAGTCGGCTCTTCTCCTTTACAATTCCGCCATTTTGGATTTTATATCTCTTATTTAGTTTTAAAGAATTTTCGAGTTATTTTGCTATTGTTACACATGTACACTTTTTAACAATCCAAACTAATATTATAAATGCGAAAGTAACTCTGTCTCTCTGTCTGTCTGTCTTTTCTTCACGCCTAAACTACTGAACCGATTTCTGTGAAATTTGGTACAGACATAGTTTGAAACTCGAGAAACGACACAAGATAATTTTTATACCCAAAATCTGCAAGAAGTCACTATTCCAGGCGAATGGAGTCGCGGAAAAAGCTAGTAAAACAATATTTACAATAAACAATATTTAATATAACAACAACAACTTTAATATAACATAAAATAGTGTTTTTATATTAGTAATTAAATGGAGATCTTGTATCGCTTTTCATCCTAGCGAAATAAGTATGTAATTAAATTAATTCATTCCAAGAATCCTTCAATACTTCTTGAATCAGAGTAATAATACTTAATTTTAATTTTAGCATTCATTTTCTAAGAACTTTCTATTAAAAGTTTTAAAGCCCTAGTTTCAAATAAATAATAATAAAAAATTGAAATCATTCATTACCATGATGTTACATTTATGATGGTCTTAATTCAAGACTTAAAAAAAAACACTTCAAAAATTCACATAGGTAGCATCCGAGGATCACCAATAAAATAAATTAAAACCAAATAAACGCTTTGTTTTGAAAGCAAATTAACTGTGAAGAAAATTAAATCTGTGAGAATTCTAATTATGAAACATTATAAGTTTAATTAATTATGTTTTTCTTTTATTCCAGGTGAGCGCTCTGATCCTATATTAGGATTTCCTTGAAGCGACGGTTTCCAGTAAAGTATGTATGAACATAAATAATAATAATAAATCCGCAAGGCAGCTTGTGGCGAGCTGTTGGGCAGTGGCGACCCCACGGACCTGACTCCCGGGAGGTGTCTTGTTCTTCACCTCCGGTTAGTCCTCGTGACGAGCTAGAGTGAACACTGATGAAGAACAAGCCCTCCTACCTCATTCTTGCCTTAATTGGCTGGCTTGAGTGGAGATTCGCAAGAGTAGGAGTTGAAGGAGACTCGGGGGAAGGATGTATCTCAGTAAGATGCTGGTAGGGGTCTTGACCGTACTTCCGGGATTGCTCTGATAGCCGTGGGATACCTCTCCTTCCCCAAGCAGCTCAACGTATGTTGCCCCCTTGTCGCTACATGCTAGCGGCCGTTTCCGGAGGCCCATTAATTGAGTTTGCCAGTCACCCCCTGCCTGTTTATCCGTATGTATCAATATTGGTCAGGGGCAGGGGCCATAGTATTTCCATAGTTATCATATTCATCAGTCCATAGCAACCCATACCCATAACCCTTTAAATTTTTACCACATTTCGCAATAGTCCTGCATCAACCGGGGATTGTCCTTGGGTGCACTTTCATAGTGCATACAGGGATAATTGCCGGCTGATGTCCCATTTCACTTATATTAAAGTTGTTCAAAGGGCCTCTGCGAGTTGGCTTCGGCCCCTCGTACGCCTTCCAAAAGTCCGGGACCCTGTGGTCCCGTGAGTGGAAAGGAACACACATAATAATAATAATAATAGCCCCACCGAAGTATCTCTACGTTGTCGCCGTGGTGGGGCTTGAGGGCTTTGACCCTTGGTCTTATATCGGTCTAGTTCGCTTGGATCGAGATAGGGCTGGGGCAAAGAGTCCGACTAAACGAGATACAACCCAAGCCAAGGTTGCATACGCCGAGGGCTGCATGGCTAAGGGGGTGCTTAGTCGTGAGTATGCCAACTCTGGAGACCAGGGGACCTCCAGTTTTAATTACCCTTGCCACAGTGAACGCAGGGCTCTGCTGTGGTCGACCTGTTTAGTCCCTAGCTACTCGTGGGAATAAAAATGATTACAAGGTCAAAAGTAAAAAATACAATGCAGGCAAATGTGCCTCCAGCAGATGAT
This sequence comes from Spodoptera exigua, assembly GCA_902829305.4. Lineage (NCBI taxonomy): Eukaryota > Metazoa > Arthropoda > Insecta > Lepidoptera > Noctuidae > Spodoptera > Spodoptera exigua. The sequence goes on along the minus strand of LR824616.2, from coordinate 5,290,443 downwards.
GAATCATCAGCGGTGTCATTGTCATCCTCTCCGAGATCCACATTCTCATCAATTACACCATCATCGCTATCATTCACATCACGTTCATTAAGATCATCAATTTCATCAACGATGTCAGCAGACGTTGTGTCGGAGGCTACTCTAGCCAAAAATCCATCATCCGCTGCTGGCACAAAAAGTACGCGGAAAAAATGGAGCAAAGAAATGAACGAATTCATTTGGCGTACATATCTTATCATCACCAATTTAGAAACCGAGACAAATGCTTATTTGAGTATATTACACAGTAAATTCATCCAGCAGTTCCCTGATATGGTAGTCTCCAAACAGAGAGTGGGCGACCAAAGGAGAGCTATACTTAACAATCAATTACTACCAACTTCTACACTCGATGCGATTAGGTTAGAAGTAAGCATTTACCTACAAAATGAAAATTATACGTCACAACCAACACAAACACTAATAACTACACAAATCGACCCACTAATACACAGACAATCTAAAACGAGAATGAAATGGTCTAATGAACTCAATGAAACACTCATCAAATGCTACTTTATTGCTACAAAAATGGAGACAGATATGACAGTTTGGCGGAAAAACTTGAAGGACAAATTTACACAACACTTTCCTCACTTATCACACCTATCAGAACAACGAATATCAGATCAGAAAAGAGTAATAATGAATAATAAGATGATTTCCGAAACACGACTACAAATGATAAAACTGACAGCACAACAAGAGTTAGACCAAATAGGGTCAATAACTATTGGGAGATTGAACAGTCCAAACTCATATCAGAATACTAGTAGCCCTTATCTAGAACAACAAACAAATATAAATATCGCCAATAAGGAACCCATGACTTCAGTATTACAGTATACAAATATTACACAAGAACTAAATGATAACCGTTCAGATCAATCACGAGCAAATACTGACACACACACACAAAACATACAAAGAAACTGTGAAATAGATGAATTGTTTGCACAAACCCTCCAATTCTACTCCGAGACACATCCTACCAGTAGATGTTACATTCCCAAGCAAAGGACGTCCAAAAAACTAGCAAACATAGTGGATTATATTAACCAAGTGATATTACCAGATTATGTTATTAGAGATATAGAGTTTCCCGAATTACAAACAATTATATATTCTGCTGCTTGGACAGCTGCTAAGGTTAATGGTAGTAGAATCAATTTATCATCTACTCAAGATCGAAATAACCCTCGCAAGGATTACAAACCCAAATGGCAAAAAAGATTAGAATGCAAAATAGATGCTATTCGTGCTAAACTTGGTAGATTAACTCATTACATACAAGGCCACAGAAGTCGCAAACTGGAAATAGAAGTTAACAAAATACTTCGTGATTACAGAATACATACTACACACGAAGCACCAAACACACACCTTGCACACTACTTAGACACACTTAAACAGAAACTTGCTGTATATAAAAGCCGGTTAAATAGATACATCAAATGCACACTCCGCAAAACACAAAACGATTTATTCCATTCTAATACCAAAAACTAATACCACTGGTATTAGTTTCAACTCATATTTTTTTCTATTCCGAACCGATACCTTTGTTTAAACTAATACCAAAACAAGTTCAAAGATATAAGGTACAGTCAGTAAAAATGCTTTGTATGTAAATATAAGACCTTTAATTTAAAAAAAAAGATAGCTCCAAAAAAGTCAAATTTTGTTTGCAAACGTCTTGTTCAATGATAAAATATCACTTAAATAATCAACTTTAATAAAATTTTAGTTCCTCTAAGTTTTGCAAAAAAAAAATATTATACAGGTATAATATTTTACAAAAAAATATTATACCGGTACAATATTTGGAGGTGAAACGACCACCGGCGCCATGGATGACTCCTGGGATAAGCATGGCTATGCGCCGCAGGGACCGGGCGTTTCGCAAACACAGAAGGGATCGCACTGACGAAAACTGGGCGGCCTTCAAACTTGCGAGAAATAGGTGTAACCAGATGGTGCGTAATGCTAAACGCCGCCACGTTCTCGAAAACGTTTCTTCCTCTTCTTCAGCCGATATCTGGAAGTTCCTCAGAACTCTAGGCATCGGCATAACGCAATATTCAGATCTTCCCAGTACAATGTGATTACACGATCTCAACAAGCATTTCGCTACAGTACCAATCATGGACCGTCTACTGAAACAGAACACGCTAAGATTCATTTCTGGTCTGACGCGTCCTGATATTGCTAATCTTTTCCACTTAGCTTCGGTTGATTCGGCAGAGGTTGGTAAGATTATCCTTTCCATCAAATCTAAAGCGGTAGGTTGTGACAACATTTCTCGAAACATGATTGTGACTATTCTTGATCACCTCCTACCAGCTATAACCAACATATCCTACTCTTCCGTCTCAATTCCGTCCAATATCCATACTTCCTTTCCTGTCCAAATTTCTTGAATCCTGTGTCCATAAACAACTTTTTGATTTCATATACCGGAACTCGCTTATCAGCCCTCTTCAATCTGGTTTCAGACCAGGCCACAGTACTACTTTCGCCCTACTTAAAGTGACTGGCGATATTAGAGCTGGCCTCGAGAGTACTAGGGCCACAGTCCTGGTGCTAGTTGATTTCTCGAATGCGTTCAATATGGTCAGTCACGACATCCTATTGGCCATCCTATCCCATCTTACAGTCTCTGGCGAGTCTCTGGAATGGTTCTCCTCTTATCTTCAGGAGCGTCAGCAGATGGTCAAGCATGGTAACACCACATCAAATTGGCGACAACTAAAAGCTGGCGTTCCTCAAGGCGGTATACTATCACCTCTTATATTTTCCATCTTTATTAATTCTATTACTTCTAATCTTCAGTGTGTGCATCATCTGTACGCCGACGACTTGCAGCTGTACTGTCAGGCTAACTACGATAATATCCCCGATGCCATCTCAAAAATCAATAACGATTTATCTGCAATTAATAACTGGTCGGTAAGATTTGGCAATGCGGTTAACCCCAATAAGTGTCAGGCGATTGTCATTGGGAGCTCTCGTTCTCTGAGTAGAGTAGACGGTGCATCTTTACCGGCTGTCCTTTTCGACGGTGCGATCATTCCATATATTAGTGACGTCAAAGATCTCGGCTTATTTATTGATAGTAATTTAAACTGTTCATGCATCGCACATGTCACCAGTGTGTGCAATAAGGTGACCGGTTCGTTGCGGGCACTTTATCGGGCCAAAAACTTGCTCTCGTCCGTCGCCAAGTCAATGCTGGTGCAGGCCTTGTTGTTTCCCATAATTGATTATGCTGATGTGTGTTATTATGACCTGAATGCAGATCTACTCAATAAACTTGACCGACTTCTGAATAACTAACTGCATTCGTTTCGTCTTCAACCTGCGTAAATATGATCATGTTTCTGCACATCGGCTGCAATCAAAGTGGTTGCCCATACGCCAGCGCAGGGAGCAAAGGGCGCTAACCACTCTGTTCTCTTTCCTTGATTCTCCTTCTTCGCCAACTTATCTATCCCCTTACTTCCAGTACACATGCGCAAACCACAGCAAGTATCTCCGTTCTTCTAATAACTGCCTTCTTCACACAAAATTTCTTCATTCTTCTTTTTTTATTCAATCTATTATTCTGTAAAATGCGCTCCCCCTTGATGTCAGGATGGTGTCGAATCGTTGGGCGTTCAAGCAAAAGGTTCGGGAGTTGCTATTGAAGAGGTTGGCAGAGGTATCGTGATCATGACATCAAATAGCAAAATATGTATAATTTTAAGTAGATAATATATTGTATGTATGTATATATATATATTTACAGTACAATATGTATTTATAACGTCTCCGATGATGCTTGTTTTGTGCACCTTTATCTCTGCATCATCCAAAGGTTTGGCTGTCAGAGAATGCCCATGGCATTAAGCCCACCTTTGTACATTTGTTTTGTGCATAAAGACATTAAATTAATATTTTTTTTTTTGGCAAAAACATCAAACAGGAAGAATTTACTTACAATCTAAAAATTACAAAATATCTCAAAAAATTAACTCTTAATTTATATTGAAATTTATCTGACATAGTTATTATTAAATAGGTACCTAATTACTCACGTCTACCTATCTCATAACAACTATGTCAGGTAAATTTTTAACAAAAATAAATCACTTTTTATCTAACAATTGTAAAATATCAACTTTTTGTATAATCTAATCAGTCATTCATCACCTACATACGAATTTTGGAACAATAGAGCAAACTCACCCTTTCTCGCAGGTAAAAAAATAGCAAGATGATTCACTAAAACTACTCTTACCTATGCTAACCTTTGTAAAAATATTGGAGTGAAGTGAATTTGGAAAGTTTTAAGCATTATAATATTACGATTACATAAAAATATTGAAAAACAAATTTACTTTGATTAGGTTTGACTGCGCTGACTGTACCAAATTCAAGTTGTTGGTATTCGTTCGTACATTAAATTAAATTATTTAAAAAGTGGTATCCGTTCGGAATAGAAAAAAAATAAGAGTTGAATCAAATACCAGTGGTATTAGTTTTTGGTATTACAATGGAATAAATCCACAAAACAATAAATTCAGGAACAATGAAAAGCAATTTTATCGGACACTAAAGAAATCAACAACGAACCACACAACGTCAAATAACACAGCAAACACATCATTTCCTACAGGAGAAAACCTGAGAAGTTTGTGGGCAGGAATTTGGCAAAATCCTGTCTGTCACAACGCTGAAGCGGAGTGGATAAGAGCCGAAGAAAGGAAACATGAGAATATTACACAAATGCAGTTCGAACAAGTTGATATTGAAACATTCCACAATGTTATCAATAAAGCCCACAACTGGAAAGCCCCAGGCTCTGACCATATACATAACTTCTGGTACAAAAAATTTACAACTATCCATCCACATTTATTCAACCACATTAATAATTTTATCAAATACCCAACCAATATCCCTACCTACATAACTGAAGGCATCACCTACATGTTGCCAAAAGATCTTAACGATCCAACTAATCCCGCAAAATATAGACCCATAACCTGCCTACAAACAATTTACAAAATAATGACAGCTTGCATTACCCACATCATATACAAGCACATTGACACACAGAAAATATTAACAGAAGAACAAAAAGGATGCAGAAAGTTCAGCCAAGGCTGTAAAGAACAACTCATAATTGACTCAATTATACGTAAAGATATACAGAAACATAAGAAAGATCTATATACAATGTACATAGACTACAAAAAAGCATATGACTCGGTACCTCACTCTTGGCTTCTTCATATTCTGAAGATTTACAAAATTCACCCCGACATCTCACACTTTTTAGAAGTCATTATTAGTCAATGGCAAACTCGACTTCATTTGAACACGCCTATACGAACAATAACCACCGAATTCATTAAGATTCAGAGAGGCATATTTCAGGGAGACTCACTCAGTCCCCTATGGTTCTGCTTAGCAATAAACCCACTTTCGAACATATTGAATTCTTTGCAATCCGGTTTCCAACTTCAATGTAGGGAGACAATTACTGACACAGAAAGTAACCAACAACTTTGTAAAATAAACCATCTCCTTTATATGGATGACATCAAGTTATATGCAGCTTCCCAGGAGGATTTATATCAATTAGCTGACAATACAGAAATATTTTCAAGTGATATAGCAATGGAGTTTGGAATCGACAAATGCAAAATTAATTCGGTTAAAGGAGGCAAAACGTACACACACTCCTACCAACTTCAGACAGGAGATACTATTGAGTCATTAGATGAAGGTGGGACTTACAAATATCTGGGGTACATCCAAGCCCAACAAATTTTACACAAAGAAATTAAAAGCCAAATAACTAAACAATTTAAACACAGATTAAAGATCATATGTAACACTGAACTAAACGCCCGAAATACCATAAAAGCAATCAACACATACGCTATCCCAACTCTTACATACTCCTTTGGTATTATAAACTGGACCAAAACCGAACTACAAACCCTGCAGCGCAACATCAACACGACACTTACAAAATATAGGAGACATCACCCACGATCATGTACACAAAGACTTAACCTACCAAGAAACGACGGAGGAAGAGGCATCATAGATATTACTAACCTACACAACAAACAGATTACCACCTTAAGATCATATTTTTTCAATAAAAGCGAGACTTCAATTTTACATCAGGCAATAGTTCAAAATGATAGAAAACTAACACCTTTGAATATGTCCGATCCGGAAACACAAATAAATGAAAAACAAATCGACCGTCAAACTAAAATCGCAGAGTGGGCCCAAAAGTCATTGCACGGGAGACACTACCACGACCTTAACCAACCAAACGTCGATAAATCTGCATCGAACGAATGGCTAAGGCGGGGTGAATTGTTCCCGGAGACTGAAGGGTTCATGATGGCGATTCAAGATCAGGTTATAGAAACTCGTAACTACCAAAAACATATCATGCGTACCACCATACCGACTGACACTTGCAGGCGCTGCGGTAGTGCCTCTGAAACTATACAGCATATCACAGGTGCCTGTAAAGCAATTGTTCAAACCGACTATAAGCACAGACATGATCAAGTAGCGAATATTATTCATCAAAGATTAGCAATAAAATATAATTTAATCCCTTCACCACCAGTACCTTACTACAAATACCAACCTCAAGCCGTTCTTGAAAACTTATCCCATAAACTTTATTACGACCGAGCTATTCTCACTGACAAAACCACACATTTCAATAGACCGGATATAACTCACATTAATAAAACTACCAAAACTGCACAAATAATAGACATAGCCATACCAAATACACATAACTTACAAAATACTATAGCTGAAAAGCTTTCTAAATACACGGATCTCAAAATCGAAATTTCCAGGATGTGGCGACTCAACAACGTCACTATCGTCCCTATAGTAATTTCGACAACAGGCGTCATCCCAAAACAACTCCATCAATCAATAAAGACACTAGACCTACCTTCCTATACTTATCACAATCTCCAAAAAGCAGCTATCTTAAACACCTGCCGTATAGTCCGAAAATTCTTAAACGAAACAGATACAATGTCGTACACCAACAACCAAAATCGACACATCCACGTGGGCTAGCACTTGGCTTCGGCCCGTCCTAGTTCTCAAATCCGGCTATGTAGCCGAGCCAAGAAAAAGAAACAAGAGAATAATAATAGATTAATTAAATATAAATTCTTAGTAGGTATCCTAGAAATGAAATCGAAGTCGTGTATCGCCTTATCGTCCTTACGAAATGAGTAGAACTTAGGTTTATAGTTAGTAGTAGTAGTAGATGATATTCAAATTTATCTGGCAGGTGGGAGCTAAGCAGACCCTGTGATAGGGCCCTTAATGTTACGACATTAATTTTACTATTTATTTATTTCTTACTAAAACAACAAACAAAATAACTAGGAACTACTCCTAAAGACATATTTTTACTTCAGATCGACTACTCCAAGAAGTATGGACAGGATTCTTGAAGTGAATGATTGATTTGAAGTGAATGAGTGTATCTGAAGTAAACCACCCAGGAAGCGAGAAATCATTTAATGATTTTCCCCCTATAAAAAGAGGTTAATGTTGCAGGTCGAATACATTATTTTTAAATAACAAACGATTTGTTAGCTATGCGAGGAGTCCCATGTGTAAAGGGCAAACAAAATGGTGTCCAATTTTGAACTTCGTGTTTTGATTTCCTAGGAAAAACAACTAAAATTACGTTTTAAGACAAAAACCTCATATATTTTATAACACTTCATCTTAAATATCGAAGCATTGGTCTGTGCCAAATAAAATATTCAACGGGCGTAATTTAAAAGCTTCCGGGTCACTTACCCAGGCTCACTTTGTCATCCCACACTTGACTGCCCCGAATTGAATCTTAATTCTTAAGCGATAAAACGCAAATTCGCACTTCATACGTCAACTAACATATTTAGACGATAATTTGGTCACATTCAATAAAGAAACGGGTAATTTTGAACTGCATTCTTTTGTTGTTCGACATTCAAATTTCGTATCTACCGTCAATAAAATATGTCAAATTAAAGGCCGTCATTATTTTGAATTAAAATAATAAATTCATTAAATTAAGATATATTTTATTTTGCTGGGGTAAATGAAATTTTGCGTGGGTAACACTGTAAGTGTCAAAAAGTTATCTTACTCAACTAATTACGCATTTGGAGCTGGTACTTATGAAACGTGTTATCGAGATTATACTTAAGTATTATAATTACAATTTGACATCGATAGTTTAACATATGTAATATTAGGTATATAATATAACATAAACATAGATATTGGGTTTTTACTAAGATAATACACTCGTGTTACTTATCTTAAATTTTTAGTCACGTGCGGGCAGATTTTGCTCATAAATGATTGCAATTTATCTTACTAATAACACCAAGATTGTAAGCAAGTATGGATATACGTTTATTTCTCGTCCACGTAAAAATTACTTTTTACGTGGACGAGAAAAAAACGTATAAACGTACGAAATAAACGTAACGTAACGTAAAAGGGTTTTAATGCAAAAAGAGTAAAAAAGTTCAAACTTTCGCGTACAATATTAGAAGTTGTGTGTTTTACCCTCGATATTAAGTTATATAGTATATAGACCTTGTACTTAGATATTTAATTTAGACGTACAAAATAATCTAGAAATCTGTAACAAACCGTTTAAAAATACATCCCTATAAACTGCACCTGCTCACAAAATGGGAGATTTTAATGTTAGCAACACTCCTCGAGGGGTAGTCCCATAAAATATAATGTTATTCATTAAATAGTGCTCAGCACAGTGCACTTAACGCGCCCCAGGTAGTTAAGTATCGCCGTTCTTTAAAAAATAAATAAATTGAAAGATGAAACAGACGACATCACGACGAAATGTCAAAATACACCATAATCATCACAATTTATTAATCAATATTCAACCTTAAACGTAAGCGCTGAAGTTAAAAACCGTTCGAAGAATTCTCAGATTTTGGACTAGTCTCATGTCCTCTTTTGTACATTTGCTTGAGAAGTTTTACTGTAAGAAGAACGCTTTACTTCATTTCCACGTCTGAAATAGGATGTCGTGAAGTTTCAGTTGGTTTATAGCTGTCGTTTGCAGGCAGAATGATGTGTACTGTACTGTAAGATGGGATGCGAGGCTTAAAGTACATCGGTTCATGTTACAAAATAAATCTAAGCTAGGATTTTCTGGGTTTCGGTTGCCTCAACTTATAGAGTACCTTACATTACTATCTTTGCACGAGTTTAAAAGAAATATAGCCCGGTTTTTTAAAAACAACAGCTTTTAAAGCGATAGCTCGACTAACGTACGCTAATCATTTGTTAGTCTATAGCACTCAGGAACAGTGTAGCTATCTATCAGTGAAAGAATTTAGGCAATCTGACCAGCGGTTCCAAATTCCAAATTGTCCCCTTACATAGAAACTTATAAATTTAACCTCTTTCTAATATTAGTATAAATAAAATGTCACCTCGTGTTGTAATGTTGGCAGTGTTCAAACTCCTTGCAAAACTCCGAACGTACGCATTCTCAAATGGCCGGCCATGCACTTGTGACATCTCTAAGGTTGAAGAAGAGTCCATTTTCAATAGACGGTGCTGATTGCTTGCGTATCATCCGGAAGAAATGAAACTGTACTTATTGTTGAAAAAACTTTTACTTAATATTATAAAGACGAGGATTTCGTTCTACCTTAATCGCAACTATTGTTCCAAATTGCACAATTATTTTGCTATATGATAAGAAATATCATCTTACAACCAATAGGACCCAAAGAGTAGGTGAAGCTGCAGGGGTGTCTAGTCGTTCATAAAAACAATATTAGAGCTGTAGCTGTACCCATGAAGTAAATAAGTTTAGCAGGAGAAAATACGAAATTAAAACAAGCCAAAATATTACTAACCTCACCGTACCGAAAGGCGAAAACGACGTGAAGTTTCCAGAACTTCTTTTAAACAGACATGTTCTAGATAACTTAAAAAAATAAAAGGTTACCGTCGTTAACGATTCACCTGCAAAATGCTAGGCAGTCTGGAATATGAATAAATAAGGTTACAAAATGTACTATGTACTATATATCTCTTATTTTGGGTCAGTAAGGGACGGTCTTGACATATTTACGGTAACGTTGTAGCCCTACAATTAGGTACTGTTATACCGTAGGCCTACGTAGACGAGAGACTTTTTCTTCGAGAAGTCTACACCACTAGTTTCCATCCAAATCAGGGATCCATAAGCAATGTATGCCACAATTAAACGTTTAAATATTATTATCACCATATCACCCGATTTATTTAACAAAACTTTTGCGTATGCAGCGGCTTCATCCACAGCACCAGAGGTAGATGATATGCTCTGTGTTATTATTCCAGACCTTGATCTATCTGTGTATTAAATATCATTCAAATCCATTCATTCGATTTTACGTAAAACAAACGCCCATAAGTATGGGCGATTTGTAAGTACAAATTTTAGCGTATGTAATATTTGTAGGATATTGAGTCCTCGATATACTTTATAGGGATTTTATATGTAGTGGAAAATAGTACCGTGTGCATGTGATTTAGAAGAGTCTAGTTTTCAATGGTATTTATCGTAACCTTGAATTGTTTCTTGTCCTCATCTGACATAAGTACCTTATCTGTACATACCCTAAATTTAAGTGTTTCTGACTTCCGTTGTGTCAGATCAGTATCTTTAGTAGAATGGACCTGGTGCCTTGATTGTCACTTGTCATCATTCAAGACAGTCTTTGTTGTGTTGTAAATAGAAGACAGTTCTTGTGTGACAAATCTCGTTGTTGGCTGTGTGATTGTTTAATTAAATTGGAGAAGCTATTTGTACCGTCCTTTGATCATATACCTACATCTTAGCTTGCAAATTTTTCTTTAGTTTCGTAAATATTCGTTCCGAAGACACTTCATTGCAAAATGGCTTCTTCATCTTTAGTCAATTACGTTATCACTTTATTTTATGGTTTCAGTAGCAGCTGATCAACGTAACCCATTTTATAAAATTTCATCAACAGGTTCTCGGTTTTATTTTAACGTCTTAAAGTTGAAAGTATCTTGTGAGAGATGTATACCGTGATCTGCTGTGTCTGTACTTATTGCGTTTGTGTACCTATGACGTCGCGGGGTTGACCCCGTTCTGATAACACTATCTGTTTATTAATTACTCGGAAATATTACTAATATGGCAATATCCCTTACCATGGACAAAGACTCTAGGGATGAGAAAGAAATTCGATCAACTGATTTCGTTTTACATGTTAGCAATATTCTCATCTTTTGTATTGAGATGATCTTGTGTTATTAATTGTTATTGTTCTATTACTAATCTCTGTATGGTGAAGGATTTATACAATTCAATTTTGAATTAGATTCTGTTTTGATTCAGATTTCTTTTGATGGTAAATTTCTGAATTTGAACTTAAAATTTAGAAATAAAAATATATAATGGCCTCTTTTTGTGATTCTTCTTTTACTTACTTAATACAGGTAGATTTCTGTAGTTACTTAATACAGGTAGGAAATATGTAAGTAAGAATTCTCACCATTGTTCAAAGTGGAAATCCCCCGTTTTTAAAGATTTGCAAACTTTTTTCAAACTATGCGTGCATAAATATTGTTAATAATTGTATTGGTTTTGTTAATAAAATTGAGATGAACGATATACGTCCGAGAATTCATGATAAGAGCTACGGCGAACTCACAATTGTGAGTAAAACATTTGATAAGATAAATAAATGTTATACAATGATACCGAGTGTGAACTGAACGGAAGTCTTGTGAGGGAACAAGTCTCAACAAGTTATGACTTGTTTTAAAATCCCAGTTGCTTTTGAACAAACTTGTCAGAAGGCATATTTTTGGCGAAATGGGTAGCAGAGAAAATGGCTATGGGTCACAAATTTAAAATCTGAAATATAATAGAGACGCTTAGAGTGATCGATAAATACATGTATTTTAAATTCTTCGGTAATACAAAGTTATGTGAATGGATATAATTAATCACAAACACAATGAAGCAGGAATTCCCCAGTCCTCCTCAATGACGGGTCTAGAAATAAAAACAATACCAAGTTGGCATAAATGATCTCATTCGTCTTGTAATTGAACTGTAAATTGCTGTCATTGTTCCAAGAAGTATGTTTTGAGAATCTAAATCTAATTTGAATTTAGCAAATGGAAAGATTATATAAGGTCTGTTATTTCTAAGAAGAGTAGGTAGAAATGTAATTAAGGAGCCATAATTTAACATTCCCATTTTATTACCAATTATATCAATGATAGGCGTGCCTTTACTAAATAGATGTGCGCATTGAAGACAAAGCTTAGGTCCATTTAAAGATATCATACATTATACTGATCATGTTCTTCGTCAATGACAATCTTTCAACCAATCAAATATTCTTGGAAAACAGATTTGGTGTAACTATAAGTTCAATATTTATTTTCTAAGCAATTTCGTGGTTGTGACTGAGACTATTTTCAATTTCATACGTATCTATATAAATTCAAACGTGACTTGTTTCACGTAACTAATATACTAATAGCCAGGCAATCGACTGAAACAGAAAGCCGAGATAATTAATCGATTGTCAATGATGGTGCCGATTGTGAACGCCTTGTGTATCGATATTGCGTCTAACTACTCACTCGGATTAATATAGGGATTACATTTGAACGACAAGATTAGCGTTGTTAGTCTCCATTTTATTCGATTAGTCAATTAGTTTGTGTACTTTGAAATAGAGGTTCGTAATTAAAAAAAAGAAGGTTGTTATTAAAAAGATGTCAGTTATTTAAATTCCTTATGATAAATTTTTTAGGGCTTGTTTTTTCTGGCCGTATGGTAAGGCTTTTAATAAAATGATCTACTTATCTATTAAGGCTTCCTCAGTAGTCGATGAAAAATGGGTCAGATCCGGCCAGTTCAGCTAACTAGCAGAATTATTTTGGTTCTTGGATCCGATATTATTAGGACCGAATGTAGGCAAAATCTTGTAGTTTTGGCAATAAACCGTGGTGGTTAGGGCCTTGGTTATAGTTGTAAGTTATGAAAGATGTTGTTGGTGAAAGCAATTTCCGATGTTACATTCAATAAGATTCAGAATAATTTGTACCATTGTCTTTCGGTTAAAACTTTCTCGGTATTGTCTCTCTATGATTCTATATCAGATTCATATCCACAACTAAGAAACACGAAATTGCCTATGTAAAGTTTCCCTTAGCAATACAGTTTACAGTTGGAAGTTATCAGAACTTCCTCCAACATTATCAATACTTTCAACGATGTTTTAAACTATAAAGTCGTGTTTAAATAGTTCCATGTATATTCATTAGACGCTAGTTTACTTACTGAACTATACAAGTAAATGTTCAATTACAATACAAGATAACATTGATTCAACCTTCATCTTTATTTGGTTGTTGTTTTTTTCTCCTTTGTTGTCATCAGCCTGCAAGTGCCCATAGTTGAGAAAGGCCTCTTCTCATACGACAAAGATTTGAGCATTAACCACCCCGTTGCTCAAGGCAAATTGGCGGTTTCAAATCTTAATATAAGTCCAAGTTTCCTCGCGATGTTTTTAGTGATGTTTCAATAGCTTTAGAAAGTATACTGAATTCGGAAAAAAATCACATTGATACTTTGCCATCACATTTGTTGGTTTCGTGACTCGACAAAATTAGGCATGGTTAACGTTATAACATTTAAGGGGACAGCAGTGATGTTATGCTTTTATTAAAGAAAATATGTTTCTTAGTCGGCCGCATATATTACGTTGAGTAGTTAATAATTAATGCTTCTCTACACACATATCTAAGGAAAGGAATAGCTTTATTAATCTTACATTAAATCGTGTACTGTCATTTTGTAAATATTATCACCTTTGAAACTGCAGTTAGTCAAAATCCAGTGCGTCAGAATTATGTGTGAGAGGCTCGGTCGATATTTGCTTGGCCTCACGCCAGGGGATCCCGTCCTTCTACTGAACTTAAGAAGGAAGCCAGTTTCTCGCCTATACTACGTGACAAAGTTATAATATGCCTAAATTACTTTTTACAATTTTGTGCTAAATTTGAACCTTATATCAGCTCTTTTCCTCTTATGACCTTTTAATTTTGTGAAGGCTTGTATGATGACCTTTAGACTTTTGGATTGACTATAGTTTTTTGAGGTTTTGAATGACGAATCCGTAGTAATCTTTTCAGTTGTTTATGACTGAAAACTTTGACTGAAGACTTTGACTAAAACATCTATAGAATTACAATATCCCCTGCCTATTACGAAAACGGCTGCAGTCATACGTACATACATACATACATACATGACATTATAGGATTTATCTTGGCGTATCAATCTCAAATTTCACAATTTTTATTGCAACCGTATTATCTTAATTGAATGCATTGTCACCATTTGTAATTAAAATGACCGGGGATTATAATCTTGATGTGAATGACATGAAAAACAATGCACTGGAACGCTTAGCAATGGTCAATGCTCATCACAAACAATTATTTTACTAGTTATACATATATGTATGTGCCCAATGGGCTTTCCAATGGAACAACACAGTGTGAACCACAAATTCTTTTTTTCACGGTCTGGGTATGATTTGTATGTAAAATTGAAATTTCGTAAACGCATTCACGACCTAGGAGAAAATACTAGTGTGGGACAAGACATGGTTGTTCTCGCGATTCTATAAGAATTTTGGGACATCTTTCAAAACGTTTATTGCTGCTACATTGGAATTGTCTTTTTTCACAAGTTCTAAGGTTAATAAAGGTCACCTAGCTCTATCGTTAGATCGGTCTCAATTACAAGCTTGGCGCTGGCTAATTATTCAACATGACAACGCGATCTATCACTGCACACATTTGCACTGTATGTAAACATAAAAGGGGGAATCCTAAAAGCATTTTCCATGTAAATTCATTGTGATAATTTTCTCTACCAACGCCATACGGGTCTTTTTATCATTTGGCGTTTGGAAATTCAAAAATGTTTGTACATTTCTTTCCGTGTTAGCGATTACACGCTTCTGGAGTTTTTGATGTCACCTGAATAAATATGTATGCTACTCAAATATATGCATTATGTCTCCTTTAGCGTCATTATGCTGCTTATTATCGATTTAGTCTTTAATGTGTTGACATAAAGTTTTATCTTGTTAATTCAAGTGTTCCAGAAATGCTATCAAGGTCTTCGTGTTTACCTACTTCGATGGTTGTTTCATTTTTAATTTTACGCTTGCATTTTATCCATAAAGAATACAAGGACAATCCACTATTTATTAGGTACTAAGTTTTATGTAATAAATGCCTCTATACTTTCGAATGTACAGAGAAATCTCTATTTAGTCCCGTTGGTAGATACCACACAACGAAAAGTCACGTTTATTACTCGAGACCAAGATCAAGATGGCCGTCTGTATATTTTTATTCCGTCTAAATACTATTTCGTTGTACGCCCTCAATAGCCTATTGATTCGAATTGTATAGCCACTTAGTTACTTTACTTTTTTCTTTATCAATTTTATTCCGGTCAACGACCAGAGCGTCGGCGTCGTGGCGAAATTGCGTTCTTTAGGGGAATTATACGCGAACTGTTGACGAGTTTTGACCCAATTTTTTTATGAAGTTGGTATAATGGATTGTGCTTTCTATGAATTGTGTACTCGAAATTGTTCTTATGGATGCAGCCGTTAAGTAAAAATTTGAAGTATCATATTATAACTGTCTCTAATTTATTCCTAGTTGTCGCTGAATTCGTTGTTATGATACGTTCCAACATTCCTAAGGCAAATCAGGATTATTAGTTTCAGTACTAAGTGTAGATTTATCTCTAAGTAAAATTCCAATACAACATTTTTGAACTGTTCTTTTTCTGCAATATGGACAAACTTTATAGCTTCAAACAGAACGCTCTATAGTTTTTATCGACTTTATTTTCTCAAAAATTGCAATGGAGTTTTCTTGAAATATGGTTTTTCTTCTTATATTTAGAATAAACGCTTAAGTTTGTGTGGGAGTCTCCGCTGGAAGAAGGCCAGAGTGTTACGATCGTTCCAGCAAAAATATTAAACGGATAGCATGCGAGAAATTGCATTTCCGTTAAATGTTTATCATAGCTAACGCGGCGACAGGGATTAAGTTCTTTTTATTTATTTTATATTTTAAAAGCGTATGCGAACAGGCGAGCTATTTTGTCTGCAGTTTATTTATGCCAGCATCATTTAATAACGTCTCCTAATTGGTTTGTGCTGCCTCGTTGCTTGCAAGTCCTGATTACGAGCTCCTTAGTATATTTTCATTTTTAGTTTATCAAGTAGCTTACAGAGGGAGGTTTGCACCAATTACTTTAGTTGTTGTAAAACAAGTTCTAATAATTTAACTTTCTAAAACAATTCCGCAAAGCTCCTTAAAAATCGAAAAGTTAAACAGTCCGTTGGATGATTTTATGCAAAAATATCCATTTGACTTTATGCAAATTCACAATTTTACCGTAGACGAATATTCTTCTTCACATTCTATTACAAAAACGTAGATAACTATCGATTTAGTTACCCAAGCAGTTTTCTTGGCAGCGACGTCCAGAATTAATTCTATTGAGTGAATTAAATTTAAATTCGCATTGGCCGTATAAAACTGGCCATTCATTATCCTACATGCGGACACGGTTCCGATAACAGCTTGCATTATGTAGTTGGTCGCTTTAACGTGAACATTTTCTCGTATGTGGATCATATTTTATGGATGGTTCCTCTGGTCATTAGCTTACCGGTTTATAGGTCATAGCATTGGGTCATTTGTGAGGGGACTTTAGATAAGCGTTTGCAAGGGTGATCTGCTACTTGTAATTGATTGTGTAGGGAAGTTATGTATTGTGTTGTTAGGGAGTTTCAAAAGGTTTTGATGAAGATGCTAATGGAGCGTTGTTTATACGAAACAAATATACCATGTGTGTCTTTTCTGGTATTTCCTTCTTAAGTAGTTCTATCACTAACTGATCAGAAACCATGGTATACTATAAAACATAATTTATATGGCAAAGAATAACAGAAATGTGGTAAATGATTTATAGTTACATCTTAAAGTCATTGTAACATTCACAAAGAAATTCCTATAAAATATTCAAAACAACAAACATAATGAAGTGTCGATGTCCTTAAGATAAATAAACTTGAGACATTGTTGACGTTCCAATTTTCTTGACATTTTGTTTGTAATAAATTTTCCCACTTATCAAACGCAGAGATTTCTAAATGTCAAATGTCAAGGAGACGGACACGTTAAGACGTCCCTTTTATTGTTATTTATAATCATTTCATCCGCCATCTTTAATTCTGGTGTTTTTGTTTCCTATGCTATCTTCCAGTCTGTAATTTTGTAATTTTAACGACCTTGTTGATCGAAAGTTTTGGACGTGATTGCCAGAGTCTGAAATTATGTTCTTTTTTATCACAATGAAACTATTTTCTACTTCAATAAAATTGATAAACATGAAAGGAATAACTAACAGTGATCTTATACTTCACAAACAGTGTTCAGATCACACACATAGCAAACCAGATTTACAGATTTGAGTTACATTTCCTACAGCTGTCTCTATCTACCTGTACGGGAAATAAAAGGTATCTTATTAAGTCCTGTTAAATAAATTAAACTGCAACATATCCATTTTCGTATTTCTGTGCCTTGTTCTCGTTATTATCTCCGGCCTGTAATTTATTTAAGGCCGTCTGCCATTTTACTTTTTGTGCAAACAAAATGTTTAACGTCTGTCTGCCGGCCATTTAATTTTATGCGCGCTATGATTTTATGATCTGTAGGATATGACATTTGCTTGTTTATAGACTGAAGGCTTTTGTTTTCTTTTTATTTTTTTTCTTTTGGCCTTTTTCCAACTGTAGTTACGGTTTTTAAGTAGTAAAAACAAACGTTAACAAATTCAAATTACTAGTTGAAGTTCTTTTTCTATGTGATACGATATGGTATCTTGGTCACCAAATAGAACATCGGGATTGGCCTGTGTAGAGTCTCGTGGTTGATTGCTAATGTGGTCACTAGGATTTGCAATAGGTTTCTGGTCCAGAAAAAATGTTGATAAGTTTTTAAAGCAATAATAGGCTTCGAATAAAACGCAGGCATTGCATCTGCCAATAACCATTCCACTGTCGCATCGAATTTACATCTCATCGGATTATACGAGTGCATTTGTTGCTCACCTAATTTAGCACCATAAAATATCCTGCACAGTTGAATAATCTAATAGATATTGGTTCATTAATCCAAATTGATTTTGAGTGAGAACATTTTTGGTCTATTTGGAATCAGTTTTTTTTTTCAGAAAATGTATGTATTGTGCCGTCGTCATCATCATCAGCCTATAAGTGCCCACTGCTGAGCTAAAACTTCTTCCCACTCGGAGAAGGTTTGAGCATTAATCACCACGCTTGCTCAAGGGGGATTCTCGATTTTAAACTTATAATTAGAAATTATAAGTCCAGGTTTCCTCACGATGTTTTATTTTACGCTATGTAAGCAGTATCGTGGTCGCATATATATAAGTGTTAATGTAGAAGAGCGAGAAGTGCCAACAAAACTTTGGCACTGTGTTAATAAATGAGGCAGGACCCTTCCTTAAATTACTTTTGGAGCTGTTGTTAATTGATCCCTTTCTATTTTAGCGTATCCTACACCACTTTATCTGTCGAAGTGAGATCGAAACTTTAAATTTGGAAAATTTGTGTTGACTTTTGTAATGGATTTGAGTCAGGTACTGCTTCGATGGTACCCATAATCGATTCTTATGTCGGCCCAACGGTCGAAGATATGACGGGGGTCCGAGCAAGTCTTTCATTATTAGAAGTAAATTGATGTTATTCAGAAATAATATCCTCTTATAGGAGATTTAGAATGGTCATTTACCACCAATAAGACTTGTCAAGCCCAATTCCAAAGTACTCACAACTACAACTTTTAATAATAGAACTGCCCATATAAAATTCTCATTGACCAAACTCATTTATTATTCGATATCCAAAAACTTGCCTAACCGTACCCGCAATAAAGTTTGAATGTCATAAAAATAGAAAAACAAAATCGATGGCCATTAGAACCACACGATTTCAAGTTCACAAACTTTATGATAGGAATTACATTTTTAAATTTATTCCGTTTTAAATTTTGACTTGGTGGGAATCAGTGGTTGTATAAAACTCTTTTTTTATAAATCGTCACAGATGACCGGATCGAGGTTCAGTGACAAGGTCGTATCGCAATGAAATATATTCACAAAAGGCGGGCATTGAACGGAGTCAGGTGACGGTGAGATACTGAGTATCTGTAGCAACATGAAATTGTGCTAGTGGGTACATTTTGTTCGGTTTTTTAATGATCCTTATTTAAAAGTTTATGTCTTTCTACCCATGTATTGTAACCTTTGTCTGTTAGAAGGATGTTAAGGTTCGAAGGTACCTTTACAAAATTATAATAACCGTCTTTATAATAGGCAGTCAGAACAAAACCTTTTAATCGAAGACCGACATCTGTAGAGGCTTTGTAGTAAATTGCAATTACTTGTCGCTTTTAATATAAGTGTCTGCGAAATGTTACCCGTCCTTTATTTTTTTCTTTTGTTCTTACAAATGTGAGTACTAAACAACAAATAAGTAATTGAATACATGTCTCAGCACGGAACTCCTCGTGTGTGACTCCGACAATACTTCGTCTACTTTTTTTGTCACCAAGGCTACGCGGAGGATCTTAAATTCCCAAACAATTCGAACGAACTTTGCCAAAACTTAGCACAACGTTAATTTCAAGCGCTTTACTTGTCAAAAAGTTTAGCAATTGTGCCCGTTTGGGTAAGGCCGACTTTATGAATTAATCTTAAACGTAAGACAGCGATATTTCAAATTCAAATTTGGACGCATTGAAACTTTGATTTAGGAAAAATAGGATTTAAATCTCTACTCTTTTTCTGGAACACCTTTCGTTTTCGGAACAAGATTATACTTGCAATCTTATCTTATGGCTAGAAAAAGTGTAAGAAAATCTTAGCTTGGGGGTCGGATTTAAACAAGGGTAAATTTTCAAGCTATAGTTTTTATGATTACCGTAAAGCGACTTCATTTAATTTAAATTGATAATTTACTGAAATATTAAAACATTTAAGTTAGGTACCAAATTGGTATTGTTTGTTGCGATAAGGTTAATATAGATACTATCGGCTTAGCAAGATACTCTTGACCTATCAAAACGCAATAGCCTGGCTATCATATAAGCAAACTTGTTCATAGCTTTCCTACGTATTTCCAATTCCCCTTGAGATTATATACCATGATGGAAATCTAGCCGTGACGTCATTCTTGTACCAGGTTTTCTGAATTAGGTGAGTTATATATCCCAAAGCCCCAACAAAAGAAATAAAACGAATGGCGACTTACTGTCTCGTTGTAAATTGTTTTATAAATCAAAAATACTTATCGTAAAATTTTGTTAATAAATTAATGGCCGCGTCAGGATGCGCTAAGGATCTTTGTCTTTTTTAAATTATTTCGTAGGTAGCTCCTTGCTACTTAAAGACAAAGCGACTATCTAGAATGTAAGGCTTTTACATATAAACATGTAGCTACGTGGTTTAATCATTTTGTGAGTTTACCTAGTTTAAAACGTGGAACCTGAATATCCAGTAAAGTGGCTCTAACACCTTCGAACCTTACTCTTCAGGTAATAAAAACTGTGATGTTATGTTCAGCAGTCAACCAAACTTTCTAGCACCAGGTGCTAGGCATTAGCCTAGGCTACATTAATGACTGGTCACTCCAACTACATCCGAATGTGTCGGATTAAAGTAACATAATACTGAAAATATCTGGGTGACTAAAAGCTTTTTGATGGGTACCCTTTTTACGGGAGTGATACGTGATTTTTTGAGTCCCTTGCTCTACTAAGCCTTTGACAACCGCGGCCTATCCATTTACCGGCGTCATGTCAAAGGTTAATCATATTTTGATGTGATAAATACGGTCTACCTTGGTGAGCCACGGGTTTGCGGCGAAAGTGACCGGCTAAGTGAGAATCGCTGTCATGCAAATGTCAAAAAGTCCCAAAGATATTTTTGTTACCGACGGTCCGTGGTGTAAATGGTTATTTCGGAAATGTGGGTTTGTTATGTTACATTAATGAATGAATGGGGCCTACGCATAATGCAGAAAATACAATGGCTATTGTCGAAAGCTAGGATGTAAATTATGCGCTAAAAATACTGTTTATTATTATAAACGATCAGAGTTTTTAGTTGAAAAAATAAATTGGTAATATATTTGGCCCAGTTTTTGAAGTAGGTTATAAAATATAGTGCAGTATTTTCCGAGTAAAAAATTGAAAATGTTTGCGTGATACTTAGTAGCAGGCGGTGAAGTGGCGACAGACGAGCAATATTTATCATCTAGTAGGTGCAAGTGGCGTGCATATTTAATGACGCGCCGCGCTACATACAGCGCATAACGTATTGGACACAGTTGCACAGCTCAAACTTGTAAATGGCGCTAGGGAAATATATTCACTTATAATATTTTATCGAGTAGATAGGCTGACAAGATTGAGGCAACACATTTCCTCATGGTTCCAAATCATCTTCAAATAAATCTGCAGATCATATGAATGTTTAAATCTTGCTCTTCGGCCTTTATTCATCATTACACATAAGCTTCACTTCCTACAATCTTGTTCCTATTTTGCTTACTTTTTTCATGTGATAGGTCGGCAAACGGGCTGAGGGATTACCTGACGGTAAGGTCAATCAACGCCGCCCATGGACACCCGCAACAACAGAGGAGTTACGAGTGCATTGCTGGGTAAGGATTTGGAGATTTAGGGATTAGGTGAGGGGAAAGATTGGCGGTTACCTCACTTACAAGGCGAAATACAGCGCTGTGGTTGTTTCACGCCGGTTTTCTGTGAGGCCGTCGTATTACTCCGGTCGAGACGACCCATTCGTGTCGAAGCATGGCTCTCCCACAAATGTTTTCAAACATCAGAAAATACCCATACTACCTGTCATAAAGGATATTATATAAACTTCCCGTACACGAACAACTTAAACTCAAAGCTCAGGCTACCAGTCGAAAGTGTCCAACAAAATTTTATTTCTACATCCAATATCGATATGTCGTTCAGTTCTTGACAATCACTTAAAGTAAGGCTGAACTTTCTCAGGCAAAAATTCACATAAGTGGTAAAGTGTGTTCCCTTGCAAAAATTATCCTGGAATGTCTGATGGGAATGAAGAGGGTCGGATATATATTCGGAAGGCGACCAAGATTCGATGACCTAGATAAAATGGGATTGCGGCCCAGTAATTACAATTGGTAGATTTAAGAGGTTCACGTCAATCGTTAGAGAAGCTGTATTTGTTTTGGACGTTAATCCCGAAAATCAGGAACACTGTTTTAATTAAATTGTGTGAAGTTTGCAATTCTGAAGGCTTGTTTGAAGACGTAAAATACATCATATCATTATTTTACTGTAAAAACAGCATTTCGATTTTACAATTGAATGGGGTATTGACTCTTTTAACCATCTATCATATTCATCAATCTCCAACAACAACAACCGATCTCAAACATAGCTAACATAACTCTGTCCCTATATCCTTTGGTATGCTTAAATCTTTAAAACTTCGCAACGGATTTTGATGCGATTTTGTTTTCGATAGATAGAGTGATTTAAAAGGTAAAATCAGCCTAATACCTAATTGTTGTATTATTTTTGTTGTCCAACTTACTGTGTTTACAAAAATTATTAGATAAATAATCATCATTGAACTCGTGCGAAAGTGGGTCACTAGGTACTTAAATAATATTACCAAAAGTCTATTGTAATCAAAGTTATATCTTCCAATTTTTAATATCCATATGTGTGTTCTCAAGCATAGGAATGTTCTTTTTTTAAAGTAAAGTATGAGATACATCATCATCATCTTCCTGCCCTTGTCCCGTTTTATTTGGGGTCGGCGCAATATGTTTTTTTCTTCCATTCTGTCCTGCCACTCGTCACGCTATCGCTAACTCCTCTGTCTTCCATATCACTTCTCACACAATCCATCCATATTTTCTTTGGTCTCCCTCTCCCTCTCCATCCATCCACATTTAATTATAAATTATAAAGTATGAGACACATAAGATCCAAAATTGAGCGCACACTACTTTGACATCCTGAGCTACTCAAGTTTGTAACTTGATGTTTAACGGTACAATTACTTACTTCAATAATGGCGTCGATAGCCTATTATCTAGGGTTCGCCTGGCAATATTAGGGCCAATTTAAATAACACGTTTAGACGCTCGTTAAATATCAGTGACTATGACAGGGTACAAAGGAACGAGAGATAATTAAAACTTTGATGTTGAAGATAATGTGTGGTGATTCTTAAATACTGGGTTTGCTATTGGTTTGTCGAACTATATTTTATTGTGATGGATGGCAAATAAGCAGATGGGCTACCTGATGGTAAGCAGTCGGCTCCACCCTTAGTCACCGGCAACACTAGACAAGTGACGAATGCGTTGCCGGCTTTCTGGGGGTTAGGGTTACGGAGATTTAGAGATTGGGGGAGGGAAGGGGGAAGGCCAAAGCTGTGGTTGTTTCTCGGTTCTGACTGATTTTCTGGATTTAATCCTGAAAATCATGTTTTTGGCAGGATTTGTCTCAGTAAATAGCCAAAGAATACACAGATTTTATAAACTGCTTTTGTGTCAACTTTGTGACCATATCATTCAGAATGTGGCACAAATCCAAATTCTATTATTTAACAGAAAATTTAGAAATCTTTATACATAATAATATCTAACACAAAATGGCATATCAAAAATCCAATCTCGTCTTCAAATAAAAGTCCAAATAAAAGTAGTTTCTAACCATGATACATAACAAAACCGACTTTAAATATATGTCACTGTAGTCCAAGTTTTATTGTGACCGAACCATTTTAGTTTATGAAAAGGCAAAGAAGACGTATAGAGTGATATTCCATTTTCTGGATGCATGTTTTCACTTGCATTCGCTAGTTTCATCAGAAAAGTGGTTATTGAGAGCTTGGCACTCAGTATTTGTTATTTTTGCAATAAAATATTGTTCATTTCTATCTTACATTCTTATGTTTCCTTTTGATATTTCGTTCGTTCTTGTAAATAATGGTATAAATAAAAGTATACATTTTTGATTTTTGGACTGATGTGTGATCTAGAAATTGTTGTTTCGGGTACAATTAGTATGTTTGTAAAAGCACCCACGACACAGGAGGAAATCCTAGTGTGGTACAACGTTTTTTTTAAAGAACAAAAGATGTTGAATATTTTGTACTTAGTAAAAATTGGTGTCTTGGTACTTTTTGAATGCAGTCCATAATGCTCATCGATTTGTAAGCTTAACTGGTTGAGGTTTTAATACACTAGTACCTCATCCTGCCAATTTTATATACACTCAAACTTAAATCTATATAATAAAGTCCAAAATACAATAAACTTTGGAAGTGCTTGATATGATTTGTATTTTATGTGACCAGAAGAAAGTGACGCAGCAAAGACTCAGTGTAAAATTTTTCTTTTCCTCATTTGATCGGTCATTAATACAAACACTACTATGATGTCAAATTCCACAGAATACCCCATAATTTCAAATATCATTGACTTTTCGATAAAATAGACATTAATTTGACTTATACGTAATTATGTGATTTATCTATCTATAGATCAAAGCGGCTATTAATTCGTGGCGTGCCAAACGGTCGTAGGTCATTTTACATTGGTCCTTATGCTTTTAACACACGCAATTAGTTTAACCTGACCTCGACCTTTAACCTAGATTACGGTTTAATAATAGCACCCTGAAAATTTATACCATATATGAAAGTTCGACGCGTCAGAGGAATTCTTTGATACGTATAGAACACCAATTAAATTACTAAGATGTTCGTTTGAGAAATTTCGAAAGGACATGGCCAACTTTTGTATGGGCGTTTGCATAGTTATTGAATTCAATGTACATCAATGATTTTTGGTGTTTACATTCGTGAATATTATTAAATTAAATTGCAAAAAATAAAACACACGAAGAACTCGTAATTATAACAAACAAGACGAAAATAGTTTCACTAAACCTTTAGTCAGATTACTGGCCATAAGTGCACGAAATAAGATTTTGCTTTTAAATTAATTATTTATTTATTTATTTATAAAATAAAACAAAAGAATATGTATAAAGAATAATGATTTATTAATTAAGGATAATAAATAAAATAAAACTACGTAATAATTCACTTTTATATTTTTATTATAAAGTGTATTTTATTATGTTTGTGTATGGAATGTACGTTTCTTTAATATATGTTCTGTATAACTGTGTAATAATATGGTAGTACTTTCCATTTGAAGCGGCCTGCTTAAAACAGGTGGTAATGGTGGTGGCTCTGGTGGGCTAACCACTTGAATATAAGGGGCTACTGCATTGTTGTCCGAACCCAATTCCTGCAAGTTTCGTGATAAGTCCTGCACTGTCTGTCTATTTGCCCGCATACAGCACACATGACAAACATAGTTGCTTCTTGAGGTCTGAAAATAAACCCCAGTTAGAATAAACACATGTTTTCAAGTTTGATGTTATTGTACAGTGAGAAGTATTATGTTACAGCATGCCTATTTTAAAGAAGTCTATGCAAACATGGAAAATACATAAAGATAGATATTATAATCACACATACCTACTATGAGTACTTTTTTTATAGATTAATATAGATAAATACAAGTACATATATAAAACAATGAATAAAAAACAAAATGCTTACCACACTAATAGTATTTTGCGATATTAGGCCAGCTAGCAATGGAGAGTCCATACTGACATTATGGTGTCTTATTTTTCGAACCGACAACCAAGGCAAACCATGTTATGCTCCAGTAGTCTCTCATGTTCACCAGCCTCAGTATTCAATAATAAGAAGCGTAGTTGACAAATGAATGTCCCCAGAGGCAACTAAAAAAAAGATGCACTATTTAAAATCGCATACCATTATAAAACATACCTGGGTTTGAGCTGGTTAACCAACGTGAAAGTACCTCGTACCTGGGTTTGAGCTGGTTAACCAACGTGAAAGTTTTGTTTGATGGTGTGCAGAAAGTGAGGATATAAGACGCCTCTGCAGCCTTTGTACGCCTATTCCGCAGTTGATGCACCTCATCGTAATCCACAAAACAAATCCAAAACGCAAAACAGTTACTCCAGTATTATTAGCAAGGTTAACAAAAACACGCTGTCAAAAGTGCCAAACACGTTCCGTTTCGTTTAAGTTTTTTTTTGGTGAATTGGATAAAAATAAAACATAACATTATTATAATATGAGTATATTTTAAAATGCAACTAAAACCAATAAATACAGTTTCGTATGAATAAATGTTCCTAGTTTTTTTGTTTTTTTTTTTTTTTGTTTATGTTTGTTTTAGCATTTGTCGATCATATCACACGTTTTCTACGAGTGTAGTTTAAGACACGTGGTTTGGAATTGGAACGTCTTTTTATTTATCTTTCTCTATGGACTATTATGGCGAAACTTGACAAACGAAGTTGATTTTGTTGCATTACTTTTACATTTTTTAATAATAATTGTCAGGTCTGGAGAGGCTAAAAACTACGTAATAATTCATATTTCTATTTGTATTTTACAGTGTATTAATTTTGTTCGTGTACGTGGAATGTACTTTTTTGGCCATGTCCTTTGAATTTAATTTCAACGTTTTGACATTATTAAAATTGTATTGTTTACGCTGTGTTTCCTTGTCGTGTTTTGGCAACTGTTTCTTTAAGTTGACTGTTGAGAACTGACTTATTAGTTCGCTTTTGGACGAGACTTTCTTGGCAATTTAATTTGAGGTTCTCTGTTAGATGCAGCATGAAGTGTAAATGAAAACCTGATGCATGACAACAAATCCTAGAGAATTATGAAATAACCTTTTTAAAACACAGGTGTAGTGTTTTATTACGCAAGACTAGGCATATAATAAACCAATCACTTTGTACCCGAAAAAGAAAGTATTTGTAACACCTCCTTCAACGTACCGTATTATTGGCAGTTTAATAACATCTATCAAAGCCGTGACGTGTCGAGACTAGCAAATTCAAGTAAAATTTGCCAGAAAATACAATACGATAAAGTACTTTCGATACATTTTATTCGGCACCTGTACCCTGGTATTGGGGCAATATGTAGATCAGTCGTTTTTCACGGTCGTAAAACAAGGGTTGTCGAGCGTGCAATAAGTCGCGCTGCCGCTGTCACGTCAGCCTCCAATGCAGCCCTGTATATCACTGACAGTATAAATAAAGTTCCGAACGCGTGTGTAAACTAATTCAGAGAGCTACGCTATCGATTTAGATCTCAATCTATATCCATCTGCATGGGTGTGACACTAAAAAGAAATGGCTGACATTTTTACAGAGGCTGTTTTCCTGTAGTTTGTTTTAGCGGAAATAAGCAGGTAGTTTTGTCTATCTTTTGGTGTAACTTAACAGAATACAATGATGTACTGGCTTATGTCAGCGGCTTCGCTCCTATTACTTACCAGGGTAAAAAGTAGCTTATGTTTTTCTAAACTTTAATCTGTCTATCAAATTTTTTACCGAATCCGTTCATTAATTAGACTTGAAAGAGTAACAAACATCCATCTACCCGTAATTACAAAGCTACACTTTTATAATATCAGTAGAATTTGTCTCCTAATATAGTGTAGAAATGAGCATTGACCACCAGACTTAATTCTGTCTCTGTGTCAAAATCATCCTATGCGTTTAGTAATTTTTACGTCAAAGACCACACATCATGACAATGAGAGGGAATTCTTGCTTATTTTGGACCAAAACAAGAAGCTGAAACGTGAAATGGCTCTGTTAAACATTCAACACACAGAAGCCATTGAGGCCCGGGATAGGCTCCAATTCGTTGTGGACGAATTCAAGCAGTGTAGCGAGGAGTATGAAACCACTTTAAATGACAAAACGCTACTAAAACAACAGCTACATGAGGCCAACAGTCAAATTTCTGAACTAGAAATATTAAACTTAAACATCACGGCCGGCTTGAATAATAGTTTATTCAGTGAATTGGTGTCAGCCCAAGCTTCTCAACTACAATATAGTGATGTAAATTTAGATTTGAATCCATTAACTTCAAATCAGACTACAGATAATGATGCATGTCACCCAGTGAAATTTGTTAGTTGTAGTCATAAGAAGCTTAAGAAATACATAAGAATCAGTAAATTTATAACTAAAACAAACAGATTAGTAAAGAGACAAAAGTTCTTCATAAAAAATGTAAAATTAAATAGAGAACGTTTCCAGCTTCTGAAACAACTTAGTTTATACTCATCAAAATTAAATCAAAGTGCTAGGAAATATGAAACTGATACCCAGAGCCTGCAGTCAGAACTAGAACAATTAACATCAAAGTTGGAAATAATGTCTAATAAATATAGTGCTTCAGAAAGGCAGATGAGGGAATACATGTTGGCAATGAATGAGTTGGTAAGCTCGCAGGAGAAACAGTGTGAGAAGTGCACTCCTGATGCTATACTGCCTGCTCTTTCTGTGTCAACATGTGAGACCACCTTACCTCATGGTAGAGGTTTACTGTTTAATAATTGTAATCCTAGTAATCATAATATTGTCATTTTCAGTGATGAGATTGGAAAGAACTTAGGTTCAATGTTGACAAATGAATTACCTGGACAGTCTACATTTAATCACTGTATGCCTGGCTGTAGTTTTGGTAATATTTTGGATAAAATTAATAAATATAGATTTAATCCAGATTCTACCCTCATTATAATGTGTGGTAACAGAGGTAGTCTTAATAAAAAAAGTTTAATCAATTTCCATAATTCACTTGCCAAACTGAATTTAAAGCAGATAATTATATTTGCATTGCCTTATATAAAATCATTGCCACAGGAAGAAAACAATAGTAGATATAAAATTAATACTACATTGTATAACTTAAGTATTAATACTAATATTCACTTCATAGACACCAACAATTATGTTGGTCTTAATATATATAGGACAAAAGATAGGTACTATCTTTCAAAATATTATTTAAGACAAATAGCAATGTCGCTATCATATTTTTTTAATATATCAGCCAATAACTTGGCTAAACAGGTTACTCCTATTGAGCAACCAAAAAATATTGACATTCATAATGAGTCACCTAATACTGACATTCATATTAATTTAAATTATTAAATAAGACAATAGAGACAAACTCTTGCAAATTAAACAGTAATAAGGTTATTAATCTGGTTCACCAAAACATTCAAGGCTTTATGAGTAAAGAATTGGAAATGGAGTTATTTTTAAATTGTAATAATGTGGATATTTTGTGTATTACTGAACATTGGCTAAAACCCCATCAGCTCATGTTCAATTTTGGTAAGCACCAGATTGGTAGCTCGTTCAGCAGAGAAAACGCTATACATGGTGGGTCACTTATACTGATAAGTAACCAGCTCAAATTCAAAGATCGTAAAGATATAGTTAGTTACTCTGTTGAGCGTACTGTTGAAATAGCCTGTGTGGAATTGGAGCGGTTTATTGTATTAAGCGTGTATAGACCACCTTCTGGTTTGTATGACTGTTTTGAAACAGTAATGGATGAAGTTCTAAGTAAACTTACAAATTCAAAAAAATCCATCATTACATGTGGTGATTTTAATATAAATTTATTAGAAAAATGTAGTTTAAGCACAAAAATTGTAAGTTTATTTTCTTCATACAACCTTGCGAATTTGTTTCTGGAGCCAACTAGGATAACACCCACTAGTGCCACTTGCCTGGACAATATTTATACTGACATTGTGCCAGTTAACAAAGAAATAATTTCAGTACTTGATTCCGATCACTGTGGTCAGTTAATTTCTTTAACAAAAGAAATAGATATAGTATCAAAACAATTTATCACAGTTAATCCGAAGACTAAAAGACGCATTGAATTTTTCAAAGCTAAACTCAGCAACAAATTGCCTTTGTTGTTGAATTATAAGAATTCTAGTACTTTATATGATAAGTTTTTTAAAATGTACCTAACAGAGTTTAAGTCTACTTTTTCAGATAAAACTATACCAGCTAATAGCAATGCGTCTTTCGGTGATTGGGCAACCACTGGTATCTATAAGAGTAGAAAGCGCCTCTATGAGCTTTATAATGAGCGGACATATATTAACACTGTTGAATTCAGTGAATATGTAAAAAACTATTCTAAATTATTCAAAAAGGTTTGCTCTATTGCTAAATCATTATTCTTAAGCTCTAAGATAAAGAACAGTACCAATGTTATCAAAGACACTTGGAATATTATCAACAGTGAGGCAGGAAGGTCTAAAAAGAGAATAAATCAACATAGTCTTGTAATTGATAATAAGTTAATAAAAGCGGATGTAGAAATTGCAACTGCTTTTGAAAATTTCTTTTCCGACATTCCTGTATCCACTACTAAGTCACTGAATTCATCTCCCACTGTTGCAGAGTCTTTACTCAAAAAACATGTTGTAGCTTGCGATTCAGGGTTTTCCTTCGAGCACATAGATAACAAGGAAATTGTTAAAATCTTTAATACTTTGAATAACAAAAAGACTGCAGATCTATGGGGCAATTCTGTGTATATTACAAGCTCTGTAATAACTATTGTAGCACCTGTATTAGCTCAAATCTTTAATAACTGTATTGACTGTGGTGTGTTTCCTGATCTTATGAAATGTAGTAAAATAATTCCATTATTTAAATCAGGTAGTACTTCTGACCCCACTAACTTTAGACCTATTTCAGTGCTA
Source organism: Spodoptera exigua (assembly GCA_902829305.4). Lineage (NCBI taxonomy): Eukaryota > Metazoa > Arthropoda > Insecta > Lepidoptera > Noctuidae > Spodoptera > Spodoptera exigua. The sequence continues at coordinate 5,259,460 of LR824616.2, read as the reverse complement.
CCTACGTTCAGTAAAATTTTTGAAAAAAATTATTTTAGATCAAATGCAAAGATTTTTTAATAGAAATAAATTATTACATGCGAAACAGTTCGGATTTACAAGGGGTCGTTCAACAACTGATGCCGGTGTTGAACTTCTTAATCACATTTACGACGCGTGGGAGGACTCAAGCGACGCTTTGGGAATATTTTGTGATTTATCCAAGGCGTTCGATTGTGTGCTTCATGATACACTGATCAGGAAGCTATCCCATTACGGAATAAGAGGTGCATCTCTGGACCTTCTTACCTCATACCTGAGTAATAGGGTTCAGAGAGTTGAAGTAAACGGAGTGGTTTCTGCCGGGTCTGTTGTGAAGATGGGTGTTCCGCAGGGTTCTATTCTCGGCCCGTTTTTATTTCTTATCTATATTAATGACTTGCCTTACCTTGTAAGGGATAAACACGAGATAGTGCTGTTTGCTGATGATACCTCACTATTATTCAAACTCAGACGACGACAATTAGTTATTGACAATGTAAACAGTGCTCTCTCAGAAATAGTTCACTGGTTTGGTGTTAATAACTTATTACTAAACGAAACTAAAACTAAATGTATTAAATTCACAACACCAAATGTTAAACAGGTAAAAACCAGTGTGCTTGTCAAGGGCGAGGAGTTGAGTCCTGTAGATACAACTGTCTTTTTAGGTATAACCCTGGACGCTAAGCTCCAGTGGGGCCCTCATATAGATGGCTTGTCGAAGAAGCTCAGTTCTGCAGCATATGCCGTTAAAAAAATTAGAAATTTAACAGATGTAGATACAGCGCGGTTAGTTTATTTTAGTTATTTCCACAGCATCATGTCATACGGTATTTTGTTGTGGGGGAATGCTGCTGACATTCAGTCTATTTTTGTTCTGCAGAAAAGGGCTATTCGATCAATCTATAATCTTAGTCCGAGGCATTCGCTCAGAGAATTATTTAAGGAAACTAAGATAATGACGGTTGCCTCACAATATATTTATGAAAATGTAATTCACGCTCATAAAAACAAAAGCTTATTTAAGAAGCATAGTGATATACATAATATTAACACGAGGGGGAAAAACAAATATGTTGTCCCCGCCTCCAGGCTTCAGAAAATAACTAGTTCGTTTAGATGTCAATGTATACGCTTTTACAATAAAATTCCTAGCGATATTCAAAATTTGAGCCTCAATAAATTTAAAAGTGTAATAAAGGCTAAACTTTGCTGTAAAGCATTTTATAAAATAAAAGACTACTTAGAGGATAGTCAGGCATGGGAATGAGCCGCTGTAATGTCTGCACAGGTCATGTTGACATGTTTGTAACAACACACACACATTTTATATGCAATTTGACATTACGTTTATTTTTTATTTTTTATACAATGACATAATCACCTATTGTGACATTTTATTTTTTATTTGACATTTTTTTTTTTTATTTATTTATTGACATTTTTATTATTTTATATTATTGTTAGTGTAAGGACCGTGTGAGACTTGCCGTGCTTTTTGATTACCAGTTATCTGCGTTCTGACAGTTTGAGTACTTGCGCGACCCACCCAAATGTTCTTTAGATCGGTATTGTTCTTCGGACAACTCAGCAGCACTAGCTATACTGGTTGCAAACTGACACTTGCGTGCCTGTCTTCAGAACGGGTCCACTTAAACTGGCGTGGTTCTTTCCTCAAAAGACCACTACAGAATGAACTTGCACGATTCTCTCACATTATGTTATTTTTACATTGTCTGGACTTGAAAAGAGACTGACCTCTGAGTTTGTTTCGGCATTTCTTCTCAGAGTAGTCAGATAGGAAATGCCGGCTTCATCTAGTTTTTCACATATAAATTGACGTGTAAAAGTGCCGTTTTATGGCCTATTTGCAAAAATAAATTCATTGTTTCATTGTTTCATCCGTACATCTAAACAAACTTTTTATAATAACTATCGTGAGACATACTAAATTAACTAAAAATCGCGGGTTACTCACGTGTATGTATTGAGTAGGCTGCGCGACGTCGCCGCGTCCGCGCACGCTGCTCATGAGGAAGAACCCCTCTGTGGTTCGAAACTAGTAGAGCTTTTCTCAATACATACACGTGAGTAACCCGCGATTTTTAGTTAATTTACGAAACAAACTTGCTTACCCAAGGTGGTTGGATTATTTCAAATTTATTATTTGAGAATATAAGTTCGTGATTGATACGTTATTTTTCCAATAAAATCATTATGACAATGCAGTTCCGTATATTCCAAACATTTCTAACGAATTCTCATAAAGCAACAAATATTACACAAAATGAATTTGACATATTCCCTTATTTTAATTAACCGCCCCTAATGACGCCTCCTTGTCTACCAACTCCAGATTTCATTGCCACATTATTTTGTAAAATTGTCACGTATTTTGGCTGCCCTTATTTGTATGGTAATGAATCCTTACTTATTCAGATTTCGGTGAGATATTATGTCGTTAAAATATATCGTGTTTGTTCTTGAAACATATTTCATCGTTGTTTGTTTTTGCCCATCATTTTTAATGGTGATCGCTTTATTTAGAATGGCAACATTGGATGAGTTATTCCAAAATTAAAATAGAAGGCGTTGTAAAAAATGAAAAGATTACCCTTAAATCGGTTTTCAAAGATACTACTTAACTTGTTCTTTTGTTTCAAGTAATTTCGTTCGTTATACACGTATTTTTGACTTAACCAAAATAATGCTATTTATTTACGTATTTCAAGTACGTACCTAAAGTCTGTATTTGCAAATTACATACGCAATGAAATAAAATTATAGGTATGACGTCTGCCATTATCAAATACAGTGTCAATTTGTAAATATAAAGGCATGCAAATTGTACGAAAACGTAGACGTGTGGAATTCATGTTAAATTACAGTTCACTACACTATAATTTTGAACGAAATGTTAGCTATTTATTTTGTTATAGCTTTTCATTTATTTTCAAAGGCTTACATTCTGTCAATGGAAGTGTTATCGACTTAATATTTACATATGGTTAAGAGTTTGACATAACGGAACGGTCCTTCACCTGTCAACGTGACAGGTGTCAAATGGAATGACTTGTCCGCCATATTTATGGGTGTTAGTCGTTTCAATTCGAGTATTCTTGTTCAAATTTGTGTAAGCGCTTCTGGGTACCAATTAACGTCGGTACTCTAATATTTTTCGTGTAAATTCACAGTATTTAGTACATCCTTTATTCGTGCTTGGTGCCTATTAAAGTAACAAATGTACGCCAAGTTTTATTTTGATGCCGTTATACCTCACTGGTCCTATTTCTTCATGTTTTATGTGCACATTTAACAGAACGAAATATTTACGCGTATTTTATTAAATTGTAACGTTAAATTAATGGTATCTTAATGTCCATTTTAAATAAATACGATAAAGGTTTCGTTTTGGGGTTAAAATTTTAATGTTCCTTGATAAGTACGTGGGTTGTAATTGAACAATAATTTCCAAAGTTTATTTTGTTTTGTTTTTCTACTGGTTAGACCTTTTGCTAATTGTTCGAGAAAAGAGTAGGCAGGTACTATACACCCACATTCTGCCATACTGTACTAGTTATTTTTAAAGATAACCGAAATATCTAGAATCGTTGATATTTGCTGAGAATTCCAGCTATAAATATAAATATAATGATTTATTTTTAAGTAGTCAGACGTTGTGTTGTTTTCTGTGAGATTGCCGGAGGGCTAGTTCTTTCCCCATTCCCAGTCCCTATATCTCGAAGCTATGAAATCTTCAATTTCCAATTATACAATTGCCGCACTTGAAAATCCAGTGTCGCAAGTGACTATTCGGCGACACTACGTGCCTGTTTGTCAGCCAGTAAGAGTCTGACACTCCCTCTGATCTCACTCAGGACAGGAGAAGCAAATCAATGATATTCCGCCCTAAAAAGTTTATAAATCAACCAATGATAAGAGAGAAATTAATCTTTACTCGCTTCGTCTGAAGTTCGAGAGTCCGTATTTTACTATGGGTATACATATGAAAATACTATACTAACTTAGAACTTGTAAGAGAGATCCATATAAAGGTTTACAGTAACAGTTTCCAGTAAATTTCCACCGGCAAAGTGAACAAACTTGACTTCTAATGAAGTGGACACGTATTGGTGACAGAGGTGCTAAAATATAAGCCCTATTTGATGTAACGGGAGCTTGAGACAGGCGACAAATGCAATTAGTATATTGATAATATAGAGGTCAATGCACCCGCTATGTTATAGTTTAAATTAGGCAACATGACGCGTTTTAATGCCTGAAATAATGTAGAAAGGGAATCAAATACATAATTATATCATACGTACCTTATCTCTAAAAGGCCGATAACGCAGAAATTATGCTTCTCGTGTTGTGGGTATCCATAGGCGGCTGATTGCTTTCCAACAGGTAAAAGGTCTGTTTGTTTGCCGTTTAAAAATTGCACTCATTTACCACCAGTTATGGGAAAGTCTCTCGAAATAGGAATGAGTCTATTGAACATTTTTAGTATATTAGGTAATTCATCACTTCCATTGACATTACAAATAAAACCTTACAAAAATTTATAATGAATAAGCAGAATAAAATACATCATCATCATCCCCATAATTATCATAATCATCACCATCTTCTTCAACACCATATAAGTGCCCACTGCTGAAGAAAGGCCTCTTCTCACACGGAGAAAGTTTGGGCATTGATCACCACACTTGCTCAAGGCGGATTGATTTGAAACTTATGATGCAAGTTAGAAGTCCAGGTTTCCTCACGATGTATTACTTCACCGCATGCCTGTGGTGTCTCAATAATCATTGAAAGTACCTAAATGTAACTTGGAAAAAGTCACATTGGTATGTGCTAGGTTTCAGACCCGCACCCTCATGCATGAGAAGCGGGTGCCTTAATCTCCGGGCCACCACAACCTTCGAATACAATAACCACAGAAATATATAGGAGACATCCGATATTCCCGAACCGATTCCCGCATTTCTTTGTTCCTTAAATACACAAGTAACTGTTAATCCGAGCCAACGAACATCAGGTCACTCTTAGAGGTCATTCCGTATTGACCCACATAAATAACGTCACTATCAAATATCACCACATAATACTCCAAAAAGATATTGAAACGATATTATTTCAAGTGGAAAAAGGGTTTGAGATCTTTTTTTATTGAGATGACGACGAAAATAGAATGTCACCTATGTTTGGGTTGAAGTAAATAGGTTAGGATATATTGGGATATTGATTATGGATTCATAGAATAGCTAAATGCGTATAGTATTCAAAGAAACGATGTTCGAATACAACCTATTCGGTGACGTCACTGAATTTTTTTGAGGGGGGTAAAATCACCTAACTATTTCTCCCGTCCTGAGTTTCACAATATAGGCAAGTGTCACACTCTTACTGACTAAAACTATCCCGGTCCTTCTGGCCTGTCCATCCAGGCCTGTCCGGAGTACATAATAGTACATAATAATGCTTGCCCACAAAACTCTGTTTGAATTGAAATTTTAATATTTTTTGACATAACTAAACGTATACGAGTATTAACTATTTCCATTTTAGAATGACCTCTGTTACGCTAAACGCGCCCTTATGATTTGAAATGTATTATTGAAACCGCATAAAAATCCTTCGACAGATTGTAGAAAATGTGTATATTTTCTTTTCAGTAACACGTTATGAGCTTATAGTTAGAAAGAAGGTTTACCAATTCATTCTAAGATTTGGCCCTTAACTTTGTTTTTACGATGTTCAGTCCGGAACCTCGCATCATGCAGTTGCACACGAGATTTGTAGATCAAAGACTCAACAAGGAAATGTAGACTTCAAAGCCACATACAAGTCATAATAGATGAATTCATACATGTTTATAGTTTATATTCAAGAACAATAACTTAGAATTCATAGTAAAACGCAAATTGTATTATTTGCTGTGTAAACATTCAATTTGCACAGACTGCACAAAGGAAAATATTACGCCGAAAGGCGGGGTTGGAGTTGTATTTGTATAGAACTTCTAGCAAACACACAGTCTATGGACTGTGCGAGAAAGGAAAATGTTGCCACCGGGATATGTACCGTGTTAATATAGTTACTAGTCTGCTTTTTGCATCACGATATACGGAAATGCAGAAGAATTACTTTGCTAAGACTTTTAATATTGGAAGTTATTGATTTGAGAGACGTTGTTCAATATTATGCAAACACGTGTAAAAGCTAAAACATCCCTTAACATCAAGGCCAAAAAGTTGCTTTTAGCTTTAGAACCAATTGTTGGTATAGTTCCAAATGATTGACAATACCTATAAGATTGAAGACAAGGAATCAAGTTCTATGCTTTAACCTACACCAACATGTCTAAAGCGGTACCTGTCATCACTCTGCACCTGGCCTTTTGTTACCTCTGCATTGTGTGTACTCTGTGTTCTGCCTCCCGGTTACATAGTTGAAAGGTCGCTTACCACTGAATGCTCGCCAAGCACGGAACTTTAGCAAATTAAATCGAAACTCCTAAAAGTACGAGCCGTATTTTAGTTCACTCTCCAGTTTATTTTCTTGCGTTAAAAGCAAGCTGCAGTATAAGATTTTAATTAATTGTTTAATTATTCAAATTTCGCGATGGACGGTCTCTGTTTAAGAGTTGATGAAGGGCATTTGAATTTATGAGACCAAATATACCTAGTCCTTTTTAATTTATTTGCGTTAATTAAAGAGTGTACCTAATTAATTTTAATGAACGAAAGTTTCGTATTGATTTGCGTATGTAGACTAAGAACACTTTATTATTAAGATGGTGAAAAGTTTGTACGATGTTTTCTCGTTAACTAGTTTTTGTTTCTTCAAGATCAATGTCTCTGTCTCGACTTAGAATAACTTTATTAAGTGGCTATAGAAAACCAACGGCGTGGAAAATGACAGGCTTTGAACACTACATAGTTATCCGCACTCGAGTTCGTTAATGAACTAACTAAACGCTCAATTATATTTGCTGAAACTAAACGAAAGAATTCGATAGAAATTTGTCTTCACTTCAGTTCTGAAATTGTTAAAAAATTGTCCAAATAAATTGAATTTTTCCATTACGTAATTTTTTGTGGTTCGGGGTGAAATTACTAGTTTTTAAATTTATTTATTTTTACGAGTTATTGCGTAACTCAGCGGTGAAATGAATTGATATTTCATTTAAAATAAGTCACACGAATGTATTTAAAATTCGATAGTCTAATCACGAAGCTAATTAAAATTGGACATAATTATATAACCGTAAGTAAGTTTGGGTATAGAGAAAGCAAAAGCAAACTATTGATCTTAACCTAAATTCGGGTAAACACTGATTACACTAACCTACTTGGAATAAGGCCAAAAAGATGCACAAAGAAATATGAGCAATAAAAAACCGTGCTTCAGATTTTTTTAAATTCTCTTCCCGACTAAAGTAATATTATTTTAATGATAAATTTAAAAAAATATGCAATAATAAGCTTGCAATGACTTTTACTTACATAAAATGTTTTTGTTATGTCATATAAAATGATAGGACTTTATTCGATTGAGGCGCCACCTAGGAAGCTTAGAATAGTTCCGAGAAACTAAATTCTAACACCAAAAATGCTGGATAAAAATAAAATATACCGTGTCCTATTAAATTGTATGCTAAAAGGGGTACCTTTTAATAAAGTCGTGTAATATCCGTCACGTCTTAGATAAGCTGGTTGAATAAAACGTAGGAACCTGTGATCGTCTTGCGGATTACACTGATTCCCGTACCGAGGTATTACTTTACGTAAGAATATGCCTTATCTTGTCGCAACTGAGCTTGATTAGAGATAAAATTTTAGTCTACAAAATGATTTATCACTATAGCTATATTTTGTTTTGATTATGCTATGAGGTTAATGACTTCAATTGAGAATATATGTTACATTTTATCATCGTAATAGGTCTTATTAGGAGCCGTTTATTTGACGTTAGTTTATTTCAGCAAGGGCTGATTTTTCAATACTCTGTGAAATGTTATCTGAGGAATAAAATTGTTGCTGTCACTGTCTTATGTAAACATTCTGACGCGACAGCGTCATAACTATTCCTCAGGTTACTTTTATCTAATCATTGAAAAATCACATAGATTTTCAACGTAAAATTATGACTGGATATTCTTTCATGTCTGAATATCAGAACAAGAGAAATTTATTGACTGATAATATTAAAACCTCTATGATGTGTAAGGCGATATTTTTAATTTCTAAGAACATTTTGTTATGTAAATTTATTAGAAAAGGAGTTGTTCTATACGATGTTTACCAATAATGTGGATTGGAATTCGAAATCCATTATAATTAGCAGCCTCAAGTACTTTGCTTGTATCATGCTCATACATTTTACATCATCCAACGTAAGCTTCGTTTAAGAAAAACCTTTATTGTAGCAGTTTCCTCGCTTTTATGACCACCTCCTTTTGTTTTAGAACTGAATTTAAAATAACCTGTTCCTTATGGGATGAAATGGAAGTGGATGAGTATCTATTGAGCTGAATTTCTGCCCCGAATAGAACGGCATCGCTTTGATTAGAATAATAAATTACATCTTACTACGGCCTAACGTAATTTCTGCAACTCGAAAAATACTATTATGTAAGCTGTCTTTTGATTTTTATCTTTACGAAAAAAACCGTTGTCGATGTTCCTCGCTTACTCACGAATCTCATCGCTTCTGCTAGCTTCTTGATCAGACCACATTTTCCAAACGACGACAAAGTTTTGCGTTTGCCTTATTCCCAATTCAGCTGAATTTCGAACTGGTAACTAAATTCAATACATTGCACTTAGTAGCTTGAGCCGTACCGTGCGGTTTTACGGAAGGAAAGTCGGTTGATTAACAAACTAGCTCCTTAATCCATGATTTATCAAGTTTCTTAGTTCAGGGAAAGCTGAGAGTACCCCAAGACTTCAACGAACTTGAAACTTTAATAACAGTTTAATGAACGCCAGCCTCTTGACGTGTTCAACTACAAACGATATACTCTCATATATTATACCTCTGAAGAGAATACCGAAATTCGTAAACTCAACAAAACGTATTCGAAAGATATCCGGAAAATACTTAAACAACATTCCAAGAGCAATAAACTGAATCTATATGTACCCGTACTATCTTAACATTCCTTTTATGGACACTAAATTATTTTAAGAGTCGTCACTTTATAACTAATTCATATTAATGTTACATCCTCTCGTCATTTTATCTACAAATAAATCTTTGGATACTTGTTCTTCAAGTTCTTGATGTTAAATAGTTTTCCAGCAGAGAGCGATATTAACGGCAAAGTTAACAATGGTGGCCGTTAATTAAATATGATTAAGGAAACCGATGCAAGTCGGTGGAAAGTGTAGTTACAATGGAGCACGGCTGCCACGCCGTCTGTCGAGACTTGGCGGGCGTCCGAGGGGTGGGGTGCCGTCGAGACGGAAGGGGGTGGACCTCCCCCCTCTGTAAAAGCCTCGCCTTCGACAATAGCGCACGTTTTCACTACATTGCGTTTGCTTCCATCTTATTTCCAATGAATTTCAGTTGCTGTTGAAATCAGTACTTGTATCGGCGCGAGTCACTGCGACCGTGTCGTCGCCAGCCGATGCGGCCAGCTTTTGTACTGTATCGGAACTCACTTTTATGCATTCACAATAGCCTTTTAGGTTATTGTGTTTTTGCTGATAATGTTTAATGATGGACTGAAATGTTCTAACGGTGTTCTGTCTATTGATACCGTCTGTTTTATAACTGTAATGTGGTTATTGACAGTTTTAGTGGGTACCTATAATTTAAGCGTGACATAAAATAATAGAAATTGGATTTGGAACTGTCACTGTGGTTTAATTCCTTAAATAAACATCAAGCAGGTTTATCAAAGGTTTGACCTTTGACATGTCTTACCTGGTGTTGGTACCTCGAATTCGTTAATAATTCTGGACTATTATCTATCATAAATATAAGTAAAGCTAGACAAGGCAGCCACTATTTGTCAAAACCAAATCAAATATTGGTTGTTTCAAAATGCTATGTACGTATATTTACTTACATAACCTGACCGTCCTTTTAACAACACAAAACCAAAACGTGATTTTCCAATAAGTTTGATTCAAATGTATCGTTTTTACATATCGGCTCGACCAGAGTGGATGCCACGGCCTGACAGAAAACCGGCGTGAAACAACCACAGCGTTGTGTTTCGCCGTGTGAGTGAGGTTACCGGAAGCCCAATACTTCCCCTCCCCCAATCCTTTAATCCCTAAATCTCCAGATCCCTAATCCCTAAAAGGTCGGCAGCGCACTCATAACTCCTCCGCTGCGGGTGTCCATGGGCGGCGCTGATTGCTTACCATCAGGTAATCCGTCTGGTCATTTGCCGACCTATTACCTACATAAACAAAAAACTTACGTTGTGTTTCCCCGTGTGAGTGAGGTTACCGGAGGCCCAATGCTTCTTTCTTCTCATCATCAATCCTCAAATCCCCTATCCTTAAATCCCTAATCACCTAAAAGAGGCCGGCAACGCACCTGTAGTAACTCCTTTGGTATTATTACGAGTATCTATGGATGGCGCTGATTATTTACCACCTGGTAATAAATAATGCGGACGGAAATACATAAAGGTCAATCTAAAATTTTATTTATTTTCAAAACATAAATTAATCAATTAGATATCGGCTCTAACCCTTTTAAAAAGTGCCTGTTCAAGCCTAAACAAGATAAAACATGGAAAAGATAGGAACAACAGAATCAGCGGTTCTCGACGTTTCCATCCTATTTTAAAAATTCATAATGGATGAGGGAACTTGAAAGCTTATTAAGTCGATATTGGATCTGCAGCCAACGGCTCTTTGTGTTGTTATATGTTGCGGTTATTGAAAATGCTAGTCGAAGCCCTTCTACAGGCCTATGGTGATGACGTAATTAAGTGGTAAAATATTATAGGCTACATCCATTAGGGGGTTGTTTATTGAGATCAGGGATATTGGTTTTAAGTATTAAGGAGCTGGCTCACCATCCTCTAATAAGAACTCAAAAAATTAAGTATGGGAGAACCGTGCTTCGGCTTAAAGTGGCTTGACTGTCGCTTCACCATCTTGGGATCATAGAATATAGGCCGAAATTAATGCTTGTTTTGGATTTCGCCGAGTTAGAGAGGTTACTGCATCCCCATATTCTTATTTTGCCTCTATTTCCAATCCTTAATTTCACTATCCTCTAATCCCTCTTGCCATCCACAAAAATGTCCTGCAACGTACACGTAACTCTTTTAGTGTTACGGTTGTCCTTTATATAATACTAAAGACCCGCCCCGCCTTTACACGTATGCAATGCGGGTACTAAATTTCTCACCTATTTAATAGATAATAAACGTTCCTCTTCAATCACTCTATTTACCAATAAACACCACTTCAAAATCGGTTGCATACTTTGAAATATTTAAGCATACAAAGGACAGAGAAAGCGACTTTGTAAACTATGTATAATAAATGCAACTGTCTTCATAAAGCGCATAATATTATTATAAAGGTTCACAACTCTGTGAATTCTGTTTAAATTATTATGCACTACTTAATACACATATTCGAATGTTCCAATTCTCTTAATAAAGGAAAATTCTCAGGGCATTCGATATGAAATAACTACTTCTATAAGTACTACACAACAATCCAGTCAAATCTCGTTAAAAACTACTAGTTCAATTGACCAACACAAAGTTAAACATTCAAATAAACTTTAGTTCGTAGTGTCAGTGGAAAATCTCGGAGGAAACCGATGCTGAGTACCTATACGTCACTACATCGACTGCAGCAAATGTTCCCGGGAGAGTAAATAACTCCAGCGTATTTTATTGCGAAACTTTCATTGTACGGTTTCTTTTAAAAATAATGAAAGAAAAACCCAAAGAAAAATGAACGTTACGTTTAAACGAAAAGATTCTATTTTTCTAATAATGTAACGTTATTTCTGTAAGAGATTAATTGAGGTAGCAAGGCATAAGGTGCTTGTATTGCCCTGGGTATTATTTAGTAGACCAATATCGGACAAAGAATATTGTTTGCAGCTCCTAATTCACGTTGCTATTTATTAAGAACCATTCTGCAAATTAATAGAAGCGACAATGTTAAGTAACATACAGAAAGTTGTGTGTTGTAGATGTGAATACATATTATATTCTCCTCAATCCCAATATCTCTTAATACTTAATCCCAAAAAGGTCGACAACGCATGAGTAACTTCTTCGTTGTTGGGCTTATGGGTGGCGCTGATTGCTTACCATCAGGTAATCCGTCTTGTTTGCCGACCTATCAAATAAAAAAATACATTATCATGTACTTTTAATCTGGATTTTCGTGAGATATATTGAATTTATGCGACGTGGCGACCAACGTCAAGCAATGCTGCTCATGCATATGAGCTTCAAGCTTGACTTGAACAGCTGGGGTTGCGGGGTAAGCGCAATGACTAACTGACTAACAAAAAAAACCTGGCTTGTAACTTGTTCATAATGATTTACAAAATAATTTATCTTGAAAGGGTTGAAAGAATGCAATTGAAGAATGTAAAGGGTGGTAAAGATAAAAACGTGTTATCTTAATATATATTTTATTTTAGCTGCAAGTAAATAAAAGCGAATTTCAAAGCAAAACTGCGATGTTTGTGTATCTAAATCTAAAAATATGAAATTGCAAATATCGAACGTGATATGAATACAAAAATGGTAAACGTACTGTTTGTCTAATAACATTGTGTCCGTTGCTATAGCAACCGTTGTGACAGTTTTTTTTTAGTTTTCCTTTTTTATTGGTATAGGAGGCATTTATGAACGGTCGTGACAACAGTTCGGAGAACCAATAACTTTGCAGCTTTGTGGGCAGAGAAAGAAAGCTTAGAGCTTGCAATGGGCGAATGATAGCTATATTGAATTTATTTGTGGCTTGAGTTGCTAGATTCATTTTGAAATTCCTTGTACTACAAGTTTGTGTTTAACTGTACTCTGTTAGCAGACTAGTTTTGATTAACCGTTAAAGAGAGATTTAATTGTAGAAAAATACCTTCAAACTTAGCAGCCAGAACCACAATTAAATTGAGAAATAAATATTATTTAACGAAGTGATTGAAGACTACCGTAACGGATTCAATGAGCAAAATGGCAAACGCTTCATCATGATCATTACATAGTATTAAAAAAGTCGAATTCCCTTTGTACGCTTAAATCTTAAAAAAATAACCACAACAGTTTTTGATGCAGTTTTTTTTAATTAAATAGAGTTATTGAAAAGGAACGTATAAGGAGAAATTTAACACGTGTCAAAATGGGACGGGTCGCTAGCTTAATGATAAAATATTAACAAAACCTTCATTATATACTGCATTTTATTAAGCTCACACTAACACTAAAGTCAAAATGTCGACCGAATACCAAATGTACATAAATTGTCCTTTTTTAAACTCGTCATAAAGTACTTAAAAATAATAGTGAAATAAAATAATTCAAAGTTTTAATGTGAACTAGCTAAGTTAATTAAAAACTATGATACTGAACAATTCTTACAGAGCTTGCTTTCGTACGTGACAATACTATTAAAACTAGATTTTTATAGTCACAACTCTAAACTAAAGTTTGCCGAGAATCCAGTTATAGTTTAGTTATGTACTGTTAAAGAATTATTATTCGAACAAGTTGACCCGTTAAAATATACATAATTATAACTTACCAAGTCCTTTGTGTATTTAACTGTGGATTCTAACTTTTTGAATATAAACTTTTTTAATTTCGTTCTACAAATGGAATTTTATTACCTTTAATTTTTTTGTAAAGTAATAACTAAGTACGAGTAGGTACTTATTTTAATTCAGTAAATAAAAGAGTTAAATTATTATTAAAAAATACAGCAAATTTTGCGTTACATTACATGCCACAATCTTCATTTTATTTTATAATTGATACAAGCTAATAACACGACTGACAACCGTTCACTGCGGCAGACTACGAGCGAGTAAATAATTGAGAACATATATCGTTTGCGTTGTAAAGTTTTCGTACTACCCGCTTTTGTCTAACGTTAATAACTAACAGCGGTGGTTCGGTTTGCCTTTATTTTACGCCCTCTAGTAGGGCTCGGATATTTTATGTTACGGCAGGGGAGTTTCAGGGATCCATTTTTGGTGAAGGTAGCCCGTTGCCATGGCAACCGGACCCACGCTACCTGTACAGGGATTCGTTAAACAAGATTATGTACCAACCTATACGTTTGGGTTTATTTTTTGACTTTGAAGCGAAGCTTGTTGGTGATTTTTTCGTTTTATGAAAACTGTTAAAGCCTTTTTCCTGTTTACGGGAATTTTTCGATATATTTTCGTGTTTTGTTGTGTTCCGTTGATTAAAGCTTTATTGATCTCAAATTTAATAGCGTTTGTTTTGATTTTGAAAGGAAAACTTTTGTGTATTGACGATATTTTTGCTGTTGAATAATTCTTTTTATAAATTCATTATGAGACAGAGACTAAAATACTGGTTTAATAAATACGTTTTATGCCATTTGTGATTTTTTTTAGTTAATAGTAATATCGCATGGAATAACGTACCTTTGTTTATTATCGAGAAACTATAAAAATGTATTATATTAATAACCACATTTAGTAACAGTTTAGTTGTAAATGACGTAAAATATTGTGTTAATATGTACAGCAAATATGTTTTCGTATACAATATTATTTAATACAAACAATGTAGATATAGAATTATTTAGCGCACAAGTTTTTCTCAGTACAAAATAGGTGAAAATGAGAAAAGTAAACATCCTTAAAGTTCCATGTGTGCCATGCACACACGTCGAGACATTGAACTATAAAAACCAGATATGGTATCACGATTTTTTTAAGTATACTTTTTTACAGTTTAGACTAAATTGGTGAACGAATGTAGAAAGACTGTTTTAAGTTTTTCCCAAACAAGCAATGAAAAATATCTGAACAAAAAAGTTTCTGGATCGGTATACCTACTTTATATTTTTATCCTCGCTGAGACACGTCTGCTCTTGTTAATTAAGACCAACTTAAAACATCTTTTTGTACGCGTTTTAAGAAAATGGAAATAAAGTAAGATTTTCTTAGTAAAACCTCAATTATTAATGCCCACCTACTTACCGTTAATCCGATCTGGGAATTGGCTATGAGGTAATCAAGTCTTCTATTTAAAAATTGAACTTAGAAAGAAGTTCCAATCTAATTTGAAAAAGGAAACAAAAAAAGAAAAACGACTGAGAATCGAAATTTAAATTAGACGTCCATGACATCGCCATGCACGGAAATTGACGTTTCCAACATGTCATTTGCACATAATATATACCATGCTAAGCAGTAGCCAGTGTTTTTATATTATTATAGAAAATATAGAAAAATGCTATAAGAAAAATGTTTCGCATACTCAGTTTGGGCCCTACTTGTGACTATATTTTTTTTAAATAATATCATATTATGTTTCATCAATATAGAATTGTATGTGTTTCTTATAAACACCGGTTTATTTAGATTTGGGAGAGAGTAGGGTATAAAGACTGTGGAGTAGGTAGATAAAAGTAGATGATGTCAGTATACACGAAATACTTTTATTTCACGAAAATTAATTCAAAACTCGATATAGAATTGTTTGTTTACTTTCATTTTTCTAACTACGAGTATCCATAAATCAAGGTAAAAAGAGTAAGATATTGTAATACGGTATCAGACGTCATAATAGTTAGTAAGATACAGAAATCGCTTGCCAAAACTGTTTACCAATCTGAGGTAAACAAAAGTTATTATGGAATTTCGAGGAAATGACCCAAACGTAGTTGAAAGCTTGTAAAACAACTGTGTTGTTGTAAATGAGATTACTAGAAACCCTCCTTATAAATTTTCCAAGAAGTTTATTACAAAAAGTTTACATAGCCAATGATTATTTTAACGTATTTCTACATTAATTTGTGTTAAAATTTATTTAAAAAATGAATAATTGATCGTGTTCTAAAAATAAAGTTTAAAAATAAATAAAGACGTATTTTTTGGTAAGTACTTTCCACCGCCGAGAGTACGCCATTTTTCTTCCACTTATTAAAAATAAAATGAAACGCTACGCATTCCCGAAAATATTGGGTGCGTTCGAAAACTGAAACACGCCTGAGTGGCAGCTTGCGGTTGCGCGTTCCCGATTCCAATTGCAAAAATAAAAAGAAAAAAAAGATGAAAACATACAGTGTAGAATGGTCTGATTGAAAAAAAAATTACGCTTGGAACATGACGAATGTAATTCTGAAAGGCATTTTGGTACGCGAATCCAAAGAGAACATTGAGTATCGATGCGAATTGTTTCCTAAAACAATCGTTGTTTTTCACTAATCCTGGATACGCCCTTTGTTAGATTTTGCCGAAGAACTATTATTTTCTGTTTTTTTATTCGTTGTTTTTTCCATAAGTCTTCAATAAACTGCAGTAGGTATATTTTTTACCCGGTTGTGGGATAAGCGCAATGAGGCACCGCGGCCTCCGCCTAGAGTAGGAAAAGGAACGGGGCGGTGCAGGGGGGTTTATTCAGTAAGAGTCTGACACTTTCTCTCGCCTCACCCTTGGCTGTAGAATACATTTGATGATTTTTCCCTAGCAAAAAACGTGTACTTTTACAAAACTTAACTAAACTTTTACAAATTTTATCGACAAACATGTAGGTACATTTTTTTTTAATTGTCAAATCGAACTTTCTATATAATTTTTCTATTTATTACCTATTCCCTGTCGCATCGGTCTTAGTTGAGAAGTGCTTTAATAGTTTATAGAATATGAAAATATGAACTCAAATAAATAAATCTTCGCAATCTCGACTCACACTACTCACACAGACATTTTCCGTAATCCTTTAGCCAGCTTAGTGTCAAGATTAAAAAAAAAAGAAAAGATGGCGTGCACCAAGTGAGGATTAAGATTACTTACATCGGAGACACATATTTTGTATAAACAGATTTTTGTGTTGAGTATTGAAGATGATAAATAATAATAATAAAAAACTTTTCCTTCCTCTTAAATCACTGTATCTACCTATTTGAGAAAACCGCATCAACTTTAGTTGCGTAGTTTAAGCATACATATATATGCTTTATACCATGCACTGATAATGTGCCGACGACTTTTTTTTTTTTATGTAATAGGTCGGCAAACGAGCAGACGGATTACCTGATGGTAAGCAATCAGCGCCGCCCATGGACACTCGCAACGGCGGAGTTACGAGTGCGTTGCCGACCTTTTAGGGATTAGGGATTTGGAGATTTAGGGATTGAGGAGGGATTGGGGAAGGGGAAGGATTGGGCCTCCGGTAACCTCACTCACACGGCGAAACACAACGCAGTGGTTATTTTACGCCGGTTTTCTGTGAGGCCGTGGTATCACTCCGGTCGAGCCGACCCATTCGTGCCGAAGCATGGCTCTCCCACACTTGACGACTGATGTATTGCTTTATACTTCGCGAGAAAAAACTCAATGACTTTGCTAAAACTTGACAAATACCTATTATTAATATTTACAAATCTTGCTTTCGTCAATTTAACGATCAAAGGATAAGCAAGAAGAATGAATATCACACAAAGATGGCCGTGTCATTTGTCACCACTCCCCCGTTTAGTCGGCGCAGGTCACGATTCCCCTTCGGGGCAAAACAGTTTTCTAAGGACTATGTGCACTGACACGAAACTACCCCTTTCCCTCGAAAAAATGTAGCAGAAAAATCCAAACATTATTAACAACATTTAAAAAACTTGCTGGCACCACTTTTTAAGTTTTTATTTTTAAATCCTTAACTGTCACCAACTTATTCATTTTTAAATGCTAATTCCTTTTTCAAAGTTGTTTGAACATTTTTTTTAATGTTTGACATTTTTGTTACGCTAGCGACCTGCCTGCGGCTTTGCATTCGTTAAATTAATTATTCATGCGTACAAAGCCCTGGTACCAACATAGAAAAATGAACGATGGATTTTAGCACTACATTCAGCATTTTAGGAATATTTTCGAGTACGTTTTTTAAACACATAAGGATTATGGCAAATGCAGCTCAATTGAACAATGCATTTTCAGATACTCGTTCGAATATTGAGTATCACTATCATTTGTGTATTTAAAATCTCTTCCATAAATATATTTTAAACAAAACATTTTCCGCGTCACCATCAAATACTGTTCGTAGTTCGTATAGAACAAAATTAATTACTACGAACACGAGTTTTCGACAGACGTGTTTGTGCTACAAAATCCTTTGTTTAAAGCCGGTAAGCTGCCAAATTTTGCAAGAAAGTGAGACAGTATGGCATGGTTGCCTGAATATTGTATCTTCATGGCTGCATGAAATCCCTTTTTCCACGTGAGTTCATAAATACGGGAGACACGATGCCCGCGGGTTTTCTCGGTGAGAATCCCTTTCCCGCGTGTCTTGTTGACCGTAAAGGCTGCTTTAAAATTAATCGTGTTGCGAAAAAGAAAAGAAACAAAACAATGGCACGTAGAAAAAATACAAAATAATATAATTATGTTTTACACTTTAAAGTGAAGGTTTTGGTCACTTTCATAAGCATTTCTCAAACTATATATTTTCTAATCAAATCTTAGAATTGATTTTCAAATTACACACAACGAAACCAGTGAAGTATTCATTGGCAAATTACTTTTTCGCAGCTTAAATTCAATAGTTATTACTTTTGTAAGAATTCATTTGGTCGTAGGCGAGTTAGATTGAAGATGACTGTAACTATGAATAAAATGAACATAAAAAATTTGAATCTTTATTATTTTTATACCTTTTGTTGTAATTGAAACTCTTGATTACAAAATTCAATTGAACTTCATTTTATTGTCAAAGAAATTGGTTTTCGATTTCAACTAAGGTTTCAACGGACCATTATCTTAAACGATTAAAAACTAATGATATGTGGTAGTATTCACACGTCTTTACAGACAGAAGAGACCCAAATTTAGGCTCCTCGCACAGACTGTTTAACCCTAATAATTTTAAATCGTCACTCGAGTGTCTACGCTGACTTGAATACTGGAGAGATTTGAGACCTTTGGCCGTTGGGCCGATCGGATCCTTACTGTTCTAGATTCTACAATCCAAAATGCTCGTTACACTGCTAGTTTCAAGATCGTGCGAGACAGAGGTGTGCGACGCATGAAGGAATAATTTCTAGATCTAGGTACATCACATTAAATTTAATGCAACACTAAAAATGAAATATATTTTTTTATGTATACATACCTTATACTATGTTACTTTTACCAAAAATTGATAGGAAAACTAAAGCCCAACTTGTAAGCGAAGAATATATTTATGGCATCCCAATGTGGCCTTGTGTCTGTCTCCTCCTGGCTTCAGCAAATACGCCAGCATATTGCCAGAGGAAAATAAACTTTAAAATTAATTGAATTATGAAATAAAAGTGAATGTTCCCGAAAGGACGCATTTTCCTGATCATGTCGTTATGCTGAATGACAAAACGTGTCAAATGTTATCGGGGTTGTATTTTGTCGGAGTTAAAACCTGGGGAGGCCAAACGGACACTTCTTGGGTTCGACTTTGAGAATTTTTTTTTTTTTACTTTTGTTGCAATAGGATATTGAAACAAGAAAATCAAACAAGTTTTATACACTGACTTCAAACTTACATAGAATTAATTATAAAGAGAATTTCTAAAAACAAATCAATAATATATATAATTCATAATTTACGCAAAAATGAACATTCCGTTATCTGTCGTCGATTGTGAAAGATCACCAAATGTACTGTTTTTTATTAGATATTAGATATCTAATTCTATTCTGGAATGAGAAGGCTTCGAGTGGTTTCGGTTTGTAAATACAATAAAAAACAAACAAAACAATGTTTAATTGGTGTAAGCAAATCACTATGATCTTTTAAATACAAAATCGCGTAAGTTTTTCACTAGTTTGTAGATATTTATTATTTATACATCAAATGCCTATATTTTTGTTCGTAGAGTAATATTTTTCGAATGACATATCAAACACGACACCGCAATGCGGAGATGGGAGTTATATGAAAATTTCAGCATTCGTCGTGTAGAACGAACGCTTTGCCAATTCTTTATTTTTTTTCTCATTTCTTATCCTCGACTTTTTCAATTATAAGATTTAGCTTTTACTTCATTACTTATGTCGTATGGACAGGGAAATCACAATCATTATTTTTTTATATATCATTAAGTAAGAGTTTTAAATTGTACGTAATATAAAATCCTGCAGTAAAAAATATTCAAGACATGGCAACAATTAAGTTATAAGTAGTGTGCGAGAGCCATGCTTAGGCACGAATGGATCGGCTAGACCAGTGATACCGGGCCGCACAGAAATCCGACGAAATTTAAATTTCGAAGAGAGAGCTTCTAAATTTAAATTCGTTTTATCTGAGTATTTGTTTTCTTATATGACAAAATAAAAAAATACAGCTGTACATGGTATTGACGGGCTAGATAGATTTTCGATTTTCCTACCTGGCATTGAAGCCATAATGAATCTACGTTACATAATTATATGTATTGTAGGTAAGTTACATATGAAGCTTTGTAAGTACATTCATAATAATTTCTACCAATGGAAAATTCGAGGCGTTTTCTTTTAACAGACCACTCGTACTCCAGAGACTGAGCGTCTTTTCATAAATTTTATATGCCAAAGCGTAAAGTGAAATATGGGAAACGTTATCATAAATTGTATTGAAACGGAGGAAAATGTTATATTAATATTTCACCGCATTTATTATAACTTTATATTATTATGATTAAACGGTTTATATCTGTACAATTTGAATATTTTAATTTTATTGCGAATTATTTGAATTCGTAATGTAATGTTTAGTGGTTTATTAATTAACTTACTTGATTTTCATCAGTTATTTAAATAAAACCGTCTATTATCGGAAATAGGTCAAAAACCAAATAGATAAATTTAAAATTAAAAACTGAATTTACATTCGAATTTAATTTTTTAATTCAAACTATTACCATTGCTATCTATAACAATCAAATATAGAATTCGAATTCTAAATTCTAAACATTCTACATTTTGTGTACGGTTTTTTAAATTTACACATATAAACACACGTACCTACATCACAATTGTGGCTCTGCACGAGTACCCACGAGCGGGTTGCTGGTCACTTCAAGCTCCGGTTATTTCAAAACACATTTCGAACTGACTGAATTCGAGTCTATTGAACCGTAAATTAACGTCATTAGTGTTTTTTTTTAAACAATTTTCAGCAATGTCGAGGAAAAAATGCAAAAAATGTTATTAAAACTCTTTAATTGCCAGAAATATTTCGCACCATTGATTTGGTTAGCGTAAAAATATATTTGCGATATTTTATATTTTTTCTTTTCGAATTCAAACTCATTGGGCTGTCATTTCGAACGCGTTTATTATATTTTAAATTTTAAAATTACTTTTGGACATTTCTACTTCATCCATATTTTTTATTGTGGTACATGTTATTATCGGGATCTTAGTATTTATTATTTATTCTAATATTATAAAGCTGTAGAGTTTGTTTGAACGCGCTAATCTCCGGAACTGCTGGTTTAAATTGAACAATATTTTTTGTGTTTGTTAGTCCATTTATCGAGGAAGACTATAGACATCACGCTAAGATAATTATGTAGGTGCCGAGCAGCGGGTGAAACCGCGGGACAGTAGCTAGTCATTTATAAATACCTATTTGAAATTACGTTTCTACATATCGGGAATAAAACTCGTGGTAATATTACTCTTTAAATTGCAAAGTCTCTATATTGAATTTACCAAAATAGTTTTGATAGAAGTTAATTATATAAACAAAGTTAATTAGAGTACGTCCACGTAGGAATGCAGTGGCTTCATAAATATTTGACTCCGCATTTTGAATTGAAACCGGGTTATTATTGTAATTAAGCTAGAAAATTTACTTTATTCGTTCATTTGCTTTTATTGCTGGGAATTCTTATCTGTAGCTATCAGTGTCATAATGGACTACAGTTAGGGAATTACTTTGTATTGTATTAGATTTTATCTTTGGTGCATTTAGTTTTAGGTTACACAATTAATAATCGAAACAATAACGTCTCTTGTATTGAAATAAAAATGTAAATTGAGGTTGTTATGTTAAATTTAATATAAGAAACGTTTTGAGTTTAAAAGTGTTTGTTTGGAATCTTGCCCTTATCCTCTGTGATATTAGGCGAAGAAAATTATAATTTAATAATTTTGTAGAACGTAGTCTCTTTTTTTCTACAGCACGTCGCACGCAGGCATCGTTACCTTCATTATGTAGATGAATTTCAAAAGAGTTTATTGATTATGACTTCGGTTTTTAAAATATGCATGAAAAAAAATACACCGATTGGCACGTACCTTCTTTATAAATTGTTCTAAAATATTTCTTATTCTTCCCCAGATATTCGAGGACCACTACCACTTCCACCACAATGCGATAGTGAAGCGGTCGATCACGCCTGCGCACGAGCATCATGGCATGTTAGAGGGAGACAACCGAGTGCGATGGGCGAAACAGCAACGCGCTCTCTCAAGAAAGAAGAGAGATTTTCAAACTATACCAGATTCATATCATTCTACAGGTATGTTATTTTAGAACATTTCGGTTGGCGCGGTGGCTGGGCAACTGGCTGCGGCGAAACTTGTCGCGGGTTAGATGCCCGCACGGAACAACTCTTTGTGTGATCCACAAATTGTTGTTCCGGGTCTGGGCGTCGTGTGTATGTGAAATTGCATGTTTGTGAACGCACCCACGAAACAGGAGAAAAGCCTAATGTGGGAAAATGTAAAAAAAGAAATATATCTAATACTAAATTTGACCTATTCACGTGAATTTACTGAGATAAACTCTACTAGTTTCAAGTCACAACGGGAACTTACGGGATCTTATTCACTAGCAGCGTTTGCGTCGCAGCAACTTCGCACTATTTACTATAAATGTATGCTATTTTAAGTAATTTTTATTTACATTTTTATTTTCTTTGCATTTCGTAGCGCTTTAGAAATAAAAATATACATTGTCATCATTGCCACCGTCGTAATCGACACACTATCCTAGATTCGCAGTACAAGCTATTTAGCCAAGCGTGCAACTTGTCGTGACGTTTGTTTTTTGTCGCAGCTAAAACGACGCCATCCGATGCGCCTGCGTCGGCCGCGCCTGCGCCGTCAGCGGCGTCGAAGCGCGACACTAATTCGAAGCGAGAGCTCCAACCGTCACGGGTGAAGGGACGGCCAAGAGCTGCTGACTCTAAGTTTCAACTCAACGACCCAAAGTGGCCTCATATGTGGTATCTAGTAAGTACACACACCATACTAAACTTTTAAGTCTACTAAGGGGTCTGCTTACGACCTTTGCAACCAGGCTGAAACGTCAAGTTGTTGTGTCTCAAAAGAACTGTTTCATTCCACACACACTGTTTCCGTTACAAGTACAACTGCGAAAAGAAAAAAAATCATAGCCAACTATTATCATAGACCAACTATTCTATGTGTTACCAACTTAACAATAAATAAATCTGTGTTAATACTACCAACATTAAAATATATTATGATTGTATAGACATTGATAATTCCAACATCAAGCCTACCAAGGTATTTAAGTAGTTATATGTTAGTACACACACCATTTTTTATATAAATGTTTTAGAGATCTTGAAATAATCTTGTATGAAAGTTTCCTAGGTCGTCACTATCACGATAAAACCAACTTTAAAGACCGGTAACCCTTGATTTGGTGTCCATCGGCGGTGTAAGTAGATCACTTACCTAAGCATTTGCCTAATATTCTTTTAAAAAAAGTGCAAGGTGTTTGCCCTGCGCGACAGTAGTTAGACCTTTTTCACACAGCAGCACTTATTTTTTTAACCAATCAAACAATAAGAAATTACATTATATGAGCAAGGAAGCCTTTTCTCTAATTGTCCGTGCTAAACCTATCAATCGCTATAGAGCTCTTTAGACGTAACACTCTCGCGTTTCCTTCAAAGAAATGCCATAATTATATTCTCAGTTCTAAAAGCTAGCCACTTTAGTCTAAGTGCCTAGACCAGGACTGACCTTGAGGAGTGGCAATCTGATTATGTATGACCGCTTAGTTTTATAGTTCTTCGTATCTAGACTAGAATCAAAGGAACAGACAATAGAAGAGGAAAATGTATTGAATAATAAAATATAATGAAAATTCCTTTATGTTAATTTTATTTGGATTCGACATCGTTTTTTGCCAATGAAGGATTGTCAAAATCTTGGTTTTGAGTTAAATCTGTGTTCACTTCAGTTTAAATGGGAATTAAAATTTAAATGACATAGGTACATATAGCAAAACTTGGGTGCATGGTTGACACGGTAGGCAATTGTGATTTTTGTGTATTAGAAAATTGTGTTTGCATGTCAAAGAAGAAAAACTTTGTGTAAGACAACGTTAAAAACTTATAGAAAAAATAAGAAATATCATTATTCTGAAATATCAATAAAATAGAAGTATGATATTTTTAAAATGTTTTTTCCTAAAAAGTCGTAACTATTAATTTTTGACCAAAGAAAGTAGAGAAAAACACAAAACGAAAATTTACGATTCTGTATAGAATAATATTTTTGTTGTGTAAAAACGGTTCAGACACTTTTAACACATAGCTATCTTAAACTACTTAGAAGTTCATTAAAGCTATAAAAGTTAATTTAAAGTATAAAAGGCGTTTATACCCAGTACTCATAGTATAGCTTATTAAAACTTTGTTGGTTCAACAAATTAGTATTTGGAATTAATTAGAGTAGGAAAGATGGATAGCGTTGGGGCACTGAATAATTACATGATAATAATCTTTTATTTTCTTCTAATTTATTAGCTCGAAGGGTAAAATATATATTATGTTGCTAATCACGCTATTAGTAGCTGAAAAGATAGGTAGAAAAGACTTAGATAGATCGATAGAAGATACTCTCACTCTTGATCAGTTTTGTCATTCTAATCCTAATATCCCCTCATCTCCGAAATTTTGGCAATGCAATCGTTAGTCCATCTCCAATGGTGTTGCCAGTAACAATGGGTGCAGCTGATTGCTGAGCATCAGGTGATTTGTTTTCATCATCATCATCAGCCGGAAGACGTCCACTGCTGGACAAAGGCCTCCCCCTTAGCTCTCCATGTCGAACGACAAGTTGCCACCTGCATCCATTGGCTGCCCGCGACTCTGACGATGTCGTCGGTCCACCTAGCGGGACGCCTGCCCACACTACGTTTTCCGGTCCTTGGTCTTGGTGATTTGTTTTGCAGCCTTATAAAAAAAATATTGCTAGTCATCGTAATTGCCTATCAGATTTAGTCCGTAGCCATTTAGTTCTATTTTCAATAATTGAATAATTCCTATAATATACAATACAAAGATAAATTTTAGAGACAGATGTATAAAACATTTATTGAAGAGTCAGAGATAAATATTACGTGACGAATTCAATTGGTGTTATGTTTATACGTGTTTATAATAACACATTAGCAAAGTGAAGAGCAAATACTTAATAAGTACTGGTGTCGTTACAATTGTGGAGGTGGTATTCAATTTGAAACCGGAACATTGTTGAGGGAAATTATATCAAAGACTTGTAAAGTGAAAAGTTATACTGTGTAAGCATACGTTTCGCATCGTTTTTGTTTTTCTTTACCGATTCCTCTGAACAGTGAGGAGTTTAATTTTCTTCGAGTAAAGTTTATACTTTATAACACTCTCCTTAAATATTGACGAAGCCGAAGCCAAAAATGTGAGTTCTATTAAGATATTGAGGAAAATTTGCCTAATTCTTACATAAAATCTTCTTTAACTCACGTAATGAGGGTCGAAATGTTTTTGATTTCGTATCTCTATACATTTGGGCCTATTACGAGGTTTTTAAGTGAATTAATTTGTATTATATCAGCTAGAAAAAGTCCTTGACCTCTGAGTTCAGTATTTATACTTAACGTTCTGTAATGTCTCAATTTTAGTTGCGAGTCTGATCTGACATACAATTTTTCCTATGGAAGGTGTTCTTAAGAAACATGCACAATGCACATGTCAGTAGTCCATTTAGTTTTCATTTATTTTCTTTCTTGTTTGAGGGGTAAAACCCAATTCGTTCCTAAGTGGCGCGAGAACTAGTGTCAGATTCTTAATGACTTAAATGACTGTGTTCCTTCTAGCCTGATGTTGCTATAGAATCGGAGTATTCGATCAGCCTAAACGAACCAGCTACAGCAATTTTATTATCCTTTAAATCTTCTGTCACCTACAACCAGCAGCCTGTGGGTAAAAGTTCGTCTAAAGAGCGCCTTTAGGTCGCTCGACAGCGTATTCCGACTGACAATTTTGAATATTGCCACTTACGAAAAAATAGGAAACATTAATATGACATTCTTGCCAAAATAACTATTGAAAATCCGACACAATTTTACGTTTGAATCCCACTTATTGCCTTTCCAATTTATATCGACAAATTGGAAAAGTCAATTCTGACCACAAAAAAACGTTAATACACAGTATACGCACACATTCGTCAGTCATTTAACTGAAGTAATTTCAATTTAGAATTTGTTTGCTTTTGTTCACTTGTATTTTTTGAGCGATCTAAAATATTTGATATACAAAGCAATTTCGTTTAGGTACATACAGAGATGGACTGGGGACAGGGCTTAAACTGGCATAAGCTTGCTTCGATAATCAAATCACTCAAATATTCAAATATAGAATGTTTTAAGAACAATTCGATTTAAAAAAAGGCTTTTTAAAAAAGTATTTAAAAGTATTCTTGAATCGAATTCGTTTTGAATTGAAATGATTTCGTTTCATTTGCCATGGAGTTTGACCTCTCATATCTGAAGGCCCAGGCTTAGGGGTTATATCCCCAAAAAAAAAAAAACACGTAAATTCGTCCCTGGCTTTATCAGTGAAACGATCCGTCAATACAAAATTTCCAGTGGTCGTGTCGGCGTTGCGTCTGATATTACTTCGTTTCATTCGCCTGCCTCTGTTGCAAATACATTTCAACAAATTCGTTTTACTAACAATTTTGTAAATTAAAAAATCTTCGCTGATGGCTGCCGGTTGAGTAATTGGTTTTACCAGTGCGTCTCATTTTTGTGATACATTTCACGATTTTACGACCACCGAAGATTTAAGTGGGTCATTGGTTTTTATTTTATTACTTCTTGTTTGTGGATATTACTGCCAAATGCTTTCGTAAATCATCTACTAAATGATTATAGATGTAGGTATTTTGTAAATATTTATGTTTTCATGTGTTTATTGTTATTTATTTTGTTTTTTTGCTTACAGAATCGAGGAGGTGGTTTAGATATGAATGTTATACCAGCGTGGCGGGAAGGTATCACTGGCCGTGGAGTGGTGGTGACCATTCTTGATGATGGCCTTGAGACTGACCATCCCGATTTGGTAGCTAATTATGTAAGTCATCATTTTAGTCATCATTTATTCTTAAATAAGGAGTACTTTATTATAATGACATGTGTAGTTGATACTTAATGAAATTGTGTGTATTCTTTTGCTCATTATTCTTTAAAACTGGTTGTATCAATTGTGAGATTCTTCCATAAAGAACTCTACTTCCACAAAGACCGCAGGCCCAATTCCTTCCCCCATCCCTTCCCAATGCTCAAATATCCGAAACCTTGATACCTAAAAGGCCGGTAACGTATTCGTAACTCCTTTGCTGTTGCGCTGTTCATGGGCGGCGCCGATTGCTTACCATCAAGTAATAAGTCTGCTCGTTTGCAGACCTTTTTCATAAAAATAAAACTTAATACACCGTACATCCATAGATCTCGATTCAAACACAAACTTGTAAGTCTTCGATCAGTTTCCCTCGTTAAACACGTCGCAAATTCCACCTCTTCGATATTTCAAATTTCGAATTCCTTTGAAATTGTCACATTGAATGTTTTATGACGTTGCTTTCGTGTCTTGCGCTATCAAATCTTTCGGTGGGATTTTAGAGCGAATCCACCTATCTTCCTATCTTTTTTTATGTCATAAGTCGGCGAACGAGCAGACTGATTAACTGATAGTAAGCAATCAGAGCCGCCCATTGACACTCGTAGTACCTAAGGAATTACTACAAATTCTTGGCCGGCCTTGTGGGTTATAAGGGATTTTAGTTAAGGGGATTTGAGGGTTGAAAATGGGGGAAGGGTGAAGAATTGGGCCTCCGGTATCTTCACTTACACATACGGCGAACACATCGTAAGTATTGCTTCACGCCGGTTTTCCATCTACGTTAGATGGAAATGTTTGAAAAAAAATAGCGGATGAAATCGGAACGGGAACGGAGTAAAACGCGGGGGATCCACGCTTTCGCGATAAAGGGCCGTAGAGTGACATCTGTGCTTCGAACAAAAGGTTCGGAGTTTCAAATTACACGATTCATCTCGCCCGGTGCGGCTTTAATTTCACTGTTAGCGTTCGGGAAAAAAATGGGTAATTGGGTCGCGGTTGTACTGTGGCGACTTTTTTGCGACAACCGGCACAACTTCGCGTTGTATCGGGATTAGTAGACAACAGCAATTCAAACTATACTAAATTACCAAAATACTTTGATCGATTCACAACTTTATCGTTAAGTTATTAGGTTGAATATCTATTAAGTACATGAGTATACGTTGAAGTGCGACGTGTATTATTTTCATACATAGTTCAGGAAAATTAAATTACAGGCTTAATCGGTTCAAGTATCTACTATTACATGATGTTAATACGCATTGAATTGATAATGAAATGTAATCTTAGGATTTGGACTACCTATATTGGATTTGGCAATTTAAGCTGTTGATTGGCGTATGAATTTGTAATCATGTAATTTGGTAACTAGATTCAATTTGTAGGCAACTAATATTTAGTTGTATGTTTCGTAGATAAACTTTCATTTTGTCGGTTTATATAGTATATGATAGGTTTATACATATAGTTTATATAGTTTGACTGCACGGTTGGTGCGGTGGCTGGGTGACTGGCTGCCGTGCAACGTGTCGCGGGTTCGATTCCCGCACGGAACAACACTTTGTGTGATCCACAAATTGTTGTTTCGGGTCTGGTTGTCATGTGTATGTGACATTGTATGTTTGTAAACGCACCCACAACACAAGAGAAAATCCTAAAAAGTGGGGCAAAACGTTTAAAAAAAAAAGTATTTAGTATAGTTTCAGTCCATTTTTGGCCTGCTGGCTGTAGGTCCATTCAAAATTGGTAGTCCACCTAACAACTGGAGGGATACCTTTAGCACGGGTCTGCGGACGGCGAGTAAGGTAACCTCGCCGTCTGACCAAGAACCAGAACCGAGCGTCTGGCGAGAAGCCTTCTGCATGCGCCTCAAAGAGCCAATAGACCACCACAATAAGGGACTGCGGCCTCGGCCCAGAGCAGGAGAAGAAACGGGGGGTTTTTAGTCTGTAAGAGTCTGACAGTCTCTCTCGTCTTACTCTGGGCGGGATAAGGCATTTGATGATTTTCTCCTGACAAAAAAAAACTAACTAACTGGAGGGACGAGAAAATGAAATAGATTTTAAGCCTTTGACTGCCGACAGAAAACTGTTGAAGGCAAATCCTCCGCTAACGGAGGTCACCGATGACCCCCATGGCGCTTAACGTGACATAAAGACAAACTTAGTTTACCACGTACCTTACTACAATTATGTGGGCACTAGGTCTGTCATAACAATCTTAATTTAGAAAATATCAATCCCAATCCCCAAGGGATTATCAAACTGTGATATATTAGTGAACTGTCTAAATAATTCTTTTTTTTTCTGCAAGGATCCAATGGCGTCTTACGACGTCAATTCCCACGACTCAGATCCTCAGCCGAGGTACGACATGATCGACTCCAACCGCCATGGCACCAGGTGTGCTGGGGAGGTGGCTGCTACTGCCAACAACTCCTTGTGTGCTGTGGGCGTCGCTTATGGAGCTAGCGTTGGAGGTAAGATTTAGAAATTATTTCTACGTTTTTATATAACAATGAAACAATGAATTTATTTTTGCAAATAGGCCATAAAACGGCACTTTTACACGTCAAATTATATATGTGAAAATCTAGATGAAGCCGGCATTTCCTATCTGACTACTCTGAGAAGAAATGCCGAAACAAACTCAGAGGTCAGTCTCTTTTCAAGACTCAGAGGTCAGTCTCTTTTCAAGATGTAGATTCTTACTTATATCTACCACGAAACAGAAGATTTTTTAATTTTAAAAATTAATGAGAACTTTCAATCGTGGTAATTCGAAACACATTAGACGGACAATAGATAGCCGGCGTTTGCTTGGGCTTTGAATTTTTATTCGTTCTGAGAAGTCACTAAGGGCCTGTTTCACTACTTACATATACGTTCCCATTAAACTTACATTGTAAATCGTACCAATATCATGACTGTACGATGATAAGATGACGCGGTGGCTGGTCTATCTGTTATCATGCAACGTGTCGCGGGTTCGATTCCCGTACGGAACTTCTGTTTGTGAGAACCATAAATTGTTGTTCGAGGTCTGGAGAAAATTTGCTGATATAGATGGCCGGATGGATGGATGTTTTTTACTCTTTCAAATTTAAAAATACTGAATGGACTTTGATAAAAAATACAATTAGCACAGATGTAGATTAAAATTAGAACAGCACATCGTCTACTTTTCATCCGGGTAACGCGAACGAAGCCGCTTGCAGCAGTAACAAGTTCATAAATAAAAACCGTTTGGCATACTAATGGAAATCCCCTTTACCAAATTCATAAACAATTGAAAAAAAAAGATTGTAAAAATAAGATAAAATTTTCAAGCATTTTAACAGTTGAATCTACTAATTACAAATCACATAATTGTAACCAACCACATAATGGCAACTAACCTCAAAGCATAGAACTTGCACATACAAATCATAAGCTATACAAATGCATCACCACAAAGGTTCTGATGGATGTAAAAGTGTGACAAACGCAGGCCATTGTCCCCGAGAGTGGACGAGCACCGACTTGCGTCGGCACGACCCACATTACACGACTGATGTGCTCTTAAAGTGGCCTCTTAAGATTTTGTCTCAGGTCTTACACTTGTGTTCTATAGAACAAGATTGATAATGTGATGTACGAACTACGTTTTAACATTTCATTTCATTTAGCTGTGAGAATGAGGTTACCGGAGGCCCAATCCTTCCCCTCCCCCAATTCTCAATCCCTAAATCTCCAAATCCCTAAAAGGTCGGCAACACTTTCGTAACTCCTCCGTCTCCATGGGCGGCGCTGATTGCTTACCATCAGGTAATCCGTCTGCTCGTTTGCCGACCGTTCGTATTACATAAAAGAAAAAAGGAAAAGATTTCAACCGTGGTAATTCGAGACTCAATAGGTACGCGAACGCGTTCGCTTGTCCAAAAGCAAAGACTTTACTTTTGCAAAATGTTGGAAAAATCTTATTGACCGATTATGCTGATGTACATACATAGATTTGACTTTAGTTGTTATTATTGATCAAAATTAGAACTTTTTCTAGAAAATGTGGCACAATGAAGTGTGTAAGATAAGGTTATTTTTTCTAAGTAGTGTTCACTAGCTAATTTTAACTATGAGAGAGACCTGCTTCGGTACGAATGGGCCGGCTCCATCGAAATGATGCCTCACAGAATATTGGTGTGAAACAGCACTTACATTGTTTCGCCGGTCGAGGAAACACGAAAGGTGTCTTTAACGCACCTTTAACTCTTTTGGTGCTCCGCTCTTGAGCACTATGGACTTGGATTATGACGAGTACCCATGAGCGGCGCCGACTGCTTAATATCGAGTCATCGAGGTTTGCTTAACCTATCTCATTAAAAAAAGATATACAATATACATACATCAAGCGTCAAGTCGGAATTCGGTTATAGCACCTCATAAGTGCCACGTTTATATTCATTTTCTAAATGAAAATTATCCTCTTTAAGTTTGGAATCAAAATGATATCACTTTTAAAGGACGCGTCAATATACACAAAGAAGTTAAGTTTATATAACTTAGAAAAAATACGTTCTTAAAGAAATAAAAAAAAGAAATAAATGTATATTATATAGGTATATATGAACTTGATAGTTCTTTCCAGAATTTATGTTTGAGTCATAAAGCATTGTTCAGTTGTTCTGTCTGACTAAACATATTCAATGCGCAAGAAATATTTACTAAGATAAATGTACTGAATGTCTATCTGGATTTACTGATTACGTACGCTTTTTATTTTGCTTATTTATGCTCGTAAGAGACATCTAGACTACGCTCCTTACTTTACTTAATAATTTCTTTAGAAAAATATGCAATGAAATAATATGTAAATGATAGATTATTATAAAAAAACAACTGTTAGTTGTTTTAAATAGACATTTCTTGATGATCCTGATTAAATCTGTAATTGCCTGCTTGCAAATCACTACATAGTATAAAACAAAGTCGATTTCTTTGTCCCTATATCCCAATTTTGACTGCACGGTTGGTACGGTCGCTGGGCAACTGGTTGCCGTGCAACGTGTCGCGAATTCGATTCCCGCACTGAACAAATCTTCGTGTGATTTACAAATTGTTGTTCCGGGTCTGGGTGTCATATGTATGTGGAATTGTATGTTTGTTAGCGCACCCAAGACCCGAGAAAATCCTATTGTGGGGCAAGGTTTATTATTAAAACAAAAAAAGTGAATGCTTTTAACATTTAAAACTACGCAATGGATTTTAATGGTTTTTTTTAAATAGATAAGGGTGATTGAAGGTGAAGGTTATATGTATAATATCATTCGTTAAATAGTGAAGAAGTTTCCCATCTACCTACGTTTTAGGCTATCTTAGGTAATTGTGACTCAATGAAGCTTAAAACTGTTATAAATGTTACGCTATTTATACTGACAGAGAGATAAACATACAGAAATGTACATGAAGAAATACACAAACGCATAAAGTTTATATGGCTTAGTTTAATCAAGCGAAGCATTTCTTACAATTGATACTTAAGAATAAGTGTACTCACTGTGCCTGCCAAATGATCTAACACAATTTTAGCAAAAATACTTTTTGCTTTACGTACGTACGTACGACAATTTTTGTGCGAGACAAACTTAATTTATTCTAACTTTATGTAGAAGATTGTTAAATTTTATTTTTATCATTTTACAAGAAGTAAAGTATTTCTACATTCATATTTACGAAAAAATCGTCATTTACGAAACAGCGTTTTAAAGGGGGTGCCTTTAATCTCAGGGCCATCAGAACAGGCCTATAGTTCAGCTGTAAATTACCATGACCTGTAAAAATGTTCGTATGTTTCAAGACCATGATCTATTATTGTGCATAGGTACCAATTGTCATTAAAATCGGTTCAGGTGTTTCCAAGATTTTGGACTTTAAGTTTGCAAACCGGTTGCATATACACTCTTAGAAAAACTTCAAGAAAAAGTGTTTAGAAAAAATACACTACAATACCTTTTTAAATGTTTCGACAAAGTAAAAAAAATATATCCTTTTTTAAGTTTACTGTTACTTTTTGTCGGTTTTTTATGTTCTCTTGTATGTTTTTATTCAGTTTTTTATATAAACAGATGGTATATATAATGTGGGTTGTAAAATACAAATAAAATGTACATAAGAGTGAGTATTGTGCTGAATATTAAGTTGGTTATATCCTGGATGAATGTGCCTAACATTTATCCAACCAAACAGCGTTGGGTGTTTCTGAACATAGAACATTTTTAATTAATGAAAACTATTTTTTCTCACACGGAGAAAGTAACACGCAAAATCACGATTGGCGATGTCAAACTTATAATTAGGAATTAAAAGTCTAGGTATTCTTACGATGTTTTTCTTCACGTTAGTCTTGTTAGTTATGTAATAATCTAAGAAGGTATATCTGTACATAGGATTCGGAAAAAGCCATCCATGCATGAAAAATAAGAGTTAACCTCCGGGCCACCACAAAATGTTGACAAAAACTTGCATAGTTAGTTTGTTTTAATTTTGTATACACTAAATACATATTATACACTACTGAAAGTTATAAACGAATTTAGCAAACCAACGAACGATGAAAAGTTTTAAATTTGTTTATGCGAATAGTTTGCGCAAATAAGAAAATTCAAAGTTTTACGTGTCAGCGTGGTGATATGAAAACGTTGTTGAATATGAAGTTATTAGTTTGCGTGGCTTGCACGAAGCATATTCGCTGGAGTTACTTGCTTAACCAACACTTTTAAACTTACACCTTTCTGTTCAGTGTAATATAAATTTTATTGTTGTCTTTCTTTAATACTAGTTTTACTCAAGAGCGGCGTTAACGCAGTATGTTTTCTCATACATATAAACTTTCTTTCTCCCTGCCTCTCTCCCCCTATTTTTTGATATCGGGTTGGAAAATCCTCATGGAGACCTTTCTCATGGAGACCTTCTTCATGGAGACCTTCCGCCCTAGAAGAAAGTGTGAAGGCTTTAGTCAGACTCGTACTGACTAAAAACCAACTTGGTGTTCCTCATTAACCCATGTGTTGGAGAGGCAGGTATCGCCGAAGCATTCGTCTCCCCCTTTAGTCTTAGCCCCTATCGCTTCTCGGTCATTTGGCTAAGATCAAAGTATCGTATCCGACCCTCTCTCTATGTATACTTTGTCTGTCTCTTTCCATCTCTTTCTTTCTCTCTCTTTATCTTACCTAAAACGAAAATGATTTTTAAATCTTTTTTCATTCAGTACCTACCAAGTTTCATCAAAATTGGTTCATGATTTCCATTAATCTGTACTTGAAATATGGATGGACATTCTTAACCTTAATGCGGTTAACTACGGTCATATAGCACGTGTCTACGATCTGCAGTACAAACGTGTCTCACTGCTGAAATCGGGGATTTACTAAAGCACATAATTTTATTAGTTCTTCAATACAATCGAACTCGATTATTTGTTTATCGTCTCTTTCAATCATTTGTTTATTTATTCAGTGGTTTATTTATTTTAAGTGTAGGAGAGCCATGCTTCGGTACAAATGGATCGGCTCGACCGGAGTGATACCACGGCATCACAGAAAACCGGCGTGAAATAACCACAACGTTGTGTTTCGCCGTGTGAGTGAGGTCACCGGAGGCCCAATCCTACCCCACCCCCAATCCCTCCTCAATCCCTAACTCTCCAAATCCCTAATCCCTAAAAGGTCAGCAAAGCAACGCACTCGTAACTCCTCCGTTGCGAGTGTCCATGGGCGGCGCTGATTGCTTACCATCAGGTAATAAGTCTGCTCGTTTGCCGACCTATTACATAAAAAAGCCATAAAGTAATGTATATCTTAATAAAACTTCAATGTAAGTAAAATATTTGTTTAAAGTATTACACTTAAAATATCTTCACTCTTTACAAGTTTGAGTATCGTCATAAGGACTAACCTTCCATGTATGTATCTTTATGCTGATTTCATCAACTTTAAAGGGCTTTAAAATTATAATTTAGCTTCGTCAAAGGCTAGATGAGATTCTCTGAATTTCCGAGTCCCAGTTTTCATGCGTTGATATGTCGCTGAGCGTTTATTTATACCGTTATAAAACACTTTATGTTCATCACTTGGATGGGAGCGACATCAAATGATGGAAGATTTTGTTTTTGATGTACTTTATGGCCTTTTCGAATGGGAATTGTAAGTTTGACTGCCGAGTTTATGCTATGTCAGTGTAAATAAGTGGTCGATGTTGGTAATTTTCCTTTCTTGCTTGCAATACAACGTACATCTTGATTACTCCTTTGTTTTAAGTAATACGTTTCCTCACACTTGGACTTTTTCTGAGTCGTAGGTGCATTTACAAACATACAATATGATATGACATACTTGGACAAAAAAATTGTGGATCACAGAAAGAGTTGTTCCATGCGGGAATCGATTGCCCAGGCACCCCGTCAACCATACACTCAACTTAGATAGTAATGATATTTAATTAGTTTATATGGCCTGAATTGTAAGGGAACACTTTGGAACGAGCAAATAGCTTCACTAAGAGGACTGACCGACAGACTGACACTATATCTTCAAAATTTTGTTTGACGTTCAAAAGTGCCTGTAAAGGTCTAATTGGAATAAATGATTTTTGACTTTGACTTTGAAATGAAATTGCCTAGCTGGATTTTAAGTAAAAAAAAATAAAACGTATTTATTGACGAAATTTAAAACTTGATTAGAAGTTATAAATTCGTGTGTACCGACACAAGAGGCCCTTGGGATCAGCTAAAATAAATTGTTGAAGCTGATACGCCCGGAACTCGAAATTAACACGAATTACAGCTAAAAATGGGTTAACAAAACATGTTTTTGTTGGGATTAACATTTATCTTTAGTCAGGGACTTTTATGCTAATTAATTATTCTTTTGTCTAAATGCTTGCACTCCTTTGAATTTTATAAAAATACTTTGTAACTATACTTATCTAGTTAGAGTTTTTGGGCTTCTAGTTTTACCTTATAATTAAGGTGTCGACTACAGTTGTATGAGATTTAATTCTGTTATTTAAACAAAGGCGGTTCAGTACATAGTTGTAGAAAATGCCTTAGGCATTAAGTCCGCCTATGTACCCATTGTGCATGAAGTTTAAATAAAATAGTCTCTATAACTACTATGCACATTGGTCTTATATTTCAACTAGCTTCCATTCGCGGCTTCGCCCGTGTGATGAAAAGTAGCCTATGTTTTAAATCAGGTTGTCACCTATCTAAATACCACTAATAATACTTTTAACGCGGCCCATCCGTTTTTGCGTGAAAGAATGACAAACAAACATCCATACATTCACACAAACCAGCAAACATATTTATTAGTACTGTTTGACTTCTCCAGCCAAAGAAAGGTTTGTAAGGATAGTATAAAAATATATCTGTGGTATACCATAGGTCCCGAATACGTGCCACTTATTACACGTACATGCATTATATATGTTTATATAACTATTATACATCATTTGTGACACAAACAATATCTTTGTTCACAGGTGTACGTATGTTGGACGGTGACGTCACGGATGCAGTAGAAGCCCGCTCCTTGAGTCTGAACCCTCAGCACGTGGACATCTACAGCGCATCCTGGGGACCTGATGATGATGGGAAGACTGTTGATGGACCTGGAGAACTGGCCACTAGGGCTTTCATAGAAGGAGTTACTAAGGTAAGTATCTTTCATTTTTGTACTGCGTTTTCTAAATATGTTTTGAATTAATCGATACCTCGCACTGTAAAAAGTTTGGTCAATATTAACGAAGTTCTTAGTACGTTGTCGAGAATTACGATGTTTGGATCGCATCTGAAGTGTGGGAGAGTCATGCTTCGGCACGAATAGGCCTGTTCGATCGGAGTGATACAACGGCCTCGCAGAAAACTACCATGAAAAGTCGACAGAGTTTGTTTTTCGCTGTGTAAATGGGAATACTGAAGGCCCAATCCTACCCAATCTCTGAACTTCTGAAAGTAACGAGAACGGTATGCTAGATGTAATTTCTTACAGGCCATAATTTCATAATGCGACAAACATTGACCACCCTACCCTTTATTGCCAGTAAACAGATTTTCTTTTGTTAAAGGTTAATAGTGACATTTCTTAAATATTTTTAATCGACATTAAACAGAACAAATTCCCACAATCCCTTCCAATTCTGGATCTAATATAACCTTTAGATTGGCTGTGACCAATATCTTATCGTTAAAATAAATTGTTTGTTGAAAAAAAATGTCTTTAGTAATGTCAACCACACAAAGTTCAAATTTGAACACCAAATATGTTTCGCTAATTAATTTTCTGGTGGACAAAACTTTCGTAATGCGGCAATTATTGATTTGATTTACTTTAGCAAGATATATTCTTAAATAAACATTTTGGGGGACAGGGTTTTGGAGACATATCTCTGACTGTTTTATGTAATGTCATTTATCGACTGGTAACCAAAGTCAACCACACGCAGCTTACTTGACAATAACCATTTTATTCCTCAGATAACATTTATCTAACTATTGAAAAATTAGGCCTTAAAGGCTAATATTAACATTTCTTAAACACCGTTTATTGGCAGTAAACAGAACAAAAGCCCGCAAATGCCTGACTGTTTTGTCTGGATCTAATGTGACCTATCGAGTGGTAATCTCAGCAATTTGTCTCGTCATTTACACGGTCGCTTTCGGCAAAGCCATTGGGCACTTCGCTCTAAATAGTGAGTAATTTTGGCATGTCATTAGTCGATTCGATATTGTTTCTGTTTATGTTAAGATCTCGGCTGTGAATTATGATTAATTTCGGATTTGCTAAAGTTTTGAGTCTTGTTTCAAGTAATCATCGTGATTGTTCAAAATATTTGTATGCGTAGGTTAAGTTGAATAAGAAATTATTAAATAAAATAATAAAGATATTTGTTCTTTTCATATTATATTCACATTAATGTTTCTAAATTAAATATTTTTTAGCGATGGATATTATTTTTAGAGATAGCAAGCCATGCTAGAGGTCCATATTCATAGGCCTTTATCATGGCTTGAAACTAGTCCAGTATCTTGTCAATTATTACGTGAGTAAGCTGAAAACATAATAATTAATTTAGAATGTCTCATGAAAGTTATAATAAAAATTAATGTTTCTTTCAAGAATGTCTGAATATCTTTTTTTGATACAAAAAAAAATGGCTCCATTATATTGTCTACTGTTATAATAAATAAAATACTTTTATCTAAATCCGAATGTGTAGACTCAACAAATATAATTATCCTAGACCTCTTATAGAAAAATTAAATTGAAATTGAAAAAAAAGCTTTCAATTTGAAGATGGTTTTCTTGTGCAAATAATAAAAAAATAACCTAAAAAATAGTATATTAAGGATTATTTTTATTTACTTTTTATAAACAGTTAGACGGTCTTATGTTCATTTAATTAATTAGTCTCTGGAGGAATCGTCTCAAAATTAATTACGAAAAAATCTAAGCTTAGAAAAAAACATCTTCACTTATTTCAGTGATATTTTTCTTACGGTGCCTGTTTTTAATTACGTGAGTACTATTAAGATCAAAAGTATTAATTTTAACGTAGGTAATACTTACAAACAGCGTTTTGATGTTTTTAATGTATTATATTTTGCTTTGAAAGCAGTCTGTGGCGTCGCCAGTAATTAAAAAAAAATATATTTATTTTCTTTTCTACTGTATTTGTTTGGTTTTAGTCTTTGATGAAAAGCTTAGTAAATTAATTTTCGGTTTCTTTTTCGATTATAAATTTAAAAAATCATATTTTAATAAATCACTTTTTTTTTGTGGGTAGGTAATGAGAAATAGCCTTATAAAATAAGAGGGCAAATAAAAAAACAGTAATGAAAAACGTTTAATTAAAAATTACAAATTCCAACCTTATAATAATGATATTTGGGCTGAAAACGTTTCTAACACATTCGTTTATCTTACGTACTCGTAAAGTACACTAAAAACAAACAACTCTCAAATTTCCAGCGCCACTTGATTTACATAAAGCGTAAAGAGTTCTCTCCGCGAATATACATCTCACTGAATTGAATAAAGAACAAAATCAAAGAATAAATGAGACTGGAATTTAAATAACATTATTTTTGGGGAGGAGGGTTACTGAACATTTTGATACGTTTAAACAGTTTGTATTGGATAGTTACGGGCATTGCAGGTATTGCAACGGCGACCAATGCTATGTCAGCTTTTTTTTAGAGGGGAAAAATCGTCTAATGACTTCTCGCGCTGGTGGTGGCGCGAGGAAGTGTCAGACTCTTTCTGACTAAAAACCATCCAGTTCCTTCTCCTGCTCCGAGCCGGGCCTACGATGTTACAGCAGCTACAGTAAAGGTTTATGAGACGACATTTAGATTAATTTTTGTTAATAACCAAATAGTACTTAATATAAAAAAGAACAACAAAACTTTTTTTTGCGACTGTACTTAGAATTAATGATAAGTCACAACACTGCTCATGTTAAATCATCAACTTAAAAACGTCACTCGTCAGGGACATGTGACTTTGAAACCTAACCGTTTCGTTTTAAGGTTTACTTTTAGTATTTTTGTAATTCTGTAACTAAGTTAGTGAAGGGCACCCGAGCCGTGCGACACTGCTAAAGCAATTTCTGTAATGATGCAATTATTTCTCTCGCTCCCTCATACTCTTTCTCTCTTGCTCTTTTCCCACAGTATACGGTCAAGTGTTCACGCAGCACGATTTGCATAAAGTTGTTACCCTTTTTAACTCTAAATAGCTTGAAGGTTCTTGTTTATACAAAACTAGACGTGCGTTTAAAAGTTCTCCTTTTATTACCTCTGTGGTTTTTCGGGATTCGAATTTAAATAGAACGCGTATGTTTGAGGGAAAAACTTACCTTTTCAGCCTAATACACTTGCCTCGCGAGTTTTTATGGGACTTTTATTTAAAGTCTTGAGTGTGTTATGTCGTGGTAAATGGGGGAAAAAAACGTTCAACGCTGTGCGTATGTTAAGTTAATATTTAGGAATAGACGGTGCGGAATATTTGGTAGAGTTTCCTGAAGCTCTTAAAATGACTTGTATACAATTTTAAAGGAAGGAATCAACGAACTGCAATAAAAAAAGAGATACATTAAAAATAAACCTATTATTCTGTCAAAAACTAAATTTTTTTATATAGTCACTCCTACTCATTAAAAAAAAAGTAAAATGAAAAATTCCATGTAGGTATTGAAACTCAAATAGCAAAACATTGCGTACTTCAATTATTTTATCGGATGTTCGACTAAATCGCGAAAATACATCATTGACTGTTAACCTAGCATACACAAAGTATAACAAACTTTTTAATTACTAACAGGGTATGTCTCAACGTCGGAAATCGAGAATCAGTTTTCATATTTGCCCAATTTTCACTAGTTATTATTGGACGTTCGTATTCAGTTGTTTGAACGCATCCGTGATGAAATAGTATTTGTAAAAAGGTTATGAATTCGGTGTATAGGGTATAATTACTTCAGTCGGGGTTGTGGGGCAAGGGCAATGAGGCACCGCGGCCTCGGCCCAGAGCACGAGACGGAATGGGGGGGTTTTTTCGTCAGTAAGAGTCTGAAACTCCCTCCCGCCTAACTTTCGGCGGGAGCAGTCACTTGATGATTTTCTCCTCACAATTAAGGGTGTTATTTTGTCTGTTTATTCTTCACAGTTATTAGGAATGTAAGAAAAAAAATAAAGATTAATGTAATACAGGAACCCAATCTTCTCTCTCGTTATCCCAAACCCATCATCCTCAAATTCCTAACAACTTGGAAAGGCTGTCGACTGCACTTATAACTCCTCTGGTACTGTGGGTGTTTCTATTCGGTGCCCATTGCTTAACATCACATTGAGAGACAGTAATAATTGATTGCTTACCACAAAAAGCTTCAAAACCAAAGAGTTTTGAGTAACTAAATCAATCTTAATTTTTTTACCTGTTTGCTTCTCATTAGGTAATTAGACTATTCGTTTGCACACGTTTAAAAAAACTAGGACTACTACAATATGATGTAGTCATATCTTTAGATGAAACTCGAAGACATTAAAGCATTATCCTACCTATTCCTTAGTAACGATTTTGTGATTCAACAGCCTAAATTAAGCCCTAAGTTATCATAAAATAAGTCTAAGAATGGGGCGGCTCGCGCCCACAGCAACCAATTATGTAATAAAGAATCTTCAATCCATATTTATTTAGAGCTAGAGTTCGATTTATCTGCCTTTCAATAACAAAAGCGATTCTAAGCTGTCGTAACAAAATGTGGAACCACTGAACCGAATAAAAAGACGCTGAGATTTTTCAAGTGTTTTGCGATTCCGAGGTTTCTCTAACACCCTGTGAAGTCAACTTTCACTAAAGGTATTACCTGTAAAACTTTTTAATGGACACTTTTGATCCTTCCATTTTTCGTTTACATTACAATATTTCTGTACTCAAATCAAAGCTTATATTGGAAATAAAGACTTACGTGAATTAGCTGAGAAAACCTCTACTAGTTTCAAGTCACAATGGGACTCTTATTCATGAACAGCGTGCGCGGCGCGGTGACGTCACGCAACCTATTGGATTTTACAGTTAATACGCCTGAATAA
Source organism: Spodoptera exigua (assembly GCA_902829305.4). Lineage (NCBI taxonomy): Eukaryota > Metazoa > Arthropoda > Insecta > Lepidoptera > Noctuidae > Spodoptera > Spodoptera exigua. The sequence continues at coordinate 5,217,224 of LR824616.2, read as the reverse complement.
GTTGTTGTTTTCAATAAGTTTAGTACACGTGTTTATTATGTCTCCCGATAGTTCAATTGTGGGAGAGCCATGCTTCGGCACGAACGGGTCGGCTCGAAGACCAGAGTAGTACCACGGTCACACACATAACCGGCAAGAAAACAACCACAGCGTTGAGTTTTTCAGTGTGAGTGAGGTTAACGGAGGCCCAATTCTCCCCTCCCCCAATCTTTTCCCAATTCCAAAATCTCCAAATTTCTAATCCCCAAAGGGTCGGTAGCGTACTCGTAACTCCTCCGTTATTGCGGATGTCCATGGACGGCGTTTATTGCTTACCATCAGGTAATCCGATAGTTAGGTACTATTCGTTGATAAATAAAATCGTTATGCAGTCATATGGGGAGCTAAGTGTAAATTATACGGGGTCGAATTCGATCGGGTGCAGGCAAAGGACAAAATGTCCATCAAGCTAACCGAATAGTCAAATTTCTCACAATTGATTTTTGACTTAATTTGGCAGCAATTAAGTTGTAATTTAAATATATATGAAAGGCTAGGTTGATTTGCCAGGAGCCTATGCATAAATGTTTATATATAGAAAAAATATTTCATAGAAAAAATATATTAATTCAAATATACGGAATATACCGCAGTTCAATCGCACACGTTTTTTCATATAAATACGAGTACAAGCCTAGTGATTGGAATCAAAAACTGTTCCATGATTTGTTTCGTTCGCCATGTTCGAAATTTTGAATGTCGAACGAAAATCGTCTCTGTTTGCAGCCAATACGAGTGTGCCGTTGGTTGTTCGCTATGAAAGTGCCTGTAGATTTTAACGGCACCTTTTGTTCATAACAATAATAGTTGAGTTTTGAAAATATCATGCATAGATTTTTGAGACGCCTATATTTTTTTAGAATTATTATTCTCAGGTAAAATAATTGTTGGATTTGAATAAGTGGATTTTGTCATACAACCAATAGCGTAAAAATATTTATTTTCTTAATAATAAGATAAATCCATAAACAAGTACCAAGAAGAAAGATTAGGTTTACAGTCCACAATTTTGTACTCAGACATATCGAAAACCAAATCGTATTTGGTTGAACAGTTTTCAAAATACATTCAATCTGATTTGCTGCTTATTATCTTCGTAGCAAGATAGTAAATCGACTGTACCTAGCCATTAATTTATCACAGTTGAATCTCAATGCTAAGAGGGCTGTCTTGCCAAAAACGGCACGTAGCGCCATCTTTCATGTTGGACATGAACTAACTCAGTTATGATAAATTTACCTGTCGTGCGACATAAGTCATCGTTCCTTAAAATCGGGGTCTGAGAAGAGAACATTGTGTCTTGTGCTCATAAATTGCTTGCCATTTTATGAAGACAAAACGTCAAATTATCCATCAGTTGAGATGAAAGAAATATTGGCTACCTTTGCCTTCCTTTATTCCAATTATTAGCTAGCTAGCTGGTTAGCTGTGCCCATCAGGGTCCGTAAATGTGACCATGTTATATTCCTTACAATATAGAATGTAATGAAGTAAAAACAATAAATTTAACGTAATGAAAATAATTTATTCACTACAAAGTATAAAATAAAGTCGCTTTCTCAGTCCTTATATCCCTATGTATGTGCAAATGTGTGCTGAAATTCTCAAAACTACGAAATGAATTTTGATGCGTTTTTTTTGATAAGTATGTAGGTGATTAAAGAGGTTTATATATATTTATAATAAAATTCATTAAATAGTGGAGAAATTTAGTACCAGTATTACACCAGTGCGAAGCAGGGCGGGTCGCTAGTAATTAAGTTATGTTTTTGTTATATTTTAATTAATTATTATTACAAAATGTTTACTTTAAATTTTGCTGTGTCCGACCGGGTCCAAAATTGTGTCCTAGCTGTAAGCCAATTTTGAAACACCTTGTTAAACTTTATGACAGCCAAATAGTACTTATGATATGAATGTAATCAAAAGTAGATTAAACAAATAATAAAAAAGTTACTTGTTCTAACTAAAATATGTTGATATGTCAATCCAAACATGAGACACAATTCCAGAAAATGTACAAGGTACTGAGAACTTCGCATTCTTTTTATATTGAAGATATATTCTGGGGCTTACATATTTGTTTACCGGTAGACACCTTTGATAACCATGGTAATAAATTCCAATAATATATTTTACATCTTTTTAACAAACTTCTTAAAGTTCCCACATTACATCTCCATTCAGTAAATTGAAGCTACAAGCATAGCTTAATACCTATAGACTCCAAATGATACGAAAAGTATGTCGACATTGGCACGCAAAATAAGCACTTACGACCTAGACTAATGGTTCTATTTCCGATACAGGGACGTAACGGCAAGGGTTCCATTTTCGTGTGGGCGTCAGGAAATGGCGGAAGGGAACATGATAACTGCAACTGTGATGGCTATACCAATTCTATATGGACCCTGTCGATATCTTCGGCGACGGAGCGAGGGGAGGTGCCCTGGTACTCCGAAATGTGCAGTTCCACGTTGGCAGCTACTTACAGCAGCGGTGCTATAAATGAGAAACAGGTAAGATTTTAATTGGCTTATGCTTAACTTTCCACATTATATAGTATAAGATAATGAGCAAAAATAGTAAATGGTCACCGCGATTAGTGATTTTCGTGGTTCTTTGTAGTTGATGGTAAAGTACCAATGTGACATTTTTCTAGTGATATGCACTTTCTAATGTAATCATATACAAAACGCCACTGACAAACGGTGAAGGATATCGTAAAGACACCTTAATTACAAGTTTAAAAATCACCTTGCTATAATGCTATTTTCACTTCAATAATACCCTTTATACCCTAGTATCAATCCTCTGTGAGTAAGATAAATAATCGAGTCCTCTATTATTTGAAGCAGCTAATACCAAAAGACAGGCGTTTCATTAAGATAAATTGATGTCAGACGTCATTTGTCAAAATCACCAATGTCGTCTGAACACTCGCTCAAAACAAATTGGCGATTTTAAACTTATTATTTCAAATTATAAGATTAGGTTTCCCCACGATGCTTTCATTTACCGTATGTCAGTGGTCTAAATAATGATAGAAATACTACATAATACTTAAAATATGGCAAAAGTCACATTGTTCATATTGTTACTTTCATTTTGCCTTAGAACCCCCAATGTCATACATAATCAGCGTTTAGATTTAAAGTTAAAATCAGGATAGCAATCTCGTTTTCAAGACTTAATTCCAACTAAATAAAAAAGCTGAAGTGCGATTCATATTTCGTTTGATGTCTGTTATAACAGACATCTTACTTGGATCTCCAAGATCAATGACACACGTTCTATTTTCAGCATGTTTTTATTATCCCACCATGTTATGACCACACATCTCACTCTCGACTTATTTATTTATTTTTATCTGATTCTTATTTGATCTAGAAACATTATTAGCCAACACCAAAAGTGGGTGTAAAAATATTTTTCTACAGTAGCCAGGTGTACACGTAAAATATTCATTCGCATCCACGGATTTCGAAAAGAAACTCCCTATTATTATCTTTTTACCGAGAGGTTTTACCTTTTTACGTATTTGGACCCTCAATCCCACTTACTCTGAAAGTAGTTACCTCCGTCCCAACACGGCTTTACACGGAGTACAAGTACCTACGACATCCTTTGCCCTTTTAACACAGGGGACGAGGTAAATAAAATTATGTCATTTCAATGTAAATTAAAAGGCTGGTTTGTTAATGTAGCCATGTAGGTTCCCTGCCTGCTTATACGTAGATACAACAAAATAGGACACGCCCTCTCAATCAAAGTTGAACAAACTTTTGGGTCGAATGAAATTGTTCCGAATAGATAAACTATTGGGTTCGAATTGTAACCATCCGATATTTATTCTACCGATACTTTCTGTAGGCCCTTTTTCATATCAAGATGGGACGAATTCGTGCTAAGATAGGCCGTTAAGGGTCGTTCGCGTATCGAAATCGACCAAGTCTAAACGTCAAAACAAATTATTAAAGAAAACGATTTTTGTACAGTCAAGATTCTGTGTACATATTCAAATTCCAACCTTTTCAACTTACCACAAGTATGCAAATTCGTTTGTATAATTTCGAAGTATTCATTCACATTATGAAAACCGTAACAATGAAAAGCATGCTCAAGTTTTTTTATAAGAGAATTTTCTTTCACAGTTCACGAATGCGGGCAGGCTAAATATTTCTCTTTGGCCATTGCTGAGATCTAAAAGCACGTTGTTTAAAAAAACAGGATCACATTTTGTATGCAAACTTCATGGTTTTAAAAACAATACCTACAGAGAATATAAGGGTGTGTTTTTTATTCGGACAAAGTTAACACGATGTAGAAAATAGTTGCTCCATTTTAGTGCGAACAAAATTTTGTATTCAAGTTCGTGTAATTTTTTAAAACAACCTGTGAATGTGATACGGCACATGCGAGATTGCTTTTTCCTTTCCCCTTCAATTTCTCGTGTATTGTTATGCTATTATTTACAGAGGGTGTATTTTATTTTTATGTTTTTCTTCAATAGAAAGGTTCTATAGAATGCGTATTTTGATGAATGTTATGTTCAAGTAGACACAAAAGTTGAGAATATTTTGAGTGTGTCAAGTGCTTTGTCCTTTTATACGAGAACCTCATTTAAATACATATCGTCAAATAATATGTGCTTGCTGGAAAAGGTATACAAGAGAATTGCATATTTTATATCATTAATAATGAAATAAGTCTTTCACAATTTTTCATCCTTGTCACTCAGGTGGTGACGACAGATCTGCATCACTCTTGCACAGCGGGGCACACCGGGACATCTGCATCTGCGCCACTCGCCGCTGGAATCTGTGCTTTAGCTCTGCAAGCCAATAGAGACCTGACTTGGCGAGATATGCAGCATATTGGTAAGACTTCTTAAATATTTGTAACATGATGACTAGGTATACAAAGTCGTTTTTAAGATTTTAGGAATAAAAAACCTGGTGATTTTAAGGGGTTAGTTCTATAATAGAAGTATACCGATCGGCAAAAAACAATTGGACGATTCCAAGACTTCCTTCAGTTACGGCGCGTAGTGTTCCGCGCGCGCCTTTTTTTTTTTTTTTTTTTTTTTTGTGAGGGGAAAATCATCAAATGACTTCTCCCGCCCAGGGCCGGGCAGGAGGGAGTGTCAGACTCTTACTGACTAAAAACCCCCCTGTTCCTTCTCCTGCTCTGTGCCGAGGTCGCGGTACCTTATTGCGCTTACCCCGCAACCCCGGCTGAACATCAGCCCTTTAGGGCCCCGTCTGTGGTGGTCTATTGGCTCTTTGAGGCGCGCGCGGAACGCTACGCGCCGTACGCTCGGGCCTGGTTCTGGTCGGGCGGCGAGCTGCCCTTACTCGCCGACCGCAGGCCCGTACTTACGGTGGCCGGAGATCGTCCCTCGATCCCCGACGCCCGTAGTGTCGCCAGTTGCGGCTGCTGGGGCGTGAGGAGGAGGATTGCTCCCTCACGCGGGCCGCCTCTCTCTTTGCGAGCATGACTGCTTCACAAAAGGAGGAGACGGCGTCCCAGTTCCTCTCACTCCGCACCATGGCCTCGACTAAGGCCGGGCGCGAGAGGTCGCCGTCGCCGATCACTTCCCTGAGGATACGGCGGTGCTCAGCCCAGGCAGGGCATACCGCTACCGTATGCTCCACCGTATCCTCTAGGTGGTCCTCACAATGACGACACTCAGGCGTTTCCTCCCGCTGAATCCGAAACAGGAACCTACCGAAGCTGCCGTGCCCGGTAAGCACCTGCGTCAGACGGAAGGTGAGGACGCCGTGGCGTCTCTCAAGCCACTCCTCAAAGAGCCATTACACCACCACAGACGGGGCCCCATAGGGCTGATGTTCAGCCGGGGTTGCGGGGTGAGCGCAATGAGGCACCGCGACCTCGGCCCAGAGCAGGAGAAGGAACAGGGGTGTTTTTAGTCACTAAGAGTCTGACACTCCCTCCCGCCCGACCCTAGGCAGGAGAAGGAACAGGGGTGTTTTTAGTCACTAAGAGTCTGACACTCCCTCCCGCCCGACCCTGGGCAGGAGAAGTCATTTGATGATATTCCCCTCACAAAAAAAGACTTCCTTCAGTAGAATAGTCCTGTAATATAGTTAAGATAACCTATTTGCCTCTTTTTGACGATTAATAGTGATGAGATTTCGAAATAATTGTCTTAAAAAGATAAGCTTTATCAGGTTTTAGGTTTTGTAATTTCATTCCTACGCCTAAAAATATCGGTGGCCACGTAGAAGTATCTATCGATCCTACACATTACTATATGACCATTTATCTACCGCAAATAAGTCCAGACTCCATTAAAAATCATTCAGCAATTCAATAAGGATATCAGACAGCATTAGCCCAATCCAGGGCTGGATCGAGTTTCAATTAACCATGAATAGGGTACAGACCATTGTGTTACGAATCGATTATGGATTTAACTCAGCCAAGATGCTTAGATCGGATTTATTTTCTCATATAACACCACGGTTTGGTTCTAAGAATGCTTTAAGCCGAGTAGTTTTTGTCTACCTTAGTGATTGCTTTTGTTAGTAAACTTGTTGTGCAGCTATGATAAATGTCTTTTGTAGGGAGTTTTTTAGATCTCACGTGTTTTAAGAATTGGTAGAAATCTACTTAGATGAAAGTTGATTTCCATCGGGTATCTCATATACCTAATAGCACTTTTTTAATAGCAATCTGTGACCAAACAATGAGGTTATTCTATACTTTATTTTGAAACAATAGTTTAATAAAATGTTAGTAATATTTTGCCATATCTTTGATCTAAAAACATATGAAAACTAACATGGTATGTTAACAAGTAAACCCTTTTGAGAAAAACAAGCGTCCTAAGTGTCTAGTGTGAGTTTATTTTACGTTCGACATGTTTCGGACATTCGGTGATCTGATTGGCCTTCTCTAAGTTACCCACTAATCAGAGAGCCAAACCCAGTCACGTGTATATCACGTTATTGTAAAACACTCAGCATTCTGGTTTTATCGTAACATTATTGTCGAAAAGCGTAATTTTATCCTTGAATAGTGTTTACATCCAGCCAAATCCTTTCTAGATAAATGTTTGAGATTGTAAATGACACATTCTAAGTACATATACTTGGCGTTCATAAAAACGCGAAATTTATGGCGAATAAATCCGTGATAAGTGTGACGGATTGAGTTATAACATTTTTATAGTCGAATTCTCGCGCCGTATTGAAACCCCATTTGAATCTAATAAGCGATTTCGCATTATATTTAAAGAAAATGATGCTATTGACAGTTATTCAAATTTGGAATTGATTTGGTTTTAAACGAGATATTGTATTCATTCACGTAAGGCACGTGGTTATGTTTTTGTTGGTTAAAGGAGTGTGTATACAGGGTGTAAGGGACAGCCTTCCGCAAACTGATAGGGTGGATTCAGTATATCGTCTTAAGTTGACCGGTACATGAAATTATTTCAGGAACGTTATGGGAATCCAATTAAACCGATTTGTTTCATTGCCTTACACGCAATGTATCGCTACCACCGCAAACGCACGCAGCGAACGGCAGCGCTTTTAGTATTATTACTTTACACTATGGGCAGCGCCGCGACCTTACCTTTCGGACAAACGGTCGCGCTCGCGCCACGTTTTATTAACAATAAATTATTATTTACAAGATAGCCGCATTACTTACAAAAGACAATTTAATAATCGCGCTCGCGCCACGTTTAATAACCATAAATTGTTATTTAAAAGATAGCCGCATTACTAACAAAAGAAAATCTAACAATCATAACATGGTAACTGATAAATGATAAAAAAAGAAAAATGCGTAGGTACCTTAGAATCGCTCCGGTTTCCGGCTCTGGAAAGCATTTGTGATGCGGTCTCGCATTTCGTACTCACTTGCACACGCACTCACAAACACTTTTTCTTTTACGTAACCCCACAAAAATGGGTCCAAATGGGTTAGGTCTGGGGATCGTGCTGGCCACGGTTGCGGTCCAAACCTACCTAAACTACGTTTAAATAGGAAAGCACTGGTAAGTGGTAGCGTCTCGTTACGTTAGCGAACCAATTCCAAAATCCACGTAGGTATTGGTCTTCCAGCGCCTTTTTGTCTGGGAACAATGGGCTGGTTTTCTAGCAAGCGTTGATAGTCACCAGTAATTATCCTGGAGTCTGATGGATGCCGACGGTCAGGATACCTACACTACTACAACTACAACACATTATCATCTCCCCATAATCACGCGCGCTAAACGTACGTAACGTACCTAGGTAGTAATTTCGCACAGTTTCTACAAAAAAACTTCACTACACTTCACACACTACATAACTAATAAAACTTAACAACACTACTTATAACAAAACTTTCAAGCCGAATGCGCGAGCGATCCGTACCGCGTACACGCTCGCGGTACACAACAGTAACATCGCAGCAAGGCACAATGGCGACTGCATGTGATGAGACACACACAAACATAAATCTGTTGTTGCCAATTACACGAAAATTAGGTACAAAATTTCGGGGTAAAAAATAAAAAAATATGCATGGTCGTAATTTATCATTCTGTTATTTTTTGTAGAGAAATGAATTGATTAAATCAATTTAATTCTAATTTCATTGTTTAGTTAATTTAGAATAATTAAAGTGCAGCGTGATAGAAAGCTGTGCTTCCATTCCAGGGAGATTGTGTTTAATTTCTGGCTCGACTATCAATTCATGGCTATTGTGAAGCCATGTAAATCTGTAAGTAGTTTAAAAACTAGCCAGTAATCGCTTAAAAAGAACAATCAATTAATAAATTAGGTAGTATTTGTAAATGCTTCAAAATTAAAACTAGACTAATCTTTATTTATTTTTTATTCAATTTATGTGCGCGACAAGATTTTCATTAATTGATTAATGAAAATCTCATCAATGTGATTATGAATGCAAAGGAGTTTTCAAGTTTTAGATAAATTTCGATAGTTCTAACATTTTCGTTTACAAAGGTAGAAAGAGAGAAAGGTAGAAGAGGTAACAAAAGTTAAAAGTTGGCAACACTGGTTCAATCGACAGAAAGGGACGCAGCTATTCTGTACGTTGGACGGGATCGTAGGTATACCTACGGCGGCGCGGCGATCGGCGCGGTGGGGCGCCGAGCCGCTGCGCCGTGACCGCGGTGCGGTGAGTTCAAACGACTCGCGCTAGGTAGAAATTGAACAGCTGATTTCATGCGTAGTTCTTTAGAGAATTCACACAACCATTGCGTATTTTTTTGTTTTAGCTGTGTTATTTACATTAATGTTATTCTTCATACATAGAATGTAATTATACATTGAAATATAGGTGTAGGAACTGAAAAAACGAAAAAAAATTTGAAAATTTTCCTGAAAGAATTTTCACTGGAATATGATTCAGAATAAGGAGCTGAATGCACCCTGTTAATTTGTGGAGGGCTGTCCCTTACACCCTGTATAGGTATATGTATTTTAATTTATATTTCATTTTAAATGGCTCGCGCATTATGATTGGGAATAACGTATCTAAAAAAAATATGATGATTTCTTTCACCCTGGCCAGGGTGGGAAAATAGTGTCAGTCTCTTACTGACTAAAAATCACCCCGTTTCTTTTCTGGTCCGCGCGTCCGCGCTTACACTAGCAACCCCGGTTGGTCTTCGGACGTCCTTAGATACTTTTTTTTACGCCGGGTTTGAAACAAAAAGATAGAAAACTTATTATGCGACAACTAAACACAAAGAAGTGACAAAGCCCTGAATGTGTTATAATATCGCAATAAAGTCTAAATTATGACGTCAAGGCAATGATCTGTGCGGGTTTTTGCCCAGCTTCGCCAATAATTTTCACAATCCTCCAGTTGGCAATTTTCTTTACGACTTTCTTTGCTATTTTTGGCCAACCTTCGTATTGGTTTCCGAGTGAACTACAACAAATAAGTAATCCTTGTTATTTTTACTACTGCATCGTTAAACTGGAAGGGATTCGCGACAATATTTTGTTTTATATCCCCGGTCTGATATATTAGCCTATATTTTCTTTGGTTTTATTATGAATCTTACTCGTAAAGTGAATATCTAGTATACATGGTTTCGTCAATCATCAAGTTTTGTCTTTTAATTCTGTTCATGTAAGATGTTTAGCCAGCTATAATGTGACCACTAAACACAATAAAGAAGTGAAAAAGCCAAGTATGTGTTAAAATGTCGTTATTCAATTTTTTTTGTCAATTAAATCTTCCACATACTTATCAAACATACACTTTTAAATTTGTTATCAAGGCAAGAATGATTACATATTTATTTTATATAGAGTACGTTGTGGTCCTTATTGTAATGTATTTGTTTTCTCTAAATCTGTAGTAATATAATTATTCTGAAGCTGCAGAGTTTGTTTATTACGATGCGCTAATCTTTGAAACTGCTTGTTCGAATTGAACGATTCTTTTTGTGTTGGATTAGTGTATTTATCGAACAATAGGGGGGATATAGTGTAACCTTGATTGTAGTCTACAGATCTAATCATGTATATCCATACTACTATAGTACTTTAGTTCGTTGAGTTCATCCACTTCTTAATATAATAATAGGCAGGCTAGCGTAGGCTGCGCGACGTCGCCGCGTCCGCGCACGCTGCTCATGAGGAAGAACCCCTCTTTGGTTCGAAACTAGTAGAGCTTTTCTCAATATTTACACGTGAGTAACCCGCGATTTTTAGTTAATATAATAATAGTTCAATAATTCATCATGAAATACCTACATACGTTACTTAGATATCTATTTTCGTCTCGTTTAAGGAAAAAGTCTGTATCAAATAGGTACCTACATATCTATCCCTAATTTATTCAATTCGTTCTTACGAAAGGTAGAAAAAGGTTTCACTATAGGATTACCGAGTCCCATTGAAATGTGACTAGATAATTGTAGATTTGTTACATTATCTGCGAAAATATTTTAGGTTCCTAGGATAGGTACAAAATTATGTAATATTTTGGTATTTTTTTATAGTCCTACAAAGATCTTCATCGTCAGCTTATGAGTGCCTGTTATTGAGCAAAGTAATCTTCTCAAACGGAGAAGGTATGAGCAATAATCAAGTCGATAGCTCAAGGTCACTTAGAGACGTGAAACTTAGAATTTGACATTATATTAAGGCCTTGTTTGTTCACGATGTTTGTCATTAATTATAGGTCAGTGATATCTAAATAGATCTAAAATCTAAGAAAGTAATCATTTTGATACAGTCAATTTGGTAGAAATTAGCTTCAATATTGGAAAAGAGAGGGTAAGGGCTGCCTTGACCTCTGGACCACCCCGACATGGCGCAATAAAAAAGTAGATTCCTATAACTATGTCGGTAGTGTTTTCTAGTTTCCTCTAGTTTTATTATAAAAAGCATAATGCATTACAATAGTTGATCTTATTCATTTATTTATTTAGTTAGTTGAATATTTTTCGCGCACAATTTAAGAAGCTAAATATCGAATTATTCTCTTCCAGTGTAAGGGAAACGAGACACCATTTATTACAATTACAAGTATATAAGGGTGATAAAAATACTTGAAATTTTGTTAAATAAAGAATTCTAATTTTTTTGTATTTTTATAGGATTGCAATTAGGTATCTGTGTTTAACATATTGTTATACGTTTTTAATCACCATGTATGCCTTATGTACCCACAACGTAATAAAAAAATTGGTAAGTAAAAATAACAATATCATTGGCGGCAAATTATTTATTACTTAATTGATGGATTTTGAGCATTTCCAGAATTAATTATTCAGCTACCGCAAACTTGAAATTGTACATTAAAATAATTAATATAACAATATTTCAGAACTGCATTAGCGGCTAAAACTCAATAGCATTTGAGTATAATTAAAATTTATTAACGTTAATTAAAGTTTTGATTTCTAACAGTGTTGTATACACAACATGTAAAATATAAGTTCAGTATGTATTTGAAATCGCCAATCCGTTAAGTAAAAATTGCAATACGTCATCTACTACAATCCTATTGTACTTTTTTAGCTTTCTTCACATAGGGGTCTTATATAAGAACTGAAAAATAAAACGTTAATTACATTTGTTGGTAACTTGGTATGTATATTATTAAGCCTGATTTAGTGCCACTTCTGAATTTTTAATTTGGAAAAGTCTAATAAAACAGTAAAACTGTGGGGCCGCATTTTTTTTAACAAAGTCCTAGGTAATGGTTAATTTGGAAAAACACATCTAGGGATAAAATACAATGTACTATCAGTGTCATAAGTGCATGGAGGATTCCAAATCAAAATCGTTTGTACGGCGTTTCATCGCCGTAATTAAATATACCATTGACGACATAGATGGCGCTAGTATACTAGTGGTATTGAAAAATATACATTTATAGTTTTTATCAGATACAAAGTTATTAACTTAATAATTTTTACACAAATTAATCCTACGATATTCCAAACCTTTTTAAAGCAAAGCACGCAATAACTAGGAATTGAACTCGGTAGCATAAAATTTACCGATGCCACTAGCCATTAGGCCATTGCGTAACCTTGAAGTAGATTGAAATTATCCTACTCTTTATTATATTGAAGTTGTTTAGCAACTTTAACCCGATCATAAATCTCAAAACAGTTGAGGGTAATTTAATATTAACTGTATAAAAATTAAACCTTTTTGTTCAATCATTACATTCTTTACTATCTTTGAGTGAGTTCAGTTCCGATTTGTTTAACAAGTTTTTAATATTTATTTTTATCATGAGTGCGTTCAAATATTAATATGGCTACGAGGGCCCAAATAATAGCATTGCATAATCAAAGCTTAAATTATACTGGAATTTCGAGAGAAACTGGCTTAAACGTAAGTATTCTTTTAAAATGACCGTTCGTTATTTATTTTATTATCCATAGTTTGCGATACATGAAAATAATAAATAATACTTACACGTCCCTTACAGGTAAAGACTGCCACTTTATGGATATCTAAAGCTGTTTCAAGAAGAGTGTTCAATGGAGCACCATAGTGGATCTGGCAGAAGACGTGATATTGACTCAGACCAGCTTCAACTTATGGGGCAAGGTTATGAGGAAAATTACTGGAGCATTGTCATCTTCAGTGATGCAAACAGTGAAAACTACATAGATATGCTGAATGACGCCATGAAGATGTGCTAGTGATAACGTTTGTGCAGGACAATTTGTCCTATGTGTAATGTTCCATAATTGTGCAAGTGTTTAGTCAGCATTCAGACATACGGGTTATTCCTTGGCCAGCGAGATAGGAGAAATAGGATTGATAAAAATGACGGCTACACGAGTTCTTAAAGGAAAAGATACTTATTGACTATAGGATTAAGCAATTACAAGACCGGGGTAGCTATAATTTATTTAATGGATAAATGTTCAAACTTAATGTTAGTAGGATAAATTTATTGACTACTTTATAACCAGCAACTGTTATTTACAGTAATGATTTTAATGTTTTACTAAATATGAGAAATAAAAATAAAAGCAATATTTATATCTACAGATGCGATTCCAATATAATTAATTATTTATTTATTATTACTATAAACAATTCGTCCCATATCTAATGACTGCTATATCCCGGTCTTACAAATGTTATTGATTTAAGGTCTAGCTTCAATTTCTTCCTTGTTCTGGAACGAATACTTATGCTATGAACCTTTGTCATAACACGATGCACAAAATGAATCACTTTAGTCAATACTTTAATTAAATTTTATGGGGAGGTAAAATAGTTACAGAAGTAAGGTTGCATATTATATAGAAACGTATTATAACATTGTGTTTAAAACTAACTAATAAATGACTAGCACAAAACAATTTTGATTTAAAATACTTATTAATCTTATGAAAAGTGAATTAAATAATGTGTCAGTTACCTGAAAAGTTATTAGGTATACACCTATATAAGAAAGAAATAAATATTATGTTTTAAGAAATAAATGTCTGAAATTATAATGTCACTAAAATAGTTTTATTTGTTATCCTTTATGAGAATTATACTTAGTATTAGTCTTAATCTGTAAGAAAATTGTTACTTTTACATTAATAGTTAGCACATATAATAAAAGTTATTTATTTATATTTATTAATATAATTTATTTCTAAAATAATATATATATTTATTTTTGTTGTCTTTTATAAATATTAAACGTCAAATATTTTATTTATATATTATTATTATTGATTTTATATAAAAAAAAAATATAAAAACCATTAATAAAAAACCTGAACTTAAAAATGATATCCCGGAATTGAACCGGAGCCCTTCGACTTCATTATTCTATCATTCTTATTCATCCGAGCTACCGATCGCATTTTTTATGATATCGAAAATGCGGGTTAGTTTATAACTTTTATTATTGTCTATTATTAATTATTGACGCCATCTTTTAGTTGGTTTGCTTGACTTGACTTAGATGGCGCTGTATTAAGTCCTCGGAAATCAGAAAATTAACATAATTTATGTGTTTTTGAATATAAATATATTATTGTTTTTTAATTATTATTTTAACCATTAAAAACCTTATTGTGTGCCTCTGCGGTGTAAAGTATTCAAGCTTTGTAGGGTTATTTTCATTTAAAAGCAGCGCCATCTAGTTATCAATGGTAGCGTTATGCAAAACCTGTCAGTCAATAGTCGACCTTAAGCTCTCCATGCATTTTTGTCACCCTTAGTACTTGTATGCTTTTTATTGTTTGAAAATTTTATCAATAAAGTCACTAACGGACTACGGCTATGGATTAAATTGTGGGCAGAACCTGTAAGTAAATATTTAAAACAGCTATTCTTAATAGCAAGTTATTTTTGATGCAAAGAGAATTTAGGTAATAGGAATGTTATGTATTTTTTTAAGGTTGAATGTGTTTACATATATAAATAAACTAGCTGTAGCTCGGGGACTTTGACTTTATTTCATTTTATCAAAATAAATACATAACAAAATTACACATTTTATTCTTAATAATTATAAATATCATAAGAATGAAACCGCAGTCAAAATTCTTGTAAATAAATATTGTATTTGCGCCATTTTATGTAATACACAGTACCTACATCGTAATCGTATGTATATGTATGAAGCTTCATTCATAAGCTGTTTTCATTCACATTCATTTTTTTCGTTTTCCTCGCGTATTATTTTGACGTGTCATTCATATATGACGGTTTATTCGGATTCTCGAAAATCCATCACCAATTTCTGGAAAACAAATACATCCCTAATTCTGGAATTTAGTGATATTGTCCAGGGACGGGTGTAAAAGAGTTTCTATAAGTGTTTTTATAGAAGTTTTGTTTCGTTAGGAATTGAGTGTCGAAGTTTTGGGAATGTCCAAGACAAGTTGGACTTTGGAGACTATTTACATAACGTTGTTTGTTAACTGTTTTTGTTTGACAAGCTATTTTGGTAAGCGTCTCTTGGGTTACGCAGTCACTTGTTACAGACACCATTGCTAATATAAATAAAAATGGATTATTCTATAAACATTTCTGTTGCTTTTATGATGAGGACTTCTTATACCAATTCAGATGTTGCGTAAAGTTTTTAGGTAGACGTTTTACGCAAGAGAATTTGTCCCTACATAAGTCGAATGGAATCCTGATATCCGATTTTATTGTTTTAAATAGTTACTTATCTTTGATTTCTTTGTGGTTTCCAAAGAATACTATTTTCAGATCATTCAAAAATTTAACTATCCATTTTTTGTACATAGATTTGCAGTTAACAGTATCATTATCCCCACAGGCATTTAACAATTAGCCGTTCAGTGTATCCTTAATGCCCTATTTAGCGACAAACATTAAGCTGATTGGCAAACTTAGTCGGATGATACACGCATTACCGCCCTTATCTACCCTTAGTTTTAGTTTTAATTGTAAACAGTATAATAATGATTATAGGGTCCAATATCGCTTAGAAATAGTTGGGTTACGAAGGTTTTGTTTCGAACTATCTCTGTAAACGATATTTGAAGTTTTATATGAGTTTTGTAGTGGTAGGATGTGCTATAAAGAGTCAATGTCACGTGTCTAGTTGTGTGAGTACAGATGTAAACACAAAATGTTCATTTTTGTTAAGGGTCCTAATAAGTTTTAGTTTTAGATTGTAGTGCTATTTAGTATATTTTCGTGTTGAAATAAAATTTATATTTTTGTATGTGATACAACGGCAAAATAGTGGATATTTTCAGATGATAAACACCGAGTAGAGAGTAGAGTGCGTTGACGGCTTTTTGGAGATTAGGATTTTGGAGATATAGACATTAGGGCGGGATGGCAGAGGGAAAGAATTGGGGCTCCGGTTACCACGCTCCCTCGGTGAAACATAACGCTGTGTTTGTTACACGCTGGTTTTCTCTAGGGTTCTTTTTATTCTCTCTTTTTTTCTCCCAGCCCATTTGTGCCGAAGCATGGCTCTCCCACCCTAGATGGAACAGTAGGTAGCTAATTATAAGTCTGATAATGTTTTTTTATCGAATGTAGGCTGCTAAAGGATTGTTTTCGGAACAGCGCTTAGTATTAACGATAAAAGTACCAGGTTGGAAACTATATCCAATGTTTAACTATCTCGATAGCAGATATTTACCTATCGCTTCGAGGAAAACCAAGTGTGAATTCATATTGAAGAAATTCGTAGTATCGACAAGATTTGATTCCGTATAGCTACGAAATAGTGTTTGGTACTGGGAAATTGTAAAATTTCTGGTCAGGGTTGTGCACGAAATAGCTCCTATTGCAAACAGTTGGAACATAAGTAATGTAAAACGTGCCTTATAAGGTGACAATGCTACCAGCCTTGTCCTGTGTTGACATTAAAGCGGATATTTAAATTACATAAGTTTGAATATCTTTGTAGTACCTACGTAAAATAACAAAGTTATATTAAACATTTATACAGCTGCATTATTAGTATTTATTCATCAGTAGTTACAGACTAAAGTACGTAAACAGATAAGTTTATCACCAACTCTTCATTTATTACAAGAAAACTTATAATTAGTAAATGACTTAAGGCATGTTCTAAAATAAAAATAAAAAATAAATATTTTTAACGTATCTCTCTAGTCTCTATCATCATTTTTACATATATGGTATACCTGGCAAAACTGTAGGTTACATATTCAAAATCTGAACTGTTTAAGTATGGGTCATTTGCGAATTTATAAACCATTATAGTTACTCTCACCGATCTTTTATAGCCTTCCTCGATAAATGGACTAACAAACACAAAAAGAATTGTTCAATTCGAACCAGTAGTTTCGGAGATTAGCGCGTTCAAACAAACAAACTTTTCAGCTTTGTAATATAAGTATAGATAAAAATGTTTTAAAATAAATTGTGACGTACTTCAACACCCTAAGGTTGTTGACAACTTAACTAATCCCTTCGGTGACCTCTTTGTTAAGCCCCCAGCCAGGGCATCAAAAAACTACTTAAAAACTAAATAATCGCATCACCAAGGGCTGTCTCCGTTTGGTTAAAGCCTCGGTTGGCTTTTGTTTTTGAGTGGGAATTTATCAAATGACTTCTTTTGCCCAAGGTGAAGCAAGAAGGAGTGTCAGACTCTTATTGACTAAAAACCACCCCTTTTTTTACCTGCTCAAGGCTTTGGCTGAATTAGATTATAATGATAATGATACACAAATAAGAAAAATATAACAATGATAATTATGAATAAATAGGTATACTTCTTTTTTTTCTTCTTTTTAAAAAACGTTACCCCACACTAGGATTTTCTCCTCTGTCGTGGGTGCGGTTACAAACATACAATTTCACAGACACATGACACCCAGACCCGGAACAACAATTTGTGGATCACACAAAGAGTTGTTCCGTGCGGGAATCGAACCCGCGACACGTTGCACGGCAGCCAGTTGCCCAGCCACCGCACCACTCGTGCAGTCATAATGTAATAAAATAACTAAACTTTTTTCCAACAGTTGTCCGCACAGCACGTCCGGAGCGGCTCAGCATTGGTGGCGAATGGAGAGTTAATGGAGTTGGTCGAAACGTCTCCCATTCTTTCGGCTATGGACTCCTCGACGCTGCTGGCATGGTGAGGCTGGCCAAGAGTTGGAGAACTGTACCACCACAGCGAAGATGTGAACTGGCTGCTCCAAGACCACAACGACCAGTCCCGCCTAGGTCTTCTGTTACCCTGCAGGTGAGATTAGACTTTAAGTCGCAAGAGCAAAAGTTGTTAATTGGTTAACTTCTATGTTTATCAAGTTTGTAAGCATCTTCTGTACTGGTAAACAAAGGGTTCCGAATTATTTAGGATTTAAAATGAAAAAGAAATAATGACCCGACTTCGAACGAGTGCGAAGCTGATACAAAATTTCTCTGTTAGTTATAGGCTGTTCTATACTATAGTATGTAACCATCCTCTTCAATGTGTCTATTAATATAAAACACATCAAAATCGGTTGCGTAGTTTTAGAGATTTAATCATACATATTAGGCAGAAAAAGCGACTTTATTTTATACCATTTGTATATGAAAATGATTTTTTAGATTTCAATACTAAAAAAATTCGTTGATATTCACTTTTTTGAATACCAATAGCTATCGTTTGATATGTAAAGACACCAAATAAAATATTTGCTCGCAGTGACCCGTGATATGGGCGTAACAAATGCAGATTTACGAATCAATGTGCGCATAACATACATTGAAAATGTTGTACTGCATAAATATATGGGAATATAATCGATGTTGAACGTTCGGGCGTGATCTCGTGACTAGAATTATATAACACCGTTTCTTCATGGCATAAACGAAATGACGGATTACCTGATGGCCCTGATGGTAAGCAATCGGCGCCGCCCAGAGGACTTACGAATGCGTTGCCGGCGTTTTGGGGATTAGGATTTCCGAGATTTAGGGATCGTGGGACGGGAAGAAGGATTGGACGGATCTCTCGATCGACCTTCCCACCAACTTACTCTCGACGAGAGCCAGGTACTAGAATGACATAAACACACAAATATATCAGACAAATCTACACTGAGTAATACGGGTACGACACCACTGTCATAACACGTTCAAATAAATGACAGAAACCCGGATAAGCCAAACAAACTCTCGTCCAAACACGATAAAGAGTCAAAACTCAAGAAAATTTAATACAAAATGCAAAACTTAGTACATTAACCAATGCTTAATAGCCCGATAAGTTCACAAACTTTGCTAATAATGATTTTTAATTGCTTTTTAAACGGCTAATGCCATTATTTCCACAGCGACTGCCTCGTCTATAGGGTAATGTTTCGCAAGTCACACGAAGTATTGGATTCCCAATTCCCGGTTTGGACAAAGAATTAAGTATTGGAGCTTTATGGAAAATAAGCTTAATGGTGATGATTTCTCCCGCCCATGATGAGGCGAGCGAGAGGGAGTGTCAGATTCTTACTGACTAAAACCCCTCCGTTCCCTCTCGTGCTTTAGGCCGCGGCCAAGTTGCCTCATTGCGCTTACTCTGCAACCCCGGCTGAACATCAGCTCTATTAATAGGCCCCGTCTGTGGTGGTCTATTAGCAGGGTTAGTACATGCCTAAGTAACTGGCTGCTGCGCAATGTGTCGTAGATTACAATTAATTTTATGATCCACAAATGGTGGTTCCAGATCTGGGTATGATGTGCATGTGATACCCTATAGTTTTAAATGAATTCATGAGCCACGAAAATGGATGTAAATCGAATGGGCCAGCTTGAATGGAGTGATATCACGACCATACAGAAGACCAGCTAAAAGCAACGCTTAAATTTTGTTTTGCTGTGTACGCCAAATTTTCTCTCTTATCTATCCCTATTCATCAAATCCCTAATCTCAAAGGGGTCTGTGCTTATATGTGGCGGGCTATATATGGCAGTGAGTATTGCAATAAAACAATATTGACCGTCTCTTTACAATACTGATGTGCTGTTGGCACAGGCCGATACCGCAGATGTTCATGGGCAATGCTGATTGCTTACCATCAGGTGAACCGCGTGCTCTATATAATAAATATTATATATAGAGCACGAATACAAAATATTATATTATAACACAGAAGTTTGCTGTGCACCAAATAAACACAGAGCGATACGAATTGAATACGTAAATAGAGTATCTTAAACTAAGAGACGTCGTAACAACTTTCACATCTGTAACATTAGTGGGTGCATGTCCAGAGAATACTTCTGGACATCTGAACAGGGTAGCATTAACAATTGGAGTCGGTATAAAGGATATTATGCAGTCCGAAGCCTTTTAGTATCACCATCGTGGTACCGAGTTTATGCTAATGGCGTCGGAAAAGCGTTCACACACATTACCATATATAACCATCTGCATGTGTGCAGTAGTACATTCATTACACCCAATGCCACAGTACTATTGAATTCAGTAAATCAAATAATCCACAGCTACATTATTTGTTTCACTTAATACATGTAAAGGTACTTTTTGATTTGTGTACCAGTCGGGATGTCAGTGAAACTCGTTGAAATTAAATGCCTCGAAGTCATCAAATGTTTTGAGTTTAATTTTATGAGTGTTAGGTTAACAATTGAGATTGTTGATCTAGTTAAAAATAAATTACCGAAGTAATTCCACAGCCTAATTTAAAGTAAGTATTTTTCATTACAGATTTTAGAGAAATAAGTACCTATCAAAGTTGCAAAAATATCTCAATGTCAGAGTCAAATTCATTTATTCCAACTAAACCGTCATCAAAAATGTAGTATCCCAGGAAAATATATTTCTAAAACGTATATTGAGGTAAATTCTAGTATCCAACACTTAACGTCATTGTAAATTGTACCTTACATAAACACGGAGAAATGTGTTTTCACCTTATTGCATTTTAGTGCATCTCACGAATGAAGCGGTGTCTGCTACTCGGAATAGAGTTTTGCATTTGTATAAGAAAATAAAAACAAAACAAAATAGTAGGATTTCTTAAGATTTATACTTTACTAAGATGTTTTTCTTGAAGCGTAGTTTTTCAAACGTACTGAAAATCGGATGGTTTTAACTCTTCTATTTTTATATTCTTTATATAAAGCTTCATAGCCATGATCTTATCTTTTTATTCTGTCCAGACTTCACTTTATCTAATGCCTGCTAAAAGCAACATATTAAACAAAGTGAATTCATTATCTTCTAAGCTTTATTAAGCAGATGCACCTTGCTTAGTTTCAAGAAAAATAAACAAGTTCAAAATACATTTGTTGCAAACACCACCTAACCCCATAGGTATAACTGGTTTTCGACCTTACCATTTTACAATACAATTGCAAATCTACTATTACACCAATGTTTTAGAAGCGAATATTTGTCGTTGTTCAGCATCCATTGACAACTTTCTTCTTTCGCAGTTGGACGTGAGCGCTTGTCCTGGAGTAAACTACTTGGAACACGTGCAGGCACGCGTATCACTCTCTGCTGCGAGACGTGGTGATCTTCGAATTGTACTCACTTCTCCAGCTGGAACTAAGGTCACTCTGCTTGCACCAAGGTATGTGTCTTATTAGATATATACAGGTATTAATTAGTTTTTAGATTTAAAGAACATAATTTCCTACTTGCTGTCGACATAACCCAAAGTATTAGCAAACTGAATTAGTAGGTAGGTCACATGTGTGGAAGAACTGATGACCATTGGCTAAGTGTTCTGGAGTGGAGACCACGTGTAGGCAAACGAAGTGTAGGGCATCCTCCAGATAGGTGATAGGACTAACGATATCCTTAGAGTAGCTGGCAGTGGTTGGATGAGCAGAGCTGAATATCGAGCTCAGTGACGTGCAATTAGATAGAACTATATCCAGGAGTGGAATAAAACAGGCTGATAATTATAATGATGATGATTTGCAACTTGAAAATGTTAGGTCATTAATTTTTTTGGTCGCTTGTAAAATTTCGAAACAAGTTTGTAAAAAAAAATTCTATAATAAGAAGCACTTCATAGGTACATCTACAAAAAACAAACAACAAATATTTTGTTCTCCCATTTATAAGTTTCTTTTAACACAAATAAATAACAGTTCGTATTTCTTAAACCACTAGAATATTTGGTGTGTCCGGTACAGTACGGTACATAAATGTCGTTGCTATGTAGATGGAGCTCGGCAGTAATTGAGGTATAATGGCTCTGGTATACAATGGCCCTCACATTGGCAGCTTTACAATGTCCATTGAGCGAACAAGTTATATTATGTAGGAGCGTACATATATAACTGGTCACAAAGACCTTACAATTGGGGATAAGGATAGGAAAAAGGAGGTTAATATGGCAGAAAATATATTTATCATTATAAATAATTATACCAAAACTCCAAGACGGACACATACATCTTTAGGATGTAAAAATCTATTTCAAATTTGAGTACTTTAGTCAACTACCCAAATAATAGGATCGATATATAAAAAACAATTATCGTATTCCAAAAAAACATTGCTGCCATGGCTGCCAGCTACAAAATTCTACAAAATTTAACTGAAAATTCTTATCGTAGGTAGCCATATTTGAAAATAATAAATAATAATTGTTATTTTCAAAGTTAACCTACTGTTTAGTAACGCACTGTACCCTCTCAAAGCTAATGCACGACACTATGATGTGCTGTGACATGGAACAACGTGACCGCAAATACAAAATGCGCCATCTATTCAGTTTAGAATAGACGTGATAATGTATCGCTAAATACCATCGTAACTGTATCCACGTTCCCGTTCGCCGTATGAATAACGCAAAAATATTACAATGAACCACTTCGTTTGTTTTGAAATATTATCTAATTTGAAATACGAACACAGTTGTATACGAACAACAGATAGAATTTTAGCAATTTGTCAAATAATCCCGAACTGAATACGTTCTGACAATACGATTAATCGTGCACGGTGTGTTGTTACCCAGTTTATTAAAGCCGACAAGACGCTAACTAGACGCTCACAACGGGTGTAATTAGACAGTTAATTTTCCGACAGACCGCACGACTCGTCGCGCACTGGGTTCAGCTCGTGGCCTTTCATGTCCGTGCACATGTGGGGCGAGTCACCGCTGGGGCCCTGGCGGCTAGAAGTCACCAACGAGGGACGATTTATGGGTAAGCTAAACAAAATTACATACATTCTGCAACAGGTGAACATTTTGACAAGGGAATGCTAAGAATGAAATATGTACACCCTACATACATACTTGCATACTTACTTCTTCAAATCATGAATAACGAAAAGTTTGCGTGTGATCCGTAAAGTTTTATGACCACATTTATAACGAATGGCTTGTCACAAAAGTCGGCGGCTTGGAAATTTTAAAGGCCCAGAAAGGTTTAAGAGTCTTACGAACATTGTTCAGTCAACTCAGCTACTTATCATTCTATTAAGTGAAATATTTCCAGTAGTTTTGGTAGCTGAATAAAAAAATGTGAATCAATATCTGTTTGTTCAATTCCACGTCATAGGGCGAGCGACGTTGCAAGATTGGTCTTTAACTTTATATGGAACTAGTACGCCAGCAGCTAAAAACGATCCCATACCGTTCCGGAATCCAATTATACGCAACAAGGGCAACGCAACGCGACCTATCGTGGTGCAAGCGGGCCGCAAAAACAATAGAGGGAAACCCGTGTCGATCGTCCCCACTTATACCGTGGGGCTAGTGAAGAGGAAAAAGAATAAGAATTCTAAGAATCCGAACAGAAATTCGCAAAAGTCGAAACAGAGTCGGCCAGCCACTCGGTCGCCTATAGAGAGTACGACGGCACGGGTGACGACGTCGACGGCGGCCGACCTGAGTCTGAACCTGCGCGCGGATCTGACGGACCCGCTGGCGGACGCGCGCGGCCGCAAGATGTCGAGCCTGTTCGAGCAGTACCCGAAGATACAGCGCATATACCCGGCGCCGCTGCAAGCACACGGTACTGCCTGCATGTCGTGTCCGTTCGTTTAGCCCCGGCCGTTTTATTTCGCCGCCTAGTTTGAGCCTGCACGTCAATTACCTTTGTTCCAGACTCCGCCGCTCTTTGCATGTCGTGTGTTTGCATTGTTTACATTTTATTTTGTAGCAGAACTTTATTTAATGTAACAGTTTCAATTGAGTTTTGTTTTCAATTAAGTAATTACTGTATCGTACATGATGTAGACAGTGACGGATAATTGCGTTTGTGTGAAATTTTTAGTTTGTTTCTGTTGTTTTTTTTTTTCATTTGTAGTCGTTACTGTCGATCAAGCAGCGATATTCTTTTCTTTGCAAGTTTTTTGTATTCACGCTTTATTTGTTTCTGCGTACAGTAATTTGATATGCTTTAGTTGTAGAAAGTACGACCTCAAAATGCTTAAAGACAAGTAACTAAAGTGTAATATTTCTTCAGCTGGTCCTCTGACTCAATGGGAGTTAATATTCTACGGTACGGAGACGCCTCCTCAAGAGGAAGACGCGTCTCCTGAGACAAACTTGTTGAGTGGAGGAGCTGCGCCGGTGCCGGTTGCCAGTTCGGGCGGCGGGATGATTCCTGCTGAATCGCCGGGGCCGGTGACGACATGGAACGGTGCGAACGAGCCCCCCGAGTCAGTCGAGGAAGTGAGACAGAATGCACTCGACGACGACCTCTCCCTCGTCTGGCATTCGCATACGGTGAGTTTGAACTATGTTTGTTGTTTACTCTGTGCAAACAAATCCTTGATTCATATTTTGTGAGCTCCGTTTGGATTGAAACAATGAGCGTTGCAGCTACTAGTGTTTTGTTATTGGAAGCTTAATAATTGAGCGTTAGAATTTAATAATTGTTATAATATGAAAAAGATTACTCCGTGTCAGAAAGTGTTAGTAATTAGTTATTTTGACTTGTTCTCTCAGTCTAAAAGAAAACAATTTTTTTTCAATATATTACACTATCACTTATTGACATTTTTTATTTAATGATTAATTACATAAGTATAAAATTTTCCGCAAGAATTCTATGACATCATACATTAGCACTCTCATGAAATTTATAGAAAAGTAAGTTTTTGACATTTCGGTTTTATCATCGTTTTATCTTCTAAAATTCCATAAAAGTCTTTGCACTACCCAGAAACCCAGTATGTGCCTATTCTTTGATACTTACTATTCACAAAATACCTGATTTAATATTTATACGTAAAGATTTGCTGAGACAAAGAAAGGCCTTTATAATGGACCTTTGTTACAATAGATAAATGGCTTCAATAACAAAATTTAAAATATTATTATATGTATTATATCAAAACACTTGGTCTTGTTTAAATGCCTGGACAAAGGTGGACCAGAAACAATACTATTCCACCACAAACTGTTTAAATAGTATTAAGACAAAGTGATTTATGAATAATTGAGTTAATGACACATGTAACTAGGTATGTAAGTAAAGACTACCTACTCGTAAAACAAGTATCATGTTGGCTTTTGGTGTTTGTTGAGGCCTCGGGGTCCAAATTTGGCTAGTACTAGTGTGACTTATTCCGTGTAATATATGACATGCTTTCGGAGTTTATTTAGATACCGACAAATGGTGAAGGAAATCATTGTGAGTGTTTTTGATCGCGAGGAAACCTGGAAATTTGTAATTATATGTTTGAAATCGTAAATCCACTTTATTTATTTATTTATTTGAGACTTAATGATAATAAGCATTCTCTACCAGTCTACCTTCTAGTCCAATATTATTTTCATTAATATTCAAAACTTCTTCGTGTGAGAAGAAGCCTTTGCTCAGCAGTGGACACTTATAAACTATTATGGCTACAACGACAAAAAACCTATATGTTTAATAATCTACACTATAATCTAAGTGAGTGCCAAATTTTATTCGGAACCGATCAGTATATTGTTTTAACATTCATATTTTTCGTAAGATAAATAAAGCGGGTAAGGCTGTCTCTATATAAACAATCAGTTTTGCGGTATAGCCCAAAAACTCGTATAGATTCACTGGTACAAAATGTTCGAAAAAAATAAAAGATAGCGTTTGGTGCGAAAATTATGTGGATGGAGCATAAATCGTGAGGCAATTGAGTGCCCGGGCAAACAAGTGCCTTTAAATGTTGGCAACATTTTTGGCCAATTAAGTTGTTCATTTCTAAAATGTAGTATATCCTCTTCCTGGTTTCCTGGTTTCCTGGTTTCGGTTTAATATGGCCATAAAATCTAACGATTGTCGTGTCATAAACATTCTTATATTGCTTTGATATGACCTACTTACTAAGTAAGATATTTTTTGTGGGATATGGCGCCAAACGAGCAAATAGATCACCTGATGATAAGGAATCGGCGCCATTTATAAGTACCAGAGAATTTACAAGTGCCCTTCGGGCTTGGGGAAGTTAAGCATGAGGATTGTGAAGGGATGGAAACGGATGGGGGAACCTTCGGAATATCAAGTCACATGGCGAAACATAATGTTGTTTCACGACCTATTTCTGTAACGTCGTGGTATCACACCGATCGAGCCATGTTGAAGCATGGCTTTCCTATATTTAACAAGGCTCTCCCACGCATAACATGGTCCTTAGATGATGATTCTAGATTCTACCATACTCTCTCTGCATCACCCTAAGGTTGACTGGTGAGAATGCCTACGGCATTAGGTCCGCCTATGTAATGTTTTGTGGCATAAAGTTTAAATAAATACATAAAATACTTCCTTTGTGATAAATGACCGTTGGCTTATAAGTATTTGAACCCAGTTTTAACGTGATAGAACTATTATTATATACACAGATTCCATACAAATTTAAGTTTCTCAATATTCTTCTATCTTCGAAGATTCTTCACTAGAATTTGAAATAACGATAGCAACTAAACGTGCACGTACATACCTAGAAATGTTCATTGCTCGTTCGAGTTGTATTTGTAATACTGATCTCATTTTTTGTACTAAAAAAAAATAGTTGCAAATCTCCTAAAAATATCTGGTTCCCAACAATTGATGAACCGTATTCAGTTTGACTTGTTGTCAACACATCTATGCGATTCACTATGCAGTGTAGCAACCAGCAACGCAGGGGAAAAATCAGATTTGCAAAATCGAATTTCCCAGTTTTCTACGGTTCCCTGCCTAGGTCTACATACGCTTCGATCTAGATTTACCGTGGTATATTATTTAAACTGCCTAGTTGGTAGAATTTTTGTAAACTCGGCAGTCAAAAATCGAAAGAGGATTAATCAGTTAAAACAAAATTGGATTGCTCCTCATAGCTTCTACTGCGAAGCGAAAATTCTATGTTCGGGTGTTTGTCACTTAACTTTTGACACATGAAATCAGGTTATGTCATGCATAATATGCCTAAGCTCCTTTGCTTTCTCCTTCGCAAAACGTAAGATGTGATGAACCTTTCATCGCCATCATCATCATCTGTCTATAAGTGCCTCTTCTCACACGGAGAAACTTGCTCAAGACAAATTGGCGATTTTAATCTTATTTCGAGAAACCGTATGCCAGTGGTATCTCAATAATCATAGAAAGTGACTACATATAACTCGGCAAAAGTCACATTGTTACTTCTACTCATGCATGAAAAGTGAGCCCGAACCTCTGGGACTTCACAACGTTAACATGATGACCAGTAGTATAGATGCAGAATATGGACAGCTAGTTGTCTAAACCAATCCGACATACGTACGGTGCGGTAGCATTACCTCAACTAATTGACTAAATGCATCCTGCAGGCGATAGATTTGCTAACGCACCTGCGTTATCGACCTAATTTAACGCTCGTACTACCAGCCAATCAGAGCGCAACCATACATTTTTAAAATCGCTGATTGGACAACGTCCTTGTTGAAAAAACTTTAAGCCGCGTCCAACGTAGGTTTTGATTGCTGACATATTTTTTTGCGTGAATTGTAGGTTACCGGTTTTTGTTTTAAATTTTCGAACTACCATTTTTCTGGTTCGTTATGGTTGGCAGTGACTTGATGGACTGCAACTGAAGTTGTTCAATTTGGAACCTGTCTTTTTGACATAGGGTTGAAAATGGTATGTCAGGATAGCTTGAGGTGGATGTACAATTGATGTCCTTAACGGTTGAGGACGTATTCCATCATGCAAGAATAGTTGCTCGTCTAGTTTGTGCTATTAGTGTATTGCTTGGATAATGCTGCTCGAAATGTTTTGAATCCTAGAATTTGTTGATGAACATATGATAGCAAAATGTTTCAAATACCTGCTAGTTCTGGGTTTAGGGTGGAAAATTTGAATCGCAAATTACAGTAAACCCATTGAAACGTATTCACAGAATTCACTCTATTCAATGCTAATTTCTGAA
The DNA here is from genome assembly GCA_902829305.4 of Spodoptera exigua. Classification (NCBI taxonomy): domain Eukaryota; kingdom Metazoa; phylum Arthropoda; class Insecta; order Lepidoptera; family Noctuidae; genus Spodoptera; species Spodoptera exigua. The sequence continues at coordinate 5,188,892 of LR824616.2, read as the reverse complement.
CACTTTGTAGAGCGTATGATAGTACAATGCTTATTTACCCCTCTGCAGTGTAGAATTTTAGAAATGTAGGTATATTTGCAGTTTTTAAACATAAAGGGTTGAAAGTTGGAAATAGAAAAACGGAAAAGAAAATGAAAGTTATAATATATATTTGATGTGATAAATTAAAAAATCACTAACGCACAATTTTTAATACATTCGACGTTTAAACTTGAAACAATTCATAAGTTCCATAATTCTCTACAATATTCTCGAAATACTTATGTTCAATTCCTGAAAGATTTAGTGTACATTAGGGAAAATATAGCGTAGGCCTTATAAGATAAATGCCATTTTGCTGTAATAAAATGACTTGTATGTACTATGAATTATTTGCAACGAAGATTAATGGGTCTAGGTCGGGCAAACTATTTCTGTCTAGGCTTATCTTATCACGCGATATTGGAATTTGAGCTTCATAAATAAGTTGTTTTTTATGGGTCTTACAGTAATAATAGAAATTGCCTAAAACTTATAGACGGTGTGCCATTTGGAAATGAATGTATGATTTGCCTTACGAGTCTGCACAGACTAGAGATTTTTATCAACTTTGGATATACATTTTGATTCGAGACTGTGTAGATTATAGTTCATATGATATCATACATAACCCAAAAGAGTAAATAATGCAAGATAACACATAACACGAAACACATAAAATACAACATAATTCCATGTATATAAAAATAGTAGTAAAAGTTCGATTATAAAACCAAACAGGATTAATAAAACAACCAACAATGTGCCTGTGAAATCGTAGAAATAGCTACAAGTGCGATAGGATAACAAATTAAAATATTTAAAGGATAAAATCAACTCTTACTTGCTATAACTTACACTATTCAATATGAGATATGACGGTAAAACGATTGATGAATATTTTTTGCCTTGCTCAGAGACAAAATGAAACCTAACCTAACCTAACCTAACCTAGTAATTATTAAGCAATAACAGTGTTTGACGATGTAGTTTCCAAGTAAAGACAATTTGGATCAAGGATTTGTTTGTATCTATCTTAGACCTTATTTCATACGGTTAAGTGAATAAATTAAATGGGCATAAAACGCACATGGTTAATAGTTATTGGTATCCAGTAGACAAAAATCAGACACAGTCTTGATGATCCACAACAACAACTTGTAATTAAAACTAAACTTAAATAAATAATGTATATGCTACATCGAGCAACCGGGGAGCAACTTAATTAGTTGTCGACATTAGACACACTTAGTTGCTTGTCTACTTGGCTTTCATTTTGGAATTTATATGAAATAATACTTTGTCTAATCTACAGTAATTGGTCGGCTAGACCTGACTGGGGCCTTTATTTAGTGGCCATCACAGGTATCAGACCGGTTGTGGGTTTGGCCTTGTTGAGCAGGAGCAGGAGTCTGATACTGTCTCTTGGAGTTGGAAAAATCATAATGTTAGTTTTCCCCCTCAAAAAAAGGGATTTGTCCGGGTAATCATCGGACAGCCGTAACGTGCTGGAGCACGAGCGATTATATGCAAAGAAACATATTTAGTTTAAGTTTGATTTGTCGTATTAGGTATAACATATAAAATTGTTTATGTATACAACTCTGAATAACTCCTTGATCACAATTTTCCGTTCGCAATAGATATTTGGGCTATGCTGAAGGCAAATAAAGGATTCGGTAAAGTTAAATGTTATCGAAAAATGTCTATAACATAGCTACCTACATACATTCTTAATCCAATATACATAAAGTTAAGTTTCACTTGTATTTTGTTATTAAAATCTGAACGGTAAACATTGAAGTTTTAGTAGCTATTATTAGTTAAGTAATACCTAACAAGTAAAAATTTCATATTAATTAAAAATAACTTAGCTAAAATTAAATAGTTTAACTTACGCAATTTATTTAGTTTGTAAATATTAGATATGTGTAACAAGTACGAGTCTTAATGAAATTTCTTTTTTAATAACTATGTTTACTTATTAGAAACTTTGCTAGATTATATTAAAATGAGGGCTGTTGTACCTAAATTTACCGAAGATAATTTATTAAGTGACCTATCTCTTATACTTCGTAGTTACCATAGCCCTCATTATTTATAATCTTTAACTTAACGTGTCTTAAATTTAAAGCTACAAGTAACTAATATATATTTGTTTCTTTTTACTCTAGATAAGCGAAGACAGCCCCCCTGAGACAGTGGACGCCGGCAACGCGGGACAGTACACGGGCAACGCGTCGGGTTGCGCCACACACGCGCCACAGTCGCTCCACTGCCTAGGTTTGTGCCTATTCATCATCATGTTAATGTCAGCGGCCGACGCGTTGCGTATACAAACAAATACCTTAACTTCTCAACGCAGACAGCCCCATAGACTAAGTAAGCGCGATTGTGAACTAACTGCTAGCATAAGGTTAGAGTTAAGCTGCGGAGGAACTCGGCCGCCACGCGCGCCCTGCTTGCGACACCTAACATCAACCTCTGCGACCGCGCTGGGTCCCTAGTACTCGCCGCGCCTAAAGCATTGTGATTTTAGTTAAATTTACCGGGTTTATATATAAGTACAAGCTGTTATTATTGATATGTTTGTTTTTAAGTTACAATAAAATTATGCAGTCCAATCACAATGTGGAGTCACGCCCGTCGCACTGATTTTTTCTGGCTTTAATTTTATACTCGTCTCGACATAAATGGCAATAGTACAAATGAACAAAACTAGAACAAATGGCTTACATTACGGTTATTCCAGGCTAATGCAATAGATAATTGAACGAAGTTTTATGGGGACATGTTTCAAAAGGAGGTCGTATCACAGTATTTGCAATGCAGCCTAAAGGGTAATAAAATAAATCAAAGGCAGCTATAGATAGCCTACATCTAGACAGCTTTGACAAGATTGGACGTCGAATTCAAAGGAAGTTCCGTAATACTCTTGGTCTATTAGTTTACTCCAAATCCTTGTAGGTTTCACAGATTACTTGTACAATAATTTGTATTCGGTTGGCGTTTACTAATTAATATAGATTGAACCGGTTTAATTTATTACCGCATCTGATTTTGCCGGCTTGAATTTAGATGATACACAAACTGTGTTACAATTTCCGTACTTCCCTCGTATTATATTTTCGTTTTAACTATTATTTAGTAGGCTAAAGGCCAAGAACAATGTTTATGTAAGAAATATGAGGACAGAACGGAGCTCTTTCTCAATATGTTTAGTTTCACTTTTTAATGGCAAATAGTAAAGTAATTTTAGGTTATCTCTATCCTCAATCCCCTAATGACCCACAAGAGGTCGGCAAGGCACTTTTGACTCCTCTGGTATTACGAGTCCATGGGCGCTGATTGCTTACAGGCAATCCGCTTGCTGACTTATGTTATAACAAAATAGAAGTATAAAAATGCTACGTTTAATGCGATCATATGAAGTATCGCTTACATGTGTTTTGGGTTTGTTTACATTGATCTTGATCTAAGTAAACATCTCGTATTGTATGGGAATCGATTTAATGTCAGCTAGTGTAGGTATCCATTTTTTTATTCCAATTTTATTGGAAGTTACTGCTGTTACTCTTCTACGGGACATTTAAGCCACTATGTATTTTATTTAACAAAGAAATAAAGTTGATTTTAAAGCCAGATAGAATCGGTGCGCTTAAGGGCATACAAATTTATAATAGAAATTGTTTACCAATAGTTAGATAATTATGCCGCGTTTCGTACCTAGATTTCGTACTTAAGGTTTACGTACGTACTGTTCATTAAGGGTATATATTGTACTAGTTAAGTAGCTTATGCTGTTATGTGAAGTTCAAAAGGTAAAAAACCCTACCTAATATAAAATAAAAAAAACAGAAATTGCCTCTTAAGCCTTTTCTTTTTCAATAACATAAGCAAACAATAGCTGAATTGGAATGCGTTTGAATTTGAATTTTTGGTTCTAAATTCAAAAAAATCATATCATAATCTTTGAATTTTACGTGTGAACTTCACATACCAGCATTTAATAAAAAAAATAACTTGTCTTTTAACGACAAACATAATATAATATTTCGCAAACGGACAGTCGACACGAAATATCTACTTGTAACAAAAAAATTCACTAGGAATTATTATTATTAAGGAAAAAAATTTTCATTTGTACAAACCATCAAATTAATTGGCAAAACTAAAAAAAAATATTTTGAAGAACTAGTGAACAAGTGCAATTACGTAAAATAATGTTTAATTACGATATTATCAAGGTGACAACGTCCATTTTTTCACGAGTAAATTGCATTGTGGGATGTATGAGTGGATCATGTATAAAGTTCTCTAATTGTTCAATATTGTATGTATGAAATAACTTAAGGAGCCAAAATTACGTACTTATTTTTACAACGTGACCAATTTATTTGACTCGTTTTAATAATGAATTTTTAAGGTTTTTTTTCTATTTTTTATTGTGGCTATTATCATGTAGGCTTCTCCTTAAATCATGCTAGATTCCTATACAACTTATATTTTCAATAAAAGCGTGAGTAACGTTAAAAATGATACCAAATGTTAGCGCATTTACTATACTCTTCAAGTGTTTAACATAAATTATTTATTAATGAATCTAAATATTTAGAAATATTATAATAATGAATTAATAAAAATAATAGAATAAAAATTTGTTTTAGTAAGTATAAATCGTATGATTTATTAACAGCATCGTTCTGGCGATATTTTTCATTGATTTGCAATTGTTTTTTTGTTATTTTTAATAAATAAAAATTGCAGCTTTTAGCAGCTATATTTTGCATGTGTTGCCATGGAAAAATCGCCTTTACGTGTGTTTGAACAGGATACATATCTGTTATAATAAGTTTCACGGTTATATTGTCCTTATTCTGAGCAGGGTGTTTATCGTAGCATTTTTTTTTGTCACGCTGCCAATCAAGTTGTACAAACGTCAGAACAATTCCACGTTTCCATAATTATTAGATTTTTACGCCTGTTTTGTCATCTTCTTATAAATTCCTGTTGAACTTATGTGCCAGACACATTTAAAACAAATTACGCTCTATATTTAAATATATCCGGTTTATAAGGGCAATCCAGAATTCGTGAAACTTTAACTTAATTTTCTATATGTCAGTAAAAATGGGGAGATGTTTTGTTCTATTTTTTTCTACTTACACGTATATTTTTATAGTACCTACGCATTATTAAAATTTTTACAAAGAGTAGGCTTATAACTACAGGCATGTAAATATTGGTAAATGTGTCTACAGTAATATTATATTACGTTTTTTCTATTAGTGATGTTAACAAACACATAATGTCATATGTCACATGTCACAGTAGAGCTTACTTTTCTGGATAAACACGACACTTATTGACCTAAAAAATAACGTCTTTTAGTCTAGCACGCTGCTTGGTATTCTCAAAATGAAATTTTAAATTAAGAACGTTGGATTTTGCATAACGTTCTAAATCAATCTGTTTTAGTTGTCCCAGTCTTATGTTTATAATTAAATACGTTTTTCTATTTTTTTTTTCTATTTTCAAAAGTTATGAAATGAATGTTAAAGATCCTCCTTCTTTTTCAAAGTCGAGTAAAAATGCTACGATAAACACAATGCAACTAATGTAGTTTTCATGCATATGGACGTAAATTATAGGTTAAACATAATTGCATATTGTGGTTGTGATCATAGCGAAGATTGCCAATCCATATAGCATAGAACAATACATATAATAATAATAATAATTGTAAATAATAAGTAGGTATGTATCGATAAAAAAATGGATTAAAAAATTTGGAGACTTGTACAAATTTGCTCACAAAAAATAAATAAAAACTGTAAATTGAAAACGACTGATCGTTCATGGTTTCTCATCGACTGGTAGTAAAATTATCGTAATTATAATGTAATAGATAAGTATATAAAATACTTCTTCACTATCACATCTTAACACTTCATTTTCTACCAAAATGGCAGTTAAAGTAATTTGTGACTGTCCTTCGACGGCGCACGAAACATTGCGAAGCCACATTTTTTATAATAGCTGTGTATGTAATAAGTAGCAAGCGGAATGAACTGTATCTATTAATGTAAATGTTGAAGCATAATTTGTATATATTGAATCTAATGTGAACGGGAAATAATAAAAACAATCTTTTATTACAAAATATAATCAGTTTTTAATTTTAATTAAGTATTTTGTTATAGTATCTTGTCTCTGATAGAATTAAGCAGTTAGTCGCATTCACGAGAAAACAAACTGTGTTTCATTAGTTTTATTTTATTTTTATTTTTTTGTTTATTTTATTACATTTTGTTTAGTGCATGTTTGCTTCGCTTAGACTAAGCTTGCTTCGATCACCGCGGGCCACGCTTTATTTTAGTGTCAATTTAAATCTGCACTAGCACCTTTTTTGTCTTTTAATTTCTTCTCATCTTTCACTCATTACGTCACTCGAAACTAAACTTTATTTTCTATCTGATTTCATTTAATTTTGTGCACGTCTTTGCATGTTTCTTCAACTGATTAACATTGGTTTGTTTTCGTAAAATGTTTCGACAATAATGTATGTACTTACTTACTACGAACAAAATTATTTGAGATCAGTGACAAGATTCTATGTACCTTTCCTAAGTTTCCTAAACTTGCTATCCTATCTGTGAACTGACATCGATACTCGCTCGGACGTGCATCAGCATCATTTGGCAAGAGAACGCAAGCTGCATGGACGCTGGAAAGGTGCTGGGTGGTGAAGGACTGTCGCTCTATTATTTCGTGTAATTAAATATCTTTGTTCTCTTTCTTCCACTAGAATGCGCGAAGGGCTTGCATTTGTACTCCGGTCGATGCTTCAAACGTTGTCCCGATGGTACGTATGCCAGTGAGATTACAATGGAGAGGAGCTCAAGAAGACGTAATCTAACTTATTTTTCCGAGGGGACGGTAATGAAAAGGCAGGACGGTGGCGCCCCGCAGCAGACCGCTTTAGAAGCTTTAGATATGGAGCCAGCATCTAACGAGAGCGCCGCTAAGCCCCCTCTCACGTGCCTTCCGTGTCATTACACATGCGCCACATGCGTGGGCCCTCAAAACAATCAATGTTTGTCATGTTTAGACGACGCTCAGCTCTTCAATTTAACTGACACCGAACCAAAATTCTACTGTTACCCAAACACGGTATTGTCGAAAATAAAGGACGCTGATTGGCATTACAGACTCAACGTTGCTCTTGTTGTTGTCTTATTTGTAGTCAGTTCTGCCTGTTTGTATTTCCTGCTGTCGTGTGTCACGAAGAGGTATTGTTGCGGTGGCTATTACAAACCAAATATAGTGTATAACAAATTGGCTGTTGATGATAAACTACAGAGCGCGGTGGAGGTTGAAGAAGAGATACATAAGGCTTTAAAGGATTACAGTGAGAGCGAATCAGACGATGACTTGAACTTATAGCGATTGCTAACATTCCAATCGAAGTATTACGAACTCATAGACCAGGTAACCGATAGTGATTAGGAGATTAGGTACAGACCAGATGCAGGGCTCGTGTTGTGATATATATCATTCAGTCGTCACAATGTTTAATATAAGATTGTAAACGAGTATTAGTATTAGTCCAATGAGATTTTAATTCGTACAAACGTTTTGAGTTTATTTTGAAATTATTCCAAAGAGCTGTAACGAACTCTTGAACTTTATAATTTTTTTGTCTATTTTTCTATTAATTTCGGGAATTTTCCTTTCGTAGATTTTACTTTATTAAATCGGTAATTGGTTTTTATGTCTTACTTTTGTATTTTTCTTTTCTTTATTCTTAATTTAGGTTATGAATTATAATAAAATAGAGTATTAAAGAACATTCCATTTGAAAATGAGACATTCGAGGTCCTTGAAATTATACTTAATCCCCATAGCTTTTGGCCACTGGCTGGGGGTTCCATTATTATTTCTAAAAGGGGCTTACTCACCCTCTTTGAACATGCTATTTTTCTATTTGCTCAAAATTCTTGTTTCGGTTGTTTTTTATAATGCTTTTTTTTACTTAGTAAGGTTTGAGATTCACTCAGAGAGACTCAAAAGTAATTATAGTTTCGATAGTTTAATTTAATCGTAATAAGAGTCGCATAATGTTAGATTATTAGTTTTACTTGCTCAAGATGCCATTCTTGTTTGTATGTTTGTGCCAATCCCTTAGTATTTGGTGCAGTGTAAATAATTTGTATATGTAAATAAATGAGTTCCTATTTTCATATGCTGTTTTATTAAAATGCTTGGAGTTGTTTTTTTAACTTTATGGTTGAGTTCTTTAATGAGTTAAAGCGCTGTTGATTTGTGTAAGTATGATAAAAAAAACTACGTTTAAAAAAACCGACTTCAAAAACAAAAAAGTGTCAAATAAGTTATTAAAATTGATATTTTAATAGCACTCTTACGTACGCGAAGCTAATACTTTTAATATTAATAATAAAACACTATCAATTCTATGTGCTACCTGTTCATAGGTTTGAAGTCGGTGCCAAGCCTAATACATAATATAATAAGCTTAAAAAGATATTTGGATGAATTATGACTTCTGAAAGTTTCCTCGTACTTGGTTGTTAAAAGTAGTAGTAGGTAGCTGCGTTGTTAGTTGTGGAAATTTCGTCTATTAGCAGTTAAACAGTCTTAATTCTCATTTAGTTTTATTCTGTTTAGGGCTTGGCACCGACTTCAAACCTATGAACAGGTAGCACATAGAATTGATAGTGTTTTATTATTAATATTAAAAGTATTAGCTTCGCGTACGTAAGAGTGCTATTAAAATATCAATTTTAATAACTTATTTGACACTTTTTTGTTTTTGAAGTCGGTTTTTTTAAACGTAGTTTTTTTTATTTTTTTCTTTTTAGTGTCTGTTGCAAGTTCTTCTGTAAACTACAGTAATATTTTAAATATAAATTAACATATTGAATAGTATATATTTTTAAGTAGCTATGTGTAGGCCAACGAAAGGAGCCGCTCGATTAAAAAATATAGATCCTAAGAAATGGGAAAGTTCTCATCATCATCATCATCAGCCATTTTAATGTTCCCACTACTGGGACACAGGCTATCTCTCTAGGAGAGGGAAAGTTCTTAACAATATAATTTATAAATTTCAAACACGAGGTAGCTACTGTAAACCGTTGAGGAGTTCCCTAGACTGTAGTTCGTCTTCATCATCAGATCCCTTATGACAGTCACAATCCATCAAGGTGTTCTCATCAAAACGAATAAATTAAGCTTAAACACAAGGACAGCTTCCTTGTGTTTGAGCTTAATTTATTCGTTTGTATGAATCGTTGAGGAGTTCTCTCGACTTTCTCTCGTTTCCATCCGGAATTCTCTCGACGGTCAATTGTCTCCATCATCAGGTAAACTGCAGACCTTCAGTTGTTATGATACATACCTACAGGTACAAAGTTTTCATCAATATAAATGAATTAAGTTCAAACACGAAGTAGTTACTGTAAACCGTTCAGGAGTTCCCTGAGCTGTCCTTCGTTCTCATCATCAGACCCTTAATGACAGTTACGACCAAGCCTGCTGCAAAGTACTCGCCAATACAAATCATTCAAGCCCAAACACAAGGCAATTACTCCAAATAGTCAAGGAGATCCCTCGACTGTCTTCCAGCTCCAGCATCTGGTCGACTTCGACCTTCGTCAAGTTGTAGTGTTGTTAAAGGCCTACTTAAACATCATACAAAAAACCTACTCGCCCCTACAATTTTCGAAAGTTCCCCTCGGTTTCTCCAGGATTCCATCATCAGATCCTGACCTCATGACAATGGGACCAAATGGCAAGTATACCCTATCGAATAAAAAAAGAATTTTGCAAATCGGTCCAGGCGTCTTCGAGTAATCTGTGTACATACATAAAAAAAAAAAACATACGCGTCGAATTGAGAACCTCCTCCTTTTTTGAAGTCGGTTAAAAATGGAATAAGAATTTTATTTCACATGGTGGAAAAAAAAATTGTACAACATATTATGTTTAATTTTTATTTTATGAATATTAAACCTCCCTTACTGGAATATACACCAGCGGGACTACAGAAGATCCATAACAAAAGGAGTTTTATTAAAAAAAAAAAGGTTTACATACTTCAAAAGTTGTCCATCAGAAAAAAATTCTGATCTACTTCCATCTCCAATCCCCTAATCTCCGGTGCTCAAATTTAATTTCAAACATACCCCTAAAAAGTGGCGCCGTTTGTTTTATCAGACCATCAGTAGGCACGTTTACTGTTCCATTCCATTAAAAAAATCTACACGACATCTATTTAAATATAACAAAGTATCTTCTTACAACACAAGATGGCGCTAAACAATATTTGCACACCACTTATATAGCACCAACTTTCAAAATAACAAAGGCGATAAGATGTATTCTTATGGAACTATAGTAACACACGCCCTTTATTAGAGATCCCTCGAAAATAAAAGTGTCCATGGGACGATCAATAAAGCTAATGTATTGGGTAATATAAGCCCTCTTGAATGTGGCAACAGCAGGCTACTTCATACGTGGAGACGATACTTTGAAGATGTAATGGTTGAATGATACTCGAAACAAATATTCTGATGTTTGATAACAAGGATCTTTTAAAAAATATAGGTAAGTAGTGTATAAAATAATCATTGATTCCTTGCCTGAAGTTTTCGAGCACAGCTCTACTTGATTCGGGCCACGATGGGACTCTAATTTGAGTGTAATTTTGTATTCATGATTTTTTTAAAGATAAAATAATCATGGACTCCTCGCCTGAAGTTTTCGAGCACAGCTCTATTAGATTCGGGCCACAACGGGACTCTTAGTTGAGTGTAATTTTGTATTGATGTTTTTTTTTTAAGAACCTACGATATTCTTATCATCAACTTGAAGTTATAGTTATAGAAACAGAATTCTATTATTATGATATTAAGAAATAAGTCATATTACGGCTATGAAAGTATTCTACTAAAATGTTGATGATGATGATGATACGACTAGGTAATACACTTAACAGCCCAGCAGGATAATGATTTGTTAAGGTTTCTGGGAAAACAATGGACGAAGTGGCCCGGAGGTTAAGGAGCCCGTTTCTCATGGATGAGGGTGTTTTTTTTTGTGAGGGGAAAATCATCAAATGACTGACTAAAAACCCCCCTGTTTCTTCTCCTGCTCTGTGCCGAGGTCGCGGTGCCTCATTGCGCTTACCCCGCAACATGAGGGCCAAACCTGGCAAGTACCTACCAATGTGACTTTTTCCGATCTATATGTACTTTCTTTGATTGTTTGGAAACCTGGACTTATAATTTCTTATTTTAAGTTTGAAATCGCCAACCCGCATTATACAAGCGTGATGATTAATGCTCAAACCTTCTCCGTGTGCGAAGAGGTCATTGTTCAACAGTGGGCACTTATGGGCTGATGATGATCTTGGAGATGACCTATGTCTTAGATAGTTATCACCTATTCAAAAGATGCTGGCCAACAATGAAAAGATGCTAGGGATAAAGATTTGATAAGATTTTAGTTATGTGTGTTCAGTCGTGGTTGTGGTTGGAGGCATAATTATGGACTGCTGATTCGCTTAAGGAACGGGTTGGTATTTATTCAGTGAGGGTTTGGCACTCGAACTTGTCCCATCAAGGACAGAGAGAAGTCATTTGATGATTTTCCCCCTCAAAAAGTTGTGTACAATCAACAGAAGAATAATTCTGTATTTTTGCAATCTTTATTAGTTATCCCTTGAAATAAACGTGTCCAAGGAATCTATACTAATATTATAAAGAGGTAAAATTTGTAAGTTTGTATGAAGGGGGTAATCTTTGGAACCGCTGCCTGGTCTGATTGCCAAAATTCTTTTACTGATAGATAGGTACAATGTTTCTGAGTGCTATAGGCTACAAAACATCACGCTACGGTCAAATGGAGCTGAGCAGCGGGTGAAACCGCGCGAGAGTGGCTAGTGATCAATAAAGCGAATGTATTGGGTAATATAAGCCCTCTTGGATGTGGCAACAACAGGCTACTTCATAAAAAGAGACGATACTTCAGAGATGTACAAATGACACTTCAAGAGTACTCGAAAGAAATGTAATTGTTAGGTGAGAAATATTGTAGAAGGTAGGTGTGTTGCAATCAATAAAAAAAATACGTAAGTACATTATGGCGATGTGTTTAAAGTTAAATTTTGTCATATGAGAAAGGGATACGCTTTTTTTTTCTAAAAAAATGTTACTTAATTACATCTATACTAATATTATAAAGAGGTAAATTTTTTAAGTTTTTATGTAGTTGTAGGGGGTAATCTTTGGAACCGCTGCCTGGTCTGATTGCCAAAATTCTTTTACTGATAGATAGGTACAATGTTCCTGAGTGCTTTAGGCTACAAAATATCACGCTGCGATCAAATGGAGCTGAGCAGCGGGTGAAACCGCGCGAGAGTGGCTAGTGATCAATAAAGCTAATGTATTGGGTAATGTAAGCCCTCTTGGATGTGACAACAACAAGTTACTTCATAATAGGAGACGATACTTCAGAGATGTACAAATGACACTTCAAGAGGACTCGAAAGAAATGTAATTATTAGGTGAGAAATATTGTTTTAGCCGGGGCTACGGGGTAAGCGCAATGAGGCATCGCGACCTCGGCCCAGCGCAGGAGAAGGAACGGGGGGTTTTTAGTCAGTAAGAGTCTGACACTCTCTCTCGCCTTACCCTGGGCGGGAGAAGTCATTGGATGATTTTCCCCTGACAAAAAAAAAGGTGAGAAATATTGTAGAAGGTAGGTGTGTTGCAATCAACCAAAAAACAACATACATTAGGTATAGCGATGTGTTTAAAGTTAGATTTTGTCGTATGAGAAAGGGCTACGTTTCTTTTTCTAAAAAATGTTACTTAATAACATCTATACTAATATTATAAAGAGGTAAAATTTGTAAGTTTGTATGAAGGGGGTAATCTTAGAAAGGTATTTATAAGTTTTTATGTAGGGGGTAATCTATGGAACCGCAAGTCGGATTGTCATAATTTTTTCACTGATAGTTAGCTACAATGTTCCTGAGTGCTGTAGGCTATTAAACATCACGCTGCGATCAAATGGCGCTGAGCAGCGAGTGGAAAGTAGCCAGTCATAAATACTTTTACATCTCTAATATTAAAATCGGTTCAGTGGTTTCCATGATCTGGACTTGAAAGTTAGTATTTACTTATTTATTTATTTATTTGGATCACCCACAGTTGAGTTCACAGTTCACAGTTCACTTGAGATCTGATCAGGTAGAAATCTCATATAGGCAAATAAATCATGATCATCAAAAAGTAAAACTATATTTAATACACACATAATAATCAAACTCCCAGGCCAAATTAAAACTTAATAAATCATGAAAATCATAGACACGGACAAAATTTTGGAAGTAATCATATTATTATTATAGGAAACCTAACTAAATTAAAATTGTAATAAAATTCTAAATACCTAGTAGGTAATCATAAATTAGGCATAATATAATCAAAATTAATATTCAACAGAATATAAAAAGCCGAGCGGTTGAAACGCTCTTAAAACAAAAACTTTAAACACCTCAACAGATTATCACATTTATAAAGAAAAACAGTTTATTATTATCTTCTAGTTTTGTACTATATCGATGTAGCCCCCAGTAGTAGCAAGGTGACTCGAGATTGATCCGAAAATACCAATAATTACATAGAGGGGAGAAAAATATAATGTCTTTCTTCCCCTAACATATCGGCAACGTTCCACACTTGTGAATCGATTCTCCATCACCCAAGTTCAATATTAGGTACTTCTATTGTCATCGGTATTACCGAGAAATTTGTCATTTCATTTAATTGGATTGTATTAACACCGAAACAAATGCAATATCATGTCTATTTTTCTATAAATTGGACTTTGTGTCACAAATAAATAAATCATACCTACAAGTAGAGTTTAAATGTTGTTATTTTAAAATTGAAGTTGCAAATAGAATTATACAGGGTGCGGCTCGCCTGTTCTGTTTCTTGAACTTGGCTTGACACTCTACCGCGTGTCTAAATCAAAAATACCCGGTTCGATCTAGGCAAATAAGACTTTACACAATTTTTGAAAAATAAATTTTTTTGAATGTTTTCCAGAATATGAATTATCAGGAACCTTAATAGTTAAGCGTGGGAGAGCCATACCTCGGCACGAGTAGACTGAAAAGATACCACGGTCTCACAGACAATCAGCACAAAACAAAGCTGGCGTTCTACTTTCTCGTGATCTCAAATATTCAAATCCCTAATAACCTCTAAAACCCAGCAGCGGACTTGTTAGTCTTCTGGTGTCTTCTCGTTGGTCGCATTTTATAAAAAAAACTTAAACAGTAAGTAATATTTCCCAAAAACAAACTCTCATGGCTAATTTCATACGAATGTGATAATTGATAAACTGTATATACCAATATAATATGTTGAATAATAATATTATCTAATGTTTAGCGGAATCTATTACATAAACGCATGTTAGCTTAATTCGTAACTATCCAAAAACTTTTATCAAACAGGGAAAATGTACCCCTGCTACTCAAGCGCACGTGTGCAGAAGGCACGTTTGCACCCTCACTTCGAACGAGGCAGTCATTAAAACAAAAATAAAAGAAACACCCGCAAACTGCCCGTTTCTTTACTTCTCTTTAATGTTTTCAAAATTTACAAACTTCCCCAACTTTCTCGAACTTAATTTCGATCTAATGAGCCTTAATTTTCCTTTCAGGAGTTCAAAACTTTTTTTTTGTATCATAAAGTATCGTCGCTAATTGGATCCAATCTTTATTCGAGTTGATAAGGGAAATATATTGGAAGCAAAAACCTGCAAATGTTGTATCGACACGTAATTTAGAAGATATAATTATATCAGATCTCTCCACGTCATTTCCGCATCATTTAATGCCGATAAATCGAATGAGGATCGGTTTCAAAGATCCCTCGCGTTCTAAAAACGTGTCAATCGGGTGACCTATTTTTTGTCACATAAAATCGTAGTAGTCTATGGATGTAGTTTTATACTTCTTTATTTGAGTGACACTACGAGGTCTTTAGGATTGATTCTTTTAATGGGCTTTTAGTATGCGAAGGTCTTAGTGACGTATGCAGTATAATTTGAAGATCAGAGGTTTGGTGCTTACAAAAGTTAAAAAGCAACTACAAAAGAATAAACGATTAAAATTCACATATTCTTATCTATATTTATAAAATAGATCGCAAAATGTGTTGCTAAGCGCATAACTCGACAACGCCTGGACCAATTTAGACAATTCTTTTTTTGGTGTATTTCTTATAGGAAGAAAGAAAATATTATAAAAGTACGGGGGGAAAATAGATCCATTCGTTGTTAGTTAGATAGTTAGACCCGTGCAAAGCGGGGGAGGGCCGCTAGTTGACATAATTTGGATTTTAGGTTGCAATAAAACAGACGTTTTATACTTTATTCTATTTTCGTGTTTAAGAAAGAATGTGGCTACAACCTTAGCGGGTAATGGCGTGCACATTAGATAAATAATTAATTATTTGCATTATTGCCGCGAAAAATACGGATGAATGTTTTTTTTTAATATTTATTTATGCTTTATTGTACACAATCAAATGAAGTTGGTACAAAAGGCGGACTTAATGCCGTATGGCATTCTCTACCAGTCAACCTTTGGGTCAAGTGGAAAATCTGCGACAAATAGGTACGGAAAATATGTTTATACATATTTCCAGTATCTATTACCGCACCGTACGTATATAATGTTCGGAACACTTCACAATTTCAACATTCACGTAAAAACTACTGAAATAATTTTAATTAAATTTGGCATAAATATAATATGCAGATTCTATAGTCTAAATATTTTGTCAAATTACAAGAGTATGTGTTATTACAGACTATTCTTGAATAACCAGGGATATACATAATATTCAGCTGTAATTGAACCTTATAAAGCTAATTTATATGATTACAGCAAAGACGCAAAAACATCTCTGACAACGTGCATCGCATCTTACTCGGTGTTAGTAGTAACACGTCGTAAAATGTGTTTGTCCACTTCACTACCCTTGTTGAGTCATAAAACAGACCTTGTGAACGAATCTTAAAGCTTTTTTACACAGTTGAGCCTTTTAACGCGTTTTATAGACTTTTACTGGACATCTGGGGATAATAAACGAGAAAGCCTACCTCTTGGAAGTTTGGTGTTTTTGAAAAATGAAAAAATATTTAAGTTTGACGTTAAAAATGTTGTATGTAACATACTGCCTTTTAAGCCTCTGACTATCGACAGAAAATTATTAAAGGTAAATCCTCTTCTACCGTTGATTATATTACCGGCGACTTACGTAACGGTGATGGTTTAGGCAGAGGTATTCTGTATTATATTATTTAAGTAGCACCTACTTATAACTAGTTACGTAATAGAGATTAAACCATAAATAATGACACATCAGGCACTTTTCCAAACTCCGTGCTATATTACATTGCAATTTTTGATTAACCGAAAAACCGTATTTTGCATAATTCAAAAGTGAAAACCGAGACCTTCAGAGAGAGTTGGTAAACACTCTTTACAAGAACCAATAAAAAAAATTAACAGAAATCTATTCCATTACACTACAATTTTGTATAAATGAACACAAAATATTTATGTTCTATTCAAATACAAAGAATGACATATCGATCCATTATTTGCAATACAACAAAACTAAATACAAACATATAATGCAGAGTAGGTATCACATTACATTATGTAAAATATAGGTACCTAGGTATATAGGTACATATCAATAATATTGAAAATTCCACAGTTCCATGCAAAATATTATTTTGAAATAATCACATTAATGGCATAAAACAAACAATAGAATTTTACGCCTGTTCGAAACAAATGAATATTGAATTGTCGTACGAACAAAAGCGTTTTGATCGAAAATGATATACCAATGCGATGTCCGTTGTTATCGGTTGAGAGAAACCTGCGACACAATTAATTTATTGTTGTAATAATATTTTAAGTTACTTTTGAATTGAGGGATCAACCTTATCCAATGATCAGTTGATTGATTGAAAACTAGTATCCAAGTAGGTAACCATAGCTCACTAGAGAACAGACTGAAAGGTGACACTGTTTAAATTTTTATATTTTATTATTTTCTTTAAGTGTCTTTATTTAACATAATTTAAAAACTGAGTGAAATCAATAAGCTTCATTGGTCAATAAAGAAACTTATTAACCTAATTTTGACTGCAAGCGCAAGAAAGGGGAAAAAAATGTTATATTGTCGAAAAAAAATGCGAACTCTTTGAACGAAGCTGAACTTGAGCGGAGCAGAAGATGTAATAAGGTTTTTAGTAAGAATTAAAAAGGAGTAATTGGATGGTTTTACTTCTTAAAAAACAACTGCTGGATTCGAATACCTCTTACAAATGTGTGAATTTTCGTTCACATTTAAATCAAGAGCAATTTTAATGTAAAATCACCCTAATCAATCACCTTTTGATACACATATAAGAGTGATACAGGGGCAAGGGGAAATCAAATAACTTCTCCCGCCCAGGGTAAGGAGAGAGAGAGTGTGTCGACTCTTACTGATTTAAAATCCCCAAGTTCCTTCTCCTACTCTAGGCTGAAATAGGGGTGCCTCATTGCGCTTGCCCCGTAAAAGAAATAGTGCTGACCGGAGGTTAAAGCTTCCACTTCTCATGCATGATAGTTTTGGTTCGAACCCCGGCAAAAACAAAACCTTTACTTTCTATATGTAATCCTTCTCCGCCCCCAATCCCTCCTCAATCCTTAAATCTCCAAATCCTTAATCCCTAAAAGGTCGGCAACGCACTCGTAAGTCCTCCGTTGCGGGTGTCTATGGGCGGCGTTGATTGCTTACCATCAGGTAATCCGTCTGCTCGTTTGCCGACCTATAAAAAAAATGTAGGTACGTGTCCACTGACAAACAGTCAAGGAAACCATCGTGATGAAACCTGGACTCATAATTTCGAATTTTTTATAAGTTTAAAAACAAGAATCCTCCTTAAGCAAGCGTGGTTGCTAAAGCTTAAACTTTCTCCATGTGAGAAGAGGCAGGCCTTTGCGTAGCAGTGGGCTCTTGTAGGCTGATGATGTGAAATGTAGTAGACACCCACATAGTGAGGATTACACTTACCCAAACATTAGCTACTTTTCATCGAATACAGGCAAACTTTGATCCTATCAACAAAGTGTATAACTAAAACAACAATTCCTTCGCTTTAGTTACTGAATCCCGGCTTAACCCACAGATACTGTTGTTGAAACTCGATATTGACCGGTGTTAACATACACCATTATGCTAAATAGGTCGGTAGTTTATTCTTTATTTTACATTTAAGCTTTGCTATTTAGAAAATAACAATAATAATATAAATGGCTGTGTTTTACACAACTGATAGCAAATAGTATATTTTTGGGCATTATAATAAAAGTATTGTATTTGCCAAGTAGGAAACAATAGCGTTGGGCATTAAAATAAACACATCTTAATTCGTTATTATATGTTCGGTTCGATATTCGTATTTTTCTACTTAACTTTTAAGAACGCTGTTTAACGCAATAGGTACACCAAATATCAAAACACATAATTCTGAACAAATTTATAGAAAACTAGCTTTTGCCTTCGACTTCGTTCGCGTGGAATAATGACTTACTGAAGATTTTTGGTTTAAAAACGATTTTATATCCTTTCTCGAGTTCTAAACTATGTCTGTACCAAATTTCACAGAATACGTCGGTTCAGTAGTTTAGGCGTGAAAAAATTACGAATTGTTAAAATCTATTTAATACTAAAATATATTTTCTACTTGTGGTAAGTTTAATAACTTATCTATTTATCACGTACCAATTAATGGTTTCGTTCAGGTTTGTCAAGAACTGAAAAGTGATGGATGCTTTTTGAAGTGTTATTAGGCGCGACCTTTGATCGTAACTCATCAATTAAAATTCAAAGTATTAAATATTGGCCGTAAACCTTCTTCTAGGTTTTTTGACAGTTTGATTTGATCAAAGAAAGCAAACACAATTGTATGAACTGCCAAGTTTTAGATTAACTGACTTACGGCATATTTGTCTACTGCGTAGGATATTAAATGCAATCTGTAGCATAAGCTGTTTTGTGAGAGAAAAATCATCAAATGACTCGCCAGGTTGAGACGAGAGGGACTGACAGACTCTTACTGTCCCGCGACACGTTACACTTGCCCATCCACCACGCCAAACGTGCAGTAACTATACTTATCCTCCATTCTTTCTTTTGTCTATATCATATTGTTTAAAAACCAGCCTCTACACTACGCCTAGCCAGATACTGCGGCCCGGTTCAGAGCAGGAGTGTTTTTAGTCAGTAAGGCAGACGTTATGCTATTAACATATATCTTATTTCATTTAATTCTGAGTTAGTCTTTCTATTGTAACTCTCATAGCACTAATTCAGATTCTGTGTGAATCATCGAAATTTTCGAAAAATACTACAGCGTAATGATCCTTTTCCGAACACGAAATCGAAACCGACTTGCTAGATCATTCATCGATATAAATATTTTTCTAAACGTCTTGTTCTAGACTATTATCTATTTCTGGTTACAAATTGCATTCAGATCCGTTTAACAGTTTTTACTTGAAATACTAACAAACATCCATTTTATAAATAAAATAAAAATCTTCAAATGAAATCTAGTTACAATAAATTATAGTCTGTGCCAGGAACGGCAGCCAAGTGTCTTGTGTGAGCAGTTTTTATCGGTTTTTGCTCCGTTTAGCAGAAATCACTGGAAGATTCAATGTGACATAAAAATGTTTCATTTGAAAAATATTTTAGCTTTACTTTCTTACGTTTTAAGTTTGTTTTTTTAGTGTTCTAGTCTGTACTGATAATATGTAATCAACAAGCTTGTGTAAGTACACACTGTGGAAGCGTAACCAAAGAGATTAATAAAAAGATTTCTCTAATTTTTCCTATATTTATTAGAATATAGAATTATTAGTAACACTGTGAATTAGTTTTTTTTTGTGGGGGGTAAATCATTAAATGACTCTTCTCGCCCAGGGCTTGAGGCAAGAGGGCATGTCTTACTGACTTAAACCACCTCCCCTGCTCCTTTTCCTGCTACAGGCCGAGGCTGTGGTACCTTATTGTGCTTGCCCCCCAACCTCGGCTGAACCTCGGCTCTATTGGGTCCCATCTGTGGTGGTCTAGTGGCTCTCTAACGCTGTGGTTCTGGTTCTGGTTGGGCGACGAGCTACCTTTTTTCGCCGCCTGCAGACCCGCGAAATTATTTCTATACAGCACTAGCTACTCCCGCGCGGTTTAACTCGCTTCATGGCTCCATTTGATTGCAGCGTGATGTTTTATAGCCTATAGCACTCAGGAAGATTGTAGCATGGTGTTGTATAAGTGAAAGAATTTTTGGACCAACCAATGGTTCCAAACATTACCCCCTACATACAAACTTACAAACATACAAAACTTACCAAATACCTACAAACTAACAAATTTTTAAAATATGGAGGAGAATAAGCTGACGAGTGTTTGACGTAAATGTTCTAAGTTCAAATCTCTGGTATGAAAAAGTGCCAGTGTTAAAGATAAAATCAACAAAAAACTTTAGAAACATGTGAAAAAAGTCCAGATCGTCAATTAATCAATCAGTGGTTAATTTAAATAAAAAGTAATTATAGTAGGTAATTTATAGAATCAGGCGTTACTTTGCGGAAATCCATGACATTGTGTGCATAATTGCATAGGAGTGGGATTGCATCCTGCAACAAGCCTGGATTTTTGTCGCGGAATTAAAACTAAATATTTTCTCTAACATTTAATTATATAGGTACTTAAGATAACCATTATTTGAAAATAAGAAATAAAAATAAAATACAAGTACTCCATTGCCACAGGGCTAATACCCTATGAAGCGATAGGTTGTACAATAAAGTTATTTTTATAAATAAAATCATTCCTTTTTATTACACTTATGAAGACGAGATACCGACATTTACTTGAATCACTAGAATATAATGATAAAACATTTTATACGTTCTTTTCTGATTATATATTATTTATTTTTGTGCCTAATGTAATTTTCTAACACATACAAAGACTCATATAATATAATACATATAATATAATGTTTTAGTGAATGAAATGTATTTTTTAGCACAGATTATTATTTATTCAATAGACAACAAAGTTTCGTGGCGGAGTACCTATTGTAAAAAGGTTGTTTGATTTAATTTATTGTAAAAAATACAGTTCATCTTAATACAAGCTTATTAGAATAAAGGATCGGAGTCAGATATAAATAATTGATGGATCTCGACAGCACAGACTATAAACATGGTCTCTTTTGTTTTAGAAAGTCTCAAATTCGAAAAGATTTATTTTTAGATTCTCATTTGCTGTCTGTCTGAAAGACTTAGCTTTTATGTAACGTCTATTTTCTTAGAAAAGATGGATGGTAGTGAATGATACCTATAGTATTGCTTGAAAATCACGTCACGAGCTTGGTCCAAATTCAATTCGAGAGGCCGGGGAATTTCAAATATATAATGTCATTAAGAATTTGTTTTTCATATATCAATAGCCCATAAGTGCCCACTGCTGAGCAAAGGCCTCTTCTCACACGGAGAAGGTTTGAGCATTAATCACCACGCTTGCTCCATTATATAATTCCAGGTTTCTTCACGATGTTTACCTTCGTCGTATATCAGTGGTGTCTAAATAATCATAAAAAGTACATATACCTCGGAAAGTCACATTGGTACTTGCCAGGTTTCGGTTTCCTCGTGCATGAGAAGCGGGCTCCTTAACCTCCGGGCTACCACGACATATATTTTATGAATTTGTATTTAGTGTATAGCTAAGGTTTAGGTTAGGTTAGGATTACTTAATACAGCTTATAAGATAACTGCAATCAAATCATGCTCCATCGCATTCGCATTATCGTTTACCATCATGCGTGATAGTGGCTAAACACAATTTGAAATAAAAATAAACTTTATCTGTTTAAATTTTCAGATGCCTTCGAGGATAAGAGAAAGAGAGGAAAGGTAGTGAATATCATTATTTCTTGATTATGACGTAATCTATGACGAGTTCAAGATGTGTGAGTGCATTGCCGACCTTTTAGGGATTAGGAATTAGGGATTTGGAGATTTAAGGATTGGGCCTCCGGTAACCTCGATAACACTGCGAAACACAACGCTGTGGCTGTTTCACGCCGGTTTTCTGTGAGACCGTGCTATCACTCCGGTCGAAGAATGGCTCTCCCACACTCGGCTTGGTCTCTCCCACACTTTGTGAAGTGTTGAAAAGAACGTCTTTGTTGTAAGCGTCATGATGTTCTGCGAAACGGCTCGGAGCAAGACGAGAAACGGGGTGATGTTTAGTCAGTAAGATTCTGGTACTCCCTCTCACCCCAGACAGGGCTGGGGCAGAAAACCATATTACTTTTTCTACAAATTTTCTTCAAAAAGTAAGATAATTTTACCCCTCCAAAAATGTGCACTAATATGCTCTCCGAATTCAGGTTTCACGCTCACATTTAGTTTTTTTTTAGTTCGTAGAGAGGGTAGATTGTGGTAGTCCGCATCGTCTATCCTATGTAAAATTTACTAGGGTTCCTAAAAAGGAAATGCGGAAACCTTCTATTTAATAATTTAATGAAAAAGTATCAGTAAAAAGTAAAAGAAATGATAAATAAAATAACTCAAATAAAATTGTCGAACTATGATCCAAGTTTAAGATTTATTCGACATTCCGAGTAGATTTGGTTCAGTGACCGATCATGCCTTCGTTACTTGAAGCCAGTTAAAGCGAACGTTCCTGTACATAGGAAATATGCATAGCACTTACCTACCCTGAAGGTAGAAGGTCGTCGTTCCCTTAGGGTTCACAGATGGAAATATCAAAATTTCGGAGTAAACTCCAAAGTTTTCTCTTGAATTTTGTTTTTTTTCCGACCAAATATCCTAACTGTCCGAACATATGGTTAAAACTATAAACAATTAATTGTCAATCAACATTAAACAAAAAAAAAATTAACGCGCCTACAGAAAATGACTCTTCCTATATGCCTGATTGCATCTGCTAAATATTTGTTAGTTATTTATAAAAATTAGGCACGGTTAAGGATTCCCGGTGCATTCCGGATAAACCCAAAAAATCCGGACGTATGGCAACCCTAAACGTGACATATGGATACTTACAGCCTTTCGAGAAGCTAGCTTATATATGTATAAAACTCTGCTTAGATGGCTGAAGAATTGAAAAGGTTACATTTTATGTACTTTTTCGACTATTCTTATAATATTTTGAGTATTGTCATAGTTTTCTGAATCGATAAAAGTATTAATTTAACATAGGGCTTTTTTCCTCCTTTGATAAATTTATTAAAAATAACGACCCTTTAATGATAAGTTTTACAATAAATTTAGTGTAGGTACCTTCTCCGTGTGATAAGAGGCCTTTGCTCAGCAGTGGGCTGACTTAAGGGCTGATGATGATGATGATGATATCTTACAATACAAAGAAATAATATATATGTTATATACGCTACTTTTTCGTCCCGTTAAAACAGGAGAGGCTGCTAGAAGAAGCTAGTAAAACATAAATTTAGACTGCGACACATTTACATGCACGCGCACATAAGCACCTATGTAAAGCTGGCACTGAATAAGTCAGTGGTTACAGTCCGCATATCGCCGACATAACTTATAAGTTTATCCTGAACAATACAGCCTCTGAATGTAGGCAGCGCAAACAACATTAAAACTAACGCTGAAAGGAAAACTGAAATACAGTGTGAACTTGTTTTTCGTTGAAGTGCTGTGTTTCAGGTTGAAATGGCAAGCTGTGTTTGTAGGAGAGAGTCAAAGTCAAAGTCAAAGTCAAAGTCAAAGTCAAAGTCAAAGTCAAAGTCAAAGTCAAAGTCAAAGTCAAAGTCAAAATCATTTATTCCAACTAAACCATCAATAGGTACTTTTGAAACGTCAAAATAGAAAAGTAGTCTGTCAGTCTGTTCGTCAGTGAAGCTAGGTGCTCATTCCAAATTGTAGATTCGAATGGAGAAGAACGAGCAAGAAACTCCATTCGTTACTCTTTTTTTAAAAAAAATTGTTTTACAATTTCAATAATATAACATTTATACTATACATTAGTGTACCCTTATGTGAGAACAATGCAGAGACAAGTTGTTAAAAAAAAGAACAAATGAGGGGACCTATCATAAAATTTTACTCCTTTGTCGTCTCGAACATGGCGCTCACATATGCGTACTCACAATCTTTAAGAGTGCTTCTATATAAACTTTTTGGATATATAAATTAAGGATGCATTATTTTTGAGAATTTTACCTAACTGCTGACTATATTTGAGTATTGTCCAGTGGAGCCGAATCAACACGCTGCCAGGCATTCTTATCCTCAATATAATCTGAAAGTTTGTAGTATGCCTGTCTACACAATTCACGTTTAATATAAGTTTTAAATTTTCGTTCGTTAAGATTCAATACAGTACTTGGAATTTTATTGTAACAATTTACACAGAACCCCATAAAGGATTTCTGTACCTTGGACAGACGGAATCGTGGCACAGCCAGCCTATCTTTGCCTCTTGAGAAAAGGTATGGTGACATATTAGAACTTGATTTTTTCTATTGAATAGGTAAGTTAATGGTAGTAAGTCACGTGTGTATCACTCTGTATCAGTCAAGTTCTGGAATGAATAAAAAGGTGTGCTTATATAATATAACCCTCATTCTTAATCAGTTCAAATAATTGGTAACAGTGGTGATTTTATCGCTATACATTGAATACAATCTCAGGATCTGTGGATAGAAGAAACAATAAAAGTCTGACCTGATGGAGCCCGATTTAACATCAGTATCATATACCTCCAAAGAACAGCAAGAAGCAATGAGAAGAGCACCACCTTGACAGAAGATTTGTATCCGACCTGATTTTTAAAAATGAGTAGGTATCCTTTCAATAAATTGCAATCAGTATACATATACATATATATATGTAAGCATATATTTTATTTATTGTAGTCTTTAATCAAGATTCGTATCATAAGCCAGTACTATTAGGATTGTTAGTAAGAATAACTTTTCTTCTAGCTAATTGGTACGTGACTTGTTAGGGTATTTTGTCACTTTCGCATCCTAGACTGCTAATATTTGATTTCAACATTACATAACAGTGTGTCTTGTCTTATAAAGATTTAATGTAGCTTTTTACTATTATTACTAGCGATATTACTGACAAAATAAATCTTCCTCTTCAATCACTCTATCTATTAAAAAAACCGCACCAAACCCGTTGCATAGTTTGTTTAATATACTATGTAGAAAAGCTCGCGAGCAAATACAGGCGATTGTGTGTTGTTTTAACCCCCGACCGTCTGTCTGTCTGTGGCATCCTGGAGCGTGAACGGGTGAAGCGTTTTAAATTTAACTTACGTGCGAGTGTTCTTAGACATGTTTGACGAAAATCAGTTGAGCCGTTTTAGAAGAAATGGGGGGGGGGGGGGGTAAGTGAGGAAGGGTAATGTTAATTTTATATCTGAGCTTCGAATAATTGACCTACATATGACAAACAAATTCGAAATATCTAATTAAATATGTCACTCATCAGTATACTATAAAGGTAGAAACGATATTCAATTCTGAAAGTTAGTGTGCTAATAATAGGGGCTTTACACCCCCGTTTTTGACGGTATGGTTTCGTGAATCAAAATCTGTTAGGAAGTTAATTCTTCCATTATTCGAGAACATTTTGCTTAGCCTGACCTTTCGTATTTCCATTTCAAACTACGTTTATGTACTCAAAGTAATATTCAACCCTCCACATGTGCTATGTGGGTGGTTAGTATGGACTGTTCTAAAAATGGTTATGACGTAAAAGCAGTAACGACATCTAGTGAAATGTAGTGGAATTTTCAATGTAAATTTTTAATTTTAGAAAATAATATTGTTCGTATGAAATGTTTAAAAAAAGAAAACCAAATTACATAATATCAATAACGTCAAGATGACAAACTTAAAGCGTATTCTGCTACTAGTAAAACAAAATTATCTTTTCTTTAGGTACTCTAAACAGACTAACTTATTCTGACTGTGCACGAACACCGAAACCATAGACATGATAATGTCATCAGAAGTCAAGGTCAATAGCTTGTTCTAAGTAAACTTTTCAAATAATCAATCAAACAAAATCAAGACCACATAGATATACAAGAAATACCTAAAATCCTAAACCCATTTTCATCACGAACCTATTTCAAAATTTTAATTAGAAATTAGTTTTGTTTAGTTCTAGTTTCCTCACAAAGAAAAGTTTTCCTTCACCTTGTCAGTGGCATTTAGATAAATTCAGAAAGTACAAGTAACTCAGTTATACATGCCCCGGAGGTTAAGGCGCCCCTTTCTCATGCTTGAAGATGCACTTTTTCGAGTCATATGTACTTTCTAAGATTATTAAGACTCTTTTAACAAACGGTAAAGGAAAGTATCGTGAGGAAACCAGGACTTCTAATTTCTAATTATGTTTAAGTTTGAAATCGCCATCGGGCCTTGAGCAAGCGTGGTGATTATTGATCAAACCTTCTCCGTGTGTGAAGAGGCCTTTGCTCAGCAGGGGGCACTTACTCGAAGTAGCTCGGTACAGTCACCTCACGCACATCAGTGTACCCATTAGAACTACGAAAACAGCTCTTATCTCGTAGGGAATACAGGCGGTCTCAAGGTCAAGTTGAGCATAAGTAAAAAAGTAATATCTGTACTTCAGAACATACTTACCATACCTAGAAATCTTCTACAAACCAAGAACATTCTAGAACATCAAAACTTAGGCTTTCGTCTGGAAGCATAGTTCCCACAATATCTTTACTGATTGTTCAACATAATTTAAATCTGAGATTAAGCTAAATGCCAGCAATTTTCCGCTGGAGTTAGTTCACAAGTTCATTAGGTAAACTATTGGAGTCTGAGTCTAGTTAGATTGATTTTAAACTCAAGTGGAAGCGCTTTGCCTTCATGTTAGGTATTCTGTGCAAGAGTTATACTTAATTATTCATAATAATTGTTAACTAAACTTTGTCCGTTTGTTGTTATGTTAATAGTTACATTACGTTAAGGTTAACTTTAAATAGAATTATTTATATTACTAGCGACCTGCCCCGGCTTCGCACAAAAAATAGTGAAGAAATTTAGTATTACCATTGCACCCAGTAATATTAAATTTCTCCACTATTTTATGGATGTTATTATAATTTAAGTACATTCTTGCAAATAGCGTGGGCCACCTGTAAAAAGAAAGGATAAAATAACTAAACGGCCCATGCTCACAGTTGCACGCATATGTACTGATTTCTATTATAATTTTTTTGTTGAATAGGTAATACTATAAACTTTTATAATAAGGGATGAGGGAGAGTGTTTTAAACGTAAGAGTACACAAATACGATCAGAATCTCTATCTTCTGTCTCCTCCTATCCATTACCAGAATTCCAATGCTTAGATTAGGTAATACCGAGGAATAAATAAATGCAATAAAACTTCTTTTTGCCCAAACTTTATAAACAAAACAAGCACCTTCTCATGTTTCGAAATTATAATTTCCTCTTGTAGCCGTGTCCCTCTAAATTCAAGAGGGCATTATTTATGGGACCCTCACGGTTATCCTATTAGCGGGACCTCCTGTTGAGAGAGTGTCATTGTGAATTTTTCACCGTGTCATGGTACGAAAATGTTCGTGATAATCTCGGCATGCTTGGTCAAGTTAGAGTAATTGCAGGGGAAATTACTTGATCCTATTGAAATTGTCATTCACATCATCACATCATCAGCCTTTGACTGGCTACTGCTGAGCAAAGGTTATCTTCAGACGATGAAGGTATGAACATTAATCACCACGCTTGCTCAAAACGGATTGGCGATTTCAAACTTATAATTAGAGATTATAAGTCCAGGTTTTCACGATGTTTTCCTTTACCGTATGTCAGTGGTAACTTAATAACCGTAGTAAGTATTCTCGCAAAAAGTCACATATTTATCGAACTGAGGCAAAAATGCACTTTTTGTTCAATACTTCATTAAGCGTTACTGTGTGGTACGGCCAAACTTCAATGTCATGTCAAAATCAAAGAACATGCTCACTATGACGACTGTTGTAGGCTTAATAAGACTGGCCATTTAGTGCAGTGATTGAAAGACTGATTACGACGTATTCATGCTAAGTGTGGGAGAGCCTTGCTTTGGCACGAGTGGGCCGGCTTGACCGAAACCTCACACAAAATCAAAGTAAAACATCTACACGTTCTACTACGTTATGTTTCGCCGTGTTTTATGGCTACCGGAGACCCTATACTTCCCCTTCCCAATCCCTCCCTAATCCCTGATACACCAAGACTCCTTATTAAGGACCAGCAATCCAGTTTCAACTTTTGGTATTTCTGGCGTCTGACAATTTGCCGCCATATCATAGAATTATGTAAAAAAATAATTACAACATATCTCTTTGTGTGGCATTTAAAAGTTCAAATTGATTATCCGGGAGTTGCAATATATTCATTTTCATGATCAGGGAGAAAATTCTTGTGTAATGTTAAAGAATAAAAAATAACGAAATTCCCGTACAATGGTTAGTACTGCCATTATTGTATCTACAGCTATTACAAAAAGATAACAAACAATATGGAAAATGGACAAAATAACATTTGCACTTTTTACAATAACCATATCGTAAAACGTAATTGATAATAATCCACACACAACAAAGAAAATAACGTTATTTAAATATATTTCTGTGTCAGTAAGTATTATAAAGAACACAATAGACTGCACCTACCTAATATAAAAACATCATACTGGGTTGTATTTGTTTCATTAGAGTACATAGGTACTAGTACTATATAGTAAATATTTGAATCATAGGCAAAAAGCCCATGGTCAAGAAATATAAAAAGAAAAGACTTCAACGTGGTCGAAAATGTGCTAAAACAAATAGAGGTTAAACAACAAAAAAATAAAACGATGATAAAAAAATCAAGGTATAATGTAACTTAACGTCCTAGAAGTAAAGACTATTTTGTCAAAACGAAAGTTAGTGTTTCTTGATTGTGATTGCCTATCGACAGCCTAATAATATCAGGGAAAGTTAATTGTCATATAACTCATACGAGACAAACTATAATAATATGTTAAGGAACAAAAAAGAAAAACTATATCTACGCACTTAAAAATCTAAAAAAACTTTACATAATAAATGTCTTCGTTTTTTCCAATTTTATTTACAAACTTAATCAAGGATTTCATGCCAAAAACATATAAGCAAAAAAATACCAAACAATTTTCGCACGCAAACTAATTTCGTTTCACAGTTTCCCCATATTCTGTAGAAGTTGAGGTAATTACGTGGCTGGGGTTTGAAGAACCTTTATTTATAAAAAAAAAACTCCCTTAAAACAAGTGACGCTAATTGACTTGGAGTCCTGGGCGAGCTCGCGTTATTTATTACAGTGGCCAACGAACGCACGACTAGTAAAAGTGATTTGTGATTTTGTGAGCGGCACCAAAAATGTTTAGATTTTTTCACGTTGCTTTGGTAGATTTTGAGTAAAACTGAAACACGAAAAGCGTTGGTAAAGTTTACTTTATAATAAAACTTTTATTTATATATTTCTCTGCTATACACTAGCATACCTGTAAAGAAAAAAAAGAAGATGAATGTTTACTTGAAAAGAGGTTTCAATAGTTTCATGGAAACTCACCGCAACATTCTGTAATGATCAAGCCACTACGACTTATAATAGCCCAAAATAGTAGACAAAATATATACGTAGATACATTAAAAAAAAAAACAAGCGAAAATCCCTGGGATTAAAATTAAAAAAGTAATAGACATTTTTTACGAATTAACTTTTTCGTTCAAACACACTTACTTAACCAAACACTTTATTAAACACGCTTCCTTCAAATAAAAATGTACGCAGAAAATTTTCCTTTCATGAACACACAAGTAGGGACTCCTAATCTACTTTACGTAATTCACTTATCATATCACTAAGGGCACTGCATTGTTAAAATTCTCCTTCTTGAATATGTTATTTCAAATTAGACCCTCCAAAAAGTGACCTTGAACGCTTAGAACCTCATTAAATGGTCTGATATTGTGGCTTCAATTTGCCTAAAACAGAATTTTCTTTGGAGATGTACAAATGCTTGCTTTATGCAAATAGGACTTCCTTGTTAGCAATTTAGACATTCACGCGTTTATTGGTTACAACAGTGGCTTCGAATTGCCTACCTATAAGATTAATATGGACATGGTTACACTGTAACTTCAGAAGGCAATATTCCCTACTAGGTTTTTCCCACGACTCCGTTCGCGTGGAATAGCGACTTCCTGCAGATTTTTGGTATAAAAACTCTATCCTATGTCCTTTCTCGAGTTCCAAACTATGTCTGCACGAAATTTCATAGAAATCGATTGAGTAGTTTGGGCGTGAAGAAAAGACAGACAGACCGAGTTACTGTCGCATTAATAATATTAGTTCGGATTGATAAAGTTTTAGCAACTAACAGAACGGTTAGGTAACAAATTCTCAGTATTAATATGAAGTGTGAAAAAAGTATTTTTGTTACAAACAGATCAAAATGTACCATTGTGTATTTAATGAGAACTTAACGTACCCGACCATCTGTACATTAATTAAGATCAACCCACACCTAATGAAGGTAATAACTCGGCAAACAATTTCTAAGGCGATTTCGTTTGTCAAACGGCATTATTAAAGGAACAGGAACCTATTAAGCCTATCAATTCAAAGGGGGTTTATTATTGGAATTCATAGTTATTACTGGCAATACCATTACTGCTAACTTGATCGGGATGGCAATTGGGAGTTGGCAACAAAGGGTAATAAAGGGCTGTTACCATCTAAGTGTGCCATTCGGAAGTCACACGAAGGGTTCGTATTGCAGACTCAATTAAAAAGTTAAGTCCACCTGGCTGGCTAAAGTTGGATGTTAGTAAAAGTATATTAGCTGCAAATGAGTTGAGTGGTGCATATCCACCGGCAAGTTTTAATTTAGAATAGGAACCAACGGAGTTTAAGTTTGTAATGGATTCTCTAGTTTAGGTTTTATTTTGGTTTAAAAAAGTTTAATCTACATTCTAAATAGGTTTAGTTTAGTTTCATCTAGTTTTTAATGACTGTATGTTTGACTACAGGGTTCATATTTTGCCGGGTTTAAGTGCAAAAACGTACCTTGGCCTAAAGCAGCCATAGCCGGCCTAGTAATGTGGTGTTAAGTCAGCAAGAGTCTAATATTCTGGATGTCGAGAGAAGTCATTTGATGATTATCTCCCTCAAAAAACCGCAGTGAGCGCATTTTTCTATATCTTCATTGCACTGTACCAAGAGACAAAAGTCGCTGTGATAAAAAGTCACAATCAGAGGCGTGTCTAATATATAGGTATATCTTCATACCTCACGTACGTGTTACTTAATACACCTACCAGTAACATAGTCACTATTTAAATCTAGCCAATTTATCAGAAGGTAACAGAGTATCTCGTTTATAACATTAGCAGTGTGTAACACGTTAGAAGCTTCCATTTCTTCGAAGGCAGCCATGATGGATCCTCGCGACGTGAACGCCTCGCGTGCCAAGAGCCCGTTACAGTCAGAATTGAAAATATGAAGATAGGAGGTGGAAACTATGATGTTTAGTTCCTGATTCATGAATTGCCAGGACTAAATGGATTTTTAGATAGTTTTTTTTTATTAAGAAGTTGGATAAATGTGATTTTTGTTTTAGATTGTGTTTGAAAGGAATGAGGATGTTTGCGGAGTTGAGATTTTCAAAGTAAACTTTGTGTAAGTATTTTCAATCTTTATTTTATTTACCTAATACAAATCTTTCTTGAATGGAGGGAATTTATAATGTTTTGGCAAAATTATAGAATAAGTTTAAGTGTTTAATTATTTAACAAGAAACCGTCTTCTTTGTGAGATATATAGAATGCTGAATATCAGATTTATACACTGTAAGTTCTCTTAACTGTGATTGATTGTTTTTCGTCTGTAAATAGTCTGCCAATGAAAAAAAAATAGACGCACAACATCCCAAAGATGATTACTCTATATTTACACTATAAAGCTGAAGAGTTTGTTTGTCATCAACACACGCTAATCTCTGGCACTACTGGTTCGTATAGAACAATCCTTTTTGTGTTGGATAGTCCATTAATTGAGGAAGGTCGAACAGCTGAGTGAGTGAGACCGTACGAAAGTAGTACTTAATAATAACAAGATGCTGTACATCATCGGGTAATTAGTTACAGCTTATCAAAACGTAGTGCCTGGGTTCTTTAACATAAATCAATACATGGACTGGACAATTCAGTGAGAACATAGTCAGGTATGTATTGAACAGCAAATATTGACACACAAAGGAGACAGCATGTCGCCTAATTTCCTCGAAGGCCAAGTCAAAGGCAAAGCATCTACCATCTATTCCAACTAGTCCATTTAATGTGTGTAAGCTTCGTCTAAATAGCTAGAAACTGTTATTGGATCTTGTTGTAGGGCATACAAGATGAATTAGTTGTCATTAAGGAGTATCTATAAAATTGGGTACTTAATGAATTACGCGACCAAATATATGGAATCGTCTAGAATAAAACTAGCTTCCGCCCGCGGCTTCGCTCGCATGGTATGTTGATAAAAAGTAGCCTATGTCCTATTCCGGAGTGTATTCTATGCCTGTGCCAAATTTAATCCATACCCGTCCAGCCGTTTCGGCGTGATTGAATAACAAACATCGAAACATTCAAACATCGTAACTTTTGCATTGCTCATATTAGTAAGATTTGTTCTCCGTGACCTTGAAGAGGAACTAAAAATAATGTAACGAAAATTCTAACTTTAGGTTAAAAAAATCTGTCGCTAGCTTTTCAGTGACAAATCACATGCATTTATATTATAGATTTCAAATTGAAAAAAAAAAAAAACAAATAAGGTCACTAGGAACAGACTACAAGAGTAAACGCACGTTACGTTGCAAATGTTAGTCACCGAATTACACGTCACTCCAGTGGGCGCACTCTTCCATAATATCTATTTTAATAAAATTGCTTGCAAACTTAGAGACAAAAAGTTT
This sequence comes from Spodoptera exigua, assembly GCA_902829305.4. Classification (NCBI taxonomy): domain Eukaryota; kingdom Metazoa; phylum Arthropoda; class Insecta; order Lepidoptera; family Noctuidae; genus Spodoptera; species Spodoptera exigua. Next base: position 5,155,654 of record LR824616.2, on the reverse strand, counting down.
CGGTGATAAAAAATTACAATAAGCGGTTTTAGGATTTTTTTTTGTCAGGTGAAAATCATCAAATAACTTCTCCCGCCCAGGACCGGGCGGGAGGGAGTGTCAGACTCTTACTGAATAAAAACCCCCCTTTTCCTTCTCCTGCTCTGGGCCGAGGTCGCGGTGCCTCATTGCGCTTACCCTGCAACCCCGGCTGAACATTAGCCCTATAGGGCCCCGTCTGTGGTGGTTTTAGGATCAGTAAAGGATTCGGTTTACAAAGTTATCATTTCCCAGTTTATAGGATCAGTAAAGAATTCTGTTTTCAAACTTTTAGATGAAACGGTCAAATTGTGCAATTAAAATTAACAATATTGGTTCCGGAACAAATTTTTGTTGTTACGTTTTAACTACCTATCTGCACTTTACAAAACATGTAAAAATGCAACGTGAAAGTTAAATTGGAAAGTCTAAGTAGTATTTATTTGTGTTTGCAGCAACTGCAACATTTCTACCGTCCATTTGATTTAGATACATAGTGTAAAGTTTCGTATCGTATCCTTCCTAATGGTTCTTCTAATTAATTACGTCACTTGTGTGGCAACCACTAGTGGCAGTGCCATGCTTGGATACGAATGGGCCGTTTACTAATGAGTCATATTACGGCCTCATACAAAATCGGTGTTACTAAGTCCCCTAATCCCATAATACCCCAAATCTCCAAATCCCCAATTTCCCAATCCCCCAAATCTCCAATCGTTAAAACTTTAACCCCCAAAATGCAGAGCAATTATTAATCTATCTACTTATTTGACGCACTATCTCTTTTGACTACTCACTATAAATGAAACGGGGTGGTAACCCAGTACCAAGAAATTCTATGCTGGCATCACAACAGTTTTTTGATAGCCTTCCATGTAACCAAGTTCAAGAGTCTCCGCTGAAGTCCGCTGAACCGGAGTGACACCACGGCGTCTCAGAAAACCAGTCTGAAACAACCACAGCGATGTGTTTTGCCGTGTGAGTATGGTTACTGGAAGGCCAATCCTTCCCCTTACCTAAACCCTTCCCAATCCCTAAATATCTGAATCCCTGATCCCCAAAAGGACGGCAACGCACTTGTTACTCCTTTGCTGTTGTGGGTGCCCATGTCCATCAGATAATCCATCTGCTCGTTTGCAGTCCGACTTAAACAAAAATGTAACTACACCATACTATCAACTAATACGGTAAAACTCCTCAGTCAAACGCTTGGAGTTTGTGAAGACTTGAAAACATGATGTATCATTCCGTCGTGAATGCATCGCATCGCGTGCCAAGCGCTCGTTCAACAGAAATATGTACTTATCGCCTGAACTTGCACGGGGTCACTGCATCAATCCATTTTGCTTTGTTTGTCTTTCATAATTTCTTTGTTCTCTTTCGTAGTTTGTACTTTCGTTTTAATGACAATTTTGTGGTAGTTTAATTCGTTATTTGGTCATTGTTGTTTATTCATTTAGTCTTGAACAATAATGAGCGAAAGTTTAAATGTTTGGTGATCAAATGGACAATGACTTTAAGTAAAAAAATTCATGAAAATATTCGCAATATTTAGAAAGCGGCGGAAGTATATAACGTTATATTTACTTAATAAGTGTTTGATATTGAGTAACACGCTCACTTTAAAGAAAAACTTTATCTTTCAATTTATCCTTGATCGCCAACCTCTACATCCCATAAATGTCCCTTGCGCTGTGTTTCGCCGTGTGAGTGAGGTTACCTGAGGCAAAATCCTTCCTCCCATTCCATAATCCTGAAATCCCCAATAACCGACAAGAGGCCGGCAATGCACTTGTAGTAACTCCTTTGATATTTCGTGTGTCCAACGGTCCACCATGATTACGGTATGGTCTTTTCGTTCTCCGACTTATGCCATAAAAAATAGAAAACTATGCGTTTATTAAATATTATTTTCAGTACTACCAAGCTCTATATTTTGATGAAATTAGAAATGAAATAAGAAACAGCAAGGCAGTCGTAGTACATAACTATTAATTACCTGAAGATTGAAGTTTCATAAAGTGAAAATTTATATACAGAGGACTCGAAGGAAACTGCGTTGCTTTCCACTTACTATTATACATACACAAAACAATTAGGTACTTTTATGCATTGAAGGTATGTTTATAGTGGAACTTTCTGTATCACACATCAACATTGTAGAATGAACTATTGTCGGCGATGTTTCCGAGCTGATACGAACTTCAAAGAGCTACTACTTTTTGTTAAAACCCCAGAACTCCTTCTTCTTCTGACTTCACTAGTACTGCGGATGCCCATGGATGGTGCTGATCGCTTATCATAAAGTGATCCGTTGACATGTCTTCCATAAAAAAATCTAAGTACCATAATGAGTCGCAACCGCATTAGGCTCTACCTATATGTGTAAGCAAAGGAACTCACTCTACGAGTCTATCACACTTGGCAGATATTGGGGACCGAACGGGATAAAAAGAAACTTCTTCTCATACTCCGCCATTAAGGTAAAAAAACTTGGTTAAGATTAAGTTTGATTTTTTCATTTATGAACGAACTTCTTCTTCTTTTTATAAATGTTGCCCCACACTAGGATTTTCTCCTGTACGATACAGGAGAAAATCAGAGGGTGCGGTTAGAAACACACAATTTCACATACACGTGAGACCCAAACCCGGAACAACAATTTGGGGATCACACAAAGAGTTGATCCGTGCGGGAATCGAACCCGCGACACGTTGCACGGCAGCCAGTTGCCCAGCCACTGCACCAACCGTGCGGTATGTATATTACACACACAGATTACACCTTTACAGTTATATGTTTTGGTTTGAGATAGCTGGGAATATGAGCATACGGGTCAGGTACGCAATTGGCGCCATCTATGGGCAGCATCAAGGAATTTCAAGTGTTTTGTGTGGCCTTTTAGGGTTGGCCTCAACCATCCTTACTCAGACAGCGAAATACACAGATGTTGTTTCCAGTACTGTCGTGGTAACACTCCGGTCAAGCCGGCCCATTTGTGCTTTCAACCAAATTGATTTACAAAAGGATGATTTTTGTTATAAGGATAAAAATAAGCTTATATGAAACGATGATATTCAAATATAAATTTTTGAAAAGCTATTGAAATGATAGAACATTTTTAAGAAATGCTCAATAGCCATGTCTATCTGAAAGGTTTAGTATGAAATCTATTATGACATATGTTTCGTTCTATCCTGTGTACTGAATACCGGGATAGGTATCTTTGATAGCATTTACGCAGACATACGTCGATACTGAATATTTTATTCCATATTAATTTTACGTTGTATTATTTCTATCATTTTTATTTCAACAAAGCTGTTTGTTCTGTCAGTTATAAGTTTATGAAAACTAGGATATTCAAGTTGAAAATGATAATTATTGACATATTCAACTTAATAACAATAAGGTTAGTAGGTATTTCAAATTAATCATACATATTCCTTTACCTTTACATATCATCACATCACATCGTCGACCTATAAGTGCCCACTTCTGAGCAAAGGCCTCTTTTCAGATAGAAAAGGTATGAGCATTAATCACCGCACTTACTCAAGGCGGATTGGCGATTTCAAACTTATAATAATAATTAGAGATTATAAGTTCAAGTTTCCTCACGATGTTTTCCTTAACCGTATGTCAGTGGTATCTATAATAATCATAAAATGTACATATAACTCGTTAAAAACCACATTGGTACTTGCCAGGCTTCGGACCCTTACGCATGAGGAGCGGGTCCCATAACCTCCGCGCCATCCCCATAGTATAAACCACCTCCACTTATACATATCAACAAAAATAGCCCAATCCGATAGCCAGTCCGTCAGTGAAGTTACATATTTAGGTATTCGTTCCAAAATTAGAATTAGATTTGAATAGAGAAGACCTAGCAAGGAAACACCACCCACTGATACATCCTACTTACATTATAAATGTGAAAATTTGAGAGAATGTACGGATGTATGTCTGTTTGTTATTCTTTTACGCAAAAACGGCTCAAACTTTTAACCAAATCAATTTTTTATTTGAATGGAATTGAATTGATTTGGTCAAATATTAGTTAGTTCGAACAAATTGTAGATAAGTGATGCCCTGTCACACTTAAGCTGCTTTTTATCAATATACCACGAGGGCGAAGCCGAGAACGGGAGCTAGTTATACGTATCTGTGAAAACAATACAGACACTAAGTTCTTACAAAAAAAAGAAAAGCAAAAACAAACAATGAGATCAATTCCTTAACAAGAAATTTTAAATCCTTTTTTGTCTCCTCGTCGCTCGTCGTGCTCACTGATAATGATAATCTGAAATGGCGTTTTTATCTAGGTATACAAATTGTTTCTAGATAAACCTTATTTTCCTAATGAAAACCTAATTTCCATCATCCATATGCTAACTCTGAGATTTTAAGGACATACATAAACATACATCAAAAATGATGTAAAATTAATTATCTTCATTTTGCTGAAACACAGGCGTTAATTTCATTGTAAAAAAATGAAAACAATTTTATATTGAACATATATATCGGGATCACAATATTAAATTAACGTTTACAAAAAACGTTTTCCTTCACCGTATGTCAGTGATGTCTAAATAAATAAATAAAAGTCACATTGGTATTAGCCAGGTTTCAAACCCGCACCCTCCTGCACGAAAAGCGGGTGCCTTAACCTGCAGGTCACCACGACATTACATTCCCATACATATACCTATAACAAACACAAATAAACGTAACAAACAGTCGTTTATATTCGCAGTCGATTCAAGAGTACATTTCCAACAGTTCCGGTCGATCAGAGTCCAATGGGCCGCCCCTGACTGATGCCGGCTGCCTGTTAAATATTTCACAAAATCAATGATTTAAAACTACAGAGCAAAGGTGAACTTTTGGCCTAAAAATATACTGCAGTGATATACGATTCTGTAAGTATGTATGTATAGGACACAATTATTTATATTGAGTAAGTTTTAGGTCTAAATATCTCAGTTTAGATATTTTACTTACTGAATACTATTATAATTAGCTACTTCTTTATGATTGTACTCACTACTTGGTCGTAGTCTGACGCTTGTTGATAAATAGACTAGTCAATAATGCAAAAAATATTATTCTATTCGAACCAGTAGTTCTGAAGTTTAGCGCGTTCAAACAAACAAATAAACTATTCGGCTTTTTAATATTAGTAAAAAAGTATTGGTACGACGTTTTAATACGGTTTATGACCAATTAGAGTAAAATAATCACCTTATAGGATTTTGATATTACAAGACTAAGAACAAGACGTGTTAGATAAGATGTGACGTCATCGTATTTTTGTGTCAAAAAGCAGTGGTATATAATTAGGTACCTACACATTCTTAAAAAACAATACTATAAAAATCGAAAATGAGTAGGTAGTAGTGAAACAAATGGATGAAACGGAAAATCAACAAAAATTTTTTGAAAAGAGATCTTATGACGTATTAAATTAATCGACTTTCGTGTATTAAATCTATATGTAAATAAAAATCAATGCCACGCCATTTCGTTGTAATGTTATAACTCAACAATGCCTTTACTGATTTGACTAATTTTGGTCTTGAATTATTCGTGGAAGTCTAGAAAAGGATTGTACTTATAGAAAAAAAAAAAATTACAATTGACATCCACGCGGTTGGAGCCGCGGGCGGCCGTTAGTACTAGTATTCTAGTAGTCACTAGTTGCAAGTGACAATAGAAGTCCTATTTATAAACGTAAGTAAATCGTCATTTTCAATAAAAAATAAATAATGTACGTATTGTTTTGAGTGAGGAAAATAGCAATGACCTATATTTTCAAATACTGTTTCCATAAACAACTATCACTTATAGTGCACCGCTCTATTGAAACGAAATGTGCATAATCTCGACTTTTCCTTCTCTAGACGGCCTAATTTCTCAACAACGTTTCTTCTTTAGTCAGCGAACTAAAACTTATCGACACCTTCCCATCACTATCTGTAGAGAGACTATAAAACGACGAAAAGAGTGATTCGGTTTTTTTAAACATTGCCTATTTTAAAATACAGGCATAAATTATGTAGAAAATAAAAATGTTGTTTTTTTTGGGAATTTGTAAAATTGTAGTTTTATTTCGTCAATTTCTTTTATCAACCGGTGTGGTCCTTTTGAGTCAACAATGTGACGTCATCGCTTTCTTGTCTCGCCATTGGTCAAACCTTCAGCTAACACTGACCTACTGAATTACTGAATGTCAGGTAGAAGGTACCTGCAGGAGAATATTTTTTGATAAAACCACTAATTTATTAGTTCAATTTTAATCGGTTGACACGATAATAAATATAATATGGTAAGAGGTACAGTCAATATTTCTTGTTTTTAAAAAGCAAATTAAATTTATTACTCAGTTTTCAAAATCGATTATCGTTCTAGTGTTATACAGACTTGGCTAAAAAGTAGGTAAAGGGACTGATAAATAAAACTACACACACATATATATAGGTATAGAAAACTAACTAAAATGTCCAATAACGTGAAAATAAAACTATAGAACAACAGCGATGATCCAGTTAAAATAAAAGCGCCTTTTATTATTGTTATGCAAGCACTTTTAGTCGTGTATTTGTTGCTCAGCGTGGTACACAAGGCGCTGTGCCACGCTTTCTGGTCACGTCCACCGCAAATGCAGTCTTCGTTTGAAGAAAAATACATTTACTCGCAACCTGAATGTACCTACTCAGTTTACAAGTATTTCGAGGGTTGCTTTAAGCCACTTTGATGATCCGAAATGAGCAGTACCTAGGTGTTGGTGTTGGATAGTTATATAAATGTAAGCATTGTTTGTAAAATATTAATTTAATAACAGTGAGAGAAAAAAATAATACCTAGAATTATGTTTACATGCAAAAAATCATGACAAAAAATAATAACAGCACCTACATTCAATTAAAGAAAACTGGCAGCTAAAATATAACTTAATAAAGACTATATTCGAAAAAGGACAACCTTTTAGGCGTTTACTTTTTAAAAAATTGCTTATTTGTAGTTATTAGACACTCTTTAATTTACCGCCAACGCATTTTTATTCAATTAACTTAATTTAAAAGAGTCCTTAGCCAACTAAATATAGAATCAATTTTCATTAACTAAATATTCGTCTCAAGACATTTCAAAATAGATAAATTAATCAAGAAGTATTAGGATTGGCGTCGAATTCGAAAATAATTCGAAGTCTAGATTTAAGCCTGATTTAGCAGTCAGCTGCGCCATCTTGGGATCAAAGATACAACTTGAGACATAAGTTCTATTTATTCTGTGGTACTTTTTCTTTGAAGTGGTTCATCATAATCGTGTCACGCTTGGCGTTAACGAGTAGGAGAGGCATGCTTCGGCACGAATGGGTCGGTTCGTCCGGAGTGATACCACGGCCTCGCAGAAAACCGGCGTGAAATAACCAAAGAGTTGTGTTTCGCCGTTCGGGTGAGGTTACCGGAGGGCCAATCCTTCCTACCCCAATCCGTTCACTTTCCCAAAATCTCCAATAGGTCGACAACGCACTAGTAACTCCTCCGTCGTTGCGGGTGTCCATGGGCGACGCTGATTGCTTACCATCAGGTAATACGTGGGCTAGTTTGTTTGCCGACTTATCACATAAAAAAACGCCCAGGATGTGGTGAAAGGGAGTGTCAGACTCTTACAGGCTGAAATGATTTTCATCCTGTGGAACACGGTGGTTCCTGTTTCTTCCTCTGCTCTAAATCGAGGCCGTGGTATTACATTTTTTGTTAAATAAGAGTCCACCTTTCGTGGTGGCCCTGTGGGTAAGGCGCCTTCATGCATGAGGGTTCGAAACCTGGCAACTACCAATGTGACTTTTTCCAAATTATACGTACCTACTTTCTATGAACATTTAGACACCACTGTCAAACGGCGAAGGAAAACATATTGAGGAAACTTTGACTTGTAATTTTCTAACTACAATTTTGAAATTGCCAATTCGCCAAAAAGTTGAGTGTGTGGTGAATGCTCAACTTAGTATCATCATTAGTATCTACTAGAGTACATTTTATTATGTCTTAGGACAGATATAGGCCTAACTGGTATGAGAAAAGGTTTTTCCTCAGCAATGGGCTGATACAGACTGGTGATGATCATGTATGATGTTGTAAAACCTATCTACATTCAGGGAACACATCTGTGGATACCTACATCGTATATAGTATCGTATCGTAGGGGTTAGGAGAGCCCAGAAAAATGTGATAAAGGGCTTAATCAAGAACGACGTAAAGCTGCCTGTGGGACACAGATATGGAAGACTCATTTTGCTAAAAAGCAGAGGTATTTTTTAATACAGTCTGTTTTGGGCAAAAAGAAAATAGATAGCACACTGCATTAGCACTGAGTTTGAATTTGTTTTTAATATTTCACTATTATCCACACGCGGCTTCTCCCGCGTGTTATGTTGATAAAAAGTAAGCGTATGTTCTATTCCGGAGCGTATCCTATGCCTGTGCCAAATTTCATCTAGATCCGTCCAGCCGTTGTTGAGTAATTGAGTAACAAACATCCAAACATTGTAACTTTCGCATTTATAATATTAGTAAGATAGGTATAATAAAATTGGGTCATCCCCAATTTAAGGTGAGTTTTATAGTTCTGAAAGTTTTTTTTTGAACGCGCTAATCTCCGAAACTACTGTTCCGAAATTAATTTTTTTTTGGCAGCCCATTTAATTATGAAGACTTTAGGCTATCACGCTATTACCCTTAGGAGCTGATCAGCGGGAGTAGTCATTGTTATAAAATATTAGTAATAGGAAAATAAGATTTGCATTCTGACATTTTCACGGATTCTAAAACAGTTTTTAAGCTGTCCTGTTGTCCTGTTTTTAAATCCTAAAATGTTATTTGCTTAAAAACTAATTAACTGTCTATTTGCTTATTGATAATTATGTATACCTGTATTTACAAGCTGTTTGTGTAAGGCATTGCATGTTAGAATAACAATATTTTAATTATGTATATGTGAGTATAGGTAGGCAGGTCCCTACCACCTAAACTCACAATCTGGAATGCAAAAAAATATTAAGTATCCTATTGACTTTTTGACGGTTTTAAATTTTAATTTTTATTTTGTTTTACATTAGTCACTTTAGAGTAACCATTGGAAACGAGTTCATTTCTTTTTCTATATTTGACTCTATTCATTTGTTTTCTGTTTCGATATTTTTTCATCGGCGTATCAGCACACTGTTTATTATAGGTAACCAATATATCCTCGTGTTTTTTTGGTGATTTCAAACATTAAAAGACCAATATTTATTGGATTTTACTTGCTCGATGGGCAGCGATGTTTACAAAGCGGTGAGGAATAACTAGTCGTGTATATGGGGTAGACAAGCAGACAGATTACCTGATGGTAAGCCATCAGCGACGTCCGCAGACACCTGCAATAAAGTGTATTTACAAATGCGATACCGAGCGTTAAAAAGGGATTTCGGATGGGGAGCTGGAAAACACAACATAAATACTATTGTTGCTTGACGCCGGTTTTCTGTGAAGTCGTTTTATCAGTACGGACTAGTCAGGCCATTCACGATCAAGTACAGGTAAACGGTCCGATTCCAGACTTAAAAAAAACTAATAAGATAATTTAGGAGATCTTCGTTTGCCTAAAACTCTGGCTAGACTAACATCACCAGAACCATTAATCTGAATATTCTAATTAAGAACCAAAGCTAGACAGAATATACCATTAGGTTATCGAGGACAAATTTTGTTTTGTAACAAGAAACTGTAATTATGTCTATAATAGTCCAATCAAGGCGTAGACGTAGTTATTAAATAATATTATAATTAGGGATGTTAACAAAATCGACTTTGAGACTTTGTGATAGAGACCTTTTAGATAAGTCATTTAAGTTGTTTGGTGACCTTGTAATCATGAAACTTTGGGACTAGTTACACATGGTGTTCCGTGGTTGGGAGACAAGCGCAAAAAGGCACCGAGGCCTCGGCCTAGAGTAGGAGATGGGGTATTTTTAAGACTCTGACACTCCCTCCTGCCTCACCCTGGGCGGGCAAAGTCATTTGATGATTTTTCCTCTCCTAGACCTAAGACTGCTTACTGTATCCCTTATGGTGACCATGTAATCTTTGAGCCTTCTCTGTACATCGGAAACATTGTGAGGTCCGTGGAACTCTTTACCAGCCTGTATTTTTAAATCATTTATTTCTGTTAATACAATCTGAGATTGACGGAAAATACATGTAACCTAGTTGTTTTTTATAATATATGGCGATAAATAATATTCTAAGTGGTTGATCGCCTGGTGATGATGATGAAGTTACCCATAGAACCAGAGAATATAGGTACAAATGCGTTACCAGCTTTCAAAAGTTTTGTGATTTGGAAATTAGGGTCGTGGGGATTTGGAGATGGGTCTTTTGCCGACCAATGCCATATGAAATGGAAAAATAGATGTTCCATTTAATATGTGGTAATAAAATTATAATTAGTTACATATAGTCATAGAAATTAATATTCAAATATAACTAGTGTTAGCACATGTCTCCCATTACACCTAATACGACGTGTAACAATACGACAATATTTGTTCGAAATGTAACATTAAATTGTTCCCGTATCGTTTGCATAATTAATCTAATTATTACTATCATTATGCATTGACACGAACAATTGGAATAGGGCAATATCATTACATATACCTACCACGAGTATAGTTTCTGTAACATTTGTTCTGTAAATGACGTCCCGAATATATTATAAATATTTAGGGAACAATTAAAGAGTAAAGTTCCCTAATTTCGGAAAAAGTGTCCTCTGTTCAGGCGAGGTGATCGTGCCTGGTGGGCTACTGCCTGACGGTTCGACGTCGTGGTCTTCTTACCGGTGCCTGTTTTGGCGAGGCGAGGTCATTAGAGTAGTCGGGCCTCTTGGCCCTCGATGTGGTCTTATCCTGTAAGTGACGACGCCGTGAGCCGCGCTCGAGCCAGGGTGGGCCCGGCGAGTAGCAAGCTGTTAGCGGCGCGAAGTCGAGTCCCACAGGGCGGAGTCTCTACCAGCCGGCCTGACGCGGGCGGGCGGAAGACTCACGCGGCATCCGAGGGTCCTGACGGTTGTTGTCGGGATTTTGTACTTGTTCTTATTGCGCCGAGAACTTTTATACCGCAATGTAGGATCTTGAACGTGATTGGTGCTGTTGCTGCATGTTGTGCGATAGATGTCGCTACAAATATATGAGTAAAACAAAACTCAAGTTCTTGCTGTGAAAAAAACCAGAACTTATGATAAGTTCCTTCTTTAGGTGTAAAATAGTCAAGCTTCACCTTCAGCACAAGTGGATCGGTTCGACCGGGGAGATACGGCCTCACAGAAAACTGGCGTGAACCAACCCTTGTATTGTGTTTGGTCGTGTGAGTCAGGTTAGTAACTTCCTAAAATCTTAAGTATCCATGAGTGGTGCTAAATGCCTACCATCAGGTAATACGGGTAGTCATTTGCTGCCTGAGACAATAAAAAAAAACTAATCATGAGTTATATAGGCAATTTCTTATTATAAGTTATTTCAACGGTATCTACATAAAATCAAGCTCCGATACCTCAGAACAAGAAAAAATCATAATTTGTAGTATTAATTTCATTCGTCTCTCTTAAGAATGGATTTGCCGTAATCACCATGCATGCCAAATGGATTACGTCACCAATGATTCAAGTTCAGTCCTTCGACCGTAACTTGTGATTGGTTGCAGTTTCAGGATGTAACTCCTAAGTATATGTTTATATAGAGCCCACTTCAGCAATGACAGATATAAATAAATAGCTAAAAACATCCTGTTTACAAAACAAACTCTTAGGGAAATGTCAGACTTTCAAATGTCACGAAATTATATTTTAAGATTTGTATTTTAACGAAATAAGTTATCTTCTAGTGAAAGTATCAGATTAATTCTAGTGACCTTTAAACTGATCTTTGGAATTATTTTATATAGTCTTAAATTCGATGCAAAGGATCTATATACTTTTATATTTTTGCAACCTACTCAGTACCTACTCAATACTCATCCAATTTAAAAAAAAAATAATAAAACTCTTTTGGCACAAACTTCTTGGAATCAATCAAATTTTAATTGACATCTAGATAGGTAAAGTGAAAGGGTTTCATTTAAGAAGAAAGGTTTGAAATTTTTGTCTATACTTTAATTTCTTTACATTTTTGAAGGTCGTCTAAGTAAAATATTTTGGTAGGTAATTTAAATTAAGAATCAAAACACCGTTCTGGATACTTCACATAATTTTAATTATATTTAATTAAAAATTACAAATTATTTCTTCGATTAAATTTATATTTAATGATTAATAAAGAAAATATACACACGAAGTGATTCACCTCCAGCTTCTTAACAGAAAATATATGGCATGGAATTCTTTACCAGAGTCGTGTTCCGCGAAGGGGCGTCTTCAAGGCCCGAGTGAACAGGTTACTTATGGGTAGGCGTGCTTCATCGTAATTCGCGTCACCGCTGAATACCAGGCCAGATAGCAAAAATTTCCTTTTCATTTATTTTTTAACAAGAAATGGCTTCCATTATCCTACCTTGTAACAAAATAGAATTTTTAACCAACTGCATATGACATTTATAAAACATTGCATTATACCCTTACTTAATAAAAATCAACCGAAAACCAAATTAAACAGAACTACAACCATTATCCACGCTAATAAGGACATCATGGTTGACAAAATTAAAAAGAATATTTAAACAAGTTCATAAAACCGTATAAAATTTGTTGCCACAACTGGTGATCATTAAGTACTGAGTGGAAGAACCACCTGCGGGCTGTGGAAAAACCGCATCAATAACCCTCCGGGATGGCTTCTAATGACATTTTAATGCGATATTTCGTATTCGCATTAAAAATTTAATGCGCAGCTATATTTATTTAAAGACGAAACAATTTTGTTCTTACCCTTTTAAAGATATATTCTTTTTATTAGATGGGTCGTTAAATTAGCAGACGGATTACCTGGTGTTAAATAATCGGCGCTGCTCATGGACAACTGCAACACCAAAGGGTGCATAAGCGCGTTGCTAGCCTTAGGAGGTTTGAGGATTGGAGATAAGAGGATGGGAAAGATTGGATCTTTAGTAATCTCATTCATATGTAGAAACACAATTCAAGCCCCTTACAAATGCTGAACGTGGCGACAGAGGTCGTTTTAGGTGGTCTAGAGGTAATAGGAAAAAATTAAGGCGCTAAAAAGCAAAAAGGGTTATCAACGAATCATATTTTATAAGCACACACCCACATAACAAAAGGCGAGCCATAAGCCGAAGAAGCACAAACCAAATACGAAATCCTCCAGAAAAGGCTTTAAAAACACACTCACTTGTATTGGAACTTTTATAGTTCCTACATCAAATGACCAATAGAAATAAAGTCTTCGATAGTATAGAGCTAGATACTTATTTCGAGGTACAACGGAAAGTATGTCAGTATCTGGAAGTTCATTGATCGTCTCATATCCTGAGGAGTGTCGTAAATCCTCTACGTTCAAGATCTTATCGACCGGAGATAGGATTCGAAACTATTTTACGTAATTTGTCAGTGCGTCAAAATTGTGAGTGTTCAAAAGTCTTTCTTAAATCATTGTAGTACTAATATTGTTTACAATGTTAATTTTTTGCTCTAGTATTAAGTACCGGTGGCACAGACGTTGTTGCGCCTGCTTTTCAACCATAAGACAAGTGCGAGAGAGCTTCGGTACAAATGGGTCGGCTCACAAAAGTAATGCCACGGCCTCCTGCGTTAAACAACCACATCGTTGTGCTTCGCCATGTAAGTGAGGTTATCAGAGGCCCAATACTTCTCCTATTTCATCCTTTCAGAATCCCTTCATCTCTAAAACCCTAATCCCCATAAGTCTCCACTTGTTAGTCTTCTGGTGTGTTTTTTTTCTTTTTGTCAGGGGAAAATCCTCCAATGACTTCTCCCGCCCAGGGCCGGGTGGGAGGTAGTGTCAGACTCTAACTGACTAAAAACCCCCCCGTTCCTTCACCTGCTCTGGGCCGAGGTCGCGGTGCCTCATTGCGCTTACCCCGCAACCCTGGCTGAACATCAGCCCCATTGGGCCCCGTCTGTGGTGGTCTATTCGCTCTTTGAGGCGCGCGCGGAACGCTTCGCGCCGTACGCTCGTGTCTGGTTCTGGTCGGGCGGCGAGCTACCCTTACTCGCCGTCCGCAGACCCGCGCTTACGGTGGCCGGAGATCATCTCTCGATCCCCGACGCCCGAAATGTCGCCTTCTGTGGCGGCTGGGGCGCAAGGAGGATAGTTCTCTCACGCGCTCCGCTTCCTCCTTTGCGAGTATAACTGCTTCGCAGAAGGAGGCGATAGCTTTCCAGTTCCTCTCGAAGCCTTCTGGTGTTGCGAGTATCATTTTAGAAAAACAAGAGCGTTTCGTGAATTGAAATCAGTGATTCTGTGACTTTCATAGTTGTATGGGTTAGTGGGTAGTTGTATGGGGTTTCTAAAGATTATTTAGACATAACTGATTTCATTTCATTGACATACGGCTAAAGTGATGGCGAAGAAAGTTCACTGACATACACACATATAATTTCAAAATATAAGTTTGAAATCAAGAATCTGCTTTGAATTTTTTTATTGATTACTCCTCATTTTTTCTCTTTGTGAGCAAAGGCCTTTTTCAGCAGTGGGTTGGATATAGGTAGGATGTGTGACTGATATGATCAAATTATTGTTATTCAATTTCTAACATCAAAATTCACGTAAAATTACTGAAACAAGGAGGCCATAACGTAACAAATATTAATGTGTTTTGTCCCTAAAATACCTTAAGAAATTTTTTGCAACAATTTGTAAGAGGATCTTGGTTTCCGTAATTATATCCATATAAATAAAAAAACAAGGGACAGTCTAATCCAGTCATATTTTTGAAAAAAAAAAGAGGAAAATATAAACATAATACGGTCCATGAATTATTCATAATTGTGAAGGTTCTTCTACAAATTCTTAAGTTGCTCGTTACTTGGGAAAAGTGGTCGCGGGATCTTCCCAAGATGGATAAGGGGTTGGTTGTTCATATACGCATATGTACTTATTATATTTACTCGGAGAGCCCATTCATTTGGAATGGAATGAGCAGTTTGGTAAAAGTTAAATATTTCTTGTGTTTTCATTTTCTTGATATGAAACCAAAAGAGGTTTTTAAGAAGTTGTTGTTGATATTTAAGTAATGTAAGTTATTGTAACAACTTTTTTATAAAGAACTTATTTACACAGAAATGTATACAGACATAATAAAAAAAATCCTTATCCGTATTAATTCATCAAACCCCAAACGAACCTATTGTTCTGCTATTGCGCCACGATCGAAAAAAGATATGTTAGTAAAAACATTTTTTAAGTAACGATTTAGACTCTACTTGTTCGATAGGACAATCCATTTTGTTCGCAATGACAAATGTAACAATTTATAGGTTGACGTTGGACCTTGATATCGTCGAGTTATGGCTTAATCAAGCAATAATGAAGCAGATCTTCAACTTTTCGAAACTATAAAAATACATAAACATATTTTCCGAAAAGAACAATATTTCCACACTTTCTTAGCTTCCTAGGCGTTCATACATTAACTAAAGTGTCCAATTAAATTCAAGTAACAATAACAGATTGGGCACCTATTATGTTCTACTGAAGTGCCGTTTGGAAGCAGGTCACGGCAACAGTTTGCATAATACGGCTAGGATTACAAAGAACGGGTAACATCAAAAATATATAGCGAATTAATGTAAATTGCCGTTTCGTATCGCTTACAGGCCGCGCCGGGACGCGCGCTAGTCCACGATTTAAATTGTCATAGATCTTCTTGTGTTTGCGGAGATTCACGTTGTTGATAAATTGGATGCTTAGCCTTAGCCTTTTATTTGCGCATTTCCTTAGAATATGTGACTTCCACAGTGTAGAAGATATATGAGCATATTCTTTTTTTAACGTTGTCTCACACTAGGGTTTTCTCCTGTGTCGTGAGTGCATTTACAATCGTATAATTTCGAATATATCTATCATCCAAACTCGAAACATTGTTGATCACACAAAGAGTTGTTCCGTGCGAGAATCGAACTCGCGACACGTAGCGTTACAGCTGTTTGCCAAGCCACCGCGCCAAACGTGCACTAATTTCATGTATATGTGTGTATAGAATCCTAGGATATAGTTTAAGCTTATGTTAATTTGCTACGGAGTTTTAAAAAAATAGGTAGGACTATCTACTTTTTGAGGTAAATCAAAGTCAAAAATAATAGTTTTTTTTTTGTACGTACTAACAAAAGCAGAAGATAAAAAATAGACTTGAGTGGAAGGTATGGGATAAAACACAGGGATTGAAGTGCAAAAACCACAAACAGTTCGGCAACCAAACTCACCCATTTAAGTTAAAACTTTTTATTTTGCTACATGGATCGTAAATAGTACGGAACAAGGGTCACTATCTATTGACAAAAACATTACGATACGATTATTTCTTTCACAGCAAATTTATCTAACCCTATAAAGTCTACCACCAGAACACAATACCTTTGCTAACAATAATATTATAAAGAGGTTTTCAAAAAAACCGACATGAAGCAATACTTAGTTGTGTTTCGTCGTGTGAGTGATGTAACCGGAGACTCAATTCTTCCCCCCATCTGATCATGATTTTTTTTTTATAATTAACGTTGCCATGAATTGGTACTTTTGAAACGTCCCAGTAGTCTGTCAGTCTGTTCGTCACTGAAACTAGGTGCTCATATTTATCGTTTGCTCGTTTGCCGATCTATAGCCTATTTGTAAGTTTACACATGTAGGGGGTAATCTTTGGAACCGATAGTCTTAAAATTCTTTCACTAATAGATAGCTTTATTTTTGTCAGAGCAAAATCATCAAATGACTTCTCCCGCCCAGGGTTGGGCCAGAGAGAGTGTCAGACTCTTACTGACTAAAAACCCCCCCGTTCCTTCTCCTGCTCTGGGCCGAGGCCGCGGTGACTCATTGCGCTTAGCCCGCAACCCCGGTTGAACATCAGCCCTATTGAGACCCGTCTGTGGTGGTCCATTGGCTCTTTTAGGCGCGCACGAAACGCTACGCGCCGTACTCTCGGTTCTGGTTCTGGTCGGGCGGCGAGCTACCTTTACTCGCCGTCCGCAGACTCGCGCTTACGATGGCCGGAGATCATCTCTCGTCACTGATCGATAGCTAATGTTCCTGATTGCTATAGGCTATAATTATACTTGATTTGCGTATGTAGTCGAGCTATAGCTTTGAACATTGCTGTTTTAAAAATCCCTTACGCGTGCAAAGATGCGGGCGTAAGCTAGTATAAAAAATAACAATGCGACATTCTACATTATGTTATGAGGTAATGAACCAAAAAATTGTCAGTTCCGTTATATGATTTTCGGCTCCATTAAACATGGATGTTAACTTCCTCATAAGAATGAACCTCAAAAATACTTCATTTGTTACATATTGTGTACGTGGAAAGGATTTTATGACGTGAAAAATGATGGTGTGTGTAATTTACTATGCGTTGAAGATTGGGGACAATTCATGACCACGACCATTCTATCAGGAAAGATCGATTAAGTAGAAGATGATGATGATTGTGGAATTAATTTTCTAATTCGTAATCCGAGACTCGATTTTATGATAGACATGGAAAATTATACTTTATAATGTGCTTGCTAGCTAGAGTAAAGGAAAAAATGTAGTAAGTAATAAATTTTCGTAGAATACAGAGATATACACAATATATTGGATTTAGATTCAGTTTGTGTTATGGGGATTTTGTATGTTTGTTGATGATCTGCGAAAAGACTGGTACAAATCGAACAATTATTTTAATGCTGGATAGTCCATTTATAAAAAAGGGTATAAGCTATAACAGATCTCGCTGCAACTAACAGGAGCGAAGCAGCGTCAGAGCGCTTAGTTTAAAATAAATCTATTAACATAGAAATAGAATACAAAATTCAAACTTAAATTTAAAAACTAATACAGACATTAAAAACTCTTTATTTACTCAAACCTCTTTTATCTTGCTCTTACTAAGAAAGAAAGTAAATTAAAAAACCAATTACTAGTCTGTCTGTTAGTCTGTAGACAGGCTTGAGATGAACCTTGCATGCAGATTGAAGAAAAAAAAAAGCTGCTGCATTCTCTTTGTATGGATACAGTACTAGTTTCAATTGATCCTCGCCTATGAGGAAGGAAGTTAAGCACGGATTACACCATCAGCTACCAAACGAATGAATAGAGCGATTAACTTTTCAACAATTTTACGCTTGTAGCTATCTGTAACAGTGCCTAAACTATCGTCCTATAAATGCCCACTGTTGAGCAAAGGTCTCTTCTTACACGGAGGAGGAATGAGCATTAATCTTCTATAGTTGCTGCTGTCAAATTCAGATATTGTATAGTAAATTATCAAATAAAGGAAATATAAGTGAATTAGTATTCGACTTTAGTATAAAAGTTTAGGATAATGTAAGTTAATGATAATCTATGAGAGTCATCTCATTTAAATTTTACATACTCGTATAAACTAAAAATAAACTTAAATTACAGTCATGATTTCTTATTTTATATTCGTATTCGTATTTTCTTAAATCCTCCAGTTAGAAAATCATAATAGAAATTATGCAAAACACATTAAAAACTTGTCTGGTGTGCCCGAGGGTTAGGTTTTCCTGAAGGACAGGCTGATAGTTCGAAACACAGGTACGATCAGGAAACCTCGTAGATTTATATTTTCAAATCGCCAATCTGCTTGGTTTCAGCAACCATTATGATACTCAAAACTTATCTATATAAGAAAGAATTTTGCTCAACAGTGGACCATATAATATTTAATATTGTGATTCTTAAGTCCGTATTCAAATCCGAAATGTAATGCCACGAAGTAGACAGTCAGGTCTACCTGGTCTGTATCAAAAACAAACCATTCCCAAAATTCTCTATCGTTTATGAAGTATTACTATCGTTTGTTCGCTAGCTAGCCGTGTGACCTAAGCTTTATGCATCACTGAACAATACCATACCAGTATAGGCAATGTGTTCGGAACTATTCGTCGGTGTTCGGGAATGATCGGATTTTGACAGCTTATGTTGAACTTAGCACGGAATCTGGAATTATGCTCGGTGTCGCAATAAACTCACCTTCTAGTATATGGGATTCCTAACGTTTCCTATTTAGTGAAAAGTGGACCTTACAATGATTTTTTTATACTTTCTTGCTTTTGTATGAGCTCGTCTGCATTTGTTGCTTATTTAAATTTGAAAAGGTATGTGGTTTTAAATACAATAATTGAACGCGACCTGCGAAAGCTCGCAATAGGAGAATCCTAGGATGGTTTTTAGTCATTAAGAGTCTGACTTCTCGCCCTACCCTGAGCGGCGAAGTTTGATAAGTCATTGTTTTATTTTTCCCTCCAAAAATGCAGCTTTTAATACCATCGTCATATAAACATATAAAATACGTTCTATTTTCAAATGTTCAAGTTGGGAGAGCCATATTTCGGTGCGAATGTCTCGGCTCGAACGGATCGATACCACGGCTTCATATAAAACAGGCGTGAAACAACCACAGCGTTGTGTTTTGGTGTGTGAGTGAAGTTTCCGGAGGCTCAAGCCTTACTCTCCCTAATCCCTAATCCTCAAAACGTCGGCAACGCACTCCGGCAACTCCTCTGTAGTTGCGGTTATCCATGGGTGGCGCTGATTGCTTACCATCAGGTAATCCGTCCACACGTAGCCGACCTATCACTTAAAAAAATATATGGTGCAAAGAGGTTATTCAAACTTTGCCAAATAGCATTTATTATAAAAAAAATGACTGAAATACCTTTTCTACCTACACATTCTAGACTAAAACCCTTTTGTCTGTGCACCTTTCAAATATGAACAAGAAATTAATTAGATCCCTTGGGCCTAGTCGTTCTAAGGACTATGTAAAGTGCCCTATAACAGATGCCTAGAATTCCCTGGAGAGGTCTAATGGACTCCTGTTATAAACTACATATAATAACTTATAATATAAGTAGTTGTAACCTTCAACGTAAATGAGTTTAAACTACGAACAGGTACAGCTTGAAAAATGGATCTTATGTCTCGTGTAATAAGGACGCTGATTGTCGAATGTTTTCAGTATTGTTTACCATATACAGCAAGAATGTATCTTTATGGTTGGATTCCTTGGAAAATATATTTAAGCGTATTAGAACTATTTATAAGTGAATGTAGGTGGGTTTTTTTTTTTATTCTTATTTGATTGTTTAGAGAGCAGCTTCAGTGAAGAAAAGATTGTAAAACTATTATTCTATTTTGACGTTTCAAAAGTACCTATTGATGCTTTAGTTGACGTAAATCTATCTGTTTATGATGTTTAATGATGATGTTGTGGTTATTGAAAAAAATAAGTAAATTAGTTAAGGAACACACGAAGATTTAGAAACTTTTACAAAAATATTTGTGAATATTAAAAACATGATCTTAAGTAAAAAAAATGCTGCAAAGCTGCTATAAAGCAAAAATATTGCCAAAATAAGCCTCAGTTTTAGGTCTAAACCTGTTATGAATGACCTGTACTAGGCAGCGCATATTTGCCGAAAATATAGGCGATACAAAAGAATTTATGGGCCACTAATAAACCGCGTTCACTAATTGCAACCCCGCATAGGCGTCAGGTATACGTGTTAGGCGTGAGGCGTATTTATAATAACAGGTATGAGTAACCGTACGCACGAATACTTAGAAACAGATACTATCGCTGGTGATAAGTAACAAGTATAAAATACATAACAGTCGTTCAACGCATCAAATAGGTAACAGCCTATTATGTCATTGCCTGTTAGACAAGTGTAGTACCTACTATAGGTATATAATTAAATAGTACAACTACAACGTTGTGTTTCGCCTTGTGAGTGGGGTTACCGGAGGCCCCACCCTTCCCCTCCCCAATCCCTAAATCTCCAAAACTCTAATCCGCAAAAGCGCTACGTAGTCGTAACTTCTCCGTTTGTTGTAAGTTTCCATGGGGGCGCTGATTGCTTACCATCAAGTAAACCGGGTACTCGTTTGCCTTTCTATGGAATAAAAAATAACAGGTATTGAAAAAAGTGATTTTATAACAGGAAGAACAGGTATCGTGTTTGACCTTTCACAACTTGACTGTAATACGTGTTGTGGTCTTGTATGGCCATTAACTCAACATAGTTTATGATTATATAATTCTGCTGCGGTCAGCTGACAGCTATATGCTATATGCCAAGGACAATATGGCGGGGTGCTGATGGCATGTGACATTAATGGTATTGAATTACGTGTCAAAATGCTTAAATTAAATAATGTGTTTTTATATTTGGCGATTTTATGGAAATTGAATGCGATGTATTGAAGCAAGGGATATATTGTTTTGTATTATAAAATTCTTATTACGAAGTTGTTGTAAAAAGCCTATGTGTATTTGTGACTACTTCAATGAGGGTTTTTTACTTTTTTGTCGCTTCGTATACGTCAGGTCCAAACAGCTATCTTTTTAGTGAGATTTTATGTATTTGACAGTATTATTGCAGCCTACATGTATTCATTGCAAACACGGGCACTGCACTACTCTGTGGCATTTTTTTTTGTCAGAAGACAAAAAAACGTGTTTAAAGTGTGGGAGAGCCATGCTTCGGCACGAATGGGTCGGCTCGACCGGAGTGATACCACGGCCTCACAGAAAACCGGCGTGAAATAACCATAGCGTAGTGTTTCGCCGTATGAGTTAGGTTACCGGAGGCCCAATCCTTCCCTTCCCCCGATCCCTCCTAAATCCCTAAATCTCCAAATCCCTAATCCCTAAAAGGTCGGCAACGCACTCGTAACTCCTCCGTTGCGAGTGTCCATGGGCGGCGCTGATTGCTTACCATCAGGTAATCCGTCTGCTCGTTTGCCGACCTATTACCTAAATAAAATAAAAAAAACTCTTACTGACTAAAAACTCCCCGGAGAAGGACTCCTGCTCTGGGCCGAGGCCGCGGTGAAGGCAGGCTAGACCTGAGGATGCAGAGCTGCCATCTCACGGTGACACATTTTAGAAAACCCTCATTCTTTGACATTTATTACCATCGGTTTTTTGGTAATTTCCAGTAATGTCTTAAACAATATTTTAGCGTTTCTCTGTACTATTCAACCATTTTCAAAAGGTAAACGTTTACTTTCAGGAATTTTGAGTCTGTCTGGTGCTACAAGATAGGTTGTCGGTAGCATACACACTAGAACACCACACAAAGGCGATACAGTGGCTCCCTGCTGCATACGGGAAACGTTTTCGGTGAATTCTAAAGAGAGCATACTAAAGCTCAACGGAAACTAATTTCTATATGCAATTGTATAAAGCTTGACTTTGGGTGTACTTTACCTTTACTATAGATTAAGGTAAAATATAAATAATTTTTTTTTGAAATTCGAACTTTTATATTTTATGGAGCGAATATAAAACTCTAACTAATTTTCTTTAAATAAAAAATTGCTTTCTTCGCCTTTTCTTTTTCTTACTAGTCTAGGCAAAGTTTAACAATGTCGATAGCCATGATCGAAGCTTAATTATTTCTTGTGAACACTTTGCTAATTAATAGTTTTTAGAACTTTGTATTTTTTATTTACTTTTATCTGTTTTAGGTACTGATAATAAAAAAGGTTGAATTACTTTCGTAAAACATACAAGTTTATTTTATTTTATGTTTGATTTCACTTAGTTTGTTTTTTTGTAGTAATTGGCTCTTTTTGTATTTATAGTGTGAATGAATAATATTTTTGGTATATTTTATTTAGATCTAGATTATAAATTGTGTCCAGAAATTATCATTTTAATAACTGGTATAAATGGAATACACTCCTTTTCAGAATTTCTACAGAAAGTACTTTCTGAACATATCTTTACTAATATTATAAAGCTGAAGAGTTTGTTTCTTTGTTTGTACGTTGTTGTTGTGTCCACCAGAGGGTGGAACCGCGTGAGTAGCTAGTTTGAAATAATTTTACCGTCATTTATTTATTGCTTTAATTTTAATACCTTTAGTAAAACAGCTGTGCAAATTCCATGTAATTCCAAACTCTTCTATCGGTCCAGTATTATTGGTTATTATTTTTAAAATAGTTCTATTAACTATTTCACTGTGAAATCTCTATTGTTATTCGGACAATGTAGATTGATTCTGATAAATATAATTACAAAAATAACCAAAAAAATACGTGTGTAATGTGACGAGTGGTAGACATGTCCTTAGTGTAACTTTATCTGGTTTTTATCAGCCCGTATCATATAGATGAATGCAAAATTTTTGCAAATGAAGTTTCATTTAATGTAACTTGATTGGACGGTTCTTTTTTTTCTTAATATTTAATGTACAGACATTGACATATTACAATTTAATTAGATGCATCTACAGATTATAACTATAGTCAGAATTTTAATTCGATTCCTGATTTGACATCACCTGCTGTCTGTCATTTTGTGACGATGATGTCAATAATGATACCACATATAACAGTGTAGTGATGAATACAAAAATCGATAAACAACCAGTGAATCAGTTTCAGAAAGGCATTCAAAAAATGCTTATCCCATGTTGTCAAAGAAGAGGAAAAAATGAGTAAGCTAGATATGCTAATTGACAATAAATATCACAGACACAATTCATAATAAATGTTACAGAAAGTAACAACGATAGCGACAATTTATAAAATGTCTGTTTTATTTGTCATGTTTCTTCATGATCACATTTTTTATTAATTTCACACACTATTACAAAAGAAAAGTCTCAGATCGTTAATAAATTGTCAAAACTAAATTATCGGTTCAAAAATATTTTATTTCCTGATAAACTTAGTTTACAAGAGTAAATTTTTAAACGAGAGGAATCGATTCAGAAATATTCGATTTCCATATCGAATAATTTCGCAACATCACTATTTAGTACGTGTCATAACGTTGCAACACTGAAATTGTCAAATCTGGAATGGAATTAAAATTCCGAGTATAGGTACTAATTTCTAGACACAAATTTTCTTATTTGTCTTATCGAGTTTGTACATGATAATCCTTTTGTGTTAAATTAGTACCATAGTTATGCTCCTAGAACATATACTAATCCCCACATAGTATAAAACACTGCACTTGTTACTATTACAACAATGAAAGGCCATCATAACCACTACGACATCTTAAACTTCCCACATTATATCTAAGTACACATATGCAAAATACAACTTTAAATTTAATTACGTAAGTTCTATATTACATGTATGGTGTATGTCTATGGAGCTAATCCATGAGTGAATTAATCCATTAGAAAGGTACCACCTGCGCCGTGGCATCCAACTTCCGTATGTCACCTCGGCAAGTAATTTAGTGTTGATGAATTATGCAAGAGTAGCTTGTGCCTTGTAAGCACAAAGTTGTGCCTATAGACTTTGGTAGCAAGGTTTAAAATTGATTAACTTTATTATGTCTGAATTTTAATGGGAGGTTTTAGAGCTTAGATTCTGGAGTTACTTAACGTAACAAAAATACCATTTTTTATCTATATCATCAAGCTATTCACCTCACCAGTCGGGGTTATGGGTTCAAGTGTTATGATATACTGCAGCCCAAACAGGAGAAGTGGTTTTTAGTCAGTAAGTGTTTGACACTCTCTTTTCCGCCTCAATCAATGCAGGATAGTAATTAGATAATTTCTGTTAACACAATAAGTCATAGTGGATAATTTTATGTCTGAAACTGATTGAAGAAGAGTATCTATGGTTTCTTGCCCTTTCTTCCACATGGATGTACAGTATGTGACACTAGGGTACGGGTTAAAATTTTCACTGGGAGACTCGCCTGACTGATACTTTTCATTTTTGAATCTTCGTTTGACGTTCAAAAGTTACTTCAGTAGTCTAATTGAAATAAATGATCTGCCTTGGACATGATTATAATTTTTATTATAACTTTCGTGAGACATTCTAAATTAATTATTATGTTTTTGGCTTACTCACGTAATAATTTGACGAGATACTCGACTAGATACAAGCCTTGCTAGAGGCCCATATTCTAGAAATAGAATATGGGCATTGGGCCTCTCTAGATATATGTATAATAGATACTCGAAACTAGTCGAGTATCTCGTCAAATTATCACGTGAGTAAGCCGAAAACAAAATAATTAATGATTATAATTATAAATATGTTTTAAGTATTTTTATTTTTTTTATTCTATTAAATAAAAAATATATGTTAATATCAGAAAGATGTGTGTGTCATGTTTCTTTTTAAAAAGTTTCTTGTACTGTCACCTTAACAATTTGTATCGAATTTACTCTTCTACTGAGACGTACTGAATCCATTTTACACCAGCTAACCTTCTCTTGAGCCAGTCTACAAATAGGTTCATACTTTACACAAAAACATTAATAATACTATGGCTTTTTTCACAACCAAACACAAGTGGAAATATAAATAAACTAATTTTCGTCAGTTTCCCTTCATGATAAGGGTCGAGCTGAATGTCACCAGCTGGGCATAATTAATCAGAAGGCCGGACTAGTGTTGAGAGTTGCCGTATGGAAAAACGCTTTAATTATAAGCTTTATTTAACTTGCAATGTGTGAATATGTATTAGTATATTTATGTATGTTTATATACGTGTAGTGAAATTTTCAAACTAAATTCTAGATTGAGCTGAAATTTTGTGTATACTTTTAGTTTACATGACCATAAAATGATAAATTATTGTGTCCCTTACATTAAGTGTGGGAGAGCCATGCTTCGGCACGAATGTGTCGGCTCGACCGGAGTGACACTACGGCCACACAGATAACCGTCGTGAAACAATCACAGCGTTGTGTTTCACCGTGTAAGTGAGTTTACCGGAGGCCCAATCTTATCCTCTCCAATCCCTAAATCGCCAATTCTTGAATCCCCAAAAGTTTGCCAGCGCACACGTAACTCCTTCGCTGCGGATGTCCATGTGCGGCGCTGATTGCTTACCATCAGGTAATCCGTTTGCTCGTTTGCCGAGCGACATAGAAAAAAATAAGTAAAAAAAAAACTCTAGAGTATTTAGCACCAGGACTTATTGACTTACCTGATGAAAGCTTGATTTAATAACTGACTGATTTCCCAATGACTTCCAAATAGGTCCGTATAAGATATATTTTATGGATATCTAACGTGGGCGTTTATTAACCTAAAGCAAAATAAAGAAGGCACCTACTACCATGCAACCATAAAAATACGTAATTACAGCTCTCTATTCAATTTACTCAAATTAAATTACAAAGTTGTAGGTCTTCATTCATTTTTAGCTTATAAGTCAGTGAACTAGAAAATTGCTAGCTTAGGATTAACAATTTTTTTTTAATAAGCCCACCTTTTTTTAAATGTTTCCTGTGTGGCGATGCACATAGAAGATCGACGACTATAAAATTCAACGGATGAAGTGACAATCCCTACATCAGGCCGGTAAACACAACCAGAAAATACCAACGTACAACTTTTGGCCAGGTAAGATTCACCCGCCAGGTTGAAGGATTTTCCTTTACTCTCTGTTATATTACTTGTGATTCTTGTATATAATTTGATGTATGTATACACATTTGATACAAGAATTGTTCGTTTTCTAATATTTGGTATTAGTTGGATTGTCTAAATGCCATAATCTCCGGAGTTACTGGTTCGAATTAAAAAATAATTTTTGTGTTAGATAGTCCATTACGCTACAACCAAATAGCGGGTGAACTGCGCGCAAGTAGCTAGTATGTACCTACTATAATATGAAGATAACATAACTGTAAAACGATTTTCTAATAAACAAAATATCTACATGAGTTTCGAAGAAAAATAAACAGTAAAACGCTTAAAACTTAATAACATTAGATGGGAGTCCCCCATCAAAATAAAACGTCTGACGGTATGTTTGGAGATTACGGCTCTTATGAAGAGCAGGATATTAGTTCAACTTATTGAAGGTTATAGTTTGCCTGTCACAAATATTTATTGTTGGAAACTATCCTTGATTTTTGTGGTACAATATCACAAGTTGCTTTCTCAACGCAGTATAGTAGTACCGGCCTTTAGGATTGTGCTTCACTCCACTGCAGAACTTAATCTGATCCGAGCTGTGTCGCTTCCAATATCGATAGGATGTTTGTGTGAATCCGATAGTCTAGTTCGTCAGTTCAAAGGGATGTCTTGGATTCCTTTAAACTGACCTCGGATCTTAGCACAGTTATTCAGAGTGATTTAGACGCCTCTTTTGTAAACATCTTGTATAGTGGATATAGTTTACTGGGCTGATCTAGGATCATAAAATATGTATAAGGCTTCATTAAAAGCTATATA
Organism: Spodoptera exigua; assembly: GCA_902829305.4. NCBI lineage: Eukaryota > Metazoa > Arthropoda > Insecta > Lepidoptera > Noctuidae > Spodoptera > Spodoptera exigua. Next base: position 5,128,203 of record LR824616.2, on the reverse strand, counting down.
ATTTTGTGTACTACTGGGTCAATCTTAATTTTCTTACCTGCTAACCCAATACTTTTCGGGGCCATCCGTCCCTCAAGCGACGTGGCCTGCCCATTGCCACTTCAGTCTGCAGATTCTACGAGCTATGTCGGTAACTTTGGTTCTTTGGCAAATTTTCACATATCAGTTTTTTTGCAGGCCGATGAGCCTGGGTGGAAAATACTTGTGTGGCGACCACCGACCGGAAAACGTAGTGTGGGCAGGCTCCCCACTAGGTGGACGGACGACATTGTCAGAGTCGCAGGGTGCCAATGGATGCAAGCGGCGAGTTGTCGTTCGATGTAGACGACTATGGGGGAGACCTGATAATCATGAAGATGATGATGATACCTAATAACTATTCAGACTATACCTAGAGGTAAACAATAAGGATGAATGCAGAGCATCAACCATTAAACATAAATTCAGTCGGCTTTTCAGATAGTGACAATGTTACCGAACAAGTGAAGTTTGCACAAAACTTTAATCTTTCCTAAGAAACTAACTAAACTAAGATATTTTAACGAAATTACATTAAGAATAGAAAGATTTTACAGTATAAAATGTATCGTCGAACGAATCGTGACATCACGTATTATTTCAAATCAACACTTCGTCATCAATATTTGATTCCTAAAAAAAGAAAAGGAATAAATGTATTTATTTTAATTATTCTGTTAAATGGACATTCAATAATAATTATAATTAAATCGTCGTTCCCAATCAGTGCACGATATTTCATAGTTTTTATTTTGTAGAATGAAGTTATATTCAAACATTCATTATTATAGATGTGGCGTGAAGCGCTTTTCCAGTAAACAAAATATTTATATGAGTTTCATAGGAAAATATACCGTTGAACGCAACTGGAAAGTTTAATATTAAAATCCGAGAATCGACATTCTAATTCATGCTCCTCGCTAGGAAGGAAAGCGTATAAATATAAAGCTACACAACAAAAATAGAACTGAAATTAATAACTATCAAAAAATTCCATTTCTGCCGACCAACCCGAAATTTCTCGCACGTTGAATGGAAAAGCTAGAGCATATATTTGGATATTCGTAACATTTTTAATAAGCGTCCTCAAATCGTTTTGGGACTGCCATTTTGAGGGCAAATGGCATGGAATATTGTACTTACTAGCCATATCTGTAAGACTTGCCATATACGTCAGATAGTTATTGCATTCCGCGTACCCGAGCTCATATCGCGGTTTAAGTACCTACCTTCCGAGCTTCCAATATGTTCCACAATATGGCATAAGATTATTGTTTTGTACAGTCAACCGCGAAATCCGTTCTTAATGCTTACGGAATAAAAGCTATCAATGTCGAACTGTCGCCGCTACGTTGTCGACTGTGTTTTTGTCTCTTATTTTATTTAATATTGCTGTTATTGTTGCTTTATTTTTTATTTCGCGTTGGGGAGAGTAAGCATGGTTTTGAAAATAAACTTTAAAGCTTGGACATAAAGTTAAGTGTTCTGTGTATGTATTGTCCATTTCTACCTAGTGCAATGATTCGAAATGCGGGGTAATAAGGTATTATTTGGTATATCTGCATTTTGAAGTATTTTGTTGTTTTAACAAAATAGACGATCAAGTTATTTAAATGTTGGTAACTAGTCTTCTAAACGTGAATGTCGAGAAGGCCCAAAGTCGATGGTAAATCGCTAATTTTGAGGCAGTGTGGTGATTAATGCTTAAAATTTTTCCGAATGAGAAGATACCTTTGCTCTAAATTTATATGCTATTGGTACTTTATCTAAAGAAGGGGTTTTATTTACATTTGTCAAGCTTAAATAAAATTGGTCACTGACATGTCTTTTCATCGATCTTGATAATGTGTGACCAGGAAAGATATTTTTGAAATTTTGGGTTATAAACTACCTACTTGGTTATTTGGCATTTACGAAGATAGGCTTGATATCTGAGACACTCTTCTTACCTGTTAAAAAAGGCCCCATTTTAATTATTTATTTATGTTATTATCTTCTTAACATCATTCAGTCTTAATGGCCGACTTAATGCCTATTAAGGCCTTCTCTAACAGTCAACTGTAGGGTACTGCAGAGCATACGGATGCGGGGCGAGTCAGTGGTGGACATTTCGTTTGCTAGCCCCGCTCTGTCATCGCGCGTTGTCGACTGGCGCGTCATGGAGGAGGTGGAGACGTTTTCGGACCACCGGTATATACGGTTCGACGTCTCCGCCGAGTCCGCAGACCCGCCAGTCAGACAGGCCCCGTGTGGCCCGCGTTGGGCGCTTAGGCAACTGGACCGGGAGCTTTTCCTGGAAGCCACAGTCGTGCAGGCCTGGGTGATACCACCGGTCAGGCCTGCCGACGTTAACGAGGAGGCGAGATGGCTCCAGGACGCCATGTCTCGGATGTGCGACGTGGCGATGCCCCGGATCCGGGCGTGCCAACGCAAGCGCCAGGTGTATTGGTGGTCGCAGGAGCTGGCTGCTCTGCGTGGTGAGTGCACCGCAGCGCGACGCCGATACACCAGGAACCGCAGGCTCCGTATCCGCCCTCTGGATGCTGAAACCAGAGAGGCGGAGCTGTACGAGGAGTACAGGGCGGCGAAGGCCACCCTAAGGGTTGAGATCCGGCGGGCCAAAGATCGGGCCCGCGAGGAGATGTTGGAGACTCTGAACAGAGACCCGTGGGGACGCCCCTACCGCATGGTGCGTGATAAGCTCCGCACCTGGGCGCCCCCACTGACTCAGAGTCTCCGGCCGGAGGTCGTGGACGAAGTGGTTGGGGCGCTATTCCCCCGACCACAGATAGGTTACACGCCTCCCACTATGTCTCCGCCCCCTGCGGTGCCCAATGCGGGCTACAACGACGACGACGGTGAATCCGCTCCGGAAGTGACCGAGGTAGATTTGAGGGTGGCGGTGCGCCAGCTGAGCGGCAAGAACACCGCCCCAGGACCTGACGGGCTGCATGCCAAGGTTTGGGTCCTGGCCTCGGAGGCTCTCAGGCCTCGACTAATTGGTCTTTTCAGCGCATGCTTGGAGAGGGGCCAGTTTCCGCTGTCGTGGAAGACGGGTAAACTGGTCCTCGTGAAGAAGCCGGGGCGTCCTGCGGACTCTCCGTCCGCGTACCGGCCCATTGTGCTGCTCGACGAGGTGGGAAAACTGTTCGAGAGGATAATATCAGATCGCCTCGTCGGGCACCTGTCTGGAAGGGGGCCGGATTTAGCAGACGGCCAGTTCGGCTTCCGCAGATGGCGCTCCACGGTAGACGCCATCATGCGCGTGAGGGACCTCACGACGGGGACTGCGTTGGCCAGGGGGCGAGTCGTCGTGGCGGTGTCTCTGGACATCGCCAACGCCTTCAATTCGTTGCCCTGGAGCTGCATTCTGGAGGCACTCCGGTACCACCGGGTGCCTGCCTATCTCCGTCGTGTAGTCGAGGCTTACTTGACGGACAGATGCGTCATCTACCCCGGTCACCGGGGCGTGTGGAATCTGCGAGAGGTGTCGCGCGGTGTTCCACAGGGATCGGTCCTGGGACCTCTCCTGTGGAACATCGGGTACGATTGGGTACTACGCACCGACCTCCCGAGCGGCGTCAACATTGTTTGTTATGCTGACGACACGCTGGTGCTGGCAAATGGGAGGTCACATCAGGCGGCGGCCGACCTGATGTCGCAAGCGGTCGCGACAGTCGTTGCAAGGATCCGGCAGTTGGGACTCGAGGTGGCGCTTCACAAATCCGAGGCCATGTGTTTTTATGGCCGTCGGAACGCGCCACCTCCAGATGGGTCCCAAATAATGGCAGGAGGAGTTACCATCGGCGTCGAGTCGGCGATGAAGTACCTGGGTCTCGTCCTCGACAGCCGATGGAACTTCACGGAGCATTTTCGTCGTTTGGCTCCTAAGTTGGAACGGTCTGGGGCCGCGCTCAAGCGGCTCCTTCCCAACCTCGGGGGGCCAAACGCCTCCTGCCGGAGGTTGTACATGGGGATTGTGCGATCCATGGCCCTCTACGGTGCCCCTGTGTGGGCGCCGGATTTGAAGCGGCGGCCGGCTCGTACGCTGGTCGCGTCCCAGAGGGTCATGGCTATCCGAATAATCCGCGGATATCGCACGATCTCCGGGGAGGCGGCGAACCTCCTTGCCGGATCACCGCCATGGGATCTGGAAGCGAAGGCGCTCGCGCGCGTCTACAGTTTGCGCGCAGACGCGCGTCGCCGGGGCGAGGATCCTCTGCCGCGCCAAATTAGTGCGTGGCGGAATGAGCTCCGGCGAGATCTCATGGCTGAGTGGAAGCAGCGACTGTCGCAACCGAGGGCCGGGCACGCTACTATAGCAGCGGTAAGACCCCTCTTTGAGGAGTGGCTTGAGAGACGCCACGGCGTCCTCACCTTCCGCCTGACGCAGGTGCTTACCGGGCACGGCAGCTTTGGTAGGTTCCTGTTTCGGATCCAGCGGGAGGAAACGCCCGAGTGTCGTCATTGTGCGGATCACCTGGAGGACACGGTGGAGCATACGGTGGCGGAGTGCCCTGCTTGGGCTGAGCACCGCCGTGTTCTCAGGGAAGTGATCGGCGGCGGCGACCTCTCGCGCCCGGCCTTAATCGAGGCCATGGTGCAGCGTGAGAGGAACTGGGAAGCTATCTCCTCCTTCTGCGAAGCAGTTATGCTCGCAAAGGAGGAGGCGGAGCGCGTGAGGGAACTATCCTCCTCGCGCCCCAGCCGCCGCAGAAGGCGACATTCCGGACGTCGGGGATCGAGAGATGATCTCCGGCCACCGTAAGCGCGGGTCTGCGGACGGCGAGTAAGGGTAGCTCGCCGCCCGACCAGAACCGGACCCGAGCGTACGGCGCGTAGCGTTCCGCGCGCGCCTCAAAGAGCCAATAGACCACCACAGTCGGGGCCCTAAAGGGCTGATGTTTAGCCGGGGCTGCGGGGTAAGCGCAATGAGGCACCGCGACCTCGGCCCAGAGCAGGAGAAGGAACGGGGGGGTTTTTAGTCAGTAAGAGTCTGACACTCTCTCTCGCCTTACCCTGGGCGGGAGAAGTCATTGAATGATTTTCCCCTGACAAAAAAAAAAAAAAAAAAAAAAAGGGTACTGCAGAGAAATCATGCGGTTACTGCTAGTTTCAAAGCACAGAGGAGAAAGAAAAATGAAATTAATAAGATTTTATTTATTCCTTTTTTAAGTACTAGTATTTTTTTGTAAATATTACTGGTTGGCTTGCTTGTTACATTAAAGAGATTGATAGCATATTTTCCGTGTTCCAAAAACCAATTAATATAGCACGGTCAATTTTGAATTTTGATTAATAGTTCTCTCATATCAGTTTTCACGGCAACTAAATCTGATATTTATCCCAGATTTTGTTAATAGCTTCTGTATTCTCTCTTTCTGAGTATTCTGAAATACGAGTTTATTATTTTTTTCTATTTTCCTGTATATTTTGTGTCGTAGCGGCCTGGAGGCTAGACAAGGCTTCTCATGCATAAGGGGTTCAAAATCTGGCAAGTACCAATGTGAGTTTTTCCGCGTTATATGTACATTGTATGATTGTTTAGACACCACTGACATACGGCGAAGAAAAAGATCGTAAGGAAAGTTTTTGTGTTCAAGCGTAATGGATAATGCTCAAGCCATCTCCGTGTGAGAAGAGGCCTTTGCTCAGCAGTGGGCACTTATAGGCTGATGATGATGAATGTTTTTTTTGTATTTTATCTTTGATATAAGATAATGCAAAATTTTACATTATGCTGGTAGATAGCCATTTTAGACAGTTGCTTGCCCTACGCCCTATTCACTAACTTTAAATGTATGTATGTATACATACTATCATCCGTATGCGGCTTCAACCGCGTGGTATGTTGATAAAAAGTAGCTTATGTCCTATTCCGGAGTGTGTCCAACCGTTTTGGCGTGATTGAGTAACAAACATCCAAACATCGTAACTTTCGCATTTATAATATTATTAAGAAGTACGAGGTACAAGTATGCATTGAAGTTATTTTTGTCATTAAAATTAAAGCACGAATCAAGTTTTACACTACAGGATCACATTACCACAAAAATGCGTATCACGCGTCATTAATAGTAAGCGTGAAATAAAACAGAAAATGTCAACCAATTTGGTTGTGGTCAGCTATTCTGCTGTGGCGGGGTCCGTGGTTGCACGTGTCTCCCGTGGTCGGTAAAATGTCCGTTTGGTTCGACCACATTTTGTGCACAAGTCTAGTCGTCATATATACTTAATCTCTATACATATATATGTATAAAAGAAAGTCGTGTTAGTTACACTATTAATTTATAACTCAAGAACGACTGAACCGATACGTACCAGCTTTTTTTTTTATGTAATAGATCGGCAAACGAGCAGACGGATTACCTGATGGTAAGTAATCAGCGCCGCCCATGGACACTCGCAACGGAGGAGTTACGAGTGCGTTGCCGATCTTTTAGGGATTAGGGATTTGGAGATTTAGGGATTGAGGAGGGATTGGGGAAGGGGAAGGATTGGGCCTCCGGTTAGTAAGAGCTAAGTCTATTCTCAGCCGAAAAATATAAAAACTGAGAGAAGGATAGAGAATAGGGTATAGCAAGTAGGGTAGGGTAGGTAGGGTAGTGTCAGTCCCTGGGAGTTTGTCTATCTAGAGGTTCCAGTCCTGGTCTCCCTTATAGGTGTTGATGGTGGCCACCGGGGAGGTTTTAGTGAGGTAAAAATCCCACACTACCTAGTCGTTTTCCTCAAAAAGCTAGGTGCCTTTTAAAGGTTAAGTTTCCCCCCGTAAACAAAAAAAGGTAGAGTCGTGTAGGTAGCGTAGGGTTGGGTAGCGTAGGGTTGGGTAGCGTAGGGTTGGGTAGCGTAGGGTTGGGTAGCGTAGGGTAGATAGTGAAGGGTAGGTAGCGAAGGTAGGTAGGGTGAGAAGAGTATGTAGATTACTAAGTTGGATAGTGTAGGTAGTCACTAACGGGAGCGAAGCTGCGGTAAGAGCTATCTATCATTATTATATCAAAAAGCCAATCGGAACAGTTCCGGTCATTTATTGTTCAACGAATGAATACATTTTTATGTGACATAAATTCTGTATGTACAATATTAATGTACCATTTAATTTTAAATGAAATTTCCCGTTCCAATCGTTCTTTTGGTTGCTACAATTATAGTGAATGTTTTTACATTTTTATTGTATCACTTCATTTTTACGTGACTGTTTGTTGATTATCTGTATGTCGTTATACGTAATTGGATAAAGGTGTCACTTTTAGGCAATATCGAATGTTTTTTTTATATTTTTTTGAAATAAATTTGTGTAATTGCGTAAGTAACTATTGTATTGTAGTGGTCATCATCTTTTGTTCAAACAAAAGGTAAATATACTATACTTTTCTAATGCTATATTTTTTTTATACTAATATTATAAAGAGGTTAAATTTGTAAGTTTGTATGTAGGGGGTAATATTTGAAACCGCTGGTCGGGTTTCCAAAATTCCTTAACTGATAGATAGCTACAATGTTCCTGAGTGCTATAGGCTATAAAATATCACGCTACGATTAAGTAGAGCCGAGAGTAGCTAGTTATTCAATACACAAAGACACTTACTTACAATTCACATGGTTTTGGACTACTAAAATACAACATATGTATGTGTGTTTTTATAATAACTATCGTGAGACATACTAAATTAACTAAAAATCGCGGGTTACTCACGTGTCTGTCTTGAGAAAAGCTCTACTAGTTTCGAACCACAGAGGGGTTCTTCCTCATGAGTAGCGTGCGCGGACGCGGCAACGTCGCGCAGCCTAATCCTTTCGTACAAACATTTCGTAGGCTGCGCGACGTCGCTGCTCATGACAGACACGTGAGTAACCCGCGATTTTTAGTTAATATGTATGTGTATTTACAATCGGCAAAATTGTTCTCTCTCTTGGTAAGAATAGATCATCCTGGATTGACTAGAAAAGTTAGACTTTCTGCATCTGTATATACATATGAATAGTTCTGCGTTTATATACGTACCAGCAACCAACACACACATCCCACGGCCGAATAAATAAACACTATTGGAATAGATTGTACTATTTCGCTTACACTTTCGGTCCATCAGCACCAACCAATATGAACGAAACCAGAACAAGCGTGCATATTGATTGCATACGTCATAAATTGATTGCTTGTAAATTTTTATAAACGTATTTTTCTAACTCTTTGCAGAATTTTATTTTTTACTATTATGTTTATAACATAACGCCGCATAATTTAACTCTTTCATATTATAATAATGAAAATAATATCAAATAGTTGTAGACGATTGAATGAGGTGCGAACGAACGCAACGACTGTCGCGCCATCTGTAATTGACTTTGTCTTCACCTCCCCATTGATTGAAAATGCTCGTACAATCAATAAAACATCCCCATCCCCAAAAGGCTGGCAGCGCACTCGAAACTTTTCCAGTATCTATGATCAAAACCTCAATCCCAAAAGACAAGTAACTCCCCTTCCTTCTCATTTTCTTCTTATTTCTTTTCTTTGTTTCTCCTCTCAACTCCTCTGATGTTACGTTAGTCTTTAGGCGGAGCAAAATTGCAGGGTGATCCGTCTGCCCGCTGATAGACGCAAAATGAAACCTTCCATTTTGTGAACAGTGGATCCGCTATAAGTCAATCTGTGACCACGCCTTTAGGGGACAATAAACTTGATATATTGTGCTATTTGATTGGATTTATGTAACAATAAATTTGATTAGCAGCGACCAACAACCGAGCCGATCTTGAAGGTATTGATCAATACAAAGCCAATCGAAGGCAAATGTTCTGAGAAACACTCCGTCGATGGAAATGCAAATATGGAGCATACTGCGTACCGGCGCACCTCCATGTATAATTCCATTTATTTATATGTACTGCTCATATACAGGGAGTGCATACCTCTGTAGGTACATTTTTATTTTCCAGGATAGCTTTTCGATGTTACATAAAATAAAGTTTAGAATTTGTGTTAAAGGGAAGTTTTTGTTTAAAACAGACATCAGGTCTGTTTCAGCTTTGTGACTCCAAAGTTAAAACAGACCTGACGTCTGTTTCATTGTTTGAGGTTGAGGTCACTTAAAAAAATATCTATCATTTAATTATCATTATAGGGCTCAACAAAAATTTGTGCTGAAGATGAGTAAATTCAAATGTATGGTCTAAATAAATAACACCAATAAAATGAATCAAATGTTTTAATAGAAATAACTGTATTCATTCACTGGGAGTTCAAGCCCCCGGCTAGGCACACTATGGGATTAGATTTTTATTATTCACACCGATAAATGATTTTAGCCCAGATACGAGTCTATGTTTTATTCAGTGGATTTAAACCTTTTAAATTTGTATAAAACGGACTACATGGGCCGGATGGTGTAAATAATTTAGAAGCTATCTTTTTACCTATCAACGTTGCGGTATAAGCTAGCCGAAATGTTTTAAAAAGAATAATTATTTTTGTTCACTTGTATATAAGCAAAAAGAGAACAAGTTTTTCACTGTTACTTATTATTTTACCTTACTAAAATATTTGCTGTAGTCACTCGTCAAACATATTAGATAGATAGGTAATTACTTAGCGCACTTATGAGCAAAAGTCCACCAATGTGACATTTTGACCACCGAGTGTTGTTTACTTTCTAAGTTTATTTAGACACCACTGACGACAAGGAAAAAAAAATCGCGAGGAAACCTGAACTTTTCTTATTATACCTACATATGTTGGAATGTGCCAATGCACGTTGACCAAGTTAGGTGATGAATGTTCAAACCTTCGCCTTGCGAGCAGAGGCCTTTGCTCATTAGTGGGCGCAAATACACAAGCAAATGTATAGCACATGTTATGTATCTCATAACATACACTATTGGTACCTAGAAGAATCTTCAAATTAAAGGATTTTTCAAATTCACAAAATCGAGAGTTTATGATGAATTTTGTAAGACATTGTGTGTGAAAATTTGTTGCAAAATATGAATACTAAGTTTTTACTGTAATCAATGTAAGGCTACCCCGGCCTGGAGCTGAAGAGACTGAACAGATTTTTTTTGTTAGTAGGAGTCTGATACTCCATCCAGATCGAGATAAGTCATTTAATGATAATATAGTCTGAAAAAAAAACCGCCAGTGAATGAAAATCTGATTATTATTGCATATTCAATTGCATTGAAAAGTCGTTAATTTAATGTTTACTCTAATACTAATTGGTTAAAGAGTAAACATGCATATTAAGCTATGTAATCAAACTAAGGAGAATAGCTCGCTTTACAAGTACTTCGAGTTAGAAATTCTCAACGCTACTTTTAGCTTGTAGCAATTAAAAAGCGCTTCAAATCGTCGCAGCCAGCAATGTAACGTCGTCTACATGTTCGTGTATCACCTGTGGAATTGTTCGGAGACCACTTCAAACTTGTGTAATATCAAAGAATATAAAACATAATAAGGTAAAACTTGGACAGTGTAATATTGTCGTACTGAGAAACGTTTCATAACCACTTAAACTTTTCTTATGCAGTACCTACGAACAAGCAGATCGTTTTCCTGTCGGTAGGTAAGCAATCGGCCGCCTACGGACACCTGATATACCAGTGGAGTTACGAATGTGTTACTGGCCTTTCATGAATAAGGGTTTTGGTGATTTCGAGGTTAGGAAAGGATTAGGGGGAAGGGAAGGGTTGGGAAACCTCAATGACACGGCGAAACACAACGATGTATACCACGCTGGTTTTTTATGAGGCTGTAGTATCACTCCAGTCAAGGCGGCTCAACCACACTCAAGCTTTTTCTTAGTCACGATTCTGTTCGGGAAACAGTTGCTAAGAAGTGCTTTTTTCTCTCACCTTGAGCATGTGGGATTCGGGGGCAGGAAAGAATTAAGCCACCGGTAACCTCACTGACACGGCGAAACACAACGATGTTATACGACACTGGATTTTTATGAGGCCGTAGTATCACTCCAGTCAAGGCGGCTCAACCACACCCAAGCTTTTTCTTAGTCACGATTCTGTTTGGGAAACAGTTGCTAGGAACTGCTTTTTTTTTCCTTAAATTTACCAGTAATCTGTTAGCGTCGTTCTCCTTTTAAACTTCGATCTTCGTTGGCTTAACGTGCTTACGTTACGGAAAATAAAATCTCGCATTACTTATTTAGATAAAGACCTGAATTAAGTACGGAACAGTCATGGACTGACAATGAAGATGTCATCATCATAAACAGAAAATTTAACATAATATTTCGTCACCACAGTAAACTACGTTATAATTCCATCACCATAGCAATTTTTTATAAAAAAGCGACATGACAAATTGGTGTGTATCGTCCATCCTTCTCTTGACCCATTTAACGAATGAGAGTCGAAGCCATCTTTCAAGGTCACTCTATACAAGTTACAACACTAGTTCTCTAATTTTTTTCTTTTTTTTTTGTAACCAACTTGTTGTATGCATAGAAAGTTGCTCTACTTATATTGAGTTGAAGTCGATCGCGTTTTGGTTAGGTTTCATAGTAAAATCTATTCTGTAGACAATAACTAATCATAGCTAGCAGGGATGCGGGGCAAGCGTAATGAAGTACCGCAGTTTCAGCCTGGAGCTGCAGAAGGAATGGGGTGGTTTTAAACACTAAGAGACTCCTCTTTAAACACACCCTTTCTCTCTTTTTCTTCTCTTCAAATAATATCTTCTCATTTATTTCATTGCGGGATCTTAGACAGTCATTCATGTCCCTGGGGCGCGCGGGACTTCAGTGTTTCGTTGTTTTCACGGTTTTGAGAGTTTTTGGCAGTCTTGTTCCAATTACAAAAAAAAAAAACATTATCTCTCGGTTCATCCAGGGCGGTAGCCGTCTTTTGATAACTTTCCCACATCAAAAAAAGACAGTGTAAATTGTCTCCGGGACGCATTGGACTTCAGTGTTTTGGTGTTTTCATGGTTGCATCTACTCTAGGCCCTGGCTTATGTTAAATCAAACCCACGTGTGTTTGGAGCAATGTTTATTGCAAGACTGGTGCGCCACCTGCAATACTTTATTATAACTAAAACATAACAGCTTTTTTTTATTTATTTAATAGGTCAGCAAACGAGCAGACGGATTACCTGATGGTAAGCAATCAGCGCCGCCCATGGACACTCGAAACGGAGGAGTTACGAGTGCGTGTGATTTAGGGATTTAGGAGGGATTGGTGGAGGGGAAGGATTGAGCATCCGGTAACCTCACTCACACGGCGAAACAAAACGCTGTGGTTATTTCACGCCGGTTTTCTGTGAGGCCGTGGTATCACTCCGATCGAGCCGACCCATTCGTGCCGAAGCATTTCTCTCCCACACTAGAATCTCCCAAGCTTACAATTGCAGTTATGATTGAAGGATGTAGAGGGCTTGTTCCTTAACAAAGTGCAATCTATTATTGTGCAGTCTCTACTAAATATGTAATTGAGGTCTTTATTTTCAATCATAAATCTCTTTTTATCAGGTTTACCAGAACGTTCGTGTATTACGTTTCAATAAATTTAATTTTTAAATGAATTTATGTAGTATTTCGATTTATTCGTAAATAAAATACACGCGTCGGCTTTTAAATATGTAGATTTAACGCAATATAAATACGAGACTTGTTCAATGAAAACATATTCGGCCTCTGTTATCCAATATCATGCGTATTTGATTGAAACGAGTGGTTTGAAAAAAACATATTTATCGCGTACACAAAGGACATTTCATTTACAACGATTTTTCTATTCATTCCAATTTAAAAACATATTGAAATGTGTTATTGTAGGTATATAGCGGAGAATGTGTTTTTAATGGTGCGTGTGATAGAAGGAAAATAATCCTATTTAGAGTACAATCGCTTCGTTATATTACCTATCGATTTGTTTGTTTATATAGATCATATTTCTCAAAGATATCTTAATGTAAAATTTCTTGAGCTTATGAGAAAACCATTACAATTAAAATTTAAAAAACTGCCGACCAAAAATCTAATATTCCTTTAAAGTAATAATTAAAATAAAACGTGACGTTGGGGGACCGATCCGAATATTTTATTATCTACTGCATATTTCTATTTTTTGTCGGGGGTCTAATTAATTTTTTATGTTATACTTTTTTTAGTTATTTTCTCTCAATTAAGTCATCAACATTCCCTTTCAGTGCGCTTTCATTTGAGACCCCACTCGAGTATATTTGCAGACCTTCGGTTACCCTTCCCCATTTGCCCCCATAACTTCTAAACGGCTCAACCGATTTTCGTCAAACATGTCTAAGAACACTCGCACGTAAGTCACCTTTAATACGAAAACAATTAAATTCAAATCGCTTCACCCGTTCAGGCTCCAGGATGCCACAGACAGACAGACAGACACGTCAAACTTATAACACCACTCTTTTTGCGTCGGGGGTTAAAAAACACACTCCATTTATTTCAGGCATCGAAGGCCCATTTAAACATATGCATATATTTCATATAAAACTTAAAAACAATAAAAATATAAATATTACACAATAACCAAAACTAATATACATGTGCACATGAAGTATCGGCGTCATATATGCAATGAAATATGAAATGAAAAGCAAGATGTAGGTGTTAACTCACCCTAAGGGAAATGTTATCAAGAGTGCATAGTTCTTGTCATCCATGTTATCAAAGTTTATAGCCCTTGCAGTGTTAAAAAAACTTACCTTTTTGGTCACGATTTGCTGGCTCATGGTTACCATAGCAACACAGGGGTAAAGTTCTACCCCAAAAACTCATTTACTTCCATCCTATGTGATCGTAGCTCACGATTTTATCAGCAAATACGAATCCTCAAATCAAACGTCCTACAAAAAGACGGGGCTTAAATAGTGTTCTATAACCCTTCTCTGGATTCGAGGATCCGATTTAAGAGGAGCTTACCGTGATCCAAGATCTGTGGGGCCGATAGAACACGTCCGAAGTACGACTATGATGTAGATTCTAAGCAGGTCAACCTCCTCCTTCTTGTCAATTTTCTTTTGTAGATATTCAACCTTAGACGCTTGTTATAAAGTTGGGAATCGGTTAAAGTAATTTGACGATATAGGGTAGTTTGATATGCAATAGTCTTGCTGAATTGGACCAATGCCACACTGTTTACCTTACCTATATTAACGTTAGCCAATTTTTGAGTAATTGCTTTTTGGATAAAATTCTTTTTGGAATCCTAAAACAAACATTAGCTTAAGACTTTTTTTATAGTTAGTCAGTTTATTGAATTAGTTTCCTATCATATCACAACATAGTATAAAACAAAGTCGTCTTTTCTGTCCCTATACCCCTGTGTATGCTAAAGTTAAATCTTCAAAACGAAGCAACAGATTCTGATGCGGTTTTTTTAAAAGGTGGAATTATTGAAGAGTAATCTTTGTATGTACTCGTATAATAACATCCATTAAATAGTAGGGAAATTTTGTACCACCGTTGCAACCGTCCGAGACCAGGGTCAAGACGCTAGATAAAACATTTATTTTTTTATGTGTTAGGTTGTCAAACGAGCAGACGGATTACCTGATGGTAAGCAATCAGCCCTCCCAATGGACACCCCCAAAAACGGAAGAGCTCCGAGAACGTGACCTTTTGGGAATTTAGGGATTGGGGAAAGGATTTCTTATAAAAAGAAAAACTTAAAACGCAATAAATTGTATAGAAAGAATTGACACAAACATACTTACTGTATCGATAAAGTATCGGAACTTAAAATAAACGGGGGCTGCGGTAAAAGTCGACACAAATCTTGACATAATAGGAGCGGCGGTATCGAGACCTGTATCAAACGTTAAAATGTCCCCTGGAATATTGTTACCTACTGGAAATCTATTCTCTGTAAATTTCTACAGACAAAGTTTAATTAAAAAGATTGTAGACTTTTAAACTAGTATTTGGGGTTATGGATTCTTGAAGCTCTTAATTTTTGTTAGATGCGTATAAGAGTAGTAATTTTTTTCTTATTGTTAAAGTGGTCAGCATTCTTTCAGCTGGTAAAGAATTACTTTCAATAATAAATCTTTTTTTTTCCACATTCGTTTGGGAAATAAGGGAAATACGTAAATGCGTGTTTACCGGAGGATCAATCCTGTCCTCGACCATCCTCAATCCCTTAGTCTTCAAATCATAACAATTCACAAAAGGAGTCAGGCTTCTAATGTTACGATTGCCCACGATTTTAAAATTATGACTGGAAGTCGATGTTTTCCTTAACCATGCCAGTTCTTAATACATAATCATAGAAACTACATGTCAAGTACATATCTTACTCAGAAAAAGTCGCATTGGTAATTGCCAGGTTTCGATGAAGCAGGAGCCTTTACTTCCGTGTCAAAGCGACAATTATAAATAATAATATTCAAATAGGTGTATAATTCAGGTATATCATAAGCACACGTGTAAAAGATTCGAAACGAAAGGACCAGGAGCGCAGAAACCCTTTGAAAGTTTCTTACTAACTGTTGTATTGTGTGAAATAGTGTTGTATAAAAGGGAATATAGTTAATATTAATGGCACGTGTTAAGTAAAGGCTTTTATATCGGGTGCGTTACACTTAATCCTGTTATCTGAAGTCCATTTACCGGGACTTGTGTAACGAACGAATGGGTTTTGTTCGGAAATGGTTAAATCTAATTTAGTGGTTGAACGGTATACGTAGCTATGTACTTATATATGTATTTATTTATTTCTTGTTCGTTCAAGCTATTAGCAGTTGTGGCCCAGACCTTAAAGTCTCCCTTGACGTTTGGTTTAAAACCTGACAAATATCAATGTTTCCTTATTCGAGTTACATGCATGTACTTTTTTAAATTATGTGCATATTCCTAGGCGCAATATAGAGAATGAAAACATCGTGAGGAAATCTAGGCTTATAATTTCATATCATATAGGTAAGTTTTAAATGGTCAATCCGCCTTGGTGGTGGTTAATGCTTCAATACTCCACGAAGCCTTTGCTCGGCAGTTGCCACTTTTAAGCTGATGATGATGATTACGATGTTCGTTGAAGTAGTTTGGTGATAATTATGCGTTCGTTGAAGGTGAAAAGAGTATAACTTACACATTAGTCAACTAATATGCAATGCCATTCCAAGCTTATTATAAATAGATAATAAACGAGAAAACACCAAATTTCTTTATGAAACAGTTGGTAAAGTTGCTTTGCTTAAGATAAGAGATGTATTGTGTCTCTTAAAGAGGTCTACGATATTTTGTACAATAATAATAATTGGCGATACACAGTTTTAATCTAATTTCTACTTGATTAAAGAATATCTCACGAATAAACTACACACAAAAACAAAAATACATTCATATTCATAAAAAGACAGTAGTCATACAGGGAACTTGACTTTTTACCACATCAAATGACTAACAAAAACAGGATGGTTCTTTTCGTCTAAAGGGGTAAACGCAAACGCTCATATATTCAAATAAATAAAAACAGGCGAACGTGCAGTACCGTGTAATAATGGCAATAACGTGAAAGTAAATAAATGTTACGTTTTATTTGCATATTCTAAGTCTTTCATGAAAATTGATGTTACCCCTTTTTGCGTGTGGCTTGTGATAATTTCATTTTATTTGATACAGCCATCTAGTTTTTTTATGTCGTAGGTTGGCAAATAAGCGTACGGATTACTTGAAGGTAAGCAATCTGCGCCGCCGATGGACAGTCGTAATACCAAAAGAGTTACTACAAGTGCATTGCCAACCTCTTGTAGATTATTATGGATTGGGGATTCGAGGATTGAGGACAAAAGGAAGCATTGGGCCTCTGATAACTTCACTAACACGGCAAAATACAACATAAATGTTGCTTCACGCCGATTCTCTTTAAGGCCGTGGTAATCACTCTGGTCCAGCTGGCCGATTCGTGTCGAACCATGACTCACCCACACTTAGTTACTACAGTAGTTTACGCTTTATTTTTTTGAATCGGAACATTGCGTATTTCGTACATATTTTTCTGTAAGAATGACTCTATGTGCATATGTTAATTTTATATAATAATCTAATCTAATCTTATATGTTTTAGTTGCCAAGAGTAGATCATCATCATCATCATCAGCCTATAAGTGCCCACTGCTGAGCAAAGGCCTCTTCTCACACGGAGAAGGTTTGAGCATTAATCACCACGCTTGCTAAATGCGGGTTGGCGATTTCAAACTTATAATTAGAAATTATAAGTCCAGGTTTCCTCACGATGTTTACCTTCACCGTATCTCAGTGGTGTCTAAATAATCATAGAAAGTACATATAACTCTTGCCAGGTTTCGAACTCACACCCTCATGCATGCGAAGCAGGCTCCTTAACCTCCGAGCCACCACGACATTGAGTATATGTATATTGAGAGTAGATATTGAAAATAACAAAATATATTTGCAGTTTTTTTTTTAAGATTTTCTTAGCTTAATATTTCCCATTTACATGTACATTTTAGTCGTTTCTTTAATATATTTTTTGTTTTAAAGGGGCGGCAAATATACCTCGTATTATTTAGGATATGTATATTTTACATTTTAATTTAATCAAACACTGAAGTTACTCCCGAAACACATTGAGGAATTAAAAGATAATTAAAAATAACTGAGTCTAAGTACATTACTCATTATTTCCACATACACATCTGAATATATGAATGTAAACGAATAATAATATAAATGTAAACGAGAAAATTTTCACGCAAATTTAATCCTTCGGAGTTTTGCTACAGATAGGCCGATCCCGATCAATGACGTGACAGCAATAAAACTGAATAATCAAGATTAATAACTTTTGTTCCGAATACTCAAAAGTGAGGGCAACTTCCTCAAATAACAAGCTAGATTGATAGAAAACTTTTCCACAAAATTATTATCAAAGTTATGATTTTGGATAAAGATCAAAAATATTTTTTATTTTTCTCGATTGGAACTGTGTTTCTAATAGTTCCTTAAAGAATCAGCGATATAAAAACAAATCAAGTTTCTTGCCCCCTTTAAATATATATTTTTTATTTTGCATTTAGGATATAGTATGTCTTTATACCGGGAACAAAAATACATTATCTGTGTAGATTTCAATTGGCTGTTACGAATCATAAAATACAGCTTAATGACACATTAGTTATAGGTTTTTTTATGTGATAGGTCGGCAAACGAGCAGACTGATTACCTGATGGTAAGCCATCAGCGCCTCCCGTGGACACCCGCAACAAAAAAGGAGTAACGATTGCGTCGCCGACCTTTTGTCAATTAAGGATTTGGGGATTGGGAGAGGGGAAGGATTTTCATCCGGCAAACTCAATCATACGGATGAAACACATCGCTGTGCTTATTTTACGCCGGTATTTCGTGAGGCTGTGGTATCACTCCGGTCGAGCCGATCCATACGTGCCGAAGCATGATTCTCCCACACTTAAGGGTTTAGTTTTTGTTCTTAAAGGTACGAAATTCTTAAAAGTAAGTCAATAGGTAGGAGTAAGGAAAAGAGAACTGATTTTTTTTTTTGAGATTCTTGACTGACCTGATCGTATGTGATTGGTGCTGTGTTTTTTCATGCCGGGCCTTTCAGGTCTAGATAACTCTAGTCCATTTATCTTTTGTTTTGGTTCCAAATTGCAGTTTATAAAAACTACATCAACCACAAACCAATTTACTACGAAAATTGTATACTCAAATACCTACCTCACCACAACATTCGACCACTCGAGACTGTTTTCATCGCCTTGTTGATCAATTTTGACCTCTATTGTTTATTGATAGATAATAGAAAATATGGATGAAGCATAAACGGGTGTTTGAAGACGACTTAAAGACGATTTTTGGGGTTTATCTCATGTCATGTTTAGAATAATTAGTCGATAAAATTGTTGAATTTATGTATAACTTTTGTATCTCCTCTAATATATTTCTTATTATTCTACTTATTTCTTATATTTAAGGCGTAAGTTTATAGTGATGGATATGTGGTTTCGTAAACTTTACTCAAATAAGTCTGGATAAATTGCGGTGAAATTTAGCACAAGTATCAGATATCAATATCATAGGATGAAATTGAATGGTAAATCTGGATTTGTAACTTTTTATTTAAATAATGCTAATATGTTAAAATTGTGACTGTAACATTGTTTTCTACAGATTTCTTAATCAATAAAAAAACAGAAATTTCTAGTTTTGTTTAAATTATTTATTAAATTTCGAATTCAGTTTATGTGTTATTTCAGTTTTTTTTTACTTACCAAATACCTATCAGTGTTTTTATTATCTATGGCGTTACCAATAAGGTCACAGTTTTTGAAAGTAACAATAGTTTTCCCAAATTTTCCAAAGCACACAGTCACAGTCACAGTTACAGTCTACAAATTTAGCATTAAATCCAATGAAACGTTTGCCTCCTATAGCATAAAAAAATAAAAACAAAAATAGAAAGGAATTCTAATTTTCACACACCTCACAAAACAACCATCTTACCAAAGCATGCGAATTTCCCGAGACCGGTCTGCAGTAACACACAAAGAAAAACGCGCGAAACAAGCCGAGAAGGAAAAATGTAATATATTCAGTTAAATTCGCGCGAGGCAACCCTAACTACGAAATATTACATACCCCAAGCCGCGCTGTTTGATAAGATAAAACTAGCAGTAACTAATATACGACATTTTTCCCTTTTTCATATAAAAAATGTACATAAAAATAGTATATGCCAATTTTCGGCCCCATATAGTATACGATGTATCTCCCACAAAACTTTTATATTAGCATAAATTGACTTTTCGTAATACCAAGCCTTAGGCTGGTATTACATTTCTGTAAATATTTACCATACGAGGCTTTTGTATTGTCCAGTCGACGATGATACTTCAGTGAGGCAAAATAGTTTTGCATGGGATGTCTACAGTTTTTGGCAAACGGTTTCCTTGTATGTATAATATTTTTTCCAAAGTTGGCGACAGAATGTGGACGATCTTGTTTATTGCAATGCGACAGTTTTCATTCTCTTTTCCAGTATTTGTTTCTTACAATATTTTTTGATTGCTATAAAATTTTTAGTAAATGGAGCCGAGCAGCGGGTGAAAGTTGCTTGCGTGAGAGTTGCTAGTAGGCAATAAAACGGCCCTTTTACACGCCAAATTTTATGTGAAAAACTAGATGAAAGCGGCATTCCCTATTTGACTACTCTGAGAAAAAATGCCGAAACAAACTCAGAGGTCAAACAAACAAACCGAGCAAAGAGTTTATTATCTTTATTTATACAAAACTAAATGATATTAGTTAATTGTGTTACGAGCATTTACGTCTTAAAGGTTTTTATGGCAATTTTCAAATCAAAAATGTTGAAAATCACTGAACCAAATTAATAAAACTTGGTAATTTAACAAGGTATAAAAAACTTAATTAAGTATATTTTTGTTTTTTTTTATCGAATAGATATTATTCTAGATTTCTTGTTTGTGTGGTAAAGTAAAGTTTACACTTTATTTAAGTTACCTCTTCCTTTCTTTTTTAATTCCTTTAATTAAGACCATGATTTACTTTGGAGTATCAAGATCAATACAATCGGTTAAGTAGACTCCATTATCTTAGATTTCAAAATTTGTCTGTGTGACGCACAGAGAATGATCGTTACAACTAAAAAAAATATACTCACTCTTAAATGCACAAAATATGAATAAAATCATTTATTATTTTGAACAACTAATGTTATAGTTATATCTACGTAAGAGCTTAAGTAATAATGAAATCAAATGCACAACATTTTAAAGTGTCACAGTGTGCCCTTTAACGAGCCCAACAATTGTATTACCATTACAAAATATAGAAAACTTAGAAAAAATTGAAAATGATACAAAAAACTAAAATCGCCTTAAACATATTATTCCGCAAATAAAATTTAATAAAAAACTACCGAGGCAAACTAAGCAAACTAAGTTTGATAACTGAACAATCCCATTACAGCCTTTTTAAATTTTCGGCAGCTAGATGTGATATTTGCTTATGGTACGCAAACATCACCAAAATAAACCAGTATACTTCATCCATATACAACAACCCTACCCTATTTTCCAGTGCGTCGAATCAGGTCAGGTGTCAAACATAACTCATGGAAAACATCACACTCCCAAGTTTGGAATCCGGTAAAAAGTTGATGAAGCTACGCAAGAAGTGGGGACCATCACTCATAACTGCCTGTGGCTGGGACGTGCCATTTATCAACAACTCAAAATCTACATGACTATGCCAGTATTAGGATTTTCGCTCACAAATAATTCTCCACTTTAGAGTTGCAAAAAAGGATCTCGCTCTAAAATGAAGTGGTGTATGCTCAGTGTTGCGCTACACCATCCCTCTGGGAATAGCTAACACAAATTAATTACAATCAATAGATGGTTATGTCATATTAATGAAATAGCGCGGTTTCACTCGCTGCCCTTAACAGCATATAGCCTTCCTCGATATATGAACAATCCAACACAGAAAAAAATTGTTCAATTTGCATTAATAGTTCCGGAGACTAGCGTATACATACTATATAATATAATAATATGTTAATGCAAATAGAAGCTTCATGCGGATCGCATTACAAAATGTTACCGTAAAAATCATATTTTAGTGCCAAGCTGCTACGGCGTAGTCGATTTTGCTACGATTTTACTACGCCAGCTACGTTGTAGCACTAAAAGCCAAAACTAGTTGAGGAAAAAATCAACCTAAGTGATGAAACCATTTGACCGTAATATAAAGAATAACAAGTTTTAAGAAAAGTCATCTATGTCAATATTCATCAAAATCCATGTTGTAATTTAGTCGTGAAAGCACAACACGAAAGCAAACAAAAGTTCATTTTATTTTGCATCATAACTTAATGTAGAGGAATCAATTATTGTTAACTCCATGTTACATAACACGAATTAAACCTACTAAACAATGTGTTGATAGCGTAAAATAATTAATTAAGAACCTCAAGTGCGGATGTTGTGCTTACAGTAAATGAAGCTACGTCCGTAGCTCGGAAGGAAATAATAAGTTCACATTAAGACGGTAAATGCACCGTTTATTCAGTCCTATTACGTTGTTTGTACATGTTTATGGATATTTACTAACATATTGTAAGATTATGTCTAAGTAATCTTGAATTAGCTCTTAGTTATAAAATTGATATACGTTATGTTAATTACGTGAACTGTATTTCGTAGGTAGTACAGAATTATTACAGTTGGTTGGTCACATCGAAAGTAGGGTTGAACGACTTTTATTTTTAATTGAAATATTTATTTAATACTTGATAAGGAAAGTGAATGAAAAGGATTGATTTTCCCACAGGTAAAAACTGAATCATTTGCTTTTTTTATAAATGTTGTCACATATTGTATTGTTTTTTTCTGTAACTCTGTTAAGAAACAAAAAAAGGTTATCAAGCAAAACATTTTTACTAAGTCTCAAGAAAATTAAGAAAGTGGAAACTACTCTGGCTTCCGTTGAAGGCTCATTGTTAAAAAGCTGTCCCAATGGATATTGGACTCGTGCACGAAGGATATTAATCATAGTATTGAAATCCCTTTTCAACATTTCCCTTCACTGCTCTGCTCCTGTTATTTGTAGCGTAATGAAAAATATCCTATAACCTGCCCAGGAGTATAAAGAATAATTGTACCAAGTTTTCTTAAAATCCGTCGAGTAGTTTTTGTTTCTATAAGAAACATACAGACAAACAGACAGACAGACTGACTGACAAAATTTTTATTGATTGCATTTTTGGCATCAGTATCGATCACTTATCACCCTCTGATAGTTATTTTGAAAATATATTTAATGTACATAATTGACCCTTCTACAGATTTATTATAAGTATACCTATAGATATAGATTAATGTTACTTTATACTTCCATCCTATAATAAAATTTAAGAGGTGCTTGTTTTCTAAATTTCTCAGAAAGAACTTTGTACGGTGCTTGTACAAAGATGCATACATAAATAATGCTGGAAGTGCCTGCAGTTGACTCTAAGTAAGTACACACACGGGGCATAAGCCTAAACCTCTCTCGACACTTTCTTTTCTTTATTAAAAATTCAACTAACTTCCTCGTAGAATGAGCAAGCAAGCTGCAAGCGTCTGTTGAGAAAAGAAGTTGGATTTAAATTGTGGGTCAAAATAATTACATTTAAAAGAACAACCTTTCCCAACACTATAATTTTCCCCCGGGTGCATTTACAAACATACGACAATTAGAAGATTACACAAAGAGTTGTGCAGTGCGGGAGATGACCGTGACACGTTGCGCGGCAGCCAGTTGCCCAGCCACTACGCTAATCAACAGTAGGTAAATGTTTTTTTTTGTGTCATTATCAAATAACTTCTTCCGCCCAGAGTGAGACGAGAGGAAATGCCAGACTCTTACTGACTAAAAACCCCTCGTTCTTTCTCCTGCTCCGAGTCGATGCCGCGGTGCCTCATTGCGCTTACCCCGCACTTAAGACTAAGACTGGTCATAATCTTCTATGGGATTAATAAATAGCATAAAGTGTGTGTTTAAGCACTTTAAAGTACCTGCCCGTACTTCTGAAAGGTCAAAAGGCGTCATTTTACTATTCATCATCATCTTCAGGCTATAAGTGACCACTAACGAATAAATACCTCTTCTCATACGAAGTTGGAATACTAAGCATTACTTACCACGCTTGTTAAGGTTTAAGGATTAGCAATTTTAAACTGACGAGTTGAAATGATAATTATTATTTGAATACATTGGTAGGCTTGACGTTTCGACCAGGTTGCACACGTCGTGGTCACAAGCAGGCTGAAGTACACAGCTCCCTGCATTTGGGCGATGAATCTTGATCTACCCCCTTATTTTCATTTTCTACTATATTAGGCCGTTTACACATTACGCTGACTGTATCCACGGATGTGCATGATGAATTGAAATGAGCGTATATAAATACTGTAGGTATATGCTGTTAATATGAAACGCGAAAGTTTAAAAGTTAGTATTGAAATGATAAGTTCAGATTGCCTTACGATTTACTTCATCCAAGTGTTTTAGTTGTATCTAAATAATCTTAAAAAGAGCATATTCTTCGAAAATAGTCGCATTGGAACCGGTTACAATACCCAGTTGCAAACCCTCATGCATGAAAAGCTGGTCTTTATTCCCAGGCAATCCTGTAAATTTTACTTGTATTCAATATTAATTCAATTAATTGTTAATTATATTTCCAATCTTTAAAGAATCCTTGACAATACTCGAGACTAGACGTTTTAATCCGATTCAATTAGAACGTAATCAATATAGATTACATTTAATTGGTCAAAAGTTCTTCTTAATTGAACTAAAGTTTTCAATACTTTATTATTGCTCTCAGTAATTGAATCAACTAATTTATTCAATGTACTGTGAAAAATTCCAATACAAATTGCCATCACAGAATTTAAAAGGTTTCGTGTAAAATAAACTGAATTAATTTAAATAAAAATTTAAAACTTCGTTTCATATATTTTTAATAATTTTTTTTTTCTAAAATTCTCTTGAGATTTTATTGTAAAATTGAGATTCATATGATTTAGGTTTTTTACGACATCTTTTTTCACAGAACCAACACAGGTTTTTTATCTTTACAATACATTAATATAATAAATCTGTAGAGTTTGTTTGTTTAAACGCGCTTATCTGCGGAACTACTGGTTCGCACTGAACAATTATTTTGTGTTTGTTAGTCCATTTATCAGGGAAGGCTGTAGGTTATAAATCATCACCTACGATCCGAGCGAGCAGAAAGTAGCTAGTTTATTATAAAAAGTCTCAAAGGGTCTGTTCCTGTTTTTTTGTTTGAAATAGGTAGGCAAGCCAGGAGACTTATCAATTGATAGTTAGCAATCGGGTCCCCTGCTAACTTTGAGGATTTATAGGTGTGTTGCCAGCCTTTCAGAATTGGGGATTAGAGGTAAGGACTGGGCCTCCGGTAGCCTCACTGACATGACCAAATACAACATAAGCGTTGTTTCATGCGGTATTCTTTAAAAGGCCCCGTGATGTGAATCCGACCGAATCGGCCTATTCGTGCCGTAGTACGGCTCTCTTAAACTAAAAATGCAGAAGATAAGTTTCAATATAGAACCTAATTTGAATAAACTATCAAATTATCTTGTGTTTGCCTGTGAAGAAGTGTGTTTTTTTTGGTGGTAATCTTTGGAACCACTTTTCGGATTCCAATATTGCCGAGTGCTATAGTCTATATACCGCGCGGGAGTAGCTAGTAAAATAATAAATAAACTTTGTTATAAGTTTGGTAGGTACTTTTATGACGGCAGCAAAGCAGCCCATAGCTTATACTAACATGATTAAAACGACTACTACTATCATTATTAAAATTTTACTAGACATATGTGTGTGTGAGAGACATTCATGTGTTAGTGACTGACTAGATTACCCACACACCATCCAAATACCTCACCAAAGAAAATACTCATTTTTTACTAGTACATACCCACATACATATTTCATGTCATACACACACATATATCAAACAAACACGGTCTATTCATATACAAATAAACAAAATGTCGGCATGGAAAGCCGCGACGTTGACTCATGTTGCCGTCAAACTGATAATTACGTCAATCTGTAACGTGGCTGCCGACGTCAATGTGACTGCAACGTAGCGTGCAGTCAGCTGTGAAGGAGATAAAATGCGGCTGCCTGACGTATTATAAATAGCTTGTTAATGTATTTTTTTATTATTAAAGAAGGGCTATTTTTGAATTATGTCACTTTTTATATACGGAAAAGAAAGTCGTGTAAGTTACACCACTTATAACTCAAGAACGGCTGAACCGATTTAGCTGAAAATTGGCAGGGAGGTAGTTTAGAGCCAGGTGAAGCACATAGGATAGGATAGAGTAGGTAGAGTAGGTAAGGTAGAGTGGGATAGGTAGAGTAGGGTAGGTAGATTAGGATAGGTAGAGTAGGGTAGGTAGAGTAGGGTAGGTAGAGTAGGGTAGGTAGAGTAGGGTAGGTAGAGTAGGGTAGATAGAGTAGGGTAGGAAGAGTAGGGTAGGTAGAGTAGGGTAGAAAGAGTAGAGTAGGTACAGTAGGGTAGTAGGGTAGGTAGAGTTGGGTAGGTAGTCAAATGATAGCGACGCCGCGGGTAAGAGTTAGTTTAATATAAATGTTGGTAAACATGGATTGAAATATTCACTAGATGGCGTTGTACTTAAATAAGTGGATTGAAACTTTATATTGGAATACTGATTTGATGGTCTAGTTAACGTTATCTATAAGTTGGGTAATTTATCATCGAGTTTGAAACTTGATTACTATGCACTATTATATCTAGTTAGAAAACAAATATCACTTGCAGCTTAACACTTAAAGCCTTTTCTATTATTAACTCAAAGAAAATGTTATTGATGTTTTCTAAGACTTTAAGGCAAAAGAAACATTTAATTTAATCTGTTAAATGTCTTTATATAGGGCGTCCACTAATGATATATTTTTTATTAAATAAGATATATTTCCTTTTCGTCTTTTTTCAAAATGGCCATAAGATATACTAAAAGACATTTCAAGGTTATCCATGAATTACCCGAAACCCTGTATACCATAGAAAACACATGTCTCGCGTAGACATAAATCCACGTGTAAAACATAAAAATATTAAAAAAAAAATTAATAAACATATATAAAAAAATTAATAAGATTTTTTTCTATTTTTTTAATTATCGTGATACATATTTAATTTAGGTATTGAAAATAAAGACTTACCCACGTCAATAAAATAAAAAAACCGCTGCTCGTTCGCTCGAACGCTCCGCGTCGCTGCAACGCACACGCTGCTCATGAATAAGAGTCCCGCTGTGACTTGAAACTAGTAGAGCTTTTTTCAGTTTGTGTACGTGAATAAGTAGTCATTTTCAAACAAACAATTTTTCATGGTATTCCGTTGCTACATTCTAAACAACATGTTATACAGACGAATTCCGTACCAATAAATGTGATTTCTGTTCAACTCTCTACCCAGTACCCGTATTTACAAATATTGTGGTGACTCGAAGCGTTTCGTTTCTCGGTGAGTGGTGCAGGAAATTGAAATCCTCGTGGGCGCGACGTACACCGACTTAATAGCAGCTCCCATAACAGACACGGTGTAAAGAGCTTGCGGTACCAACTGACTCTTATTAATATGTTTAAAATATAAGGTTTAGAACCTACACGGTTGGCGCAGTGGTTGGGCAACTGATTTCTGCGCAACGTGTCGCGGTTTGATTTCCGCACGGTACAAAACTTTGTGTGGCCCCACAAATTTCTTCTTAATGTCTTCTGTTGTTTCGGGTCTGGGTAGATTGCGTTAGTGAATTTGTATTTTTGCGAACGCATCCACGATACGGGAAAATCCTAATGTCGGGCAAAGTTTTGTTTTTAAACTTAAGAATATTTTGTTGGAGTCTATATTTCCAAAGGAGTATATTCTTCACAATAAGATAAAAAGTTTACTCCTCTATTCCTAATGCCTAAAATCCCCCGATCCTTAAATCCCTAGCCCGAAAAAGGCCCCATAGCACCTGTAATCCTTCAATCTTGCGGATATCAATGGACGGTGCAGATTGCTTACTATCGGGTGAACCGTCTGCTCTTTATCGACTTGTTCCATAAAAAAAATATTAATGCTTTTTTTACGAAAAAGACTTTTTTGTGATCTAAAAAGACTATTTAGAAAACAACCAACGGTTACCATTTCTTTATTTTTTCTTTAAAGGTGTGTCGTTGGTAAAAATAAACATAGAAATTTACATACGCAACTCTGTACTGAATCAATCTTTTTCTATTGTTACATAAGAATGTGGTTCCAGATTTCCATAAACATTAGAATAACAAACTACCATCAAAAAACCGAGAGGAACTAAACTTCCTTGGAAACTTAGGCAAAAAAACTTCCTAAAAGAAAATACTTCGAAAAATTCTATCTGTCGCTACAAAAAGCCGATTCATATCAAAACTATGGATGGTAGATTTGTACCGACACGTTCTTGCTTCGCCTTTGTTATTAATTTAATAACTGTCAATGTCACAGGCAATATTGTTGGAATCTTAGTTATTGGACGGCTAGCTGAAAACAATAAGAGGCATAGTTTGTCTTAC
The DNA here is from genome assembly GCA_902829305.4 of Spodoptera exigua. Taxonomy (NCBI): domain Eukaryota; kingdom Metazoa; phylum Arthropoda; class Insecta; order Lepidoptera; family Noctuidae; genus Spodoptera; species Spodoptera exigua. The sequence continues at coordinate 5,100,049 of LR824616.2, read as the reverse complement.
AAATATCTTCTCTGGTTGTATAGATGTTTCTTTGGGACTAATTGCGTTCAGCGTTAATCTGTATCAACAATCTTCTGATACAATGCTGTGATTAAAAAATTACATTACAAACTTTTTCTTTCTAAAATTATATTTTTGGACAGTCGTGTAATAAAAAGTTTTTTTTTTTATATATATTGTACATATTGTATGAACATACCGCTGTACCGAACTTAAGGTGTTACCACAAATTGACCAGAAGCCCATTCATTCACCACCCCGCCTTCCTGTAATTGCAAAAAGGCCGTCAACGCACTTAAAACTTCTCTGGTCTTGCGGGTATCCATGGGCGCCCTGATTGCTTACCATTAGGTAATCCGTCAGCTCGTTTGCCGACTTACTTCATATTACACAAAAAAACGTCTTTTGTTAATTATCACCAACTCTTGATAACTCACTGCGAAATCTCTCCTTCATAAGAGAATTGAAATCATCTAACAGATTATAGGTTTGATGTGTATTAATAAGATTCAAATTTGTCACAAATTTGACAGTTTTTATTTTATGTGTGTGTACTTCTAAGTGTGGGGGAGCCAAGCTTCGGCACGAATGGGTCGGCTCGACCGGAGTGATACCACGTCTTCACTATATACCGAATACCGGCGTGAAACAACCCACAGTGTTGTGTTTCGCCGTGTGAGTGAGGTAACCGGAGGCCCAATCCCTTCCCTTCCCCTATCCCTTCCCGATCCTTATATCCGCAAACCCTATTCCCAAAAGGCCGCCAACGCACTCGTAACTCCTTTGGTGTTGCGGGTATCCATGGGCGGCGCCGATTGCTTACCATCAGGTAATCCGCCTGCTCGTTTGCCGATTTATACCATAAAAAAATGTTTAGTATGGCTGGTTCTGACGACTTTCTAGATGAGTGCAGGGTTCGCGATAAAAATATACCCTACTGCTGTAGCTCGCACTACATTAGGTATTCATTATAGTTTTAATTAATTATATCTTTTCATGTAAGTAATCAACGTCCAGCCAACTAATTTTGTTAATGTAGTCAAAACAAAACTAGCAGGTGTCGCAAAAAATTAAAAGTAAATTCCATTCATTTTAATAATATGTCACATTAGTACCACATTTTTATTCCAACACTTTTTCATAGAATTGCAGAATTTCATCGCGTTTTACTTCAACATAATATATTTTTTTTCCAAAACTTGGAATACAGTGTTGACTACCATGTTCACGTTGGAGTACATTTTTTCATTTTGTTTTACACGTAGATACTGGAACAAAAAATGTGATGAAAATTGTTTTAATTTTCAACAATTTTTCAATTTGCATAAATGTAAATATGCATGTAAACATAACGACGAAATGTCTGCAACTTGAGTGGAAATAAACTATCATAGCTGGATTCTGTTTTAAAATATCTGAGTAGCTTTTTTATACCAAACTAACTAAGACCCGCGGTTTCATTCGCGCCTGTTTTCAGCGAAAATAGTTCAGCTCATTGCAAGAGTTTTTCTAATAGGTCGCGTAGTTTAGGAACGTATTAATTTATTCAATTCAAAGAAACAATGCAATCTTTTCTCTTTATAGCTATATAAAAGACTAATTAGTCTTTTTGGGTCGGTTGGGTCCCATATGTGGTGGCCTGTTGGGTATTTGAGGCGAATATTGAGGCTGTCCCGTTTGTCCAGCCGGGGTTGGGGCGAGCGCAAGGAGGTGCTGCAGTCTCTTCCTCAAGCAGGAGAAGGAAGAGGGTGGTTTTAGTCAGTAAGAGTCTGACGCTCCCTCTCGCTTCACCCTGGGCGAGGAAAGTCATATAATTTTCTTCATCCACAACAAAAAACAAACACAATATCTTGGAAATAACTAAACGCAGTACTTAATTAGTAGCTTACTAATTAAATAACTGCTACTTGCCTACAACCCTTTTAGCAATGTCTTTTCTCTGTTGCATACTTTACGTATGTACGGAGTACATTTTCTTTGAAATAAACTAATGTGTTTCAGGTATAAAATTTTATTCCAAGAAATACGAATGCATTTAGTTTTAAATGTATTTTATAAATAAGTACCTACTTTATTATTATTTAAAATCTTCTACATAGACACTGAGGTAATTTTCACTGTTACAAATTAAATTCGATTTGAATACAAGGTAAAAAATATATTTACAAAAATATGAACTAAGGATTCGTCGAAGAAACAACAAAATTTTTCTTTTAATGAATAAAAAAATATTTTAAACAATGAGATAATGCCAGGGATTTTTTGAGCATGTTATAAAAAAAGTTATCGCTTTTTTCTAAACCAAAAGCGTCGTCCGCCATTTTAGGATTTTACATGGTACCACGTAAGCCGACCTCATTGCTAATAGAAGATCATAAATAACTGAATTAAGTAGAGATACCTACCTATGCATACTCCAATCGTTGATACGTTGCCTTTCTTTTGACTGTAACGAGGTGGACCACAGAGTTCTGTTACAGTATTTGTTACTGACAAAATTCAAAGTCACATACGGGCTTTTGAAGTTTCAAATAAAAGCGGAGTTTGTTAGACGTTTGCGGTGTAGGAAGTTGAGTAATTCTCAATGGGGGATTATGTTTGGATCTAAGAGTTACCTAAACAGTGTGTTTTTACAAATAATAAAAGTAATAATAAATTATCAATTTCATTTTAGTATATTTTTATACATTTACATTATGCACCTTCTAAGATCAGTTAGAATTAATGTTTTAGTTTATACCACAGACAAACGGTGAAGAAAAACGTGGTAGAGAAATTTGGATTTAGATTTCTAATTAGCTTGAATCGCTAATCCACCTTGAGCAGGTGAAGCGTGCTTAATGCTCAAACCTCCATTGAAAAGAGGTGTAAAACAATAAAAATAACTCATCATCATCATCATCAGTCTATAAGTGCCCACTGCTGAGCAAAGGCCTCTTCTCACACGGAGAAGGTTTGAGCATTAATCACCACGCTTGCTCAATGCCGGTTGGCGATTTCAAACTTATAATTAGAAATTATAAGTCCAGGTTTCTTCACGATATTTACCTTTACCGTATGTCAGTGGTTAGACACCACTTACATACGGTAAAGGTAAATATAAGAGGTAAATAATTATAGAAAGTACATATAACTCGGAAAAAGTCACATTGGTGCTTGCCAGGTTTCGAACCCACACCCTCATGCATGAGAAGCGGGCTCCTTAACCTCCGGGTCACCACGACTATATAAAGATAACTACTGAATGATATTATACACAAATAACCCTATTGAGGGTCAAAAAGTTTAAAGCTTTGTTATTTTTCATATTTATTGATCAATAAAATTGTTGTGAACTTCGAACTTTCATGTTTGTTTGTTAAAATAATAAAAGTCTATGAATCTTTATTTATGGCGGCCATAACAGTATTTTGCAAGTTTTAGTTAACAGGGGATGCATCTAACGATACTATTTATTACCTAGATATTAAAATGTTTCTTTTTTATTATATAATGAAAAACACTAAAAAGATTTATATACATATAGTATGCTATATATATGTAATGCTATATGTATGTAATGCTACAATTTCGGTTTGCAATACCGGCGTTAATGTTACTGTGTGTTTATTTATACTAAAACTTGTGCCAGGAAATAATAGGCTTACGCACAATTACTAAAGAATTTGATTGACATAAAAACCGATGTTATATGCCCGGTTCCTATATTTAACGAATCGTCATTGTATACGCATTACGACCAAATGACATTACGAATAGTTATCTTGACAGTCTACTGACGGTTAAAATATTTATAGGAACACCACAGACACCATAGATCTCCATACAATTCGCTTACCGATATCCGTTAGTTGCAAACCGTCAGTAAGTTGCACGACGAGACGTTCATTATAGGAACGGTTTTAGCTTACGAGTCGTATATAAAACTACTATTCGTAATTAAAACGGATCGTTTCTCAATTATAGGAACCGGGCGCTAGCTACCGATCGCCTGAAAATTACTGAAAGACTGGCAACGTAGTTTCAACTTTTCTGGTGTTGTGTTGTGCACATTTGTCCATGAATATCGTTGATGGCTTACCGTCAAGTGAGTCATCGTCTTTCGTTTACTTCTTTACCACATAAGAACTGTTACAATTAATTTTAGAAATAGACCAAAACATAGTGAATTTCGCCACAAAAACACCTTTGACGACGAACGCATTAGCCAGCGCATGTACGCAAAACGAGTGACGTTTTAACTTCGCAAGCAAGCGGGGCTCATTTTGCCAATATAATAACCAATAGTTAGATAATATTGTTATACTCGATATATAAAAATGGATTACTGCTCTTTAGTCTCGCTATAACTCGGGAAAGGCTGGACTGAGATGGCTTATTGTGGTCTTGAAATATTCCTGAATATATGTAGGTACAGGGAAGGTCAACCTTCCAAAGAACAGAAAGTAAAAAAAAACGGAATAAAAAAATAAATATTATATTTGAGGAGGTACAAAGTTTGCCGGGTCAGCTAGTCCTCAATATAAATATACTATAATCACAAACAGTCCACTTTCATTGAAGAGACCTCCAAACAAGCAGCAATTTTGGATTCAAACGAAACCTAGTTAAACGTGCAATGTAAATAAACACGAAACATTTAATGTATCGCATTATTTGCACTGAAATATATCTCAACAAAGTCCAATATTTAATTAAGGTTCAGTAATCAAACTAGCACAAAATTCACCGCATGCAGTAAAACTAATCAACGGAACCCACACACAGCGTTGTGGTCGTGCAAAATGATCATACACTAAATACGTTTAGACAGGATATTGTTCTCTCACATAACTTCAACATACTTTATACACTAACTTTTAAAGTGTGTAGACGGCCTAATATGGTAGAAAAGGAAAATAGGGGGTAGATGAAAAATCGCCCGAATGATCTTCAGTCAGCTTGCGACCACGACTTGTCCAACTAGGTCGAAACGTCGAGCCTACCAAGGTATTTAAATAATTATTCCTACGCTTTTGCTTGAGAGGACAAACGAGACACAAATAAATACATACGTTCAAAAGAAGTTAATTCCTACCTACACGAAAAATATACAATAAACTTTTGACATATTTTTGTAGATAACTTTACAAGTTAAAGCAGACACGTGTAATTAAGAAAAGTACAAGATTTCCATCTGAATTAATATTAAAGTAAAAATGTATACAGTTAATATTTATACGAAAAAATATTATACTCATATATTTTTACTTGAAACTTTATGATCAAAGGTCTCTAATGAAAGTTTCTAAGTGGAATATTTAGATCACGAAAATAGTATGTAGATAACTGTGGAATAGGTATGCATAGATATTTAAGTTATACTAAAAAAGTTGCCACGGGCCGTTCATGTAACATTTCTGAATTATTTGATACTTTAGTCTTTAGTTCAAGAAATATATGATACAAAATGATTCTTTTTAATCTATCATTGGGCATACAGTGAACCACTAGTACCATTCTGACAACATAACTCTTTATGTAAATAAAAGTTGTAATTCCAGATCTGGTAATGTGACTTTGTGTTGGTTAACGCAACAACCACACTGGAAAAATCCTGGTGACAGAATTAACCTAACCCTGGTGGATAAAAGTATCTATAATTCATTGAAATCAACTACAACGTATTATTGTTTAAATACTTAAATACTAGAAATGACAATATATGTAGAATCGCACTCGTATATGCGTGTGCATAACTTACAAAAACCTCGGTATATCGACGATGAAAGAGTATATGCCATCTTTTTATCTCGATTGCTTTGCCATGGTAGATCAAAGTTCCCCATTACAAAGTAGTACAGTATTATTCAAGCAATCCCGACTACCATGCAGATATTCTTTTTTTGTTCTCACTAGTGTAAACGTTCCCTTTGAGTTATATTTCCAGTGCGACAGAAAAATCAGTCTTTGATTTATGTAACGTAGATGGAAAAGTAAGTAAATAAGTTAAAATATATACGTGTTAGATACATATAAGTTAATGTATGTATGAGGACGGTATAAACTGTAGCTTTAAAACAACAAATAGATGACCAAAACTAACCGTCATTGTACCGTTGCTTTCGTTCGGCGCAAACGGCAGGTTTGGTAACTATCGAAAATGTACGAGGAACAGATCCGGAGTGTATAAAAGTGCCGAAGTTCAGTTTGATCGCCTGTTTGTGCTTTGACTGTAGACAGAAGTCAACGAGGGGAGTAAGGACAGAAGCAACAAGGCAAAGGCACGATTCTTTGTGTTCTAAGTCCATAAATTCCGATGGATTGAGTGGTATGATCTCTGAAAGGCTGTTAGTTTCCCTAAATCAGGCGGTCGAGAGTCCGACCATAAGTCCCTAAGTGCCAAAGTCCTGATGAAGCGTCAAATCTAATCGCAGAAAATGAATTATCAGGTGACGACTTCTATTAGGCTATGTTTTGGTCTTACATCGCGCACAGCCAGCTGTCATTAGTGCAGAGGGACACTAACAATCACGATTTCGATAAAAAAATCTCTTTTTGAATGTTTACTCAATCGATCGAAGTTTCATTACACCAGCCTTCTTTATTGAACTAGCCAACAGAACTAACAATTACGGGATAAGCGCAATAAGGTACCGTTGCCTCGGCCTGGGGCTGGATAAAGAATCGAGTGGTTTTTGGTCAGTAAGAGACTGACACTTGTTATTTGTTATTTTTAAAAACGCTGCCCCACATTAGGGTTTTCTCCTGTGTCGTGGGTGCAGTTACAAACATTCAATTTCACATACACATGACACCCTGACCCGGAACAACCATTGGTGGATCACACAAGGAGTTGTTCCGTGCGGGAATCGAACCCGCGACACGTTGCACGGCAGCCAGTTGACCAGCCACCGCACCAACCGTGCAGTCGGACACTATCTTGCCTCACCCTGGGCGAAAGAAAGTCATTTTACTTTCCAAAAAAGACCCAATAATTTATTTTTCTGAATTCAAGTCCTGAATAAAGTACTTAAACAATATAAAGTAAACTTTAAAACATAATTACTAGCAATGTTTGTAATCACCAAAGCAGAGCACGCTTCAACAAACCATATCTTGATCTTAATTAGTTTTGTAGACAAGTGAAAAGCTATATTTGTGGAATGAATTCATTTCGAAGTTAGAACAAAAGAAAATAAGCTTCGCTCGTCAAGTCAGGTCTTTGTACAGAAATTTCATAAAGAAATAAACAGTAACTTTTGCACTTCAAAAATTGTATTGTTTTGATTTATATACTAGTCGTCTCTCCCGGCTTCGCACGAGTTCTTAGACTTAGCTAGCGAATTCACTTTTTTAACCGACTTTGAAATAAGGAGAATGATCTTAATTAAGTATTACTTGCCTATATTACTGTCGTGAACAAATTTATTAATCTTTTTACAAGTGACATTATCGCTGAAGAATTTTGAATGATCGTGTGGACGACCTATAACCTTTTTATAGCCAATAGGCGCCAGGCGAGTACCCAGAGGGCACGGTGTTTAAAATACTGTGACGGAAAAGTGGTTCAAACTCTTTGACATCATGACGTCAATGGATGGTTGTCAAACGTTGCCTAGAGATTGTAAATTTCGTCGTGAATTGTCAATACGAGTTGGTGTAATTGGTAAGGCGTGTGGATTACACCACAGAGACCCCGAGTTCGAGTCCCGCCGTAAACATGAAGTTTTTTAGTTGATGGAAGTTTTGTCGAACTTTCTGGAATTATTTGTGTGAAAGAAATGAAAAATTAAAGAGCGAGAAGGAGAATAAATAAAAATGAATAACGAAATTATTGGAAGGTTCTGGAGGCATGACGATCAAAAAGAATAACGAAATTGAATGTTCCAGAACTTGACCGGGGGTATATAAGCGGAACTGCGGCTCACCGCTGGCAGTTGAGTTCTAAGTCCAAAGCGATTCGGAAGAAAAGGAAGAAGTGAAAAGAAGAAAAGTGAGTGAAATAGTGAAGTACAGTGAAATAGTGAAGTGCAGTCAGTTAAGTGAGTTAAGTCAGCGTGAACAGTGAACGGCAAAGTTGTGTCAGTCGGCCGGACTCTGCTGGAGAGGAACGCCGATAACTTATCCGTATCCGTGGACGCTGTCACTTAAGTGCAATAGAAAGTCTGAAAACCGATATAAGTGTTTAATTTCATCCAATCCCGTAACCCAAGCCCGCATAGTTAGGAACGTGACGTCAGGCACGTAACATTTGGTGTCAGAAGTGGGATTGGTGAAAAATGCCGCTAGTGCCGCAGGACGTAAGAGGAGTGAGTACCCGTGCAATGTCAGAAGCGCAGCGTGTGAGGGAAGAGGGTGCTGCAGCTCAAACCAGTGATGCAGAAGCCAAGCCTGTCCAGGTGGATCTTCTACTACAGCTGCAACAAATGATGATAGAGCAAGCGCGTCGCCAAGAAGAGCAAGCGCGCCGCCAAGAAGAGCAAGCACGCTGTCAGGCGGAACAGCTACGGGAGCTGAAAGAAGATCAAGCTCGTCGCCAAGAGGATCAAGCTCGCCGCCAAGAGGAGCAAGCGCGTCGCTTGGAAGAGATGCACAAGGATTTCACGAAGGGACTGCAAAAGGCTGTCGAACGGGTACAAGAAGTGGAGGAAGGGTTAGGCAAGTTGGAACATCGCGTCATGGCGATAGAGGAGAGAGTGAAAGAAGAGATCTCCAAAATCAAGCAGGAAGTGGCAAGCCCAAGCCCTTTGAAGAGCCGAAGCCGTCTTGCAGCCGTTTTTGACGCCCCAAATGTGGCCTCAAGCGCAACGAAAGGGCTCAAGATTCCCCATTACGACGGAACAATATCCTGGAACGCGTTCAAGCTACAGTTTGAGACACTTATGGAGGCTTATGGTTGGACTCAGAAGGAAGCACAGTCAGCCCTCACCCTGGCCCTCCATGATCAAGCGCTCTCAGTGCTGGAAGCTATCGGCGCAAGTGGGGATCTCAGCTTTAGTGCCCTCCTCGACGCACTTGAGGCACGTTTTGGAGACAGCCACCTCGAACACGTGTACAGAGCGCAATTAAAAGAGCGTACTCAGCGTGCTAATGAGAGTCTACAGCAATGGTCCGTGGAAATCGAGAAACTTGTGCGTCGAGCTTTCCGGTCGACTCCGTCAATGATTGAAGGCACGCTTCTCCAAGCGTTCATTGACGGTATTCGGGACCCCGAAGTACGAGCTGCTGTTCATCTGGGCCATCACAAGAACATGAAAGAAGCTCTGGCCCATGCATTGGAAGTGGAAGCCGTGCGTGGCAACTCCCGTACCTTACGTCTGCGGGAAATGACGACAACGGAGCAGGTACCTCCACGCCGTCGGAACTTCATGTGCTATGGATGTGGAGAGCGTGGGCACATACGGAGCGACTGCCCGAAGAAGATGAACCGCCAGGACGCGGCGGTCTCAACTTCTGACCAGCAGGGAAACTTAAATCCAGCCAGGGCTGCGGGGTGGGCGCTGGCTGGTAGTGGAACAACCCCAACAATCTACATCAAGCAAACCAACGATGGAAATACTCTGGTGATAGACGGTCAAGTAAATGGGAAAAACAGTCAGCTAACATTAGATACTGGAGCTTCAAGGACGGTGATAAATGTTCGGCTGCTCGAGCAAACATCAGGAAACACCTTAAACCAATTGTTGGCCTACAAATGAAATCAGCTACCGGCCAGTGCATACCGATAAGTGGAAAACTGCATGTAACAATCAAAATTGGGGAACGTGTTTATCGACATGAGGTTATTGTGGCCAAAATTCTGGATGACTGCATCCTGGGACTTGACTTCCTGCAAGGGCACCAGTGTAACATCGACTTAAAATCTGGAGTTTTACTATGTGGAACTGAGGAAATTCCGATGAAGGGTGGAACCCTGGGAAAAGTTTGCTGTTTAAGAAGAACTGTTCTTGCACCAAAATCACAGACTCTCGTACCAATCGCATTACCTAGGAGGAAGGAAGGAAGTTTACCTCGAAGGTGCGCTGTGATTGATAAATCGGAACACGTAAGCTCATGGCTACCGGCAAGAACTGTCGTGGGGTCATCTGATGTCAACCGCATTCCGGTATTCAACTTCAGTGATTCAAAAATTACGATTGAAGAAGGAGAGCCTGTGGGCGTATTGGAAGAAGTGGCCTGGATAAGAAAATGCTCGGAGAATCTTGTGAAGAAGGACAGTACGGGAATTGACTTTGTAACGAAAATCTTAGACGAAAACAAAAGTCTGACAAAAGTGGAGACTATGAAAGCTAGAAATTTACTTCTTCGATTCTCTGATGTGTTTTCAAGAAGCGATGGTGATATTGGCCGAACTGGTTTGGTGAAGCATAAAATAAACACAGGTGATACAATGCCAATTCGTCAAAGGCCCAGACGCATACCATTCGCTCGTGAGAAAGAGGTTGAAGAAATGATTGACGATATGAGGAAAAATGACGTGATAGAGCCCTCTTCTAGCCCTTGGTGTTCACCTGTCGTGCTTGTCAAGAAGAAAGATGGTTCAACGAGGTTTTGCGTAGACTATCGACGATTGAATGATGTAACCAAGAAGGATAGCTACCCGTTACCAAGAATCGATGACACACTTGACACACTGAGTGGCATGAAATGGTTTTCAACGCTCGATCTGAAAAGCGGCTATTGGCAGGTGGATTTGGATCCCAAGGACAAGGAAAAGACCGCATTCTCAACTGGGAAGGGACTCTGGCAATTTAAGGTGATGCCATTTGGATTATGCAATGCACCGGCAACCTTTGAGCGTTTGATGGAACAGGTGCTGGCGGGACTGCTGGGCGAAACCTGCCTAGTTTACCTCGATGACATCATCATTGTTGGACGGGATTTTGACGATCATCTAAGGAAATTGGAAAAGGTACTCGACAAGCTGCGTGGAGCAAATTTAAAGTTGAGTCCAAAGAAATGCTCTTTCTTCAAGCGCGAAGTGAATTATCTAGGACATGTTATTTCTGAGAGAGGAATTGAGACTGATCCAGCCAAGACTGTCGCTGTTAAGGAATGGCCAACACCTAAAGACAAAACGCAAGTTCGGGCATTTCTTGGATTGTGCTCGTATTATCGGCGGTTTGTGAAAGGATTCTCGGACATTGCCAAGCCTTTGCATCGATTGACAGAGGAGAAACGTGCCTTTATCTGGGACGAGGATTGTGAGCAAGCCTTTCGAGAACTAAAAGAACGGCTTTGTAACACACCAATTCTCGGATACCCCAGCGCGAAAGGAATATTCGTAGTTGATACGGATGCCAGCAATATTGGAATAGGAGGTGTCCTTTCACAACGCGATGGTGAGCAGGAGAAGGTTATTGCTTACTTCAGCAAGTCACTATCCAAGCCGGAGAGGAATTATTGCGTGACCAGGAGGGAATTGCTGGCCGTAGTCAAAACTCTGCACCATTTCAAGAAGTATTTACTGGGACGGAAATTTTTGATCAGAACAGATCACGCTGCTTTGAAATGGCTGCTTCAGTTTAAGGATCCTGAAGGCCAAGTAGCCAGATGGTTGGAACAACTTCAGGAATTTGACTTTGAAATCGAACATCGCGGAGGAAGAATTCATGGCAACGCAGATGCATTATCGAGACGCCCATGCGTGGAAGATTGCAAGCATTGTGCCAAGAAGGAAACTGCTTTTCTTAAGGTGATAAGGACTGATACTGTTGACGAGGCATGGGGAAATGATGCGATGAAATTAGAACAGGAAAGAGATGCAGATATTAAACCAATACTGGAGTGGCTACGAAGTGGTAACAAGCCAAGTTGGAGTGACGTCGCCCAATATAGCGCGGTAACGAAAGGTTTATGGGCACAGTGGAAAAGCCTTACGCTGCATAATGGACTTCTGTGCAGGAAATGGGAATCAACAAACGGCAAGGACGAGCATTTGCAATTGGTGGTGCCTCGTTCAAAAATAAGGGATGTATTAAAAGCGTTCCATGATGGATCGAGTTCTATGGTTGAGTTCTAAGTCCAAAGCGATTCGGAAGAAAAGGAAGAAGTGAAAAGAAGAAAAGTGAGTGAAATAGTGAAGTACAGTGAAATAGTGAAGTGCAGTCAGTTAAGTGAGTTAAGTCAGCGTGAACAGTGAACGGCAAAGTTGTGTCAGTCGGCCGGACTCTGCTGGAGAGGAACGCCGATAACTTATCCGTATCCGTGGACGCTGTCACTTAAGTGCAATAGAAAGTCTGAAAACCGGTATTAGTGTTTAATTTCATCCAATCCCGTAACCCAAGCCCGCATAGTTAGGAACGTGACGTCAGGCACGTAACAATACAATACCGGCCTATTATGTTACGCATTCTCAATCGGGGTTGGAACGTAAAGTTATGACCTCAGCTAACCGGTAAAACACAATGCAAGTGTTGGTTCACGCCGGTGTTTTCTGTGAGGCCGTAAAAAAGGCGTTATTTGACTATTCATCATATGCATCTTATAACTGCCTATTCATGATACAGGCATTATTTCACGTGGGGGTCGCGGGTTAAGCGCAAGAAGGTATCGCGGCTTCGGCGAAGAGCAGGAGATGGAACGGGGAGCATTTTTATTCAGTAAGAGTTTGCAGATTGAAACACTCTCTGTCGCCATTGATGATTTTTCCTCCACAAAAAATATTTCTTTAAAACGAAAGTGTAATGAAAGAAAAATACACTGTAAGGGCTTAATACTCCTTTTAATTTAGTTGTAAATTGTACTCCACAACTTTAATACTGTGGACCTTTACATTCGCGAGTTTTTTAATAAAAATGTAATCAGCCTGCGAAAGTTGTCACCATATTTTAAAATTTCGGACATAAAAAAGTTGTGCTAAGTGATAAATTATTATCCTGGGCGGGTTTTGCGGGATATTTATTGTTTTATTTTGTTTGTGAGTGAGATGACAAGTTTTTCATTTTTAAAACTGTTTTCAAGTTATCAATATGATCATTACCTACACTTAAAAGGGGTTGATATGTGTCATTTCTTTTTAAAAAATACGCGTTTTTAATTAATTTGAATTGTGGAAAGCCAATCATTTTCGATTTGTCTGTGAAAAAAAAATAAGTGATATTTTTATATATTGGTTAAGATGCTTCTCATGCATAAGAAGCCCCTGGCAAGTACCAATGTAACGTTTCCAAGTTATATGTACTTTCTATAATATGTATGAGACACCACCAACATACGATGAAGGAAAAACATCATAAGGAAAACTGGACTTATATTTTCTAATTATAAGTTTGAAATCGCCAATCCGCCTTCAGCGAGCGTGGTGGTAAATGCTCAAAGCTTCTCCGTGTGAGAAGAGGCCTTTGCTCAGCAGTGGGCACATAAAGGCTAATGATGTGATGTGATGTGAAGTAAGAAATCGCCAATCTGCCTTGAGCAAGCGTGGTGATTAATGCTCAAAGCATCTCCGTGTGAGAAAAAGCCTTTTGTTGTGTCTCTACACATTTGGTATTTGTGGTAGAAATTATAAGCAACGCAGAAAAAAGTCCTTCAACATTAGCCTACTCCGATCAATCTTCAGTTACAAATGCACCAAACTTCGGCCATTGTATACAGACCTCATTATCACTGTCATTTAAAATGCGGCAATTTCGCTCTTGGGAAGAAAAACTCCACCCCATTGCCTTGCTCGCATATTTTTCTCCAAATTGCTCTCCATAAGTAATTTTCTTTCGCAAGAAATGCACACTGCTAATTACCATCGTCTTATGCAAATTGATCATTTGTCTGTAGTTGGGTAGAGTTGTATTAGGTTTTTATTTTAAAATGTGTTTTTATCATGGCACATATTAGGAATTTATAGCTAGAGCACCTAGCTTCACTGACGAACAGACTGACAGACTACTATTCTATTTTGACGTTTCAAAAGTACCTATTTATGGTTTAGTTGGAATAAATGATTTTGACTTGATTTGATTTATTCTAAAATGTTCTGCATGGGTATTAAGTACTTTTGGTATTAAAAACTCTTTTGTCAGTAACATTAATATAACTTACGTTTGTGTCCGTTCGTTTGACTGTCAAGCAAATAATCTCATTTACATAAACCGGTAATAAATAATTATATTAGTAAGTTTTCACGTATTTCCATTAAGCGTTTGATAAGCCTTTGGGATATACAATCAAAGCTGGATATATGTTTGAAAAACATACGCATCTTTTAAAATACTACTGGAAACAATATGGAACACAGATACTTTTCTTTATATTTTGGAAGAACACATTTTTCATGACGACGAAATTAATTGGCTCGTTCCTATCTTTGTCGTCAACAGTACATCTTGAAGGCAGAAAACTATTAGTCTTGAACGTTTAATGAAACGACCCAGTCTCTGAACTTACCTAGCTTGCTCTAAAACCTCTTTATTGGACCGTCATGAATATAAAAACGTCATTAGCAAAGAATTTATGAGAATTACTTTCGTTTTACTGAGTACGTCATTGCCTTTGAAATGGCATTTTTTACCTTCTTTGATGAACAAGTTTCTGCACTAATTTCGGAAGTCATGTAACGTTATTTCTTTTTTTGTATCTGGTATACATTGGTAAACGAGCAGATGGATCCCCTGATGGTAAGCCACTGGCACCGCCTATAGACATCTGCAACGCAACACCAAAGGATTCACCAGTAGGTCGGACCTACTGGTGACTTTTCTTTAGGATGTAAATGATTGATGTTTTGTTTAGGTTTTGAGGATTAGAGGTAGAGGGACGGGAAGAATTGAGCCTCTGGTAACAACAACAAAATACTGAGGTTGTTTCTCCTCAGTCTTTTGTAGGGCCTTGGCATCATTCCGGTCGAGCCGACCCATTCGCGCTGAAGCAAATCTCTCCTACACTTACACCCGGTTTCCGAAAGGCTGATCAATGTTAAAATCAATTTAATCTCTTGCCAAGTCATCTGATTGGTTGACTGAACTATCAACAACACAAGACAAGAGATTTGACACCTTGTTAGTTGATTTTAACATTGATCGGGCTTTCGGAACCGGGCATTAGTAAAGCTCTTCCACGCACATCATGGCTATTCGAAACATATAACTCTGACTTACTTGGTGATAAATGACCAATTGACCTTATAGGCACGTTCCTATTACAAATAACATATCTGGAGAAAATTTACAAGGTCTAAGGTATCTCGGTACGAGTTATAAACGTAAGTTATGTGTTGAAGACATGACTACATCACTATTATGTAAAATGAAACTAACACTTAAGCTTCATACCATTTTCATTTGTTTGGAGAAAATTTTACAAGATTAAGCAATGTTTAGAGGATTTTGTTAAAGAAAAATGATCCTTGTGAACATATATTTGACAGGTCAAGCTTTTAAGTCACCATAGGAAACTGAAGAGTTACCAAATTGAATTTTTTTTTTTTTGAAGTAAAATAAAATTTCTTAACTACGAGTTCTTGCTCAGCTGAGACGTATAAAATCTTTTAAAGGTATGGGTATTAAATATTTTTATAACATACAACGTTAGTCCGAGTAAAAGCAATGAAAATTTTATGAACTGGTCTAAAATAATTTTACTGCGACACGGCCACAGTACGGTGGGCTAATTTAAGTGAGACATAAATTCTGCTTGATTGCCTTAAGTAACAGAATCATAAAGTATTTGTTTCGCCATGCCTTTCCTTATTTTCCTTATGGCAAAGTCTACAATGGTGGCTTCTGTTAATTCTCAAATTTTAGTAAAATGTTCGTTTTTTCAAATCACGGTAGCTGTCAAAGTTTGAACTAGTATTGTGAGTAATAAATAGTGTGAGTTTAATCATAGGCTTTTGACCAAATATTTTTCTAGATTTGTTTCAAGTATCAACCTATACAAACTTTTAAACTCTCGCGTTTTATTTTACCAACATCTAATTACGTGGGTATTAACGCATAAAATATAATATCAACCTACAAGTTTCCACTACCGAGCAACATATTCATGAGATCGCTTCTACAAGAAAGAAAAAATCACTAAAAGTCGTCTTTTGTACACGAACATAAGATTTAATTTAAGTTTACCTGACACAGACAGTGTTGTGTAGGTAATTATTCCACTGCAATATCTAGTCAAGTATTTTTAAAAGTTCTTCAAAGAACGGGATCCGTGTTACAAATCGCTTGAATTGTGTGCTTGCACTGCAGTACTGAGGGTTCTTCACAATCAAGCTCCAGACTAGTACACTTCGAAGCTTCCAATTTAACTTTGCGGAAATTCTTTATTTAAGTACTAACATAGTATTTAATTTTGTTCAGGTTAATATGCTAGTTTTTCCTTTGAAAAAGTTGTGTGATGATGACATGTTATAGTTTTGTATATGGGTTTGCTGTGAATGTTAAATTGTATATTTGTTAAAGGGACCACGACAAGGGAGAATGTTCGAGACTAGGTGACAGGTTTATAAATAGCAAAGAAATCTATACTCTCTATACTAATATTTTAAATTCAAAAGATACTCTGCCTATCTGTCTGTCTGTCTTTTTTTCATACCTAAGCTACTGAACTGATTTCTGTGAAATTTGGTACAGACATAGTTTGGAACTCGAGAAAGGACATAGGATAGTTTTTATAACAAAAATCTGCAGGAAGTTACTATTCCACAAGGACGGAGTCGCGGGCAAAATTTATTATACAATACCTAAGTTCCTTAGAACATATAAAAGAAGTAAGTAGAAGAAAGCACTTCAGTTTTATTTATTTAGTTCATATATACGCTTCAAACTAAATCTAGCGAACAGGTAACAAGAACCCTCCCAGGACGCACGGAAACGAGAAATTAATTTCTAGAAAAAAAAACATTAATACATAAGCCTATGCCTCCTAGTCTTTACTCTATTAAGTCTTATACAGAGAATATACACTTTTTTCTATTTACAAAAGAATATAATATTATTTCTAGCAAACATTTTCTCCCTGGATTACATCCGATGATGCGTGCGTACCTATATTTTTTTTTCATGATATATCCTACTTATGTTTTAATATTTGTAGGGCGTTTTTCTTAGATCATTTTGTAAGGTAACAATATATGTAGTTAATAAGTAGTAAGTAAGTAAGAGTCAGTAAAAACCTGACATTCTTTTTCTAACCACCCAGAGCGGAAGAAGACATTTGATGATTTCGTCCCTCAAAAATTGTTATTAGTAGATTATGTTACTATGATGTTTTCGGAAACAAATGATTAGAGAATACAGAATAACAAATCACAAATGTACTTAAACGTACTAACTACTTAAACAAAAACAAACTGCAGTTTCAAATCCACAGATTTCGTTAGATACGTGACTAAAAGTTATGTAACAGCTATGTACTAACTTAGTTATGTAAGTAACAATGTGTATTATAACATAACATTATTATATCAGACCAGACAACCACATAAATCTAAATCAAGCTGCAATCCATCGCAAAAACCGTACAACACAACGATAATGTTTTGAAAGCTTGAATACCGCACATAAATAACTTGCATGATATATGTCGGCAGTCTGCTGAGACCCAATATTCGGGTGATTCGGGAAGCACGTCCGAAGAGGGCTCATATTTCATCCCCAACTCTTCGACGTCGCAAGGGATAAGCGAGGTACCCAAAAAACACTCGTCACGATGATTCTTCAAAATCCCTGATTGCGTTATCACAAAATGGATACACGAAACATGGATAATCTTGCCGGACGAAGAGAATTTATATTCACAAGAACTTGTCTATACTAATCCTTACTTAAGAGTATTGAGAAAGTGTAGTCATACGAATATATAATAATGTTTGTTGTTGTCTGGCTTTTCAAATGCAATAGGAAAGTTTTTGGTAAGATAATTTTATATCACGAGGCAGTCAAAATGGCGGAGATTTTTATAGTCCTTTTAGCCATCAGACTCGCAAACTAAGCCATAGATATTGGATGGTATTTCAAATCTGAATTATTTCGTTGTTTTTTTTTTCTTGTGAACGATGTCCATACTGCTTCTAAATAAGAGTCTCGTTGGGACTTAAAACTAGTAGAGCTATTCTCAGTAAATTCAAGTGAATAAGTTGTTATTTGGCTCACGACAATAACTATAAAATAAAAAATAAAACTAAAAATAAAATATTGGAAAGCGCCTTTTTCAAGGACTTTCCACAGACTACTTTTATTCTTATCTTCACACATAATCAAAACCTACTTTAGATATTATTATCCAAATGCGACATAAGCGAAGTCTTAGGGCAGATTTTTTAATAGTCGGATAAATGGTATCTAAGGAATAAAATTGTTGCTGTCACTGTCTTATACAAATATTCTGACGCGATAGCATCAAAATATATTCCCCAGATAACTTTTATCTAACCATTGAAAATCAGCCCTTGGACAGATAAGCAAGTTATGCTGTATAGATCTAAGCATAGAGTATAACTGCAGGGTTGTCGCGGTGGCTGGACAACTGGTGTCGTGGGTTCGATTCCCGGACGGAACCACTCTTTGTGTGATCCACAGATTGTTGTTCCGGGTCTGGGTGTGGGTGTTGTATGATTGTTAACGCACACACGACACAGGAGAAAATCCTAGTGTGGGGCAACGTTATTTTAAAACAAATAAAAAAAGCGTAGTCAAATTAAATCTTTTCTGTTCCATTTACTGTGTCTGTATCGTTTTATTACTCTGTGACGTGACTCAGTAATTTGTTCGTGAATCAGTAATTGCTAATCTAGATGATTTGTTTTATAAACTAGATTTATTGGATTGGAAAGTAATGGAGTGTGTATGTAAATAAAACTAAATTTGATCGAATGAAATCGTTTTCGATTAATATTTGTATTTTGATATAAGTTCAGTTCAGTTTGAATTATTTGGTTGTTGAATCAAAGAGTAACTTTAAAAATGGACTTCAAAACAGTGTTAAATAAGGTATATTTTAGGTATGTAGTAGTTATTAAGAATTAAGACTTTTCGTAAATGAGAGTTACTTGACAATGGGATAACCCAACAATCTACTTTCTAAGAATTATAAAGACACTATTAAGAAACGATTAGAGAAAACATCTTGGGACAACTTAAGACTTACAATTTCTTATTATAGTTCTTATTCGTCAATCCACTCCGAGCAAGCGTGGTGATTAATCCGCAAACATTCTTCTATGTACGAGATTATTGGCGTTTGGTAATTGTTATTCTGTATAACATTGACATCACTAATTAATTACTCATTCTTTCCTATATTAGCTCGGAAAAGGATCTTGTCGACCACATTACCTTTGATTAATATCTTTGTTAATCGGCAGAGCAAAGTACTTACGTATTTTCTGCAATCTAACTCTTTATTTTACCACTAAACTTTTTTATGGCGTAAGGCGACAAATGAAGAGACGTATTACCTGATGGTAAGCAATCGACGTCTGCCATGGACATTCGCAACACTAGAGAATTTACGAGTTTCTGCGCGCCTTTTTGGGATTAGGGTTCAGAGATTTCAGTATTGAGGATTTGGCCATCAGATTCAGATTTCAGGATGGATTTGGCCATCGATAACCTCAGTCATAGCTGAACACACTACGCTGTGGTTGTTTCAAGGCAGTTTATGTGAGGTCGTGGTATCACTCCAATCGAGCCGACACATTGGTATCGAAACTTGGCTCTCTTACTGAAACTTATGTACAATCGTAATGTTTCTGATAATAAACAAGTCTGAAATGTATAGTGTAGTTTATTTATTCACAAAACCCCAAGCGAACGCCGGTGTTCGCAAACCTATTGTTCTTCAATTGTCTCTAATTGAAAGGCTAAACGTTATGTTCATATCTACATCTACCGCTTCTAGTTTAGACCAAATCCCCATCAACTCTATAACTTGCCGTATGTCACCCAACTTTAGATTGAGCAAAATGAGGAAATAGGTATTCAGTCGTTCTAAAAGGAAGTCTCTGTCTCCCATTTTGGAACCTACTTTTCATATCATAGTTATTACTTTAGGTTCAGGATGAAATACCTATAAAAATGTAAAGAAACTACGTCATGTAGATATTCTCAGTATTCGGGATAGTCACCATCATAAATAAAGATATTAATTTCGCAACTCGTTATATTAATTATTAGAAATTTACAATATAATTATTCACTTCAAAGCATTATATTTATTATTCTCTGAAATAACGTATAAAATAATATTTTTTAGGTTATTTAAAAGAGTTTTAGATGAGACATCATCCTTATTGAAAGGACTTTTAAGTTGTGTTTTATTTATTTATGGGTACGGCAAGATAAATTTAGTTGCATTCCATTCAATAATAACAATCAGAAACTTATTTTATATTAACAAAAATATGTGAGCGACGATAGATTTATGACACATCTTTAGCTATTTCTTACAGTATGTCTTTAAAACTTAACAAAAATACTTTTCGTGTTTAATTAACATACCTAATAAAAATTAAAAAATAAGCAAAAGCATTTTTACCTTTGCGTGGGTGAAACAACACATGTTGTTGTGAACTTTATTTGCCTCTTTTTAATTAACGTCCTAATAACTGTTTATCTTATACTATATATTAAATATTTATAAATTTTCCAATAATCTTGTTATGGTGTAGGTTTGAACCTATTATTATTTATAACAAGTAATGGAAGGTAAGTGTTAATTGATATAAACCAGTATTCCCAATTGCAGAAATATTTGGTGATGATTACATTTAAAGCCGTTGTAAATGGGTCACACAGAAAACAATATTACATCAATTAAATAACAATATTAAGTAGTTATTTTAATAAGTTTTTACATATATCACATTCAATAAATCTTTTAAATATTTAATTTTCTTATATTATTAAAGAGCGATTCTTACATTAAAAAAAACATCTATGCTACTGTGAAAATCTAGAACCAAAATAAATGTAGGTAACAAAGTTCAGTTCTTCCAATTTAAAGTTAAATAACACTTTATTTTCACATTTTATTAGAAGGAGCCAAATCATATATAGATAAAAAAAATACAAAATTATTACAGTAAAAAAGCCAACATTTTTAGTGTAGGTAAGTACGTCAAATACTCTTAATATACTGACCCAATTTCGAGTACAACTATTTATATTTTGACCTACATACAAAACCACACATCGACATAATTCCCACAATAACATTACAACGTAACATTCTAAAATCTAATTCTACACGAACCTTATAACATAACTAAATCAAATTCGTCAAAGGTTTCGCCGACCCTTTAATTTTGCTCGCAAGTGTATTGAACAATCAATTAAGTAAAATGTTCCGCTACATTACTATGCATGTACCATACACTAATAAATTATTATTAACCACGTTTCGTACTTAGGCAATGAAGAGCATGTTTTGGTTAATTTGATATTCTAAGTAAAAGCTGTTACAATGTCTAATGGCTGGGCGGTTTAGCTGATATTCGTGGAGCGAGGTTTCAAATCAAATCAAATCAAATTCTTTATTTCAAGTAGACTACAACAGGCATTTTTGAACGTCAAGCAAAAAAGATACCATAAGGTTTAACTTTATATGTGTCAGTTTATCCGTCTGTCCTCTAGTGAAGCTATTTGCTCGTTCCAAAGTATAGATTCGATTGTAGAAGAACGAGCAAGAAACTCCATGGTTACTCTTTTTCGATCACTTTTCACAACGCATTGTTACATAATTTAGATAGTTCTATTATGTGAGAACAGTGTAACACTAATGTTAAACGAAAGGATCCGAAAAAAAATGAACCTCGAGGACAGCAACTTTAGACAGTCTCGAGTTGACCAGTCCCAATAGGCGGCGTCCGTTCACGAACATGACACGTACACCAGCACCGCCGAACTCAACCATATTATAGGGAATCGAGCTATCCAGTGCCCGTTTAAGTGTGATAGAGCCATGCTTTGGCACGAATGGATCGGCTCGACCAGACTGATACCACGGCCTTACAGAATACTGCTGTAAAAAAACAATGACGTTTTGTTTATTGAAGTTACCGGAGGCTCAATGCTTCCCCTATACCCATTATTAAACCCCAAATCCTTTTCTTTAAATCCCTAATAACCCACAAAAGGCCGGCAATGCTCTTGTAGAACGCCTATGGTATTAGAGTGTCCATGGGCGACCAATTGCTTACCTTCAGGTAATCCGTCTGCTCATTTGTCGACCGAACCCATAAAAAGCAAATACTTACATAATGAAATGAAATGAAATCTTTATTTGTGATACATATGTACATTTGGTTGATTATTTTTATTGCATGAGGTTTTTGGCTTGTTAATACGTTAATTACCAATTTTTGTTTCAATTTTTTATTTAATTTGCATTCTTGGCTCATGATTAACTCTCCACTACGCTGCCTGGAATGGTTTTGATCTTTTTATCATTTACAATACTAGTCGTATGCACATGAGACTCGACTGCACGGTTGGTGCGGTGGCTGGGCAACTGGCTGCCGTGCAACGTGTAGCGGGTTCGATTCTCGCACGGAACAACTCTTTATGTGATCCACAAATTGTTGTTCCGGGTCTGGGTGACATGTCTATGTAAAATTTTATGTTTGTAACCGCACCCACGACACAGGAGAAAATCCTAATGTGGGGCAACGTTTTAAAAAAAAAGAAAGAATGAAAGAAAGATTGTGTTAATAAATAAAAGTGATCTGATTTGATTTGATTATTATTTTGTGTTCAAAAACCAAATAATAATAATAAAATTGTGATACATTAGTCAGTTTCACGGTATTGGCCAATTCTAAAAAATAAATCGAATGTGCCTAATGAATTTAAGTAAATAAATGTACCGTTGAAAATGTAATATTTGTATTCGATTTATATAGAAGTAATTAATGTTCAAGCTAACATTTGACTTTTACAAGTAAAATTCATGAAAACTATTTTATTTAAAACTAGCTGTTGCCCGCGACTTCGTCCGCGCGGACGCCGTGAAGCACCAAAAATACTATGCCTGCGTCATTTTAAGTGTATTTTTTAGTGAGCAACTTTTAAGATCACATTCCCTTGCAGTTGGCGCTGCAGTATAACTTCACCTCATGAGTACCTCTCATAGCGCAGGTGAATTTTGAATATGGTTTAATTCCTACATATTTAATAATCCTATAAAATTTCTCTATAAACTACATTTGTAGTTTTGCTCTCAGTAGCCAAAATGTATAGAGAGTCAGGACTGGTGACGCGGGAGCAAGCGACGTACAGTTGTCCTTGTGAGAAGCAGCTCGTCCTTAGGTCGACACCCGCAGCCTTCAGTGTCTGTCCCTGTGACTTATTGATAGTCATCGCGAAGCAAACACAGGGAACTGCACGCGCTTGAACTGGAAGGGGTAGTTATGAGGTATGAGGGGAATGCGTGGTATAAACACTGCCTCGCCGACGCCACAACCCAAATTTCCGCCTCGATAATATTTCTATGCAGTGAGATGACAGGTTAGGAGAGAGAGACAGGTTCCGAAGAAGCATGATCGGGACGCCAACCTTCAGCTTGATGTTATGTGCTGGAAGTCCACTTGCTGTGAGGGAGTTGAGAAATTCCACCGGATAGTGTGTGGCGTCATCTTGCTCGACTACGGTGTGTATGGAGGTGTACACCACTTCATTCCCCTCAATTTCCGAGAGAATGCTTTCATTGATTGCTGCAGCTTGATCATTTTTAGGCGTCAAAATGGCCCGCTCGCATGCCCAAGAATTCGGTTGGTGCGGTATTCGACTGATATCCCCGTACACGCAGCGAATGAGTTCATCTAAGGTGGATACTACTCTACCGAGAGATTCTGGGAGCACCACCTGTCCGCCCCTCTCCTCTGGTAGAGTACCGTCGCCGAGACTTAGAAGGACATCAGAGAATTCTTGAGCGCGTGCATTGCCGCCGAGCTGAGCTCTCATATTGATGGTCAAGCGCAGCGTATGAACGCGTGACCATAACGCAGATCGTTTCAACGAAGCATTCACCTCGTCAGCCCTAGATCCCCGCGTTACGGTTGGCATGAATCCTGCTTCAACGATTTGATTTGCACCAAACGAAGTCATCTGGAAGGCGCTATTATAAGCTCGGATGTTTTTCAAAAAATTGCTGGACTTTGGATGCTCGCCATTTAATAGGACTCTTAACAGGTCTGGCGGGTCCTGCATAGAATCCAAGCGGACCTTACCAGATGCACAACACATCCCATTTGGCTCCCCTTTCCATTTGCGTGCTTGGCAGTGAGCACACACTTCTTCTAAGGCACCAATATTGCCATAAGCGGCGTAGTTAATCGCAACATTGTACATAAATCCACTTCCCTCTTTGTTTAGCCATGGTTGCTCTTCGATATCGTAAACCGTGGATTCCTCATCAGATGTTGAAAGCTGATTTACGTTACGACGCAGGCGATCTTGTTCTACTTGTGCCGCACGCTGTTCGTCCGACCAAGTTCCCCGAATCTCTTGAATTCTGTCCCGTTCTTGTGATAGATGAGTAGACGCATCTCCAAGCAGTTCGTGGTACCGCTGCCAAGCAGCTGCACGACGTTCTTCACGCTGCTCATCTGTCTCTAAAGAACGTCACAGTGCATGCTGAGAGCGGGTCTCCCGTTCTTCATCGTCTTCAATCGACCGAGAAAAAGAAGCGCGGCTCCGCTGCAAACATAACCTCGCCTCTCGTTGCGTGTACGTTTCAGACGCGCGAGAATCAACGTGGCGCTCCCGATCACTTTCCAGTCGAATTTGTCGCGCTTCGACACTCTCGCAAGATCGAGCGGCATCAGTGCGACTGCGCTGCGAACTTAGTCTCGTCTCGCGCTGCGTATACGTCTCGGATGCGCGAGACTCAGCGTGGCGCTCCCGATCGCTTTCCAAACGCGCTTGTCGCCCTTCAACACTCTCACAAGATCGAGCGACATCAGTGCGGTTGCGCTGAGAACTCAGCCTCGTCTCTCGCTGCGTGAACGTCTCTCACGCGCGTGACTTAGCATGGCGCTCTCGGTCAATTGACAGCCGCATCTCATGTGCTTCTGCACTTTCCTGAGACCGCGACAATGCATTTTGAGTGCGCATGGTATCTAATCGCGATTACCGCGCCATACTACATTCTCCTCTTCGAGTCTCTGCAATTTGTTCACGAACAGCAGTCAACCTGGCCTCACGCTCGTCAGTGGTTTCAAGGAATCGAGCTAACCTTCTTTTTCGCGAACGGTATGACGATTGTGATAGATTAGACCGCTTTCTGGGCATTTTTACTACTAAAAGACAAATTAACACGAAGTAAACAGAATAATTTGAGAATCTCGATAACTTATAAACAACGCAGGTAACCCCAGTTTCTATAGGTTGAAGCGGCGACATCGGTACTCATAACATTACTTTTTGTGAACGAAACCATAGCGCGATCTAATTCGACGCCAACACCATCTAGTTAAGAAAATGGAAACATTGTTATATGGTAAACAATAATAATTTCTCAATTACAACTGAATACGTTTTCAACGTGAAAAAAACGGAACCGCATATGAATAAAAAAAAATGCTATTTCTTCATCACACCTATGTTTATAATTATACACAAAAATATTGTATGAATTCCGAAGCAACAATTTTAGCAATATAAGTTTATGTTTTATTTTATATTTCATTTTTTTTTGTGTCTAGGTTTGTGATAGCACGTCCTGTCAAACAACCTGCTTACAAACGTAATTTAAATGTGTATGAGGTATTACTACATGCTGCTTCAGTAAGGTTTACAGATATAAAGGTTCATTACTCATCCCCCGTAGGTGATAGCGTGATAATATGTAGCCTATGTGATGAACCGACCTGTCAGTTATGTTCATGCAAAATTTCAATTTAATCCATGCAGTACTTTTTGAGTTTATCCGTAACAAACATACAGACAAACAGACAAACAGACAAACAGACAAACAGACAAAAATTCTAAAAACCATATTTTTGGCTTCAGTATCGATTGTACATCACGCCCCAAGTATTATTTCAAAAATATATTCAATGTACAGTTTTGACTTTCCTACGATTTTATTATATGTATAGATTATATTTCATTTAATCCAGACGATATATTTTTGTAAAATAGAAGTGACCAAAAAGTTTTAATAAAATTTAGGTACGGTACATACCTTAATTTAAAAAAAGAAGACAGAAGACTGTGTGTTTAGAAATTTTAAAGTTGGCTCAACATTAGATCAAGATTTATAGGTGAAATTATAAAAAGACGAAACCTCCTCATAAGGCTCGTACATATAGGGAATGCAAAGTAGAAAAGCAAATAAGTGAAATGAAATCAGAGCAGGAGAAGAAACAGGGGGGGTTTTTAGTCAATAAGAGTCTGGCACTTCCTCCCGCCGGCCCTGGGCAGGAGAAGTCATTTGATGATTTTCCCCTCACAAAAAAAAAGTGAAATGAAATAAGTTTTAAATACTCAAAACACCTAGAAATATTGTTTACCTATGTACCAAATCGAAGCGGACCATATTGTTAAATGTAGGTACTTCTTGGAGTGAATCTCTAGTTGACATTAGAAAACATAAATGGAATTTTTACTTCAACTGAACCCTCACACAATACTTTAAAACCAACTTGTTGCCGGCACTGGCAAAAACTTTACGTTTTTGTTAAAACTAAGTCAGGGAGCAAAAACGGGGCACGAGACAAACTCAGTATGCAACTTAGAATGGTAAAGTGGTCCAGAAGGAGTGATAAATATATGTTTCAAAACTTCTTGCTCCAAAATAAACGCATTTTAAGGAGAGTTTGCAGTCAAGGCGGGATAAGCAGAGAGGAAATTCGAAACAAAAGTTTAGTTGAATCCTCAGAGGAAAACGATGTCAGCTATTTGTTAGTTCTACGTAATTATTTAAGCTTTTCAGTTTGTTCCGTCGTTTAGATGCTGCATTTTCGTAAAATTATAAATAAGAAAAATTATAAGCACAAAACGCCGGGATGATGCCCTTATTTGCAAGCGCAATAAGGAGCAGGATAAGGAGGCGTTTTTGTTAGTAAGAGTTAGGTATAATAGAATGAATTATAAAATAGTAGCTTCCACATGCGGATTCACCCGTGGGGTATGTTGAAAAAAAAAGTAGCCTATGTCCTATCCCGGAGAGTATCCTATGCCTGTGCCAAATTTTGGCGTGATTCAATAACAAACATATAAACATCGTAACTTTCGCATCTAGTATAATATTAGTAAGACTTTAGTTTTACAAATATAGGTAAACATCAGCTACATTTTAATGATCTTCAGTCAATAATTTTCCACATTCAATAAAAAGCCGCTTACAGAAACTATTGGTCCATAATATATAATATCTAATAAATAATATAGAATCTATATAGATTATAGATTCTCTAAATCCACACTTGTGAATTGGCAAGAGAATACGTGGTAGCACGTCCACAGTATAAATAAATTGTCAGTACGTTCGTGTATGCAGATATCTGCAACGTGCCTACAGTTCGCCAACTAATCTGGCTATGCAGGACTGCCTTAGTTTGCAATTCATTCGCTGTAATGTGGTGCAGTGTAATAAACAATTGATAAATCTGTAAGGGTCTGAAGAGCCGAACATCGATTTCAGTGGCGTGCAATTGAGAAGGCTTATGTCCAGTAGTGCAAAGTGGATGAAATAAGGCTGATGTTGATTATGAAATCTATTAGGTACCTGACGACTAAAAGTTAGCTATTCTTTTTTTGAATTGTTAAAAGATGAAAATGTCTTTGTTTGAGTTACACAGTATAAGTACTCAATTCTTGAAAATAAGGTTGGGACGTGCTGGTCCCCTAACCCAGAATTTACGAAAATAAGGCGGAAAAATATGGTCAATAAATACATCTCTTTTTCTTGGTAGGGGAAAATCAAATTCAAACTCTTACTAACTAAAAACCCCCCGTTCCTTCTACTTTAGGCCGAGACCGCGGTGACTAGGTTTTTCTCTGGAAGAAGCATTTTGCCTCAAACAGGCAATAGACCACCACGTAAAAATGCTGACTTTAAATGTATACGGTTGCACCGTACGGTATGGATATTCCATGTCAATCTGCGTGCAGAATTCACTAGCGCGATGTAGAATTTGTGATGTCATCAGCTTATTTTTGAGTGTCGATTGATGTGTGATCCACAAATAGTTTGCTGTGTGCTTGTATGTTTGTAGGCGTAGCCTAGATACAGGAGTAAATTCCATTGGAACCACATTTAATAACAAATGCATTGCTCAACAATTACTGGTATTTGTATGGAAGAGCCAAGTTACAGCACGAATGGGTTGGGTCGACCGGATAATAAGGCCTCATAGAATACCGGCTTGAAAAAAACAGCATTGTGTTTCGCCTTGAGTGAGGTTCTCAATCCTTAAATATGCGGAACCCTTATCTCCAAAAGGCCGAAAACGCACTCGTAACTCTTTCGGTGTTGCGGGTGTCCATGGACGGCGCCAATTGCATACCATCAGCTAATTCGCCAAATATTTTGCCGACCTATCTCATTAAAAAATACTGTTGTAAATGCTAATCTATTGATCCTCGATAATCGAAAACATTCCACTTTGTTCTAAAATAAACAATAAGTAAGATCTTTTAATGACAACAAAACAAAATTAAACGGATCTGCTTTATTTCCGATTTAAATTGACGTAGCGAACTAAGTCTGTCTGTTCTAAGATTAGATGCGACAGAATTAACACTGAGATTCTATTTATTTGATTTTCTAAGCTGCAACCCTCTTGTTACAATTATAGATAGAAATTCTTCAGTCTATTTGTATTTTGTTTTCATTAGAAATAGATTAAGTTTTGATTTTGTATAACCGTAATACTGTGACGGAAAACTCTTTGACATCATGACGTCAATGGATGGTTGTCAAACGTTGCCTAGAGATTGTAAATTTCGTCGTGAATTGTCAACACGAGTTGGTGTAATCGGTAAGGCGTGTGGATTACACCACAGAGACCCCGAGTTCGAGTCCCGCCGTAAACATGAAGTTTTTTTAGTTGATGGAAGTTTTGTCGAACTTTCTGGAATTATTTGTGTGAAAGAAATGAAAAATTAAGGAGCGAGAAGGAGAATAAATAAAAATGAATAACGAAATTATTGGAAGGTTCTGGAGGCATGACGTTCAAAAAGAATAACGAAATTGAATGTTCCAGAACCTGACCGGGGGTATATAAGCGGAACTGCGGCTCATCGCTGGCAGTTGAGTTCTAAGTCTAAAGCGATTCGGAAGAAAAGGAAGAAGTGAGAAAGAAGAAAAGTGAGTGAAATAGTGAAGTGCAGTGAAATAGTGAAGTGCAGTCAGTTAAGTGAGTTAAGTCAGCGTGAACGGCAAAGTTGTGTTAGTCGGCCGGACTCTGCTGGAGAGGAACGCCGATAACTTAACTCCGTGGACGCTGTAACTTAAGTGCAATAGAAAGTCTGAAAACCGGTAGTAGTGTTTCATTTCATCCAATCCCGTAACCCAAGCCCGCATAGTCAGGAACGTGACGTCAGGCACGTAACATTTGGTGTCAGAAGTGGGATTGGAGAAAAATGCCGCTAGTGCCGCAGGACGTAAGAGGAGTGAGTACCCGTGCTATGTCAGAAGCGCAGCGTGTGAGGGAAGAGGGTGCTGCAGCTCAAACCAGCGGTGCAGAAGCCAAGCCTGTGCAGGTGGATCTTCTGCTACAGCTGCAGCAAATGATGGCAGAACAGCTGTGGGAGCTGAAAGAAGATCAAGCGCGCCGCCAAGAAGAACAAGCGCGCCGCCAAGAAGAGCAAGCACGCTGTCAGGCAGAACAGCTGCGGGAGCTGAAAGAAGATCAAGCTCGTCGCCAAGAGGAGCAAGCGCGTCGCTTGGAACACATGCATAAAGATTTTACGAAGGGACTGCAAAAGGCTGTCGAACGGGTCCAAGAAGTGGAGGAAGGGTTAGGTAAGTTGGAACATCGCGTCATGGCGATAGAGGAGAGAGTGGAAGAAGAGATCTCCAAAATCAAGCAGGAAGTGACAAGCCCAAGCCCTTTGAAGAGCCGAAGCCGTCTTGCAGCCGTTTTTGACGCCCCAAATGCGGCCTCAAACGCAACGAAAGGGCTCAAGATTCCCCATTATGACGGAACAACATCCTGGACCGCGTTCAAGCTACAGTTTGAGACACTTATGGAGGCTTATGGTTGGACTCAGAAGGAAGCACAGTCAGCCCTCACCCTGGCCCTCCGTGATCAAGCGCTCTCAGTGCTGGAAGCTATCGGCGCAAGTGGAGATCTCAGCTTTAGTGCCCTCCTCGACGCACTTGAGGCACGTTTTGGAGACAGCCACCTCGAGCACGTGTACAGAGCGCAATTAAAAGAGCGTACCAGCGTGCTAATGAGAGTCTACAGCAATGGTCCGTGGAAATCGAGAAACTTGTGCGTCGAGCTTTCCGGTCGACTCCGTCAATGATTGAAGGCACGCTTCTCCAAGCGTCATTGACGGTATTCGGGACCCCGAAGTACGAGCTGCTGTTCATCTGGGCCATCACAAGAACATGAAAGAAGCTCTGGCCCATGCATTGGAAGTGGAAGCCGTGCGTGACAACTCCCGTACCTTACGTCTGCGGGAAAATGACGACAACGGAGCAGGTACCTCCACGCCGTCGGAACTTCATGTGCTATGGATGTGGAGAGCGTGGGCACATACGGAGCGCTGCCCGAAGAAGATGAACCGCAAGGACGCGGCGGTCTCAACTTCTGACCAGCAGGGAAACTTAAATCCAGCCAGGGCTGCGGGGGGGGCGCTGGCTGGTAGTGGAACAACCCCAACAATCTACATCAAGCAAACCAACGATGGAAATACTCTGGTGATAGACGGTCAAGTAAATGGGAAAAACAGTCAGCTAACATTAGATACTGGGCTTCAAGGACGGTGATAAATGTTCGGCTGCTCGAGCAAAACATCAGGAAACACCTTAAACCAATTGTTGGCCTACAAATGAAATCAGCTACGGGCCAGTGCATACCGATAAGTGGAAAACTGCATGTAACAATCAAAATTGGGGAACGTGTTTATCGACATGAGGTTATTGTGGCCAAAATTCTGGTTGACTGCATCCTGGGACTTGACTTCCTGCAAGGGCACCAGTGTAACATCGACTTAAAATCTGGAGTATTACTATGTGGAACTGAGGAAATTCCGATGAAGGGTGGAACCCTGGGAAAAGTTTGCTGTTAAGAAGAACTGTTCTTGCACCAAAATCACAGACTCTCGTACCAATTGCATTACCTAGGAGGAGGGAAGGAAGTTTACCTCGAAGGTGCGCTGTGATTGATAAATCGGAACACGTAAACTCATGGCTACCGGCAAGAACTGTCGTGGGGTCATCTGATGTTAACCGCATTCCGGTATTCAACTTCAGTGATTCAGAAATTACGATTGAAGAAAGAGAGCCTGTGGGCGTATTGGAAGAAGTGGCCTGGATAAGAAAATGCTCGGAAAATCTTGTGAAGAAGGACAGTACGGGAATAGACTTTGTAACGAAAATCTTAGACGAAAACAAAAGTCTGACAAAAGTGGAGACTATGAAAGCTAGAATTTTACTTCTTCGATTCTCTGATGTGTTTTCAAGAAGCGATGGTGATATTGGCGGAACTGGTTTGGTGAAGCATAAAATAAATACAGGTGATACAATGCCAATTCGTCAAAGGCCCAGACGTATACCATTCGCTCGTGAGAAAGAGGTTGAAGAAATGATTGACGATATGAGGAAAAATGACGTGATAGAGACCTCTTCTAGCCCTTGGTGTTCACCTGTCGTGCTTGTCAAGAAGAAAGATGGTTCAACGAGGTTTTGCGTAGACTATCGACGATTGAATGATGTAACCAAGAAGGATAGCTACCCGTTACCAAAAATCGATGACACACTTGACACACTGAGTGGCATGAAATGGTTTTCAACGCTCGATCTGAAAAGCGGCTATTGGCAGGTGGATTTGGATCCCAAGGACAAGGAAAAGACCGCATTCTCAACTGGGAAGGGACCTGGCAATTTAAGGTGATGCCATTTGGATTATGCAATGCACCGGCAACCTTTGAGCGTTTGATGGAACAGGTGCTGGCGGGACTGCTGGGCGAAACCTGCCTAGTTTACCTCGATGACATCATCATTGTTGGACGGAATTTTGACGATCATCTAAGGAAATTGGAAAAGGTACTCGACAAGCTGCGTGGAGCAAATTTAAAGTTGAGTCCAAAAAAATGCTCTTTCTTCAAGCGCGAAGTGAATTATCTAGGACATGTTATTTCTGAGAGAGGAATGAGACTGATCCAGCCAAGACTGTCGCTGTCAAGGAATGGCCAACACCTAAAGACAAAACGCAAGTTCGGGCATTTCTTGGATTGTGCTCGTATTATCGGCGGTTTGTGAAAGGATTCTCGGACATTGCTAAGCCATTGCATCGATTGACAGAGGATAAACGTGCCTTTGTTTGGGACGAGGATTGTGAGCAAGCCTTTCGAGAACTAAAAGAACGGCTTGTAACACACCAATTCTCGGATATCCCAGCGCGAAAGGAATATTCGTAGTTGATACGGATGCCAGCAATATTGGAATAGGAGGCGTCCTTTCACAACGCGATGGTGAGCAGGAGAGGTTATTGCTTACTTCAGCAAGTCACTATCCAAGCCGGAGAGGAATTATTGCGTGACCAGGAGGGAATTGCTGGCCGTAGTCAAAAATCTGCACCATTTCAAGAAGTATTTACTGGGACGGAAATTTTTGATCAGAACAGATCACGCTGCTTTGAAATGGCTGCTTCAGTTTAAGGATCCCGAAGGCCAAGTAGCCAGATGGTTGGAACAACTCAGGAATTTGACTTTGAAATCGAACATCGCGGCGGAAGAATTCATGGCAACGCAGATGCATTATCGAGACGCCCATGCGTGGAGATTGCAAGCATTGTGCCAAGAAGGAAACTGCTTTTCTTAAGGTGATAAGGACTGATACTGTTGACGAGGCATGGGGAGATGATGCGATGAAATTAGAACAGGAAAGAGATGCAGATATTAAACCAAGACTGGAGTGGCTACGAAGTGGTAACAAGCCAAGTTGGAGTGACGTCGCCCAATATAGCGCGGTAACGAAAGGTTTATGGGCACAGTGGAAAAGCCTTACGCTGCATAACGGACTTCTGTGCAGAAAATGGGAATCAACAAACGGCAAGGACGAGCATTTGCAATTGGTGGTGCCTCGTTCAAAAATAAGGGATGTATTAAAAGCGTCCATGATGGATCTTCTGGAGGACATTTGGGAATTAGGAGGACTTTGGTGAAGATCAAGGAGAGGTTTTATTGGTTGCATTGCAAATATGAGGTCGAAGATTGGTGCCGGAAATGCACTAGTTGTGCAGCTGTCAAGGGTCCACAAACAAGGAGCAGGGGGGCGATGAAAATCTACAATGTTGGTATGCCTTGGGAGAGGATAGCCTTAGACATCGCTGGACCATTTCCAATAACTGATTCGGGCAATCGCTACGTTTTAGTGGTTATGGATTATTTTACAAAATGGCCGGAGGTCTTTGCCATACCGAATCAAGAGGCAGTAACTGTAGCGACGAAGTTGGTAAACGAAGTATTCACCCGATTTGGAGTACCCTTGGAGATGCACAGTGATCAAGGACGGAACTTGAATCCCAAGTTTTTCAGGAAACTTGTAAACTTTTGGGAATCCATAAGACTCGAACGACCCCTTATCATCCACAGTCAGATGGATGGTCGAACGTTTCAACCAAACATTGGAGCGACACTTAGCAAAGGTGGTTGACAGCCATCAGAGAGATTGGGACACTTACATACCTCTCTTCTTGCTTGCCTATCGGACTGCTGTACATGAAAGTACCGCAAAGACGCCTGCATTTGCAAATTTTGGAAGGGAATTGAGATTACCGGCAGATCTTGTATCGGGCTGTCCACCAGGTGACTCTCGCACCGAGTTTAGCGATTACATAAGCGAGTTAAGGGCAAAAATGTTGGACATTTATGAGCAGATCAGGGAGGGCGGTCTTCAAGCTAGTGATCGCGCAAAGACGCGCTATGATCGACGAGCCAATTCTGTTGGGTTTGAAGAGGGGTCATTGGTCTGGCTTCATAATCCAGTCAGAAGGAAGGGAAAATCTCCGAAGCTGCAACCGAGTTGGGAAGGTCCTTATGAGATAGTCACGAAGATCAATGACATTACTTACAGAATTCGGAAGACTTCAAGGAGCCCTTTGAAAGTTGTCCATATAGACAGGTTGGCGAGGTATTACGGCAGCAACGATGCTCGGGACGAGCGAATCTAAGAGGGGGGGCAGTGTGACGGAAAAGTGGTTCAAACTCTTTGACATCATGACGTCAATGGATGGTTGTCAAACGTTGCCTAGAGATTGTAAATTTCGTCGTGAATTGTCAACACGAGTTGGTGTAATCGGTAAGGCGTGTGGATTACACCACAGAGACCCCGAGTTCGAGTCCCGCCGTAAACATGAAGTTTTTTTAGTTGATGGTAGTTTTGTCGAACTTTCTGGAATTATTTGTGTGAAAGAGATGAAAAATTAAGGAGCGAGAAGGAGAATAAATAAAAATGAATAACGAAATTATTGGAAGGTTCTGGAGGCATGACGATCAAAAAGAATAACGAAATTGAATGTTCTAGAACCTGACCGGGGGTATATAAGCGGAACTGCGGCTCACCGCCGGCAGTTGAGTTCTAAGTCTAAAGCGATTCGGAAGAAAAAAAGGAAGTGAAAAAGAAGAAAAGTGAGTGAAATAGTGAAGTGCAGTGAAATAGTGAAGTGCAGTCAGTTAAGTGAGTTAAGTCAGCGTGAACGGCAAAGTTGTGTCAGTCGGCCGGACTCTGCTGGAGAGGAACGCCGATAACTTAACTCCGTGGACGCTGTAACTTAAGTGCAATAGAAAGTCTGAAAACCGGTATTAGTGTTTCATTTCATCCAATCCCGTAACCCAAGCCCGCATAGTCAGGAACGTGACGTCAGGCACGTAACAATACTAACGGTGTCAAATGCAACAGCTGATCATTGATTCAATCCCTAAGACTTGCCAAGTGTTACTAAATCTTAGTGTGGGAGAGCACGAATGGGCCGGCTCGACCGAAGTGATACCACGGCCTTACAGAAAACCGGTGTGACACAACCACAGTGTTTTGTTTCGCCATGTGGGTTCCGAGATTCCGGAGGCCCAATCCGTCCCCAACTCCTCTCCCTGACAAATCTCTTAATATCCGGAAACCCAATCGCCAAAGAGTCGGCAACGCACTCGTAACTCCTTTAGTGTTGCCATGGCCATGGGTAATTCGTTGACTCGTTTATCCAGGAGTTTTCGGTTATCACAAAATATATAAATAATTATGTATAAGTTGCCAGGTTAGAGGTAAAGTAACGTATATTATTCCATACTATAAAGGTAATCTATCTCTGTGTCACATAGAGATACGTTTTTAACACGCTTTTATTTTTAATAAACCGTAAATTTTCATATCACACTCAGACCCGTAACAACAATTTGTAATTCACATAAAGTAAGGTATTTCGTGAATGAATTAAATCGATGTTTACAAAATGGTACTTATAATATTAAACTACCTTCGTCGTGTGTGTGAGGTTACCGGAGGCCCAATCCACCCCTTCCCCATCCCTTCCCAATCCTTAAATATCTGAAATACTTATCCCTAAAAGGCCGGCAACGCACTCGTATCGGCTTTGGTGTTGCGGGTGTCCATGGGTGGCGCTGATTGCTTACCATCAGGTAATCCATCTGCCCGTTTGCCAATAAATTCCATAAAAAATTAATACTATAAAACAAATTCCCTTAGCAAAGCGTAAAATACCAATGCAATGTTAAATTGCACCATTTTCATTTGTTTTGACTGTACAATAAGTCGTTACGCTCACGTTCCGGACGCGTGCTCGACTAATGATAGCTTTTGCTTCAAAATATGTTATAATTAGCCAGCTATTTCTAATTGTACGCTTGCAATGATTAAATATTATATTGACTGCACAGTGGTCACAGTGGCCGGCAATTGGCTGCTGTGCAAAATGTCGCGGATTCAAAAGAGCTATTGTGACTGTTTTTTTATTGACATTACATGGACACAATTAATATGCAATAAAGGGAAACATCGTAAGGAAACCCTAGCTTATAATCCGGATTTCAATCGCTTAATCGTCAATTCGTATTGAAGAAGCGTGGTAATTAATGTTTCTGTGTGTGGGCCGTTATTAAGCAGTTTGCACTTAATTAAAGGTTGATGATGATGTGTTGAAAGTTATTATTAATTGAGATGGAAATATCTTTTTTTAGCTTGTAATATCCCACTGCTGGGCAAATGCCTCCCTATCTCGCTTCCACATTTCCCGATCCTTCGACGATGTCCACCAATCTAACCGATAGACGTCTAGATCGTCACGCCATCTTTTCCGGGGACTACCCCGCCTGCGGCCTCCACCCTGACGTGTCCACTGGGTGACAATAGTGGCCCATCCGTGTCCGGCCCAGGCCATTTTAATTTATGTTAAGTACCTAATAAGTTTCACAGATTTTTGGATCGAAATACCTAGTTCACAATAGTCTGTTTATTTTAGTTATAATAACTCAATCGAATAAGTAGATTTTGTTGTATAACTAAAAGCCTAACGTCGCCTCATAAATAATTTTCAAAGCGCATAGTAAAATGTGCTAGCATTTTTATATCTTCTATAAATTGACTTAGCTTTCTTAAAAGATTTTCTCTCTGTATGAAGAGAATTAGATATATGAGATCTTACGCTTAACATGCATGCTTTGCGAAAGTAACATTTATAATACCAAAAATAAAATACATTTTTATGACAACAAAACTTGCAGTCTGGTAATAAAAAATGGTAGAAATAGGTTCGCAGAAACACTTCGACGGTTCTTACAACGAATACATATGTATTATTATATGTTAAATGGTGAAGATAAAGATGGCAGGGTAGCGTGTTTACCAGTCCCGAGCGAACAGCGCGTAGCGTTCCGCGCGCGTCTCAAAGAGCCATTAGACCACCACAGATGGGGCCCCATAGGGCTGATGTTCAGCCGGGGTTGCGGGGTAAGCGCAATGAGGCACCGCGACCTCCGCATAGAGCAGGAGAAGGAACAGGGGGTTTTTAGTCAGTAAGAGTCTGACACACCCTCCTGCCCGGCCCTGGGCGGGAGAAGTCATTTGATGATTTTCCCCTCACAAAAAAAGCGTGTTTACCAGTACGTAACAGGATTTGAACTAAATAAAAATATGCGTATTATATTTTTAAATCATAATAAGTGTACGGTAATTTTTTATTCAAAATACCTATATATATTAGTTACGCGAGTATTATATCTTTTTATAACTTCTAGATCATTGTAAATAAAATTAAAAAAAACCAGTCATAAGCTTACCTATCGGGCTACGCTTAGAGATTATCCACGGAAAGACAGACAAGCATAACGAAACAATACAAGGTTCCAAGTTGACTGTGGAACTCTAAAAAAATTACCGTGTTCATTCGACTTCGATATTGACAAAATCAACTTTACAAAATTCACTACTTATTATATATATAATATACATTTTGAAAGTACTCCTTACTAAAAACACATTTACAAGCGTAAACCATAGACTTACATAACATACGGAAGTAATTACCTCTAAGTGGATCAAAGCGATACCAACAGGCTTCTAATAAGAGATCTACTAATTAACATAAACATGTACGCAATTATATTGTTGTAATTGGTAAATATTTGACAGATATAATTGTTTTACTGAGCCGTGTAAACTGTTGCTACGTAAAATTAACTCAATCTGTTCATGCTAAGGCCTCGTTCAAGTAAGAATTGGCGCGTGTGATGGTTTGTCGTACATTGCGGCTTCGAGCCGCGTCATTATTCGTGCAAACACAAATCATTATGAACAGTAATGTGTGTGAGAACCATGCTTTGGCACGAATGGGTCGGCCCGAACGGCGTGAAACAACCACAGCGTTGTGTTTCGCCGTGTGAGTGAGGTTACCGGAGGCCCAATCCTTCCCCTCCCCTGATCCCTAAATCTCCAAAACCCTAATCCCTA
Source organism: Spodoptera exigua (assembly GCA_902829305.4). NCBI lineage: Eukaryota > Metazoa > Arthropoda > Insecta > Lepidoptera > Noctuidae > Spodoptera > Spodoptera exigua. The sequence continues at coordinate 5,061,997 of LR824616.2, read as the reverse complement.
AAAGGTCGGCAACGCACTCGTAACTCCTTCGTTGCGGGTGTCCATAGGCGGCGCTGATTGCTTACCATCAGGTAATCCGTCTGGTTTGCCGACCATAAAAAATAGAAATAGTATACATAATTTATGACTGGTTTGCTAACGCTGTTATCATTCACCGTATGTTAATTGGAAAAAGTGATATTTGTACTCGCTAGGTTTCAAACCATATGGGCCACCACGTTTATTTTATGTAGGTATAGTAATAAAATACTCTATTAAAAATACTGTTACCGAAAAGCTGATAATTATACTGTAAGTAAATAAAGCAATTCGAAACAAAAATACGACATTACACCCTTAATTTGGAGGGAAATGTCCGCCATATTTAGTTTTATTTGACGCGGCAATCTCTGTGTGGTCGCTTCCACATTCAAAGCCCGTGGGTGATGATATTGAATTAAATGGAATAAAAGGCGGGAGTAATATTATTCTTTTATTTGTAAAATAATATGTATTTGAGTTTATAATTTAAAAATTATAAATTTATAAAAATAGACTATTATTTTTGTTACTATATTATGAAAGAGGTAAAAGTCATCATTCGTGGAAACACAAATATATGAGAGAACCATGCTTTGGCACGAATGGGTCGGCTCGACCGAAGTGATACTACGGCCTCACAGAAAACCGGCGTGAAACAACCACAGCGTTTTGTTTCGCCTTGTAAGTGAGGTTACCGGAGGCCTTTTCCTCCCCATTTCCTAAATCTCCAAATTCCCAATCCCTAAAAGGTTGGCAACACACTCGTAACTGTTCCGTTATTGCGGGTGTCCATGGGCGGCGTTGATTGCTTGCCATCAGATAATCAGTCTGCTCGTTTGCCAACTTATCACATAAAAAAGTAACACAATCAAAAGTAGTTTTATCAAAAATAAAATTCAGCTTACTTAAAATATATAGGTCAAAATTCGACTTCCTATTCAATATTAAATTATTGTTGGTTTATAACATATTGGTAAAGTATAAAGGGAATTTTAATATTTATAAAACAAAATTTTACTGGCGGAGGTGCTCCCCTCTGGGAGTGGAGGTAGGGTAGAGTAACTGAACAAATGATTTTGGCGCTGTGAGGAAGGTACTGTTTAATATATGTTTTCCGTTGTTTTTAAAACATAAAAAAAATATTCATAGCGTGATGAACAACTCCTTTTCCTTTTCAGATCTACCATAATTTCCCCTTTTTACCTACCCTACCTTACTTTCCCCGAATACTGCACTCTACTCTAACAAAAAATAAAATTCACGAAATCGGTTCAGCTGTTCCCGAGATTTGCATTAAGTGAAACATTTAGCTTCAATATATAAAATACATGGCGATTTGCCATTTTTATCAATGTATAAATAAATAGCTATAATATTAGGTATTTAACCGTTATATAATTCCTTTTTCAAATTTTATATTTCTGCGCCAAGTTATCCTACTTTCTTCATTACAATATGGTCCAGTCGTAACGGATACCATTAACAATGGCCGACCATTAACTATATTAAATTAAACAGAACATTATTTTGTTTATTTTAAAAAACAACGTCGTTTGTGGTACTGTAAAATATTGTGCAATAAAATGAGGATTTTAAATGAAAAAAGGTAGTTAGGATAACAATTAAGTACCTATTTTATTGCTTAGGGTTATTTACGAGTTAGTAAATTTATTTTACATAATTAGTAACAATAAAACAGAGCCAAATAAAAGAAAAAATGAATAAAAGAACTAGACATTACTATGTCAATCACCAACAAGACTATATAACAATCATTATGCAAACAAAAAATGACTTCTCTCTCCCAAGGTGAGGCGAGATTGAATGACAGAATCTCCAGATCCAGCTGGAGATAATGCCTGGTTGTTATCATTCTGAGGACGACCCGTAGGACAAGGTTATCTAGATTGAACACAACCGTATCCTCGGGGAAGTGATCGGCGGTAGCAAACTTCCGACCTTAGTCAGGGCCATGGTGTGGCGCGTAGAGGAAATGGTTCTCATATTTCTGCAAAGTAGTAATGCTCGCAAAGAAGAAGGTGGAACACGTAAGGGAACTATCCTCCCAACCGTCACAATAGGACACATTCCGGAGGCCAAGGATCGCGTGACGCCCGACCGTAACTAGATCAGAGCGTACTACGTGCAGGATACAAGAAATCGGACCCAAAAGAAGTAACAGTCGGAGTTGCGTTGGGTAAGCGCAATAATATTTGCGGCCTCGGCCTAGATCAGGAGAAGAAACGATGGGGTTTTTAGTCAGTAAGAACCTAACACCGTCTATCCCCACCCTGGGCGAGAGAAGTGTTTTGATGATGTTCCCCTGGCAAAATAAAAAGTGGTATTAAACGAGAATATTTATTTTTCATCAAGTAAACAACGCTATCAGACACACAGAAATGAATCAACTTTTTGTTTTGTTAATTTTAAATTTCGAAATAATATTTTTCCCTTTATCGCCAATAAAGCAATCTACAACAAAATACTGACGAATAATTTGTGAATTGATACCTAACTTCATTAAAAGCCAATCATTTGCATTCGATGCACGGTCTATAATTAATGTTGCTGAATTGCCCTGTATAATGGGGGCTAAATGAGGGTCAAATAAATATGTAGTTATCGCTGACATTGCATTGCAATTAGATGGCTTCGAACTATAAAATTGTTAAAAGCATTTTAATGGAAACGGGTATTTTGTTAGTGTCATTATTTTCGTGGTGGTCTAATGACTGCGAGCAGGTCTGGTCAGCGTAAAGACTTATTTTTCGGAAATATATTATAAGTATGGAGTAATGAGTAATCAAATGTACATAACGTACAGATACATCACCAACCTAAACGCCCATAGTTAGCAAAGGTCTCTTTTCGAACGGAGAAGGTTTCAGCATTAATCACCACGCTTGCTCAAGGCAAATTGGGAATTTTAAAATCAGCCCGTCAGGGATGCATACAATCTTATATTGTACGTATAGCTCAGAAAAAGGCTCACAAAAATTGGGTGCCTTAAACTCTGAGTCATCAAGACATTCATAATATTTAAAGTACATTAATACTCTAAAAAAACCGGTTATGTAACGAGTTTCTTAAAAAAGCTTGAAAACGGGGGTCAGTCTATGCACCGGATTGGCGGTATGCCCTGCCTGGGCTGAGCACCGCCGTGTCCTCAGGGAAGTGATCGGCAGCGGCGACCTCTCGCGCCCGGCCTTAGTCGAGGTCATGATGCGGAGTGAGAGGAACTGGGACGCCGTCTCCTCCTTTTGTGAAGCAGTCATGCTCGCAAAGAGAGAGGCGGCCCACGTGAGGAAGCAATCCTCCTCCTCACGTCCCAACCGCCGCAACTAGGGACACTACGGGCGTCGGGGATCAAGGGACGATCTCCGGCCACCGTAAGCACGGGTCTGTGATCGGCGAGTAAGGGCAGCTCGCCGCCCGACCAGAACCAGGCCCGAGCGTACGGCGCGTAGCGTTCCGCGCGCGCCTCACTTGAGCCAATAGACCACCACAGACGGGGCCCTAAAGGGCTGATTTTCAGCCGGGGTTGCGGGGTAAGCGCAATGAGGCACCGCGGCCTCGACCCAGAGCAGGAGAAGGAACAGGGGGGTTTTTAGTCAGTAAGAGTCCGACACTCCCTCCGCGGCGGGAGAAGTGATTTGATGATTTTCCCCTCACAAAAAAAAGTCTATGCACCGGATACAAAACAAGTAGTCCAGATTGCCTCTAATATAACTGAATATTTTGCAAACTGGACTCGGCACCTTACTAATGATATCAAGCAAAAACAAGCTCCTAAAATGAACCCTAACCTAAATAGGAATACAATCCTTAATACTTATTCGGCTATACAAACCAGTAACGTAACATAGATTACCTTTTAATATTTTTAAAATAATATCAACCTATTGTTCTTAAACCACCATCAACTTTTGTTGCAAATACCATCAATAAATTACCAACCAAGAAAACTCGTTTTTCTAAAAGCAAAGTTATGTAACGTTTCTTAAAACGGATTTTTGTAAAAAATTCGAATGGAGAGTTTGGTTTATATGTAAATTTCAAGCAAGATGAATAGGTATCGTTGCAGTATAGATTTTTATCTGAAAGTTTTAGAATCGGGAGGAATAAGTTGCGGGGGAAAATTTTAAAGGATAAAGAAATCGTACATCTTTAGCCTTTGTGGGAAGTAGTAAAGGGTAATATTTGAGATTTTTATTTCTAGAAATTGTATTGTTATTTTTGTTTGTGTATCGTTTGAATTTTACTTCACAAGGAAGGAAGGTGGTGTAAAAAGATTAACGGGTGAAATATCTGGTTAGAACTAAAAATTTTTTAGTTACTATAAAGATGCATCTAAATTCATACTTATTGTACTACTTTACTTGCTTACTTTAAATAAATGCATACATGATTAGTATATATTTAGAATTAGATATATCAAAGTGTCTATACCTACTTACCGAGTCTTTGTACTTTTGGACTAGAATTGTTCAAGAGAAAATGAAGGAACATCTTCTAAAATGATATTAATTTACATACAAATGTTGTAACTAAACAAATTTATTTATAATTGAACACCACCTAACCTTTGCTGACCTTGACTCCCTAACCGAATATTAATACGGCGAACCGGTTCAAAGCAACCAAGTTCATTAGTTTTCTACGAAAAAGTACCTAAATCTTCAACCTAACAACTACATTAATATTTAAAACTCAGTAAACTAGACTAGAATTCTGATTACTTAAATATTTGAGTTGTCGTAAGTAACACTGTCCATACCTAGGGTCGCTAAAAACTGTTTAATGCCGGCCCGGCGATGAATTTATCAATCAAAATTAACTGTAGTGTGATTCTGTAAGTCATTCTAAACTTCGAATCTGAATCCGCCGTGAGTAGTAGTACACTAGCGCTACACTTGCGAGTTGAACTAAATTGACAGCAACATTTTGATAGATAAAGTACGAGATGACATTAAAAGTGGCATTCTAAAATTTTATTTCCCCGTCACTTCGACGCTCACTTCGGACTCGAACAAGATTCACAATCAAACAAATTTTATAGAATCGACGTGCTGATAACGACACGAATACTACAACGCGTAAGTGAAGTTTGCTCACGCACACAGACAGATAGAAAAAAACCATCATCTAACTGTTGCGCAGTTGCCCAACCACGATCCCCTCGCCTGGTCAGAGGATTCTCCCTTTTCCGATTATATGGAACTTTTTTTGTGTGGGGAAAATTATCAAATGACTTCACCTACCCAGAGTGGTGCTGCAGGAAGTGTCAGACTCTTACTGACTAAAAATCCCTCCATCCATCACTGTGCGCTTGCTCCGCAACTGCGGCTGAACATCAGCCCTGTAGGGCCCCGTCTAGGGTGGTCTTTTGGTTCTTTGAGGCTCGTGGACCGCAACGCACCGTACGCTCGAGTCTGGTTCTGGTCGGGCGGTAAGATATTCTTATTCGCCTTCCGCAGACTCACGATTAGGTCCCTTATTCTCTATGTCCTAAATTGGCAAGTACCAGGACTCATAAGGGGTGTGTAATACCGGTCTCATAACTGTCAAAAAGGAGATACGAGTAATACAATTCGGGGACCATCTCTCTGCATAAACTATCATGAAAGAAAAGCATTGATGCCACTTAAGAAATGTAAAAAAAAAAAACTATTAATTTATTTCTTAAGTTTTATTTCACTTACAAGTAAATTGTTATATAAACCAAACCATTACAAAGAAAACCAAATTAATTAAAATTTTCCAATACTTACTTCATTGAAAACCATTTTCATTCATACAATTCTCAGTACCTATGAGACTTGGTAAATTGACTTATGTAATATTATTTATTCTCGTCACCTTGACTTGGTCCGCATAAAGGAGGCAGTCGCAGGGTGTCACTTACAAAGTTGAAGTAACCTCGTTATAACAATGGAGGGAACTTAATGGCCTGTTCTTCTCAAAAAAGGGCAATTTGGACACAAAAATAAGTATTTGTTACAGCAATTTTCGAGTACCAGCTATAAGGTTTTGCTTTTAGATGTTAAAGTTTTAATGTATGGAATATGTTAACTTTTTACTTATGTATATTTTTTCCTAGAGGCATTATTATAAAGCACACACAGGTTATACCAGCATAACTTGGAAAAATAAAAAGTTACCTTACAAACAATAGTATACAGTCAGGAACCCCATTCGGGCCAATATTAATTTTATAATTATGCTATTAGTTTTTATGTAATCCTGTTGCGACATATGCCATTTACTACACAACATTTCAATTCAGCTTAGAAAGAGATTAAATTCAGCGTAGGTCCACTCCGAGACCACATTCTTGAACTAATTACTTGACTATCGAGATAATCCTTGTTATTCATCAACATATCAGATGCATTTCAGGCAAAAGATAAGCCTCCCTGTTATTCGTAATCATTATCATCAGCCTAATTAGTTGACACTTCTCAGCAAAGCCCACTTCTCACAAGAAGAAAGTTTGGACATTTAACCACAACACTTGCTCAAGGTGAATTGATGATTTCAAATCTTTAATCAAAAAATCTTATTATTTTATGTCCAAGTTTCCTTAAATGTTTTCCTTCAGCTTATGTCAGTTGTGTCAAAAGAAACGTACATAGTTGTAACTGGGAAAAATTACAAAAAGTCACGTTCATAGTTCGCTTTGCAATAGGTTTAAGTGATCATCACCATTTTATTAGTCTGGTAAGGTACTAAACATAGGCATATGGGTAATTTAAAACAGGAAAATTTATAAGGAAGACTCTAAAACTGTCTGGTACATTCCAAAGACATTATAACCCCACTCAATGATCCCAAGTGACTCTAAAAGTCTTAATACACTGACAGTTTCAAGAAAATTATCTTACCACCCCTTGAAAGCCCATGAGAGTACCCATTTTCTATAAAGATAAATAGGTCTATCAACCTTGGGTACAATATCAATAGTTATATTAAATAAACAGTACAGATCGAAGACATGGGGCATCCCAAAGGGGAATTGATAGACTTCGAACGGCCTTGTGACAGATTGCTTCTTTCATATACTTGTGAACTCACATCACAGGGGAAAGAACTTTTTGATTCATTTTTTTAATAGACTTTGTTTCATGATATTTTATTCTTTTAATTGATTCGAGGAACAAAGAATAAGTAGTTGGCACTGTTCTCCTTTACTTTACAAAGGGCCAGATCTAGAAACAAAGTGTACTCGTGCATAATCATTATATCTAGAGAATACCTACTCATCATCTTCCTGACCTTGTCCCGTTTTATTTGGGGTCGGCGCAATATGTATTTTTCTTCCATTCTGTCCTGTCACTCGTCACGCTATCGCTAACTCCTCTGTCTTCCATATCACTTCTCAGTAGATAATACCTATTACATTTCGTATTATTATAAAGTTCATCGAATTTTACGTCTGGATTTTTTAAGGGGGAATTTCATTCAGGTGTTGTGTTCATGGGCGGAGCTTATCACTTAACATCAGATGATCCGTCTTCTCATTTGCCTTCTATACTTTAAAAAAGGTCCTTCCCAGGGTGGGGCGAGAGATAGTGTCAGATTCTTACTGACTAAAAACCATCTCGTTCTTTCTGCACAGCCTCTCCTCCTCTCCAGACCAGGTCGGCAGTTCACCCGCAACCCCAGCTAAAAACTCCTAGACTCCAGAAACACGAAAAAATAAACTTGGTGGAATTATTTACGGTATATAGTATTATTTGTGTTTTATTCCAGAACTTCGCTTTCGTTGAAATTACTTTAATACTTCCACGAATACTAAAACCTACTGGTTTTGTAAACAAAAAAAAAAGAAAAGTAAATTCTTAGAATCACCGTGAGAATGTCATCACTTAATGTACAATTCAGGACCTTAATGACACCATAAACGTATGAAAACCTTAAAATATTGCGATGGAAGCATTCATTTGTAGAAAATGTAATTTATTTATCTTAAAAATGAAATATTACATAAAAATAAAGTTTAATAAATCGCAGTCATTTGGTATTACTTCCCTCCGCAGCCAATCTAGTCAGAGGTGAATAAAAAGAGGTTCCGTTTCAAACAAACCGTCTCGTCAGGGAAAGGTAAAGCGTTCGCAATTACGTGGACAAATGATCTGAGATGAGCAAAACTCACTTTATAAAATACTCCTCAGAAATACAGCCAACGGTTCTGGTTTCCTTCCTGACACAAATATAAATAAAATGTGTTCTAGATGAGCTAAGCTATAGTGCTAAGTTCGCTTCTTACTTGCATTATAATTCGCTATTAGACGACGATTTTATTTTACTGTGTATTTTTAACCGTCAGTTGAGTGTCGCATTAATCTCGTGGTCACTATTTTTCATAATTTTCATTTAGTACAATGTTTGGTTTTTACTACCAATACGAGTTTACGACATACCTATATTATAAAAAAATGTGCATAACATCTTCACAAATCACCCTCACATCGAATAGGTTTGGGCATTAATCATCACGCGTGCTCAATGCAGATTGGCGATTTCGAAGTAAATATGGAAATAATAAGTTAAGGTTTCCTTGATATGCGGTTTCGTACCTGGAATGTACGTACCAATGTGATTTTTTCTGAATTACATGTACTTTCTATGATTATTTAGACACCACTGACATACGATGAAGGAAAAAAACATGGGGAAACTAAAATCGCCAATCCGCCTTGAGCAAACGTGATGATTAATGATCAAACCTTTGCTGTTTCAGAAGAGGCCTTTGCTCAGCAGACTTATAGGCTGTGGGCTGTGTGACGTGTGAGGTTTCATCGACATGATTTCCTTCACTGTAAGAAACTAAAAATTTTTTACCATTCAAAAATGATTGTGTATAGTTTATCTGGAAAAAACGCGTCGAGTTTCTCTAACACTACTTTTCACTTCCAGACAACATCAACAATACATCTTTGTAACGTACTAGCGTAGGTAGAACGCTTATCACTTTTATGTAACTAGTTAATTTAGTGCACACGTTTATATGTGACTTTTTTCCGACGAGTAAATACGACTGGTGTGACATGCGCTGCAGATAAATCGCACTACCCGTGTAAAAAAGACGTAAGTGAACTTGCGTCAAAAATTTTTTATTACGTAAATAAAACGAGCTTCACGGTTTACACCTTCTGTCAAAATTTCGTGAAGCTATTTACAAAAATGAAGGAATAAATGCAAAAAAACTAAAATTTTGCGACTTTAAAAAACATAAAAATCCAGCATAAAATAGAGGTATGCATATTTACATTTATTCGCTTTATAATTTATCCTGCTAATAAAGTCATAATAATATTTACGTAAATTTTAAAAGAAGATTTACAATAAACTCTATAACGCAAATATAAATAATGACTTGTTCCTGTTTTTTTACAATCTAGGACTATTGTGTAATTCTAATTACTTATTTCTTCTACAAAACTTTTAGCTAATAGTTTATGTGTGATTATAGTTACATACTTTCTACCCAGCAAAACTTCACAACGTGTTAAGTGTAGTTGCAGTTACTTCCACCTTATTAAGACTAAACACAGGGAATATAATGTAAGTAACCTCGTTATAACAATGGAGGGAACTTAATGGCCTGTTCTTCTCAAAAAAGGGCAATTTGGACACAAAAATAAGTATTTGTTACAGCAATTTTCGAGTACCAGCTATAAGGTTTTGCTTTTAGATGTTAAAGTTTTAATGTATGGAATATGTTAACTTTTTACTTATGTATATTTTTTCCTAGAGGCATTATTATAAAGCACACACAGGTTATACCAGCATAACTTGGAAAAATAAAAAGTTACCTTACAAACAATAGTATACAGTCAGGAACCCCATTCGGGCCAATATTAATTTTATAATTATGCTATTAGTTTTTATGTAATCCTGTTGCGACATATGCCATTTACTACACAACATTTCAATTCAGCTTAGAAAGAGATTAAATTCAGCGTAGGTCCACTCCGAGACCACATTCTTGAACTAATTACTTGACTATCGAGATAATCCTTGTTATTCATCAACATATCAGATGCATTTCAGGCAAAAGATAAGCCTCCCTGTTATTCGTAATCATTATCATCAGCCTAATTAGTTGACACTTCTCAGCAAAGCCCACTTCTCACAAGAAGAAAGTTTGGACATTTAACCACAACACTTGCTCAAGGTGAATTGATGATTTCAAATCTTTAATCAAAAAATCTTATTATTTTATGTCCAAGTTTCCTTAAATGTTTTCCTTCAGCTTATGTCAGTTGTGTCAAAAGAAACGTACATAGTTGTAACTGGGAAAAATTACAAAAAGTCACGTTCATAGTTCGCTTTGCAATAGGTTTAAGTGATCATCACCATTTTATTAGTCTGGTAAGGTACTAAACATAGGCATATGGGTAATTTAAAACAGGAAAATTTATAAGGAAGACTCTAAAACTGTCTGGTACATTCCAAAGACATTATAACCCCACTCAATGATCCCAAGTGACTCTAAAAGTCTTAATACACTGACAGTTTCAAGAAAATTATCTTACCACCCCTTGAAAGCCCATGAGAGTACCCATTTTCTATAAAGATAAATAGGTCTATCAACCTTGGGTACAATATCAATAGTTATATTAAATAAACAGTACAGATCGAAGACATGGGTCATCCCAAAGGGGAATTGATAGACTTCGAACGGCCTTGTGACAGATTGCTTCTTTCATATACTTGTGAACTCACATCACAGGGGAAAGAACTTTTTGATTCATTTTTTTAATAGACTTTGTTTCATGATATTTTATTCTTTTAATTGATTCGAGGAACAAAGAATAAGTAGTTGGCACTGTTCTCCTTTACTTTACAAAGGGCCAGATCTAGAAACAAAGTGTACTCGTGCATAATCATTATATCTAGAGAATACCTACTCATCATCTTCCTGACCTTGTCCCGTTTTATTTGGGGTCGGCGCAATATGTATTTTTCTTCCATTCTGTCCTGTCACTCGTCACGCTATCGCTAACTCCTCTGTCTTCCATATCACTTCTCAGTAGATAATACCTATTACATTTCGTATTATTATAAAGTTCATCGAATTTTACGTCTGGATTTTTTAAGGGGGAATTTCATTCAGGTGTTGTGTTCATGGGCGGAGCTTATCACTTAACATCAGATGATCCGTCTTCTCATTTGCCTTCTATACTTTAAAAAAGGTCCTTCCCAGGGTGGGGCGAGAGATAGTGTCAGATTCTTACTGACTAAAAACCATCTCGTTCTTTCTGCACAGCCTCTCCTCCTCTCCAGACCAGGTCGGCAGTTCACCCGCAACCCCAGCTAAAAACTCCTAGACTCCAGAAACACGAAAAAATAAACTTGGTGGAATTATTTACGGTATATAGTATTATTTGTGTTTTATTCCAGAACTTCGCTTTCGTTGAAATTACTTTAATACTTCCACGAATACTAAAACCTACTGGTTTTGTAAACAAAAAAAAAAGAAAAGTAAATTCTTAGAATCACCGTGAGAATGTCATCACTTAATGTACAATTCAGGACCTTAATGACACCATAAACGTATGAAAACCTTAAAATATTGCGATGGAAGCATTCATTTGTAGAAAATGTAATTTATTTATCTTAAAAATGAAATATTACATAAAAATAAAGTTTAATAAATCGCAGTCATTTGGTATTACTTCCCTCCGCAGCCAATCTAGTCAGAGGTGAATAAAAAGAGGTTCCGTTTCAAACAAACCGTCTCGTCAGGGAAAGGTAAAGCGTTCGCAATTACGTGGACAAATGATCTGAGATGAGCAAAACTCACTTTATAAAATACTCCTCAGAAATACAGCCAACGGTTCTGGTTTCCTTCCTGACACAAATATAAATAAAATGTGTTCTAGATGAGCTAAGCTATAGTGCTAAGTTCGCTTCTTACTTGCATTATAATTCGCTATTAGACGACGATTTTATTTTACTGTGTATTTTTAACCGTCAGTTGAGTGTCGCATTAATCTCGTGGTCACTATTTTTCATAATTTTCATTTAGTACAATGTTTGGTTTTTACTACCAATACGAGTTTACGACATACCTATATTATAAAAAAATGTGCATAACATCTTCACAAATCACCCTCACATCGAATAGGTTTGGGCATTAATCATCACGCGTGCTCAATGCAGATTGGCGATTTCGAAGTAAATATGGAAATAATAAGTTAAGGTTTCCTTGATATGCGGTTTCGTACCTGGAATGTACGTACCAATGTGATTTTTTCTGAATTACATGTACTTTCTATGATTATTTAGACACCACTGACATACGATGAAGGAAAAAAACATGGGGAAACTAAAATCGCCAATCCGCCTTGAGCAAACGTGATGATTAATGATCAAACCTTTGCTGTTTCAGAAGAGGCCTTTGCTCAGCAGACTTATAGGCTGTGGGCTGTGTGACGTGTGAGGTTTCATCGACATGATTTCCTTCACTGTAAGAAACTAAAAATTTTTTACCATTCAAAAATGATTGTGTATAGTTTATCTGGAAAAAACGCGTCGAGTTTCTCTAACACTACTTTTCACTTCCAGACAACATCAACAATACATCTTTGTAACGTACTAGCGTAGGTAGAACGCTTATCACTTTTATGTAACTAGTTAATTTAGTGCACACGTTTATATGTGACTTTTTTCCGACGAGTAAATACGACTGGTGTGACATGCGCTGCAGATAAATCGCACTACCCGTGTAAAAAAGACGTAAGTGAACTTGCGTCAAAAATTTTTTATTACGTAAATAAAACGAGCTTCACGGTTTACACCTTCTGTCAAAATTTCGTGAAGCTATTTACAAAAATGAAGGAATAAATGCAAAAAAACTAAAATTTTGCGACTTTAAAAAACATAAAAATCCAGCATAAAATAGAGGTATGCATATTTACATTTATTCGCTTTATAATTTATCCTGCTAATAAAGTCATAATAATATTTACGTAAATTTTAAAAGAAGATTTACAATAAACTCTATAACGCAAATATAAATAATGACTTGTTCCTGTTTTTTTACAATCTAGGACTATTGTGTAATTCTAATTACTTATTTCTTCTACAAAACTTTTAGCTAATAGTTTATGTGTGATTATAGTTACATACTTTCTACCCAGCAAAACTTCACAACGTGTTAAGTGTAGTTGCAGTTACTTCCACCTTATTAAGACTAAACACAGGGAATATAATGTTATGTGCATTCCCATATGCTGACACTTTGTCAGAAAGTGAAAATAGTAGAATTCATCTTCTGAACAATTTAATATTTTTTTTGACTTCTTGTCATAGTGACAAATTATCATTTTTTGACACTAACAAATTTGTTAGTGGTTTTAAGTTGACCCGGGATTATATGTATATTCCCAGGAAATGTAAATTATTAATTGCTAGTTTGCTAGCAAATAGTATTAATTTATTAATAAGTAGTTTTAGTGACAAAACTATATTGCTTAGACAATCTAACAATATAGAGATTAATTGTTCATACAATAGTACGAAGGAGGCTCCAGATTTATTGACAAATGTGGATAATACTCCGGATAGTATTCTTTTAAACTGACTTCCACGACAACAGAAGATAACCAATTAAATTACTCAAAAACCACATTCATTGAAAAGGTTTCTTCTGGCAATATTATTAAGCATCAATTTAAATTAAAACATAAAACTAAATTAGATAACTTGTTGTCATTATACAGTCAAAATATTCAGGGCTTATCATCAAAATTCCTAGAAATTGAATTGTTTTTAGAGAAATTCCAATATGATATTATTTGTTTAACTGAACATTGGTTAAAAGGTTATCAAGTAGAAACAATTAACTTCAATAACTATTGTGTTGGCAGCAATTATAGCCGCCAAGCAATGATACATGGTGGTAGCCTGATTTTAGTAAAGAACTCAATAAAATATAAAGAAAGACAAGACATTGCTCTGCTGTCAATTGAACACACAATAGAGTTGTCCTGTGTTGAGCTGGATAGGCATATTGTAGTATGTGTTTATAGGCCTCCTAACATACAGAATCTAAATATTTTTTGCTCTGTAATGGAAGATGTACTGCGGAAAACATGTACTAGTAGTAAATGTACAATAGTATGTGGCGATTTTAATGTTGATCTCTTAGAAAACAATTCTCATTGTACAAACTTGTTAAGTCTATTTCAATCATTTGATTTGTCTAATGTTTTCCTTGAGCCCACCCGAGTAACATCCACCTCGGCAACTTGTATAGATAATATTTTCTGTAACTGTGATTATTTACAAAGTGAAATTGTAAATAGATTACCATCTGATCACAGTGGGCTCACAGTTAACTTTAATACTATAACAACTGTGCCAAAAAAGGAAATATTGTTTAGACAAATCACATACAAAAAAATTGATTCATTAAATAATAAGCTAAAACATGAATTATGCAGCCAAGTACAAGACAATAATTGCCCGAGTGAGATATATGCTAATTTATTATCCCTTATAAAAATACAATTCGATAAACTATTTCCTTTAAAACGTAAAAATATTCAGTGTAAATTTGTATTCTGTGACTGGGCTACACCAGGTATTCGTATAAGTAGAGACAGGTTATTTGAGCTATACGGCCTGAAACCATTTAATAGTAGCGAGGCTTTTCGCAGACATGTTTCCAAATATTCAAAAATATTTAAAATAGTATGTAAGCATGCTAAGTCGCTCCACATTAGTAATAAAATCAGGACCGCGGAAAACAAAATAAAAGCTACCTGGAATATAATTAATAAAGAAACAGGTAGAAATAAATCACAAAACACTGAATTTAATTTAAAAACCGAAAAGGGATATACTAGTTCAAATTCGTCAGTTGCCCAGGAATTCGAAAGATTCTTTAAAAATATTCCTCTTAAAACTACGGAAACGTTAAAATCATCTCCAGCTCTTTCTGTCGAGCTTCTCAGGGGTAACGTCAAAGAATGTCCTTCTGACTTTAGCTTTCAATACACAACCCCCCAGGCAGTAATAAAGGCGTTCAATGAGATCAAAGTAAAGTCAACTGAAGATCTTTGGGGAATGTCTGTTCGAGTGTGCAGGTCGTTTATAGAGACAATTGCGCCGCACTTAACTTTCATTTTTAATAAAAGTGTAGATCAAGGGGTTTTCCCGGATTTAATGAAACATAGTAAAGTAGTTCCATTATTTAAATCAGGTGACAGTACAGAACCTAATAACTATAGGCCGGTCTCTATTTTGCCAGTGCTCAGTAAAGTGTTCGAAAGGTTGATGCTTACTCAAATGCTGCGTCACTTCAACACGAATTGTATTTTCCATGACCATCAATACGGGTTCACCAAAGGACGTTGCACTACGGACGCAGGAGTATCACTTATAAAACAAGTTTTCAACTCGTGGGAAAAAGCACAGGATGCCATCGGAATATTTTGCGACCTTTCAAAGGCATTCGACTGTGTTGAGCACGAGACGCTGTTACTGAAGCTAGAACACTACGGCATTCGGGGGGTATCCCTAGATTTATTGAAATCATACCTTCAAGAAAGAAAAATTAAAGTACAAGTCAACAAAGTTAACTCACTGGGTGCTAGCGTATCTATGGGCGTACCGCAGGGCTCAATATTAGGTCCTTTTCTATTTTTAGTTTATGTAAATGACCTGCCACATATGTTCCAAAATGAACCGCATATGGTATTATTCGCTGATGACAATTCATTGATTTTTAAAATAAATAGACGAACAAACAAATATGACGAAGTTAATAATGCCTTAATGAAGGTTCAAAATTGGTTTACAATAAACAACTTATTACTAAATGATAAAAAGACTAAATGCATTAGATTTATTTTACCAAATGTTAAAAGTAACGTATGTGATGATATATTATTAAATGATCAGAAACTAGAATTTGTAAAAGAGACTACTTTCCTGGGGATCACTGTAGATGAGAAGTTGCAATGGGGGCCCTACATCAGGTCTCTAGCAGGACGATTGAGCTCTGCAACTTATGCTGTCTGGAAGATCCGTCAGCTAACCGATGTAGGCACGGCAAGACTAGTATACTTTAGCTACTTTCACAGCATCATGTCGTATGGAATTCTGTTGTGGGGACAGGCATCTGACGTTGAGTCTATCTTTATCTTGCAAAAGCGTGCCGTCAGAGCTATATATAACTTAGGTCGTCGCGAATCTCTCAGAGAAAAGTTTAAAGAGATCAACATTCTGACCGTACCGAGTC
This sequence comes from Spodoptera exigua, assembly GCA_902829305.4. Taxonomy (NCBI): domain Eukaryota; kingdom Metazoa; phylum Arthropoda; class Insecta; order Lepidoptera; family Noctuidae; genus Spodoptera; species Spodoptera exigua. The sequence continues at coordinate 5,045,718 of LR824616.2, read as the reverse complement.
AATTTATTTATGAAAACATTATGTATGTTAGGAAAAACCTACACTTATTTGTAAAGGTATCTGACAAACATGATTATCATACTAGACATAGGAATAGATTGAGTCAGCCTTTATTTAGATTGGCAAAAGTGCATAAGTCATTCCTGGGTTTCTGTGTTAAATGTTATAATAAAATCCCAGTTGAAATTCAAAATTTAAATGAAAGCAAATTTAAATTATGTATAAAGAAACATTTATGTAAACTAGCATACTACAAACTAAATGATTATATACAAGATAAAAATGCTTGGAGGCTAGCTGGTCCTACTCCACAGGATGTTTAGAGTATTTTTTTGATTTTAATTATTAAATTGTACACTATGTTAATTGTTGATGAACTTCTAAGATTTTGTAAATGTGAGTGCCCTGTAACCTATTATAATTAAGTAAGACTTGTAGAATATAGGTACTTGTGTCGGCTGGGAGCTGTCATGCTCACTCAGAGGTCTCATTGGCGGTGGCACGGGCACTGGATCGCCCAATTCCCTATAATATGGTTGAGTTGGGCGGTGCTGGTGTACGTGTCATGTTCGTGAACGGGCGCCGCCTATTGGGACTGGTCATCTCCAGGCTGTCTAAATATGTTGTCCTTGAGGTTCACTTCTTTTTCGTACTTTTTGCCTGAACATTAGTGTTACATTGTTCTCACATATCAGAACCGACTAAATGATGTAACAAAGAAATGTATTGTAAAACTGATTGAAAAAGAGTAACCATGGAGTTTCTTGCTCGTTCTTCTCCATAGGAATCTACACTTTGGAACGAGCAAATAGCTTCACTAGAGGACAGACGGACAGACTGACACGCTTAATTTTAAAGCTCTTGTTATATACTTTTTTCCTTTTTTGCTTGCTTGACGTTCAAAAGTGCCTACTGTGGTCTAATTGAAATAAATGATTTTTGACTTTGACTTTGACTTCTTTATTACGCGAAACATTTTATAAATGATGTCGAGTGATTTTGAATACCTGCTTTTAGAAGAAAAAAAAATAAAAATATGTTGGTGAAATTGAAATGAAATAAAAAAAATTAGTCTTATTTAGTGTCGTATATAGTAAAAAGTACTTATTGGATGTATTGCACCGAACAACACAAGTCGCCTACACCGCATTGTGCGTACACCGCGCACCGGCTCGCGGGAGATTTCCATTATAAATGCAAGTACCTAAGTACATCTCACTCGAACGGCTGTAACTTAAAAGTCGATGCTCCTATTGGCTCATCAGAAAGCAGTATGGTGCCTTGTGTGGGCGCGCCGCGTATCCAAGCTGCTCGTGGACGCCGCGTATGGCACTGCAGGTCAGCGGATTGGAATGGCATGAGATCCTTCTTTGCATCCTACCCTTGGAGACGAGTTTGTTTCTCGCAGAATGATCCCAACGCTGCTGCTGACTCTTTTGCTGATGTGGTGTTGCAAGGGATGGAACTCTTCGTTCCGTCCTCTGTGGTCCCCGTTGGTGGCAGATCTCGGTCCCTGGTTCGGCTCTTCTTCTAGAAAAGCTTCGTGCATAAAGCAAAAGCCTTACCCAGCCTTGGCTGATGCGGTGGTGGCGCGGGATCTAAATAAAGTTTAAAAAGGAGTATAACTTTGCCTCCAGGTCCTTCAAAAGAGTCATAGCGGGTCCAAGTCAAACCATATCGGTAGGGTTGGAGAGAGGCTTGAGTGCCTTTTTTCAGGAACTCGTGCGTTCTGGTCTCTCGCCAAAGCTATCGAAGGCAATTGCTGCAGACCATCATTCTCATCTCTGCACGTGGGGGGAGAATCATTGGCAGACGACGCAAAGGAAAAAGCTCAGCTTTTGGGTAAATTCTTTGCGTCAAATTCGACATTGGATGGCGGGTGCGTAAGCGGCCGGTTCTGCCATGGTACGGGTGTAATGCCGGATATTCGGTTTCACCAATGATCGGTACGATTGGCGCTCATGTTTCTTGACATCCATAAGTCAAGTCAAGTCAAGTAGGGTCTGACGAAATTCCACCCATTATGTTAAAGTTGTGCGCTTTAGAGTTGGCACCAGTCTTAACACGTCTTTTTCAGCTCTCATACTCTTCAGGCGTAGTCCCGAAATTATGGAAGACAGCTTTGGTCCACCCGATCCCTAAAAAAGGTGATCGCACAAATCTGTCCAATTACAGACCGATAGCCACAACTTCCCTCTTCTAAAATTATTTAATCATCTATTAACTGCCAGCTCCTTCGGTACTTGGAGGATTATCAGCTTCTTAGTGACCGACAGTACGGTTTCCGTAAGGGCCAGTCCGCTGGTGATCTCCTAGTTTACCTGTTGGGCACAGGCGATTGAGTCCAAGGGGGCGATTTTAGTCAGTTTGGACGTAGCGAAGTCCTTAGATCGGGTTTGGCATAAAGGGTTTTTTTCGAAGCTGCCTTCCTAATGAGCTTCCCGAGAACCTGTGTAAATGGGTATCCAGCTTCCTTGCAGACAGAAGCATAAAGGTCGCGGCGACGGTGAATACTCTGATTGCTTGTCTGTGAATGCTGGTGTCCCTCACTCTGTTCCTCCTACATATCAATCATATGTTGGATGACAGCAGGGGCACGCCTCTTACGCTGGCCGTGCTAACATTTCTTGGGAAAAAGTCATCGAGAGTCGAAACAGACTTGTCTGAAATCGAGACTTCTTTAGAGAGAATCTTAGATTGGGGTAGACTTTACTTGGTTAAATTTAACCGCACAAAGACACGGGTCTGCGTGTGCACAGCTAAAAACCTGCTGTTGGTCGTATCTCCTCAAATTCAGAGCACCCCCCTCACAACCTCGGCCGGTATTGGGATACTTGGCGTCGACATATCAAGCGAAGTCCAGTTCCGCAGTCATCTAGAGGGTAAGGCCAAGTTAGCCTCGAAAAACTAGGTGTGGTCAATAGATCGAGGCAGTATTTCACCCCGAGGCATCGCCTGTTACTTTACAAGGCGCAAGTTCAGACCCATGTGGAATACTGCTACAGCTTCTCCCCAGTAACAGCTTCTTGACAGCATTCAACGGCTAGCTGCCGAATTGTTGACTGCTCTGTTATCTCGGACCGGTTGGAATCTTTGGCACTGCGTAGGGATGTAGCCTCGTTATGTTTTCTCTATCGCATTTACCACGGGGAGTGTTCTGAGGACTTGTTCGATTTAATCCCCGTCGCTTCTTTTAGCCAACGTCCTACGTGAAAGCATTTTCATCCCCATCACATAGATGGTTGGCAATCAACAACTATGCAATTCACGCGAATCTTTCTGCCCCTCACAGCAAAATTTTGGAATATGATCTTCCGGCGGCGGTATTCCCGAACCGATTCGACGTCCAAACCTTCAAGACACGACCGTACTCCTTCTTAAAAAGCCGGAAACGCACCTGTGTCTCCTCTGGTGCTGCGGGTGTCATCTGCTCGTTTGCCTCCGCAAACACGCGCAGTACCCGCAAACGAGCAGATGGAATGTGTGGAATGTGGAATGAATGACTTCGGTAAGAAACTTAGTTGGAGTAAAGTTAAAGAGATTTCGGTATATCTTTAATGACCGGAAAATTATACAGAGACTCGATAGTTCCATACCTCCACACTACCAGACTTATTAAAGGAGCGTTTTTTTGCGAGAGGGAAATCGTCAAATGACTTTTCCCACCCAGGGCCGGGCGGGAGGGAGTGTCAGACTCTTACTGAATAAAGATGAACATCAGCCCTATAGAGCCCCGTATGTGGTGGTCTTTTGGCTCTTAGAGTATCGCGCAGAACGCTACGCGCCGTACGCTCGGGTCTGGTTCAGGTCGGGCCGCGAGCTACGCTTATTCTCCGTCCGTTGCGGTGGCCGGAGATCATCTTTCGATCCCCGATGCCCGGAATGTCGCCTACCGCGGCAGCTGGGGCGCGAGGAGGATAGTTCCCTCACGCGCTCCGCTTCCTCCTTTGCGAGCATCACTGCTTCGCAGAAAGAGGAGACGGCTTCCCAGTTCCTTTCGCTATGAACCATGGCCTCGACTAGAGCCGGGCGCGAGAGTTCGAAGAGCTTAAGTATTCAATCTGCTGCCAGCGAGTCTGATTCCGAAATTGATGATAATTAAAAAAGGTCAACAAAAATATCACTATTTTAAACATTTCTTGATTAATTATGCATGTGATAAACATTTTTTTTAATAATAAAATTTTAGTAATAACCCATTATTGATCGTAGAATACCCCTCATTGTTTTCATTTTCTCTCAATTATTTTGTTTCAGTATTTACAGTTTTGCCAAACATACACTATTTACTATAAGAATTAGGTATTACATGATACAAATTTAATATTCGGTTACTTTCCGCATTATAAAAGCAATTTTTATAAATACACCTACTAAACTTAATTAAATAGCTAGCTAAAAATACGTAACTCTATTTACAAAAAAGGATTTTTCGTTAAATAATAACGTGATTACACTTACAACTCTAGATTATAACGAAATATAAGAGAGTGCAAAGCCGTAAGTAGAGTTAAATTAGTTAATATATTTAAAAATACAATAATAAAAAGCAATAATTGTAGTTACTCCTGCAAATATGCGATGTGTTCCGTGGAATAAAGAAGTAACCGTGTTTTTTTAGATTATCTCGAAGTACATCAATCTGTTCCCCAATTAAATAGCACGTGTAGTTGAAGGCAACTGTGACCTGCAATTTTCTCTTTGAAACATATTTCTAGACCTCATAATAAAAATATAGGACAGTTTTTTTAAGCTCCTGAAAAGTTGGTGAAAATCACTTACTTCCTTTTTACACGAATGGTGCGAAATGTGTGTACCTAAATTGTGGTTCATTTGCGATGTCACACTATCTATCAAAATGACAATAATTGCCTTACACTATTACTGGTAACGAAACCATATCACGAATTATAATCGGGCAACGCCATCTATCGACAACTCGTTGCAATAAATATTCTTTGAAAATAACATTAAGTATGATCTAAACTATTTTCTGTTTAATAACCTACGATAATTTTAATTTAAATCTTCTTTTCTTAACTTACCCCCGATTTTTTACCTCATCCCCGATTAAGAATGTTAGTCAAAGTGTGACATAATGCCGATACTGTCTTCAAATTTCCAATATTAAAACTACATTTCCCCAAGGCCGCACTGAAGTTTGTAGTCGAACATCTTCGAACAAAATGAAGAAACCATATTGAAGTGTGTCTCGGATATCTATTGCAAAGATTGTGTCGTCGTGTTGTTAAAACTTTGCGAGTAACAAGCATAGTTTTGGGTTATAACTTCTAAGATTCTGTACTTCATGGAAATTGGAAACCGAACTGTAAGTTTTCGATATAGAAATCATTTTCTATTGATTTTAATTGTCCATTAAAAGTATTGTGGTAAAAGCTGTTGACAGCAGAAAATAATAAAGAGATGATATGTAATTCAGGTAGTATCTGGTATATACATATATGTACATATGTAGGATGCCCTCACATACATAAAATCATCAGCTTTTAAAAACGTCCTCCGCAAAGTAAAGGCCTTCTCCCAAGAAGGACTGAGCACTAATCATTGCATCGCTTGCTTAAGTTAGATTCAGCGATATGATACATATAATTAGATATAATAAATTTGTGAACTGTACTGACTTACTATGTAATAATTAGAAATCACAAGTTCAGATTTCCTCACGATGTCCATCCATACCTTCACCGGGACAAAGGTTTTGAACCTCCACCGTCAAGCATTAAAAGCTGGAGTCTAAAGCTATCACGTGCGGTGATAGTTTCAGGATGGTTAGCACAACACTCATAAAAAAACTTATAGCACCCTGTTCACTCCAGTTAAAGTACAATTTTCTCGAAGTAGTGGTTTGCCATCACGACACTTTTAAATGCAAATTACGGGAACCTTAAAATTTAGCCCCATTTGCTACAATATGCGCAGGTCTGTACTTATATAATTTCAATCTCACTAAACTTCACGCCAATTTCAACTTTATTACAATCATCAAATACTCTATAATACGCCACAAGGCCAGACCACAATTAACGTAATTAAATATATTACGTTCATACTTGTTGTTTTAATTCATTACCTCGACTTAAGCCCTGTATGACGGTCGGGAGCACGCGTAGCGTTGCAAAATTCTGAGCCGTACGCTTTAAAACAAAAATAAAAACTTTTAATTTGATAATTAAAGTCTGCGATGAACGAACAACGCTTTGTCGGATAACACTGTCGTTGTGTACCTACAGATTAGATCTAGCTACAATGTTTCTGATCGTTTTTATATTAATAATTTTGTATATTACCTGATGGTAAGCAATCAGCGCCGCCCATGGACACCCGCAACGAAGGAGTAACGAGTGCGTGGCCGACCTTTCAGGGACTAGGGATTTGGAGATTTAGGGATTGACGAGGGATTGGGGGAGGGGAAGGATTGAGCCTCCGGTAACCTTACTCACACGGCGAAATACAACGCTGTGGTTGTTTCACGCCGGTTTTCTGTGAGGCCGTGGTATCACTCCGGTAGAGCCAACCCATTGGTGCCGAAGCATGGCTCTTCCACACTTAACACAATAACTTGTATAATACTGAATTATAAGTGTCTTCTATAACAGGGTTTACTATTATCCCCACGCTTAGTGAGTGTTTAAAAGGTTTAGGTTGAACAGTTCTCGAAAGATGTTACTGACTGGTATCTAAGAAATGTTTAGTTCTTTAGCGGACTCCTACGATACCTTTTTTTAAGGAGGGATGTCATTAAACGGCTTCTCCCGCCCTAGGTGGGGCGAGAGAGTGTATCAGATACTGTCTAAAAACGACCACGTTCCCTCTTATGTTCCGGGGAATGGTTTATCAATCGTAAACACTAAGCTTAGGTTCTTTCTGATGAACCTAAGCTTAGGGTTTGGCTTTCTGGCCTCTGGGCCAGAAAGTGATGCTGACTGGCATTTCCGAAATCTGTAATCCCTTTGTCGACACTTACGATACCTCATAAAGGTCTAAAGGCTGTATAAGGCGCGTGCGCAACGCGATGCTCCGTACGCTCAGTTTCTGGAACCTGACTCGAGCGTACAATAGCTCTCCGCTGCTCGACCAGTCGGGCGGCAAGCTACCATTGTGAGTATAAGAATATTTCTATTACAAACTTAAAATCACCCGCATCATCATCATCAAGTGTGGGACCGGAGTGATACCACGGCCTCACAGAAAACCGTCGTAAAACAACCACAGCGTTGTATTTCACCGTGTGAGTGAGGTTACCGGAAGCCCAATCCTTCCCTTACCCCAATCCCTAAATCTCCAAATCCATAATCCCAAAAAGGTCGGCAACGCACTCGTAACTCCCCCGTTGCGGGTGTCCAAGGGCGGCGCTGATTGCTTACCATCAGGTAATCAGTCTGCTCGTTAGCCGATCTATTACATAAAAATACCTCTATCTTTACTTTTTCCGAGCTAACACACTAACCCCGGCTGTAGAAAAAATATTGCATCGTTTTCGCAAGCTAAAAAATTTCTTACCATTGGTACAGCATTACATACCTACACATCCACTATGCGATTCACGGCACTGCGAAGTAATTGGGCAGCGTGAGTCAAGTGGCAGTCTCTTCACGTAAAATATTGAAATTCAACCGAATTCGGATGGACTGTGGGCCGAGGCCAATCGAATTGGCTACCGAAATGATTGATTTATATAACCTCTGAAGAACCTACGGCGGATACCTTTTAACGAAGTTTTTGTCCTCAAAATGTCAATTTGTAGGCCTTTTTTGCTTTAGATTATGTAATTTAGGTTCTTTTCAGCTCACTGAAAGATAAATTGATTGTTTGGAAGAAGTCGGCACAGCTATCACATCAAGCAAGTTGTTGGCCTATTATATAAAATTCAAAGTCAATGTCAAATCATTTATTTCAATAAGACGATTATTGACACTTTTGAACGTCAAACAAATATTTCAAAAAAATTACAGTCTTTTGGTCGTTCTAAAGTATCGTCAATCAATTAATGCAGTAATTGACTAGTATGGTGTAACTCTAAATAATATGAAAGGTATCATGAAAATGAGCCTTAAGATTTTTGACCGCAGAGTTGACGCGATGGCTAGGTAAAGGTACTCTAGTTCATGAAAGTTAATGCAACGCCGTTGATAGACGAAACCCAAAGCAGTCAGACAATTTTAAATAAGCCAGTTACCAATCTAACTCGAATAAAAAAATAATGAGAATACAAGTCCCAAATAGATAAATTTTATTATTATTTTAGGGTAAAAAGTGTTACATAGCATTTTTACAGACTTTGAATAAAATGTCGAAAACAACTGAATTTATTTTACAAATAGGTTATTATCATGACTATGAATTTCGCTAAAACCAATTAAAAAGCAAATATATTGATTGGATACTTACGTCACAGATTTTTTTAAGTACTGAAACATAAAAGAAGTCTTTGCACAAGTTTTTCTTGATTACCAAAACAGGGCCGGGACTAAATATTTTTGACCATTATTGTTCATAGCTTAGCATTTATGGCTATGCAAACTAAACGTATATAAAACAGAATTTCAGCTTAAACGGTTGAAGCTCTGCCTCAAAATTTTGTTGCAAAATTCCACTTTACAAACATACATATGTACGTTGTAAGTAAAATAAAAGTTTCTAAAAAAGAAAAAGATCCCCCCACACATTTTTCCAATAAATATATTTGGAGGCCATCTGTCACATATGGAAACGAAATGATCAAAGATATAGGGGATCATGTAATACAGTGTGATCTTGCTGAAACCGTGTTCGGCATTGAAGCCTTATTTCCGACGGGGAACGAAATGAACTGAAGTGCTTAACCCACCTGCGCCGCCATTCAAAGGTTTTATGATATTACCTAGCTTGTACACATTTTTTAAAACGTTGCCCTATGCTAGGACTTTCTCTTGTGCCTTGGGTGCGTTTAAAAACATACAATTTTACATAGATCACTTGAAAAGCTATTGCGTGCAGAAATTGACGACACGTTGCTCGGCAGCCGTCTGTACCGACACCGATCCAAACGTGCTACCAACTTTTTATTACATCTTCCGAATATAAAAAAAACAAAAACTTTTGGAATTTCACCAACATTATGAGCTCTCAAATTCTTCTTTAGTGTTATAATAGAAAGAGACAATGCTATACACGCTTTATTAATCCATCTCTTTCAAATGAAGAACAACATAACATGGCCTCAAGACACAAAATTTTAGAACTCTGCAATAATATTTAGGATATTTTGGGGATCAGATTGATGGGATAAAATAAGCGGTCGTTGTTTATTTACAAACCATATTTTGATTTTAATATCAATATAACAGACTAACATTTTATAACAACCGAAATATTTAAGGTTATTATTAAGACACCGGCTTAAAAACATTTATAATTATTTTATGGGTAACCTTTCCTGACCTTCAATCACTTCTTTTTAATATTGATGACAGCTATTTAACACATAAACGTAAATAACTCGTACATAGTAATTAAACAGATTGGTTACTTGATTATGTCCAGAAATAAATTGACAGTGCAGTGGATGAACTACTTACTATATCAAATGTATTGCATATTTGCACTCGGAGCGATTCTTTGTGTTATTCAAAAATTTATGTTCCGGACGTGGAAGTGATAATAATGTATATGAAATTTATGTTTGAAAAAAAAACAATGATGCAAGACTCTTCACGCACTCCTATTTTAAGATATTTAAAAAGAATCGCACTTTCATTAACGCATTTAACGATGTTACCTAATATTATTCGTATTTTTCTTAGTAGGTATATGTACACATACAATATCAGACACTTAGAAAAAGTTTTGTCAACAAATAAAAAAAAAACAAAACAACAAAACCGAAAAATTAAATCAAACAAAATTAACTTGAAGCCCGAACAATAATTCAGAAAGGCAACACTTCATCAAAGTAATTAAGTAACCCATTAATGAGCGGCGAAGTGTGAAAAATATCGTTAAGTTTTACGGTCCATGAAATACTGTTGCTATATTATTTTACAGTCAATAAAGACGTGAACTTCATAGATGTAAATGCGTAGTTATTTTCTGGACGAAATATATCTGTTCGCAATAATTGGAATGTACGTACAATTTCATATGCAGCGGTCCGAACCATTATTTTAATTCCCCTTAATGAATCCGTTTATTTGTTTAAACGAAAATATTTTTGCTGATATGAATATATGAGTCATAACTAAACAACGAACGCAATATAATCTCTGTGCTATTCGCAGGCTCGAGTTTTCATCTAGCTTTTGCAGGAAACCATAGACCATATTATTTAAGTTTTGGTCTCACTATTCCCTTACATTATTAGGTTTCGTGAGAGATAAAAAATCTCTTTTGAATAAACATACATATAATGGCATCTGGTATAGTTGTACCATTGGCTTTGGCCTTGAACCGGTCCAGACAATCATCAAGTCACTTCGCCCGCCCAGGGTGTGGCGAGAGGAAGTGTCAGACTCTTACTGACTAAAACCCCCTCCTTCCTTCTCGTTTTTACGCTACGCATCATTTACGCATTGTTCCGTTTTTGTAAAACAGAAATGAAAAACCTGCACTGAAGAAGCTTTTGGAACCTGTATCGCTACGTCTTCATGCTTATAAACAGTATATTATATAACAGTAACAATTTAAAACAACTTAAAATTTTAAAGACAATAAGTAACCTGCGTTACTGACAACAGAAACGACACAGAGAAACAAAATCCAAAACCATAATTATTCTACACAGCTAAATTTCTGTAGACAAAAAATACCTGAGCTCTCTAGAAAAATCCATTTAAAAACGTTCACTAGATAAACAAGCTAAAATACTGAATACACCAACAGTTTTATGGACTGTCCAGTACCTACATTCGTTTATTTTCGCAAAAGATACCAACGAACTGCAGTGAAAAGCTATCAATGCGAAGTACAACGAATGCATTAGACGAATTGAATGTGGTCGGTGTTCGTTTTCAATGCGAATCAATTAAATGATTGGCGTGTTTACAAGCTACAGGGCATATGAGTTATCTCTTAATTGAAATGTATGGTCAATAACTGGTATCAAGTTTGTTATAAGTAATCAGGTTAATTGTTACAGTGTCAGAGTGATTTTTAGGCTTTTACTGTCAATTTTAGGGCATTTTCGGCAAATTAGTGTTTGTTGTCTCGATTCGTTTTTGGGAGTGGTATTAGCTAATTAATTAGGTAAACTAGATTCAGTCCTCAGTCAATATTTGGACAGGTTTTATGGTTGTGAAGTATCGATGTTTGATAATTAGACTAATAGAAACGTGTAATAAATGTGGGTATGTTATATTTTCATCGCTCGCTAGAAGTTTCAAAATGGCATGAAAAATTCATATTATTTAGAAATACATATAATAAAAATGGAAATACAAAATATCTCAGGTCAACATTAACGCTATTAAAAGTGAATAAGAAACCATGACGGTGCACTAATAGCACTGGGTGCAAGCATAATAATGGACCCCTCCGGCTTGGAACAGGAGAAGGAACGGATTGCTTTTTAGTATATATATGTATACTACGCAGGGTGAGCGTAAAATGCATTTTCAACAATATTACTTAAAGTTCGATGCAATGCGCAGGCTTAACCCTAAATAATTTACTGCATTAAGTGTGGAACAGCCAAGTTTCCTCACAAGTGGTCTAGCTCGACCACAGTGATACAACGGTCTTACAAAAAAACAGCGTGAAGAACATTTACGTTGTCGCCGCGTAAGTAAGGTTACCGAAAGGTCCAATCTTATCCTCTGGAAATGCCCTTGTAAGTCTTCAGTCTTGCTTGTGTCTATAGGCGGCGCTGATTTTTTCCCATCAGGTGATCCTCGTCGGTCTTCTCATTTACCATAATTATGAAAGATAGTATGTTTTTCAGTCGGATCTAACGAGAGAACCCCTTTTTGGAGTGAGGACATTGTATAACCGTCTCTCTCTCTTGGATACTACCTCTCGTATACGGATACTCGGATACCCCTGGATAGGGTCAGGGTGAGGAAGTGTCAAATTCTTAGTGACTCAAAACCATCCCTTTCTTGCTTTTGCTCCAGACTGGGACCGCGCCATGTATATATGTACTTACAATATTTTTTATTTATCAATTTATTTCAAGCATCGATGAATCATATAAACGTATATAAAACTATGCTTCGATAACAATAATAGAACATTATTGTGCTTGACTGCAAACCAGAGAAATCTTCGGTTGGCAGTCGTGATTGTAACCACTGGTCAAATAAAGCAATTTCAGTGACATTAATTCAAAATATCCTGTTGGGATTTAGAGCTCATGTACTCTAATGTGTTATTAATCGGATCTGTTTCAAATAAATTATTATTGAAAATAAATAAGGATCAATGTAATTTATAGCTCCCCTATGATTTGGACTCAATTTATTGGTAGGGATTTAATTATTAAAACGATTGTATATTGGAAATTATATAATTTTATCTTTTATTAGCAATGCCCTGTAATTTCTTATGCACATTAAAATTTGTATTTTTATATGCCAGTGGGAACCTGAAAAAATTGATTTAGTTCATTTTGAGTCGCTAATAACTTATTGTAATTATTCAAGATTTTCTGGCAGTTCTTCATTCGGTTTTGGCTTTACCAATTTTTTTTTCATGTTCTTCGATACCATATACTTTAAACGTACTTATTAAGCTTTTATTTCAAGCTATGTATGTTTTGATTAATGACCAATTAAGTTGATAGAGTACCTTAGTTACATAAGTAATGCTTCACACATGACGTCACACTATGTGACGTATTTGGTACATATGTATACCTACATACATACATTTGAATGTACTAGGATTCTACATCGTTCATAAGTTTTAAATGTCGATATTAACAATAGTTTATGATTTTGCCTGTAATGTTTTTATGGATTATGTAGATCGGCAAAAAAAGACGTATCACAAATTTAATGTTAGCATTTGGTGCCACCACAGCTGAAAAGTTGTTAGTGCATACATATCCTTTGGAGGTAAGGTATTTTAGAATTGAGAGATTAGGAGTTAGACCCTTCGAAAACCTCAATCACTTATAATATATGGCAAAACAATGCAAGCATTCTTTCATGTCAGCTCTCTGTGAGGGTTGTAATATTCATTGTTATGGCTTGGCCACTCGAGTTTTTGCTCTTCTTAGTCCACTGTAAGTTTTATATTACAAAATATTATATGGTATAATGGCTATTGATTCTTACAGAATCAATTTTCTGAACAAACTATTTTTTTTTTACTTAAATGATCTTTATTTATCACCCATTGAATTTCCATACAACTCAAATAGAAAAGCCGACTAGAGCATAACAATATACACGCCAATACATTTAACGAAAACCAAAAAGACGACCCTTGACACACAACACACATTGGTTACGAAAACTAAATAAAATGTAAACCTCATTTTCCAGACATTTTCGACGAAAATTTCCTTTTCGTCTATAGACTAAAAGATCCACGTGACGAACATATTAACGTCATCTACCTTCAGACACTGGAATCAATATAAAATAGGTATCTAATCTTTCTATTTGGAAGACAGCCAGGTCCCTAGGTGACTGTTCCCAGCCTAATTCGGTTTGAATGACACTAACACAGCCTATACTGGACACTGATTTGAATTACAATTGAGTTTGTTACCTACTGTGGAACTTAGAAGGTTAAAATAAGGTTAGAATCAAAATAGGTAAGTATCGATATCTATTATAAACAAATTAGGTTTTGAAATTAAAAAAAAAAAACAATGATCTTGAGTATGCTTCCAATTTTATATTATAACTTTTATAAATTTACCTGATGGTAAGCAGTCAACGTAAGACTAGAGCATTCTTAAGAAACAAAGATTTGAGAATTGAAGGAAGGAAGGAGGTATTATGCTTCTAGTAACCTAGCTAACATGGCGAAACAAAAAGCAAAGGCTGTTTCTATCTGTGAGGCTGATGACTTACACATATTGTAATTAAAAGCATCATATATGTGTCGGAGAGCAAAGGTTCGGCACGAATACGTCGGCTCGACCAGAGTAATACCACGGCCTTACAGAAACCCTGCGTGAAACAACCACAGCGTTGTGTTTCATCGTGTGAGTATTGTTACCAGAGGCCTAACCCCAACCCTGCCCCCATCGCTTCCCAATCCTTAAATATAGGAAACCCTTATCTCCAAAAGGCCAGCAACGCACTCTTAACTCATAACTCCTTTGATTTTGTGGATGTCCAGCTACCCTAATTGCTTAACAGGTAATTTGTCTACTCGTTATTGCCGACCTATCACATAAAGAAAACGTTTATACAACCGAATGTTAAGTGTCTGGCAGATAAATAGCCTAAGCCATCGCGTGATTTCCAGGAAGAAAAACATCAAATAAATGAAAAATTACATAACATTAATGAAAATAAACAACGCGATCACATTTCCCGTTATTGACACCCTCCGAGAAAACAATTATTTAAAAGGGTGTTCTCAGAACTCCAAGACACTCACTCATAAATTATTAATGTAATATTTCAATCCAATTATTGTTATCTTAAATTTTCGCTGTAGTCCATGATTATTATTTAAGCATTCGTTTCGAGGTGGAGAGTTTAATTAAGGATCTGTTTTGATGAGGCTGACATTTTGTTTATGGAATCCATATTTTATTGTCATGAATTATGTTTTATTACGTATTTGGTTCAAGAAATTATAATTAAGGAAATTTACCTATATTTAGGCCTAAAATCGCGCCTAAGTATTTTCATGATAATATTACCATAATCAACAAACAGGGCGTGATCCATGGCTAGACTATAGAAAATCTCAAAGGCGATTTCTGAACTGTAGTTTAATAGTTTCACGTTTATTGGAGATCTCTTCTGCCTGGTAAAACGTGAAGTCTCTTAGTTGTCTTTTATGATACCTGTCTCTAGAGTTGTACCATCACCGCCCAGTGAGGCAGAAATACGAACTCCAGCCACCGTACGCCTGAGTCTGCGGATGGTAAACAGGACCAGACCTGAGGATACGGCGCGTAGCGTTCCACGCACGTCTCCTAAAACCATAAGACTAACACAGATGTAACCTAACAGGGCTGATGTTCAGCCGGGGTAACGGGGCAAGCGCGTAATGTACCGCGGCGTTGGACTGGAGCAAGAGAAGGATTTTTGGTCAGTAAGAGATCAGGGTTGTTATTGGTCAGTAAGGGACTAAGTCTCCCTCTCGTCCCTGACTAGGCGAGTGATGACACTCCACTACGAATAAAAAAATACAGAAAATAGAAACATCAGAAATGTTAACCAGGCATTACATAAAGCGGTGTAGCACAGGCGATATTGAAATCGATTAACAACCCAAAACAATACCTATTAAGCCATTCTTATTTCCAAAATTAATACCAGTTCGAATAAACAAACAAACGTACAATAATCGTTTCCCGTTCCCAGAACATCACCGACCAAAGTAAATACTAGAATCGATTGCCCAATAAAGCTAATGTATCGAGTAATGTACATTGCGCCCACTCGATAAAGTTCTCGATTTAATATCGAGTCCGGTTATCGCCCGACAGCTTGTTTTACCGATAAAACATCGATAGTTCATTACTACCTCCAGGTAATTGCTAAAGTAATTGCTGTGCTGAAGAAATTAACGTGATAGAAGCAATTTAAAACCATGTTGGGACAATTGTTAAGATTTTAATGGAGTACAACGACGAATGATGTTGTGAGGATTTTTTTAGTAATTCGGGTGAGAATAAGTGGGTCTAACTGACTAAAGACTAGCCAGTTCCTGCTCCCGCTCCAGGCGGAGGGCGCAGTTGTGAGGGTGTTTTTTTTAAGCATTGCCCCCCTACACTAGGATTTTCTCCTATGTCGTGGGTGCGGTCACACACATACAATTTCACATACACATATTTTTATTGTTTAAGGCATCACGCGTGAATGGCTAGACCGATTCCGATAACAATTGTGATATCTTTTTTTAGATCAAAAGAAGAGTCTTTAAAAAGAAATACTTATGAAATTAAAGCATTCCTTTTTTGAAAAAAAAGAACGATTTACTCACGTGATATTTGAGCTTTTCTCAGTTATTTTACAAGAGGAAATCATCATTTTCAATAAATTTAGTATGTCCTACGATAGATGATACTATTAAAAAAAAATAAAGTTCTAGGTTTTTTTATTATTATTAATGTATCCCAAATACTTGACGATCTCAAATAGAATTTCAAGTAAAATTCATATCATGTTAATTTTTTTGGGTAAATTTCATTTGTATGCCTATGTTGTACATTATGTATATATGTTGTACTCCGGGCATAGGAGATCAAGAAACGACCACCATTGGTCAGGTCACCGTAAGCGCGGGTCTGCGGACAGCGAGCAAGCGTAGCTCACTACCATTATGAGAACCCGAAATCAATGGGCCATCAGACTACCACACATGGGGCCCACTAGGGCTGATCTTAGCGGTCCATTTGGGAAAAGATTGGTTTTTAGTCAGTAAGAGACTGACTCTCTCTCTCCTGCCTCACGTAAGGCGGGATTCACTAGATGATTTTCCTACCAACGAAAAAGTGCTTCATTTAAAAATCCACAAAGAAAAATATTCAAGAATTCAATTCAATCAATTCCTCAAATTTATCTATTAAATAATTTAATTAGGATAGCTCATAGCTATCGCAATTAATACGATATTACTCCTCTCCGACTGTTAAAACGTTAATTAATTAATTTCCTTTCGATTTGAGATCGTACCGCTCCTCTAGATAGTTTAATCCGTAAAGTAATTCAAAATAACCGCGAGAGGAACGCCTATGTCCGGCTTTGAAATGGAATCAACTTAAATTGATTGATTCGCTTAGTTTATCTTGCCTGTTTTTAGTATTCGTAGAAATTTTTAGTGTTGGTTATTTGAAAGGGTAGATTTTGTGGTTGTTGTGTTCTAATGGTTTGGACATAAGCAAGGGTTCATTTTTCAATAGTCAGATAAATGTTTTAATAACTATCGTGAGACATAATAAATTAACTAAAAATCGCGCTTGCCTGCGGTTAACTAAAAATCAGTAGGCTGCGCGACATCGCCGCGTCCGCGCACGCTGCTCATGAAGAAGAACCCCTCTGTGGTTCGAAACTAGTAGAGCTTTTCTCAATTTACACAAGTGAGTAACCCGCATTTTTTTGTTAATTCAGTCAGATAAATGTTATCTGCATCATAATTATTCCAAAGACAACTTTTATCTAACCATTAGAAAATTAGCCCTTATTGAAATATAATATCCATCTGATAAATAAAAATAAAACATTGGACGCTTATTTTGAAATGATAATAACTGAAAAGATATCAGATAATTTTTCCCTCCCAGAGTGGGGCGAGATCTTTGTGTCACATTTTTACGGGTTAAAAACCACCTTCTCCTGCTAAAAGCCTGAGCCGCGGAAGATTAGCTACATAAAACATTAACAACAACTTGTGGACCCAATCCAATGGCTTTTCTCGCCCAGGTTGTGGCGAGAAGGAGAGTCAGACTCTTACTGACTGAAAACACCCCTGCTCCTTTTCCTGTTCCAGGCCAACGCCGCGGTACCTTATGCGCTTGCCCTGC
Source organism: Spodoptera exigua (assembly GCA_902829305.4). NCBI lineage: Eukaryota > Metazoa > Arthropoda > Insecta > Lepidoptera > Noctuidae > Spodoptera > Spodoptera exigua. Next base: position 5,028,065 of record LR824616.2, on the reverse strand, counting down.
AACCCTGTCTGAAACAGGTAGCTACTAAAGTCTTTAATTTAAGTTATCACACAGACACATAATTTTTAACTTAGTCTTTAAAAGACGGAACGGTTTAATAGACTTAATATTGTTACACAGGAAATTTAACTGGATATGACGGCCAGACAATTCTTAGAAGACAGCTTCCATTTAATAAAAGTGTCATTCTTTCATAAATGTAATAAAGAGTAAAATAAAGTAAAAATTTGATATTGTTGGTAATGCGTGTAATGAAATATACAAAAATACAAAAATAATTTAATAAATTATTTTTTGTTATTTTTGGAATAACTCCCGTAAGACATTCTAAATTTTTTGAAAAAGTGTGGGAAACCAATCACCGCTACGTTGTGTTTCGCCGTGTGAGTGAGGTTACCGGAGACCCAATCCCCCTCGCTTTCCCCACCCCTTCCCAATCCTTAATAACCGAAACCCTTATCCGCAAACGGCTGGCAACGATTGCTTACCATCAGGTATTTAAAAGAAAGCAATTAATCAATCAAAACTTTTTTTGTGGAGTAGTTCCACAAAAATGTTAGTTGGTTAAGGATATTTGTTCTAGGTTCACAGTTTTGTGTCTAAGCGGAGTATGCACAATACACATGTAGTATATATAGCGATGACCTGTCACGCCCGACCATGGTCCAGGCCATGGTGCGAAGCGCAAGACGTGAAAGAACCCCTTCACGTACCAACTATCGCATGAGGGACTTCAGCCGTTGGAATCGCGAGAGGATCTTCAGCCTTCGTAGGCGTGGGTTGGCAAGCAATGGTAGGTCGCCACACGATAAGAATCACTCCAGGGCATCGCTTACTCTGTGGAAAAGAATGAAGAGGAAGTATTACTCAATAAGAGTGTGACAGACACCGTTGGACGATTTTCTACTTATAATAAAAGAAGTTTTATTTTAATTAACGAAATAATATTAATCGAAGGATTGAGGATCTGCTCGGTAGTCATTATTGCAAACTATTTGCCGCAACAATGAGGCACCGCGGTGTTTACTCGGTAAGTGTCTGACAAGAGGGAGTCCTCTTGCCTCACCCCAGGGTGGGAGAAGTAATTTGATGATTTTCCGCCACAAAAAAAAACTATTGGACATAGTCATGTTCATATCATATACACAAACATTTTTAATAAGTGTTTTCTTTATTCTACTAAATTCTAATAATAACGAGATTGTGTTATATTAGTTCTCGTATCATAATTTAAGACATTTTGATTAGTTTGCGTACTTTCTTATAAATATAATATTAGGTTATTTGTAACATCTATACTAATAATATAAAGAGGTAAAGTAAGTTTGTATGTAGGGGTAATATCTGGTTGGATTTTTATTTTTTTTTAACTGATTCCAATGTTCCTGAGTGGCTATAAAACTTCACCCTACGACCAATAGGACCCGAGCAGCATGTGAAACCGCGCGGTACTAGCTACTAGTACAATATATTTTGAAACACAGTTTGTAGGTTTAGGATACATAATTATATATTATGCATTATTTTTACACATTTTTGTTGGCAATCAACCTTTTCTATGAAATTATTAAATATTTTATAAACTATAATTTAAAAAACAAATAGGCTATGCTTTTGCTTTATTTTAAAAGTTGGCTTTATTTTTGAATGTTTTTTTTACAAATATTGTTATTAGAAAAAATATTTTGCAAGAATTATACAGCAAAAATAATAACAATACAGGGGAAACAACGGTATAGAACTAGTTCCTACAAAAGCTGTGGCAACTATTTTTCCTTGACATGATCCATACATACAAGCGAAACCTGATTACTTACGTTTTCTTCCAACGAACTACTAATAAATAAGCATATACACACATAACTTATACAAAAAATACACGCGCTCCTAATAATTTTCACCCAAAAACATACCTTATTTCTCTTTGTATAAGAAGAAATTCCAGAAAAACCGAGAAAAATGTACCGAAGAATTTTTTGATAAACAAAGTATGCCCGTTTTCATAAAAGAAAAAATATCTCAGTAACAAAAAGGAGCAGTAATTAAGGTTATTTTCTTTACATATTATGTGCAAGCATATAATTATAATTGATATCAAGAACGAAGTTTGAGATTTCCACATACTTATTTTAATCTGTGGTCTGACATTTCATCACTGGGTCGCTTTTTTTGGCAGGTTAAAATCATCAAATGATTTCATCCGCCCAGCGTGAGGCGAGAAGAAGTATCAGACTCTAACTGACTAAAAAACCCCAGTTCCTTCTTCTGCTTTTGGCCAAGGCCGCGGTGCCTCACGACACTTGCCCCGCAACCCTGGCTAAGCATACATTGAGTTATGATATTGCAAATATATGCTATTTTTTTGTGTGAAAAGTGGCAAACGTATAGACTGTTATTTCAGACCTGATGGGAAGCAATTGACGACGATTTTGCACATGCAAACCCGCAAAACCAAAGGAATAACGCGTACTTTGCCGGTCTTTTGAGTTTAGGGTTTTGGAGACTTAGGGATTGGGGAAGAATGGAGAGAAAAAAAGGAATTGGCTTTCGATAACCGCACTACCACGCCAGTTTTCTGTGAGGCCGTGCCGAAGCATGGCTTTCCATCACTTAACATTTATTATTAACAGTGTATTAATATCTTTACTTCCTGCACGTACTTACATACAATCGATTAATCAAGGGTGATTTTATTTTTATGCAAGTCATTATACATTTATTAAAATTTTACCACTTCGACAAGGTTGCTCATTATTTTACGGCATGATACGTGATACAAAGTTATACATTAACACAGAATGAAAAATATAAGGTACCATTTGTCATCGGCTTAATAATCGTAACGGTAATCTGGGATATGTCGGCTAGAGCTTAAGGGTTAAGCTGTGTTACATAAGGGTTGGGGAGGAAAAATCTCGTTCCTAACCCCCTGACAGGTGTGTAAGTTCAACAAAAAATACTCGCGCATTAGGCGAAGGGAAATCGTTTTCGTACGGTCTCATTAGTACGTGATCCTTGGTTCCTTGGCGATGTGTTTGTAAGGTTTTCGTTGGTACCAGAGTTATTTATAGATATTATCATAAAGTGCTTTCGCATTTAATTTTATAATATAAGTAGCTATAAAAACCTACTTAAAATAGTAGCCCTCCTCATAAAAAAAATTAAATATTGTTATGCCCGTCTTAAACTATTATATGTAAATCCTTATGTACCCTACCACCTAAGTTCACATTGTAGAATGCAATAAATATATTGAATTGAATTGAATTGAATTGCTTTTTTTGCAGGGAATCATCAAATGACACCCTGAGACGGGTGAAGACTTTTATTGAGTACTGTACTAGCTACTCCCGAACGGTTTCACTCGCTGCTCGGCTCCATTTGATTGTAGCGTGATATTTTATAGCCTATAGCACTTGGGAACATTGTAGCTATCAATAAGTGAAAGAATTTTGGGAATCCGACCAGTGGTTCCAAAGATTACCCCCTACATACAAACTTACAAATTTTACCTCTTTATAATATTAGTATAGATATCTCAGTTAACTCTTTCAAACTTAGACTACATAACGAAAGAACAACTTAATAAAATAAAGTACCGGTATTTTCGTGACCCGAAAAGGAAATTTAAGACCATGTCATGCAAAGGCGAAGAAGAAAAACTGAATTAGTTAGCCAACATACCTTAATTATGTATAATAAAACAATTTCTCAACTAATTACTTTTTTTTCTGTGTAACCAACCTTCTTACATTAAGACTGGAACTAAAAGTATGTTCGTAAGTTATCCGAAGTTTTTCTAGACTGTAGAGTTACAAGTTAACATAAGTTTTTGTGTCGGCACGAAACGTCTACGATCTTTACGTGTCCTAATAAAAAGTTCAACACTAGAGGTCGTTTTATTTGAAAACTTAAAACCTTTTTATGGGCTCTTTGAAGTAATCCTTAACTACGTTTAGTTTCTTGTCGTACGAGTAAATTGCCAATGTAGGTTGAGTGTGTGACAAATTCCTTAATGATTTCGTTTTGACTGCTTTTTGGACTTATAGTCATAATTGAATCTGCTAAGGACAATATCTAAAGGTCAAATATTTAAGCAAACCTATGGAAAAGAATATAGAAAATATTTAAATGTAATCCCCTTTTTTGTCAGAGAAAAATCATAAAATGTATGTCAGACTCTTACTGACTAAAAAGGCCCCTATTCCTTCTCCTGCTCTGGGCCGAGGTCGCGGTGCCCCGCAACCCCGGCTAAATGTAAACCAACCCCTAAAAACAACTTTAACAACTTAAATCAAATCGAAGATATTATGCTTCAAAAAGGCCTAACTGTCCAGCCCACTAAATGTTACTTTAATAAGACCTTCAGAAACCAAGTCCATAGGATCTTGGCTGTTAGCCAACCGCTACGCAAGCACCAAAAAGGAATTAATACAGCTTAATTACAAACAGTTGTGTTTCTTTGAAGTTTAAACAGACCCAACTGGTCTTTTAATTGTTTTAAAGTAGGCTTTACTAATTAGAAAATAGCTACTAAGCGTAAAATGTGGTAGACCAGGCTGGTTTTGGGTAGATTACTTTTAGAGATGCAAAATGATAGATGAAGAAAATATCAACGCAATACAAAAATATAACAATAATTTCTATGGAATATAATAAAACGATTTTGGACCTTATTGAAATATTGTAGAAGATCTAAATGCTAAGAAAACTCATTTTATTGTTCAAGGTCACGGGGATCAAAAAGTATAGTTACAAATCTTCAATTTTGTCACAATGACAACAAAAAAAAGCCAAGAAAATCAATGCGAAAGGTATAAATATTTGAAGAAACCTTTTCAAGTGAATCTGTTGGATATACATTGACTATACGCTGCTAAAAGCCACGTTTACATTGAACTATTTCATTACTTAGCTGCTGCGTTCACGTAACTGCGAACTGCCCACCATGTGCAGCAGTAAAAGAGTCTTAGCCTGTGATCCTTTCAGCTCTTATTTTAATTCATTCTACCTTGCTTAGCACCTGTTCCTTACAACCCTACTTAAATATATTTTGTTAAATCGCACATTCTTCTTGATGTTTTTTATAATCATTTGTTATACAGTGGTAGAGTTAAACTCGGAGAGAGTTATACAGTTTAACTGATATTTTTAGTGCCCAAAATCGGACATTAAAAACAGTCACCCATCTCAACAAATTCATCATCTTCGACAAATTAGCTTAACCTAGTTCAAAGATTCTGCACAACAGTAAATAAGCTATAAGACCCTCTGACGTCAATAAAATCAATGAGACAGACAGTACATAGCATCATTATAACACCAAGCCTCGAATTCGACTGAGCTCTCAAACTTCCACAAAACTGGATCCCCTATTTGTATCCGATTCCGTTCCGATGTTTAAGTTTCCAAAGGATTTACCACAAACGAACTAATTAGACACTTATTAACAACAAAGAGGCCTCCGGGAAACGAAAAGGTATCAGCTGAGCCACTAAAACGTGATGAGATTACTTCCAGTATAATTACCTAAGTAAAATAGGTCACCTACATCTTGTTTGAATGCGGAGAAATGCATGTATTGGCCTCTTGAGGCGAATAAGTTACTAGGAATCTGTTCTCTGGGCGATGGATACAAATTGCATGTTAAATGGTTTTTTGTTATACTTTGATCTTTTATGTTTAATTCCTCAAAAGAATTAATTGAAGAGTAACAACAAGCTAACTGTTTTGGTATCTCAGACCTCATGCTAATTTCTACAGTCTTGATTTTTTTTGTGAGGCGAAAATCATCGAATGATTTCTCCCACCTAGGGTGGGGGCGAGAGTGTCAGACTTTTACTGACTAAAAAAAACCCCTGTTCTTTTTCCTGCTCTCTCATATATGGCTTACAGTATAATGATAGCAGAGAAAATACTAAGACACTCTTTCTACTTTTCCTGGCGTAAGAGACGAAAAAGGGATATTTGTCATGAAATGAGCTGCAATGGTTTTCGATTATCCTGAAACTTTTAAACTGTGATCTTCAAGTCGTCTTCTGAGGGAGAAGATTTTAACAAAAAAATCTTATAGCTTTCGTTCTATAGCAGAATATCACGAGATGTTGATAACGTCGTATGCACATACGATGACATGTGTATGCTAAAACCAATCTGCAAGTATTATAGACAATCCCAAATCTTAACTTCTCGTCTGCTGTTATATTAGACTATAGAAACAACATAGTGTCCTCCTTGGATCTGCGCTCCGATATCACGGGCTAAAGAAACACAAACTATCATTTATACACTACTAAACCGCTGAAGCAGGATAAGTTTTAGCGCAATATTAGACAACTTTGCCATGGACACCAGTTTACTAGTTCACTACGACCTGTTCTAGGGATGGCTAATAATTGACGCGCTAGACAATAATTAGGTCAAATCACTGTTCACAAAATTTCCGGCTCGCAACATATTTGTGACGTGTGAGCTGATGCAAAATGAATGACGGTGCAACTGACTATCTGGAATCCGTACGGATACTGCTGCTCATATATAGGTGTTAAAATTGAAAATAATTTTAAAGCTTAAATTCTTTTCTAACATAGTGGCATGGAGTTGATGCTCCTGCTTTTTAAGCACAAGTGACCAATGTGACTGTTTATGAATAACTCGTACTTTCTTATTTTATTCAGAAATGGTGACGAAAATATTATTTTGCATTGAGAGCGTGATGATTAATACGCATTCCTCCGTAGCGTGTAAAGAGGTCTTTTATCAACATTGACATAAATACAGATGAAAATATCACGTCGATATATAAGTTCGCCATCCCTAACTCATACAGTGGAACAAACGGTAAGGTCTTGTCCGGCGTTTATGTTAATTGTTCGAAGTTTAGCACAAAGGGTGTAGCAGTTGTCTTGTTTATGTTGAACCAGTGGTGCTCTGTCAATCGTATAGTAAGCTGATTTGGACTAAGTGCAACCAATTGTAAGCGGGTTTACGAAATGGGTAAATAAAAAGTTAGGAACAGGGTTTTCGAATTAAAATTCGATTTTTAAATTTAGTTGACGATATGTAGATTAAATTTTTACGTTATGCCAGTTTGATTTTTTGCTTAAGTTATGTCGGATACATGTTAATTCAGTGTCGGTGGATTTGCCTTACTAGAGATTTATTAGGGATTCTTAATACAAAATTCCTAGCACCAGAAAAAATAGGATTGAAAAAATATAGCTTTAATTAAATACATTTTCTGGAAAAAACATTTCAGAACAAGATTTAACCAACTAAGGCTTAGGGAAATGAAGGAATTTCCTAATTTCCAAGACGATTTTAGTCTAGATAAGGCTTTGATGTCGTTGTAAGCCTTTTACGTTTCACAACCCGTTTGTAAAGGTTTAAAAGATTACATTTTGGGTACTACAATTCTACTAACAAAAGACAGAAAAGGCATATTATGAAATGTAGCCTTTTTTGTATTATGTAACAAATGAAATCTCAAAAGAGATTCAAAACAATGAAGCCATATTATATGTATATACATCATCATATCACCAGCCTGTAGATTTCCACTGCTGTCCAAAGGCCTCTTCTCACAAGGAGAAGGTTTGAACATTAATCACTACGCTCAACGTTCAAGGTAGATTGGTGATTTAAAACTTCAAATTGTCGATTATAAGTTTGAACGTCAGTAGTATCTAAATAACGGGGTTGCGGGGCAAGCGCAATGAGGCACCGTAGCCTCGGCCTACAGCAGGAGAAGGAACGGGGGGTTTTTTAGTCAGTAAGAGTCTGTCACTCCCACCCGACCCTAAAAGAAAAGTCATTTGACGATTTTCCCCTCACAAAAAAGTGGTATCTAAATTATAAAAGAAAGTACATATAAATACAAAGTTACGTTGGTACTTGCCAGGTTTCGAAACGAGTGTTCGGAACCTGGCAAGTACCAATGTGAGCCTAAACCCTGGGAGCCACCGCGCCTATTTCATACAATATTAATATTGTATACTGAGTTAAATTCCAAACGCAATGTCCTTATTTGTATAGATTGTATAGAATTATAAAAACCTAAAGACTTAAGAATCTCCTTTGGGATGGAAATCAACTTAAAGATCTCATAAACAGTCGAACTTCAAACAATCAATAAGACCAACCCATTTTACAAAAGCTGACAAAGTGACAAAATTCTTTAGGCACAATAAAGTGACAGAGCGTGTTTTGAGAATAAACTTGAATTTCTCTTTGAAGATTTAACGTCTAACGTGTTACACGTAAAGAATTTGACGATGTAAAATACTAAAGCATCGAGCTCAGTACATTCGTCGAACACAAAGGATGTCAAAAATACTTTTTTTTTTTACATTTTTATACCACCTAAACGGTGATTCTTTTGCAAAACGACATCTAACTTGCTGATAGAATGACACTTTTATAATGAAAGTTGTATTTCAGAAGTGTTATTATGGAATTTTGATCCAAAGAAAATGTGGAGGAGAGAGTCGGAGAAAAATCTAAATGAAGTGGCGAAAAATCAAAATCGGAGCCAAAGTCAAACAATTTCTTTTGAATTTAATAGACCTTTTAGACAATTTTTAACATCCAACCAAGATTTTAATAGGTATAAATAGTGTCAGACTGTCAGTCAGTTCACTACTGAAGTTATTTGCTCTGTTCCAAATATTTATTTATGTGATAGGATGGCAAACGAGCTGCCGGGTTAGCCGATGGTAAGCCATGATCGCCGCCCATGGACATCCGCAATAACGGAGGAGTTACGAATGCGATGCCGACCTTTTTGGGGATTGGCCTTTTTGAGGGGAAGAATTGGGCGTCCGAAACAAAACGCGATGGTTATTTCACGACGGTTTTCTCTGAGGCCGTGGTATCACTCTGGTCGGGTCAACCCATACATGCCGAAGCATGTTTCTTCTACACTTAAATAAAATTGTACGTTGCTTATATCTCTAGATATTTTAAGGTCACATCTCATCTTATAACTGTAACCACCTTCAAACATAATCGATTAGCCAAGTGTACATTATCTCAACTCAAACGTGTACCGACCTTTACACTAGAAGTGTTGGCATATACGGAGTAATTGCCTCGAAGCAATCCTCGCGTTATGGATGGCTAATTTAGCTTAAAGAGAACTTAATACAATTATTCATGTGTAAAGTTAAACTATTCCAGCTTATGTATAGAAGGGAACACACAGAATTCTTAATGAAGTCTAGAACTTGCTTCTGTACATTGGAATAAGTAATTTCAATTAGGTAATTTGTTTTATATTTGAGAATGGAAATAATATTCGTTATATTTTATTTATTGTTTTTAATTCTTGAAACAATTTATTAACCTTTTAATCGGGGTAATTTCGAGCCAATATGTCCACTTGGGGTTTGATGAGATAATATACACTTTTTTAATTCACTTAATACACGTATTATCTATACTAATATTATTATAAAGAGGTAAAGTTTGTAAGTTTGTATGTAGGGGGTAATCGTTGGAAACGCTGGTCGGATTGCCAAAATTCTTTCACTGATACATAGCTACAATGTTCCTGAGTGCTATAGGCTATAATATATCACGCTACGATTAAATGTAGCCGTGCAGCCAGTGACACCGCGTGATAGTAGCTAGTCTACTGTAATTATCTGAGTACACATTAATAATCATCATCATTATTAGCCTAAAATATCTACTGGTGCATGACACGGAGAAGGTTTGAGCGTGCACAATGCTTTTTCAAGGCGAATTGGCAATTTCAAACTTAGAATTAATTAAAGTAAAGAGTTTTCGAAAAGTATATTTTATCAACTTGTTATTTAAATAAAATGTCTGCCCGGTTGGCGCAAAGGCTGGACAACCTACTGGTGTGTCGTGTGATCCACAAATCGTTTTTCCGGGTCTGGGTGGTTTGTGCATGTGGATTTTTGTATGTTTGTAAACGCACCCACGATAGAGAAGAAAATAATTGTGTAGGGCATTTAAAAAAAAATAATGTTAATTAACCTTTCGTGTGTCTTAAAAATGGATCCACGCGAGACACAATGTCTTTTCTATTGTGTCTTATAAACCGACATTCAACGGGTTAAAAAGCTTCACATAACTACTTATAATTCACTACATCGCGTCAAATGTCTCAATCGTACTATAAAACATCATAGCAACTGTAAGCAAATTGTTGACTTACCCTCCGTTTCAGAGTCAGTCAATCAATTTGTGCTCATAAAACGTCCTTGTAGTTTACCAACGTTTAACAGACATTCGTGAGCGTGTGAAAACGATCTAACGCACACATTCACAACACCGGGCCCCGGGCCCAAATTGTCTGGGGTGGAGTCGTAGGACCAGCTGGTACAAACTTTATAGTTCAACTATGCAATTACTATCCACTGTTAAGCCCGTACACACTATTCTAAAACACAATTTGTTGAACAAAGTAATTCTCTTTAGTCTTTGATCAACTCGAAAGTCATAACAAACAGTTTGCCTTAAGTAACCTCCCCTTAATTATATTAAAATTCAACTTGAAAATACATAATTACAGGAATTGATCATTAATCATTGTATGAATCAACCGAAGAGCAATGAACGAAAGAATTAATTAATAAATTATGACACAGGTGGTCAATGAATGAATAATTACATTCGAATCACATTGTGTTCGTTTCACTAGCGAATTTGAATATTATTTCAAGTTATATTGAGAAAATAGTGTATAATTTACATTGGTTTAATTCAGGGAATGTTATTAATGGAACTTATAAGCCTCGTAAAACATATGAAGCGTATTATCCTATCATTTCCGATCCTTGATCTCTTTCCGACAACTTATTCTTTTGGAGAAACAGCTCATTGTTCGTGGATGAGGGCAATAAGGAGGCTATTTCCTCTCATAAAAAGCCGACCACAAATTAATCCGAGGGAACGATGAAGATGAATTATAAACATGACAATGATGGATTGTTATACGGATGAATGTAAATTTTTTCATCAAACAGTTTTGATCAATTTGGCATTCTAAAACAAGAGGTAGTTTTAGGGGATGTATTAATTAAATATTAATTACTTAAACCCTCTATTGTTACTCTTTGTCGTTGTTCACGAAAGCGTTCTTTTGTAATGAATCCTTTCAGTGATTCAAACGGAAGGACTCTGGGGTATTTGTTTAATTATTTTCCTAAACCCCTTTTCATGTATCCGTCGTTTGTCAGTCTATCTGAAATGACATTTGGACTGATTCGGGTCATCAACTGTGTCAATGTCAGTTCCTTATAAAATGAAATATTGAGTCTGATTTGCTTTGAATTGGTGAAAACTTGAAGTGGTATAGAAATAGGCTTTCTCTTACTATAGTCGCAAGATAATTAAGACATTCTACAATTTTTTATATTTTGCCTAAAATAATTTATTAATACCCTCGAAATCGACAAAATACGTAGGCGCTAAACAAATAACAGGTTTAATATATTTTAGACTCTAAGCTCAATACTTAATACTCCTTTCCAAATGCAACATGCTTTGTGTGTACCGAGGCTTAAAGGTCACAAACGTACTATAAGCTATGAATAAAGTATAGAGAGATTTGCCCATTCTATTTCAGCACACTTCACACCATCTTTATGTAAAGGGCAATGTGTTTTTATAAGCGGTTTTTATTTTACATCGGTAAATATTATTCGAGGTGATCCGACTGAGAACTAAGGATTAGCAAACTGAAGTGACACTAAGCTATTTAGATTTGTTGAAGTACCGATGACCGTTGGGTAGTTGACGTGTTCTAAAGTGGAGACCACATCTAGGCAAACGTATTGTAGGGCGCCCTCAAATAAGGTGGACTGACGATATCCGCAGGGCGGCTGGCAGTGGTTGGATGAGAAGAGCTGAGCATCGAGCTCAGTGGGACAAATGGGGAGGCCTATGTCTAGCAGTGGACGAAACTAGGCTGATGATGATGATTATTATTTTTTTTTAAACTATGAGTATTCCTCATAAGATGAGATTTGCTTACGAAACTGCTGCATTCACATATAAAAAATACATCTCTAACTGTCTCCTAGGACAATAAATACCACGAAACGTCAGGTCACATTTTTATTTGTTACCATTCCAGACAAATAAACAAGAATATTATACTATTACTACTGACAATAGCACCAATCTAAACATCAACAAAACCATATAATTTCCAAGTTTCTAAAGGGCTGGTCAAACTCAAGGAACTGTCCCAAAAGTTGGTAAACAAGAATTTGGTACACAAATTGACCGAAGCGCCATCTGTAGCTAATAGCGTGAACCTCACACATGCTTGGTTGAACTTGTAGCGTATTCAATATCGGATCATAGATAAGTAAGTTGTCCTTGAGTAACGATGTTAATGTTTTTTGGCTGATCACTTCACCACCATTTTGGTTGTTTAGTTTTGAATGGGAAACGAACAGATTGGTTACCTGATGGTAAGCAATCGGTGTCATCACTGGACACCTACAATATTTGACGACAGAAGGGGGAGGGATTTGGCGACAGGAGGGGGAAGGATTGGGCCTTCGGTAACCTCTCTCACACTGCAAAACAACGCAAGCATTATTTTACGCCGGTTTACTATGAGACTGTGGTATCACTCCAGTCAAGCTGGCCTATTTGTGCCGAAACATTACTGTCTTACGTTTGAATATAATGTTACTTTGTGACTCCTGAAATTTTATTTCTATATTAAATTATGTGCTTGTTTTAAACATAAAAAAATCGTTGTTGAAGAAAGACCAGTTTACTGTGAGACTGTGGTATCACTCCAGTCAAGCTGACCTATCTGTGCCGAGGCATGACTCTCTTACGCTTGAATATAATGTAACTTTATGACTCCTGAATTTTTATTTCTATTGTAAATAATGTTGTTTTAAACATTCATTGTTGAAGAAATAACAACCTTAGTAATGTTTTAGCAACATTAAAAATATTGCTAGACATGCTTAAAAATCTATATTCTATCGCAATCTACACTTTGGAACAAGCAAATAGCTTCACTGAGAGGACTGACCAATAGACTGACACTAAATCTTCAAAATTTTGTTTGACGTTCAAAAGTACCTGGAGTTTGATTGGAATAAATGATTTTTGACTTTTATATTGATGCCTATGCTAGCAACACGTTTATTCTCGGAAAAAAATTTAAGACGATATTATTTACCTAAAATAATATAATTCACATATTTTACAATTCGATTGGGAAATTATAAGAAGCATTTGATTTTTTTTTTTAAAAAAGAATTGTCAAATGGTAAATACTTTCTAGTTTTAAAAACTTCGTATCAACTGTTGTAATATTCGAAATAAAAAAATCAAAGTAATTTCAATCCAATGAACAAAGCCGCTAGCTTGAGCAAACTCAGTGTAATCTTCTTATATGTATATAAAAATGGATCGCAAAATGTGCAATGTGAGCGCATAACTCAATAACGCCTGGACCAATTTGGCCAATTCTTTTTTTAAGATGTTCGTTGAAGTCCAAGGCTGGTTCTTACGGCGAGAAAAATTCGAATAATTGCCGGGAAAACCCTAAAAACAGTCCTTTTCTTTTTCCCATACAAACGTTTTCTAACTAAAACGTCGAATCAATTTGAGCTTTATTGCTGTTATACATAAGGTTCATATTAATTAGCAAGCACTCACTGGTATCTAAGAAATAAGTGAAAGAAGAAAAGGTGTGTTCCTAACGTCAAAAAGTAAATTTGCACTTTCTTACCGCTAAACAAAGTTCAAATTCAATCATATCTATCAAAACAGTGTGCGCGTGTGCTTTGGAGCTGGAGCACAGAATTCGTCGTTTGAGGATTGTGGTATATTACCTCTTTAATAATTAAGTTACTGGCCGGTAAGCCAGTAAGCTTATAATGAAAAATGTGTCAACATTATGTCAATAATAAAATAATCGAGATATGATGAACAACAATACAACAATGTATTTTATTTCTTTACGTATATTTAATATTGGCGACGAGTATTAAACCCACGATCACGACATTCATGATGGAGAAGGTAAAGAAACAGCGGAGTACCCAAAGAGGGTTACTCACTAGATTAGAAAAATATATAGCATCGAGGGCGTCGATGTCTGACGAGGACATCTAGGCTCGCTCTGAGAGCCTTAACACAGCAATTAAGTCTCTACGAGAGCTTTAGCAAACCATCGAAGACTACACAGTCGACCAGCACGACGAGACCGCTTACGAGCAAGAACAGGAGTACAGATACGATTTCGAAGAGCTGTACACCACAATAATCACGAAATTATTAACAAAAAGGAAACAAAATCAGCGACAGCAAGAACAACAGCGAGCGCAACATCATATTGAACAACAGTTGCATGACCAGCAGCAGATACGTGAGAGCATACCTAAAATACAATTCCAACCACTAGGAGCATCAGAAACTTTCAACAACTTTAAGAAAAGACTAGAAAGCTACTTTCGATTATATAATATTACCAAAGATCAAACAAAAACCAACATTATACTATCTACATTATCACCAGAGCTTCATGAAAAGCTTTGCGACATAGTATGCCCGGAAGAACCAATCAACATGTCATTTGATCTCATCACCGAAACACTTAATGAATATTTAGATCCAAAACCTAGACCGAGACCCCAATCAAACCAACTAGAAGAACCGAACAATAGCGATAACGATGACTGGAACGACATCAATATAATATCTGGCGAAAGAACTAAGAAATTCATGATATCAGTACAGATCGAGAACGCAAACCTGAAAATGGAATTTGATACTGGAGCAACATTAACGTCAATGTCAATGCAAGACTATAGGAAACTGAGAATATTGGAAAAAGACCGTTCCACACTGATATTAAACTTCGTACTTACACAGGAGAAATAATAAAACCAGTCGGAGTCACTTACGTTAAATGCAAATAGGTACCAAGAGAAGGAATTTCATGGTAAACTATATTTAATCAATAGCAACGTAGATCCTATTTTTGGCGCGGAGGTACAATATATCAAAAGCTCCTCACGACTAAAACACGACTTCGTCGAACGCCGGACGCTAACGGCCTGACCCCCTACGAACTTATGTTTGGTAGGAAGGTACGCACATCGCTACATGCCATGTTCTTGAGAAAGGAACACCGACCGCCATCAGTTAAACACCAACCACATCTTATCAAAGAGTTCAGTCCAGGCGACCGCATCCAGGCTCGTGATTATAGCATCGGCTCCACGCAGCGCTGGCGTTTCGGTACTGTTCAAGAACGTTTAGGCAGACTACATTATAAAATAATAACTGATGACGGCTCTGTCTGGCGTAGGCACATTGACCAGCTCCTAGCTGCTTCCTTGGTGCAAAACTAGGGGGGAGAAACTGTGGTATATTACCTCTTTAATAATTAAGTTACTGGCCGGTAAGCCAGTAAGCTTATAATAAAAAATGTCAACATTATGTCAATAATAAAATAATCGAGATATGATGAACAACAATACAACAATGTATTTTATTTCTTTACGTATATTTAATAAGGATTAATAAGTCGGGTTCCGAAAACAAAAAAAAAATCCGATTTGAATGATTCTTTCAGTGTTATGTAGTCCATTTATCGAGGATATTTTATTTAATTCAAAATTATTTTGTATTATTGTGTACAAGGAGTAAAATCGAAAACCTATTTTTGCGTGCGCTGCAATAACCATTGACCATAGAACAAAATGATGTACTACGGGTTTGTAGATTCTATTAAAACCTACAAAAAGTCCGCGAGAGCATATATCTAGCTATCATGGTTTAATCACAATACCCGATTTTGTGTTCAAAATAATTATTAAATCGTCTGAAGAAAAAAAGCGTTAAATATATATCGTAATATTATTCTTTGTCGGAATTAAGCATTACGTTATCAAGAGTATTTATTTAGAAGTATTTTAAAATATTTTTTTATTTCCTCTCAATCTCTCAATCGTTTAAAAGTTATCATGTGTGTAAGATGTTAAGAGGTGGTACCTTATTAATGAGTTATGGACCATATAGTTTTTTATCAACATAAAATCCTGTAATAATATTTTTCGTAATATATTTGTTGATGATTGTAAGTATAAGATCTGTGAAGAGTATAAGAAATACATTTCTAAACTAACTCTGCTAAGGAAAAGGAAATCCAAGGAAAAACATACATCTTAATTTGGAAATGTCGTTGCGGAAGCCATACGATGTAAATGAATTACATGAGTATATTACTGTAAATGCACCCAAGATCTTTAATGACCAGGTAATGGCAAACAATAGTGTTATGCTCAGTGTTGTTTCAATGAGGGAAAAATATTTTTTTGGATGCTTCAGGCGAAACCGGCAAAACTTTCATTAGCTACTAATATGGTATTAGCAAAAGTAAGGTCTCAGGGAAAACTAGCTTTGGCAGTAGCGTCATCTGGAATCGCTGCTACTATATTAGCTGGCGGACGCACAGCTCATTACACTTTTAAACTAACATAACCTAACCGTTCCGTTACAGAAAGAGCGTGTGCTCTATTCGTAAAAATGGCTCTTTAATAATCTGGGATGAACGTACCATGATTCATAAAGCTCATGTGGAGGCTCTAGATAGGACTATTAGAGATATTAGAGGCTGTGATAAAATCATGGTTGGAATTACTGTCATGTTTGCTGGGGATTTTCGGCAAACTTTACCAGTAGTAGTAAGAGGAACTAAAGTAGACATTGTAAAAAATTGCCTTAAAAGTTCTCTATTATGGAAATTTGTTCATACCTTACAACTATGTACGGACATAAGAGCATATTTGGGAGGAGGTAATACAAATTTTCCTTTGACGTTACTTTTAGTTGGAGACGATAAAGACGACGGAAAAGTACCTTATTTTGAAAATAAAATACCTATTGATCAAGATTTAGGAGAAAAAAAGACTAGCATTGAGAGTTTAATATCAAAAGATATCGTCGAAATAGAAAATAAAGATTATCAATGGAAGTGTGCACAGTCGGTGCGGTGTCTGGGCAACTGGCTGCCGTGCAACGTGTCGCGGGTTCGATTCCCGCACGGAACAACAGTTTGTGTGATCCACAAATTGTTGTTTCGGGGCTGGGTGTCATGTGTATGTGACATTGTATGTTTGTAAACGCACCCACAACACAGGAGAAAATCCTAAAGTGTGTACAGTAGAGTAAAGTCTAAACAGTAGTGTTGACAAAATTAACGAAATAATTTTACTAAACTTCCAATGGATCAAGAATATGCAGTCCATTATCTACAGGGATTTTTTCATTCTTTATACCCGAGGGGCATCCTATCACATTCTCTCAAGTTAAAAATTGGTGCTCCAATTATTTTACTTAGAAATTTATGTAACGGGAGACTTTAGGTTAAATTTGTTCGCTATAACGTGATCGTTGCAATAATAGTTCTGACTGGTCTTGTGGTTGGTCAAACAGTATTTATACCTCGGATCCTAATGATTCCAAATGATTTGCCTTTACATTTTAATCCAATTCAGAAAATTAAACGAAAAATATAATTTACTCAGAAGTACTTTAAAATGATATTTTAACCCGGTTTAAAGTGGACGGACACTCCCGCCTGTAGTCGTAATTCTTACTCTGGCTGAATTTCGAACAGATAAACAGCTATTGCTTACTTGACTTATACAATTTAACTTAATCTATATTTTTCTTAATATTATACCTAAACCTGAAAAGTTTGGTTGTTTGTTATGAAGGCGGTAATCTCGGGAAATGCTGATCTGATAATTATGAAAACTGTTTAAATATTCAATAGTCCATTTATTGAGGGAGGCTATAATATAGGCAATATTTTATCTCGGTATTTCCACGGAAACGACAAAAACGCGGGTGAAACCGCGGGGCACAGCTAGTATCAAACTAAAAAAGCAACTGAAAGCCAAACTTAAATTAAGTTGAATAAGTTTCAAAATTGAGTTGACACTATCATTTTCAATGGAACTTAATAAAAAACTTTTTTCAGTCCATCACATATTTTTTTATTTGATTTGTATTTTTTTATCTAAGTTTTTATAATTATTGTTTGAAATTGAATTTCGAAGTCAACCCAAAATTATTTGTTCAAGATCTTTTTGGTATATTACTTAATGTAACATTTCTATTTTTTTTCAGAAGCTATGTGGCAAAAAGCGGATCCCTTATAGATTCTTCACGTCTGCCTGTCAGCCTAACCAATATTTTTCAACTATAAGAAATTTACATTTAAGCTTTAGTGAATCAATGTACTCTGAAAACCGCATGAAGAGAGAAAAAAAAGTTACATTACTGTCTATGAATAGGTCTTAAAGTATAATATTGATAGTCCCAACATCTGTTTTCGTAACAAATACTTGTTTTAGTGATACATCCATTGTAGGTACTGGTTTGTCAAAAGAAGAATAATCAAAAAAAAAAAAAAAAAATAAAAGATAAGATAGAATAATCTATACGTATAATAAATCTGAAGAGAGGTTAATTCTGTACATTAAAATATTTTCAAAATAACTACCAGGGGTTGATAAGTGATCGGTACTGATGTAATACAATGTGTGGTAATTTTTTATTTCATGTACAAATTTGACCTGTTTATAGATTTATTATAAGTAATAGAATAAGATTGCCAGGAACTTATTACATGTTTTGAGGTGCGCCAAAAATCAATAATTAATCGGTTTTTAGTTGATTTAATTGCATTGCTGTAAGATTTTCTCAAAACTCCTGGTTTATTTTATTTCCATCAACTCTGTCGATCTGCCTGTCTCTCCTTTACGCCTAAACTACTTAACCGATTTGGATTAAATTTAGTACAGAGATAGTTTGAAACTCGGGAAAGGACATATGATATTTTTTATGGAATTCAAAAGCAGAACTTCCTGAAAATCATGCGGACGAAGTCGCTGGTAAAGAGAGAGAGAGCTAGTAATAGAATAAGATATAAGATCTACATTACTATACAAAGTTACACTGACAATATTTTTATACCAAGAAAATATCTCATGTTTGATTGGTAACTTGGCTTTATTTGCATTTACTGAATATAAAAACTAATTAATTACTTTATTTTTAATTTAAACATTGATCTACTTATTGCTACAACACAGTTCATGAAACAAACCTTCAGGTATTTCGCTAGATTGACAGCTGTAATTGATTTTAGACCTAATCACTATTAGAACACAGTTGAATATCTAGAAATTGATCAGGTTAACTTCAATGACTGACAGTTAATTAAGTATTGACCCTTTGCAAGAGTGAATGTCATTAATATGATGAATTGTCTGTGTCGAAATCAATCTGCTGAAGCGCTTAATTTAGCTTCAAATAATGCGAAGGTAAGTTTAATATCACAACATTTTTGTACAATAGAATAAATAGACAATTAAGTATTTATAGCCTTAACCATTATCGCTGTAAAAAAGTATTAACTGATTATATACACACCCTAACATATGAACAAACTGAGGGTTACTTGAGGTTTGCAAATAATATAATAATAGCTGACGTCTGTTTATGTAATTTTACACGCGCACCTGTAACACTTAGATACTAATTATTTAAATTAATTGTTATATTTCATAAGTTTAGTTTGATAAGCAATAATATTGTAGTAGAAGTATGTCAGCACTTTTTTACCTGAAACACAGGTTTGCACCTAGTTCAGGTTGATGTTAAACATTGTACTATGCTTTAGACTTAAGATATTATACATTTTATAATCTACCTTTTTATAACAAATAAACATTTTTTTTTGTTATTATCTATTATTTTTTTTATTGACACAATGGAGCTAATAATATATTACTCACTAGAAGGCGAAAGTGTTGCTTCGTCCAATAGCAAATTGTGTGTATGCTAGTGTTACACCATTGGACGTTAGTTTTGACAACGACAATGATACATTGATAAACTGACCTATTTGTTTAAGATGATGCTTATCTTGTTATACAAAGAAAAGGTAGCCCTCATTGAACATAATTTCAGCCGGGGTTGTAGGATAAGCGTTATGAAGCGGCCTAGAGCAGGAGAAGGAACAGGAGGTTTTTATAAGTCACCTCATCTAGGCGGGAGAAGTCATTTGATGATTTTCCAGATTCTCTGCTAAAGTAATAAATATTGACAAAGCCAAAAAATGGCGCAATAAGCCATCGATGAGGTATTCGCGCCTTGCATTATGCCGTAGTCATACTTACAACTTATACTCAATCGACAGGGCAATCAAAGTCCTAAACCTAAAGATGAATTACAAAATGAAAAGAGACCAAGCATAAACTCTTCGTATATTAATTAACATTTGGTCGTAAAACAACGGAAAATGTTAGTTAATAAGATCCTTTGTTTACATAACGATAAAGTCCTTTGTCAAACAGTGTTTCGGTCAGCCGGATCATTTTTCGTTTCGTTATTTTCCTTTCCATTCGATGGGATCAACGATACGCCATTTGTTTTCTTAAGCATCAGTTACGTTTATTTATAGAAACATTCCTCTTTGACTTTTTTCCGCAATTTCTTGATTAAAAGGCCTTGGTCTCTTGTTTTGAGATAATTTTGACATTGGTTTTATTGAGGCTTTTTTGAGGGCTCGCCTTGGATTGAACCAGACGTGGGTAGTTTCAGACTCTTAATGACTTAATAACATCGTGTTTCTTCTCCTGCTCAAGGCTAAAGCCGCAGTATATTAATGCGCTTTACTCCACACCCTGGCAGCTTTATATTTCCAAATAGTATATATGCCTAATCATGGAGCAAAAATATGGCAGCTCATATGAAGCTTCTAAACAGTGTTGGTGGTGAACTAGCAAGGTGATGATAACTTTGCTTGATTTGAATACTACATATTACAGAGACATAGATCTCTATGGAAAACAAACTGTAACAGGGAAATGATAGTTTATGTATACCTATGTATTCAGGTATTGAGTGGTTTTAAATAATTTGAATAAGACTTCTTTCAACACTTTTATTATAATAGAAAAACAACAGCTAATACAAATCAAAAATGGAGGAACGAAAAGGAATGACAAAGACAACCAAAACGCCACCTGTGGCCATAACTAGAAACTTAGCTTTATAAAGACACCTATAAATGTACCTCTTTTCAATACTATGAACATCTACAAAAATAACTAGCTACAATCTCCACGCTTGGTAAGCAAGTTAGAAATCGATGAATAAAATAAAAGATAGGGTTTATCTGCTGCTAATGGTCCTTTTCAAATCTTGTTCATATTAACAAAACACAAAACTTTGTTAGTGTGTTCTGTTTACACGTAAAACTTTCTAAACGGATGAGAATGAAATTTGGCACAGAGTTATATTATAGTCTGGAATAACATCATAGACATTTTTTTTACAAACCTTTGAAGCCACTGCCGGAACCAAGTGCAACTGTTACTCGGTCCAAATGACACTCGCCGGCAAATTACTAACAGTGAGAGATGCATTCTACTCCGCCTATATTAAAATGCACAGTAAAAAAATTTAACATGTTTGTAACTAATATGCAGAAATCATAGCATTTTTTAAAGTTTTATCTCTCACTCGATAGATGGCGTAGGTATCGAATTAGATCGCGCTATTATTTCGTTTCACTTTAATAGGGTCATTGGCCAAGTACAAAACAAATTCTCGAACTACCAGCTTATTAAATTTATTATGAACCCTATTATTGTTCCCACTAGACCACTTATCGCCAAGCCAATAATCAAAACACACACTAAATAAACAAATGAAATTAATTCTATTGCTTATCAGCTAAACAAAGATTTTGCCTAAGAGTAATTACCACAGGAAATATTGGCGAAGTTTTATTACCAATAAATACTCTTGTTGTGTACGCAATATTTTCTGAACATTTCCCTGATATTCATACGAAGCAAATAAATAAAGGAAACGGAGATTATATCAAGATACTTCTAATTTATTAGTTGGAATGTATGTTCGTATGTAATGGTTTGACCTTGAATTATGTTTCGTAGGAACTGATTTGGTATAGCATTATGTACATAAATACTTAAGCATATTTATACAAATAATAAAGAAAGAAAGAAACAAAGAAAATCAATTTATTTTGCCACAGTGTAGGACACACGAAAATCACAATAATGAAGCAATAAAAGAAACAAAATAAAAATGAAAAATACAAAATTGAAAATACAGTTATTGTGTGCCTCACAGCTGCGCCAGAAAGGTTCAGTGCAGCATGCATGCCAGACACTAGTGCCTGACGCTGGTTTTCAACTGAATCTGAGGTTGTGACGTGACAATTCGTATAGTAGTAGTAGTAGAATAATCTGTATTCGTTTAAATGCAGGCATTTTTTAAAGGTGTAAAAGGGGTGACGGGTGTAATATGATTAAAAGACTTGGATCTTGGATACTTGACTTTTATTACACAGAATACACTCATGCCACTCACTGCACCAGAATTACATTGTCAATGGCCGACACTCGCTCGGCCAGCCTCTTTATAGTGATATGACGACATAGACAATTATAGTGCGACACTGATTAGTATTACTAATCATTGACAAATACAACATCCCCCTTGTTAAGTTTAAATTAATCCTTTACAAAACAGACTTATCACTATGATCTATATATCTATTTCTTCTATTAGCCTTCTTGTGGCCAACTCTATTTTCAATACAAGTCAAATGTTTTTTGTTATTTTTTTGTTATATGATTAAAGGCTCCTTCAAATGAAAATATAAAGAAGATAGATCACACATTTATTCAGCACAAACAATAACAGACACAAATTAATTGACAAATAAGTGGGTACACATAACAAATTAACAAGAAAATAACACAAAATAAAATCAAACAAAAAGAATAATATAAAAATTACGTATTAGACGGGTAGTACGAAAGAAAGAACATAAAGAACGAGAAAAATGAAAAAAAAATATTAATATAATACGTCGCGGTTCAGTGTGTCTTTAGTTTGAACCGAATGGGAGTCCAGCTCAGTATGTGTCAGGTATATACCTGACGCTGGTATTCTGCTGGATCCCTGCAATAACGCACGGACGTCGAGTAGACCGAATAATGAACATTAAAGGCGTAATCAGTGCTCAGTGTTTTGTGTTTTTGAGATTAGTGTTTTAGGTTCTGTGTGTGTTGTGTTTCAATATGAAAATAATATATGTTAAACAGAGATTTAAAGATAAACAATATAATTATGTCTTTCGGTCAATCTTCTAGTGAAGCTATTTGCTCGTTCTAAAGCATACATATACATATTCCGATGGATAAGAACGAGCAAAGAACTCCATGGTTACTCTTTTTGAATCAGTTTCACATCCGATCTTTGTAACATTTTAAGTTGGTTCTATCATGCAAGAACAATGTTTTGACTTTGAAATTAGAATTCATCAGTAAATATTATAAAAATAAATAATTTTATAATATTAAATATTATAAAACTAATAGAGATATGTTATGCTTATTACACGCAAGTATCTTACTATAAAAGTATCCAAAATCAAATTACTGATAAGTAAGAAAAAGTTTTTACATTTACATAGTTACCAATTAATCTCGAGCCTCGAAGTAAAAATTAATTTTAAAATAGCAACTAAAGTAGATTAAAGATTTAAACAAAGTAACAAGGAATCCAATTACATTCTGTTTTCATAGTTCATTATAAAAATTAACCACTCACTGATATTCGGAAAATGAAGCGTGCATTAAAAAGCTTATCGAGAAAGAGTATCATGTTCTTTAATCATAAAATACAATCTCACTTTTTTATATATATTGTACTTACATCAATGATTGTGATATTGCCTCTTTCTGGCATGTCCTCGTAATAGGCAAATTCAGTCATCATCATCAGCCTATAAGTTCCTACTGCTGAGCCAAGGCCTCTTCTCACATAGAGAAGGTTAGACCATTAATCACCGCGCTAGCATTAATCACCAAGCTGCAAAATTCAGTACTTTTATTGAAATACCAAAAACGACACTTTTCTGTATCTCATGTATAAAAGCGCAACATATAACATTATACTGTATTTAAGTCCAACGGGATATTTATTTCGAAACTAGCGTTTGCCCGCGACTCCATTCGTGTGTAATTTGACTTCCTGTAGATTTTTGGCATAAAAAACCATCCTATGTCCTTTCTCGAGTTCTAAACCATGTCTGTACCAAATTACACAGAAATCGGTTCAGTAGTTTATGCGTGAAGAAAAGACAGAAAGAGAGCCAGAGTTACTTTCGCATTTATAACATTAGTTTGGATTTGGTTAACTAACATGCATGAGGGTGCAGCTCCGAAACCTGGCTTTTCCAAGCTACATAACAATATAGCTGGTTCCTATAATTATTTGGATATCTCGAATTTACTTACGGTGTGAGAAAACATCATGAGGAAACCTGGACTTCATTAATTTTGAAATTTCATACGTGCTTTGGGTAGGTGTGGTGATTATTATATGCCCAAGCCTTCTCCGTTTGAAAAGAGGCCTTTGCTGTGCAGTGGGCACTATAGGCTGATGAAGTATATTTCGCTTTGAAATGTACTTGTGGAAATCGTAAGGGATCTTTCTGATTTTCAGATGGTATTTCTTAATGTGGTCACCCAGTTGGTTTTAGAGAGATAAGAATGCCAAACTTCTTCTTCTCAAAAACTAGATTTCTTTGAATGTCTAAGTAATAAAAGTTACAAAAATATATATAAATATTTCGTTTTCTAAAGAGTTATAAAACAAATGAGTTTTTAACTACAAACGACGAACTGCTTGCTGTTATTTAATTAAAATTTAAAAACTGTTGTTCTTTCTATCTTTAAAATATTGAAAGCCACGACAATATCGTCATGGAACAATATGATGGCAATGACGCGTCGTTTCAAGCCTTTCATAAATCTTTCAGCAGACTTCATTAACAATACATAATGCAGCCATGACGAACAATACATTTACGTAGAAATAATGCGTCGAGGAAATTATTATTTATTGTCGCAATTTTTTGATACAGAATTTAAAAAATACATAGCTGGCCGATTGCCATTTGGCAAAAAAGAATTGTGTACTTTTATTCTTGGTCAATTATAAATCATTGTGACTTTTTAATACAACGAATAAATTAAATAAAAACATATTTTCATTCATTGGTGTGTTAAAGTCAACAATTTATTTAAATTTTTTTACCAAGATTAATTAAACTCAGAGTCGTTATACTACGAAAGTATAACTATAAAAATCTACACCACATTACACAAGACTCAAAATAAAATAAAATAACGTAGAGTTGTTGTGGCTAGAGCGGTTACTGCGCTGATATATCACGGTTAGGTCCTAGGAGGATATCCGTGTTCTTTCGCAAACACTTTCATAATATTACCTTACACTACATCTTAAATACTAGTCTCATGACTGTTCTGAAGAATTTAGTTATAAAAATTTTATTTCAATTGTATAGGACGGCTAACGAGCAGACTGCTTACCTGATGGTAAGCAATCAGCGACTAAGGGAGGAGGAGCAAGCAACAACGGAGGAGTTTCGTCTATGGCTCTCTCACACTTCGCTTTTAATCTTCAAAGAGTTGGTGTGATGCATAATTCATTATCAAACTGTAAATATTTTATTCCATAGAAAATGCCTCTGCCAAGACAGATAAAGCATAACCATTAATCGCCACGCTCTAACATAAGGTGAATTATTGGTTTTAAACGTTTAAAAACTAAGACCAAGTTTCCTCACGATGTTTTCTTTCACCTTATGTCAGTGAAAAAGTCACATTCTTATGCCAGCTTTCGTGTCCTTTATCTCATTCTTGGAAGGCTTAAACCTTATTCTCTAAACCACCATGCCATTTAAAGTATGGGATCGCTTCTTATTAATTTGTTGGGAACGTACAGTCAGACGTTTTTTACTTATAATTATCAGTTCCAAGTACTTCCACATAAATAAGTATTACAAGTGCCTTAAGTGGCCTGCCAAGTTTCCCTGTATATGTTTCTAACTCACACTTATCCTGTTTTGCTTGCCGTCATTCAACACACACCTCTTTGAGTATAACAATAATGCCCACTTCTGCTTTTTGATAAAAAAAAACTTAGTTTTATTTCAACAACTCAAATATTACACATCTTTTATATTTCATCGTTCGTACTGCTCACAATTAAAGGCTCTTGATTTCCATATAACAAGATTAAATAATTCAATAGAAATCATTAAAATTATAAAGAGAATTATAAGTCTCGCAAAATGTAAAATCTCTGGCACCTCCTTTGGGACACAACAGGCAATATTTTGTTATGCCAAAATCAATTTCATTTCATGCTACAAAAGTTCGAAAAACAAACTTCAATGCTCCTGGGGTTTCATAAATGCTTTCCATGGCGAAAAACAAAAACATAATACTGAAACTACCTTCATGATTATATTGGGATATTGTTTTTAAGACTATTTTGTTGGTCGAATGATCACATATTATGTACTGGTACTACTAAATGTGAAGTTAAATACTTATAAAGTTGTATCGATCGATTAGGTCAATTCACCAAAGTCTAAGCGAACGCCGGCGTTCGCCTACCTACTATTCTAGAAGATACTGGAAGTTTAATGTTTAATTCATAATAAAGGACAAAGTTATAGCTACTTTTAAAAAAACAGTTTCAGCTTTATTGCTAAGTGTTTGGGGTAATCGTACCAATTCCTGATCATCATCATCGTATACTACTTACTTGCCCACTCTTCATCGCGGGGTTCGATCTACAAGTTTTTGTTTGCAACCACAGCCAGCTACTATAGTTTGCCAGTCGGCTGCACGACGCGACGTCGCCGCAACGTGCACGCTGCTCATGAATAAAATTCCCCTTGTAACTTGAAACTACTAGAACTTTTCTCACTTAATTCACATGAATTAGTCGTAACTATCAATAGATTTAGCATGCCTCACGAAACTTAGTGTACAAAAATAGCCACTACAGTTTTAAAGTACTTCTCTGAATAACCTTCTTTACGAGTTTTTTTTTTTTTGCTTGTGGAAAATTAGCAAATGTCTTAGGCTGTCTCAGAGTGTCAGGCTCTTACTGACTCATAACCCCCCGTTCCATCACCTGCTCTAGCCTGAGGCCGCGGTGCCTTATTGCGCTAACCCCGCAAATCCGGCTGAACATCAGCCCTATAGGACCGCGTCTATGATGGTTTATTAGCTATTTGAGGAGCGCGCGGAACGCCACGCGCCTTAAGCTCGGGTCTAGTTCTGGTCGGGCGGTGAAACTTACTCGCTGTGCCCGTGCTTACGGTGGCTGTAGATCATTACCTCGATCCCGGACGCCCAGTTTGTCGCCTTTTGCGGCGGCTAGGGTGTCTTTTATACTATGGCAACATATTTTTACAACCAACCAAAAATAAGTTTTATGCATATCTCTATCTCTCTCTCTCTCTCTCTAAGTTCATCTTATAAAGTTCAATCTTCAATAAACTTGACTTTAGGTACATGGCACACTTAAGGACGTTTTTAGTGTGGCACACGTGTGACTAACGATTGTTCTGCAGCAATATATACAAGGTAAACTGTGTTTTATTGCATCGTTTCTATGCTGGATTTCTGCGTTAACGCTGTGTAGCCGTTTTGAAATAGTTTTTATGTAGCGCGGATAGAGTATAAAGTGCTGTCTGGATAGGACCAAAAAGGTCTTTGGAGATGTAGTTATTTTTGGTCTCTTAGTATATCATTAGTTTAGAAGTAAGAAGAGCAAGGAGTTCAAACGGTAAAGAAAAATAAATTCTTAGAAATGCGATCGTATTTGAGTTCAGATTTATGTTTTTTTTAATTTTCTTGAAACTGAGTAATCTGTGCCGTCCAGCCTTAGACACTCGCAATACCAAAGGAGTTACTACAAGTGCGTTGCTTGCCTATTGTAGGTTATGAAGGATTAAAGGATACGGTATTTGAGAATTAAGGATTAGGAGAAAGTATTATACCTCCGTGAACCTAATTCACACGACGAAACACAACGTAAGCGTTGCTTCACGGCGCCATTTTTAGCGAAGCCTCTACGGTATTATTATATTACTTTTAGTAAGAAATAAATAAATCTTACCTTCTTAGAACAACCCATAGTAAATAGATGAAAGCTAAACGATTTATCCGAACAACATTAACGAATTCAACGCAGACGATGTCAGAGTAAACGTAAATATTTTAGACATACCACATTTTAGGTATGTTTACTAAATAATCCTCTTTCGTAGAAATTCTCCTAGTGCGAACCATGTTTCTGATCTGAGACTTAATGTATTCTCAGAATGGTCTGAAGTCATTACTGCTATGACTGTATCTAAGTTGTCTCTAATCTGATTTGAAGGCACATGTTGATATGTTCCTTATCCATGTGAGAGGAGGAAAGTGGCTACTTACATATGACTGTACAGTTGACGCGATAGCTTTGCGTCGATTCCCGCAGAGAACAACTCTTTGTGTGATCCACAAATTGTTGTTCCGAGTTTGTTGAAACTGTATGTTTGTAAACGCAAACACGGCACAGGAAAAGTCTTTAAGTGGGGCAACTCTATTATATAGGAAAAAAAATGTATTACCGTAAATTGCCTATTTCAAGTCACAGTGAGCCTTTATATACAACAGATTTATAACTATATAGTAGAAACTGATCTTCATCCTGTCAACCCGTTTTTATAACACAACGTTAAACCATTATGCCATCAAACTGTGGTTTTAATATAGGTAAACATGAAAGCTTAATGTATGCTTCTACGTACTCTTTAAAGCAATGAAAAGAGCACAACTATGCATGCTATCTACAAAGAAATTTAATAAACGTTATTGCTTTAAAACACGACATCAAAAAATCTAATATGGCGCCCAACAGCGACGATACGTAGCGACACTAATGTCGTGCTTTAAAGAATACTCTCTGCTAAAATAATTATTCAGTATAACTTAACTAGAAAGAACATACCTGTCACTGCCACCACAGCTCTTTACGTGGGTTTCGCAAGAGCCGATTAAAGAACTACACATTCGACAGAGACCAAGAAGGATTCTTTCAAGAACTTGATCCTTTTAAAAATTATTCTCTCACCCGCCTGCAAAACCATAGAAATCATGACAAAAACCTTCTAGAGGTGACCTATCTTGGCATTACTGGTCGCTTATGAGCTGTAGATTTATGTGTTTAATTTTATTTTTATTATTTGGGATACCAAACACATTTTACAAACTTTATTAACAAGTGATTCAAATTAATGTGACGCATAAACAAATGACGCACACGCTGCTCCTGAATAAGAATCCCGTTGAGACTTGAAAGTAGTAGAGTTTTTCTCGTTAACACTTATAGTTAGTGATTTTGACTGCACGGTTGGTGCGGTGGATGGGTAACTGGCTGCCGTACATCGTGTCGCGGGTTCGATTCCCGCACGGAACAACAATTTGTGTGATCCACAAA
The DNA here is from genome assembly GCA_902829305.4 of Spodoptera exigua. NCBI lineage: Eukaryota > Metazoa > Arthropoda > Insecta > Lepidoptera > Noctuidae > Spodoptera > Spodoptera exigua. The sequence continues at coordinate 4,998,629 of LR824616.2, read as the reverse complement.
TTGTTGTTTTGGGTCTGGCTGTCTTGTGTATGTGAAATTGAATGTTTGTAAACGCACCCACGACACAGGAGAAAATCCTGGTGTGGGGCAAAGTTTTTTTAAAAAAGAAAGAAAAAGTTGAAGAAAGAAAGATAAGTGTTCACATAGTTAATAGACAAAAATGTAACAAATTACATTTCGGTTATACAGTAACCCAAATCACTGTCCACAGGTACACAAAACTAGTGTTAAAAAGATGATGGATGTACTTTATGTATAGCTTGCGTAGTTATCAGTCATACGATTCCACGAGCGTGGTTGCAATTTATCAATGTATAGCGAAACTTTGTTACGTGTCGCCGTCCAAGCTGCTTCCTTACAAATTCCAGTAAGTACCGCTCAAGTTTGGTATTAATCTTCATCAGGATTTTATGAAGTTGTTAAAATAATATATTAGAGGAACGAGCTAGTCTAGCAGCAAAAGGATTTCTTAAACGGTTATATAATCTTTTGACGTTTTTTTGCTGTAATAAGTACTGAAAGTCTACTGTATTTTTTTTATAAGTAATAAAAGAAAGGTTGTGATTATTGGTCAATTGGTGCCAAACCGAAGGCTCGGGTTTTGAGACTGAATCGAGCAAATAATAGAATAAAGGTTTTTAGGTGAATTAACTTAATTTAATTTAAAATCGCCAATCACACCTGAAACAAGCATGGCGATTAATGCCCAAACCTTTTCCGTGTGATAAAGGGCCTTTGCCCAGCAGTAGACGCTTATAGGCTAGTGATCATGATGAGTGGGTCTCTGAATTGGCTTAAACTTTTTTTTTAGTGAGAAATTAATCAAATGTCTTTTCTCGTCGTGGGTGAGGCGTAAGGGAGTCTCTTTTGGACTAAAAACAACCCCGTTATTTGTCCTGCTCCAGGCTGAGGCCACGGTACCTCATTGCTCTTGCCCCGCAACCTCGGTTTAACACAAATGGTCTCCATACAGTTTGTCCAAGCTTCTATGAGATCACATATTGGTTCATATCTGAACACTTCGTAAAAAAAATAATAATAACTGACTCAAATAATCAAATAAACATAAAAACATCATCAATAACCATCTAGTTCCGATTTTTGAAATTCGAACCTTAACGTGCAATGGTAAATAGACAAGATATCCAGGCAATTTTGCTAGCCTTTGTACATTAGACTATTACATAGATATATCTATACATATCTAAGTTTTACTTTGAAAGTTCTACCTGAATAACGTAATACCTATATACAAAGTTAACCATTACGAATGCAACGCTTTTGCCAATTTGAACACGGCAACTCGAAACTTCAACGTTGAACAACCAATGGAAGTCCAGAATAAAGTTTTGTTTAATAATAGTTAACCTCTTTGCTAAAGTTTTTCGTTGGGAAAATTTTGTATGAACTTCGCTCAACTTATTTGCGATTATGCAAAGAATTGTAATCGATTGGGATTTTTACGACAATTGTAAATTTTATGTAACACTAGCTACTCTCATTCGGTTTCACCCGCTGCTCGGTTCCATTTGATCGTAGCGTAATGTTTTATAGCCTATAGCACTCAGGAACATTGTAGCTATCTATCAGTGAAAGAATTTTGGCAATTCGACCAGCGGTCCCAAAAATTACCCCCTACATACAAACTTACAATTTTTACCTCTTTATAATATTAGTATAGATAGTATAGAAATATAGATTACTGTTTTAATATATATTCTTAAACGATTCAATTGGTGGTAGTAGTGGCCCGGAGGTTAACACACCTGCTACTCATGAGGGGATTCGAAATCTCACAAGAACCAATGTAACTTTTTCCTAGGTATTAGGACTTTCTATGATTATTTAGCCACCACTGATATTCGGTTAAGGAAAACATCGTGGGTAAACCTGGACTTAATTTCTAATTTTACGTTTAAAGTCGCAATCGGCCTTAAGCAAGCGTGGTAATTGCTGCTCATACCTTTTCTGTGTGAGAAGAGGCCTTTGCTTAGCAGTGGGCATTTATAGGCTGATGAGGATGATAATGAAATAAATCAATACTAAGAAGACAGTGTTATAACAGCAGTTCTAAAGCGCTATGTCTATTAAAACGCGTTTCAAGACTGGGACACATTTCTTACGTCATTACTAAGCTTTTTAAAAAAAGAAGAGAATTATTGCTACAAACCTTTCTAATTTTAAAATCCACTTTTCAAATAAAGAATCTAAATAATGACCGTTAGATTACTTCAAAGCGAACTTCGCTGACTTTTCATTTTCGAACCGACGCGTCTGGATCTTAATTTGAACATTTAGTAAAAAACGCAAATTACCCAAAATAAATCCTTTCCTGAATATTTAAATGTTAAAAATGGACTTTAATTTATTCGATGGCGTTATCTTTGTGCAATTAACGGGAGTTTTTAAGGGAATAGCTCGTGTTAAAAAGGTACGGTGGGTCATTAACATGGCTGTGGTGGTTCTGTCCGTACCTAAGAAAGCACGTTACCTTGATTCTTATACCTCTTCGGACTTATCGGGCTGCCATACACCATAGTATCAAGAGATTGAAGGATAAGAGAGTATACCTGTGTTTGTGCATGCCTTAGTGTAATGGGATGGTTTATTTACACAGAAGGGCTATAGAGATTGAAATTTATGGGCCTTAATTGTATTCAAAACGTGGCTAAGTTCTATTTTTGTCTGTTAGTTACAGAGTAACTTGGAAGCATATTTGGAGCAAAATGTATTTTCTACTTCGTAATGTAGATTGTTTGAAGGTTACTACTAGTTCTGGGCGATAGCCGAAAACTAATGGAGTTTGGTTCTAAGAATAGTTAGCTGGTAACATTTATTGTTTTTGGTAAATTAATTGTTTTAAAAAAATATTTTTATTTTTTTATAATTATTAATTTGACTTTCAATCATAAAGGAAGCACAACTATTTGAAGAAATATGTTAAATTTTAATTAAGGCGGCTCGCTCACAATTTATACGAATAAGTAGCAAAAATAAGTACTACAAGTAAAAGATACATTTCTAATTCAAACTTTTCAATACCTAAAACAATTCAGACACTGTAATCGTAATAGCTAATCACTTTTTACAACATATTTCAAAAACAAAAAAAGGTCTACTAACTATTCACATAAATATAGGTCCAGTATCTTCACAGGCATTCAACCTAGAGTTGACCTCAGTCTGCAAGAGTAAAGGCCTAAAGAAAGAAACTTAGCCAGTTATGCAAACGTGCTCTTCAATTCAGAGGAGCGGCGATTAGACGCCACTTGTCGGCTGTTGCCCTAACTTGTGGCTCAGGCGTGGCAACTTAAGTGGCAAGAGTGGGACAAGATCAAAGAAGATGTATAAAAATGTTCGCTCCACTTGTGCCCGTCTTTAGTTGATCGTGTAAGGAAGTGGACTATGTTTGTACAGTGGGTTTTTTTTAAGATTTTAAAATGTTTAATGGTTTGGTATAGCAATAATATTCAAAGAGAGTATTGTTTATCTGTGTTTTTCATATTCGCAAAATGTTAAAAAGAAATAATTTTGTAGTCCTTCGGATGTAGATAAATTTTGTTCCCGTAAAATGTATTAAAAATGCTGGATTATTTGTCATAAAGTTGCGAAATTTTGACAACATATCGTTACGCGGGTATTATCGCGGAATATAAAAAAATATTTAAATACCTTGGTAGGCTTGACGTTTCGACCTGGTTGCACAGGTTGTGGTCACAAGCAGACTGACGATGCGATGTTACAGCTCCCCGCATTCGAGTGATAGTTAACCCCCTTATTTTCACTTTCTATCATATTAGGCCGTCTACACAGTACGCTGACCGTATACACAGATGTGTTAACCGACTTTGAAGGTAAGCGATGTTGTGTTTTCCGAATCACTGGATTCCTCGTCGATGACAATTTAAAGTCGTCCGTCAACCGCTTTACGCACTACTCTTGTATGGTAGTGGCGATAAGTGGAGAGAATTTGCGGTCGGTGGAATTCTATCCAGCGATTAGAACCAGGCTGAAGCAGGTGTTCTGCTATCGCTGTGTGTACTTAGTGACTATGTTACTAAAGTACTTAGTTTCTAAGTAGCTTAGTAATGTATATATAGGTAGTAACTAAGTAATTTAGTAAGTAAGTAAGTTACTTAGTTAGTAAATTAGTAAGTAAATAAGTATTTAGTAACTTATTAACAAAGTATTTAGTAACTTAGTAACTTAGTAATTTTGTAACTTACTAGTTAGTTAGTAAGTTACTTAGTATATTACTCAGTTAATATGTAAGTAAGTTATTGAGTTACTAAGTTAGTCAGTTAGTAAGTAAGTAATGTAGGAAAGTAATCGATTAACTATGTCCAAGAGCAATAATAATAATAAATGGCAGTTCTAAAATAGAAGGTCGCAAACTTATGCATAGTCTTAATAATTCGAGTCAAAATCTCGACCGAGTTCATAATGAAGGAGTTCCAAAGTCGCCAACTTGATTACTTAGCTTTATTAATATGGTAAACAGTGGTTTGGCAAAACATTCAAACATTACTCAACTTAAAAATTGTTTAAAGGTAAAATTCTGATACTTACCAAAAAATATAGTTCAGTATTTCTATGTTTAATATTGTGTTGTATGGATAAGATAAAGAAGATTTTTAAAGTACCTACTTACCATAGGCACTAACTTAACCTTTAAAAAAAAATATCACGGTAATCATGCATTTAGCTGGAGTACGCTGATGCTCTATAATATAAGGTGGACCTGGCTTGGAGCACGAGAAAGAACGTGTGAATTTTGATCAGTGAGAGTCTGACACTCCCTCTGGGTTGGGGACCCAAGGCGAGTATAGTCTATATCTATACTAATATTATAAAGAAGTAAATTTGTCAGTTTGTATGTAGGGGGTAATCTTTGGAACCGCTAGTCGGATTGCCAAAATTCTTTCACTGATGGATCGCTAAAATGTTCTTGGGTGCTATAGGCTATAAAACATCACGCTACGATTAAGTGGACCCGAGCAGCGGATGAAACCGCGCGAAAGTAGCTAGTCTTAAATAATTTTTGTCATGCAAAGTTAAGATTGTAAGAATTCAATAACTTGTTACTTTATTACATTTGTTGATTAAATTCAATTTGGATCCATTAAGTTTTGCGAAAAATTTTTAATAAACAATAATGATACTAATCGTTATTGCAAACATTATTGAAGAACAATTAACCTGCAATCTATAGGTAGATTCAATCAACTATAGCAATTATCCCTCTACAAATACAACGCAAAATATCAAAACAACATTTATTTCAGAGCACATTTTTAATTGAAATTCTACTTCAAATATTATTGTTAGTACAAAAGTATTTTAGATTTTAATATCCTATTAATTTCCTTTAATAAATAATAACTAGAAACTCTGAGTTTCGACGTCGATCATAATTATATATAAATGGAATGAATTGGCAATTTCACGCTATTCGAAATATGAACGGCGAACAATAATTTTCGTTTGAAATTCTGAGAGACTTTCAATTGAAATTCCTATTAATATTTACGTTTGCATCGCCTTGGCGGTAAAGTAGTCGCTTATGTGGCAACTGAGAAACAATTCTCGTATTCCCGGGGTTAGTCGAGTAGGTATTGTTGTATTTTCAACATATGGACACTATCAGTAATTAATAACGAAAACCGACCGACTATATAATATAAGGCACTTATGAATTTTTTTTTTATTTGTTAGAGCAGCAAACGAGCCCCTAAATTACATGATGGTAAGCATTCAGCGCCGCCCGTGGACACCCGCAACAACAGAAGAGTTACGAGTGCGTTGCCGACCATATGGGGGTTTGGGATTTGGGAGGGATTTGGGGAGGGGAAAGATCGGGCCTCCGGTAACCTTACTGACACGGCGAAATACAACGCTGTGGTTGTTTCATGTCGGTTTTCTATGAGGCCGTGGTATCACTCCGGTCGAGCCGGCCCAATTTTGCCGAAGCATGGCTCTCCCACACCTTAATATAAAATATTTCAAGATAAAAAGTGTCAGTCTATCGGTAAGTCTGTCTGTGTTTCAGTCTCCTAGTGAAGCTATTTCACCAACTTTTATATGAGACGAATGGCGCTCGTTTTTTAATTGTCCAACGCTTCCTGCCAGTCTCTGTCTAATGTGTCGTCCCTTATGACACCCACAGAAATGGTAGCGGTGGAAGTTTACAAACTTACAAGGTTAATGTATTCTAGAGGCAATCTCCTATATTTTAATTACAGTTTAGCCTATTTAGTCTTTAGCCTATTTAAATACCACTAAATTCCGACGAACAAAATTAATACAAACTTTTAATTTAATCGCTAACCAAAAACTATACACTGAAGTTTTGGGTCGCTTAAAGTCTAGAGTAGTTAGTATCGGTCAAGTGGGCTAACGAATACTAAAGTGGACTTAGGTTGTAGTGACGAAGTTTGTGTATAATAATTTTGCGTTTAAAAATATTTATGGTGATCAATGAATGACACCTAATATGATGAAGATGGATACTAAAATCCGGCGATGAACCGCTTTTGGAGAAAGGATTTCAAACCGTCTCATATGGATCATCTGATGCTTAATATTTGTCGCTGTCCATAGATACCCGCAACACCAGAGGAGTTATAGTTGCGTTGCCAGCAAAGAATTTGCTCACTCATATGAATCATCTGATAATCAGTAAATGTCGCTGTCCATAGATACCCACAACACCAGAGAAGTAATAACTGCGTTGCCAGCGTTTTGGGTGTGCAAATTCTAAACCATTTTCATCGATTTGGGGTTGACGATACGGAAAAAAAATTTTTGTTCTGTAAATAACGTAAAACAATTGAAAATCAAACTCATAAATCGTATGCACATTAATCACAACAAAAAAAATTAAGAATAATTTTCTTAACCAACAATAAAATACGGAAGAACAGCGTCCTTTTAGTAAAATGGTCTCCCGCGACACATTAAGCTTTCTTTAGTTATTCCCGGGATAATATTTTCAAGTCCAGCTTAGAGATAAATAAGGGCTTCTCATCTGTTCTAGCCACATGGGAGAAACTAGCGGGAAACAGCTTCGCTCAAGAGTTACGAGTGACTTGGAAGATTGTAGGATGTAACGAGTAATATTTCATTTTAATACTTACTTTTGCTGTGGATACAATGGTCGTTGGCGTAAACGTGTTCTGGAGTTAATAACCACGAACTAGTAAATTAACAGTTTATTATTTAAGATGGAGTGACGATTCCAGTAAAGCATCTGGTATTGATTGGATACGAAGATCTGAAGTTGTACCTTTTTGGCGTACTTCTGGTAAGGTCTATGTGGCCTTATCACGAATGAAAACGGATCGATTGGAGCGATGCCACGGCATTACAGAAAACTGGCGCGGAACAACCACAGCGTTGTGTTTCGCCGTGTGAGTGAGGTTGCCGGAGGCCCATAACTTCCCCTCTTACCATCCCTTCTTAATCCCTAAATCCTCAAAACTACTAATTTTAGGGGGGAAAGCCAGGAATGCACTTATAATCCCCTGGTATTGCTGAAGTCCATGGGCGACACCGATTAGAAACCATCAGGTAATCTGTTTGCACATTTGCCACCATATCACATCTATACTAAGAGTATAAAGAGCTAAAGTTTGTATGAAGGGGGTAACGTTTGGAACCGCTGGTCGGATTTCCAAAATTATTTTACTGATAGATAGCTACAATGTGTCTGAGTGCTATAATGAGGCTACAAAACATCACCCTACGACCAGTAGGTGGGAACAGCGGGTGAAACCGCGCGGCAGTTCCTAGTTAAAAAATAAAATGAAAACTTAAAATAGTTTAAAGGTTTAAAATACTAAACTACTTTCGCTTTTAAGAATTAAAGTATTCATAAATTTAAGAAAAAGTAAAAGATCTCGTGATTTCCATTTAACATGGCACCTTTTTAGTTTCTCATTAAGCAGGTACAATTTTTTAATTTGAGTCAGAAGGAATAAGTTTTTATTACATACCACTATGAATTTAGATTTAAAAAAATTCTCACGCTCTAATCCGTGTTAAATATTAACATCACAAAGCCAATGGTTTAAATGTGTTAGTTTTACAAATGAAAATGAATGTTATATATTCTCTTTTATTTTATTATTTTACGTGTAAAACAATTTCATAGATGCTGGGTTAGTGGAATTTAGTTTACCTACTAAACGAAATATGAATAAGATATAATATATATAATTATTTATTGTTTATAGTATAAAGAGCCCTCTCACCCAGCAATGACTTTTTAAAATCAAAGGCAAAATTATTTATTCCCTATAAACCATAAACACGTACTACCGAAACGTCAAAATATACTATTAAGTATTATAGTCTCACAGTCAGTTCGTCAGGGTACTGTGAAGAACTGACTGACAGACTGCAGTGCTCGTTCCAAAATGTAGATTAAAATGGATAAGAACGACTTAAACAATCGTTATTCTAAAAAAATGTGTATTAAATACAATATGTAATACAGATTACTTATTGTACCCATATGTGAGAACAGAAAGTTATGAGAAAAAAGAAAGAATAAACGATGGGATCAGTCCTCCATTAAATTTTAAACAACAAAAAATCTAATTAGACAGGTATTTTATACTGAATTCAGAAAAGGAGGTTTTTATAAGTCCATGTAAAACAGCATATAAAACTGTATCCCACAGGTTTTCCTACAATAGCACTTTTATTAGATAAGTACTGAGCTGAAAGTTAGTAGTTCTCCGGAGTACGTGAGCTGCAAGAGATGACGATGGTACATCGATATCCCCAAGGAGGTTAGCTATGCAAAGTTAACTCTTCGAGTTTTGCCTTAAGTTTCATGTTTTATAGTTTGGTGAGAATGGGTAGATAATATATAGGTATATTCATAAAAAAGGAAGACACAGTGTTGTGTTTCGCCGTATGAGTGAGGTTACCAGAGGCCCAATCCTTCGCCTCCCCCAATCCCTAAATCTTCAAATCCCCAATCACCAAAATGTCAACAAAGCACTCGTATCCTTTGTTTAATCGTATGGGTGTCCATGGGCGACGCTGATTGCTTATTATCAGGTAATTCGTATGCTCCTTTGCCGTCCTATGACGTAGGAAAAAGACAGCCTTGGGTCAATTTTTAGACCATATAGATGAAGGTTTCCCGTTATGGGAAAAAGGAATACAGTGAAAACCTCAGAGCCTCATGCTGATCGCATGATGATATAAACGAAGTTAAAGGTATAAATAACATAAGATTCACTAGGATTTACTCCTGTGTCGTGGTTGCGGTTACAAACATACAATTTCAAGTGCACATGACACCCAGACGTGGAACAACAATTTGTGGATCACATAAAGAGTTGTTCCGTGCGGGAATCGAACCCGCGACAGGTTGGACGGCAGCCAGTTGCCCGGCCACCGCATCAACCGAGCAGTCGATTGGTGCGGCGGCCGAGATTGATCCTAACTCAAAAAAAAAAAAATTGTTGAAATCAGTACTGACTCAGAGAAATATCTCGTTTAACAAAAGTGTGTAAGTCACAATACGTCTCTAATAAGGCCCAAATCAGGCCATATCACCACAAAAAATACACATACCACTTTTGTCACTTACATACCATTTGGACATTTTCTCCCGTTACACCATAACAGCACTGCCTGTGCATCCTCATCCCAGAGACAAGAAGGGAAGCGTGTCAGTAATTATAGCAGCCGCTGTTAACTCTAGCACTCTTCACATGTGCGCATAAATGCAGACCGCTTAGCTGTACGTATGAAATCAAGGTTTTCTTTCACAACATGTTTATTTTTCTTATTCATGTCAGATTTTGCATATCAAATCGTGATTGCAGGTATTTGTCGACTTTTGTTAGTTGGCATCCATTATGTATACCATGTATGTATTTATCTACATTGGAAAGGTCTAGATTCGTAGTAGATATTACACCAGCTTATATGTGCCTACTGCTGAGCAAAGGACTTGTTTCAGAGGCGATTCCAAACTTGTAATTAGAAAATTTTTAATTGTTTTTTTCAGTGTCTGTCAGTATTGTGTACTGGTATTTATTAGGGTTTGTCATAACGAGCCACCACGGCATTTTTTTAACGTCCATCGTCATTGATGTGTACTTCATAATTAGTACTAAGTGTTACAGATATTTCAAAAACGATTAAATTATGAACATGTACCTTAAATCACAAAAAATAAACCACCCTTTATTCTTTCGGAAAATAAATGTCAGAACATTCCTACATAATAAAACTTTCCACACAAGGAACAAATAAAACATTCAAAACGAAATTATCGCTGATCTAATAAGAATTCCTTTCCACCGCATCTCAGTGGTCTTAGTTCCGAACATGCGATTGTCAACCGCAGCGCCCTCTAACCTGATAAGTTTTCGGAACGCGTTTTTATACACAAAACGTGGGCAGAATACCAAACTGTCAGTCAATCCTAATATTTTTTATACATTTGAAGTCTAAATGTCGCCAGTTCCTTAGTAAATGCAATTTAGAATCTACGTTTTGGAAATAAAGGACTTTCTGCTTTACATGAAAAGCTACGGAATAAAATGTAATTTATTATGATTCGTTTATATTTTTAGTAAAATCTTGTTGCCTCGTTCAGTGCCTCTTTTGACGCGAATAATGAACCTTAAGGCTATCTTCAAACGGTGCAATCTGCAGCAAACATTCAATTTTGTCTTTCTCTCTCTTGCTATATATATTACAGGTACAATTGTTATAAATGATAACAATTTTATTTTGACGGATAGGTTAGAAAGTAATCAAATATTTTTATGAGCATACATTATATTGTTACAAATTCATTGTGAGGCATCAGTCATTTTTTATTAATAACTATAAATAGTTAGAATTTCTCGAGCTCAAGTTGTAGATTGATTCAATGGCTCTCTTTTACAGAACTAAGATAGCCTGAATGTCGACCACGCTCCCACAAGAGAATGCCATATCAGTATCACAGGATGCTATGTTAATAAATAAAATCAACTAGCTACGCTCGATTTACATTTGATAAAAAATATTTTTAGAATCATACGCTACACTGGGATTTTTATAATATTACATACTAGCGGCCCGCCCCCGCTTCGCACGGATCCAATTATCTCGCTATCAAAGGGTCTCTTTTTCCTAATCTTCCCCTCTACTTTTCTAAAATTTTCTTTCATAAGAACCTTCTCCTGCTAATAAAACACACCACAAGAAAAGAATCAGTAGAATTGGTCCAGGAGTTATTGAGTTATGAGCTTACCAACATATTTTGCGATTCATTTTTATATATAGAGATTTAGTTCGTGTTATACTGTAAAAATATCACTTCTGATATGATGAAAATAAATAAAACTAGTTACTCAGCAATATTTCATGAAATTCAGTAATCTTTTTAAGAAAATAAATAGCCTCTCGTTCCATCTATTAGTCTTCAAAAGCGTTACTTAAATAAAGTTAACAGTCACGGCAGCTAGAGTTGTTCCGTTTGGGGAGCACCTAAGATGATTTGACAGCTTTTAGGTATTTATTAACAGAAACGTTCCTTAGAAGACTTGATCAATTTGCCAAATAGAATAAGTAAATATGATCAATTTTTCTTAAGATAGAAACCGTAATTGATTTTTGTAGCTATGTAATGGTTGTATAAAGAAATAGCGTGTTTATAATTTAGAAGCACACGTCGCGTTTTGTCTCTAAGACTTTAATTAAATTTCATTTTAGTGTGTGTGTCGGTGTGAAGTGACACGTACATGAATAACGTTTCTACAAATATAAATATTTTAGTTTGTTTTTTTTTATTTAAACCCTAACCAGGTCAATTTTATTTAACCTGAAAGTTACTCAATACGTGCCCACCTTTATTAAATGATTATTAAAGCTTCAATTGTAAAAAATAAACAAAATAATACGAATATAGATAATATTAAATAAAGTTCGTGTTGTTATATACTTTTTAGGAAATAAAAATAGGTAAAAAAACTTTTTAAGTTAAACGGTTTTATGTTTGCATTGCAATGTTTAAGATAAATGTACTAAACACCAACAAATAATGAAATAGATACAGTCGTGGGAATTATAAACATATGCATAGACTAGACTAAAATAAAACCGTGGGGCACGTCAATTGTGTACAATCGTTATTAAAATGTTTGTTTTGTAATGTGCAATAGATAATTAGGCAGTTGTACAACTGTCAACGATGGACTTGTTATAAGTAGCGCTAGAATGTGGAAACGAGTTTTAGGGTTTCATAGTCGTGAGCGAGTAGTACGTTTATTATATTTACATGGAGTGTACAACTATTGGAATTTCCATTAGCAAGAAAATAGTAAGTAATTTCCTCACCGTCTTCAGGGCAACTGCCTAACGACGAATTAAACGATTCTTCTATCGCACATTAAGTCGATAATTTGTAGACAATTGACGTGCCCCACGGTTTTATTTTAGTCTAGTCTATGCATATGTTTATAATTCCCACGACTGTATCTATTTTATTATTTGTTGGTGTTTAGTACATTTATCTTAAACATTGCAATGCAAACATAAAACCGTTTAACTTAAAAAGTTTTTTTACCTATTTTTATTTTCTAGTTTTTAGTTTTTATTTCGCATTCTGTTTAATTCATTTAGTGCTTCATTATTGCAAGGTTTCTTGCCCGTTAATGTATTGCAGTCCAACTCCTCTATACGTAGTCTCTGCAAAGATCTTACTCCACTCAGAGCCACCTGATTGTTCCCGTCGTTTCTGTAATCGACTATTTATATCACCTTCACTTTCTTTAGCTCGTTTTGCTTTATACTTTACTTTCGCTTTTTGAAGCCTTTGTTTACGTTGTGTTGCAGTTTCTGTTTAATTTGTTTTTTTTTTATTGATTATAGGTTTGCGCTTGACCGCTATCTCACCTGATGGAAAGCGACGATGCGGTCGACGATGGAGCGCACTTACCTAGAAGTAACCTATTCACTCTTGACTTAAAGATACCCGGATTGTAGCTATCAGGAAACACCGACTCCGGCAAGGAATTCCACTCCTTGGCCGTACGCATAATGAATGTGCTCCCAAAACGTTTTGTACGTATATGTGGGACATCCACTATGTACCGGTGGCGCAATGCCGTACGTCTGGTGGTCTGATGATGGAACGGGCTAAGCGGAATTAAATTATGTAATTCCGACGCACACTCCCCGAAATAAAACCGGTAGAAAACCAACAGGCTAGGAACTCGGCGTCGATGCTCAAGACTTTGAAGTCTCGACTCGACAAGTGCATCATCGCCAGTGATCCTCTTGGCTCGCCCCTCAATAGACTCAAGCGCATAATGTTGGTATCGGGCAGATCAGTCCCAAAGATGAGAGCAGTACTCCATAACCGATCAAACTTGCGCCTGATAAAGTTTAAACAGCTGTTCCGGCGTGAAGTATTGTCTAACCCGTGCAAGGAGTGTGGGAGAGCCATGCTTCGGCACGAATGGGTCGGCTCGACCGGAGTGATACCACGGCCTCCCAGAAAACCGGCGTGAAACAACCACAGCGTTGTGTTTCGCCGAGTGAGTGAGGTTACCGGAGGCCCAATCCTTCCCCTTCCCGGACCCTTCCCCAATCCCTAAATCTCCAAATCCCTAATCCCTAAAAGGTCGGCAACGCACTCGTAACTCCTCCGTTGCGGGTGTCCATGGGCGGCGTTGATTGCTTACCATCAGGTAATCCGTCTGCTCGTCTGCTGCTCGCCAGTTGAGGTTTTGCTTCGCTGTATGACCCAAAATTGAGAGTAAATGTCAGCGTTATACCAATAAGATCAAGATGGTCAGTTATCAGCACGGATACACCCCGAAAAGTTGGAGCAGGACTAAATTGACTCCTTTTTGCGGAAAATAGACACGCTTAAGTTTTAGCTGCATTGAACCTGACCATGTTGGCATCGCCCCATTCAGAGACAGCCTCCAAGGACAAGTTCAAGTGCCCAACCATAGCCTCTCGAAGAGCCTGGATCTGTGACCCACTGGCTTGTGCGCCGGATGTGTAGCTCTCAGCAACAGTGCTGTCTTCTGCATACCCAAAGAGACCGGGCTTAAGCAGGTCGTGTATGTGCAAAAAAAACAATGTTGCCGAGAGCACTGACCCCTGAGGGACCCCAGCATTGATGGTCATTTGACTCGACGAACAACCATCGATGACCACACGGATGGACCGGTCCCTCAGAAAGTCTGCGATCCAAACACACAATCCAGTAGGTAAACCGAATGAAGGAAGGCTTTCGTGTCATATCCTATCGAAAGCCTTCGAGATGTCAAGGGAGACGACAAGCGCTTCCCCGTGTTTCTCGATGGCCTCGCTCCAGATGTGGATGGCATACGCTAGAAGATCACCTGTTGACCGATTCCGGCGAAATCCGTATTGTCGGTCACTTAAGATGTGATTGGCTTCTAGGTATGCCAGCAGCTTCATGTTCAATACACATTCCATTGTCTTACAGAGAATGGACGTTACTAAGATTTGTGTTTGTATTTTTTTCGTTTTTTTTTAACAATTTGTTGCCATGAGTAATGGATATTGAAATTGTCGACCCCAGAAGTCCAATAAAGGGCTATGTAAAACAAGATGCGCCTGAGTCTTGAGGGGAAAACGGTAACGACATATCATTTTTATCCACCCTAATGCCATACAGTTCTCAGTGCGTTTTTACTTTTAACTCGGGTGGTATACCGATAACGACGTATCATTTTTAGCAACCCTAACGCCACACAGTCCTCGACACGATACAAAGTCTTGAGACATGGGTGGTGGATTCAGGCTGGATTAATCAGATACCTTTTTTTTATGTGATAGGACGGCAAACGAGCAGACGGATTACCTGATGGTAAGCAATCAGCGTCGCCCATGGACACCCGCAATAAAGAAGGAGTTACGAGTGCGTTGCCGACCTTTTAGGGATTGGGATTTTGGGGATTTAGGGATTGGGAAGTTTTCTGTGAGGCCGTGGTATAACTCCGGTCGAGCCGACCCATCCGTGCCGAAGCATGGCTCTCCCACACTTAAATATAATTAAATTATACCTAAATTACAGATTCAATTTCTAAATTTAAATCTTATTATTATACGCCATTTAGTGGCTGCGCCCATCTTAAATATTGAGGTTGTATAGTGCACTGTATTCGTCTTGTCAAGCCCTTTTATTTGATACCCATATTGATGGGATTGATAAAAATTGTAATCAGCCATTTGGTAGCGGCGGCCATCTTAGATTTCAATTTTGCATAGTAAATTGTATTTGCATTGTTGAGCCCTTTCATTTGATACCCATATTGATTGGATTGATAAAACCTACATTATCCGCCATTTTGTAGCGGCCGCCATCTTGGATTTAAATTGTTTATAGTAGCTATATTGTATTCTGCTCGGTGAGCCCTTTCATTTGATACTCATATTGATGGGATTGATAAAACCCACGTTACCCGCCATTTTGTAGCGGCCGCCATCTTGGATTTTAATTTTTTATAGTACATTGTATTCTACTGGTTGAGCACTTTCATTTGATACCCATATTGGTGGGATTGATAAAACCTACGTTATCCGCCATTTTGTAGCGGCCGCCATCTTGGATTTAAATTGTTTATAGTAGCTACATTGTATTCTGCTCGTTGAGCCCTTTCATTTGATACCCATATTGATGGGATTGATAAAACCCACGTTACCCGCCATTTTGTAGCGGCCGCCATCTTGGATTTTAATTTTTTAAAGTACATTGTATTCTACTGGTTGAGCACTTTCATTTGATACCCATATTGATTGGATTGATAAAACCTACGTTATCCGCCATTTTGTAGCGGCCGCCATTTTGGATTTATAATTTTTTAAAGTACATTGTATTCTACTGGTTGAGCACTTTCATTTGATACCCATATTGATTGGATTGATAAAACCTACGTTATCCGCCATTTTGTAGCGGCCGCCATTTTGGATTTATAATTTTTATGATTACACTTAATTGTATTGTCACCAAAATCAAAAGTGTATACAAAATTTCAGATAAATCGGTTGACAGGAAGAGGGTGAAATTTGAATTACTAAATTTGACCCAAGAATAAAAAAACAAACGGGGTGAGCTAAATAAAACCGTTTAAAAAATATTTACATTATATAAATAAATGATTCTTTTTATGCTGTGTTAGCTACGATCAGGAGAAGGTTTTTATGAAAGGTAATTTAAGAAAAGTTGAAGAGAATTCAGAAAATGAATTTCTTTCTTCTTCCTGTTGTAGCGGTTAGCTAACAAAACAAATGACTGACACCGAGTTAATTAAACATCCGTGCGATGCAGAGGCAGGTCGCTTGTATGTCATATATTATCTTGAATTCATATTTTTTTTTTTCTATGAAGTAGTAGGCAAATATGTATCGCGTTGTTGTGTGTCAACAACAGCGCATATGAGTTTATATCAAAGAACCTAAATATACTTTGTTAACACTCGTCCACTTTCCCGAACTGTTTCAGCAGCACTCACGACCGTCACAAGGATGAGGATATCACAATGAAACTATGTCGCAAGTTATGTATATCTGTATATTGAGTACTAAATAAAATTTTAATCTTTGCAAACCTATTCAACTCACGGAGAATCTTGACACCGCGATTCAGAAAAAATGGCTTATCGAACAACGCCATCTAGTAATCAAAACTATTTTCAACATTTTGTATTAAATTATAAATATCATAGAAACTTCTTTTGACCAATTCAATGTTAAAACCAGTCCATTTCCATACACAACACACGTACACAATAATATGTTGGTATATTCTCACATACTCACATAAATTGACACAACAAACATATTAAATTAATGTCCTCCGTACATTTGTAGCAACTTTGTTTGATGGCACATAAAATAACTTCATACAAATTAACACTTAGTAAACTGACCTACTTTAGTTAGTCGTAAAACTGTAGTTACTGCTGATGATTAAAACAATAAAATTTTCCTTTAATCGACGATATTAGAAGACTAGTTCTATACACATTGTTTTGATAGGAAATATAGAATTGTTTATTTAAAAGAAATTAATAAATCAAGGAATATGCCCCAGCTGCCAGATAAATTTATTTTCTTAGAATAATGTGCTACATGAGTTAATCAGGTATAAATATTTAATTTTTTTATACACAGTCAAAACATTGTGCATAAGAGCTTATTGCAACAAGCATTCTCTTTCAGTCTATCTTAGGGTGATGCAGAGACAATATAAAGGCACTCAGAAAATAAAATATGTAAACAGTACTTTTCTGTTAAAAAAGAGTCTTTATAAGTTTCCAAAGTTATGTCAAACTCATTTGTTCCAACTAAATACAAAAACTACGTAAATATGTATTGATAAACGAATGAAGATTTATAGTCTGTCAAGCAAGAAAAGGTTCACAGTTTATATGTACTAACAGATTAACAATAGTTTACATAAAACCATCATCATCATAGTTTTCATTAGAGTAAGATAATATATCATATATTATCTTACTCTAATGAAAACTTAATGATAATTATTTTATATGATCGTAATATAACTTCACATCATAATTCTAATTACACTCTACCCAAGATAGGAATCCAAACCATGATACCGCAGTTGCATTTACGACTATTCAAGTCAGTCAAACGATTTATTAAATTTCTCCGAACACCATTCAGAAGTGAGAACTTTGTAATTGGATCGCAGCGAACATATTTGATGAATAAAACGATGTTCGTTAGTTATAATTTGTTACGTAACGCTTAATGCAATATATGTCTAATATATAGTACCTATGGCATGCTTTCTTCCAGCAATCATGATGATGAACTATTTTTAAACATAAATTGAATACAAAATTTAAGTTTATCTGTTTGATAACAATATTTTAAAATTAATAGAGATTGAATCTTAATCGGAATAAATAAACTTAGTACTACAAAGTCTACTAGCTACGCCGCTACGGTGCTACGCCGTAGCATGATAGCTACGAACTAGGACGTAGCACAGCTACAAAGACCGAGATGGCTCGTATAAAATCCTGTACATGTTTAGGTTTATAGTTACACGCATGAAAATGGGATTTTGAAATAGTACACGCACACAAGCTCATTTCAGATATAAGTTGTCGTTGTACACACATTGTTGTGTAGGCATAAAATGTTTTACACTGTTTTCTAGTTATATAATTATGTATTTCGGAAGAAACAATACATTTCATTGAATTCAGCTAGTAAAAAATAAGAAAATCTGCAGCTTCGAGTAACACAAAATAGTAACTCAATTCAAAACCGCTAAAACAGACCAACGCTGTGTTTAAAACAGAAAAACCTAATGCATGAGAAACTCTTTCCTATTTTTAATTTGATGAAATAGGAAAAAAGTCACTAAAGGTACATATAGGGTTGTCACAAGCGCAATAAGGTGGTAGCGCAGGAAAAGAAACAGACTGTTCTTCAGTCAGTAAGAGTCTGACTCTTCCTCTGACCCCATCAGGGCGACAGAAGTAATTTGATGATATTTTTACCTCATTTCAAGAAATTCTAAAGATAAATGGCACTAAAGACAAATACGACGCACATGTCTTACATCTAACAAGAAACATAAAATTACATGTTTATTACAAGTAACATTTTACTGTAGTATCTAAAAAGAAACTCTAATGATATTATTATAGGTACTGCTTTTTTTCTTTTATTTTAACATCGTCACTTTAAGCTACATGAGCAGGTTACGATCGACCTTCTACTTTCTAAGTAATGGGTACATAAACCCATGTAAGTAAGAGCCATGATATTATTCACTTAACTAAAATAGCGACATTGTACTATGTAAGGGTATATTATGTACGCCCTCATACTTCAAGTAAGGTTTCGTACACACAACTGTCAGTTACCATTTTTTGATGGAATGTTTAGAAATTCTATATTGCGTCATTACTGGAGGATTGAGAGATATTTTCAACTGCACCCTGGGAACAGTGAGAAAATTACCATTCGTTTTTTAAAACAGTTTATACACAAGGCGATTGATATATGTACTAACACTATATGTAGTTAGATTTTTATATGTTATAAAACACTTAACGAATTATTTGGCCTGGAGTATAAATATTATTACTATACTTCTTTTGTTTTTTTTTTTGCTGATTAAGGCATTTCCTATTATGTATCATTTTTTGACCAGTTTCTTTAGCGACATTTAGTATCGATAATGTCGCTTTAGAAACGCAACTAAAGTATAAAGAGTTTGTAAACAACAAAGTAATCTCCATACGTTTACTATTTTAGACGTCTAGTCTAGACTCCAAAGACTGTTGCACCGGTTGTAAGCAACTTGCTTCCAACTACAATCTTTATATTACTCATTGTGTATCGTTCGGTAACATAGGTATTAACATTTGTATCTGTTCAATTTCTAAGTATTGAACTAGATGTAAGTCGAAAAAGTAGAAGTAACCAAAAAATTAACTAGAATGAAATCGAAAAATCGAATGAAGAGAATGAGTCGTTGAATGAAGTTGAAAGATGAACTAAAAATATTAAACAAACAATTTACAACCTTTTTCCAGTTAAATTTAAGTTACATTTTGCTATCACATTACTTTACTTTCCATCACTCAGCAACTGAGTTTATCACCCTTCAAGTCAGTTCCGTTATACATAAAGACCAAGAAATGACATCATTAGCGAAATGACGAACACAATTTACCGAACCACCAAAAAAATCAAAATGTACAAAGTAAATGTGTAACACTCCTAAATGGGCAACATCATAAAATTCCATCAAGGAGAAGATAGCAAGTTATGAGTTATAAAAAACTGGACGTCAACGTTGTTTATGTTTACTTTATAGTTATTTTAAGTATCTCTAAAAGTTATTTTGTTGGTAAAATCATCAGACATGTACTTACTATGTGACAGACCACAAAAATACCACATACAACAGTAAAAGGTCATAGCTGTTATTTACTTACATATTTGAAAACAAACCTAATTCTGTAATAAATTGGTTACATTTTTAAGTAAACTATTTTTGAATGGAGAAAAAAATTGTTTATTAAAAAGTTTATTTCTAGTTGTTCTTCATACGACTAAATAAAACTGAATACATTGAAATAAATGATTTGGTTTTTTCACTGACTGTTTCAACATAATAATATGTATATTTAAAATATTTATCCTTGAAACTGTTTGAACTATAATCAATTTTTACTAAAAATACGATATTAAGAGAGTAAAAGCATTGGTGATTGCATGTAATATGCATTAGTCGATCGGTCAGCAAGCTCCAAACTGCATTTGTTCGAAATGTGAGCAGTAAGAATTTTTCTTCCATATATCTCTATCGGACGTCAACTGAACGTTCACTTCCTGGCCAATGGTATCAGCTTTCACATGAATCATCCATCATTTGTTTGATAAATTGGCTCCCTTCTTGTGACTATCTGCCTACACATACATATCTCAGTGCAATAAAATCTTATGGTCGAATATAAATCATAATAATATAAAAGAGACTTTTTTATCTTCTTCAAACACAAGCGTTTTTTCTTCGATTTGTTATTAGTATTAGTTAAATAATACTTATAAATATTATTAGTATTATTTAACGTCGTGGTGGCCCAGAGGTGAAGGCGACCGCTACTCATGCATGAGAGTGCTGGTTCAAAACCTAACACCAATGTGACTTTTTCCGAGTTATATGTACTTTCTATTATTATTTAGACATCACTGAAATACAGTAGAGGAAATCATCGTGTGGAAACCTAGCCTTATAACTTTGAGAACCTTGAGAAAGCGTGGTGATTAAAGCTCAAACTCGGTTTGAGAAGAGGCCTTCGCCCAGCAGTGGGCACTTATAGAATGATGATGTGATTTTAATAAGACCAAAGTCCTAATTTTTAGGTTTTCTTACCCAAAGAGTGTTAACGATGACTGTAATCTTATTCAGCCAGGGTTGCGGGTCAACTGCATTAATATACAGTCCCGGCCCAAAGCAGGAGAAGAAACGGGGTGGTTTTTAGTCAGTAAAAGTTTGATATAAAATAAAATTGTCAAATGACTCCTCTCGCCCCACCCAAGGCGGGATAAACCATTTGATAATTTAGACGATAAAAAACGAGAAGTCTTGGTGATACCAAGACTTCGCTATGCGTCTGTCCGTCCGTCCGTCTGTTTTATCAGTTTTCTGCCATCTCAAGAACCGTGTTAGCCTACTTTAACAGTTTAAATTTGGTTCCATTATATACTGTTGTAGCCCGATTATAACAAATATTAAAAATAATATAAAATTCATATTTAATAAGAGTTACATGAATAAAGTTATTATTAATTCCGAATATTGTCCGAATGAACAAAATAAATAAAGAATAGCACTTAAAATTACTGTTGAATTATGTATGTATATATTCCATGTATATTTTACGTATTCCAATAACATTAAAATTTACCAATAAATTACAACCAAAATATTTAAAACAAAAAATACAGAAATAAAATAAATGAAAACAACATTATGTGCATTTCGGAGAAATCGCAGTTATTATGTGGAGCCAATTAGTTTAATTGCAACGCCCTGCCATTATAAATTTTGTCATGAAAGCCCTAGAGCATTTTAATTACGAGTTCGGACGTTTGGAACCTACAAAAGCCCTAGAGACTACAATGTTTCAAGTATTTACAATCATAATGACATTTCAAGAGCGTTCTAACGTTTGGTACTTTAATAGAATTAAGATACAAACATTTCAAACATTAAAGTGTTTCAACTCCGTCAAATTAGTGTTAACAGGACAATAAATTGTTGAAGATTTTCTTTTATTTCGTTTTGGATAAATTGCTTTTTTATGTGATAAGTTGGCAAACGAGCTGGCGAATTACCTGATGGTAAGCAATCGACGTAGCGCCTGGACGACCAGAGAAGTTAGGACTGCGTTGCCGGCCTTTTGGGAATTAGAGTTTCAGAGATTTAGAGTTCGAAGAAGGCGGAGGTGAATCGATTGAAGGAAGGAAGGAATTTTTTGTAAGAACCTTTCTCTTTCAAATAATGAAAACAACAATATAAAAATAAAGAGCAAAATTAGTTCAGAGGTTTTTAACATTTACGCTTAGTAACTTATTCAACATTTTTTCTTTAACATAGATAGGATTATTGATCTCATAAAAAAAACATATAAGTACCTAAATAATTCATTTTTAAGATACAATAAATTAATACCTATATAACGCACAATGTATAATGTTATAATATCTTCATTTTGAGCAAAATTTTATTAAAAACCGTTCAGAATAATTTGCAAACACACTTCTTAAAAACTTTATCATTTACAAATTTGGATATTTTAATTCAAAAAACGGAACGCTTATATCAATAGAATAATATGGGCGTGGATTTACAGATAAATAATAAAAGCTCGCATCGCTTTATGTCAGAAACACAAATGACATGGCGATAAGATATGAAAACCGTGACATCAGTGTCGTGCGTTCTCGAATACGTTTAATATTTTATTCTTGGTTCAACAAATATTACGCGTGTTAACGTAACGCCCTTAAGGGATAGGCACAAGGTATACATATCGCATATACTCATGTTATTGTTTATTAATTCCGTTTAACATTTATAAGTTTCTAATATTGGTTTGGATTCAATTAATAATCAATTGTGCAATGTGTCGCGTGTTCCATTCCAACACCGAACAACACTTTTGGATCACAATCCATAAATTGTTGTCCCGGGTCTGGGTGACTCGTGTAGGTTTTAAACGTACAAAATCCTAGTGTGGGACTCGGAGACCTTCCATCAATACTTAAATTGTTCCTTATTTTACTGAATAAACGCCACCCAGTCCTTCTCCTTCTCCAGACCAGGCCGCGGTACATCATTGAGCTTGTATCTACAACTCTAGCTCATTATCCCTAGTTAGACCCATGTTTGGAACATTGTAAATAAGCGCAGTATGCTCGGATTTGGTTCCGGTCGGGTGGCGAGCTACCCTTGCTTGCCGACTGCAAAGAGCTCCTTTTTCTGCAAATTTTCCATGAGGTCTCTTACAGTAACAGTCTCCTTCGACTCCTTCTTTGTGAGCATGACTTTTTGATAAAAGGCTGTGAAAGATAACTGTGTCCTAAAACTAATTGTGCTTACTCGCAAAACAGTTACATAAATCCATCAAATTAATTACTAAAACTATTGACAATCGCGGATCAAGAAAGGATTTGAAGGTACAATGAATAATTAAAGGTAGATTTTAGAAAACGACTTCTAGAATATCACATTTTTTTAAATTTCGAAGCTAAGTCTACCTATTTTATCAAAACTCTTTTTTTATTTATCAAAAAATTCGATCGAAGGCATTCCAAAAATTAAAAACGAAATTAATTATAAACAGAATCGTTTAAGATGGTATTTGAAGAATGATATTTTTTCGGCATCGCCCGAATTTTGCTAAAGATTTGGAAAAAAGAAAAATTCTCACGTTTTTTTTAAATAATTTTACATTCTAAGAATACTTTTTCCATTGCGAGACATTTTCTTATCCCTGATCCTTTTGGTCGTAAATTAATACGGAGTCTGTCTCATAAATCTTTTTGCGCTTAAAGTAATACAATATATCTATTGATGCCTTTATTTAGATAAAAGAATTTGGCAAGCACATGCCTTTTGTGCATTAATAAATCCTAATATCATTTCACAATTGGACACAATCTGTCTGGATGGCTTACGTTGTAACTAAGTAGGAGTTATTTTCTTATTAATCTAGGAAGATAATGTTACTTATTCCCAATAGTTTAGAATTAAATTTTAGAATTTAAATAATGACTTAATATCGAATGATATAAAAGTTTGAAAGACGAAACTAATAATGTTTATTTTTATACATATCATTTCAATTGATACCACATGAGCAAATTAATTAACAGCTGACGCGGTGGCTGGATGAATAGCCGCGCGGCTGTCATCAATGCGAAGACCACCCGAAGAACACGGTGGAACATATGATGTGTTGGGACCTGTTTGGGCAGAACACCGCTGTCTCCTAAGAGAAGCGAATGGCAGTAGCGTCCTCTGCCACCCGGCCTTAATCGAGGCCGAGACTAGAAGCTGCAGAAATAACGGAGTAGTTTTTAATCAGTAAGATTCTGACACTACCTCCCGCCTTAGGTGGGAGAAGTTGTTAGATGAATTTACCAACTCAAAAAAAAGGAATTCGAAATTCAAAGGTTTAAAAACTCAAATCGCACTAGCCACCCATAGGTATTTTTATTCAAGATCATTTGTGAAAAGAAAAATTACACAATATTTATTTATAACAAAAATAACTTCGATAAAGCTAATACAATAAGAATTCGTTATATAATAACCGAAGAGAAATAGTATTGTGGCTGATTCTATTTATTTGATTCGACTTGAACTAGATAGAATATTGTGACAATAACAATGACACACGACAAATTGGAGTACGAAACCAGAGTAGGCCTACAATCTTGAATAATCTGGATGGAATGGCAATAGAATCTGGTTTAATCTGGATAGACACCATACATCACAGTGCTGAATGTATTGGCTGGTAATACATATTCGTACAAAATGTTCTGCTTTTATTTTTTGAAAATATTAAGGGTAAAAGTTGACTTATAGTATATTTTTATAAAGGTTCACTCTTTTAATTTTTGTGGAACAGGTCGGCAAATGACAATTGTGATTCCATAGGAGTAATACAAGTGCATTGCCGCCTTTTTAGGTTATTAGGAATTTACGGTTAGGGATTGGTGGGCTGAAGATGGAAGGAGGATAGAGGATAGCCTCCGGTAAAGTCACTAATTAGACGTCGAAACACTTTTAAAATTGTTTTCCACTCACTTTTAAAAGATCAATTATAATTAAATAATCTATTAGTTGGTCTTTCAATAAAGCTAAGTACTCGAATATGCAGTTTCCTATTGATACTCTTTAGAAAAAAAAACTTCAGAACCCTTTTGTCTAATCCCATCTTAGCTTAGCACAATCATAGACAGTCCATACATCAGAACAATCGCTTGTATAAGTCGCTATACATCAGAGTATAATAATTTCGTTTGGAATTTTCCAATAACGGTTGGGATGAAGACGTTCGTTGCGTGTAGGAATGTGAGACGCCGAGAAATGTACCGATACACCAGCATATCAACCTATACCGATGTGTCAATTCTTCGTCATTGGAATTTCAACTTTATTTTTAAAGTAGCAAAGTAGAAATTCCAATAAAGGAGTTGGACAGAAAGGTGAGGTTGATTTGCTGGCGTATGTACCCAGGACCATCGATTGAGGCAACGCTTGATTGCTATCAGGTTGAAGGAAATTGAAACGGCAACGGACTGCATACCGTACGGTTGGAAGTCGAGATTTACCTTGTCGCTTCTAATCGAGTTTGTACGACGAAATATTTGTTGAGTCTCATATTTCGTTGTTGTGTTGTATATCTAGTTGAACATAGAACTGTTTATTTCTTACTACATGCACAAAAGGAGTGAAATCTTAGAAGAACTTAATCTGAAACAACGTAAGCAATCATGAAGAAACTGCTGATGAAGAGATCTGCGCCCCTGCAAGAGATAGAATAGACCACCAATCCGGTTTGCGGGGCAAGCGCAATAAGGCACCGCAACCCCGGCCACGAGGATCAGGAAATTTTCCGCATTAAAAAAAGTTATGTACACCATATTTGGTAGAGTGAATAAAAAAACTGAGCCTTCAGTAAACGAGACTTAAAATAATTCCAAATTTATCTGGTTTTTTTATGTAACAGGTTGGCAATCGAGCAAACGAATAACCTGATAGAAAGCAATCAGCGCTGACCATGGACCTGATCCCCAAAAAGTTGGCAACGTACTACGAGTGCGATGGAGAGCGGTAGCGAGAGGGATTGGGGAGAGATTGGGGGAGGTGAAGTATTGGGCCTCCGGTAACCTCACTCACACGGCGAAACACAACGCTAATAATGTTTCGCGCCGATTAACTGTGGGGCCGTGATATCACCCCGGTCAAGCTGACCCATTCGTGCCAAAGCATGGCTCTCCCATACTTAATTGGTGTGTTGATTTTTTTTATTTCATATTAAAATCTATGTTTTTATTATTAAGTGTAATAGACATCAGCCGGGGTAGCAGAACAGCGCAATGATGAACCCAGCTCGCAGTAAGAAAGAAAACGGGATAACTTTTAGTCAGCAAGAGCCTAACACTCCTTTTCACCTCTTCCAAGGCGAAAGAAGTAGATTTAACCTACAAAATTAAAAAAGTACTTACAGTACTTTTGGTACTTCTTTATCCCTTTTGGTACCTTTTTAATACTGTACGTAATTATGTATGTTACTGCCATGGTGCTTGGGAGTGAAATTCACCTTCTAAGATTATGAATGGAAAAAAAAGAAATAAAATAAATTTATTTTGTCTTTTTGCCGTACTCAGAGCGATTTAACGGATACTTAACCAAGTCCCTATGAATTAATTAAATTTGGAACACAATCGTTACTAAGGAATTTTTTAAGTAAGGTCTGAAAAGTTCATATAAAAATAATAGTCTAGATCTATATTTAATTATATATCTATATATTAAAAATCAACAACGCCACCTTCGTTGTATTGTTATAACTCAACAATGCCTTTACCGATTCGGCTAATTTCGGTCTTGAATTATTTGTGGAACTCCAGAAAAGGTTTATACGTAGAGTTTTTTTTTTTAAATCGTGAAAAATTATATAGTCGACATCCACGCGTAGTTAATTAAAACGTATTATATCTTTGCAGAAAAAGTTCGAAACATTTTTTTAAATCAAGGAACGTACTTCAATCCTAGTTAATACAATCTTATACAGTATCATCTCTTTTGCGGTAGGCACATATTAAAAAAAATAATACCCAAGGAAGTATTTATTAGCATACTGTTGGTAGGTAATATAGAAACTTTTTTATTCAACTTCAAAGCTCTTTGTGCATATAATTCCGAGCTGGGAATTTAAAGATGTCAAAAACAAAACTGTTGAAACAAAGGATTTATGGATCTAAGGCCTTTTGTTATACTTTGTTCAGTATTGTTTGTAATTCGATTTCAAAAGAATAGACTTTTGTTTACTGTTGGTGTTTTAAATACTGGTTTTATGTTATTCTTGCGTGGGACGATAGATAATGTACTGATTTTTGAATGTATTTTGTTGAAGGAAACAATATGTCTAAGGCTTGTTGGGTCGCGGCGCGGGTCTCGTCAAAAAGGTACCGCTACCTTGGCCTGGAGCAAAAGAAGGAACGGGGGGTTTTAAGTCAACAAGAATCTTACATTCCTTCTCGCCATACCCTGAGTGAGAGAAGTTATTTGAAGTTCCGACGAACATTGCTCCATTTGCTTGTTGAGTGAGCAGTGACGCGGCCTGGTGTTGCAAGACACGACAAATGCACGCTGCCCCACGTCTTCAAAAACAAGGCCTCGCTTTGTTTTTATAATAACTATCGTGAGACATACTAAATTAACTAAAAATCGCGGGTTACTCACGTGTACATATTGAGGAAAGCTCTACTAGTTTCGAACTACAGAGGGGTTCTTCCTCATGAGCAGCGTGCGCGGACGCGGCGACGTCGCGCAGCCTACTTTCTTTAGACTAGATTGAATATAGGTACATACAATGATATTATAAGTAAAGTGGTCGATTAGATTTTCAAAAACGGCACACTAATGCACACAAGAATAAGTTTTATGACACACGTTAAAGTGGGATGGCATAATTCAATAATCGCGAGTGCAAAAGAGACAAAGATTAACAAACATAAATTAATTTAATTAAGGTTTTCCAAAAACATTGTAAATACAGATATAGTATTTCATAAGTAAATTCATAAGTCATGTATCAACTCCATATTTATTAATTCATACTATCACTACAAACATAGTATAAAACAAAGTCGTTTTATCTGTCCCTGTATCCATAAATCTTGAAAAACGCACAACGGGTTTTGATGCATGATTTTCAGAGATGAGAATGATTAAAGAGAAAGGTTTACATGTATAATAACATCCATCATTAAATGATGGAGAACTTTATTATCAGCATTGTATGCGCGCAAAGTCGGGGCGGGTCGATAGTGATTAATAAAACGATACCATAGTAATTACGCGACGACGTCGCCTTGGCGTTGTGACTTGAAACTAGTAGAATAGAATAGAATAGAATAGAATAGAATAGAAATTTTATTTGCTTAAACATGTGTATACATACAGAATTAAAATAATACATGCATGAAAGATATTATAAATAGGCGTGAGCATGACATGTCTGCCCATCTCAAGGCGTGCAAATATTAGGTAAAGTTTTTTTATCAAATAGATTCAAATTATAGGAGTACAATTACACTTATACATTATGTTACATCAAATTCTAAAGATCAACAATATATTAGTTACATACACATATCATTACATTATCAATTTATATTTATTATTTAATTATTTCATTTACTAACACAAGGAGTCATTTAAAAATTCTATAATACTGTAATAAGCTTTTTGTACCAAAAACGATTTCATAGTATGTTTAAATTGAGGTATTGTTTGCTCCTTCCAACTTTTGGGCAATTTATTGTAGATAATTGGTGCCATGCAGAAAACACTTTTCCTCATAAGTGCAGTTTTTGACGTGTGTGCACATAGTTTGCTATCATCACGTCTATTTCGAGGGAATTTGTCTGCCATACGGGTGAACAAATGCGGATATGCCTTAACGAACATAGCTATTTCAAATATATACAGTGAGGGTAACGTTAAAATCTGATGTTTTTTGAAATAAGGTTACAGCTATCAGTAATTTTGAGATTAAACATCGATCTCAAGCAGTACTTTTGCCTTTTGAAGATGATATCCCTATCAGTTGAGTTGCCCCAGAAGATAACACCATATCTAATGACGGATTCAACTAAACCATAGTAGGCTGTTAGTAAAGCATCCGTATTGAGAGTTCGTGATAGTCTATGTAACGCATATGCACTACTGCTTATTCTTTTGGCTAAAGCCTCAATATGCGCTTTCCAATTTAGGTTTCTGTCAATTGTAAGGCCCAAAAATTTTGTAGTATTAGCTGTCTGTATTTTATTATTATTATATTCGATGTCAAGATTAGAAAATAATGATGATCGTTGGCTAAAGTACATAATCAAAGTTTTATTAATATTAATTTTTAAATTATTATCATTTAGCCAAGTTACTGCATCAATTAATGTATTTTTTATGTCTGTTTCAAAAGTATACTTATTATGGCATGGTATCGTTATCGTACTGTCATCCGCAAACAATGTCATGGGAAATTTAACGGATTTGGGGAAGTCATTAATATAGAGTGTAAACAAGTGCGGTCCGAGTACACTACCTTGCGGAACTCCATGAGGGACGGTACGTTCGAGTGAAGTGAAAACCTCTTCACGTTTGGTGTTCATATTTATTCTATTAATTTGCGTTACTTGTTTTCTGTCTTGTAGATATGATTGTATAAGATCCAATATGTTTCCTCTAATACCATATGCATAAAGTTTATTTAGTAATATATGATGTTGGACATAATCAAATGCCTGTGTCATGTCACAGAAAATAGCACAGATTGGTGTATTTTTGTCAACGTTTGTCATAACAGTATGCAAAAAATCGTATATCGCCAAGTTTATTGTTTTTTTCTTTAGAGCTTTTCTTAGTTAATTAACTTTAGTCTTTATTTTTAATAAATGTATTATGTCTCTGGAAAGTAACAATACAAACAACAAAAAGTTTAAAAACTAAAACCCAACTAAGACAAAAACGACGCTGAAAAAGTATTAAACAAGGTTGTTAGAATACTGAAAGGCGTAGTCACACGTTGTCAAAGTGCTACGTTATGTAGGTATATGTAACGTATGATTACGCCTACTACATACATACATACATACATACATATATACATGCATACATACATACATACATACATACATATAGACATACATAGCCTGACAAAATAACCCTCCTTTTGCTATGCCGTAGTCAAGTAAAAAGAAGACTAATTAATAGCTAAAGACAAATTATTTAAAAAATCTCAATGCCACGTCGTAGGTTGTTCTTAAAAAATAGCTTTGAACTATTTCAAGCGTAACACTATAAGTCATCGGGTCTATCTGTCTTTACGCTCATTTTCCTCTACGGTTTGGCGAAGTTCCAAACGGTATCAACCCTAAAAGCTCCAGTAATACTAAAAGCTTCATGTGGCAAATTAATAGCCGTCTCTCGAAGGTCACAAAACCACAGCAATTAGGGCTGTCTTCAAACTGGACAGTTCTGAATTTAAGAAGATTTTTCAATTGCTTTCTATATGTGATATGTTGGAAAATAAGATTACGGAGGAAAAATAACTATTTTACCGTTTTCGATTTCGTAAGGCTGGGGTATCATATCGGTCGAGCCGGCCCATTCGTGCCGCTTCGGCATCTTAGACGTTACACAATAAAGTAATATAATTTTAATATTCAATTCAAAAAATATTTGTACCCAGTAATTAATTTATGAAGTTTGCTATGATAATTAATTATTATGTGTAATTATTTATCGTTAAGTTCTCTTGTGTGCAATAATTAATTATTCATTATTAAGTAGCTGTACTGTAACATAATACAAACCTACCCACATTATGTGAAGCAATGTGGGGCACCACCCACAAACATCCTGCTAAACCGGTGTGGTGAGAATTTCTTATAAATAAATATTCTCTTTGTACAATTTAATCGTGAACTTGAAATCTTTTAACTATTTATAACCATACTCTCTATTGCTAAGTTATCTTGCTTCGCCACCTTCATATATGTAAATTATTCGATAAACTTGTGTGGCACATAATTCATACAAATATCGTTCTATATTTATTTTTCATGAGACACAACGGTTTAACAGGTGTTGAAATATGACAGCTTTTAAGTGCCCTCTACTGTGCACAAAGGTTTCTTCCCACACGGATAAGGCTTGAACGTTAATCACAAATTTATAAATAGAAATTATAAGTCCAGCTTTCTTTACAATCTTTTCCTTCACCTTTTGTCAGTAGTGTTGAATTACGATGTTACTTAGAAAGTAAACATATGAAAGTACAAAGTAAATCTAATTAGTCACATTAATGCTTTTCAGATTTCGAACTTCCTCATGTACGAGTATAAGTAGCGGTAGTCTTAACTACCGCTGTCACAAATTCTTGCTCAGTCCTGTACAATTCAGTAAAAGAGCTAAATATTAAATAATTCTTAAAAATATATTATGAAATACAAAAGGCAGCGATAAATGACACCAAATACAGTACACACTTTTATACCAAAATACAATGCCAATTTTTCTTTCAAAGTTCTCAGTTTTACGAAGCAATATGCATTTTCCTATAATTTTATTAGGACATCGAAGTAACGGGTGTCGTGCCTCAGGGGCGATAGATCACGTTTCTGCGACGTGTCGGGACTTATTGTGCATAGGTGACGTGTATGGAGTATGTCGGAGCCACAAACTGAACGTAATGGCTGCCACGGCGACGGGTGACACACTTCTTCGGTAAAATATCGTTATAGTTTTTAGGTAAATTGTTATGTTTTCTATGAATTCAAAACTACCTTCCGAAGATATTTAAGCAACTGAGCTATTAGCATTAATCATCACACAATCAGCTTATCAGTTGCTACCGCTGAGCGTAGCTTTTCATATTGAGTAAGATTCGGCAGTCCACTTGCGTACTCTTTGTTTTTTTATAAACAGTTCCCTACTTCTTTTTTTTCATGTTTAAACATCGAAAGTCGTGAGCAGATCACATTCGGGGCTTTTTCGGGCTCAAAATGATTAAATGAATCCTCTCTGACTACAAACAGAAAACCACCCCGTTCTTTCTTCTGCTCCATAACGAGGCCGCGGTATCCTATTGCGCTTGACCCACAACCTCGATATCACAACGAGTCATAGATCAACAATTGTGCAATAAAACCCGCGACACGTTGCACACCACCCAATGACCATGGCACTGCGCCAATTCTGCAGTCAAAATAAATAAAATGTTTATTTGTAAAAAGGTAGATTACAAAATATGTATCATAAAATCTAAAACAATTTTTTTTTTAAACGTTGCCCCACACTAGGATTTTTCTCCAGTATCGTAGGTGCGTTTACAAACATACAATTTCACATGCACATCACATCCAGACCCGAAACAACAATTTGTGGATCACACAGACTGCTGACCGGGATGTAAGGGGGCGAACTTCCATCTTTCGCCCCAAGCCAACCTCACCTGCACGCGGTGCATCCTGCTGGTCAACGAACGAGGCTCTGGCGACCGACCGACGGCGGTATATCCGTCCCTTACAAACAGGCGAAATTAAGTACCGCAGGCCGGTGACGGGCAGCAGCGTTACCGGTGCGAAAAGTTTCGCCCTGCGATCGCCAACCCGCCTGCCCAGCGTGGCGATTATGGGCAATACCTCCTATGGGCAAAAAACGAAGGCCACGGCCCCCAGTTCCCGGCAGCCCCACTATTCCTGGTCATGGTGGCGACCATGGTAACGGTGGGGTAGGGGGTGCTAAGAATCTCCGGGCTACGGGAGGCCACCACAACAGACTGACCCTGGCGACGTACAACGGACGCACGCTACGGCTTGACTCGCATCTAGCGCAACTAGAGGTGGAACTTGGGAAGATCAGGTGGCACATACTAGGGTTATGTGAAGTCCGAAGAGAGGGGGAGGACACGATAACTCTCAAATCAGGCCACCTGATGTACTTCCGTGAGGGAGACCAAAAATCCCAAGGTGGCGTTGGGTTTCTGGTTAACAAGTCCCTATCTAACAATGTTGTGGAAATGTCGAGTGTGTCGAACAGGGTGGCGTACCTCATTATAAAGCTCACCGAGAGGTATAGCCTTAAGGTGGTCCAAGTGTACGCACCGACCTCGGCACACTCCGATGATGAGGTGGAGGAGATGTTCGATGATATATCGAGGGCCCTCCACTCCACCACTAGGACTCACTTCAACATTGTTATGGGGGACTTTAACGCCAAAGTGGGAGTACAAAATTGCAGTGAATCGGTAGTAGGATCCCATGGGTATGGAAACAGGAATCATAGGGGGCAAATGCTCGTCAATTTCCTCGAACGGGAGGGGATGTTCTTAATGAATTCATTCTTTAAGAAGCAGCCCCAAAGGAAGTGGACGTGGCAAAGCCCCGACACTATGACAAAGAACGAGATCGACTTCATCATGGCGGACAAAAGGCACATATTCAGAGACGTCTCCGTGATTAATAGGTTTAATACCGGTAGCGATCACCGACTCGTCCGAGGCTCTCTGAATATCGACTTCAGAGCCGAACGAGTCCGCTTGATGAAGGCCAGGCTCCGACCAACCCTGTTTCAAATCAAAATGGGATCTGAAGCGTTTCAGTTAAACCTGGAGAACCGATTTGCTGCCCTGGAAACCACAACCGACGTTAACCGGAACCTTGAAAACGTGGTTCGAGTTCTCAGGGAAGAAGGTACGAGATTTTGTGAAATGCAGCGTAAGGGCAAGAAGTCGAAGCTTTCGGAAGAGACTTTAGGGCTTATGAAGAGACGACGTGAAAACCCACCCGTCACTTCGTCAGAGAAGCGGGCTCTAAACCGAGAGATTAGCAAACACGTGCGACACGATCTCCGGTGCTCGAATACCCTTGCAATCGAGAGAGCGATCGAGCAAAACCGGGGGCCAAAAGTGTTCGTACAATCTCTTGGAAGAAGCCACCTGACGAAGTTGACCACAGCAAGTGGAGAAGTCGTTGTCTCGAAGCCGGCAGTTCTTTCGGAAGTAGAAAACTTCTACGGCCGGTTATACGCTTCGCATGCATCTCGACCTGACCCCGGAAATGAGGACTCTAGAGCCACTTTAATACGCCATTACACCGAAGACCTGCCAGAAGTCAGCATTGACGAAATCGAGATCGCTCTTGGACAGCTTAAAAATGGAAAAGCCCCTGGAGAGGATGGCGTTACGACAGAGCTTCTAAAAGCAGGCAGCAAACCGGTACTCAGGGAGCTGCAAAAGCTATTTAACGCTGTCCTGTTTGAAGGGAGAACTCCAGAGGCGTGGAGTCGGAGTGTGGTCGTCTTATTCTTCAAAAAGGGTGACAAAACCCTACTGAAGAATTATCGACCCATTTCCCTTTTAAGCCACGTCTATAAGCTGTTCTCGAGAGTGATCACGAACCGCCTTGCGCGAAGACTTGACGAATTCCAACCACCGGAGCAGGCTGGGTTTCGGAGCGGATACGGCACCATAGACCACATCCACACAGTGCGGCAGATTATACAGAAGACTGAGGAGTATAATCAGCCCCTGTGCCTAGCATTTGTGGACTATGAGAAAGCCTTTGACTCGGTCGAAATCTGGGCTGTTCTGGAGTCCCTGCAGCGATGCCAAGTAGATTGGCGATACATCCAAGTGATGAGATGTCTCTACGAGGCCGCCACCATGTCCGTCCAAGTACAGGATCAGCAAACAAGGCCGATACCGTTGCATCGAGGTGTGAGACAAGGGGATGTTATCTCCCCGAAATTGTTCACAAATGCAATGGAGGATATGTTCAAGACGCTGAACTGGAAAGGACGCGGCATCAACATAAATGGCGAGTACATCTCTCACTTGCGATTTGCAGACGACATCGTCATCGTAGCAGAAACGCTGCAGGACCTACAACGGATGCTGAATGACCTGGCTGACTCTTCTATACGCATCGGCCTACGGATGAACTTGGATAAAACCAAGGTCATGTTCAATGAACATGTACTACCGGAACCGATTGCAGTACACGGCGCTGTTCTCGAAGTCGTTCAAAAATATGTATACCTCGGGCAGACATTGCAGATGGGTAGAAACAACTTCGAGAACGAGGTGAATAGAAGAATTCAGCTAGGTTGGGCAGCATATGGAAAGCTGCGTCAAGTCTTCACGTCGTCGATCCCACAGTGCCTAAAGACGAAAGTCTTCAATCAGTGCGTCCTACCTGTCATGACATACGGAGCCGAAACGTGGACACTGACGGTGCGGCTGGTTCACAAGCTAAAAGTCACTCAGCGAGCTATGGAGAGGGCTATGCTCGGCGTTTCTCTGCGAGATCGAATCAGAAACGAGGTGATCCGGCAGAGAACCAAGGTAATCGACATAGCCCACCGGATTAGCAAGCTGAAATGGCAGTGGGCTGGCCATATTAGCCGAAGAACCGATGACCGTTGGAGTAGACGAGTTCTTGAGTGGAGACCGCGTCTCGGCAAACGTAATGTAGGACGTCCTCAGGCAAGGTGGAGTGATGATTTGCGCAAGATGGCTGGCAGGAGCTGGATGCGAGTGGCCGAAGATCGATCCCAGTGGCGTGCAATAGGAGAGGCCTATGTCCAGCAGTGGACTGAAAAGGGCTGATGATGATGATGATGATGATGATGACAGACTGCTGTTCCGTGTGGGAATCGAACCCGCGACACGTTGCACGGCCGATCGTGCAGTCAAAGTACACAATGTGTGACATCAACCTGAATTAGAACTAGGTGCAAAAAGTTTACATTGTATAAGAATTACTGCAAACCCCGAGTGTTTTTGACATTCATAATATCCTACTAATATTATGTATAAATGTAAAATCTTTTTACAATGTATGGATGTATGTTTGTTATTCTTTTACACAAAAACGGCTGGACCGATTTGGTTGAAAGTTAGTACGTAGGTAGGTGATACCTAAGCTTAACACATAGGCAACATTTTTATCACCATACCACGCGGGCGAACCACAGGACGGAAGCTATATACAAAAAAGGTCTTAAAAAGAAAATAAAATATAGAAGCAAAAAAGCTAAACACACAATCAGAATAGCCAAGTAAATCTGTACAAACAGACTTAGATCGTTTACAGTATACACATATACGTACATGACACATGTAAAGTACTTCAGAAAATTCCATAAGATGCGAAATGGACCAGTTTTATTCGTAAAACTTTCTTAGGCTTTGTGCATACAGGACTCTTAATACTGTTAACCGTTTGTTTATTCCACAAAAGTGCAACACTTTCACAACAGACCAGTAACGTTTAAATTTTTATAGTAATGTATGAGCGAATTTATGTAGTTTTGGAAAACCTCCAGCTAGGTTTTGTTGTGATGGGAAAATCATCAAATGACTTCTCCCGCCGGGGTAAGGTGAGAGAGAGTGTGTCAGACTCTTACTGACTAAAAACCTCCCCGTTCCTTCTCCTGCTCTGGGCCGAGGCCGCGGTGCCTCATTACGTTTAACCCGCAACCCCGGCTGAACATCAGCCCTATAGGGCCACGTCTGTGGTGGTCCATTGGCTCCGTCAGCCTAGCGTGAAGATTTTACACGAATGAAAATTACTATATTTTTGAAGAAACACCTAGCATGACTAACGGACAGGCTGTCACACAATTCAACAGGGACGTTTCTGAAGTGCCTTATCATAATAATAAATACGTGTAATTGATAGTGGTGGTAGACCGACTAGCGCGTCGCACGACGATAATCGATGTTGCCATTCCTCATGACGAGAACCTCGTGAAAGCTGAGAAAGATAAACAATTGAAATATCTTGACTTAACTCACGAGGTTGTTGACATGTGGAGTGTGGACTCGGCTATCGTTGTGCCGATAGTTGTGTCGGCAAATGGGTTAGTCCCCAAAAGCCTCGACAACCACAGAAGGCAGTCCTCCTTGAAACGGCACGTATTGTGAGGAGGTTGCTGTCTCTGGAGCCCTAACTGCCGGTAGCTTGCACCTTGCTCCCGCTGCCGGCTGGCTCCTACTTTTATATTTTTAAATATTATTTTATTTTATTTTATAGTAATATTTAAAAATGTAATTTTAGAGTAATTTTAATAAATATATGGAATACGTGTAATTGAAATATTTGCTTTGATTTGACTTCTTAACTTTCTACCTTATTGTATCTCGTGTTATCTAAATCACAATTTATATCCAATAGTATCAATTAAATAATCATTTATTCGTACCTAATCCGTAAAGCATAACTACTAAAAAAACTCATGAAAATCACTCAGAAAGGAGAAATCTAGAGAATCGTAAAACAATCACATCAGACATCGAACACGTATTTGAATTGTTATTCGTCACGGAACGTTATGACAAATTTCGTCACGCCACGACATGTCACGTCGCGTCGAATGGTACGACATGTCTACAATTTTAGGTCACAAGATATTTGTTTGGAAATAATGGTAAAGAATTGAATATTAAAATGATTCAATATATAGGCAAAGTTTTAAAGATTTAAAAAAAGGAATGAACAACATATTTTGTACATCGAAGGATTAAGCAGAGGTGCACAATAAATGGTTTCTTTTTTTATTTTATTTTTCGAAGGAGCATAGTCGTGTGGGAGAGCCAAGCTTCGGCACGAATGGGTCGGCTCGACCGGATTGATACCACGGCCTCACAGAATACCGACGTGAAACAACCACAGCGTTGTGTTTCGCCGTGTGAGTAAGGTTACCGGAGACCCAATCCTTCCCCTCCCCCGATCCCTCCCAATCCCTAAATCTCCAAAACCCTAATCCCTAAAAGGTCGGCAACGCACTCGTTACTCCTCCGTTACGGGTGTCCATGGGCGGCTCTGATAACTTACCATCAGGCAATCCGTCTGCTCGTTTGCCGTCCTATTCAATAAAAAAAAAGTCGTGATTGATGGACCGGCTTGTTCTTAGTCGAACAAAGCTTCTTGTGTTGTTTTTTGCCCTGTAAGTAAGATTACTGGTGGGCCACTTCATCCTCTCCAGTAATCTCCCTCCCCTCATCTCCAATCCCCAAATATCAAATCTCTTACCCCAAATTGCTGGTATTGCACTCTTAACGCCTTTGGTGTTGAGGTTTCATTAAATTGCCAAACCACGCAAGCGTAATGCTTTATTCTCGAGCCTTCTCTGTGTGAGAACAGGCTTTTGTTCCGCGGCAGCACTTATAGGCTGATGATGATGATGAAACCACTAAATCAACAAGCAAGCACAATATAATGTAATTCCTGCTCTCTCAGTACATCGACTAGATATCAATGTTTGTTCACTCAGGCACGACCCAACGGAAACTGTGATGCCGGACTTGACACCCGGAAATAGCGTCACCGCTGCCGGACGTGACGTCATGCCGGCGACACCAACGATATTATTATATTGTAATAACTCAGCGGTAGAGTGAGTTAGTAAGTTTCACTTTGTAGTTTATTGTCTTTGTAAACATATTGTGGAGGGACGGTGTTGGTGCCGTTTGGTGAGTTTAAAACAACGTCGTAAAGATGCTCTTAGCAATTGACTGTTTGATAGCAGTGATAAAAATATTAAACAAAAAAAAATATTAATAATTTAAAATAACTTACCTAAAAGCCCTCAATTCCTTTCCAAACTGCCGAAATCTCGGGAACCTTTATCCCCAGCAGGCCGGCAGCACCACTCGCAACTTCTCGATTGTTGCTTCTCGGGAATCAATATGCGGCATCGATTGCTTTCCAAGCAATTGATCCGTTTTTTGTTTGCTGTCCCATCACTTAAAAAACGTCACCATAAAATTATAGTCACTATTTTAAAAGTCATATTTCCAAAAGCAGGTCATATCTTCACCATAGAATGATTCGACGCATCGCTTGCATTCTGAATCGAGTGCAGAGAGCCCCATTATCGTTAATGCGGTTTGAATAGCAACACCATTAGTGACCGAGCCATGTGCCTTTATGGTGAAACCAACGCGCAGAGCTATGATTTCGTACTTACGGCTTTACCGTACGATTCGGCTTTTCGATTTAGCCTGCTCTATTTAGTAGTTACATATCTGTTCCGCTTTTCCGTTGAATTGCTAGCAAGTACTTACATATTATAGGTTATGGTCCTGGTGGTACGTCATGAAAACCAGATTAAAATAGTGTCAAATTTGTGAATTTGTCACTAGTGTTAAATTTTCGTGTTTCATGCATGAGGATGCGGTACGAAACCTGCCAAGTACCAATGTGACTTTTTCTATGTAGGTACTAACTTATATGTACTTTCTAAGTGTATTTAGACACCACTGACAAACGGTAAAGGAAAACATTGTAAGCAAACTTGATCTTGTAATTTCCAATTCAATACATAACTTTTAAATACAAGGATTTACTTCTGGGATTTTGGATTTTATCATGGCTGCGTTTAAAACTATACAATTTCACAAAAACATGACATCCAGACCTGAAACAACAATTTGTGGATTACCTACACATAGAGTTGTTTCATTCCATTCGGGAGTGGAACCCGCGACACGGTGCTCTGCAGTCGGTTGCACAGCCACCGCAACAACCATGCATTCTAAATTTTGTAAAAGTATAAGTTCCACAGATTTATTCCAAATTGGGAGTCTCATATTTTATTTATGTAAACGTTATAAATAGTATGGGTAATCCTAATTATTATTATATTATAAATGTGGGAGTTTGTGAGAATTGTTGATGGACCTATTTGATTATAATTTAACCCTGGATTAACACAAAAGTTTTTATCAACATACCACAGGGGTGAAGCCGCGGGCGAAAGCAAATATAAAATAACGATATTCCAGTCACATTGATGCTTGTTCCATTGAACGTAAATATTTTTTTTCATTATTTTATTCATCATCCTCCTACTTGAAAATCCATTTCATCTTCACTGAACTTAAATTAATAAAAAATAATGATAAAATGAAAATATATTTTGCTAAGAATAATTTAAAGGAAAATACTTATCAACAGCGTAATAAAATATTCTATTTTTCTGTGAATCTCGTATTTATTTCCTTATTCAGGACAAAATTCCTTTTTACTATTCCTTGAATATAAAATTACTGGCCAGAAATTAAAATTAGAGACCAAAATATACGGACTTTTCGAAATAAAAATATGAAACTGTGAACAGTTATTGACAACCAAACATTTCATTGACTAAAAATAACGTTTACCCCACACTAAGATATTATCCTGTGTCGTGGTTGCGTTGATAAACATACAACTTCAAATACAGAAGCTATCAGGCCCGAAACAACAATTTTGTAGATCACACAAAGTTTTGTTTCGTGTGGGATTCGAACTCGCGACACGTTGCATAGCAGCCAGTTGCCCAGGCATTGCTCCATGCTTGCAGTCTTTATTTCTGTAATTGTTTAACGTAAACACGCCATATATTAATATTATACTAAATACAAGAAGAATTAACTGGTATAAGAAAAATAGTCAAGCAGGTCACTAAGAATATTTTAGGATTAAAAAAGGATTTAATTCACCCTTGAACCAACATAAATCTCTAAAGACCTTCGTAGTCTACACACGCCACGTCAGTAACAGAACTGACACGCAAAAACGAACTTTACCACTAACAAAATAAAACGTTAAATCAAAACCCATCACTCGGGAGATGGTCTGTAAATCCGAAAGTTTATCTTCAACCCTTTTTTGAAATAGAAGTTTTTTTTTCCGTTATTTATTTTTCTCGACAAACATTTTTGGATCGCAAAATTAATAAAACCTTAGTATTTTGTGAACTACGTGTTAATAATGTTGACCTTTATCTGAATTTGGTCATAAAAGCATTGGATCTACTTCTGTAACGTAGAAAAAGTCCTGTGTTTTACATTGAATAGAAAAACGAAATGACTAAGATACCCATTT
Organism: Spodoptera exigua; assembly: GCA_902829305.4. Taxonomy (NCBI): domain Eukaryota; kingdom Metazoa; phylum Arthropoda; class Insecta; order Lepidoptera; family Noctuidae; genus Spodoptera; species Spodoptera exigua. The sequence continues at coordinate 4,957,895 of LR824616.2, read as the reverse complement.
TAATCCCAGAATAGAATTCGCAGATAGACACGATGTAAGACTCAATCCTCACCAATTGTGTTATGATGCTAATATATGTATTCGTCGCTAGTCCAAAATGACAAGTCACCATCATAATCAACAGCCTATTACTGCCCACTACTGAGCAAAGGCCTCTTCTCACACGGAGGTTTGAGTATTAATCACCATGCTTGCTTAAGACGCATTGGCGATTTCAGTTTTTCTCGCGATGGTTTTCCTTCGCCATATGTCGAAATAATCATAGAACGCACATATTACACGGAAAAAGGCCTACACACAACCTACCACATCGAAATACACCGATCCAGGTCAAAAAGATCGAAACGTCAATTACTAAAAATACCGCAAACCAATACTCAAATACCACATCCATATAACGCTATACAAAATGCATCCACGTTTGAAGTATTCACGAAAGCCACGTTGCACTTATCCTACACCACAATTCACATGCATCAGCAATATCGCATCGGATGAAATTCCCGATGATACGACTAATTGCTTCGCTATAAATAGTCTTTGACGGAATTATGTTTCTATGCTAATACACGTCCTATTTTGTCTGCATGGCGATCTGTATAGGCATATTAAGGTTCTTTTTTTTAATAGTAACTATCATAGTTATTTACGTTTATTAGGGATAGTTTTGTGGAAATGTATTAGCCTGTAAGTTTAATTAAGGTTCTTTGTGCTTATGTTCTTTTGTTTTTCTTTGTCTAAAATATTTTACGGTTATTACCCGGATATTGTGTTATAAGTTTACTAATAATATGTAACTGCATTTATCGTATTAGGTGTGCCTGTAATGATGAATGTAATGTTTAAATATAAATAAATAAATAAATATGAAATATGCTATTTTTTATTAAGAATAACGGCTTAGACTTTGAAGAGCTCTATCAGTTTCAAGTCACCGGGTCTTCAAAAAGAAAGTCAGTCAACGGGACTCATATTCCAATTTCAATTTGCCAATTTTGAACTTTACTCGTGTACGTATGAACAGTAGAAATTCAATGTGCTTAATTGGAGATCGTGTTAGAGTAGATTAATGCTTTAACTATACAAAAAGTGTCTGTAGTAATAATAAAGATAGCAAGAAATATATGCCACAACGCAATAAATGGAATGAATAAATAAAGTTATCCTGACAGAAGTAGCTATTGTAGGCGCAATAATGTGGCCCGGCTCGACGCAGGAGAAGGTAAAAGGTAGTTCTTAGTCACATTACAGTCACAGTCAGTAGAGTTTAAGTTTTTTCGCTCCATCTAGCGCAGGATCATTTAATAATATGTCCCGCTGAAAAGAATCATACATAATATCAAACAATACAAAAAATATCAAAATTTATCCCTGTTCTCCTTAGTCAACATACCAGGAAAACCCGGTCGATTTAGTGTTTAATTTCAATGAGAAAGATCTTCAAAACAAAAACATTAGAGGCGTGGAAAGATTAGAAAAAAAAAGCAAAAAAGGGTTTCACTAAAACGTTTAAGGGTCGTACAATGTCATCAAAAACCAAATTAAGGAACAACAAATAAAACAAATTGACTTACATAAAACTATGAAAATATGAAACAATTTTCATTTAAAAATAACGATTTTTTCTTAACCGTAAACGGGTAGCCTCTAAGCATTATTAAGCATTTCTTAAAGATTATCCTTCCATGGCCCGATAATTAATACCTCCTCTATGTAACTTACGTAAGACTTTAGAAGATTGAATTAATTACTAAAACATTGTCCAAAATATACACATAAGAATGTAGCAAAGCACGTTGTGAAAATTAAAACATTTTATCCTCAAAAACAAACTTTGCTAGTGAGACCGATCGTAAGCAAAATTTTTCAAACAAGGTTTTATTTGTCTTTGTTGGCCCCATACTGAGTCGCGACCCGGCATTTGAGAAACGTAGTTCTTAGCTAATTAAGTGCTCACAACACTAGCCTAAGATCCTGTAGCTAAGTGGTAGTGATCTGATAACAGAGGTACATCAAACGTGCTCTAATCTCCGGAAACACACCACTCAGGCTATACGTCCGATCATCTTGGATGTAGGGTGACCATACTGTAAGAATTTATGGATATTTTTAGTAAAATATTTTTTTGAGAATTAAGTTTATGGTGCTCATTTTTATTTAGATATATTTTTGTTTACTCAATCTCCTATAGGAATAAGTAATCGGCTGATGGGGCGATGGTTTTCTTGGACTAAGTACTTTTTGGACTGTAGAATGGAGTTATATAAGTACATTCTTTTTTTTATTAAATCGACATAAAAACCCTTATAATAGTATCTAATTCCCAAGCTCGACTTAGGTCTGCTAACTGCGAGCAAGCATAGCTCGCAGCCTGTCAATCATAATCAGACCTGAGTGTACGGCTAAGCGCGCTCCGCGCTCGCCTCTAAGAGCCTGAGATGAAGCCTACTAAGGCCGATGTCTAACGTGTGCAAAAGAAATGATGTACCGCCATGTACCGCAGCCCGACTTAAAGCAGGAGTGGGAACAGAGTGTTGGTACAAGTCTTTTTTCTTCCCTCGCCACTGAATATCTTCTCTCGCCCAGGATGAGGCGAGAGGGAGTATTACTCTTATTGCCTAAAAACGCCCCGTGCCTTCTCCTGCTTAAGGCCGAGGCCGCGGTACCTTATAACCTTGCCCCGCAACCCCTGCTGAACATCAGCCCTATAGAGCCTCGTCTATTGTGATCTATTGGCTGTCAGTAAGAGTCCGACTCTCCGTTTTGCCCAAACCTAGAAGTCATTAGGTGATTTTTCCAAGTTTTCCAACCTCAAGAAAATCTATGAATCTATAACAGTTATTAACAAAAGCCACGTCAAGTTGTTTCACAGCACGACCTGATGAACTCTAATACTTTCATTTCAAATCTACCAAGAGTTGGAATTATTGCAAACCCTTTTATGTAGAGAAGATTGAGGTTACAGTAATCGACTGTGAATATACGAATTTGTGATCCAAATAAACTCTTTTGTACCCCTATATACTCATTATATTCCAAATAGATACTATAAAAATATAGTCGAATTTCGTCCAATCTATGTTAGTATCAAAAAGAGGTAAACTTTGTAAATTTGTATGTAGGGGGTAATCTTTGAAACCGCTGGTTAGATTTACAAAATTCTTTCACTGCCAAATAGCTACAATGTTCTTGACTGCTGTAGGGAGTTATACTTACGTAGTATTTTAGTCGAGCTATCGCTTTATATGTGGGTTTTCTAAACACCGGGTACACGCGTGCGAAGCCGCGGGCGAAAGCAAGTTTGCGAATAAATTGGATGACAAATAACATTCCGTTTTTATGTGGATTCACATGTATCATTTGCTTGGCAACCGCTTGTAATGAGAGAGATTCTTACCATTATATTTCGAAATTAGAAAAGAAATATGAATATTATCGTATCCATAAACATCATTTTATAGATTTATTTGGAAAATGAAAATGTCAGAATATTTCATGCGTAATCATTAACCAAAATAAAATGTAATGTAAAATTGTATAAGATGTTTGGAAATATCACTTATTACTATCAACGGGAAAGATTTATAAGACAATTTAATAATTGTAATGAAGTTTATTATACAATGCATAGTTATTAGACCTCTTTATTTGTTTTGCAGGGGGAAAAGTCATTTCCCGTCCTGGGTGGGGCGAGTGCAGTCAGACTCTTACTGACTGAAACCACGCCATTTTATCCCCTGTTCCGAACCGGTGCGTAGTACATTATAGCGCTTTGTACTCGCAACTGACTGTTTAATAAGACTTCAGAATGACTAGTTAGACACAATTTTTCCCAACTAAACAAGCCATAAAATGTCAGGATGATGTCATAACGAGGCCTTCTGCTCGCGGTCCCCAGCTAAATTTCGGCCTCGCTGGACCCCATCTATGGTAGTCTGTAAGCTCATGGAAGCGCGGGACGAATACATACTCGAGATATTTAATTCATTTACATGTCCAACTTACAAGCAGAACTTATGTCACCCTATGCCTTAAGTCTGAACTTGCCCGCATACCGCTTGTTTACTTATTACCAATATCATATGACGTTATATACATAAGCATATGCTACTGCGTTGACGTTCGAGTAGTCGGTCAATAGTGCTATATAGGTATACCTATATATATATTATCTACCTGGGCTATAGCCACCTACATATATAGAAAGTAAGTGTGTAGTTTACATAGAGCAAGTAATACTGGCTGGAAATGCCAGTCTTATGTAAATTTGTTGATACCGATTGGCTTAAGAATATAGTAATGCAATATAATTGCATTACAAATGCTTTAGTTTATAAGTACCTAACTATCGTAAAACATACATAAATTATTGAAAATAACGACTTAATAAAGTGAATACACTCTTCTCCTGTTGCTGCGACGCACACGCTGCTCAGGAAAAGGACTCCCGATTATTTATTTTTTTGAGACTTCTATTAAGCCGCACTATTCCGTTCCTTCTCCTGGACTTGTGATACATTATTGCGTCTTGAAAGTCGTAAAGCTTTTCTCAGTTAATTCTTGTTTGTCGTTCTTTTCAATAAATAAATATGTGTCATGATTTATCTTTATCTCTAAATCAGACAGTCAAACTATACACTTTGCATAAATATACATGTATTATGTTCTGTGACTATATTGCCCTTTAGAAGGCATTCCGAGATTCCGTGCTATTACATTTTTTTACCCGACTGCCAAAGAAGGAGGGTAATGTTTTTCGAGTGTATGTAAGTATGTATGTATGTCTTTTCCTTTGTGACCTCCTGTAGCCTAAACGGCTTGATGGATTTTGATGTATGAGGTATCGTTAGATTTGTCTTGATTACGGGAGTGTCATAGGATACATTTTATCCTAAAAGTCCCACGGGACAAAGACATAATAATATTTTTTCTACCAACAGTCCAGATTGGCGGTAAATTTATGTTGCGGAGTAACATCACTCGTAATCTAAAGCCAAATGTCGTCGAAATAATTTAAAATGGTACTTACATATACATAGTCTTCTACATCTACAACATTTTCGTTAAATAAACAGCTAAAAAGTTATAAATAAAAAAAATATTATTAAAAAAACAAAATACCCGACTGCACACTAAAAAAAGAGTAAAACAAGCCCCACAATACAAATTTACTGAATATAATTTATAAATGTTGATGGAAAGCATCGCAGGCGGGGACCACCTTGACCGCCACCAACGAAAATTCTGCTAAATGGTGCACAACAGAAATGACTATAAATAAGCCTCTGTTGGTCCCCGCCTGCGATGCTTTCCATCAACATTTATAAATTATATTCAGTAAATTTGTATTGTGGGGCTTGTTTTACTCTTTTTTTAGTGTGCAGTCGGGTATTTTGTTTTTTTAATAATAATTTTTTTATTTATGGTATAGTTTGGCAAACGAGCCGACAGATTACTTGATGATAAGCAACCAGCACCGCCCATTGACACCCGCAACATCAAAGGTGTTGTTGTCGAGTTCGTTGCCAGCCCTGGATAAAAGTTTAGGATATTTAGGGATTGGAAAGGGATGGGGGGAAAGGGGGGGATTGGGCCTCTAGTAACCAAACGGCGAAACAAAACGCTGTGGTTGTTTCTCGCCAGTTTTCTGTGAGGCCGTGGTATATCACTCCGGTCGAGCCGACCCATTCGTGCCGAAGCTGAGCTCTCCCATACTTATAGGGAAAAAGTAGAACATCAAAAAATTCCTCCTAGTACTATATTACTCAACAAATAAATCTGTGAAACAACGCAAACGTCACTGACAAATACTAATTTGATCCTTAATGACTGCTTTTCCATCGAACAAAAGCATTCCATCTTCGGCACCACACTAAATACTCCAATTGTTTCACTTGTAATAAAAGGCAATTATCATATTTATCCCTTAACATATAAAGTCCAACTTCCTATATAGAAACAAACACAGCGAGTTAGAATAATTGTCGGCAAACAGGACCAATGTATCAAGTTAAGTGCGCCCTCTATTGTCCTGGCCTGGACTCGCGCCAGGCTTTAATGAGAGACCTAAGGCCACTAGCCTACATACCTAAGCATACACATTGGCCAACTCCAATGTTTGGCCAATAATTTGGATTGGCTCTCCAAGCCAGTATTGGTCGACTTAAATTTGAATAGTAAGTTATGGTGAAGGTTCAAATTAAGCTTCCTATTCTTTCTGTCTACTGAAATATGTTGATTAAAAAGTTAAATCCATCCTTAAATAAATAAACATTGAATTTACTTTCCTTAATTAAGGTACAGATGCTTAACACACTTCGTTCTTTCGTTCTTCTTCATCCTAGTTGACACTTCGGAATGAACCTCTAACTTCACTGACGAATAGACTCGACTAACGGACTATTAGATATTCTATTTTTCAGATTCAAAAGTATCTGTTTATTGTTTCATTGCATTACATTAAAGTTTTACACACATTTACAAATCATACTAATATTATATATGTGAAAGTATATGAGAATAAATTGATGTATGTTTGTTTTTTTTCACGCAACAACGGATGCACCGATTTAGTTGAAATAGATGAATGGTATGTATGTAGGTGATAGTCTGGATTAACACAAAGGTGGAAGCTAGTAAACACATAATTTCACATAAAAAATAAGAATCTCAGAAAGAATACTAACATTCGAGATTAAAAAACACAAACTTTCGCGCAGCGGCCAACGGTGCAATTAAACACATTTGTCACAATCGCTATGGTAGAAATTTATTCCATATTGCCATATTAGGTACAGAGATATCATCGCCATTCATTAAATGTAAAAGCATCGTGTATTGTGTGATTGGGACAATAGGAATACCGTGCCAAAGGAATTCCTATGTTTAGTTTGGTATCGCATCAGTGCTCAGTACAATAATATTGAAGTATTGATATTTGTGGCACGTGATATAATAATATGGATAAAACTGCGCTGTATTTCGCTGTACGAGTGAAGCTGCTCCTGGTATTATCTTTCTCCCCGATCCACGAATTCTTCAATCCTTCAGACTAACCCCTCAAGGATTGCCAACGCATTTGCAGCTCCTCTAGTGGCAAAACACTGGACTAAGTCTAGTGCCGATTAGTGTGCGGAATGGACACACACACAAGTAGTATACACGAGTTTTAATGGCACAGAAGAAAATCTCAGTAGACATGACGGCAACGAAAATTATAGTTTTTCTCTACTTACAAAATATCTATACTTAGGGATGTCATAATACACACTATTATAAAAAAAAAACAACACCCTCTTTGTACTGGAATACAATCACCAGATCCACATGAATCCATAACCAATCAAATAACAAAATATAATTTTTATCTATTTACCCTTGTTACAAGGTTATTTTAACAAACTTCAAGAATTCACACAAAGCCATCTCAGAAGTGAAGTTAGCAACAATTACATTAATGAAGACCTAATAACCTGACTACAGAGATTACATAAGTTCACAACTTGAAGTTAGCTGTGGTTTACCGGCGGGTTATAGTTGTAAACTGGATTATGATGTTGCGGATAGAATTAAATATTACAAAGCTATGATAGGAGGGCTTGAAGTGGGGTTAAAGAAATAGAAAATACATTTACTGTTAATTTAGGATATATGAAGTAAAGTAAAACTTAAACCATCCTCCTCTCTCCCCTCCCGCAGCAGACGCACTAGACGTCTTTTTTTTTATGGGATAAGTCGGCAAACGAGCAGACGCATTACCTGATGGTAAGCAATCGGCGCCGCCCATGGAAACCCGCAACACCAAAGGAGTTACGAGTGCGTTGCCGGCCTTTTGGGGATAGGGGTTGCGGATATAAGGATTGGGAAGGGATAGGGGAAGGGGAGGGATTGGGCCTGGACGTCGTAGGGTGACCGACCTGCGGCCACCGTAAGGCCTGTGGACGACAGACTCGGGGCGTCTTGTCGTCCGACCAGCAGCAGGCCTCGAGCCAGCGGCGCCGTGTTCCGGTCGCGCCTCATAGTTGAGTCCTGCGGTCGGGGTGACGGTCGCAGTGGGTGACGGGGCCCGCCAAACCATCTGGCCGGTCAATACCCGTCGGGGGGTTGCGACGAATGCTTCGGCGATACTCGACCCTCCGACACATGGGTAAGTGGAGGAACACCGGGTTGGTTTTTAGTCAGAAAGGCGATGGGTCTCCATGAGGATTTTCCAACCCGATACAAAAAAAAACTTAAACCATATCCAAGATTTCTTGAAAAAAAATTGAATAATATAGTCCGGCAGTCTGATCGTCAGTAAGGTTACGTGTTCGTTTCCAAATGTATGTCGATTTTAATGGAGAAGAAAGAGGAAAAACCTCCATCGTTACTATTGTAAAAATATGGTATACTATCTCTTCGGTATATTATTATGAAATATACACATATGTGAGATCAATGAAGAGGAGAAGTTGTTACAGAAACAAACGATGATTTTAATTCAACCAGTTTCACATAATCAGCATACAAGTGCCCACTGAGCAAATGCCTCTTCTCATACAGAGAAGGTTTAAGCATTATAATCACTACGCTTGCTCAAGACGGATCAGCGATTTTATAGGTCAACGTATGTCAGCAGTGACTAAATAATAATAAAAAATACATATAACTCAAAAAAAGTCACATCGGCACCTGCCTGGTTTCGAACCCACTCTTCACGCATGAGTAGTGTGCGCCTTAACCTCAGGGTCACCACGATATAAAATACACGATAGTAAAATAATTAAAAAATAACTGAAAATCTTTTACAAGTAAAAACTCTAAGAAAAGAAACCTTAAAGTAAAGTACTTCAAATTATAAACTTTTCCCGATCAAAGTCACAGGACTTACTTGTAGGTACTTAGTTCGATTGGTAAAGCACCTACATAAACCCTGTACTCAAGTGTTCGGATCATGGGATAAAAGTTTCGGGTTCGGTTCCCGGCTACCTGAATCACCGGCAACGGCTTTATACGAGAGGATTTAGTTCCAAGAAACTGTTTTAGTTTTGAACTTGTAAATCCTTTTCATTGCATTGCTACGTCGAGTATTCCTGGATTCTAGATTCTGTACGCCTGCCGTTTGATTGTTTGAGGTGTAGCTCTGTAGATATGTGTGCTAGTGTGTAAATTATTTATTACTAGCTTTTGCCGTCGACTCCGTCCGCGTGGAATAGTGACTTTCTGCAGATTTTTGGTATAAAAACTATCCTATGTCCTTCTCGAGTCCCAAACTGTGCCTTTACCAAATTTTACCAGCTTTTGCCGACTGCGTCCGCTAGGAATAGTAACTTCCTGCAGATTTTTAGTAAAAAAACTATCCTATGTCCTTCTCGAGTTCCAAACTGTGTCTGTACCAAATTTCAAAGAAATTTGTTCAGTGGTTTAGGCGTGAAAAAAGCCAGACAGACAGACAAACAGTACTTCCGCATTTATAATATTAGTTTGAATAGTGTTTTGTTCTTGAAGGACGAAAATCATCACATGACTTCTCTTGATGTAGGTTTTTTTTCAGATGAATTCTCCTGCTCTGTTGGCTAGAGGGAGTGTCTTAATATTACTGACTTAACACCACCCCGTTCCTTTTCCTACTTTGAGTCAAGGCCGCGGTACATTGTTAGTCTTGTCGCAACCATCGATGGCATCGTGGGCTCCGTCTATAGCAGTCTGACGGTTTTTATTTTTTACTAGCTCCCCTCACGCGGTTTCACCCGCTGCTCGGCTCCATTTGATCGTAGCGTGATGTTTTATAGCTTATAGCACTCAGCAACATTGTAGCTATCTATCGGTTAAGGATTTTGGCAATTCGACCAGTGGTTCCAAAGATTACCCCCTACATACAAACTTACAAATTTTACCTCTTTATAATATTAGTACAGATAAGATGTGTATTTGTGTATAGACATAGCTACTGTGATACCAGGTTATTTAGTATATAATAAGAACCTTGCTATACTTTTAAAAAGAGAACGAATTACTTTTTTCAATTTACTTATGCTATTGAAAAGTAACGTTTTTACAAACTTGACAGAAGCCGCAATGATGATTAAATTAAAGCATATTAGCGATTAACCGATCAACATTCTAATTAAATAATAATTATAATAATATTATGGAGAATACAATAAAAATTTAGATTCCTTCTTTCAAAACTCTAATTAAACTTAATACTATAACAAAATAACTAAGTGTAAGTAATAAATAACAGGAAAGTTATTCAGTGGAAAGTTTCAGGGCGTTATAATACAACCACTAAAGAATTAACGAGGTGTAACCGGTAATGAGTGCTCGCACTAATATACTGCTCATTGTTACGATAATTTTATAGGCATATTGTGATGGAAATGAAACATATAAATACTAATAATACTATAAAGTTTGTATGTATGGATGGGTGGATATTTGTGACAATAAAACTACTGAACGCCATTGTAGTAACACGTTTGGTATTAAAGAGTGTTAGAAAAAATAGTTTTTCATAGTTTTGCTCGTGTATAGATAGACTGGGAGTGCTTGTGCGTTGCGCATTAAATGAATAAATTAATAATAGAAAAAAAATCCGCAAGGCAGCTTGCGGCGAGCTGTTAGGCAGTGGCGACCCCACGGACCTGACTCCCGGGAGGCGTCTTGTTCTTCATCTCCGGTTAGTCCTCATGACGAGCTGGAGTGAAAACTGATGAAGAACAAGCCCTCCTACCTCATTCTTGCCTTAATTGGCTGGCTTGAGTGGAGATTCGCAAGAGTAGGAGTTGAAGGAGACTCGGGGTAAGGATGTATCTCATTAAGGTGCTGGTAGGGGTCTTGACCGTACTTCCGGGATTGCTCTGATAGCCGTGGGATGTCTCTCCTTCCCCAAGCAGCTCAACGTATGTTGCCCCCGTGTCGATACATGCTAGCGGCCGCTTCCGGGGGTCTATTAATTGAGTTTGCCTGTTTATCGGTATGTATCAATATATATTGGTCAGGGGCAGGGGCCATAGTATTTCCATAGTTATCATATCCACCAGTCCATAGCAACCCACACCTATAACCCTATAAATTTTTGCCACATTTCACAATAGTCCTGCATCAACCGGGGATTGTCCTTGGGTGCATTTTCATAGTGCATACAGGGATAATTGCCGGCTGATGTCCCATCACATTTAGATTAAAACTGTTCAATGGGCCTCTGCGAGTTTGCTTTGGCTCCTCGTACGCCTTCCAAAGGTCCGGGATCCTGTGGTTCCGTGAAAGGAAAGAACAAATAGAATAAACTTGACTGCACAGTTGGTACGGTGGCTGGGCAACTGGCTGCCGTTCAACGTGTCGCGGGTTCGATTCCCGCACGGAACAACTCTTTGTGTGATCCACAAATTGTTGTTCCGGGTCTGGGTGTCTTGTGTATGTGAAATTGTATGTTTGTAACAGCACCCACGACACAGGAGAAAATCTTAATGTGGGGCAACGATTTTTTTAAAGAAAAAGAAAGAAAAGAAAATAAAAAATATACAAACTGAAATTTACGGTGACAACACAATCTATTTCCCAGTAGGATACGCGAAGAGGTCCCCATACAGCCTATATTTAACACTCCTTCTTCACCAGGTAAGTTATGAGGACACACGACACCTATCACCTCGCCTATCCAAATTCATACTTATAGTCGTTATCGCTTGAGAAATCAAGCAAATGTATATGAAATTTATTTGTCGACCAACTCATTTATCAAAACCTTCAAAAAATTCCAATTCCAAAGCAATAAATGCTTTAAAAAACGTATTTATTATTATCGATTATCGATAATGAATTTGGTGACTACACTTGACATATAATCAGTCGTGATATTGTAAATGCATTCGCAAATCCTCATAAATACAAAGTACATTAGACCCGACCGAATACCACAAATTAATAAATATTCGATAAATTATGATACACCTAAACATATTTGATAAAGACATATTTATAACTGGGTGTAGGCATAGTGATTATAAAGCGAACTCAGTGCGGAGCCCCGAGCGTACGGCGCGTAGCGTTCCGCGCGCGCCTCAAAGAGCCATTCGACCACCACAGACGGGGCCCTAAAGGGCTGATGTTCAGCCGGGGTTGCGGGGTAAGCGCAATGAGGTACCGCGACCTCGGCACAGAGCATGAGGACGACGTTTACGTTTTAGTCAGTAAGAGTCTGACACTCCCTCCCTCCTGCCCGACCCTGGGCGGGAGAAGTAATTTGATGATTTTCCCGTCACAAAAAAAAAAACTCAGTGCGGAGCGGGAAAAAAAGGGGTGCTATTTAGTTAGTAAGAGACATTAGGCACTACATCTCACTCTACCCAAGGCAGAGAAAGCCGTTTTCAGATATTCCCTATGTTACTATGGCTACAAAAAATTTGACTGATTTAGGTAATTCATAATTAAAATTTCTACGCAGGGCAGATCAACAGATCCATCTGTTTCATGAAACTAGAAATAAACCAGGAGAAAATAAGGTACATAATTCTTCGTCTTTCACCAGGCGTAATACTAGTATTATAATAACGAACTTAATCAAAATTATCGTTGGCAACTAAGGTTACTATGCAAAACGCATAACCAAGAGCAATATACCTTCGTTATAGGAATTAATCGAGATTTAGAGGCGATTACGACGAACACAACAGTTACTAGGCAGACGGCAGCAAATCAAGCTTCCACAAACTGTCACAACAATTCAATGGACTTTCACCTTTATTAGTAAAAGGATAAGGATAAAAATCTATAAAAGATTTCTGGATGTTTTGGCTATATTGACAAGCTGGTGTCTGCACCTCGTGTAACCTGATTTCCGACGGAATTATGGCAATGAGGCCCGTAAGTGTCTTCGAATGTGTGTACTCGTGTTAAAATGGTGCTATAGGACTGATTTGTTGAATCCCCGTCCCAAATAATGGCGTTCAATGGGACGTTAATGGCGAATGCTGACGCCATTAAAGAAAACAATTCTTGTGTTACACTTCTTTGATTTGTTGCTTATTGAACTCTTTTGGGAAGCGGATTTCTTATCGAATTTTGAAGACAATTTACGTTGTTGTTGGTTCGAAGTCTGAACTTTGAACCTAGGCAAATGAACCTATTTTACGCACTTGACCCTAATATCTACTTCACGACATAGTATAAAACAAAGTCACTTTCTCTGTCCCTATGTATACTTAAAGATGCCCTTTTTTAATAGATAGTACGGTTAAAGAGGAAGGTTCATATGTATAATAACATCCATTAAATAGTGGAAAATGAAATAGTATGAGTGTTGCAACCGTGCACAACTGGGGTATGTCACTAGTTTTTAATAAAAAGAGAAAATAAAACCAAGAAAAATACATTACACTATTGTTACCTACACACTTCTAAGTGAGAAACAACGAAATAAATGTTAATAAACTCACAAACCTAAGCTTGTAAACACGAAAATAAAAATAAAGACAAACTAATTCATATAGGTACGGATAATTGAATTGTTATTCGAGCAAAATCTCTGAATCCAACGTTTGAAATGTCGACATTTACGTGTAAAAAGGTCTGGGGATAGCCGGGAGGTTTGAGGCTTTGCTGGACCTCGGACCCTAATGAAAATGAAGAGGCGTGAATAAAACGAACGACCTCTGTCGGTCAGAGAAGTACGGGCAAATATAGGCCACGGTCAACGTCCTCAACCCTTTGAATTTACATATTTTCTACTTTAATTTGCAAGTAAATCAGAGTTCTGTACTAGAAGTTCATTTTACCTGGGGCTCATGATCCCTATAGTTAATGTGTGTTGATATTGTTGGACTGGGGTTTTAGTTTTGAAGTGTTTTGACCAAGAACAGCCATTTGGGCAGCGCGTGGGTGTTTATACTTTTATTTGTTTTTGTACGTTATATGAAACAATATGTGCCTAGTGTTTTGACCTCAACATGTATTATTACTAGAGAAACCTACAACATTTTTCATCGCAGATTATAAATATCAAATATTATGTCGGTTATATTTAGAAGAAGATACCTTTTAAAGAACCGATAGTAATCTCCGAATGTTGAGTATTGTGTGTATTAATCTCCAAATGCATCGGCTATTCCCGAACCGATACGACCTCCAAACTTTCAAGAAACGAGCGTACTCCTTTTTAAAATGTCGGCATCGTGCCTGTGTGTCATAGCTGATGGATCCATGGGCGGCGCTGATCACTTACCACCTGGTGATCCGTATGCTCGTTTGCCTCCTATTCCATAAAGAAAATACAATGATGAAGAACTTTTAAAACGAACCCTTTTATATTGTGTTCTTCCTAATTACTGTGGAAACCACAACATTATTCTAAAGGAGAGAGAGTCGACTACTTTAACGGTGTATTTACTTAATTAATGTTTAAACCACTAAATACAGGTTTTTTGTATTTACTATTCAACTAGCTTTTGCCCCCGACTCCGTTCTTGAATAGGGACTTCCTGCAGATTTTTGGCATAAAAACTATCCTATTATGTCCTTTCTCGAGTTGCAAACTATGTCTGTACTAAATTTCACAGAAATCGGTTCATTGGTTTAGCGTGAAGAAAAGACAGACAGAGTTACTTTCATATCATTAATATTAGTTTGGATGTATTTTACCACCAGTAACGAATCATAGAGAACATTTAATAGTTTATGGTGAGAGACCCATGCTTCGGGGCGAATAGGCTGGCTCGACCAGATTGATACTATGGACTCACGGAATATCATCGTGGAACAACTCTCAGTTAGGTAAGGATAGGGCCTCCGTCAGGCCCTATCCGTCTCCTCCTCATCATCAATCCCCTAATTACATATCCTTAAAGGCAGTTGTGGAGCCTCTTTGGTAAGAGTGCCCATGGGCGGTGCCGATGGCTTACTATCGAGTTGCTAGTCAACCTATTCCAAAGATAAACACTACCAAAATACAGCAATACTTATGTAAACTTGACCATCCAGGAAGCAATTATTCACTGTTCATTAAATGTCCTAACAGAAACATGACACTATAATAATCCGATGGCTTCAGGAGGTTAAAGGTCACCAAAATAGGGACCAAGTTTGTCCTGTCAGCTCTCCACATATAATCATTTTGACCCAAAGTCTTTTAGGGTACGCCACAACAAATTACATGTACCTAATGTTAAGGAAATTATTAGGGTCTCGCTAAAAATGTTGGCTCTTATCATAGTTGCTATGTTTATACGTATATTAGATAGTAGACGATATTAACGTTTAACACGTTTTCCGAAATATTATAAAGTTTAAAAAATATTTAAATATATTATTTTTTTAAAATTTTGTGTAGCTTAGGTTAGAGTTATTGTTTTATTTGTTTTTAAGGGTAATAATCATCAATTAGAGGACCAAAGGTGGGGCCCAACAGAGCCAATGTTTAGCAAAATAAAGTACCGCAGCCTCGGCCTGGACAAGGTGGAGTTTTGTGTCAACAAGTCTGACACCTCCTCTCGCCTTACCCTAGGCGAGAGCAGACATTTGATCATTTTCCCTAATCGAAAAAAGGGGGAACGATCATTTAATGACTTAAGAGAGGTGATTTTGAGTGTCATACTCTTACTGAATAAAACCCACCCCGTTCCCTCATCACCGTTTGCACCCCCAACCCGGATCAAGGTTTTCGAGACCTTAGAGGTGCGTTTGGAACGATATGAGTCATATGCTTTTTTTTGTGAGGGGAAAATCATCAAATGACTTCTCCTACCCAGGGTAGGGCGGGAGGGAGTGTCAGTCTCTTACTGACTAAACCCCCCCCCCGTTCCTTCTCCTGCTCTGGGCCAAGGTGGCGGTGCCTCATTGCGCTTACCCCGGAACCCCGGCTGATAAGTCGTATGCTCAGGTCTGGTTTTGCCGTCCGCAGATGAATTTTATTATGGTAATGTAATGTTAACTGTAACATGGCATTAAACTCTGACTGCTCATAGTAATGTTGAGTTCAACCTTACACCTATAGAAAATAAGTAAGAAAGTAGGTACAACGTAGTAGTAAATAAAAACGAATAGCGGTGTTAACACTCTAAAATCATAAAAGGCTCTGATTTGTTTAGGTTGCATGCCGTTCAATGGATTCAAAAGCCAAATCGATTTTAGTGCGCATTGTGAAAAATATCACAGCGTTACTACCAGGCTTGTATGAATTGAAATTAGTAGCACAAGAATGTACCTCACCTTCGTATATGTGCGAATGTACGGCTTCTAAACAGAAAAGCATATTTTTATGCATATTTCATGCTGCCCTAGTAAAACGAATATGAAGTTAGTCGAAGTGTATTAATATTTAGAAGATATTTTTTCTTACCTATGGTTTTTGCATTTAGGTGGTGTGATAGTATTTTGGAGTGTTTTTTTTACATTCCGATATGATAACTAACATAACATATTAATAAACGTTTAATCAACGAAAGGTTAAGCAGAGGTGTCGAAATGTAATGTCACTTTTAGCCATCGAGGCCCATGTAAATGGACATGTCCATTCAGTTCTAAACCTTGTTGTATATAAAATTGGGAAATGTTTTGCAAAGAACCTGTAGAAAGGTAGACACGAACTTTGTTATAGTCGAATTATGATTTATGAATAAGATAAAAAACAGCGACCTCCAAAAATCTAGGCATGAATGGCACTCCCTGTATATATCCTCTCATAGTTCGGCTGTTACTAAGTTCTTGCTTCGTCACGCAGACCCGGCTTATGTCACGTTTTATATTAACTTCGCCAAACGTGACAAAAAAACGTGTCCATTACATTTACACCGACAATTTTTGCTAGCTTTACGGATTAAGATAATTAGTTATAATTGTTCGGTGTAGAAAATGCTTGGGGGCACCGTCTTTTTTTGTGATGGTTTTCGTGACAGAATAAAAGAAATTATATTTTTTTACCAAAAAAATGCAAAGTCCAAATGTGACTTATACAAATCATATTTAGATTGGAGCATTTACGATGCTTACGAAGGCTCACATTTTTGTATGCATTTTCTTTTAAGTGGATCTATTACATACATGTACATGTATACCTATATTCAAAAGCTGCCCCACTTAAACTATTCCTTATCTACGTTGAGTTTATTTTGTTCCGATAGAGAATGGCAGTGGAAAAAAACTGTTATTTGGCATACTTTTTCTAACTACATATTCAGACCTTAAAGTATTGCTTATTAAATGCCAAATTCAAAAAATCTGCAAGCGCTAATTTAGGCCACGTCCACTAGGATCACCAAGAAGACCTGCTTGAAAATCACAGTGCACAGGCCTTCTCCTCTTTGTTTAAGCTCCTTACCTTATTCGCTTAATCATTATTATTTATTATATATTCCTTAATTATTTCGAATTAATTGTTAGTTTTCAAGAAAATCGTAGCTCATAAACTATACCGTATTAAAGCGTGAATAAATTGGGCACTATATACACTACACCACAAGCTGTACCAAGACGTAGCGATCATAAAAGCAGGATTACCGTTTGGCCTTATAATCCAATTAAACTAAGGCTTCGTACACAACTGGAGCATTAGGTAGCTAATAGCGACCGATGTTACGCCTCAGGGTAGATTAAGATAGGGTTGGCAAGAACCTTTTCATAATTGTCTTTATAAGTGGTACTGGAAAGTCAATTCTTTGATAACACGTTCTGAATTCAAAATTGTGTGCACGTTTGGCTTTTGTTTTCGATTTCGAGAAAGAAAAGTGGATTACCATAACACTAAACAAGCGTGGGTCGGTGGACGGTGAGCAAGGGTAGCTCCTGGCCTGGCCTGAAGCAAAATCGTCATGCGAAAGAACAATATGGCGAAAAAAGAATGCATCATGTTCTGAGCACGCCTAAAAGAACTATCACACTAGTGCCCATGTCCACATAGGTTCGCGGGTGCAAGCAATATGATGTATTGCTGCACGGTTTAGATCAGAACCACTGGGTAGGTCAGTAGGAGTCGGATGTCATTGGAGAATGTTCCTACCATAAAAATAAACCTCATTCGCAAATTCCACCAAGAATAAGAAAATGGGATTGTATCACATTGTATCTATAAGTGTGCCCACTGTTGAGCACATTCCTCTTCTCGCACGTAGAAGGTTTGAACATTAATCACGACGCTTATAATTAGAAATTATAAGTCCAGGTTACCTCACGATGTTTTTCTTTACCTAGTGGTGTTTCTAATTAATCATAGAAAGTACATTATTACTCGGAATAAACACATGGTGCTAGCCAGATATGGAAAAGAGGTTGTTTCTCTTTCTTTTAAAAACTACGAAACAGATAAGTATTAAATTTGGCAGAGAAAGACAAAAAAGATAAAGGTTGAAAATCCGGAATATGACATAGGATGCTTTTATCCAGGTACTGCGGATGAATCCTCTGGCAAATAGTTCAGTAAATTAATAGAATTAACTAGTCCACACCCTAGTCTCTAATCTATACACAATTAGCAAATACCAGTCCATTACGGGACAGTAACCATTGGCCCTAATTAAGATAATTCGATTCATATGAACCGGAATAGAGAACTGCACAATTGGGTAGTTTCCTAGGTCAAAAATAAATTAATTGAACGTTTCAATACAATATAATATTGAAACATAGCTATGCATTTGTCCATCAATCTGTCGATAAACAAAATGTTCGATAGTGTTAGCTAATTTATTTAACGCAAAAATGCTATTACGTCATCATTTGGAGTTTCATACAAATCCATAGAAAAGTATTAAATTTTTCTATTGAATTGGAAACTACTGTGTTGGGTGGTTTTCTCAGTCAAATAGATAATATTTCAACACAAAAAAAAAACACATTATTTGTATACTATTAGATTGTGATTATCGTTTTTGACATTTTGGAAAAAGGATTGGCAATCACCTTTTATAAATAACTAGCAGGCCCAGCCACGCGTTGCTGTGGCTAAGGTTCTTGTCAAAATAATATTGTGACTATAAATTGAAATGTAAGCTATCCTATCTTTCAAGTTGGATCAAAATGCACACGGAATGCAAATCAAATTTAAAATCGGTTTAGTAGTTTAGGAGTCCATCGCGGACAAACACGTGACACGAAATTTTGATATATAAAGATTGCTGGATTTATTTTGTGTATCAAGGAGTAAAATGTTCAAACTCCGTTCTAATAAGTGTGTCTACTTCTTTCAGAGGATTTAAAGATTAAGGATTTCAAAGTAAAGTTTCTTTCGTAAAAGTTCTCCACGCTAGGAACGTTTCGTGTGTCATGTGTGCGTTGACAAATAAATAATTTTACTTGAACATCACACTCAGACCCAGAACAACAAAAAGAAGAATACAGCGTAAGCGGTATTGTTCAGCCGAGATTGCGGGGTAAGCGCAATGAGGCACCGCGACCTCGGCCTAGAGCAGGAGAAGGAACAGGGGGGTTTTTAGTCAGTAAGAGTCTGTCACTCCTTCCCGCCCGGACCTGGGCGGGAAAAGTCATTTGATGATTTTCCCTTCCCAAAAAAAACAGCTTAGGCGGTATTTCGCGCCGGTTTACTGTGAGACCGTGGTCTTATATATCACTCTAGGCTAGCCGAAGTATCGTGTCGAAGCAAGGTTCTCCCACGTGCTTTCTCTCTGTTTATGTCAGCTATTGTCTTCAATGACATTGACTTGAAACTAGTGGCAAATAATAATTTTGCATTGTAATTCTTCAAATAATAATATTGTTGATTTCCACACTAAGATGGCGATAATTTCTGGTACAAAATCTATTCTCTTAATTAATAGCAGCGTACGTATTCACGTCGACCTTTAATAACCAGTATAAATTGAACATTGAAAATGTGGAAATTTTATACAAAGCGAGTCCAAGATAAACTGGTTTTGTATAGCTTGATTTGCAGCCGTGCGTGTGATAATTCTTGCACGTGTTGTGACCATTAATAAGCTTATTGGAAATGACTTCGCACGTAACAAAGATTTACAAGGATCACCCACAAAGATCCTCAGCTAGTATTGTGTGTTCCACAAAAATACTTGGTAGATAGTGTAATGTGTTATGATATTTATAACAAATAGAGACCAACAAATAAGAAACCAGGCAGCTAAAATTAATGGATGCCTTTTTCCATTTATTTTTTATGCTAAAGAAAACAAACGAGCAGAAGGATCACTTGATTATATGATTGTATTGATGATAAGCGATCAGCGCCGCCAATGGACACCTGCGATACCAGAGGAGTCACAGGCGCGTTGTCGGCCTTTTATTAAGGAGTACGCACGTTTCATGAAGTTTTAGAGGTTTTCTTTCTCTTTCTTTCTTACTTTCTTTTTCTGACTTTTGTTTAGATAGAGAAGCGACGAAATAAGAATTAGTACCTACTTGATTAATCGAATACTTGGCTAAGAGAATAATGAAACTAATCTCATGGTCAATGCCCAGCAGTTATCACCCGCAACGCCAGAGGAGTTACGCGTGCACTTTCAGTATTTTAAAATACCACTCTGCCTTGAAGATTAAGATTCTTGTTTAATCTAATAAATAAAATATTAGAAGACTAATAAAATTTCGTTTTATTTGTTGAAAATTTGTCTGAAATAAGAACTTTACTGCACTGCACAAAATTTACAATTTTGAAAACTTTATTTCTATGTTTGGCATATATTCCTCTTTCCCGTTTGATTTTGCCATGTCATTGGACGTATGTTGGCTGTAGGTTGGCATGCTGCAAAAAATATGACCATAGATCCACATAAATCCGACGAGCAACGTGAATTAGTACTACGGAATATTCACCGTGCGAATTTTTCTCTGACGATGCGTAGGCACAGAATGGGGCAATTTTTTAACGGCCTGGTCACGAATATTTGCTGAATACAAGAGCTGAACTCAGAAGCCAATGTTTACCAGCTTGAGCATCAATCTTTTCAATGGTCTGGGTTTTTTGCACTGGTTTTTTTCTGAAGTCGTGAGATAAGTCTTATAGCGGTTAACAGCTTTATTCTTACTCCCAAGGGAATTATAACGTCACTGATAAAAATTACAAGGCCCTTAAGAAGGGTTTTCGACATCAGAATTAAAGTTATACAACTATTTTGAAAGCAAAACAAATGCAAACATTTAGTTCGCAATTTAAGATGAAATTGAAAATCTCCTTTAAAACGGATAAAACCCAATCGAAAATGGAATTCATCACAAAATTAAAGGACCAAAACGTTTTCAATATTTAACCTTTACAATTTGTAAAGAGAATCATTATGATTTTACGAGACATTTACTTTATTTTAACTAGCAACCCTGAGAGAGTTAATGAGGACGTAAATAAAATAAATAGCCGTCCTCATCAGGGCTTTGTGGTCGAAACAAGTGAATGTTCCTTTAAGAAAATCTTCAGAAATAAAATAAATTGTTCGCTGATACAGTAATGAAGGAAAACCGCGAAATGTTCACCACATTCCGTGGGTTTTTGTGTATACAGGCAACACTTTGCTAAATTGATAGCAGTAGTAGTGTACTTTTTGCGTTAAAATGGTTTCTATATCGTGATCTAACTATAAAGGAGTCTTGTATTTAAAATTAAATTGTTGTTTGTTAGTGAAACAGCTGTGATACTCTAAAACAGCGGTATCGGTAGTAAGTATTATTTTCGTCTTAAAATGTTCGTGGGATTCCAGGAAAGATTTAAACAATGAAAAAGAAAAATATGAAAAAATTGCTTGTCAAATACTAAAACCGAAAATTTTCTTTTCTATAGATACTGATCTGTGTTAATAGGGCATTAGATAGAAGGTACTTCAAGGTACCTACCTACCTTGTTCAATTGTAAATGTTTGTTAAGGCCTATTTACTCATTCAAAATCGTATACCTACCTACCTACCTACCTAATGTATACATATTACCATCGTCTTGTATACATATATTACCATCGTCTTGTTTTCTCTCATATCTGTTGTCACTACCCCTTTCCTGACTATTGTGATAAATCCCTAATTTCTGTTTAAACAACCCAAGCAACTCCCCGATGATGCGGGTGTCCATAAGCGGCACCGATTGCTATCGGGTGGCCTGTATCACTGTTTACCGACCTATCCTGCAAAAAACACAATATTTTACTACCTCCAAATAGGAGGATCCTATCCTATACCTATCCTCCATTAGACCAGTGAAATTTCCAAAATGATTTCAAAGTAAGGTTATCATTACACCCCTACTTAAATGTGACTAAACACTTTCAAGGAAAACTGTCGATTAAAACAACGCATAACTCGCTCTCACAAAATCTTGAACAATTACTCAAAACCCTACCAGAATGTGACTAAACACATTTTAAGGAAAACTATCGATTAAAACAATGCATAACTTCCTCTCACAAAATTTTGAACAATTACTCAAAACCCTACTATAGATTGTGACTAAACACATTTCAAGGAAAACTATCGATTAAAACAACGCATAACTTCCTCTCACAAAATCTTGAACAATTACTCAAAACCCTACTATAGATTGTGACTAAACACATTTCAAGGAAAACTATCGATTAAAACAACGCATAACTCTCACACAAAATCTTGAACAATTACTCAAAACCCTACTATAGATTGTGACTAAACACATTTCAAGGAAAACTATCGATTAAAACAACGCATAACTCCCTCACACAAAATCTTGAACAATTACTCAAAACCCTACTATAGAATGTGACTAAACACATTTCAAGGAAAACTGTCGATTAAAACAACGCATAACTCCCTCTCACAAAATCTTGAACAATTACTCAAAAATAGAATAATATAATGAAAAACACAATCAGAATTACGGTAACAAATTCCAAGTCTCATAAGTCTAAGAGGATTTGTTCGCACGCAAAATATTAATGAAAACTTTATGGCATTGCCTACCTGAAAATTGATTACTTTTACAAAAGTAATTAATGTAAGCCATATCATTAGTCCCTTACGTTATTGAACGGGCAGGATTTCATTAATTCCCTTTACGACAGAACCCGAAGGGTGTCTAGTAAAATATTGCCACTGAGGTGAAACGACGCGACAAGACTAACAGGGAATTTTGGCTATGTTGTCCCTTCTGCTAATTTGATACTGTTGCGACGTTTTTACCCATTCAAATGGACCCTTAGAACTTTTGTCGCGCTGTTGTTTCCACAGGATTCCTGTCTCGAATTATAAGGTAACTTCAACGTTAAATAGAAACAATCCTGGAAGGAATGTGGTGGGAGAGTTTGTTTATTTTGAATTGTTTTCGCAACATCTCTCGCTCCACTGCAAAGCAGGTGTTTTTGATATGGCACACAATACCGCCAAAGGGGTTGAGCACAATAATATCACAAATTACAAAGTTGGTACAAAGTCTTGCTGATATTTATAAAGGTGAAACTTTCGATGGTTGTAAATTCTGGAGATCAGTGATTATAGTACCGTGCTTTTAAATTTTGCTGCTTATGTGTGAATTATAGAATGTGTACTACCTATTTGTAGATGACCGTTATAAACACGAGGATATCCTTATAAGAGATTTTGGCATTTAATGGTGACCCTTTAACACAGCAAAAGTATAGTAGGTACAATATTTTCAAACGATTTTTATTCGTTTATAGAAAAGTATATAATTTGGAAAATGGATTGGATTTCTCTATACAGTCACGTGAAACCACGTGGAAGAGCTAGATAAGCGAACAAAAGTCAAGCGGCTTACAAACCAATTAAAAAAGTAACCGTTCCATCATTCATTCACAGCATGTCACATTGTATATTATCTTTTGGAAACAAATATAAAGCTAAGCTAACAAGCTAACTCGTTTTGGTGTTATTTATTTCGCGTAAAATCCAACGCAGTTCCCCTCACTGAATCCGACCCGAGATTGATAAACAAAATGTAATTCCCAGCTTGTTATCCGAATCTCATGATGCTTCGCTTACCTATCCTAAAAATTTGTGCCCCGACAGATTCCTAATCAAATTAAAATTTCATCATGACTTCGTTTTCGGGGGAAAATCTGCTTTATTTTTTTTTTTGCTTACTACGTAGGTATATACCTATACACACAATCTCGGATGAAGCGTGTCAAGGTTGTGTTGCAAATGAAAAAAAAATGATTGAACGTGTTTTTTTTAAAAGATAAATTATATTAAGATAAGCATTATAGATATCCCCTGATACAACGAGTAGAGTGAGTCTTCAAAGTGTTTAAAAACTAAAATCGTGAATATTTTTTGATCGAACGAGCTGCCTGGTAGTCTGCTAGATTTTACATAAGCGTTGACGTTAGCGTTAATTAGGGTTTTGAAGATTTAAAATTGGAGAGGAATAGTAGAGGGACGGATTGGGCCTCCAGTAAACACACACGGCGAAACACAACGCTTTAGTTGTTCTACGCCGATTTTCTGTGAGATCGTGGTATTACCTACTCCGGTCGAGCTGGCCCATTACACTCCCACCCACGCATGGTAATTTTAATAGGCATTAAAAAATCTATATGCATTAAATAAAGTCGTGTTAGTTACTCCACTTATAAATCAAGAACGGCTGAACCGATATAGCTGAAATTTGGCAGGGAGGTAGTTTAGAGCCAGGAAAAGGACATAGCAAAGGATAGAGTAGGTAGTGTAGGTTACGTAGAGTAGGGTGGGTAGAGTAGTGTAGGTAGAGTAGGTAGGTAAAGTAGGGTAGGTAGAGTAGGGCAGGTAGGGTAGGTAGTCAAATGACGGGAGCGACGCCGCGGGGAAGAGCTAGTTAAATAATATTTTAAACTTAAATTTCGCGGAACACTTTAACGGAACGTCGAATTAGTCGGCCAACATTTCGAAATAATGCAGAAGAGTCTATTTTTTTAATAGAGCTAAAAATATAGGGCTATTATTATTTGCCGTGTACAAAAAAGGTTTTATTTAATACTTATCATTTCCCGAATATATTTTAACGAGGGCCCGCATATATTTTATAAAGAGTGATTTCGCAACAAAACGCTTATTGTGGGGCAGACAATTCAGTGAAGCATTTAATTGATTTGGGTTCAAATAAATATTCCCATATAGGTTTCTAAATTTGCTGGCATTAATGTAATTATGGGACTCTAATGTTCATCGGTGTGTATAGTCCTCGGGGATCCATTTTTGAAATAAATCATGTACGCATACATACACTTATAATCATATACTTCGGTGGTATGGCGGTAAAATTTTTATAATTAAAAGTAATATATTCGTAAATTTTTATTTTATAAATACTAAATCTTATTGTGTTGTATTAAGAGCTCTGATTCTAGGGTCGTTTTCCCGCTGCCGATGCGCTATTTTTTTTTGTTTATTGGCTTCCTCTTTAACAAGAATGACTACAGGGTACAAAATTTAAAAATCGAAGTAAGCCGTCCCTTGCATGGATTGTTTGACAGTTGTAACGTTTAGAAATGGAAGCATTTTTCTTGTTTCTTGACTAGACTGTTGAACTGAGTACTATTTTAAAAATAAATCTATTCTTATAATAAAAAAACTGTAGAGTTTGTTTGTTTGAACGCGCTAATCTTCGGAACTACTGGTTCGAACTGAACAATTATTTTTGTATTTGTTAGTAAACTTATCGAGAAAGATTATTAGGCGACAAAACATCACACTACAATCTATAGGAGCCGAACAGCGGGTTAAAATACGTGAGAGTAGCTAGTCCCTTAATAACATTCAGGGCTGATTTTTCAATGGTTAGATAAAAGTTATCTGCGGAATAATTATGACGCTGTCGCGTCAGATAGTTTGTATAAGACAGTGGCAGCAACAATTCAGTCCTTAATAAATATTCGTTAAATTTGAGTGATAAGGATTACATCCTAGTCGCTATCTAATATTTATCTTAAAATATCAATTCTATATTAACAAGAAGTTCACAAAATCCTTTTCTGAAATTCAATTCGAATATTCTATTTCCATTTCGATGTCGATATTTCTGGTAGCGAGGCTAATTGGTAGCTTGTAATTAAAACGTCGGAAATGATTTTGTGATTTAAATTGCTACATATTTCGATTTTGTAAAGATTTAACAGCTCTGGTATTTGATAGCTTTGTTATTGAAGGAAAATATTTGCTAAAAATGAATTCGATTGCACGGTTTACATAGTGGCTGGGCAACTGGCTGCTGTTCAACGTGACGTGGGTTCGATTGCTGAACGAAGCAACGCTATGTGTGATCTAAAAAATATTGTTTCGGGTCTGAGTGTTTGTGTATGTTTGTAAACGCACCCACGACACAGGAAAAAACCCTTATGTATGTACGGCAACGTTTTAAATAAAAAATAAAAAAGAAATGAGTTAATTGAAAATAATTATTACATTTTTTTTAAAGGAACAAGATTAATTCGTTGTGGGATCCAAGATAGTCATTCATGTCACTGGGACGCGCCGGATATCAGTGTTCTGGTGTTTTCATGGTTGTATCTATTGTAGATCCTGGCTTACAGCGGTTTTGGGAGGTTGCGGCGGGCTTGTCTTATCAATAAAAACGAACAAGATCATCAAAAAATATTTCCACAATAAAAACGATCCACTCATCGAATAACTTCTACCAGTAGTATGATGCTCTTGCATCCTATAGCATGAATTAAAGTCACGTTAGAGTTATACGCGCGAATACGCACGAGTTGGTGGCTCAATACGAAATGCACTGTCACGCATACGCGGGCCACGATCTGTCGTCCTTTCGTGCGTTTACGAACGACAACGTGCGTAAATACATTGAATTAGTGACCTGGCAGTATGTAATTTTGTACGAAGTTTTAGTACTTATAAAAAATATTGTTGGACGATTTTTAATCCTATTAGTATGGACTCAGGATAAAGTTTTCAGTTTTGATTTTTAAATAAACTATTTATTTTGTAGTATTCATAAAGTACTATATCATATTCTTGACTTTTAGCTGTGATACTTTATAATCTATATATAAAAACGATAAAGTAATAAATATTCGTTATATATATGTCTCTGTTTTCCACTGTCAATAAATTAAAAAAGACAAAGACGGTTCAAGTCTACATATATATGCACGAATTTGAAATGTGCTCTAGGTTTGAATACCATAACATTTACAGCTTACTCCTTTCCTACATTACAATAATTTGGTCATACATTTGCGGTACATCTATCAACGCAGGCGTATTTTGTATTTTATTTATTTCAATACTCTTTGCACACAAGTTCAAGTGTGGAAGAGCTATGCTTCGGCACGAAGGGGCCGGTTCGACCGGAGTGATACCACAGCTACACAGAAAAACGGCGCGAAACATAAGCAACATTGACTTTTCCGTGTGAATGACGTTAGTGAAGGCCCAATACATCGCCTCCCCCCATCCCTCTCTAATCCTTAAATAAAGCCCAAAAGGCCGGCAACGCATTTGCCACTTGCTTACCATCAAATGCTGCTCGTTAGCCGACCTATTTCATATAAAAGAAATATACTGTGGCCTCGGCCTTTTTTTTGTCAGGGCAAAATCATCCAATGACTTCTCCCGCCCAGAGTAAGGCGAGAGAGAGTGTCAGACTCTTACTGACTAACCCCCCCCCCCCCCGTTCCTTCTCCTGGAGCATGAACAGGATTTTTCTCAGTCAGTAAGAATGACACTCTCTATCACCAAGTAAAGGGCAAGGGCAAGAGAAATCATAAGTCAGGTTTAAGAACATTCAAGGTACTAAATTATATGTTTTGAAGCAACCAAAACATCAGTAAAACAAAATTACCATATTCACTCAAAGCGTCATAAATATCAGAACTGTACTTATTCAAATATTTACCAGCAAATAAAGCCGACTCTATAAAGTTAGTCAGAAAACAAACAACAAGATTATAATGTAAATACAACTTGCCCTGTCAATGCGATAGAATAATATTATGAAGTAATAAATATTCGTTAATTAGGAAGGAAAATCGCTCAAAGCCGACAAGAATTCAAACTACCAGCGCAATATAAACTCCTTCTCTTTATTTCACAAAATGGCGACGACTTTGTAACTTCATGGTCGAAGTTTATTATTTAAAATTTAATTCCAAGAACCCCTGGAAGGGTAACAGGGGAAATTAGAAATTAAAATTGTATTATAAACCAAAATTCTTATTTAAAATTTAAACAACATCGAATAATCGGTCTCTCGGGTAACGAGGCAACGTTTTCTGAAAGGCTTACTAACTACTTTTTTGACAACTTAAATACTACAGGAAAATTCGTAGCGGATTTTAGCTATTTTTCCTGCAGCACGAGTGTAATGAATGCCTAATTCTGTCCTGAATATTTTTGGCACGTTAAAAGGTCTTAACTGATTTTTGTTAACGGGGTAAATATAATAATATGTATGTACACGACAGGTAAATAATAAAGCAGGTACATTATCCTTTCCTTTTCAACAAATGTGTTATTAATCTAATCTAAACTAATATTATAAATGCGAAAGTAACTCGGTCTGTCTGTCTGTCTGTCTTTTCTTTTCGCCTAAACTACTGAACCATATTGACGTAATTACTACCATTAATCACACTACTCCCCAGTTGCATAATCTTTAAAAGAAACTAAGTAAGTTAAGTTACAACAAAATATTTTCTTAACAAAATGTTCATTAAGAAACCCTAACAAAATGTAAAATCGTTCCGCACATTATCATTTAATGAACCAAAATAAACTAATAAATCTTTAAAATAATCTAAGGAGCAGTAAATTATCTATCTAGAGAATGAATTATTTACTTAATTAGACCTTAGGGTACCGTCTCTAAGAGGAAAATGAGTGTTCCTCGCAAAAAATGTTGAAAACTTTCGCCATGTTTCATCAAACAGGCAATTAGTTATTTTAAAAAGGGAAAGTTAATATTTAGTTAGGTAGTTAGTTAGTAACACAAATACCGTCTTCAAGTTTAAAATTATAAAAAAAACTAGCTTCTGTCCGTCGGTTCGCAAGAGTATAAAAAGAAGGTGTCTCAGGATTTAAAAAAATTACATTAAAAGCGATAAGGCGACTAACATACACAAATCAAGTATAATATATGGCCACTCAGAAACATTTGTAGCTATCTATCAATTACAGGATTTTGGGAATTGGGAATTGACCAGCGGTTCCAAAGTTTACCCCTGCATACAAACTAACAAATTTTACCTCTTTATAAAATTAGTATAAATAAGATCTATGGATAAAATCCTTCCTCCAGTCCTTTTATCAATTATTAATATTTTCATTTCTCTATTTCTCGTCCGCTAGTCTCTTTCGAATAGATTCTTAGATTAATTTTTTTAGTTACACTTTTATGAACACAACACACACAGTTCCAGCCTCAATTGCATTAAAGCGGGATAGTTATAAGGCTCAGTTTAATTACTGTTTTTTTTTTTATTAATCAACCAGATACTTAATCTCTTAAAGGTGTCCTACCAAAAACGAAAATAAATAAAAACTTCACATTAAAAATTGTTAAAAGTATCTACAGCTTATCTTCTACGCCGTCCTCGTTATATCCAGATTATATTCAGTCGAGCAAACATCTCGGAAACTTTGCGTCAATAAATCTCAAAAAAGTACTCAAGTACTCAAACTAACTGAGAATATTTTGAACCCAAACACTTCTGATTTTTGGGCGAGTCCAATCAAATTTCGCTTGAAGAAAGTTCTCTCGGCATAAATATTTACACGTACCAATTTCCAACTTTAATTTGCAAGTAATATCCAAGTTGGGTAACTAGTTTGGGTATTTTTTTTATGTAATAGGTATCAGCATCACAAATACGGCATAAGCAGACAGTTTACCTGATTGTAAGCAATCGGCGCCGCATATCTACACCCGCAACTCCAGAAGAGTAAAGAGTTCGTGGCCGGCCTTTTGGAGATGAGGGTTTTGGAGATTTAGGGATTGGGACACGGGAAGGATTGGGTCTCTAGTAACGTCACTCACACGGCGGAACACAACGCCGTAATTGTGTCACAGGCTGCGGTAACACTCTAGTCGAGCCGACCTATTCGTGCCGAAGCATGGCAGTGCGAATATTGTGTACCTAAAGGTTTCGTAGTTGACTTCCAAGATGCTTCATTTATGAAATATATCATTTCGCCAATAAAAATTGTAGATTTTTCTTTAATATTTACTTTTCCCAGTGTGACTGAACTTAAACTCTCTGGATCTATAAGCTTACTTAAGAAAGAAATCTGAAACCGTCGTCAATATGTATTTTTTTCAATAGTTATATATAGTATACCAAGTGGTACTAGTTGTTAATGATACTTAAATTTTTCTACGAGACTATCTTTTATTCAGTATCTTAAAAATTTACTAGTTTTTTACGAACTACAAAAGATTTCAGACAACACAAAATCTTAATACTTGACGCCAAGAAGGATTTTCTTTTTTGTATTCATCGCGTAACGTTTGGATCCTCTAAAAAATAAGGTTTCCATTCTTCATACCTTTCTATCTGGTACTAAAAATCTGGCTGTGAGTTAAACAGAATCTTGATTTTGGTCACGCACCTGCGCCTGTTTTAATAATTCATTCGCTATTTCAACAAAACCATTGTCAAAGTAACAAATAAAAATATTTACGACAGTTTTTGTTACCTTCCTATCGTATCTAAGAACTAAATCGTCTTTGTTCGTTACAATAACTTTTTAATCATCCTTTGATTATCTTACTCCATTACTATATTAATTTTCTCCTTAAGACCATATTAGAAAAAAGTCTACAGCCTTGTTAATTCGAAAACAAAATCATTCATGCAGGAATTGTCTTAGGACTCCGAATACCAAACATCCAACAGCTACATTCACCCTTTGATCTACTGAAGAATCTAAAAATAGATGTAACAAACATTTTATTTTACCTTTAAAGGCCGAACAAATGACAGCCGGTGCGGTGTTCAGAGATCTGTCACGGCGAAATTGTTCTTGACAGGTTTCGAGCAAAACTTTCAAAGGGAGGACGAGGGCTTTGCGTTTGAATGGCGAAAAATAAAATACCCATCCGACAGATTACCTTCGAGCGCCCGCCGACAGAGGAATTTTACCAAAGTACGCCATATTGCCGGATAAGCCTCGTTCCCACAAGGCAACATTGGCGAAATGTTGGTCTGAGTATTAAAAGTCAGCACGTGACTTTTACTATATTAAGAAACATTTTTACGTATGATTCGCATTCGCAGCTGTCAAAGAAAAACAGTTTCTATGAGAACCAGGTCCCTCCTAGCCAAGTTAAGTATAAAGTTGATCACGTGACTAAACGATGACCTTCAGAAAAATCCAAACATATGTTTTCTTTCCAAAGCGATATCTACTATTATTACTGAATTTCGCTAGAGCGGTAGTTTAGGATACGAGCGGCAATTGTTTGTTGTTAAGCATAACATCAGGTACAATAGACATCATAAAAAGCTCTATTGAAAAAAATTGTCCTGCATATTTTTTTATAAAATACCATCCGTCATATAATAATTGGATAAAATACCCGGGGTTTCGGGAGCAAGCGCAAAAATTTTGGAAGAAGAAGGAACAAGGAATAATTTATACATATGAGGTAAGAGTCTAACACTCCCTTTCCACACTCAGAGAGGTTGCAGCCATTTGATGATTTTGCCCCACAAAAAATGGATAAATTATTATTTATCACAAAGTTTAACAACAGCACCCAACAAAATAAAATTCGCTTCAAGCTTCAAATGTCGTGCATCAGTAGTTGCCTAGTGGATAGTAGGCTTTATCCGCGAGAGGCTTTGCTCCGTCCAACCGTCCTAGGATTTACACCGATCGGATATCTGCCTAAACCCGGTCTAATTTACTCTTTAGGTGTTCTTCAATAACGCTGAATTCTAACTTAAATATTCAAGGTCATTCACTTTGAGGAAATCGATTCATTAAAACAAATACACCTTAGGCGTTGAGCATTCGTCTTCGGAATCGCTTTTGAAGACTTTGACAGAGAAATCCACGAATTGATTGAAAAGCTGACTGTATTCATTGATTCAAAGAAATGTCTTAAATGAGGTTATGGAGTTTGCTTGGAAACTTAGTAACGAATTTCTCTCGTTGGCTGTAAGATTCAATATTGCACGGTTGCCTCTGTGACTTGGGAACTAGCTGCTGTACAATAAGTCACGGATTCGATTTCCGCACAAAACAACACTTTGTCTGATCCACAAGTTGGTGTTTCGAGTCTGGGTTGCTTGTGTATGTGAATTTTTATGTTTGTAAACGCACCCACAACCCAGGTGTTGGAACGTTATTTAAAAAAAATCTTACCCAAATATTTAGGTGATCTATGTATATTAAGCAAATCTAATATATAAAATTCTCGTGTCACACTTTTCGTTGCCACACTCCTCCGAAACGGCTTGACCGATTTTGAACTAATTCTTTGTGCTTATCCGGTATCTATGGGAATCGGCCAACATCTATTTTTCATCTCCCTAAATGTTAGGGAGTAGTAGGGGGGTAGTTCAGAGCTAAATTTTATTTTAATTTTTTAGACAACTTTTTTAATTTCTATTTTTATATGATACAACAGTTTTCACCCTTCTACGATCAACCCTTATTTATTAATAGCCAAAAACGGATCAGCTAATATTATTATATTATACGGAAATTATCTCATAGGGCACTTGATTGAAATAGTTATACAGTTTCGAAGACCTGATATTTATGACTAATAACACTTTGATATATATCCCCCATTAACATGCTGATTTATGGTTATAATGTTGGCACATTACTCCTTCAATATGTGTAATGGCCATCATAATTCTGAAATGAACTTCGGTACAAAGGTCATAAGATGTAGACGAACATGACATCTTAATAAGATATTTATTAAACCATTGTTCATTTTTCTATTATTTACTTAAGTAATAAATATATGACCTACATTAGGAGGACTTGTGACTTAATGCCATATAGCATTCACTCCTAGCCAAATATAAGTTTGTGTAAATTAATTATTATGTTTTCGGCTTACTCATAGCAGCGCGATAGTCACCGCGTCGCGTGTCGCGGAATGCTGCTCATGAATATGGGCTTGAAACTAGTCGAGTATCTCGTCAAATTATTACGTGAGTAAGCCGAAAACATAATAATTAATTTAGAATGTCTCACGAAAGTTATAATAATAAAGTTTGTGTAAGTTAGGTACAGTAAGAGCAAGAAAGAAATATATAAGTTGACGTTTTAGCGAGGATTGAATTTGGAATCGGTAACTTTATCTAACTTCACATTTCACATAAGAGTGTCTACAAAATTAAAACTAAGAACCGATCGATGCATAATAATATAGAGTATCTTCAGAACTGTAAATAGCAATGTTAAAAAAAGGTTTTAAAGAAAAATTGCTTAGGTAAAATCCAACCTAAAATATGTTAGGTTATTCCTTGAAAATGTAGCGACATGCATTGAAGATTGACAATAATTACAATAGATGACGTCAGGACAGAAATAAATCACGCAAGTGTATATTAATGACGTCACAAAGCCTAAATCACGCAAGGGATGTTTGCACGCGGTTAAACATGCATAGAATATCCCAACATAAAACTGTTGGCAGAAGCCCTCCAGCACGATCACCACGACTGGTCAGATGATTTTTCAATCTTAATGAATTTATACTCTCTGTTCCCAAAAAAAATAACGACACAGGTTACTCGTACAATAATATAATTACGAAGGTATAATTAATTTGCTGAATATATAATTAATAGAGGTCAAAGTACGGAGGTAAACGTCATTAGTTGTCCCTCAGGAGTCTGGCGGCTGTAGACATTTCGAGGGTCCCGCTATAATTGCAGTGATTAATAATTTAATTAATCATTACAACAAGTGTTTACTAGACCGACATTTTGGATCGGTAATGTACCTAATTTCTATAAAATGTTCGCCAGGTAAGTGCTCAAGAAGTTTGGAACCTATTTTTCTATTTTATTTAAAAGATTAAATGGCTTTTTTTTTGTTCATGAAAAATCATCAAATTGCTTCTCTCAACTGGCACCGACTTCAAAATTTTAAAACATTTAGTATATCTATTATTCTCAATTTAACTAAATTAAAATATTCGTATCACTTTGTACGAAGTTTGCTTTTTAATTCGCTATTTGAAGTCGGTTTTTTTTCTTTATGTTAAAAAATATTACGTAGTTATTAATATAACTCTTTCAGTCGGAAAGAAAGCATCCATTGAGTCTCTGACGACCTTTCTACAACAAAAATCTACTTAATTCCCTTTACAAGACATACAAACAAAACCATAACTCATCAAGCTGTCGATACCCTGTTTATATAAACTAGTGATGGCAAAAACTTGCGATTACTCATTGTTATTATAATGAGAGAACGGAGAAGGCATATCGATTGACCTACTTATGCTATGGTCGGCACTTCCCATACTTCCCGCCACGACTTCAGATTCCGATGACAACTGCCGCCTCCCTTCGGAATATGGAAAGTTTCCGCCATGTTTTTCGAATACAACAAATAATACGGAGTGCTTTGAGATATTATGCATTTTCTGAATAATGTTTCTGGTAATATTTTGTTATGATATTTTTCCCAAATAAGTATGTATCAGGCGGTTAAGAATTAAGATCAGGCAGGGAGATTTAGCCGGTTACTTAATTCACGCCATTTTTCTGTGAGGCCGTGATATCACTCCGGTCGAGCCGACCCATGCGTGACGAAAGATAATTGTGAATAACACAAAGAAATCAACAAAACACGTAATAATTGTTAATGAACTTTGTTCAGAGGGTGTCTAATGTCAAAGTTAACCGTCGTACCACCAAGTTTACAACAAACTTCAGCACTTACCATGAAAACCTTGTGAAAACCGACACCGACCTTATGCAAGGATTTAAACACTTAAGTTCATAACCCTTGCATAATCAGATCTACTTTGCGGTTGGTATCTTTAATGAGCAGTTTGAGAACTCAATGTTTTAAGATGGACTTTAGTTACAGGTTGGCGAGAACTACTATTTTCTTCAAAAAGTATTGTAAATGCGTATTTTCGTTACTTTCAACGATAATTGAAATATTGTAAACATAGAAAGTAAGAAAACTGTTGTATTCTGTTTTTTTTAAACCCCCGACGGGAAAAGAGGGGTGTTATAACTTTGACGTGTCTGTCTGTCTGTGGTATCCTGGAGCCTGAACGGATGAAGCGATTTCAATTTAGTTCTTTTTTGTATTAAAGATGACTTACGTGCTAGTGTTCTTAGTCATGTCTGACGAAAATCAGTTGAGCCGTTTAGAAGTTATGGGGGGTAAGTGGGGAAGGGTAACCGAAGGTCTGCAAATATACTCGAATGGAGCGCACTGAAAGGGAATTTTGATAACTTAATCGAGAGAAAATGATATAAAGTACCTATAAAAAGTATAAAATAAAAAAATAAATTAGACCCCCAACAAAATAGAAACATGTAGGTAGTAGATAATAAAATATTTGGGTCGGTCCCTCAACGCCACGATCTTTTTTAATTATTACTTTTTAAAGGAATATAAGATTTTTTGACGGGTCTTTTCTAAATTTTAAATTTATTATTTACGTCATAGGTGGGGAAAACGAGTAGCCGGATTGCCTTATGGTAAATAATCGGTGCGGCCCGTGGACACTTGCAATACCGAAGGAGTTACATACATACATTCTCACAACCATTCACTTTTATAATATGTTTTTTTAATTTATTTTTTTATTTAAGAATCATACCTAATAGGTACTACAATTCCAGTAGTCTCCAATGCGATAGCGATTACTAATTTAAACATAACAAAATCAAAAAAGAATCATACAACACCTTAATTATGTACTAAACTCAAGAATTAAAAACATACAAAGGAAAAACATTACCTATCTCCTTAAACTAAAAATGCACATACCCACCTAAAGTACAACATAACATACTGAATCATTAAAAAACTAACATTAATCTATAAAGTAAATGAGATAATATTGTCGACACTATGGTCACGAGATCAGCGATGTAACTACTTACTAAATAACAATAATTAAAAAAAGAGATGATATGATATCCTTAATGAAACAACATTTATGTTGCCGTTTAAGATCCTCGAGTCCCAACTGCCCAAATGACCAACTGTTCCACTACTAATCTGTCCCCTCCAACTTATAAGAGTTGTAAAAATGTAATGAAATAAAAATGTTATTTTTTTCAATGGCAAACCGGTATCCGTCGTTCGCTCCACTAAGCAAGTAATCTTACATTATAAAGATATCTTTTTACATTTTCCTCAACTGAATAAGTAAGGATCTGTGTATCTCTTGCCTATCGAGGTGAAAATTTGCATGCAATATCACATTCAGTTCAAAATATTCGCCATAAAAAAGATCCAAAGGAGTTGTGAAAACGACTTGGAATTTTCGAAATTAAGTCCGTTATGGAGTTGGTTAAGAGAGTTTACGATGCACGGATTTACGTGTTAACTTTCAAGTCAACTTCTAGGAAACTACTGAATCGATTATAATAAAATTTGGCTCTCATCTCATACGTAATATATCAAGTTTTAAAAGCTTGATTTATTACATTTCCGTAATATTCTTCAATCTCTTTTTGTCTCCTTAAAATCTTTTTGTAAAATTTACTTTCCTAAAATTTTTTTTGGCTATTAAATGGCGGGTATATACGAGTGTAAAGTGTCAGACTCTTACTAACTAAAAACCCCACGTTCCTTTTCCAGCTTTGTGCCGAGGTCGCGGTGTCTCATTGCGCTGACCCCGCAGCTATAGGGCCCCGTCTGTGATGGTCTATTAGCTCTTTGAGGCGCAACCGGCTGCCCTGCAACGTGCTACAGTAATCCATATCCAAGTCATCTTACCATTCAGAATTTGAAATATCAATATGTATACAAATTTTTTGGACATCCTAAAACTTGCCTCAAAACCTCACTGTAAGGTGTCCGCATCTGTCAAAAATTAAGGTCAACTCTCAAATAAACACTAGCTATATATGCTATAAACTGATCAATTAAGGTTAATAAACCTGGAGGGTCTACTCAAAATCAATACGCAATTCCGTATTTTATTTGTAGACATATAATCATACTGAAGGAATGAAACAATATTCTCAACAGATTACCTACTTGACATTCAAATAAAAACTCGTTTGGATTAAACATAATGGCTTCTTAATGAGGTTCGGAAAGAGCTCCATAGAAACAATATTTACGCACATTTATAATGAGAGGGCAAGACCGCCCTGTGTAACCTCTTTGCAATTCAACTTGGCATTATTCATTTTAATGTAAACTGGCTATGCAGTGGCGGACTTAGCATGTAGCAAAACTAGAATTTAACTACAGGCCCCGCGCAAAAATGGGCCCCTCAACACCAATCTTGGCTTGGAATTCTTTTAAGGTTTCAGTTTAGGTAATTCGATATTTATAAGACATGAGTTAAAGTCAAAATCAAAGTCAAATCATTTTGTTTTAAATAGACCACAACAGGCACTTTTGAACGAAAAGCAAAAAAGATACTTATCAATAGATATGTGTGTAGTCTGTCCACCTGTCCTCTAGTGAAGCTACATAATTTTGCTCGTTCCAAAGTGTAGATTCCAATGGAGAACGAGCAAGAAATTCTTTTTCAATCAGCTTTACAATTCCATTCTTTGTTACATAATTTAGTCGGTTCTATTAGGTATGTGAGAACATTTTCATTACTGTTGCCTACTTTATACCTAGGTACCTACTTATGTCAAACGAAAATCAAATCAAATCAAATGACATGATCGCGGTGGCCTAGAGGTCAAAACTAAGCGGTCGAAACCTGGCAAGTATTTAGCACTGTAACTTATTCTGAGTTAAAGTTACTTTTTAACGGTGGAAAAAAGGAAAACGTCGTGAGGAATCCTGAAATTGTCATTTCAAATTAAGAGTTTGAAATCCACCTTGACCAAGCGTGGTGATTAATGTTACAATATCGTGCGGTGAGCAACTTGTTAAGAGCTTCAAGAAACATAATTATAGTAGTTTTTAAATGTAGGCCCCTAAAAATTGCTGTGGATCCCGCGGGTCCTACGCTTGATTAATCCGTCTCTGAATCTGAAGGATTTACTAAGTCCACCCTCGCGCTCACTATTCGCTCATTTAAGTAGGTACAGTCTTCTGTGAGTTTATTACATAATATACCTAATGTTAAAATAGGTACGTATCTACTACTTGGTAGCCGGGGTTGCGGCGTTAGTGCAATAGGCACCGCGACATCGGCCCAGAGCAGGAGAAGGAACAGGGGGGTTTTTAGTCAGTAAGAGTCTGACATTCCTGGAGAAGTCATTTGATGATTTTCCCCTCACAAAAAAAACCTACTACTTGGTTCTGTTAGTAATACCTAATACTTGGGAATGCGTTTTGTAATTTCGATTACTGGGTCGAGCCCTATTTACCTATTGGGTATATTTTATTTCAGGAATTCGTAATCATTTTTTTATTAAGGTGAAAATCGTTCAATTCGTTCTCCAGGCTTTGGTGAGGCAAGAGGAAGTATCAAGATGTTTACTGCTGCAGTGCATCATTTCTGTACCCGAAATCCCAGCTTCAAATCGGCTCTAGTAGGGCCCATCTACGGTGGTCTGGTGGCTCTTGAAAGCTTGCGCCTACGGATGGCTGTTCGTCTCGCGATCTCCAACGCCCTCAGTGCCGGCGGCAGCGGCTAGAGCTGGAGGATTATTCCTATGCGCGTTCCGTCTTCATCTAGCATGACGGCTTCGGAGGAGAAAACAGCTTACCAGTGGCCCGAACTAATGCCGGGCTCGTACCAAGCACACTACTACCATATACTGTATCGTGTCCTTTGGTTGGTTCTGTATCCGACACAGGACACACCTTTCAAAACTCCGTGTCAAGTAAGCATGTGCAGGAAAGGTGAGGACGCCGTACTGACTCATTAGCTAGTCCTCGAGGGTCTTACAGGTTAATACAGAGATTTTAGCTGCTTACTTAGATATGTCCTGAGTTTTACAAGCGTTGTAGCGTTTTATGGTCATCATTTTGTGTAAACTTTACGACTTACTCAGAGGTTGACTTTGAACAATTGAAAGCAGCATGTTTTTTAAAGGTACATCGGTATCATCATTTACTTATACTTATAGAGAATCAAATTAATTGAATAAACAAAGGTTTAAAGCCACTGGTGTAAAGTAATATCACGTCTTTGTTATCCCCATAGAGCCAAGCAAAGGTGTCAATATAGCACCCACTTATACGTATTCATTTTAAGAGTTACTAGCGACCCGCCCCAGTTTCACACGGGTGCAATGTTGATGGGTACTTTTCTCCACTATTTAATGGATGTTACTATACACATAAACATATCTCTTCCTCTCTATCCATAAAAAAAATCGCACCTTAATCCGTTGCGTAATTTTAAATATTTAAGCATGCATAAAGATATAGGGACGGAGAAAGCTGCTTGTTTTATACTGTATAGTGATATTGTAATGTTTCTTACACATATTATTATAAATATTCGGATGAGGGAAATGGAATAAAAAACAGTTTAATTTTAATAACATTTAATTGTACATACGTACCTAACTACAGACGTATCTTACGAAGAAGCTTACATAAATAAACTGGAGATACATTCATGATTCATATACGATATGACTATACCGAGCAGAAATTTCGAAGGGCGTTATCAAAAAATCGATTATCTCGAATAGCTAATCGTTTTTCATGATAATCGCTTCTACAAACGATTATTAGACCTTAGAGATCGATTGTGATATAGTTTTAAAAACGAGAACTTTTACAATGTGCCTCGAATAAATGAACATGTTAAAAAATTATTAATAAAAGCGTCTTCGATAAGGAAACGTTTCGTCAAATAAAATAAATAAAAAAATAGTTTCAACTATTAAATCGATAAGTCTAAAAATATCACTTATTTTTAAAATCGATATTGGTGTTTCGATTACTGAGGCTGTTGATATTTAATCGATAAAAACGTAAACGTAATTTCTTTTTTATTTTGTTCGTTTATTTTTATTTTCTAAACAGTCTGAAATAGCTTCATAAGTGTTTTATATGCGATTTTCGTCTTTGGAAGGTTTGTATTTTCACATTAAATACTGAAAGATGAAGTTTGGAGAGGATAATACCCACATAATTCACAATACAGTAAAATATTAATACAGCAAGGGAAACCTCAATCCTAAACAAACATAATAGCGAAATGAGTTAACTATTTTCTTTATTAAATAGTGGCTACAAAATTATATGTAGTTCCTACATTTTACTGTTACGAGTTGGGAATCGGATACGTTCGCGTTGTACACATAAACGTTTTCGTATAATTGACATTACTTCATTTAAGAATGAGGTCTCGCCATTCTAATTGTCCACATTGTAAATTCATTATAGGTAACATAATTTTGGAATACAATACCTATAATATACGTTCAACTTAACCTAACACGACGACTACATACAAATGATTAAAAAATAAGTAAAACCTACTTATCAATCACGAGTAGACCATTTATAAAAAAGATTTTTTTTGAGTTTTACTTTTTTCTTTAAATACATGTCACTTACATCAGTGATAACGTAAAAGCACCGTCAAATTATCTAATTAATGAGAATAATAAAATTATTAAATGCTGGGTACAATAAAAGGCAAAACACTTCGCAAACCCTGAAACACACAATACATATCTTAAAATCACATAACTCTCTAAATACTAAAGGAAGACCAGGCAAATAATAGCGATCACAAAGCGAAGGAGGTGAACATACGCTGGGAAATAAAAAACAATGTTAAATAATGAAGCTTACGACCATAAATACAAGCTCAAATCTATCGAATCTCAATGAACTATAACCTAACGAATGAAAGATCGAACGAACTAAAAGAATCTGTCAAATACAGAATGAACTATATCATTCACTCGTACATACAACAGCGCAAACACATTACATTAGTGAGTAGCTGTGTCTATCTACAGTCGGTGCTCGGGACAGGGCGGGTAAATAAATGGCGGACATACTAAAACGAAGCAAATAACACAACAAACCAAACGGGAAAAGTGCATCACGTCAATTATATAAAAAACATACCTACGATTTTTTATTTTTTCGTTTTTTATATTTTTTACTTTCGTGTAATCTCTAAAAAATGCATTCTATTTTACAGATTATAAGATGATACGTTTGAGTTTTGGAACAGTCCCACGCCCGCGAAACGCGGCCGTTTGAGTATTCCAACGCTCCGGACACGTCGATGAAACGCGTCCGAATTCTATATTCAAATAACAGGTACCAGCTGACATGAATTACGCACTTTCAGCAAAGAAAAATATGTCAAAACACTACTAACATTTTTTTCGACTTGCGACTAGTTAAATCAACTCTACTTGACCATTTTATCGATTAGTTGTCGTTTTTTGTTATAAAACCTCGATTAGTTCGTCCACGAATGCACTATGTTTTAGTATTATACCCCTATCTATCATCAGACACCGTGCTATTGGTTACAGTACACACATTACCTTTATTTATCAACTTTCTCGTAATCATATAGCCTGTATATGAAAAGGAAAGTCAAACTCCTTCGATGTGTAGCCGATGAAACAGTTACACCTTTGATTCGATTACGTTATCGATGCCTTTATTCGATTTATTTGCTAATCGACTTGTGTTGTCGATATAAGGCTGACTGTGTCGCCGACTACTCAAGCAGCTTCATAGCGATAGCGTAACACATTGTTTTCGATAATTCCCTACAGATTTTACCTTAAATTTTAGCCAATTCTATAAATTAAATTATTAATTTTGAATTTCGATTCGATGACAGGATGTCTCCCGAAGAATTTTACTAAATGTATTAATGAAACATTTTGATATGAGACGTGATGACCCTGATATGTAGAATAATCTGAACTAGTTTTTCTAACGCTAAATGTGAATTCCAGTAGCGTCATAAAGTGTTGACGACGTACGATGTTAATGTCACGGAGTAAGTTACTCATGGAGTGTTAGTTGCGGTAGTATCTGTGCGAACAGAGATCACGGCAACGTCAAAAGAGACACGACATTAGACTTGTAACTTCTTGTGAAGAAGATTAGCACTTCATGTGTTGCATACTCCATGTTGAAAATTGAGGTCAATGATGAACTTCTAAATAGGCTTGTATCAAGGATGTAGGATCACGTCTCTATGATGTGGAGTGTTCGCCTGGCTGTGGCTCGTTCTGGTACTGGACAATGGTATCTAGAGTTGACACACTGTTTTCTGTCATCGCGTGTTCTCAGGGCAGCTATTCTTCACCGCCAGCGTCTTCGGCGATTGTGTCGCCCGCTTTCTCTTGGGAAATGTTTTGACCTGAAAATTTGTGTTTTTTTATTGTATAACCAGATAATAAAAGGTTTTAGTTACTTATATATGTAAATTGTTATTTCATTTCATACGAAAAAATGGAACATGTACATATGTGTAGTTATCTTACATAGAAGATATTTGTATATAACATAAATGTACAAGATACACAAATAAGTTTTTCCAATGTTTACACACTTTCTAACACTACTTAAATAACAATAAATTCTGAAGTAATTTATTTTTATCAAGAAGAACTTAAATTTAATATCAAAAATGGAATATAATCGCAAGACTGCTTTTCATACAGTCACTGATCACAAAAAAAGAAACATACTTAAATACTAATGGTAAAATAAAATAATACAAGTGAAAGCATGCATGATCGAATATATTAATATTTATCTAACCCTTTTTCGCTGATGAAAGTATGCACTTCTTGCAGCTTATGAAGAAAAAGGAGACACGTTAGAATTAGGCGTGGAGGGCATGAGGTCCATCGTCTTGCACACCCAGCCCGCTATGTCCACCTTCTCAGCGTCTGCCTTGCGGATCCACTCGTGGTTCTGTCGAGAGAAAAGTCAGAATTGTAAAAAGTTGGTTGTCTTGTAATATGAAATATTAGTTCAAATATAAAAAAGGTAATGTGAAGGAGTGAACTAGACAAGGCTTTTTTGAGCGGGTAAATCGTCAGATTTGTGTTTTGGTCAGTAAGACTGTCACTTTTACTGACAAAACAGTAACAACTTCAACAAAGTCTTCATTACTTTTTCTGTACCTACTTGACTGAATTAAATATAAATTATATTATTATGGTTTTCGTATTTTTACACCTAAGACAAATTAATACCTTATGCTATTTGACACAAAAAGCTGTCAATGACAACTTGCTATTTCAAACAACATTAAAAGAAAACTATAATTTTTGATGGTTCGAACAATGTATTAAATTTGTCTAATGAGCAATGACTAACTAAACCCCTCTTATATAAAGAAGGTCAATACTCGTAGAATTAACACCAGCTGCTGCTGTAGATTTATTGACTCACCATCAGCGTTTTCAAGTCAGCCCTTTCATCAGGGTTCTTCTTGAGGCAGCGATCCACGAAGTCTTTGAAATCGTCGGAGAAGATACCAGCCGGCAGCTTGGGAGGCGGCTCGTTCACTATGTAGTCCAGCAACTCGAAAATCGCCATCGGACGAGGGGAGTTTGGAGCCTGTAAACATGAACGTGATGATTATGATAAAAGTACCCCCTTATATGGTAAGAATCTGCTTAACACAGGTGCGTCGGGGGCACTGAATGTGTTAAAAGCCAAGGTTAATTATTTAA
Organism: Spodoptera exigua; assembly: GCA_902829305.4. Classification (NCBI taxonomy): domain Eukaryota; kingdom Metazoa; phylum Arthropoda; class Insecta; order Lepidoptera; family Noctuidae; genus Spodoptera; species Spodoptera exigua. The sequence goes on along the minus strand of LR824616.2, from coordinate 4,914,267 downwards.
GGTTACAAACTTGAATGTCGCACCTATACGATATTAGATAACATTTCTCATGAATATGACATACCTAACGAGACAAAAGTACATATTTTATAGAAAATTGTAATTTTCAAAAATTCGTAAGATATTAAAGAAAGTAAATTGTAATCGTAGAAAACTAAATATATAAATAAAAACTAAATATATAAATGTAAATATTTAAAATATCTTCAAATCGTCTGCTTACCTGTCCTGGCGAATGATCCTCATTCTGCCCACCAAAGATGGCCGCTAAGGTCTTAGCATCGGGCGGCGGGATCGGGTACATTCCTATGGCCATCTCCACCAACGAAAGGCCAAGAGACCAGATGTCAGACTGGACCGAGTAATGCGTGCCTTGGAGTCGCTCCGGCTAAAAGAAATACCATGAAATTAGAAACTAAAACTTGTTTTCATGTGATAGTACGGCAAAGAGCAGTCGGATCATCTAAGTGTAAGAAACCAGCGCCGTCCATGGATATCCGCAACACAAGAGGAGTAACTAGTTCGTTTAATGCCCTATAAGCGTAAGGGATTTCAGGATTGACGCGGATTACGCGGCGAATTAATAAAACAAAATTTAGATGATTAGGTATATTATATCATTTAAGTGGCACCTGATATCATCTTCGGGTGTTCAATTACTAAAAGTAAAACGAATGTAAAAGTTGTATTAATAAGTTGAAGTATTTGTTTACAATTTACTCAACTTAATTTTTCGCAAAAAATTATTGAGATAGTGTCAATATCACTATCCCAATATTTTTTTGCGAAAAATAATACTTCAACTTATTAATAAAACTTTTACATTCGTTTTACTTTTTAAAGCTATTACAGATGTACAGGAAAATAGATAATGCGTAATGACATTTTCCTTTTCACACTACTTTAAAACATGTTTTTTTATGTTATGTTCTTTCCTTTCACGGGATCAAAAGACTTTTGGGAGGCGTACGAGGAGCCGAAGCCAACTTGCAGAAGCCCGTTGAACAGTTTTAATCTAAATGTGATGTGACATCAACCGGCAATTGTCTCTGTATGTAGGTACATACTGCAACGAAGGGCGATATCCCCGGTTGATGACCATTGTGCATAATGGTAAAACATATGTATATGATTATGGGTGACTATGGACCGGTAGATAACAACTATTGAAATAATATGGCCCCTACCCCTGACCAATATTGATACGTACCTACGGATAAACAGGCAGGGGGTGACTGGCAAACTCAATTAATGTTAATATTATTATTACAATTGATTCCATTAAACTCACCGACATATAACTCCTGGTCCCCACAAACGAGTTGGCCATGGAGTCTATAAGCTGCCCTGATACTCCGAAGTCACAGATCTTGATCTCTCCATTACTGTTGACGAGGATATTCGAAGGTTTGACGTCGCGGTGCATTATGGCGTGCTTGTCGCGAAGGTAACTAAGCCCTTTCAACACGGCTGATGTTATTGTTCCTGGAAGAAAGGATATTGGGATTTTATGAACAAATAGAGGATTTAGACTATATTAGAAGAATGGAATAAGTATTTATTATAATTATAATTCTTAAAGATTGAAAAAGTATGAATATTTGTCACCATACTTCTTTTTGGGGTTATACGGGGAATACACGGGACTATGAAGAAGCATTCTCTGATAAACATTAGCCCTTTGAACTGCTCTTAAACTCAGGCTCCATGATGATAATGTATAAGATTTTTTTGAAAATAACCGCTATAGCTCTATAGTTTTAAGTCACAAAGAATCTTTTTCTTAATTAATTCACATGAGTATGTCGTTATTTTCAATAATTTTTCTGTCTTGCGGTAGTTTGTACATTAAAATAGGGTGTTTTGTTGAAATATCTATCCTGAGGCTGTCGCAATAGGTAGGAAGATTCCAAATGGAATATTCCAAACCTATGTACCTTTGTCTTTACTGTACTGTTATTTTATAATATATGTGTTGTACATGAATAAGTAAATTAATAATAAATGTATAATATAATCATCTTTTTTATTGCCAAGATTAGTTTGACCAGCGTCGCAAAGATTCAGAGTCAGACACAGCACTGAGCATGAAGCATGAGGCTTTAGAGGTATGAGGAACAGGGTGGAAAGTTCCTCATCCTCCATTGAAAAGGGAGGATCCTCCGACCAGGCGAGGTGTTCATGCCTGGTGGGCTACTGCCCGACTGTTGTTGTCGGGATTGTTGTATATGTTCTAATTGCGATGAGAACTTTTATAGCGCGATGTAGACTCTTGTACGTGATTGGTGCTATTGTTCTTGTTGTGCGATAGATGTCGCTACAAGGCTATAGAAATGACACCATAGCTTCCGAAGACACATGACTATAACAGAAATAATTAGACCACGTATCATAAAAACATTCAAAGTATATTTATATAATATTAAACACTTGTCCATTTTAGGTGTTCCATTTGTCTTCCCATATGCATATAAATTGCAACTTAAACCAAATATGCTTTACCTAAGCATACTTATGTACGCTTGCAAGGCAAAGTAAGGTCGCGCCAAAATACAATTAAAATTTAAAAGACCAAGTTTCGTTATCTAGTGCAAGTAAAACATGTTCAATTGTTCAAGCAACATCGCATATTAACAACTTAATTAAAATGTTGATAGCGAGTAAACAAATGCATTTTATTTTAGGAAAATGCTAATCCACAACACAAAAAATATTGTGCTTACTATGAAAAACTTATACTTTGTTATTTTATCGGATGATCTATGGAACCGAAACGCAGTCTCTTACTGTGGGACTTATAAAGAAAGCTCAAGGTCACTTAACGCGCTATGGGATGGACTATGCTTGTTTGTTTGTGCGATCGCATCAGAAATGAGGAGACCCACAAACGAACAAGTCGCTGACAAAGCCCAGCGGATTAGAGGAAGTCACTGAAGTGGCAGTGAGCTGGGCCCTAGCCCGAGTCTACTGCCAAAGAATGTTCTCGAATGGAGGACGTCCACCCATATGGTTCACGGACCATCTTATTAAGGTTGCAGTTAACAGCTGGATGCAGAATGGTAACAACTGGTCTAGGATTCATTGGGGGAGGCCAATGTTCAGCAGTAAACGTCTTATGGCTGATATGGTGATGATCTTATTTCAAAGTCTACGTTTGCAAATATGTACTGCAATGTTGTACATGTTGCAAATGTTAAGTGTGGGAGAGCCAAGCTAAGGCACGAATGGGTCGGGTCGACCGGAGTGATACCACGGCCTCACAGAATACTGGCGTCAAACAACCACAGCTCATACTGGCTCAAACTTTCCTACACCCGTCTCTAATCCCCAAAAGGCCGACAAGGCACTCGTAACTCGAACGAGTCAGGTAAGTGACCCGTCCTTTTCCTTAACATGAATTAAAAAGTCTTTGTAGTTAAATACATAATATTATGTATTCAATATCAATCGAGAAGACATATTTAAGACAATCTGCATGATTATATTCAAGAACAATGCCAGTGTTGTATGTTACAATCACATTACACTATCAAATAACATTAATCATTATCTTAATAACATTTCTATAATAATGTACTCTTTTATTTGAAATCCATAACAAACTGTCTTCTTTTATACATATTAATAACAATATTTAAAATAGAAATTGCTCCATGTCAAAAAAATACTGTAAACGTTATCTATAATAAGTAATGAAAGATTTCATTGTGGCAGTAATACTTTATGAAAACCGTAAGAAATGTCTAAATATGTGTGCTTAAATCTAGTAATAAGACTTCGTTAACCATTGCAAAATGTTTTATGAGCCATAGGGCAAACAAGCAAACATTTCGTCGTATACTCAGCGAATAACGCTGATCAAGGACACCTGCAACATCAGAGCAGTAGGTAATAGATATGCTGCCGACCCTTGATGCCATTGTTCATGTGGAAAAGTGCCAACAAGTAAAGAAGCCAGTATCATTATTTTTATGGGATATGACAGTAAGCAAGCAGGTGGGTTACCTGATGGTAAGCAATCAGCGCCGCCGTGGACCTTTTAGGATTTAGAGATAACGGAGGGATTGGGGAAGGGGAAATATTTGGCCTTCGTTAACCTCACTCACACGGCGAAACACAATGCTGTGGTTGTTTCACGCTGGTTTTCTGTGAGGCAGTGGGTATCACTCCGGTCGAGCCGACCCATTCGTGCCGAAGCATAGCTCTCCCACACTAAATACAAACTAGGAACATGAAATGTTACCTAATATCACCCTTATACATGTATACTACGTATACCTACTTATGTGACTTAACTGTATGTCTATGTACATATAACTGTGCATTCTTAATGTTAATTTCAAAAAAGAAGTTTTAAACACTTACCTAGAATAGATTCAGGAATCCTTCCAGCCTTCTTCAATATCAAGTCTAAAGAGCCACCATCCATATACTCCATGCAGATTGAAATCTCGCCATCACTGTAGAATGCTCCGTAGAAACCCACTATATGGGCGAAGTTACATTCATGGAGCACCTTCAGTTCCCTTATGATCTGCTTCTTAATGGCTGGCTTGACTTCCAGATGGATAAGCTTTCGAGCCATGATGAGGCCGGTGGACTTGTGGCGGACTTTCATCACGACTCCGCCATTGCCTTGACCTGAAAGATATGTGGAAGTTATTTTGAGGAGCCTTTCATTGGTGTTAGACAAGTTTTTTGGTACAAAGGAAAGAAATTAAGTATTAATAGGTACATAGGTGTAAAAACATTATTATGTACATCATTATTAGCCTATAAGTGCCCACTGCTGAGCAAAGCCGTCTTCTCACACGGAGGTTTGAGCAATAATCACGAAAGACTCAAAGCGGATTGGCGATTTCAAACTTATAAGTCCAAGTTTCCTCACGATGTTTTCTCCACCGTATTCGAGTGGTGTCTAAATAGTCAGAAAGTACATACATATAACTCGAAATAAGTCACATTGGTACTTGCCAGGCTTCTAACCCGCACCCCTAATGCATGAGAAGCGGGCATCTTAACCTGCGGGCCACCACGACATTACAAGGTTCACTTAGTTGTTACTTTATTTTCTCATAAATTTAGTAACAATTAGCTTAAGCTAATTAGCATTTAGTATTTAGGTACATGACAATGATAAGAGAAACAAAAGCTAGCTAGCTGTCATTTGTGTCCACAGTGATTCTTGACTTTCCAAGAAGTGGCATGTACACCCTGACTCGTTTCAAAGTATTATCAACTGTGACTTCTATCCATGTAAAAGTATACTACTTTTTAAATAAGCCACATTCAATATTGATTTCAAAGACTTTTCTGTACTTTTCTGTTAAGCTATGACATCATAATTTTTGATGCAAAATAGCAAACTTCATTTTTTTATTATTAGAAAAATCTAAAGTGAAGTATATACTTAGTCAAATCAATTAATAATAGTGTGATATTCAAAATAATTTATTTTTGACCTCTGCTTGGAAACTTTTACTGCTAAAAACAATTATGTGTGCTGTACAACCATAACATTTTGACTCCAAAAAGAAACACTTAAATGTGAAGCATATGATGCTTATATCTTAAATTTTAACCTACATAAATAAATTTTATAAATGTGTTGCACTTTGTGCTGTATTTGTGTACATTATAAATAATATAGATATGGATAGAAAAGAACTACAGAAACAAATGTAAAAAATTTGTATTCTCACCTAATTCTCCCAACTTTTCAAAGTCATCATCACTAAGCTCTCCGATCTTCTCTTTCTGGCAAAGGAACACCTCTATTCGGCGCCTCTGGGTGTCATCCATTTCAATCTGTTCTAGTCTCTCCGTCAAAGCCTCAATGCTTGTCTTGGACTTCCCAGCTAAGCCCTGCCGCCTACAACAGAGGACAGATACTATTAGAGCATCTTTGTAACCAATGAGTTTATTATATGAAAAAGTATTTATATGCAACAATTTTAATTATTTTGATTTAATTTTTATCTAAATAACAACAATTCTTATTGAATTCTATTTTCGTATTTAAAAAAATAACACATTTCTTTTATTTATTTTTTTACGTGTGTATTGTGTGTGATTTTGTGTTTGTTGCATCAAGTAACATCAACAATTTTTTCTCTTCTTTTTATATTTTATTGCATCTAAAAGTCGAAATAGTTAATTTTCGTGAATCAAATACCCAGTTATCAACTGGTCCCTCTGCCTCCTGAATGTTTGTTTGGCAGATTAACAATAAAAACATTAAATGTATCTTACATAGATGGTGAGCATCTGTATAATATATTGAAATACTATTGCAAAATTCATTTGCTTGCCATATATAAGTAAAGAAAACAAATATAGGTAAGTCAGCATACATATGTATAAGACTGTGAAGAATGTAACATAAGTTTCTTATCAATCTTATCTTAGTTTAGGTAACTTTAATGTTCAATGATTACAAAAAACTAAAATGACATACTGAAGTTTCAAAAACATAGATCAAAGAAAGAAAGATGTTCAAAAACTGATACATAACAAAATGTATTTAGGTTTATTAAGAAGCACAACTTGAATAAAAATTCTAATAATATAATTGATTCAATGACTAACTAAACCTGAACCTATGATATTCACCTGCCGCTTGGCTTATAATGATTCAAGTATGAAGTTTCGTACTATTTATAGCTTAGCCTTCAAAATTAAATGGACTATCCAATGCAAAAAAAAATATATTCAAGTGAGTAGCTCCAGAATTCATCAGCAGCAGATTGAAAGAAACTAACTCTTCAGATTTATAATAATAGGATGGATAACAATGATGACAAACATTATAAATACTTACTCAGTAGCAGTAGCAGACTTAAGCTGAGGCGTCATGTTGGATGGAGTGACTGCTGGAGCTGTGTCAATCGACCCTGGTGGCAGGGTCAAATTCAACTTGTTCTTCGACATTTTACTCATCTTGGACAAGTGGTGATTGCTGTTCTAACCCATGAAATGTCCTTTTATTTCCCCAAAGTGTAGCTAGAATTTTAAAAGAAATATTACTTACAACCTCTATTTGTTGAAGAAGGTATGTTTAGGTACTATTCTGTAAGTAGCTATACTATTAATCATGGGCAAAATTTCAATAAATAATTATTTATAAATGTGTAGTGAAATGGAATCTTGAAAACATAAAGCTAAAGGTCGACGAATGAAAATTTTACCATGTAAATGCCAATGTGTCAAGGAGTGTGATGCAGAGAATATAAACAATAATCCTTTATGAATCTTATAACTAAAATTCCACATATAAACATAAGTAATAAAACGTTATGCATAATAATAAAATATTCGAAGAAGATAAACGAATTATTTTCCAATTAAAATAATACAAGCTGCCATACGTCTCAAAACAAAAAAAAATATACGCAACTGAAAGGAACTAATTTCGCCTGTATTTAACTTTCAACAAGAGCTTACAAAAATACTATATCGCTGTAAAATATGAGCAATATCACATAAAAAACCAAATATATGTTCCAAAATTAGATAAAAACAACAGTGACTCAGGGTGAGTTATAGGTAAGGGTGTAGGCAAGTAAAATTTTCGAATCTATACTTACGATTCTACTAAGATTCCTCGTGTCACTGCATTTCAATCACCACTTAAGAGAAAAGATCACAAAAATAATAAACCCTGTAGAAATTACATGAAGAAAAACAATAAACTAATGCTTATTAGCGATTAGTAAATGATAAAGAAAATCGGAAAACTAAAATTTGTCAAACGACATCCAATGCGTACGACAGATACCTACACTTTTTGCGAGTTTTGACAGGAAAATACAGATAATAAATAATCCATAAATTGAATGAGTTTGAATGATATAGACCGACAGCTGGCTGCCAGTTTTGTTTCTCATAAAGCTGTAAAGGTTTTTTATCATTATTTTGTTAGGTACCATAAAATAGAAATCATTTACGTTTTACTTTTTTAGACACGTTTAAAACTCAAATCCAGGTTATTGTTTGATCACAGACACACAAAATAAAATATAATTCACTTAACATTTCCTTATTAGAAGTTCGTATTAGCCCAAAATTGCTTTTTTAGTGGAGAGAAAGTGTCAGACTCTTACTGACCAGGGCCGCGGTACCTTATTGCGCTTGACCCGCGACCCCGGCAAAGCTTTAGTCATGTTGGGGCCCATGTGGTCTATAATTATTGGCTCTTTAAGGCCATCACTCTTGGATCTTGTAATAAATACACTGTAGATGTCGTATATTTTCGTAGGGTGGGTTAATTAAAGAAAAATAAATGTGTACTATAAATGAATATTTTAATGAATAATATCTATAACATACATGCTATTGTCAATACTTAGCAAAATTTTAATTGATATTTACAGCTTATGCATTTCAATACAAATATTTATATGTAGCACTCAACATTACAATAACTATCATTTAGAACTTGTATCAGTCTATGATTTGATCAAACCATCATAGTAAAAATAATTATCTAATCAATAAAATAGGTGCAGAATACATTTTATTATATTGAACATATGAATAGGCATTTCATTGAGGCACATCCATAAGTACTGGCATCACAAAGTTTTGCAAAACTCCTTTTGTATCTATATCATGCTGCAAGGTGGAACACACAGGAATCACACACACATATTAATTTAAAAAAGTAGAGCTTGACCTTACAACCATAATTTTACAATCATACAATTTTTGGATGAATCTTTTTACCACATGCCTACAGATACAAGAATTTTTTTTTTTCATAAATATTATATTTATCGATACTGCACTTGTTAAAAATAATTGCAAGAATATTGTTGTCTGTCCTATTTTATTTATACTGTATTTACTAAATTATTACAGAAAATGAGATTAAGTCATAAGTAAAGCCAATAGCCAATGATATTTAAAACTTACTTTCAATAAAACAAGCTAAATACATTAACATGAAATAATGATTTATGATGATTTTAACTTTGTTAAAAACATGTTAATACCAGGCTGGTTCTTCTTTGCTTCAGGAACATTCTTTTTTGTTTCAGATTTAGGAGTTTTTTCCTTTTCATCTGCTTTAGATTTTCTCTTTTTTTCGTTTTTAGGGCTTTTCGGTTTAGGCTCGCCCTCTACTGGTTCTTTTGGAACCTTCTTCTTTTTGACCTTCTTTTTCTCTGTTTCTTCGGGCTCACTGGCTGGTTGTAACAATGGAGTTGGATCATTCATGATCATAGATAACTTTCCAAAGTAGTTCCACAAGGCGTCCACGCATTTCTCTGGTTTCCCGCCATCTGCCGTCTCCCACAGCAAACCATACATTCTAGGCTTAAGCTTTTCCGTTGGCTTCTTCATTTCAGACTCAAATTCGTCTTCTAAATGTTTCAGTCTTTGTTTTTGAGTTTCTGGAGACAGGGAGAGCATATCATCCTCATCCATAGTTGCTTCCTGCACATTAAAACAATACATTAATAATATATATTTTCATGAATTATAGACAAACTGGCAAATAACTGATACTGTACCTCATCACTAAGATATCCATGGGGCACAAACACAACATTATCCACTTCATATTCATCAGCATCCTGTTCATCATCACTGCCGGCAGCGCTTCCATCAATACTTTCACCCTCCTGTTCCTCTTCCCATTCCTCATCGCTGTCCACTTCATAGTCCACTTGTTTCTGAAAGTATATGAAAATATATATTCATGGATTATGGAAAAGACTAGAAGTAATTTTGTTACAAGAGATTGGAATTACATATAATAGATAATACTGACAATAGTGTTGAAAACATTTTCGGTCATAACTTGCTTTCCCTTTGTCACTAAAGACTTGCCCCTCGTCACTGAGGATTTTATACCTTTGATAGAGCAAAAGAGATAATCATATATTATTTTCATGTTACAACGATACCAACCTCATCTTGTCCAAAAGGTCTTCTAGGCTTGACACATGCACTCTTCTTTCTCCAAGTACCCCAATATGGTGGGCGCCGATTTTCGTGGAAACTCAGCAACTTGGGTCTCAACTTTTCTCGTTGAGCTGGCTCACAAGTTAGGATCTCGCCAGCATCATCTGGCATGGGTAATTCATCCTCTGGAAAAGAAAGTGAATGTTATTTCCTTCCTTCCTCTAACCATAATTCTTGACCATAGGTACATTACATGTCTTTTTTATAATTTATAATAAAAATATAATCTTACCAACAATCATAACATCATCATCATCATCTTTATCACTCAAAGGCCAAGTCTTTCCACTCGACAAAGGTTTTTTCGTCCCATCCTTCAAACAATTCAAGTATAAACCTTTCTCTGAAACAGTCTGATTTTCTATTAATTTCACTAATTCTTCTTTCCTGTCTTGGCTTAAATCAACTCTTACTAATGGAGCTAAACGCATATCGTTTTTGATCATGAAGTTGGATAGCATGCTTGTTTTGCTGATACAGGAATCAGTTGTTTGTTCTTTGTCTGTCTTCTGTTTTGGAACAAAGAAGTTGACAAAAGCTTCTGCTGCCTTTTTCTTTTTCAGTTCTTGTTCTTGCTTCTCAAGTTCTAAAGCCTCTTGTTTCTTGCGTTTCTCTTCCTCCTTCGCCTCCTTCTCTTTCTTTCTTTGTTCCTCTTTTTCTTCCTTTTCTTTGCGTTTTTGCTCTTCTTTCTCTTCTCTAAGTTCTGGAAATTAAATATTTTTATGTTTATTTGAGTTCTGCTTTGTATCAGTTTCTATTTTTTTTAATAAAATGATGAAATGAAATAAAACATTTTTACTTTTACACTTACACAATAAACCTAATTATTGAATTATTTTGGTTATTTTAATTTTTCTTTTGAGGGTGAATCATTGTTATCTTGATTATTTACAACAATAAATTCAAATAAGGTCACAAAAAGAACTGAACCTATTTCTAAATTCTGTGCAATCTACAAAACTTTTGTAATATTAATACTTACTTTTTTCCAATTCCTTTTGTTTTTCCTTTTCTTCTTTTTCTTTCCTCTTCTGTTCTTCTTTTTCTTCCTTTTCCTTCCTCTTAGCCTCTTCTTTTTCCTCACGCTCCTTCTTCTTTTGATCTTCTTTCTCTTGTTTCAACTTAGCTCTTTCTTCTTTTTCCTGCTGTCTCTTTTTCTCTCTTTCCTGTTTTTCTTTTTCTCGTTCTTCTTTCTTTTTTGCAGATTCCAACCTTTTCTGTAACTGTAATTGTAAAATATTGTAATAATTTAAATTGAATACAGGGAATTTTATATAATTTTAAAATCATCTACTTCAACAAAATCAGATCAATCAATCAAAAAACATTTTATTTACTAAAAATGAAATATTTACAATCCTTAATAAAAATCAACTGTTAATGAAATACTTAAACATAAGATTCCTTTCCCCCATTGAAATTTATTTTGCTTGTTTTCGAATCAATTTGTACTTTCCTTTTTGTAACAGAAAAAACATACATTAGAAAATAATGTAACCAAATAGTATTCAAATAAGATAATTATAAGAATAAGATTCTTATCACAGACACCTAGTATAAGTTATAAAAGTTCCAGCTAGAGGTAAGGATTTATTTAGATATGTAAGTATTTTCTTACTTTTTCAAAACCACATTTAGTACAATTTTCACATAACCTCCTTATTTAACTATGATATGCCATAGCACAGATCTACTTGGGACACAATGTGTTTTCTATTGTGTCTCATATATCGGCAAACAAGAGGTTAAAGATCGGTGTTACTAACCTGCTTAGGTGTTAAATTGGCAGATGTTGTAGACTCATTCAAGGACACATCACCCTGGCTATTAGTAACTGAAGAACTCCTGCTAGTCTTAGGAGTCTGTTTAGGAGTTGATGTGTTAGAAGTCATAGACTCATTAAGCTTGCTCGGAGAACCTTTATTATTATTCTGTTCAGCTTTAGCAATATTACGAGCACTCCGTTTGGGAGTAATTTGATTTGCTGCTGCCACTTTCTTAGAAGGGGATTTGTTGGGTTTCTTATTTGATTTTTCTGAGTCCTCATTGACATCCTCAACCATTGAAGAGTCATTAATCTCTGAACTTTGAGTTGTGTCATTATCATTTTCTTCATCATTTACAGTAGTATTGATTTCTTTTCCCATATCAGTATCTGTAGGTTTATTGTCATTAGTTGAATCTTCTAAAATTATAACTTCATTAGGTTCTGATTTTGTAGATGATTCATTGTTTGGTGATGGCTGTGTTGTGGTCTCTGATTTTGGGGGAGACTTTGTTTTGGCCTCTCCTTTAGCAGAACTTTTGCTGGTAGACTGACTTTTAGGTGAAGACTTTGTTGAAGTCTTACGTTTTGGGGAAGATTTTGAGGCAGTTTTTTCACTTTGAGGTGAAGAATTTTTACCTGTATTTCTTTGAGGAGAAGTTTTTAATGGGGTTTGATTTTTAGGTGATGAAGTAGTTACAGACTGTTGTTTTGGTGAAGATGTAAAAAGTTCTGTTTTAGATGCTGTTTCTTCTGAGTCAGTTTGAGAACCATTTACTTCAGTGGAAGGAGTTTCATCTACATCCATCATCTCAGAGTCGGCTTCTTTGTTGTCGGCACTGTTAGTTAGGTCTTCAACTTCCACAGACCCATTGCCTGCAGCTTTGGATGACTTTTTACCACCCTTCTTCTTTTTTGACTTTTGTAACTTCTTTTTCCAAGCTGTATCCACTAGTTTTACAAAAGGATTCATAGATTTATCCTCTTTTGGTGGATTCTCACCGCTTCTACTGTCATCATCACTAATTATCACTGGTTCTTCGACTAAGTCATTCTCCTTACTGATTTTACCTATTTTAGTAACTGTATCCGTGTCTGATGCAGAAAGCTTGCGCTTTCTAGTTTGAGGAGCCACTGGCTTAGGTGATACATCGCTAATAAGCTTGAACGGGAGTCTCGCTTGCTTCAGTTTTTTTTTCGACGGTGTTATTTCTGTTTTCTCCGGCGACTTACTAGTCTTCATATTTCAAACACTAAATAACACTATTTATAACATTAATTAAATTATCTATTCACAAAAACCACTTACAAACAAATAATATAATAAATACAACTCTCAACAAAACACGATGAACTTTTGACAGATGTAAGAAAACGCGGGAGTTGAAAATACGGTCAAAAACTTGAGACAGTCACAGAATCTGACACATAACAGCTAAAAAGATTATTTTCAGATACTCATTAATTATTGGTAGTTATTTAAATAATGTACTGTCGCTAAAACGAAGGTAATTTAAATTTTCAAACATTACATTATTTGTTTAAAAATAAAATGTTAAAAAGACTATAACTTGGTTTCAGCTTGGTGTGGGAGTCTTGTGAGATATTATTATACTTTGAACACACCGCTTGACTTCTTTTTTCGAAGTTATTTTTCTTTGGATACTTCCACTATCTGAATACAGGTCTTTTTACTTTTAGGTTTATTTTTGTTGAACGTAAATGTACCTAATTTATTAATTACATAATAGTGTAATAAAAATCAATGCGTATTTTTTATACAATTACGACATTCAATTTTAAAATTAACCAAAATTTAGTTGTCATACTCAAAGTAGTCGCGTTGTTGTCATCGTTTTTAGACGGCCGCATAATGAGATGACGAAGTATTTATTTTGCATGTTTTTGATTTATGATCCAATACAGTTATACATACAATATGTCAATTAACGTCATTTTAGTGATTAGAAAAGCTTAGTTGTTTTAACACAAGCATTTATATCTAATTCCAAATGGCAAAAAAAAGTTCCATAAAGTGGGATTTTAGAGATGTGTCGACTGGTTTTCAAAAACTAAGAGAATTTTTGCTTGGTCGCAAATATGTGTATCATAATAGGTTTCCGCCATTGATATCTCCAAGATCTATTCCTCCTCCTGATATTCCTCGCGGACCAGAACAAACAAACAAATATTCCGAGCAGTATTATGCTCACAGGAATGCTTTAGGATCGGTAAAGCCTCCAGTAGTGGCTCCTATAGCTGAAGGCTTAACTCGCGCTGCGGAAGATATTAAAATAAAATGTGATCATAAGAAAATGAATACACAAAAAGTAAGCAAATATGATTAGCTAACTATGTAGGTATTTTTTTCAGCGTCCTTCTCTTTATAAGTTTAATGATACGGAATTTGAGTTATACGGACTGTTACGGAATGCCCTGATTATTTTGTACGGTTATTATTATAATTTATTTGATAAGATTACCTATGTTACTTACTATTCATCTCGGATATATACGTAGAGAGTAGGTAGATATAAATCCCAATAGGGGTATTTCAATAGGATCAACTAGTACTGATTCTTCATGACATGTTTTACTATGAATATCAGAAGTAGATTCGATTGAAACTAGAGTATTTTTTTTTATATTGCAGATAGAATTTGTGTGCCCACCAACACCGGGGTGTACATGGTGGTTTGACGCGCATTGTTACTATCAAGAAATTGCTCCGACTCTCCAACCTTGTCCTCCGTTTCCACCTGCTCCTCAGCCTAGAGCCCCGCCTTGTAGCACGCAGCCACCACCACCGCCACCACCACCACCGCCGCCGCCACCAAGGCGAGAACCGCCACCGGATCCGTGTGCTCAAACTCCAGATTGCAAGTTGCCACCGTGCCAGATTGAAAAACCACCGCCTCCGCCACCCCCGCCCACTATTTGTGACCCCTGTGATCCTAAATACAAGAAGTAATTTGATATTGGCAAAGAAAGTTATATCAACGCCTACTGCCCAGTGCCCAACTAATATGCACGACCTATTTCAAACATCAACAAAGGTTTTATTGAGATTTTATTTTGTTTATTCTTAGGTTAGCATATTTTTGTAGTTTTTGTCTCTTCTTGGTTTAAAAAGCACTTTAGGTATTTATTTAATTCATTAAATAAAATTATGGAACAAATTATTAACCTATTTGTTTTATTTATGGCCAAGATTTATGAGGTATCTTTAGGAATCTTTTTAGGATTTTTTATCTTTACCTACCTACTTGTCCTGCACCTTGCTCAGCTTAGTGTACATTCTTAACGGATTTCTAATTCATGAACGAATGAACCGATTTCGTTGTAAATTGATGGGGATGTACATAGTTTAGAATGAGAAGCAGTAGAGTAGGGTAGATAGTGTAAAATTGTTGTGTAAGTAATGTACGAGGTCAAATTAATGACGGGAACGAAACCGCAGGTAAAAGCCAGTACCTAAATAGATGAATAAACAATTTTTACCCTCACCTACTAAGTAGTTACCTCGTTCGACCCCATCACTATGTAACCGCATCACCCTTTACCTATATACTCAGACCTGACTGCATAGAAATGTCTATGTAACTATAGGTAGGTATATATATATAGTCTAGTTGGGGTACCGTCCTACACAGGCAAGCGCTTCAATTACTTTGTGCAGCTCTGTAGGTACATAACCTGTGACGACAGAATTCTCTTTGCCACAGTGGGTAGGTAAGTGATTGGTGCACACCGTTCTATTCACACGTAGATAACTTTCACATGGATTACAAAGTTCGCATCTTTTTAAAGAACTAACAACTTCGTGAATTGTACCTATGTAGGTAGCCAAGAGTGGTAGAATGGAGGCTTTGTAACTGTTTTCGTGATTGTTTTCACTTTTATTGCCAATATACTGCACGACGTTTCACGTAATGGGATTTTTATATTTATATTTTATAACCATAACGTTTAAGTAGGTAGGTACTTATAGTTTCTAATAAGTACCTACCTAGCTTTCTTCTCTTGTCTTGGTGGTTATTGTGGAATGGTTAGTTTTTTATTCAGTGCATACCTACTAAACATAAACAACAAGAAAATAAGAAGTTCTTAATAAAGACGTTGCCCCGACTTTAAGATTTTTTCCTGTGTCGAACGAACCAACAGTTTGTTGATCACCTAGTTTTGTTCCGTGCGGGAATCGAACCCGCGACATGTTGCATATCAGACATTTGCCTAGCCCGATTTATTCCATTCTAATACCAAAAACTAATACCACTGGTATTTGTTTGAACTCATATTTTTTTTCTATTCCAAACCGATACCATTGTTTAAACTAATACCAAAACAAGTTCAAAGATATAAGGTACAGTCAGTAAAAATGCTTTCTATGTAAATATAAGACCTTTAATTGAAAAAAAAAGATAACTCCAAAAAAATCAAATTTTGTTTGCAAACGTCTTGTTCAATGATAAAATATCACTTAAATAATCAACTTGAATATAATTTTAGTTCCTCTATGTTTTGCAAATAAAAAATATTATACAGGTATAATATTTGGAGGTGAAACGGCCACCGGCGCCATGGATGACTCCTGGGATAAGGATGGCTATGAGCCGCAGGGACCGGGCGTTTCGCAAACACAGGAGGGATCGCACTGACGAAAACTGGGCGGCCTTCAAACTTGCGAGAAATAGGTGTAACCAGATGGTGCGTAATGCTAAACGCCGCCACGTTCTCGAAAACATTTCTTCCTCTTCTTCAGCCGATATCTGGAAGTTCCTCAGAACTCTAGGCATCGGCAAAACGCAATATTCAGATCTTCCCAGTACAATGTGTTTAGACGATCTCAACAAGCATTTCACTACAGTACCAATCATGGACCGTCTAGTGAAACAGAACACGCTAAGATTCATCTCTGGTCTGACGCATCCTGATATTGCTAATCCTTTCCACTTAGCTCCGGTTGATTCGGCAGAGGTTGGTAAGATTATCCTTTCCATCAAATCCAAAGCGGTAGGTTGTGACAACATTTCTCGAAACATGATTGTGACTATTCTTGATCACCTCCTACCAGCTATAACCCACATCATTAATTTTTCCCTTTTTTCCGGCTCCTTCCCCTCCCTTTGGCGAAGAGCTTTTGTTCGCCCGCTCCCAAAGGTCTCCAGTCCGACTCTTCCTGACAAAAACCTGCTCCCGTCCATCGCCAAGTCAATGCTGGTGCAGGCCTTGTTGTTTCCCAAAATTAATTATGCTGATGTGTGTTATTATGACCTGAATAACTGCATTCGTTTCGTCTTCAACCTGCGTAAATATGATCATGTTTCTGCACATCGGCTGCAATTAAAGTGGTTGCCCATACGCCAACGCAGGGAGCAAAGGGCGCTAACCACTCTGTTCTCTTTCCTTGATTCTCTTTCTTCGCCAACTTATCTACCCCCTTACTTCCAGTACACATGCGCAAACCACAGCAAGTATCTCCGTTCTTCTAATAACCGCCTTCTTCAATGTCCAACTCATCACACAACATTTCTTCATTCTTCTTTTTTTATTCAATCTATTATTCTATGGAATGCGCTACCCCTTGATGTCAGGATGGTGTCGAATCGCGTTCAAGCAAAAGGTTCGGGAGTTGCTATTGAAGAGGTTGGCAGAGGTATCGTGATCATGACATCAAATAGCAAAATATGTATAATTTTAAGTAGTATATGTAATTATATTATTGCTGTTTATATAATATATAGTATGTATATGTATATGTATGTATATTTACAGTATAATATGTATTTATAACGTCTCCGATGATGCTTGTTTGGTGCACCTTTATATTTATCACTGCATCCAAAGGTTTGGCTGTCAGAGAATGCCCATGGCATTAAGCCCACCTTTGTACATTTGTTTTGTGCATAAAGATATTAAATAATTTTTTTTTTGTTTTTTGCAAGGACATCAAACTGGAGGTATTTATTTACAATCTAAAAATTACAAAATATCTCAAAAAAATAACTCTTAATTTATATTAAAATGTATCTGACATAGTTATTATTAGATAGGTCCGTAATTATTCACGTCTTAGGTAGTCTGTCTCATAACAACTATGTCAGGTAAATTTTAACAAAAATAAATCACTGTTTATCTAACAATTGTAAAATATCACAGAAAATCAACTTTTTGTATAATCTAATCTGTCATTCATCACCTTCATACGAATTTTGGAACAATAGAGCAAACTCACCCTTTCTCGCAGGTAAAAAAAATAGCAAGATGATTCACTAAAACTACTCTTACCTATGCTAACCTTTGTAAAAATATTGGAGTGAAGTGAATTTGGAAAATTTTAAGCATTATATTACGATTACATAAAAATATCGAAAAACAAATTTACTTTGATTAGGTTTGACTGCGCTGACTGTACCAAATTCAAGTTGTTGGTATTCGTTCGTACATTAAATTAAATTATTTAAAAAGTGGTATCCGTTCGGAATAGAAAAAAATAAGAGTTGAATCAAATACCAGTGGTATTAGTTTTTGGTATTAGAATGGAATAAATCCCTAGCCCCTACGCCAACGGGTAAGTAGTCAAAACGCTTTATTCGATCGTTGTCATACCAAATCCAGGGCACACTGCACATAAACAACAAGAAAGTTTCTTTAAATAAAATTTAAGAATATAATATAAGTAAAAACCTAGATACTTAGGTACTTCCACTTATTTACCAGATATTTTTTTAAAACTAATTTAGAATTGAAATTCCTTAATTCGCAAACATTTCATAGACAACATTCTTATAAAAAACACAATTAATACAAAAAAAAGTTATGAGTTCGAAATAAGAATCACGGCTAAAATGTTGGCGCCAAGCGCCAAACAACAATTTACAAACAATTCAGCGAACGTTGAACAATAAGCTATAACAAAAAGAACACGAAGTTGTTTATTTAAACAAGTTTATTTAAACCCGTTGTTTATTGTTTACTCAAATCTATTTTCGATTCCCCGTTCTTCAGTTTCATCATTAGGAGAATTGCTTCTTGACAGGGCAGTTTGCTGTTTCAAGTTAATAATAGGTAGTCTGTTTTAGTGGTTACCCAAAAGAGTAACGATGGAGTTTTTTTTTTATTTAATAGGTCGGCAAACGAGCAGACGGATTACCTGATGGTAAGCAATCAGCGCCGCCCATGGACACTCGCAACGGAGGAGTTACGAGTGCGTTGCCAACCTTTTAGAGATTAGAGATTTGGAGATTTAGGGATTTAGGAGGGATTGGGGGAGGGGAAGGATTGGGCCTCCGGTAACCTCACTCACACGGCAAAACACAACGCTGTGGTTATTCCACGCCGGTTTTCTGTGAGGCCGTGGTATCACTCCGGTCGAGCCGACCCATTCGTGCCGAAGCATGGCTCTCCCACACTTAGCATGGCTCTTCCACACTCGCTCGTTCTTCTCCATTCGAATCTACAATTTGGAATGAGCACCTAGCTTCACTGACGAACAGACTGACAGACTACTTCTCTATTTTGACGTTTCAAAAGTACCTATTTATAGCTTAGTTGGAATAAATGATTTTGACTTTGACTTTTACCCTAAAAGCCAAAGTCGCAAATATTCAGTTTCCGAATTACACAACAGTATAAGTTTTAAGTAACCTTTCGCCTGTCGCAGGTGCTCACCGGACACGGCGGCTTCGGTAGGTTCATCGTCGAATGACTTCTAATAACTAATAATATAAATTTAAAATTTAGAAAATCCCCGACAAAAAATCCAATATTCCTTTAAAAAGTGATAATTAAAAGAAAATGTGGCGTTGGGGACCGATCCATATATTTTATTATCAACTACATGTTTCTATTAATTTATCGGAGGTCTAATTTTTTTTTTAATTATAATTGATTATATCGTCAACATTGCCTTTCAGTGCGCTTTCATTTGAGACCCCACTCGAGTATATTTGCAGACCTTCGGTTACTCTTTTCCACTTACCCCCCATAACTTCTAAACGGCTCAATCGATTTTCGTCAAACATGTCTAAGAACACTCGCACGTAAGTCACCTTTAATACAAAAAAAAAACTAAATTGAAATCGCTACACCCGTTCAGGCTTCAGGATGCCACAGACAGACAGACAGACACGTCAAACTTATAACACCCCTCTTTTTGCGTCGGGGGTTAAAAAGAGAAGTTAGAGAACTAAAACCACCATCTTCCTTCTCGTGCTCCAGAATAGAGGTCTGATTTAAAAAAAAAACGTTTTCCCTCACTAGGACTTTCTCTTGTGTCGAGGGCGCGGTTACAAACATACAATTTCACATGCACATGACATTCAGACCCGGTACAACAATTTGTGGATCACACAAAGAGTTGTTCCGATTCGGAATTCCTGCCTATTAGAATACCGTTTATTCATACAAACACGATTTGTTTAAAGATTACCTACCTACCTATGTTAAATGTCGTCGATTACGGAATAAAGTCAACGTTATGACCGAAGATTCGATATCTGGATGTCATACGCATAAAATACCCATTGTTAGTTTTCCTAGGCGGCCAGCCCTGGCTCCGCAGTAGCGCCATTCTGATACTGCTCAAATTTTAATGCACGTTAGGTATTATAGCACATAATACGTAGGTAAACTATCCTCTTCACTATTACCTATCACACACATCAATCACTCTATCCATAAAAAAATTCATCAAAATCCGTTGCGTCATTTTAAAGATTTAAGCATACATAGGGATACAGGGACAGAGAAAACGATTTTGTTTAACACATTGTAGTAAAGAGGCATTTACTTAATTTAAGCAAGTCACATAAAGATGACTAGACTGAATCTCGTTACTTGGAACATGTTTTGAAAAATTGAACGTCGTCAAACAAATAGTACCTACAAAAAAATTTACTGGGAAATGAAGATGTCGGTTTGTGTGTAATATCAACATAACAGTAATTTCAGTTATGTTGGCAACATTTCAATATTTTGATGAAGGTCGAAATACTCATATTTGATAAGCAAAATAGAAGAGAAGAAAATGTTAAAAAACAACATGAGCATTGAAACCATATTGTTAAAACATACCGTAACGCCGGCTCCATACGTTGGCCTCAACGTCGGCTCCAACGCCATTCGTCCAACGTGTACCTATATCTAGAAAATAGCATAGATCGACCGTTGGTAGTTGGCTTATTTTTTCTTCTTTTTTTTGCTTTATGGCCAGCCGCCGTAAAACATATACCTTGTCCAAACTGTTTATCAGAAAATACTCAAGAAAATTCTTCTTTCAACTACTGTGTATAAATAGAGAGCAGAGCTTACCTGATATGAAGAAATATGTTACCGTAACAAAATTCGACTAAGTATTCTGTTGAGTCAAAAGAGCAAGAAAGGACGAAATGCTTGTAACACAAAACAAAATTTAATAATTTATGTGTTCCAAATACATTAGATTTTCCCATTGTATCATAAATAGATGGAAACAGCATTATGGCGACACGTCACAGAGTAATAAAAATACAGAGAGATCTTACTGACAATGCCGACCATTTCCGTGAGTGTTTTCAATCAGAAAGTGTCAAGTATATACTTATACATAACAATTATTAACAATATACGATACTTATAAGTACCTGTTGGTGTCGTGGTGGCCCGGAGTTTAACGCACCCGTTTCTCATGAATTTGAAACATTGCGGGTTTGAAACCAGGTAAGTAACGTTTTCGTAGTCTTATATGTTTTCTAATTGTATTAAGACACCATCATCAATGAGAGACCTGGACTTGTAGTAATGTTTAACCTTTTGTCTGCCGGTATATGAGACACAATAGAAAACACATTGTGTCTCACGTATATCCGCGCTCCGGCATACCACGGGTTAATCAGAAGTTTGAAATCACAAATTCGCCTTGAGCAAGCGTGGTGATAAATGCTCAAACCTTGTCCATGTGAGAAGAGGCCTTTGCTCAGCAATGGGCACTTAAGGGTTGAGAATGATCAGGTGATAGTTGAATTGATGGTGTGGTTCTATTTGGCACCAATTGGAAATTCCTAAATAGAACAACTGGGACTAATAACAGCTAAAACATAATAAGTCTTGGGTCCAAACTATGGGAATAGCTGTATGCATGCATTAATTCCGTTAAGCCAATCAATAAAATCAGTTCCAGTAACAGGAGCAAGCGTGATGACGGTTCACCTGATGTTAAGTGATCAGCGCCGCCGCATCATTCCAAATTTTTGCTGTGCGAGGCAGAAAGTTTCGTGTTTCAATGTGCGCCTTATAGTTTCATCATAGCAGCACCTTGCGCTTGTCACTGGAGCTATAAATTATGAATGGTTCAACTAGTTTTCACTTTTTTTACCTAACTCGTGTAGTTAACACCAAAGGTAAAGTTATTAATTTTTGCACGAGTAACCCCTGATTTCGCACACTGCGGCTCAGTTCGGTGCAGAAGAAAGGACAGGGTGGTGTTCATTATTATTAAGAGTCTGGCTGCTTTTGTCTATCTCTTAACAAAGCCTTATAGAATAGGTATAAAATAAAGTAGGTAAATAAAAAGTACCTAGTCTACGCGTTAATCCATACAAAATTATTCAATACCAAATTTATCTAGCCGTTTTTGAGTATGAAAATAACAAACATACATTCTCACAAACTTTCACACTTATAATATTAGTGGGATGTGGTCATCGTATTAGATATATGTTTTAGTTTAATAAAGACAGCTAATGTAAACGTTCGTTTTTATTTTTATTGCGTAACCAACTAACAAACAAGCAATTGCATGGGGAGAGACGGCATCGCCCCCTTTTTTTGTGAGGAGAATATCATCAAATGTCTGCTCCCGCCCAGGGTTGGGCAGGAGGGAGTGTCAGACTCTTACTGACTTTGAAAACCCCCAGTTCCTTCTCTTGTTCTGGGCCGAGGCCGCGGTGCCTCATTGCGATTACCCCGCGACCTCGGCTGACGGCATTGCCCCTGCAATCTCAGTTTCACAATCCCTCTATGGCTTTCGACGAGAGCCATCCTCTTTGCAATGGTAATCAAGTTCTACAACGACAATATGTCGATGGCGAATAATCGAATTCGTTTTATTTTACATCGTGTTTATGTTACGAGGTTGTATACTTACATATTGAATCAGTTTCATTGTTTCTGTAGCAGGACGTTTTGTAATGTAAAATTATTTGATGTCTTTTTATTCCAAGTCTATCATAAAATCCTTTTTCAAAACGTTACCTAAAGGTTGACCTTTTTTATGTGATAGGTCGACACCCGCAAAGACGGAGGAGTTAGGAGTGCGTTGTCGACATTTTGGGGATTTTGGAGATTTGGAGATTTTGGTAATGGGAACGGATTAGGGTAGGGGAAGAATTGGGCCTCCGGTAACCTCACTCACACGGCGAAACACAACACTTTGGTTACTTCAATGTGAGGCCGTGGTATCACTCCAGTCGAGCCGACCCATTCGTGCCGAAGCATGGCCAAGGTAATAATATCTACAAGTATTCCAACTTCATAGAAACGGCCGAAACGCGAACTATACCTACGCGCCCGAAGTCGGGGCGCGCTCGGGACGCAGACAGACGCGGCTGTACCGCAGTGACGAACGGACGGTGTGTTGTCTTTTATTTAGAAATCAGCTCGAGTACATTATTTAATATGACGAATAGGAAATATTGTGCTGTTTGGTTGCATGAATTCGTCAATAACGCATCCAGTTATAAGTTTTTTTTAAATTACCTGGAAACTCTGAAAGGTAAGACTATAAAATAATTTTACTTACTAGTAGCCTAGGTAGGTACATAATGTGTGTCTTTATAATGGATCATTATTTCCTTTTATCTCACGAAAACAGGTGTTTGAATTTATAAATAAAATGAATAAAGTTATTGAGACGAGTGAAATAGGTAGTTATAGGCGATTCTGGTTCTGAATGAATCATGATACGTTAGGTAGCTACTTACGCTTGTGTTAAAACGGTTCATGTATGTTTTGTTAGTTTGTATAATTCAAAGTAGAGAGTGTGGTATTTTATTATTAATAATATTTGTTTATTATCTGTGTTTATGAATAATACTAGAAAAAATAAATTTGGCAGTCTCTGTGTCATTAGATAGTTTTCGATCATAAAGAGTTTTTGCTGCTGCTTTAACAACATAATACCATTATTTTAATACCAATAAAAACTGTTTTTTTTTCTCGGTTTTAATAACAACAATAACAACAGCTAGACTCATGTAATATTTTGATGTTTGAGGCTTGTGATTTTAGAACATTCGTAGTCAGCTGTTCAGTTCGGCATTGGTGGCCAAAGAAATTTTGTTTGTTTATTTTTAAAGCACTTTATTTGTTTATATAAAAAAAGGATATTTACAATCACAAAACTAAATGGAAACAGAAAGTAGGCAAAAGTAATTAAAATACTGGAGACGAGCAGCCCTAACGCATGTTTACGTACCGCGCGGCTGTAGGTATTTATTTCTTTCAAGCGGCCGAGTTACAATACTGTATGATATTTTTACTGTGGCATGGCTCTCCCACACTTGACGCTCTACAACATCATTTGACTTTTAAAACCATAAAGTGCAAACAAAAAATCATCCCCATGGGGGGGAATAGGAAACCTCACTCATAAGGCGAACAAAACATAACTCAAGTGTTTGCTTTACCCAGCGGTTTTCGCCTGTGTCTTTTCTGTAGGACCATCACGGTTGAGCCGGGTCATTTGTGGCAAAGGATTGCTTTCCCAACTAAAATGTTAATAATAACGTATTTTGAAGATATTTTGCAATCTTGTCAGAAGGGGTCAAACCTGGTTGCGGGTAAGCGCAATGTGGTACCGCGGCCTCGGCCAAGAGCAGGAGAAGGAACGGAGGGTTTTTAGTCAGTAAATCTGACACTCTCTCTCGCCTTACCCTGGGCGGGAGAAGTCATTTGATGATTTTCTCCTGACAAAAAAGGGGTCCAGTCAGATACATTTATATCACCTTCTAAGTACTGATTGTAGATCCAAAGTAAGCCAATCATCCCAGTCCTAGGTTCCATGCAATCCACGAAGATAAGGTGGTAGGTAGGTACCTACTTATATATATTTAAGTCACTATAGTTGAATGAGCTTAGAATCATATGACACTATTATCAGTTGGATGCAGTTATCAATAAATGAATAATACAATAGCTGCTGTATTTAATCATTTAGATATTACGTAACACAAAGATAACATAGCTCAATATTAGTCTTACTAGCTATTGTAACTTTCGTTCACATTTCCGTAATGTGACTTTTCCATCACAGATTAAATAATAAATTGCTTAATGTCTTTGTCCTTCAGGGAATTCTACATAGCTCTTACTAATATAGGTATTCTTCTCACTTATGAACGTACAATCCTAAAAAGGGATTCATCATGTGTTTTTTTAATCACAGATTATCTCTCACCCTCAGTGAGAAATCACCCTCATTCTGTATCAGTCCAAACCTTAAAACAAACTGTTGTATTAGAATACTTACATATTGTAGATAGGTTCAGGTTCCTTACAAAATATATTTTGCTACTCACTTATCTACATTCCCAAAAAGAGATTCATATTAGCATATAAAAGTAGCTTCGTTCCTAACCTAACCTTATTTTAGGTACGCAACAATGGCCGCTATGAAAAACTTATAAGGAAAGGTATGTTCAGAGAAAATACATTTTTGATGCGGTCGTTACGCGATGTTAACACCTGTCTTATAGTCATGAGTAAGTAATATAAGATCGCGCATTTTATTTATTAAAGGAATTGGCAGGGAATACAAAAAGTGATTGTAAGATTTTAGAACTGACAAGATTTCCGCATTTTGACGTTAAACTTCGAAGAAAAACTCAAAGAATAAGTACCTACCAGATAGTTTTTTATTATCAAACAATACGATATATAGCTACTAGTCGAAGTCAATTATTTTACCAAAATATCAGAAAATACTTATACTTTTGAGCAGAATTTGTAATATGCTTATGAGATGTATCCTACTAGCGGTGTCATAATCGAAACTATAATATTATAAGGAGGTAATAGTAAGTTTGTATGTAGGGGGAAATCTTTGGAACAGCTGATCGGATTGCCAAAATGCTTTCACTGATAGATAGCTACAATGTTCTTAAGTGCTGAGGCTATAAAACATCACGCTACGATCAAATGGAACCGAGCAGCGAGTGAAACCGCGCGAGAGTAGCTAGTTTACAATAATATGAAAACTCGAATTTTGACTTAAACGGAATGGGAAATCAATTTTCCGTCGGTCAGAAGCCGACTGTCTACATCGCTGCACATGGCAGCTAGACTGTAGAGCATTTACAAACCTGAAAAACCCAATGTTACTTTATCGACTCAAGATTTGACCAACGAGAGCCACAGAGTAAATAGATAAATTGATGTGACACTGGCGCGTCGTTGACACCTGTCTTGTAGACAAATATTTTCTAAATAAACATGGGACAGTGCCTTTTTTATTTTATTCTTATTCTATTATCTATAGAAATATTATTGTTCTGCATACGGATCTAGGAAAATTTTGGTACAAGCATCATAGTCTTAAAATTTAAGATGATACGATATTTAATATCGTAGCCTGTATTCAAAAAAGTATTATTGGAATTATCGGTGTTCGAAACTCGAATTTTGAATTGTGTGAGATAATTATGTCGCATAGGCTAGACACACTATTTTTCTTTATCGAAAATTTTCATTCATTGAGTTCTGCCGCCCTGAGTGGGGCGATAGGGTGTGTTAAACTCGTACTGACTAAATCCCACTCCTGGTTCAAGGTGAACCACGGTATATCATAGCGCTTGCATGCGCAACCACGGCAGGAAATCCACGTTACTAAGGATTCTTAACATTAGCTACTGTTGAAAATTTTGTGTAAATATAGTTGTAGGTACATCACTGCTTACCCTTTCATAAATATTAGGTATGTAAATAAACAGACACTGAACAGTCGCTCCGTATAAACAATGCTATCTTAAAAGATAACGCTGAAATGATAACATTTATCTAAGCAAATGAGGTTTTTAAAATAACTTTGCTAACTTGGTTTCTATTGAGTAAAAGATGTAATATTTCAGATACACAAAAGGTCATTAAAAAAACATATTCTTTAAGGTCAATAGCGCGTGAATGTTATTATACTATAGGCTATAGTAAAAATCATTTATTCCTACTAACACCCGGTTTCTGAAAGGCTTGTCAACGCTAAAATTAACTAATCTCCTGTTAAATCTCTTGTCAAGTCATCTGATTGGTTGTTGATAATTCAGTCAACCAATCAGATGACTTGACAAGAGATTAAATTGATTTTAACATTGATCGGCCTTTCGGATACCGGGTGTAAGTCATAAATAGGTACCTACTTTTGAAACGTCAAAATAGAATAGTAGTCTGTCAGTCAGTTCGTCGTTCTCTTTTCAAAAATTTATATTTGTTTTACAATTTCATTAACACTTATTTTAGTATACGTTAGGTATTGCTATCTCTTTCTTTGATTCTTTTGCCATATTCGTAGTTCTTCAGCAGATTTGACAATTAGGAAAAATCACCAAAAAATGGTCCTTATGTCCATTATCTGTCTTAACGAGCTAGTCATGAAAACGTGATCCTCTCGTTTGACATGTTAATCTTACAACAGTTGTAGCACATTTTTGTTTACTCTCCCATGGAAAAGAAGCCTGATAATAAAAATCGTATCATGATCATTATAATCGGTCACAAGATGTGCACTGCTGAACATATGTATATCGCCGTAATATGTAAGTATAAATTGAATTAAAATAACGGATAAAGGAAAATTTAAATTTAATTTATAATTCATTTTAATAAAGAGATGTCTAGAAAATGTAGCAAGTAAACAATTCGAATGGTGATTTATCTATACGAAAATCTATATCGTCCTAGGCAACGTCATGTTATTTTTTAAAGACGATGGATAGAAATACGTAGTAAATAAACTGTGTATGCCGATTTAATCGTTTGAAGTAATCGGAATCATACTTTTAATTACATATAGCTCTCCATATGAAGACATTTTTCAGAACAATGTATATTCGTATATACATTGTGTTCCATTATTCCTAAGGCATCAATAGGGGTCATCCATTAACCTGAAGATGTTACCTCAAGATCGGTCATAGGTTGCGTTTATGATTAGTGGTAATCTGTCGGGCGCAGTATGTGAGTTGCTCCATCCGTCGGCGCATGATCGAGCATCCAGTCACCGTCGCCGGGCGTCAGTACCTCCAACGCCCTCGACGCTACCGCACGTCTCTCGGTTCCAACGCCACCTCATAGCGGGCTGCACAAATAATGACTGACACCACCCCCGAAACGCGGCTCCCCAAATAAGTTAAGGGCGACAACCCTCCGTACGCTAAGTTATGGGTGGAACGCGCGCTATTCTCAATTCATGGTTTAAAATCCAATAATTTATAGTGGTTCTGTTGTGTTTGAGTTCTGTGAAAAGGACGATAAGGCTACAGCCAGTTGATAAAACTAAGAAAATTAATAACAAGGAAAAATACTCTGTACAAAATGATACAGGACAGCGAGAACTCCGTTCTGACTGAGCAAATTGCCGCTTTCAAGAGTGACCCAGAGAAACTTCGGGAGGCCACTGAATTTGTAGACCAACTGATACAGCAAGCAAAGAAAGAGGCTGAACTAAAACAAAAAGAGAAAGACAGAAGTAAATTCGTAAGTATCAATGTATATTTATCCCCGTAAGGAAAAGCAATAAATGGAATTGATAGGGCGGTAAGTGTTAAAAGTGGCGTAGTGCTGCTGTAGATTGCAATATTTGGCTTCTTCCAAATAGCAAGCCTATTCATCTGAGAATGTCTCGAAACACATCAACTTCAAGCAATACATTTGCATGCTTTTCATAAAACATTGCCAATGATAATGACATGATCTTCACCCATCGTTCACCGAGCTATCTAGTTTTAAACGATATTTTAATCGATACTTCATTTTTTTCGATAGATGCTGCAAGTTAAACATGGCGAGAGTTTGATAAACAAATTTTCAAAGCTAATATATTAAGCGTTTCTTCCATTACAACCTCATAAATCCATCGTTCTGTAAACACACGATCGAGATTTTGATTAATGGTTCACTTTCATCGCTTCTAGTGGATGATTTTAGGTTTTTTTTATCTTATATGAAAAACTCTAGAATAATGTTTTTGGTAAAACCTTATTGATGTTCATGTGATTATAGTGACCAATCGGTTTATGTTTATCTGATAAAAGTGATGTCAAGTACTTATAATGCAGTCAATTGGTGTTTGGTCGATATTCTAGACTTGACTTTGGCCAGTAATCAATGGGATTAGGTATTTTATCGAATGAAATAGGCCACCATTGATAAAATATTAAAAAGAGATCATTGTAAATTGTGTCTAATGATTATAATGACTAAGCAAAATTGTATTTAATTTAATACGTCGCAGCTCGCAGGCATGCCATTTTTTGTAATAGCTATTATAATTTATGGGCAAAAAACTATGTTCATTTTGCAAAAAAACTGTTTTAGCTACAACATTTACTGCTGGCCACAAATAAATGATCTAATACCTACTACCTAGGTTGCTATGTTTGCTAGTTAAATTAACAAGAACATTAACCCAGCTTCATTTTTAGCTGATTTTGTTTTTCTGACTTAATATTTACTTTAATGCCATTATATTCTCAATTTCTTTCTTGCCTTACATATAGTCCGAAGAATACTCTTTCTTAAGTGTTATCATTTGTCCCGTACCTACAGTTTTAACTACCTACCCTTATTCTAGCTTGTTTAGACGCTTTCATTAGTTTTTATAGTCCATTTTCTGAATAGATTGCGTGACTCCAATCATTAGCTACTAGGAGTGATTATTCTAACATTAGCACATGCAATTTTTATCTGACATTTATCTGAAACCACTGATTTTCCACGACCAGCAATAAGAATCATTTTGTGGATTCCAAATGACGCTATTTGCAGTGCGATTCACGGATTTTTGTATCACTAGATTTGCGATTTGCAAGCTTATTGCGTGAATTTTGTATATTTGCTGTTTTGTGTTTGTTGTAAATTTTATTTATTATTTCTCGTTTTTGTTTCAGGAATCGTCTGATCCTAGTACAGGTAAGTTTATATTGTATTTTCTTCTTCATTCCGCTCCGATTCAAATTCTTTTTCGGGCAGTTGGATCATTGGATCATCATTTGGATCATAATGAATATTAAATATTCAATCAACATACAAAAGCAATGTCTTATTAACTATAAATTTTATAGTTAATAAGACATTGCTTTTGTTTCTTTGGAGAAACTTTATGTGTCTAGGATTAAATAATGAATTTTTTGATATTCTGGAAGTCACAGTTGAACTATGCACTTGACGCGACTTCTGTTCTTCTAAGAATACCCGCTTACACTTCCTTATCACTCTCCGTATATCGTACTGAAAAATGGAAATGAAAGATAATCGTTGCCAGTGTTACCTAGATGTTATAAAATATTTTATTTAAAAAATCCTTTAGTTTTCTTTTGTTAGTGTTTATTTCACTATCTCACCTTTCGCTACACTTTCTCTACCTGTTGGATGTTATGAATTTAATCACACATATGTAGGCACATGAAACTCGATTGATAACAAACCATTGTTTGAAATTGTGTATTACAATTTGTGTTGTAGTAAGTAGCATATGGGATTTGCTATAAAATGGTTAAAATCAGTCTAGGAACTGCATAATAAATAAAGTTAGGGTCTATTTTGCTACAATCTTTTAATTCTTTTTTAAGGAGGAAAAATCATCAAATCATCAAATCTTCTTTCACCTAGGGTATGGTGCGAAGGAAAGTCAGACCCTTACTGATTAAAAACTCCTCCATTCCTTTTCCTGCTCCGGCCGCCTAACCGCATAACCTGTTTTGTCAAAAATTGATCTTGCTTTTTTGTTTGATTAATTTTGTCATGATATTCTGGGCACAATTTCAGATTGATACTTACTTAGGTATAATTTATTTTGGATCGAATATCAGAGTCCTAATCCTTTTTCTCATTCTAGAATTGACCACTGCTTAATCGACAACAGACAGATAGCTATTTTCTATCTAGAAACAAAATAGAATATAGTGACTAGAAAAAAAAATATTAAACAGAATCGATTTAAAATACCACAATAGTTAAGTTAATCATAGCTATAACGTGTATGTAGAAGGAAAAACATATACATTTCGTGTTGCCTTCGCATAAATCGCAAGTCACGCGACACCAAAGAAATCACGTTACATCGAAGACAACCCTGAATTGTTTGGTATTCAGAATATGACTCGCTCATTGAAATACATTGACGGCTTCCATAATAATGAATTATATTACATGCCAAAGTAATCTACTTGATGCTCGAAGAATGTTTTAAAATCTATAATGCAGTTCAGTTGATAGTTTTTGCATTTGCAAATTTAGTATGATAATATATAAAAAAAAAATTATATTAAATTTTTTTAATAATTTTATATTTTTAAGAAATTATCATTCTTTTTGAAGCAAAAAAGAAATGAGACGCCACAACACATAATCTTGTATAACAATAGGGTAAACCTGGCAAATGTGCCCCACAATTCGAAAAATTGAAATAAAAAACGGTGTTATTTAAAACTTGTTTATTAAAGTAACTAATCTTAATCTCTGACTCAATAGGTATAACAAAAACAAAGAAAAAACGTGTCAAAAGTGTTTAAAATAGCTGAGATCAACGATTTCTTAAAGTCTATGGTAGGGCACATTACACGGATATATCAGTCATATGTGCCCCAATAAATTTTATAAGAAAATCCGAAGGATGTCCTTATTCCGAAAGTCTACATATATTTTGCTTGCTATCCCAGCCTTCCAGGATGGGTCTATGATCTCATTAAATTCTTGATGTTATTTCATATATGCGGCTAGCTTCATTAACTCCCATTTTCTTGGTTATGACATCTTTTATAACTTTTCTCATATTTTCTCTTGTCTATCTTTTTGGGTTCGTAGCTTTTTCCTACCCCGTTCATAAAAATAAAAAAATCTGTCAAAAAAGCTTTAAAATAAAAATATAAAACTAATACAGATGTGGGGCACATTATCCAAAAGGAATCGGGGCGCATTAGCCAAAATTCAGTATATTGTGCCTCACTTGATTTAAAAAAAATGTTTAAGAAACTAAAAAAGCAATTGTAGTTACACAATAGTTTAATGAGGTTACCTTTATAATAAAACTTTAAAAACGGAAAAAACATGAAGCAAACGTTTTAACTCAAAGTTGCAACAGACACATAACATTTTCAGACTACGATACATACCTTGTGACCACTTTTTCTTCGTAAAAACAAATAAGTAACAGCACTGAATTTTTTACATCAACGACATGCTTCTGCCACTAACCTACACGGACAAAATTACCGCCAAATTCAAAATGCATCTGTCAATTCTGCGAGTGGGGCACATTATCGACTGGGGCACGTATGCCTGATTTACCCTACACAATATTTTACGCTTCTATGTAAGTATAAAATAATTATTTATGTAAGTATTATTCTATCTTTAGTTTATTTTGTCTATGAAAGGGTAACTGAAAATTAAAAGGTACCAAGTTAACCACACGCAAGAAATAATACTTAATTATTTAATAAGTGATACCCAAAATTTCAGCTTTACTAAAGTCCCGTAAGTTTGGGGCCTTACGAGTTTTTAATCAAAACTTAGCTGATAAAATTTGTTGTTAGAGTAAGAGACGATCCTCAACACTCTTTTGCTCGCTTAGAACTCTAATTAAATCTTATTCCTATTATGATTAATATGCAACGCCAAAGTTTAAAGTAGGTATAATCTAATCAAACAATTAAAACCATAGATAATAACTGCATTTGCGCCTTTTTTCGTTTTAACAAAGGTTCGATTCGGTTATCGTGCTTTAAAAATGGTCCATAAAATAATGTTCGAATTTTGAAATCAAATTTATAATTCGATTCCCCTGCGTGGTAACGCACATCAATGAGGTAGTCAACGAATGTATTGTGTCTATAAAATGGGGTGAAAATATACTTACTTTATTTCATTCTTTAGCGTGGAATTATTGTTTTTTTATAATCAAGAACATGATGTTTCAGTAAACAATTGAAAGACACGTGATGATAAATAATGATTGTTGTGTGTTATCATCGTCAGCAAAATAAAAATAATATATTATTGCGTATTTGTTATAACATTTGGTAATCGTAGTTTTTGATGGTTGAAAATCATCATATGTCTTCTTTCGTTGTCGAAAGAAGACATATGCCCTGTACTTGTACAGGGCGTGTCAGAGAGAGTGTTAGACTCTTCCTGACTAGAAACCACCTTGTTCCTTCTCCTGCTCTAGGCTGAGACCGCAGTACCGTATTGCGCTTGCTCCGCAACCCCGGCGGACCAATCAGCTCAGTTGGACTCCATCTGTGGTCTTAGTATTAGCTCTTTAGGTCGCATGCGAAACGCTTGAGCTGAGCAATTTTCTTGGATCATGCAACGAAAGAATTCTGCTGCTTACTGCACAACCAATAGAACCCTAGTCACCAATCCCCACTAATCTTTGACTACAAACTATGTTAGACCTATGTGTGAGCTGTTGGTTCCAGTAATAACTATGGCAAAAATGCCTAAAAGCACGGAATTTTCTGAATGTCCCTTGTACCTAATATCTAAATACAAAGAAGCATTAAATTCTTAGATCCTTGTCACAATCCCTCCCTGGGCTCATCTGGTGCATTACGACCCGCATCCACTATATAAAACAAGCTTAAGTCCCATTACTGGGAGCTCTTAAACGTTGATTGTTATGTCGAAGCAGTAAGGTCGGCAATCGTGGGGCAGATTGAGGGGGTACTAAGTGCTGGAAAAAATAGACAGTTGCAATCGTAGCAACACTAGCAATTCCAGGAGATTGCTATCGCGTAATCCGTAGATTGTAATGGCGAACTTCTATCTAAAAAAACAGTTGCGATTGTACGTACGTGTAAATTGTAGTAAAATGGCAACAGTTTAAGCTTTTTAAAATGAATTGGGTTTTATTGGATAAATACTTTAATAATAGCAATTACTTGAGTATTTAAAATAAAAATACTTTTAACTTCTATCGTCTGAACCTCTGAAAAGATTTTTGATTCGTTGTCTTTTAGGCAACGGAAAAAAGACGAGGATTAAAGAGGTTAAAGTTAGGCAGCTGGCTACTGTGCAACATGTCACGGATTCGATTCCCGTAGGGAACAGCTTCTTGTGTGATCGACAAATTGTTGTTTAGGGTCTCTGTCACGATATTTATAGATACTTACCAATTCCATGCTTAAAAACTAAAAATAAAAACATGTTACAGTATCTAAAAGATACAAAACACACATTTCGACAGAAAAGAGTGAAAAAGCACCAAATTTTAAATTGCGCTACGAAACTGGATCAAAAATATCGTTGCAGTTGCCAGCTAAAATAAATAAAGTGGTGTTGCTAGCGCAAAATATTCGCCTTCCGTGCTGGAGTTTTCATAACCGTTTTATTTCATGGAACTAGGCACATTGTGGTACGCTCGATATGAATCTAGCAACGTTCAGCTGTTCGCTGGTATTTTGAATTAAGAATGTAAACTACAAAATATACCTAACTATGTTAGGCGAAGTTGAAACACGTTTTGGGGATATTCTTGACTAGGACTCGGTTTTATTAATGCCAAAGTCAAAACCATTATTTACAAATAGACCAATACAAATAGACACTAGGATTTCGTGAGTCCTGGGTGCGTTTACAAACATACAATATCACATACACACCCAGACTCGGAACAACAATTTATAGATTACACAAAGAGTTGTTCCGTGCGGGAATCGAACACGTGACGCTTTGCGTGGCAGCCAGTTGCGCAGCTACCGCGCCAACCGTGCAGTCCCTTTTAGACACTTGAACGTTAAACAAAGATAAAAAGTGTCAGTCTGTCGGTCAGTCCTCTTAGTGAATCTATTTGCTCGTTCCAGAGTGTAGATTCCGATGGAGAAGAACGACGAACGAGCAAGAAACTCCATAGTTACTCTTTATCAGTCAGTTTCATGAACAGCTTCTTTCTAACATTGTTAACTTAATAATGGTTCTATTATATGCATTTTTTTACGCATATATGAAATTATGTATGTTTTGCAAATCATGTTTGTGACATCTAAACACAAATACAAGATTAGATATTTGAATAACGTGAAATCGACCCTTAAGTTTAGTTACTGGCAACACATAGATGACATGGACACATAGTTGGTACTTAGGCTATTTTGTTTTCAACGAATCACCACGCCACCTTTTTAGTATTCTTTTGTTTTGTCACACGGCGGCTAACAAGCTGACTTAGTATATATTACCTAATGGTAAGCAATCAGCACCGTCAATGGACACCCGCAACACTACAGTTGCCTGTTTTTTGTATGGATTGGGTCTCCGGTAACCGAAGTTACATGGCGAGAGGCAACGCTGTGGTTGTTTCACGCTGGTTTTTTCGTAAGGCCGTAGTATCACTCCGGTTGAGCCGACGAAGCATGCAATATACAAATAATGTAGAATGCATACTTATATTATTCTTACAGCAAATATCACTCTGAAATGAGGAGTAATACAAATACTTTTTTTATGGAATATTGAGCTATAAAACCTTTTTCTACTTTAACTTACAATGCTCTACGCCCATAAAGGTACTCGTAAAATCTAAGGAACCTCCAATAACGCTTCCATATAAAAATTGAATCAAAATGGTTCGTTTTCCTATAAAGAAGTACTGAATAAAATATAATGTAACTGCGTGCCTAATACAACCCGACAGTGAATTGAAGTATCTGAAACTATTAAAAATCTTTAATCGATTTTGAACCTTCAGTTTTTAAGGTAAAGGCTGAAAATTGATTGCGTTAGTATATAAATGGAATAGGCATGTACTAAATATGTTTACATAACCACTACTTCCAAATAATATTTACGAACTAACTATTTATATGGAGTGTTCGAGCAAATATTTATAGTATCTACAAAGTGGTAGGGTTTTGTTTTTCTTTAGTATTTATTTATTCGGATTATGTATTTAGTGGGAAATGTATTTGCTGGTATACCTATCGATTTTGGATTGAAACGGTATGTTTGATTTGATCGATCTACGCGATAATACTTTCATTCCCATCATATAGAGATAGTTGGAGTCGGTGGTCAGGAGCTGCGAATTTTTCTGCCACGCACAGCAAAACTTTGGCATGATTTGTCGTCGGGGTTATTTCCGAACCAATACGACCTACAAACCTTCAAGAAAAACGTGTATTCCTTCTTAAAAGGCTGGCAATGCGCATGTGACTTATCTGGTGTTGAGAGTATTTATTTTAGAATTACTTACCGTCAGATAATGCGTCTGCTCGTTTGCCACCTATTACAGAAAAAATATTATACAATAATTATGGTATTTTTGTATTTACATATGACATTAATTAAATGTGTGTATCGGCATACTAACGTAACTTGATGACGAGATCACGAGATAACACGTCTATGAGCCCCTCGACTGGCTTGAAATCAGCCGTACCTTCGTGTTAATTTGTCAAAGAGTTACGTAAGTAAGCCGATAAAAATATTTAATTAATGTTATGGTCTTGCCTAGTAATTGAAAAGTATAATTAAAGCAGAGAGAAAAAATCTAGACTGTCTATTGTTATCGAAACTAGATTTTTTTTTTAAACTTAATCGACATAGAATAGTTCTAAATCCAACATTAATTTATAAACTAAAATTCATTGACATTGACAAATACAAACTAAAACCAGAAATTGATGTACTTCATTTGTTTTCCTAAACAAATAGGGGGTCTTCTGTCATCTGTCGGCCTTTAAGACAATGAAGAGACTTCAAAGTCAATTTATAATGCGTGGAAGCCTTTAACGGCACCTACTTCTGGGGGACAATGATAAAGACAGACCCCATTTATCGTGATAGGGGTAAATCCTATATTTGGTTAAAGGTTCTAAGTAAATACTTATTATTATATTCATTCTGGCGAGTGAAGGACGGCTTACATAATTTTGTAGAATGTGTCTTAATATAAATCGAATCTTTGCTTATTGTTGAATGTTTAGTATGAGTTTATAGAGTGGGTATAGCAGGGTGATTCTCCGAAAAACCTTAACTTTTATTTAAGAAATCATTTTTCTTCTGGTGTGTTAACCATCTCAGTCACTTATTATTCAATGTTTTTATTAATCCACTGCTTACAAGCAGTGATGCGATCACCTAGCAAGCTTGTCTGTCGATGTCGGTTCAACGAGTCCGAAGGTAGTTAGTAATTAGTAGTCTTAAAGAATTTTTATGGTTATTTCTGTATTCGAGCTGTCTGGTTCTGGTCAGGCGGAGAGTTACCATTGCATGACTACTTCGAAATTGGTAGAAACTGGTGACCTTCTACCGACTTCTCGGACTTGGTTTGCCACTAGATCGCGCCGAAGCTCATACCGGCACGCACTAATCTGGTGCGGCAGAGGAGTTTCGCCACGGCGATGCGGCTCAGCGCTCAAACTATAACACCTGCGAACCTCCAGATTTCATGGCTTCTACAAGGAGATTTGCCTTCTCCAAAGAGTGTTATGGCCATGGATGATCCGAATAGCCATGACTCTTAGAAACGCGACCAGTGTCCGAGCTGGTCTCAAATGTAGCGCCAACCAGTACCCTGTAGAGGATAATGGATCGCACGATTCTCAAATACAACCTCTGGCATGAGATGTTTGGAAAAATCTTATAATAGCTTAGGAAAATTCTTCCTAATAATATATGTACCTTCCATGGAGCTAAGCTGACAATGACAAAGGTCGAAGTCTGTGACGAGGATAAAATAAATGTGCTTATAATGGGATAGTGTTGATATTATGATAAATAGTGTCGGAGGCTGGATTTTGTTTCTGAAGTTGGATAAGAAGCTAATGTGAAGTTATGTAAACAAAACTAGTTTTCTGATATTAATAGTATTAAAGGTCATTTTCAATTACTAAGCTTATCTGTGGGGTTGCTTATTTTTTTATGGAAAACAGTGGCACGTGCAAGACTAGTTAAGTTTTTCTATATTTTTTCAATTGGGTTACCGAACCCGTGTCTCAAATCTTAATTCTAATGAAATAGCCTGCCTGCAAATGTCAGTTATTTTCTCATATTTATTTTACATACGTACCTGGTAGGTACATCAGATGTAGTGGTCACATTAGGATGTTCTTAAAAAACTTAATCGCTCCTTATTTAAAGACACGGTTGCTCTTCATTTTATTATGAAATAAATACGAATAGCTATTTGATTTCGATTTTGACCTACTACAGCACAACATGGTCACGGCATAGTGACCCATATTCAAGCCTCTGAAAATCAATTTAGTACTTGTGCAGAACTAGGTCAATACATCCTAGATTTCATTGACTTTTTTTACCTGGAACTACAAATGGACCTGAAATAACAAATCATTTAAAAATAAAAGCGGGTTTTCAAGCAAATTATTGGGTGACATTTTTTTGATTTTGGAACTCGAGTACGCTATCGCAAAAAAACGATATAAATATGAATATGAATAATATAAACTGATACAAATACTCGGCTGTTAGCTGATTTATGACATTGCTGACAAAAAAATTACACCTTTGACTAGAAAATTGTTTTTTTAATGGAGCATTTTTTTTCCGTTCAAATGTAAATTTTGCTCAACGGTCCGGTCGTTTAAGATTATATGAAAATCGATTTTTATAATTTACATACATAGATACTTCATCGTGAACCTATTATAAGTCCTACCTGAGCAAAGAATTCTTCTCACTGGGTTTAAGTATTAACCCC
Organism: Spodoptera exigua; assembly: GCA_902829305.4. NCBI lineage: Eukaryota > Metazoa > Arthropoda > Insecta > Lepidoptera > Noctuidae > Spodoptera > Spodoptera exigua. The sequence continues at coordinate 4,875,625 of LR824616.2, read as the reverse complement.
ATTATAATTAGAAATTGGAAAAAAATCATATTATCGCGTCTTGTTGCCAACTTTCAAACCCGCACCCTCATCCCCTTTGGACCACCACGAGTCCAGCGTGACATACTATAGATATCTACAAAGATTTATTAATCGATATATGACCATCTCCATGCAAAGTAAACAGTAAAGGGTGTATTTATTTTCTCTCCCTCAGCTTATCCTAGGAAAAGGGTGATTAATTGGTTTCGCTATCTCTTTCCTAACCAAAACTCTAGAGTGAGATAAAAAATTAAATATTCAAAACCGCAATGATAGCCGCGGGTTCTCTGTTTAAAATTTCTATTAGGCGTTCCACAGAATAGCAAAAACAGGATTTAGAACGTTTTTTTTTTTTAATAAAAATTCTTGCTTTAGTGTAACGAAGTAGGTACAGGCTGGTTTGTATTATGAACGTTAAAAAACAAAACATCATATCATATATCATATATAATCTGTAGATAGTTCAATTCTGTACATAACATATATTTTGAAAATAACTACCTATTAGGGGGGTGATAAGTGATCGATACTGATGCCAAAAATCAATCAGTAAATTTTTTTGTCTGTCTGTCTGTATTTTCCTTATAGAAACAAAAACCACTGGGCAGATTTTAACGAAACTTGGTACAATTATTCTTTATACTCCTGAGCAGGTTATAGTGTACTTTTCATCACGCTATAATTGACAGAAGCAGAGCAGCAAAGGAAAATGTTAGGAAAACGTAACATTTTCCTTTCCGTCTAGACCAATAGAAGCCAAGCAATAGAGAGAGGTGATAGTATAAAATAAAAGTTGCCATACTTATATACAAAGGTTATTAAATAGAATTATGTAGGTATTAACAACTATGTAATAACGAATTTATGTTGCGACTAAATATTTTACAACAATACATAACAGCTGTATAACATAAATGCTTTTAATTAAGTTACTCGTTTTATCCTACCGTTATAAATACAAATATTAAATATGGCCGCCGGTGTTTCTAGGGTTGTCACTTTTCAAAGTAAACAGGGTTGGTGCGAGAAGAATAAAAATATTTTTAATCTGTCAGGTAGTAGTGCAGAATGTTAGAATGCTGATTTGAATTTGAATAGTTAAACACGACTTTTTTTCAATTTTTTTAAGGAACGTTGACTTATTTCTTGAACCGTTTTTGAAGTAAATACGTGGATTCACCAACGTAAAAGTAAAAAAAAATATATGTATTCACGTCCATTTTGAGGTCCAAATCGCATATTATTATAAATTCCTACCGTATTGATTTTTTTACCCTGGTGTATTCTATTTATAGGTGAGCCCGTACATTTTTAATTCAATCCAAATAATTACTGAGATGAGTTTTTAATGGCTTACCTGCTTCAATTTTGTTTAATAGGAGAACCAAGTTTTACGGTCGATTCGGTTGTTCGGAGTTTAGGTTTTATTTACGTTTACTGTGAGTAATTATGTGTACTTATATGAAGTTTTGTTAGCCATATTCGATTGAATACTTATATTTAATTTTTTTTTTCATAAATGCTTGATGAGGCAACTCGAATAGTTTCAAGTCACGCCAGGGGCTGCTTAGAGCAGTAATGTGCGAAACAGAAATGACTGTCTCGAAGAAAGAAAGAAGGAAAATAAAGAAAAATAATTTATTTGGCACCGTAGTGTTTCGCCGTGTTAGTGATGTTACCGAAGGCTCAATCCTTCCCTCTCCCATCCTTTCGCAATCCCAAAATGTCCAAATCCCTATCCTCAAAAGGTCGGCGACGCACTCGTAACTCCCTGGTTTTTGCGTTGCAGGTGTCAATGGGCGACAAGTATTTTGGGATAAACTTCTTGTAAAATATTTTTATAGGTACCTGTGCATCAAGCCTTACAAATGAGGACTCAGACAGACTTATATGCTAATAGAATATCCTGACAGACTATCATCACACATCACATCTTAAGTGTGGGAGAGCCATGCTTCGGCACGAATAGGTCGGTTCGACCGGAGTGATACCACGGCCTCACATAAAACCGGCGTGAAACAACCACAGCGTTGTGTTTCGCCGTGTGAGTGAGGTTAGCGGAGGGCCAATCCTTTCCCTTCCCGGACCCTTCCCCAATCCCTAAATCTCCAAATCCCTAATCCCTAAAGGTCTCCGTTGCGGGTGTACATGGGCGGCGCTGATTGCTTACCATCAGGTAATCCGTCTGCTCGTTTGCCGACTTATTACATAAAAAAGTACTTATTCAAAAATAGCTGTTTGTGGTTTAGTTTGGATAATTGTTTTTGACTTTGATGCAAATAAAAAACGCACCCGAAACGCCGTTTTCCTTAAATGGTAATATGAAAGGATGTTATTATTTTATTATATTGGCATAAAGGAAGCGATTAGACAACCCTAAAATCGTTTTTATTAAATGTAGATGTTAATGTAGGTCTGAACGGAAGTTATTCATCTCCGCACTGACAATTGTTTCCCCTACACTTCCATGATTACATTGTAGGAGTCAATATTTGTCTTAGGTACTTTGTCGCTTTATTTCTTTGCTTGTTGTAAAAGATATTTTTAAACATTTTCTTACAATACATTGAGTATTGAGTATTGACGTACATACAAGAAAACGTTTTTAAAAAGCTTTCTACCTATCTTAATTGTTTTTAGACAGTCAATCAATTCTTAGGCAATAGGGCACATTATATTAAAAAGAGATTCCTTATTTTACTTCACGGTTGGTGCGGTGACTGGGCAACTGGCTGCCGTGCAACGTGTCGGGGGTGCAACATCTCTTTGTGTGATCCACAAAGTGTTGTTTCGGGTCTGGATGTCATGTGCATGTGAAATTGTATGTTTGTAACCGCACCCACGACACAGGTCCTTGACGGATCACCGCCTTGGGATCTGGAAGCGAAGGCGCGCGTCTACAGTTTGCGCGCAGACGCGCGTCGCCGGGGCGAAGATCCTCTGCCGCGCCAAATTAGTGCGTGGCGGAATGAGCTCCGGCGAGATCTCATGGCTGACTGGAAGCAGCGACTGTCGCAACTGAGGGCCGGGCACGCTACTATAGCAGCGGTAAGACCCCTCTTTGAGGAGTGGCTTGAGAGACGCCACGGCGTCCTCACATTCCACCTGACGCAGGTGCTTACCGGGCACGGCAGCTTCGGTAGGTTCCTGTTTCGGATCCAGCGGGAGGAAACGCCCGAATGTCGTCATTGTGAGGACCACCTAGAGGATACGGCGGAGCATACGGTGGAGGTATGCCCTGCCTGGGCTGAGAACCACCGTGTCCTCAGGGAAGTGATCGGCGGCGGCGACCTCTCGCGCCCGGCCTTAGTCGAGGCCATGGTGTGGAGTGAGAGGAACTGGGATGCCGTCCCCTCCTTTTGTGAAGCAGTCATGCTCGCAAAGAGAGAGGCACCCCGAGTTGAGGGAGGAATCCTCCTCCTCACGCCCCAGCAGCCGCAACTGGCGACACTACGGGCGTCGGGGATCGAGGGACGATCTCCGGCCACCGTAAGCACGGGCCTGCAGTCGGCGAGTAAGGGTAGCTCGCCTCCCGATCAGAACCAAGCGTCCCGAGCGTACGGCGCGTAGCGTTCCGCGCGCGCCTCAAACAGCCAATAGACGACCACAGACGGGGCCCTAAAGGGCTGATGTTCAGCCGGGGTTGCGGGGTAAGCGCAATGAGGCACCGCGACCTCGGCCCAGAGCAGGAGAAGGAAAAGGGGGGTTTTTAGTCAGTAAGAGTCTGACATTCCCTCCCGCTCGGCCCTGGGCGGGAGAAGTCATTTGATGATTTTCCCCTCACAAAAAAAAAAAACCACGACACAGGAGAAAATCCAAATGCGGGGCAACGTTTAAAAAAATAAGAAAATAAAAATAAAATAGGAATAGAAATAAAATAAGCATGTAACTTAAAAATAACTTTCCTAAACTACAATATCTTTACAAACCATGATGATGAAGTAGCTTAAATCTAGTAGGTATAAATCTACGTTGCTAACAATTTCAGAATAAACTACTACATACATAACCGACGTCAGAATGTTTAACAAAAGGAGTAATGAGATGGATCATGACTTGACAATATCCATGAAGGTTGAATGACAATTTCTCCTAAGCCGAAATAAAGACGATATCAGATAGGAATGAAGAGGATATAGTAAATGAAGGATGAAAACCTTTGGAGCGGAAAGCACGAGTCCGGATTCTATTGAAAAAGGATTTTTAAGGCGGAAACATACCTCCTTAAGTACGTGTCGTGTCGCATACTGCCAAATGTATGAAAGCGATATGATTCTGGACTGTCACGATCGAAGTGTGTTTCCGCCTTTAGTTACGCTTGATAGGTTGCTAGTATGCTCTAGTGAATAACTTAAGGATTGGATATATTATGGTGTGTTGAGGACATCTTTCCAAAGAGGGTCAATCAATCAAATCAATCAATTTATTTATTGTACTCCACATATAAATAGATAGTACAGAAATTTAGGAAACATATGTGGACTCTGTTGGGCACGGCAAACTATAGGAAGAAGAGAGGTCATCTGTGTATGGCAAGAATTTCAGAGGAAGTCAATCGTTGCTTTGTTTGATGATCGTGGTATTTTTGAGATAACTTATAATCTTTTATTCATTTACATTGCCTATGAGTACCTATATAAAACTGAATGTAGTAGGTAGCGTATCACTCAGTAACTAACAACTGGACGAATATTCTCAATTCTATATGAAATAGTAGAGAGAATGTATAAAAAAATAAAGAAAACAATAACCCCTTTGATGTCGTGGCACTAAATAAACATAAAAATATGTGCAACTTTCACTGATATCCGAAATTAAGAACACTTGTACCTACTTATTCAATGAGTTTATCGTATCTATGACATTATCAAAATTTCGTTTGTTTTCAAAATACAAATGGTGAAGAAGGAAAAGTAATAACAGTGTTACACACGTAGACAACCAATAAAGGAGGTTAAGGCTCATAATCACACTACGCAGAACTCGAAAATCGGACACTACTAGCTCCGATACAAGAATCAAATTAGCATGAAGCCGCTAACTTCATCACCCTATGAACACCTGACCTGCTATTTCGAAATACCCATGGAAGTCAGAATATCGATTTGACCTACAATATCCATTTTAGTGGCTTTGCGCTGTCACAATGCTCTTCCGTCCCGATGATTAGGCCTTTACATGGAAATTCTCATATGAATGAACGTGTTCTATGTTCCTATATGTATGTAATACTAGCTTTTGCCTGCGACTTCGTTCGCGTGGATTTCCTGTAGATTTTTGGTATAAAAACTATCCTATGCCTTTCTGTAGTTCCAAACTATGTATGTCTGTAGCAAATATCACAGAAATCGGTTCAGTGGTTGAGGCGTGAAGAAAAGACAGACAGACAGACCGAGTTACTTTCACATTTATAATATTGGTTTAATTGGTTTGGGTTTGGATTCAGAATTTTATGAGTTAAGCAATTAAGATATATTTTGTAATGAGTGATAGATGTTATGTTCATATTATATTTCCTTAAAACTCCACATTGATTCTCTCTTCTTTGCTTAAACTCATCTATATTTACATAGGTACCTACGGTGAAAACTTCATTAAAATCTATACTGTCGTTTTTGTGTTTATTGCAATCAGATTTGTACATCTACGACTTCATACCAGGCTGCTGTAGTTACAACTATACTTACACGTAGATATACATCACGTATTTGAATTTCTTGTTTTTTTTATCATAATATGGCAAAAGTTACATTGGCAATGGGTGCCCCACATGAACAACAATAGTAAAATAGGATTTGAAGATTGGGGAAGGTAAGGACAAAATCTGGGCCGCCGGTAACCTTACTCACGAAAAGAAACACAAAGTAGTCGTTGTTTCACACCGGCTTTCTGTAAAGCAATTGTATTTAAGTGTGGGAGAGCCATGCTTCGGCACGGATGGGTCGGCTGGACCGGAGTAATACCACGGCCTCACAGAAAATCGGCGTGAAACAACCACAGTGTTGTGTTTCGCCGTGGGAGTGAGGTTCCCGGAGGCCCGATCCTTCCCCTCCCCCAATCCCTTCCCAATCCCTAATCCCTAAAAGGTCTGTAACACAATCGTTACTCTTCTGTTGTTGTGGGTGTCCATGGGCGGCGCTGATTGCTTACCATCAAGTAATTCGTCTGCTCGTTTGCCGACCTCTCACATTAAAAAAAAAACAATAATTAATCTAGTGTAACCGGCCTATTTGAGCCGAAGAATAATTCTGTAACAGTGTAATTTCTTTTTTATAATAACTATCGTGAGACATACCTACTAAATTAACTAAAATCGCGGGTTACTCATGTGTATATACTGAGAAAAGCTCTACTAGTTTCGAACCACAGAGGACCGCGGACGCGGTGACGTCGCACAGCCTATGCAAACACCAGCAACAATACAGCAAACGCACGCTGCTAATGAGGAAGAACCCCTCCGTGGTTCGAAACTAGTAGAGCTTTTCTCAATATATACACGTGAGTAACCCGCGATTTTTAGTTAATTAAGTGTAATTTCGTTTAATAAATCCTATTTACTTTGAAAACGTATGACTTATTAGTTAACAAAGTTCTACTAAAGTCAAATGCTTAGTTAACCAAAACTTATTAACAAAACAATCTGTTAATTTTCCCCACCAATCAAGATTTTAGTAGTCAGCTTGTAATTAATGACTTCAAGTTAATTTAAGACTCCCGAGACTCTCATTGTACCTACGTAGTTAGCAATATTAATGAGTTTTCTTATTAAAATGAATTACTTCAAAGTGTAATAATTCAGTTTGATTTTGCTTAGATTTTCATTATAAACACTCTATTGTAGGGCTGCTTTGCCTCCTTTAGAAATTGGAGAAGCAGGCTTAAGACTGCTGTTTTAGTTGATAGATGTGTTGTAGCTTGTGGCAAGAGTAATGGTTTTTAGTCAGTAAGAGTCTGACACTCTTTTTCGCCCCATCACCGATGAGCAAAGTCATAAGAGGATAACTTATTTTTTACCCATATTCTTTGCTAAATAAACGATTTGATTTTAATTGATTTTAACCCCACGAGGAAAAAGGCGTTCTATTCACTCACCCGAAGCGTTTCACTAGGAATTTCCTTGTGCGCACCGCTAAAGAACTCTTTGCCGTGTGTCGCTTGGATTTCATGAGATAACCACCTGGGTGTCTCCTAGTCTTGAGTGAAGTCTTTTAGTTGCTTATGGGTGTGCATCATCATTGTTCACCTGAAAATTGCTAGAAAGTAGGCTGTTAATATTAAATATCAAACGTATTTAATTCAGTGTGTGTGTGTGTGTGTGTGTAATATATCATTAAGTGTGGGAGTGTTATACTTCGGCACGAATGGGTCGGCTCGACCGGAGTGATGCCACGGCTTCACAAAAAACCGGCATAAAAATATCACAGCGTTGTGTTTACCGGTTAACCTCCCCAAATTCCTAAATATCCAAATCCCTAATCCCCAAATCTGATTGCTTAACATCAGGTTATCCGTCTGTTCGTTTGCCGACCTATTACATAGTCTTTTATAAGAGCAGTGACTTGTGGTATTGACAAATGGAATCTATTTTACCATTGGACACACTGATTTAAAAACACGAAGCCAAATAATAGGATTTACATATTTTCTTAATCAACCTATTCACTTGGGCCTTGTAGACGTCCATATTATATCATTCAGGGAACACAGACATACGCAAAAAAAATAAATGAAATACAAACACACACTTTATCAAATAAATAAAATATATTGATACTACTCATAAGTTATCAAACTCCTTTTGTTTCACAAACTCCTTAGTTAGGGTTGACCCAAATAGCCAAGCTTAGCATAAGACGTTTGAGAGATACGAACAAAGTATGCTCTTACTCTAAGTACTTGAACCAAACTAAAGCTTACCAAAACTACTACAATGACCGAGACAGAAGCATAACAGGGTCACAGGGTCCTAGGTACAGATTTAAGATCGCAACCACAAAAGCTTTACTGGAGGGGAGTTTAGATAAAGAGGATCTAAAATAAATAGACAGTGCTGTGATTTTCAGATTTGAATTATTTTTTCTCTTTTAATGTTGATACATCCCTAATTAATCCGTTCAAAACGGAAAAATAAGAAAAAACATTATGTAAATCAATATACAAACATCAAACATTTTTTTCATTTCCTAAATCAAACAATTCTGAAGATATGACATGACATTATAATGATTTGACCATGTGTTATTCCAGACAATAAGTAATTTCTGCTTAAATCTATAAACCTAATTTCATCAACTAGATGTTACATGAATGAGTAACAAACACCTAGCCACACTTACAATCTTTCCCGTTATACCTAATATTAAATAGTAGGATTGTTAATTTTTTCGATATGCGCAATAAATCAAAGAAAAGTTACACAAACTTATAAGAATTTGTGATAACGCGAGATTAGGTTTTATAACGAGCACAATATTATTTTCAATATTAAATAGTTACTTTATTAATTGTTTATGTTTAAATATAGCAATTTTATCTGTTTGCAAATGTAAGTAAAAAGGATAAGATGTTTATTATTAGTTATCAATATCTATATCTACTAATATTATAATGAGGTAAAATTTGTAAGTTTGTATGTTTGTAAGTTTGTATGTAGGGGGTAATCTTTGGAAACGCTGTTCGGATTGCCAAAATTCTTTCACTGATAGATAGCTACAATGTTCCTGAATGCTATAGGCTAAAAAAAAAACCGCCTTCAAAAAAAGTCAGACGATAAAAGCTCTTACACTAAAAAGTAAAAAATAAAAATTGGAATTGCTGTAAAGAAACTTAATTTATAGGTAAACTTATTTGACATTGATATTTTGCAAATATTCAAAATTTACTTATTACTTATTTTTGGAGTCGGTGCCAGCCTGGGCAAGGAAATACGAATGGGCAACAATCCCTTGAAAAACTACCTCTAACTTAATTATAAAACTACTTAAGTAATACCTATTTGCTATATAATCAAATATATATTAATTAAGACATGAAAACAGATTAGACTTCTCTAAAAAAATACCCGATTTGCATTTTTTTTTAAATAAAATATATATGCTTACAAAACTTCTACCACTTTTTAAGTACATTCAAAATGTTTAAAGATTGTGTACAAAAAATGGCACCGGATATTAAAAAGTTAACTAACATTAAGTTTCAACAACAAAAATGCTGGCACCGACTCCAAAAATAAGTAATAAGTAAATTTTGAATATTTGCAAAATATCAATGTCAAATAAGTTTACCTATAAATTAAGTTTCTTTACAGCAATTCCAATTTTTATTTTTTACTTTTTAGTGTAAGAGCTTTTATCGTCTGACTTTTTTTGAAGGCGGTTTTTTTTTTTGTAAAAATTTTTTTTTTATTTTTTGCCGTTTAGTGTTTTTTATTCTAATGTGTTATGGCAAAAAAGTCAATATCGTTCCTACATTTCTTTTGAAAAGGTTATTAATGTCCATATGAGTAGGAATATATATTATAGGTACATTGTTACAGTGTTATCGTTTTGATCTCGTGTAGAGATGATATGATGCATGAAATAATTATGATTCTTATAGTTAAAATAAAAAATAATCCTTTCATAAATTCAAATTAGTTCTTGCAATTGAACCTTTTTTTAGGTATTATTATTAAACACATACATGATTTGTATCAATTGTAACCCATAAAATGTAGAAACCTTTTTTATTTCTAAGAACATTCATATATATATAAGTCGGTAAAATACAAAAGACCACCGCTATTGTAAATTTATGACTCATTCAATGTATGAACCTTTTAGGTATTATTATTAAACACATACGTGTTTTGTATCCATTGTAACCCATAAAACGTAGAAACCTTTTTTTATTACTAAGAACATTCATATATAGACAAGTCGGTAAAATACAAAAGACCACCGCTATTGTAAATTTACGACTCATTCAATGTATGAACCTTTTTTAGGTATTATTATGAAACACATACGTGCACACAAAAGAGATGCATTTATTGTTTTGTTTTGTAACCCATTTAAAATTACTGTTTTGTTAAAAATTCCAATGAATTCTCTTAGTATTATTATTACCAGAAAAAACGATAAGAACATTATGACTCATTTCGCCACTAATGTGTAAACGCAGTCCACGTGGACTAATGCAAAATAGCCAATACTAGGTCAAACTCCGCCCCCAAACCCTAACTGATTGGTTATCCAAAAACACACAGGGTGCGTGGGGGTTCCAGATATTACTTGTAAACTAGTCAGCTAATCAGTATCTCTGAAGACGTCCCCGGTGCATCATTGTTTGCGATATTCGTCGCGTAGATTGCAGTGTAGACCTGTGACGTGTGATAGTGATATATTATAGTGTAATAAAGCAGAGCTGCTTCATTACATTGGTATGTAATAAAACTTTTGATTTTTGAATCGTTGAAGTATTAATTATTATAATTAGTAATTCAACGAAATATTTTCAAGTTGTTGTAAATCATCTTGAACCCAATTTTGTGCTAGAATTTAGACCAAATAATCAACGAAATTGGGTTAATAAGTTTTATTTCGAATTTGCAACATTTTTTATTTCAGCTTTTTTTTTGATATGTTTTTACTTTCTCTTTATTATTAGTTGTAGTTTATTGATATTTCTCGTTTTTTTGCACTCTATAATTCAACTTATAGAAAGCAAATATGGGTAGACCTACTAAGCGCGCTAGCCGTATGAGGCAGCGCCGTTTAAATGAGACAAGCGAAGATCATGAGAAACGCTTATCTCAAAGTAGAAAAACCACAGCCAAGGCTATTTTAAATGAAAATAGTGAAAAGCGTGAAAAGAGACTTTCACAAATGCGGACTTATATGAAAAAAGTTTTAGACAGTGAAAATCCCAAAAGGCGCACTTACCGTCTCGGTTTGATTCAGGATCGCTTATCTAATGAGACGGAGGAACAACGCACCCATCGTCTCAGTTTGATCAGTGATCGCTTATCTAATGAGACGCAGAAACAGCGCGCCCATCGCCTCGGTTTGATCCATGATCGCCTTAATAATGAGACAGAGGAGCAACGTACTCGTCGTCTCGGTTCGATGCAGGATCGTCTGGCCAACGAGACGGAGGAACAACGTGCCCATCGTTTCAGATTGATTAGCGATCGCTTATCTAATGAGACGGAGGAACAACGTGCCCATCGTCTCAGTTTGATTAGCGATCGCTTATCTAATGAGACGGAGGAACAACGTGCCCATCGTCTCAGATTGATTAGCGATCGCTTATCTAATGAGACGGAGGAACAACGTGCCCATCGTCTCAGATTGATTAGCGATCGCTTATCTAATGAGACGGAGGAACTACGTGCCCATCGTCTCAGATTGATTAGCGATCGCTTATCTAATGAGACGGAGGAACAACGTGCCCATCGTCTCAGATTGATTAGCGATCGCTTATCTAATGAGACGGAGGAACAACGTGCCCACCGCCTAGGCTTGATTCATGACCGTTTATCGAACGAAACACCAGAAGCTCGTTTGAATCGACTTAATACAATGCGACAAACCAGTCATATTCGTAGGGATATTACTAATGAACAGTCTTTTCAAACGGCTATCAATGTTTTCGCCGATGTTTCATGCGATGTTTGTAAAAAGAATATTTATCCACAACAGCGGTTTATTTTTACGACCAAATATGTATAATACACTGTTACCTGAAGAATTGATTGCTTTGGATAAAATAACGACGTGCTCTCGCTGTAAAAATCATATTAAGAAAAGAAAAATTCCACCAACTGCATACTGGAATAAAATGATGCCCGCAGAAATACCACCTGAATTAGCCAATTTGACGAGCTTTGAAGAAAGGTTTTTATGTCGGATTGTACCGTTCTTAAAGATTATGAAACTTAACAACCGTTTCAGCCACTTGTGGGAATGGCCTTCTAAAGCTGCGTCTTTCGGTGTGCGGTCGCCGCTCTAGAACCTTTCGGCCCCATCGGCCATCTGTTCTACGAGCAATGTGCCTTGCCCACTGCCACTTAAGTTTGGCAATTCTTCGGGCTATGTCGGTGACTCTGGTTCTTCTGCGGATTTCTTCATTTCTGATTCGAACACGCAAGGAAACTCCGAGCATAGCCTTTTCCATTGCCCTTGACAGCTCTAATAAGCTTAAACAATGCTAGGATGCATTATTTTAATTTGAAGTTACTATGCCAACCTTCCATCTTCCAGCTTCATCATCACATCAGTTCAATAGTACCTTACAGCCAAAGTGCATCTTATAACAATTCTAACAAGCCCAAACACGGCTAGGATATATTAATTAGGTACGCAGTTCCAATGCCTACCTTCCAGCTCCATCATCATCATTAGATCAGTTCGTCATTTCCAACATAATTATTTAAGATCATTGGTTTATAGCGCATTTTCATAGTTGCTTAACTACATTGATTGTGATATCTATGCGAGTGTCAAGTTTCATCACCCATTTCTGATTTTCTTCACCAGTTCCACCTCATCAAATATTACTTTTTGACTGTAAATGCTTGAGTGCTCTATGAAAATATTAAAATTACTATATAGTTACCTATAATATTTGAGGAGTTCCCTCGATTTCTCATGGATCCCATCATCAAAACTCGTGTTGGTTTTTTTCGTGCTGACAACACTGGTGGTCGGTTGTCTAAACTCGACCTCTTATTTAAATTTATTTTTTAAAATTAGTTTTAAGTGATTTTATTGTGTAAATTATATACTACTACGTTGAAGTAATTGCAAAAATACCAGAGGCATTGTATGCGTTGTGATTTGGTTAAGAATTAATTTGTTAAGTTGAAAAGTTCCTGTGAAATGTCAGTGGTCAACGGACGGAGCAAAAGTTTAATATAAATAAAACTTTAAACCAGGGGAGTATAAGTGATAACTATTATTTTTATCGATATAAATTAATAGACGCCCTTATTGTGCCCTAAGGAACATATAGATGGTCTCAGTTTGCTTGGCAAATTGTTAAACACGACAATAATACTTTTGTAGATACATTACAAAAGAAAAAAAGTTTGATACTTTAATATACATACATATTTAAATTAGCCCAATAAGTAGTGTAATTAGTGTGATTAAGTCTATTTGTACTTTAAATTAATCACAAATTACAAATCTTAAGAAAACTTAAAGTATTAATCCAATTCCTTTATTTTCCAACTACCTGCATACAATAAATTGAATTCATCATTATAGTAACAGTTAATTTTTTCATCATATTCAATAATTGACAGCTTTATTATTCACTCCTTTGTTTTCTTATTTTTCTAATACCTTATAGATTTCATCCAAACCTAGCTTCAAGTAATTTTCCCTGTTTTTTTTCTGTCCTTTTTTTTCTCTTTCATTTCAGAATACCATCCCTTCATTTCAATATGATGACTCGGTCTAAGGATATGGAGAGCAAACTGAGGGCAGCACTCAAGGAGCTGGAATCTTCTAAGCACCTGTGCGACCAACTGCTGCAGGAGCGGGATGACAGTGAAGTTGAAGTGAAAAACATAATTGACAAAAACACTCAACTTAAATACGAATTGGCTGAATTACACTCATGTCACACGGACCTGCTAGAGCAACACAATGAATTATTAAAGAATGTTGATACTTTTAAGCAGTGTACCGACACACATGATCATGCTCTTAAACGCATAACTCATCTGGAGCATGACCTCCAAAAAGCACAAAATGTAATCCATAAGTTGGAGGCTACCAAAAACTCTGTGCTGTCGATCAACACTCAGAGTTTATATGAGGAATTGGTTGGTAGTGGATCCGGTGACATTTGTGAACCAGCCATTACAATTGATTTAACCGGTGATGATACTATCAGTGCTTGCCCTGTATTCAATAGCCACAATAAATTAAAAAAATATATAAAACTAACTAAAATCATTAAAAAACTGAAAAATAAGCAAAATCTGTGTAAAACAAATATTTACCTAAGAAAACAAAAAATTAAATTATTGCAAGAACTTGAATCATGCAAAAGTGATTTGAAACAACATCGGACAGTATATGACATTGATGTTCAATCTCTTAAACAAGAACTTTTACAAAGAGAAATGTTCTTAAATGATATGTTCCAAAAATATGAATCTGCCCAATTGGAAATAAACAAACATATGATTGAGGCAGGTAAACTTGTGGATCTAGTAACTTATAGTGCTGAGAGGTATGAGTCTCTTGCGAATAATCTTTCTTGTAGCTGTGCCCTCACTCCACCTTCTGAGCCAGAAGTTGTACAGCAACCAATGAGTCAAGCAGCTGTTACATACAGCGCTGGTGTGTTTACGGACTCAGTGGGTGCAGGTATTGGGTCACTTATTGCCAATTGCCTTAACTATAGGATAACTAATTACTGTTATCATAATATAAAATTTGGCCAGATTATTAAAATAATTTCACAGAAACAGATCACACAAAATCAGCCAATAGTGATTTTGATGGGTGATAGTACAGGAGTAAACAAGCGGGATATAACTGATGGTATCAACACCTTATTAAGACTAAACACAGGGAATATAATGTTATGTGCATTCCCATATGCTGACACTTTGTCACAAAGTGAAAATAGTAGAATTCATCATCTGAACAATTTAATATTTTTTTTGACCTCTTGTCATAGTGACAAATTATCATTTTTTGACACTAACAAATTTGTTAGTGGTTTTAAGTTGACCCGGGATTATATGTATATTCCCAGGAAATGTAAATTATTAATTGCTAGTTTGCTAGCAAATAGTATTAATTTATTAATAAGTAGTTTTAGTGACAAAACTATATTGATTAGACAATCTAACAATATAGAGATTAATTGTACATACAATAGTACGAAGGAGGCTCCAGATTTATTGACAAATGTGGATAGCACTCCGGATAGTATTCTTTTAAACTGACTTCCACGACAACAGAAGATAACCAATTAAATTACTCAAAATCCACATTCATTGAAAAGGTTTCTTCTGGCAATATTATTAAGCATCAATTTAAATTAAAACATAAAACTAAATTAGATAACTTGTTGTCATTGTACAGTCAAAATATTCAGGGCTTATCATCAAAATTCCTAGAAATGGAATTGTTTTTAGAGAAATTCCAATATGATATTATTTGTTTAACTGAACATTGGTTAAAAGATTATCAAGTAGAAACAATTAACTTCAATAACTATTGTGTTGGCAGCAATTATAGCCGCCAAGCAATGATACATGGTGGTAGCCTAATTTTAGTAAAGAACTCAATAAAATATAAAGAAAGACAAGACATTGCTCTGCTGTCAATTGAACACACAATAGAGTTGTCCTGTGTTGAGCTGGATAGGCATATTGTAGTATGTGTTTATAGGCCTCCTAACATACAGAATCTAAATATTTTTCGCTCTGTAATGGAAGATGTACTGCGGAAAACATGTTCTAGTAGTAAATGTACAATAGTATGTGGCGATTTTAATGTTGATCTCTTAGAAAACAATTCTCATTGTACAAACTTGTTAAGTCTCTTTCAATCATTTTATTTGTCTAATGTTTTCCTTGAGCCCACCCGAGTAACATCCACCTCGGCAACTTGTATAGATAATATTTTCTGTAATTGTGATTATTTACAAAGTGAAATTGTAAATAGATTACCATCTGATCACAGTGGGCTCACAGTTAACTTTAATACTATCACAACTGTGCCAAAAAAGGAAATATTGTTTAGACAAATCACATACAAAAAAATTTATTCATTAAATAATAAGCTAAAACATGAATTATGCAGCCAAGTACAAGACAATAATTGCCCGAGTGAGATATATGCTAATTTATTATCCCTTATAAAAATACAGTTCGATAAACTATTTCCTTTAAAACGTAAAAATGTTCAGTGTAAATTTGTATTCTGTGACTGGGCTACACCAGGTATTCGTATAAGTAGAGACAGGTTATTTGAGCTATACGGCCTGAAACCATTTAATAGTAGCGAGGCTTTTCGCAGACACGTTTCCAAATATTCAAAAATATTTAAAATAGTATGTAAGCATGCTAAGTCGCTCCACATTAGTAATAAAATCAGGACCGCGGAAAACAAAATAAAAGCTACCTGGAATATAATTAATAAAGAAACAGGTAGAAATAAATCACAAAACAATGAATTTAATTTAAAAACCGAAAAGGGATATACTAGTTCAAATTCGTCAGTTGCCCAGGAATTCGAAAGATTCTTTAAAAATATTCCTCTTAAAACTACGGAAACGTTAAAATCATCTCCAGCTCTTTCTGTCGAGCTTCTCAGGGGTAACGTCAAAGAATGTCCTTCTGACTTTAGCTTTCAATACACAACCCCCCAGGCAGTAATAAAGGCGTTCAATGAGATCAAAGTAAAGTCAACTGAAGATCTTTGGGGAATGTCTGTTCGAGTGTGCAGGTCGTTTATAGAGACTATTGCGCCGCAATTAACTTTCATTTTTAATAAAAGTGTAGATCAAGGGATTTTCCCGGATTTAATGAAACATAGTAAAGTAGTTCCATTATTTAAATCAGGCGATAGTACAGAACCTAATAACTATAGGCCGGTCTCTATTTTGCCAGTGCTCAGTAAAGTGTTCGAAAGGTTGATGCTTACTCAAATGCTGCGTCACTTTAACACGAATTCTATTTTCCATGACCATCAATACGGGTTCACCAAAGGACGTTGCACTACGGACGCAGGAGTATCACTTATAAAACAAGTTTTCAACTCGTGGGAAAAAGCACAGGATGCCATCGGAATATTTTGCGACCTTTCAAAGGCATTCGACTGTGTTGAGCACGAGACGCTGTTACTGAAGCTAGAACACTACGGCATTCGGGGGGTATCCCTAGATTTATTGAAATCATACCTTCAAGAAAGAAAAATTAAAGTACAAGTCAACAAAGTTAACTCACTGGGTGCTAGCGTATCTATGGGCGTACCGCAGGGCTCAATATTAGGTCCTTTTCTATTTTTAGTTTATGTGAATGACCTGCCCCATTTGTTTCAAAATGAACCGCATATGGTATTATTCGCTGATGACACTTCATTGATTTTTAAAATAAATAGACGAACAAAGAAATATGACGAAGTTAATAATGCCTTAATGAAGGTTCAAAATTGGTTTACAATAAACAACTTATTACTAAATGATAAAAAGACTAAATGCATTAGATTTATTTTACCAAATGTTAAAAGAAACGTATGTGATGATATATTATTAAATGATCAGAAACTAGAATTTGTAAAAGAGACTACTTTCCTGGGGATCACTGTAGATGAGAAGTTGCAATGGGGGCCCCACATCAGGTCTCTAGCAGGACGATTGAGCTCTGCAGCTTATGCTGTCTGGAAGATCCGACAGCTAACCGATGTAGGCACGGCAAGACTAGTGTACTTTAGCTACTTTCACAGCATCATGTCGTATGGAATTCTGTTGTGGGGACAGGCATCCGACGTTGAGTCTATTTTTATCTTGCAAAAGCGTGCCGTCAGAGCTATATATAACTTAGGTCGTCGCGAATCTCTCAGAGAAAAGTTTAAGGAGATCAACATTCTGACCGTACCGAGTCAATTTATTTATGAAAACATTATGTATGTTAGGAAAAACCTACACTTATTTGTAAAGGTATCTGACAAACATGATTATCATACTAGACATAGGAATAGATTGAGTCAGCCTTTATTTAGATTGGCAAAAGTGCATAAGTCATTCCTGGGTTTCTGTGTTAAATGTTATAATAAAATCCCAGTTGAAATTCAAAATTTAAATGAAAGCCAATTTAAATTATGTATAAAGAAACATTTATGTAAACTAGCATACTACAAACTAAATGATTATATACAAGATAAAAATGCTTGGAGGCTAGCTGGTCCTACTCCACAGGATGTTTAGAGGAATTTTTGATTTTAATTATTAAATTGTACACTATGTTGTTAATTGTTGATGAACTTCTAAGTTTTTGTAAATGTGAGTACCCTGTAA
Organism: Spodoptera exigua; assembly: GCA_902829305.4. Taxonomy (NCBI): domain Eukaryota; kingdom Metazoa; phylum Arthropoda; class Insecta; order Lepidoptera; family Noctuidae; genus Spodoptera; species Spodoptera exigua. The sequence continues at coordinate 4,857,577 of LR824616.2, read as the reverse complement.
CCTATTATAATTAAGTAAGACTTGTAGAATATAGGTACTTGTGTCGGCTGGGAGCTGTCATGCTCACTTAGAGGTCTCATTGGCGGTGGCACGGCCACTGGATCGCCCAATTCCCTATAATATGGTTGAGTTGGGCGGTGCTGGTGTACGTGTCATGTTCGTGAACGGGCGCCGCCTATTGGGACTGGTCATCTCCAGGCTGTCTAAATATGTTGTCCTTGAGGTTCACTTCTTTTTCGTACCTTTTGCCTGAACATTAGTGTTACATTGTTCTCACATATCAGAACCAACTAAATGATGTAACAAAGAAATGTATTGTAAAACTGATTGAAAAAGAGTAACCATGGAGTTTCTTGCTCGTTCTTCTCCATAGGAATCTACACTTTGGAACGAGCAAATAGCTTCACTAGAGGACAGACGAACAGACTGACATGCTTAATTTTAAAGCTCATGTTATATACTTTTTTCCTTTTTTGCTTGCTTGACGTTCAAAAGTGCCTACTGTGGTCTAATTGAAATAAATGATTTTTGACTTTTGACATAGGTTAGTAATAAACTAGTAGTTAGTTGGAAGGGACGTCGTACCTAAGTGTTACTAGGATGTGTTTAGAAAAAAAATATTTCTTTTTTTAACCTCTATAAAGTTCTTTCGGGAACATAAATAGTACCTAATGTAAAAGGGATCTTAGATGTGGTGTGTCTATATTTTTGAGGTATCGCAAGTTCGTGGTGGCCTGAGGATAATACTTCTCATGCGTGAGGGTTCGAAACTTGGCAAATAGCAATGTGACTTTTTCCGTTTTCCGAGTTATGTATACTTTCTATGATTACATAAACACCACTGACATGGTGAAGGAAAACATACGTACGTAGAACGTAGGAAAGTATACGTAGTGAAGTCTTCACTGACTTATTTCTAATTTTAAGTTTGAAATCGCCAATCCACTTTGAGCAAGCGTGGCGATTAACGCTCAAAGCTTTTCCGTGTAAGAAGAGGCCGTTGCTCAGCAATGGAGACTTATAGACTGATAATGTGATGTGTGTGATTCACAGGGCCGATATCAAGCGTTCTGTTTGTAAAAGTCAATCAACAAAAATCGTTACCTACTGTTTTATACTAATCATCATTACTTGCAAACTAGGAGCTTGAATTTGATAGCGGTTATCATACTGCCATCCATAACAAAAAATAATGGCCGACGCGGATCATCCACAGATTAATAAACATTCCAAAGACAAGCTGTGTAATGTTCTATTGTAATTTGAATACAGATATAGTTGCTAACGACAGTTACTGTTAAAAATAGACGAAGCAATTACCGTGCAACCATTTTAAGGTAATTACACTAATTGTTATCATTAACATAATTTTAACGAGTTACCCGTCTGAATGTATCTAGCGAGCGTTCGTATTTTAAATTTTGTTTTGTTTTAAATTATTATTAATCTGTTTTGTGGCCTTCGAAGTTTTAATGTTTAAAACTTATTTAATTTTGTTTTTAAAAATGAAGCAGCTGACTCTGACTCTGTGTGCTTCGAGCACACAGAGTCTCGAATATCCAGATCAGATTAAATACTTTTTAGAATTTAAATTATTTTTATTTCATTCTAGAATTACGTTCTTTGTTTGAGCACAAAGTTCTCTGCAAATGTTACGAATTATTTTAATAACAATCCTTATAATTTAGTATATGCCAAGTTTTACAAATCATACTTACTTTGACACACATAACTAGTTTTTCTTGATCTCGCTTTGTATCATCTTTCCACATATTCAACGGTGAGTTTATAATAGTTTTATGTAGTTTGATATGGAGCCGTGTGTAACGAGCACTCACTTATGCATTGTAAGTGCATGTTACTATGGACCATTCAATTGAATGCTCCAACTAACACAATTAAGTTAGTTACCTAGTAATTGGTATATGTAGTGTTCCTCTCTCTGTAGCATAACATTGCTACAATACGCAGTTTTATTAAGTACCTATGTTGAATAATACCACAAAGCGTGTGTCTTGTATGCACACGACCTATCTGCGTGCTTGTTATTTATCGACTGACACAACAGAAATATCGCACTCGATTTATTATCTACGTAGTACGTCATCTGAACCTAGAGATGGCGCTATTGTATAAAATACACACCCGCTACACTACGTAAAGGAGATTAATTGTATGCAAAGAGGTTATGTACGAGCTTATGTTCAGCGGAGGACGTCTTGTGGGTGATAATATATGAAGATAACGTGTAGAAATGTAATAAAATTTCGCTATAGGAGTCAGAAGATACTTTAGACCGGGCATTTATCGATGATGAAGGCATCTATGAAATGAAATTAAAATAAAGTAGGTTGACTTTTTGCCGTAGATGGTAGTGACATTAATTCACAGACGAGGGTAAATTTTATTCCGTCGAAGCTGTCATTTAGCAACGTCGGTATCTGCGTGATCAAAGGACGAAAATCGTCTAGCCTAAATCTTAAATCACAAAAATAACACGACTAAGACGTTCCGTCCCAACTTGAAAAAAGACAAATAAAAGAATGAACTACTGGGTAATAGTTTTCGATATCTCAACAGCAAATAATGAGCACTTAAGTGAATAATGTATAAGGAAAAAGCTCCTTGACCTATAAGAAAATACCATTCTTCTAGATTGACCAATTACGCGTCCTATTTGTAGATGCAGTTCTTTAAAGCAATGGAGGTCGGCTGTGACTCTGAGGAAAGGAGTGGGTAGAAAACTATTGTATCAAGAGCTATTATCTTGTTTTTGTAGTTAATCAACTGTCTGATGTCACTTTATCCTTGATACTAGTATTATATTGTTTAGTTTACTCAGGTTGTTGTTGAGAAGATAATTATACTGTATATGTTTCTTGTGAAAGTGCAAATAGTGTTTTCTAATTGTATTTTAAGGGTCCATGGACAGTCCATAGCTGGACTACAGGCCTTCTGAACAAGCCAGGAATGCGGGTCAAACGCGATAAGGTACCAAGATCTCGCCCTAGACCAGGAGAAGGAACGGGGGATTTTTTGTCAGTAAAACTCTGCTACTCTCTCTCGTCTTACCGTGGGCGAAAAGGGGTATTTGATGATATTCCCTTTTCCAAAAAAGGCTTCTCCATAAAAGAGGGAATTAAATACAGTACCAGTTCTACATAATCTATGTTCAATAAGCTAAAGATTCTTGAACTCAGCCTAAGCACTAAATCCGTAATAAATAAACCTTTTGATATCTCGTTTCGAAGGTCGGCGGCCATTTTTATTTTCCTTTACGGCCGGTATAAAGAGGAAACCTTCAGTGATACGCCGATGATTTCATTTATCCCCGTGCTCATATTTCGTTCATTTTCGTTTCGACTTTATTTTATTACTTCACTGAACAGTATTATTTGCTTGCGTTAAATTTTATTTGGTTTGCGTGATTTATTGTAGGTATTGTTGTTATGTTGTATTGTCGTGTGATTTTTGTGATCGAATTGTATTTACATGAATAAAGAAGGTTTTTTGTAATGACTTAGAAGATACATGTTTATTCTATTGGAGAATAAAAATGTGACTTTTGAGCACTAAGTCATTCAAATCATCATTAAAAACTATGTGTTTTTTTACAACACAATTCAATAATTTTTTGTTTGCTGTTTCATCGTACAATTAAACAGACCCACTTCTTTCTTTTAAGGGATCGTCATTTGTTTTCTCCCGCTATAGGCTAGAGCGGGTGTCAGACTCTTACTGGCTAAAAACCACCCGGTTCCTTTTCTTGCTCTACGGCGGGGCCACGGTGCATTATTACGATTGTTCCCTTTGTGATGGAGAACCCACCCATTGGAGAACGAACCACATTGGAAAAAAGATAATAGCATCAATAAAACTAAATTCCTTTACTTACAGGTCCTATTAAAACCTTACAACTATAGCCTCATTAAATAACATGTTCACAAACTGAATAACACCAGCTTATGCTCTATCTAAAGGGACAGCTTTATATTAAATCACTTAAAATATTCCAACTTCACATTCCCGAGAGTAACTAGTTCTAACTTCTAGCATTATTATACCTGTAACAAACTTTAACACCTGTTTGCTAACTACTTTGAACTAGTAAACTATAGCCTATAAGCCTATATAAACCTATATGTATACATATATATAGTGCTAGTTGGCATCTGCCGCTTTGCAAGCGCATAGAATTTAGTAGATTAGTTTCGATTTGGTTCCGATCCTTTAGAAATATTTGAATAAAAAGCATAATATGTTTATACTTTCCTTAAACTACTGAAGAAGGTGTGAGTGGGTTTGCATATAATGATAAGCATACTCCTTCTTAAAAGACCGACAACGTGCCTGTGACTCCTCTGATGTTGCTCTTGTCCATGGGCGGCGCCGATCACTTACCATCAGGCGATCCGCCTGCTCGTTTGCCTCCTATTACATAAAAAAAAATTAGAAGTAAGTATAGATGACCTGCTGTGCGTTTCTTGGTGTCTGATCAAAATCTTAGCACATTCTGGATACAAAATAAATAAAATAATGTTTTATATAGCAGCAGAAGTAACAACGCAATCACATTAATTCGTTTCATTAAGATTTGAATTTCGAATCGCTGCTCATATTTTTTTTTCTCAAGCTGTTTTCTCATCAGCCTGTGTTATCATAGTATTTGCATATTCAACGATAGCCATCTTTGTTTATGGCTCATAATTTATAACTGGCTGGTTCTGTTTATGAAAATAAAAAGATTGTATGCATGAAGGTACCCTACTATTCTATCTATACTTCTATACTAATATTATAAAGAGGAAAAATTTGTAAGTTTGTATGTAGGATCTTTGGGTAGTAATATTTGTATGGTTCCTTGTCGTTTTTACAAAATTCACTGATGCAATGTTCCTGAGTGCTATCCAAATCCAAACTAATATTATAAATGCGAAAGTAATTCTGTCTACCTGTCTTTTCTTCACGCCTCAACTACCGAACCGATTTCTGTGAAATTTGGTACAGATATAGTTTGGAACTCGACGAATGACATAGGATAGTTTTTATACCAAAAATCTGCAGGAAGTCACTATTCCACACGAACGGAGTCGCGGGCAAAAGTTAGTAGGATATTAATAAAACTTTAAGTGTGGGAGAGCCAAGCTTTGGCACGAATGTGTCGGCTCGACCGGAGTGATACCACGCCCTCACACAATACCGACGTGAAACAACCACAGCGTTGTGTTTCGCTGTGTGAGTGAGGTTACCGGAAGCCCAATCCTTCCCCTCCCCCGAATTCTCCCAATCCCTAAATCTCCAAAACCCTAATCCCTAAAAGGTCGGCAACGCACTCGTAACTCCTCCGTATATATGTATAACTCGGAAAAAGTCACATTAGTACTTAGCAAAATGTGGCATTGTCCGTTGACGAGACTTGATTTGATTTGAGTTTTTTTATTAGTATTTTATTTTTTTTTGTTTTATGGTTTTTCTGATATTTTTTCCTGTTTATCTTCGCTTTCCATATTAATGTATTATTATTTGTTGTAGTTTTTAAGTATATATGTCTTTTGCGCAGAAATAAATTGAGTATCTTTCTTCTTTCTTTCTTTATATTCAGACACTTATTTTGTAGTACTTTCGACTAGATAGCCAACAAGGCACTCATTCATGTCTTACGTCATATTATATTATTGGTATTAACGACAAAGGATATATTAATTCTCCCATTTATTGGTCTGGAATTCAATTATTATCTTCACATGAGGTTGTAGATTTAATTAATTTTGGAGGTCTTCTATTTTCGTTAAAGGTATCGACCGCGTTTGTGTTGCGTACCGACCTGTACTTTACACTTTCTGTAAGTTGTGCTTTATTATGTTTTGTCCGGATATTATCGATATCTTTTTTTATGTGAAAGCAGACGGATTACCTGATGGTAAGCAATCCGCGAGGCCATGGTCACCCGTAATACTAGAGGAGTTATGAGTGCGTTGCCGACCATTTTTGGATTGGGATTCCGTAGATTTAGGGATCGGGGAGGGGTAAGGAGAGGGAATTGGTAGGGACAAAATTTTTATATTAAAATTTTTGTTTTTCTTGGTGTTTCATCGATGTCTAACCTAACAGAGAAATCAAACAAGCATGTACTACAACTTATAATTTGTTTCTAGAAAAAAAATATTAAGTAGGTACATGACAACATTTACCTGTTTTTCCATGAAATATGACAACGCAGTTCCGTGGTTCCAATTGAATTACGAAAATTGCCCTTAATGCTTTTTAAATAACAGTGAAGGTCGAAATGTTCCCATTAGGTTATTGTACGAGAAGAAATTTTGACATGTACCTAGCAGAATATTGGTTATAATCGAGTACAACAGGGAACATATTTTCTAGGTATTAAATATTGCATAAATCTTTGCAATTTTGTTAAGTTTTATTCCTTATATCAGCCACTCAAGGTCCACTATTAACTGTTAGGCATTCTAGAAATATAAAATAGCATTTTAGAACTTATTCAAAAGTTCATCACTTCTACTATTAAACAAAGAGGCTTGTTGACAACGCAAAACCTTTTTTTTCAAAGAGAACGACACAACCTTCGTTGTTAGAAACATCTCAGAGTATTCAAAATTCACGAACTCAGCAATTACAACCTGTGAAAGTCAGAAAAGCATTTTCATTTTGTAATATTATCAGTAAAAAGTATCTACGCCTTTTTATCTACGTCTTCAATAAATCACAATCAACATTTTCGACAAGTCTAAGGAGACTAATAAGATAGCCTGAAGCTTCAAATTATGCATTGAATTCGGTGAAACGAGACGGTTGGGTCCAAATCGATATTTCGTCACCGTCGTCGCTTCGTGACGGGAGGGAACCCTAGGTATGAACACTTTGTGATGTCGAGAACTGAGAATATTACACCCAGACACGATAGGGTTAAAAATAGGGTTGTAACAAAAAACTGTTCTACCTGTAACTGTTCCATGATAGTAACAGTTCTCAATATCTGTTACTTAATAACATTCTGATATTTTTATGTTGACTTTATTCTTATTAGCAATAATTTGTAAAAGCCTTTCATTTAAAACTTTTATAGTTGTGTAAGCTGTAATTTTTATTTAAGCGAGGAATAGATTTATTGTGTACTTAACTGTTATTTTCATGGAACAGTTATCTTTTTTTGACTGGTTGGTGCGGTGGCTGAGGAACTAGCTGCCGCGCAACGTGTCGCAAATTCGATTCCCGCACGAACCAACTCTTTGTTTGATCCACAAATTGTCTGCACAGGGTCTGGGTGAGTTGTGTATGTGAAATCGTATTTTCGTAAACGCATTAACGACACAGGAAAAAAAAATAAAGTATTGTTACTCGAGAGGACAACTGTTATTTATCTGTGAGACACCTGTTACTAATACCTGTGATAGTATATACGTTGCATGTCTATTAGGGTTGCCAACAATTGCGTAGGTATGCTATCCTTTTTGCTTTCTTTGTGAATTCGAGTAAAATGGCCGTTCGATAATGTGGCGGCGACAGCAGGCGTGTACTTGTCATGTCAGCTTATTTTGTTCGCATTCTTTATATTATACCTTTTTGCATGTGATTTTATTTTGTTAACTTGGGTTTGACAGTTTATTATGAATGTATTACTGCAGAGGTTTTTCTTTTAAAGATGTAGGTAATAATATTGTAGCAAATAGTATGGACATAATATTGTAGCAACACGATTTCGAGTTTGTATTTTAACGATATTGACGTTTAAAATTTCATGTTACGTCATTGGAAATATTATTACGATTAAATTGTAAAGTTTGATATCGAATCTAATAGAAATTAGTAAGCATGGCTCTTATATATAGTATGTATGCTTAAAATAAATGCTAATATTTTTTACTGTTGAAGTTTAAATGAATGAAATATATTCTCAACTTAAACTAAGTTTATTGTTCTTATACAGATACAGAGACCTAGGATTAAATAAAAAAAATAGGATAAACACTATTTTTCCAAAAAAAAAGAACAACCTACCAACACCACTCTAAAAGAGACCCTCAGCCCATATAAATAAAATGTACATCAGTAATTCTGTTTGAATATTTTGACATCTACTATTGACAGCTACCTAACCTTTGAATAATAGAGAAATGTGGTTTCCAGTCGAGATGGAAACATAATTACATTGAAACGTAATCAAATAGAAATTGTAACGAGGTTAATGTGGGTGAGATAGAGGATATAGCTGTTTCAACTATATTTACTTATGTAGGTATGGGTCTAAGATTATGTCATAAAGTAAGGTAAGGTTATCGGAATGGATTTATTTTTTAACGAATGGGTCAGCCCGATCAAAATGGTACTACGGCCTTACAGAAATCGCCATGAAACAACCACAGCATTGTGTTTCGCCTTGTGGGTGAGGCAATGACGATATAACCATATCCTCTGAGGCTACCGGAGCGGAGTCCCGATCCTAGATTTTTATTTGTATTCTTCGGCATCATCCCTATTGTTATAATTGGTCTTTACCTATGAAATTGCCGTTCTGCAGCACTGGCCATTTCAAATCAAAATAGTTTTTGTTAGGCTAAGGCTAATTAATTTTGTTTTAAAAACATGGGATTCTTTTTCCAAAAGTAGTCATTTGTTTATTGATTAGTGTTACATTTTCATCGCATTTCATGACATTTCATTGGAAAGTCTTTTATGTGCTTCTCTCGCCCTGAGTATGACGAGATCGAGAGGGAGTTTCAGACTCTTACCTACTGATTAAAAACAACCCCGTTCCTTCTCCATCTTCAGGCCTTAACTTCTTAATATTATAACAAAAAAAACTTCTTTCAGTTCTTTCTATATTTAATTTGCTTACGCAGTACGCAACTTAATTACATTTAGCTAGTAGGTACACTGCTGTACTTCTTTATACAGTTCCATTCAGTAGGCAACGATATGGTATGTAAGATATCGTTGTGATATTAATTATAACGCTCCGCTCTAATTCGCGTACCGGATTGGATACCTAATATCATAACAGCAATGAGCAAATATGGAAATACCTGCAGTGAAAAATAAAAGTAATTACTATGACACTACAATAATACAGGTACCTAAGCAATCCTAATACCTATTGTTATGGGATTTTGTTGTGGAAAGTTACCACTTTTTTAGGGCTTGACAATTTCTGTATAGCCGACACCATTCCAGATGAGTTTTAATATACTTAGAACATAATTTTATGAATTCACTAGCTACTCTCGCGCGTTCCATCCGCTGCTTAGCTCCATTTGATCGTAGCTATAGCTTATAGCACTCAGGAACATTGTAGCTATCTATTAGTGAAAGAAGTTTGGCAATCCGACTAGCGGTTCCAAAGGTTATCCCCTACATACAAACTTACAAACATACGAACTTACAAATTTTACCTCTTTATAATATTAGTACAGATTTGATGAATTTATCCTCTCATAAAAAGCTCTATAACTACATATTTGTACTTAAGTGTCGCTACTTAGAGAAAACTTGTATTATTGTGTACCTTAAATGCGGTACACCACTTTAGGGGAGCGTGGTAATCGTTGTCCCTACAAGTGGTAGACTTAACTACTTACAACTTCAGCTAGATCTACTTAATAAGAATTCGTGACTGTACGAGTATTAACATTTAACTTAAAAGGTCAAAGGAATCATGGAACTGTAAAGATTATGCTTGGTAAAATAATGATAGTCATGAAATTATCATTCATCTATTACTCATTATGATCATCAGCCCACTGTTGAATAAAGGCCTCATCTTACACGGAAAGGTGATTTAATGATTGTGTGTATTAATATCCCCGCTTGCTTAAGGAGGATGGCCATTTCAAGCTCAATTAGAAATTATAAGTACAGGTTTCCGCACGATGTTTTTCTTCACCGTATGTCAGTGCTGACTTAACTCGGAAAAACACACATTGGTACTTGCCATGTTTCGAACCCATGCCATGAGAAACCGAAAACTTAACCTCCTGGCCACCACGACCATCTATAATAAGCGATAAAAATAATAAAAATATATAAAACTAAAATTACAATTTAAAGAGGAATAGAAATTCTACGAGAAGCATAGAGACTTTTAAAAGAACAAAAAATACTTTATCAACTTCAAAAATTCCAGTCCAACCCCTCACTATTCCATTCCACGCCACAAAGTTAACTAAAAAAAAGAAAAATTTACGCTGTTCAAAGAACTCGCAACATATTTTCAAAGCGTTTCAACTCGAACCACGTTTTCAAAGAAAGAACGGAAACAAATGAGTGACGGGCGAGTCTTGATACTATGAGCTTTGACGTTGAGTGATTCTGATTCAAGTACATATTTTGTAAAGCAAAAGTCAGTCAGTCAGTCAGTTTGTAATAAAATTCTTTGTAAAACGACTTAATACAATCTCATTATGTAATTCAGTTCGTTTTAATGAGATATTTCCACTTACATTCGAAAATAAATGTAAGATATTGGAAAAAGTAGCTTTAAAAGAGAAAAACATCAATCAGATTGGTGAAGTAGGTATGCAAAGGAGGCCAATCAATTAGGAAGTTAGGTACTCAAACCTTACTTATGATCAATGAAATAAAACGTAGGTATATTTTTCAAAGGAGAATATTTATTACCAGATGGTAAGCAATCGGAGCCGCGCATGGACACTCGGAGTTACAACAAGTGCGTTGCATAGAAAGCCATGCTTAGGCATGAATGGTCTGGCACGACCGGAGTGCGGATGCCAATGGGCGGAGCTATGTTAATAGCAAGCATACTATTAAGTACCTAATCCAATCCAGTATCCCACAGAAAAAAGTATTTTTAGACGCGACCCTTAATCATTAGGCCTAAGCGACCTTAAAATTGAAACTTGTACTTTGGATGGTAATAATCTAATTGTTTATGAGGTCATCTACATCAACAATGATTGCTTCATAAAAAAACGGATAATGACATGCTTATATTCCGTTTTATATCAGCTTGGAAGGCTCCGAAATTCTCAAATTATCTTCTTAATATTCAGTTGGGGATTCCTGTACACGTTTGCTTATTGCTTTCGGTACGTCCGTTATATTCTTACGTAAAGACAGTTCCTTAGAAATATCTTCGCTTTTACGATATTTTCTTTTGTAATAATCACTTTTTAGATACCTATATTATTATCACATTCTTGATGCGTGTGGTAACAGTAACGAAGAATAAATTTAACAATCAATACTTCGAATAAATTCGTGAATATCATAAGACACAACTAAAGCTTACATAAGAAAAGTTTGGGAGAGCCATGCTTCGGCACGAATGGGTCGGCTCGACAAGATTCATAACAAGGCCTCACAGAAAACCAGAGTGAAACAACCACAGCGTTGTGTTTCACCGTGTTAGTGAGGTTATCGGAGGCCTAATCCCTCCCACTCCACGCGTCCTTTCCCAATCCTTAAATATTCTAAACCCTATGTATTCTCTATCGCATCTATCACGGGGTATGTTCTAAGGAATTGTTTGGTTTGATCCCCGCCGCATCTTTTCGCCATTGTTTCACACGAAAACTTTTTCATCCCCATCACATAGATGGTTGGCAGTCAACAACTGTGTGATTCACCCGTAACTTTCTGCCTCGCACAGCAAAGCTTTGGAATGATCTTCCGACGGCGGTATTCCCGAACCGATACGACCTTCAAACCTTCAAGAAACGAGCGTATTCCTTCTTAAAAAGCCGGCAACGCACCTGTGTTGCCATCTGGTGTTGACGATGTCCATGGGCGGCGCCGATCGCTTACCATTAGGTAATCCGTCAGCTCGTTTGCCGACCTATACCAAAAATCAGTACAGACAGTACACAGTATGCTTGGGTCTGGTACCAGAGCGTACGGCGCGTAGCATTCGCGCACGCCTCAAAGAACTAATTATAATAGACCACCACAGACGAGGCCGACGAGCCGGGGTTGGGAGGCAATAAGGTACCGCGGCCTCGGCCTAGAGTAGGAGTAGGAACGGGGAAGTTTTTTTTTATTTAGTAAGAGTTTGATATAGATATTTGCTTATTTTACCTTCACAAAAAAACACTACCTATACATATACGTTTGCTCAAGGCAGATTATTAGCAATTGTAAACTTATGACTTGACATTACAAGTCTTTGTTACCTTACGAGGTTTCGTTTACCATTTACTCCTCCAGGACATCACCAAAGACATGTGGTGTGTAGTAGGAGTTACTGATGACTGACTCCTATAATGCCAGCTCTCCGAACCAGAGGGTACAAAGAGGTCGAAACCTGGCTACAACCAATGAGAGACTTTCCCGAGTTACCGTGTGTCGAAGATTATTTAGACGCCAGTGACAAAAAAGGATTCATAAATCACATTACACGGTTGAGGTGACACAAATTACATATCGATACCAGAAGTATCAATTAACGTAAGGGACATTTTGACGAAAATAAGTTATATATATCATTGGATCCAGAATTTTGAGCTCTATCGATTGGTATTATTAAAAAAAATCTATCGTTAAAAAAAGAGCCCTTACAGTAAAAATTTTTGGCCTGCGTAAAACGATTTATGACAGAAAAATTGATGTAACAGACATTTATATATTTTTTTCTCTGAAAAATAAAGTAAGTCATAGTATTAAATAATTTACACCCTTACCTTAAACCTCAAATCAGTCGATTTAAATAACATGTCCCTTACTTTAATTCAAGATTATTGTTTTTTCTAAATTATTCTCTTACATTATTATCTCACAAAGGAAATAAGAATTTTAAGAAAGAAAGAATTTTAATGCAAGAGGAAAGGGTAAAGGGATTGGGAAAAGAAGTGCTGCTAGAGGTAAAATAAAAAAAAATATAGACAACAAAAATGAATCTGCAGCTGAAAGTACTAGCAATGATATAAGTCAAAGGAACACAGACAATTTGCCATCTCTATATAAAGAGAGGCTCCCAATTTCCATTCCAAAATACAATGATTACAAAAAATTGTGCGACACCGGCATTATACCAAAAAGATTTCATGTTGAATATTTGAACCTGCCGACTAAATCGTCAGGTTAAAAATACCCTCATTGAAACTGACGACGATGAAGATGTGAAGACAGCTGATGACGATAACTAGATAACAAAACAATAATTAAAATTAAAAAGAAAAGACATGTAATAGGTTGGAACAAACATTGTAAAAAGGCATATGAGGAGGCTAGGCTTCGGTTTCATGAGTGGGCCGACCAGGGCAAAAATACCTCAGGTCAGGCTTATGAACGTATGTGTGAATCACGAAGGTTGTTTAAACATAAGCTTAAGTGGTGTAGGGACAATGAAACTCAGATTAAGATGGACATTCTTGCTTCACAACATGCCACAAAAAATTTTAGTAAATTTTGGAAGGAGACTAACAAATTGAATCCGAGGCCGAGTGTTCCAGTCAGTGTGGAGGGGATTAGTGACGCCGACCATATTGCCAACTTATTCAGGGAGCACTTTGAGGTACATTCTCCATTGTCAGCCGCGACGATGGCTAGTGGAAGGGGGGGTACCGGTATGGTGACGCCACCCGATAGGATCACCGCAAAACAAGTTGCGAAGGTGATTAGTGACATGAAGCGAGGCAAGTCCCCGGGCCACGACTCACTTAGCATAGAACACTTGCAGCATGCAGGTGGGCATCTGTCGAGGGTGCTCGCTATGTTATTTACGTTCTGCATAAGGCATTCGTATCTCCCTGAGGCAATGATGAGAACCATAGTTGTGCCAATAGTAAAGAGCAAGACGGGCGATGCCTCTAAATTGTGTAACTACAGGCCTATATCACTTGCGACAGTCATTGCTAAAGTGTTGGACGGTGTAATTGATATTCAGTTAAGAAAACACCTACAGCTTCATGATGCACAGTTTGGCTTTCGTCCTGGCTTGTCGACAGAAATGGCTATACTGAATCTCAAGCATACCGTCCGCTATTACACTGACAGAAGCACACCTGTCTATGCCTGCTTCTTAGATTTATCCAAAGCATTTGATCTTGTGGCATATGACAGGTTGTGGCAAAAGTTATCGGAAGATACGGATCTTCCTACAGGGTACATACGCCTCCTTGAATATTGGTACGACAATCAGAGCAATTATGTGCGGTGGTTGGGGTCGCTATCGGTCGAGTACAGGTTGGAATGTGGGGTGAGGCAAGGTGGGTTAACATCTCCGAGTCTTTTCAATTTGTACATTGACCGTCTGATCCGTGAACTCGGTAGCGCTGGTGTTGGATGTTCGATTGATGGTGTTGTTGTCAACAACATCAGTTATGCGGACGACATGGTGCTGCTGAGTCCTTCGATCAGTGCCCTTCGAAAATTGATGTCTATCTGTGAGCGATATGCGGTGGCCCACGGGCTCAGATATAACGCCACTAAAAGCGAGTTTATGGTGTTTAAGGCGGGGTCTAAAACTTATGACACTATTCCACAGGTCATACTAAATGGCAGTGTCCTAAAAAGAGTGTCGCAGTTCAAGTATTTGGGCCACTGGGTTGTTGAGTCGCTTGCAGATGACATGGATATAGACCGGGAGCGCAGGGCTTTGTCGGTTAGAGCTAATATGCTGGCTCGTAGGTTCGCACGATGTACTGCGGAAGTAAAAGCTACGTTGTTTAGGGCCTTCTGCCAATCGTTTTATACGTGCAGCCTATGGGTCAAGCATACGAAAAAATCGTATGACACCCTGCGTGTTCTCTATAATAATGCCTTTAGGGCGCTGATGGGGCTGCCTCGCTACTGTAGTGCGTCGGGTATGTTTGCGGATGCAAACATAGATGGCTTTTCGGCGATTATTCGCAAAAGAGTTGTATCCCTGATGCGCCGCATGCGGGGCAGTTCCAACGGCTACCTTCAGCTGTTCGCCTGGAGGATGGATCTGGATCTGGATTGTCCAATAATGCGGTACTGGACAAGGTTGCATGTTGAGCACGCCGGATCCAAACCTAAATTTAGACTGAGATAGAACATGTCGTATATTTTATTAAGTATTTTGTTTGAAAATTTAGTATATTTTAATTTAATTCGCTGGTATAGTATTTGTATTAATTGACATTGTTATTATTCATTGACATATTTTTCTTATTTATTGACATTGTTATTATTCATTGACATCGTAATTATCATTGACATCGTTATTATTCATTGACATTGTTGAATTTATAATCTTATTTTTTGTAATGTTTGTTATTTTTATTTAATTTAAAATTATCTTTTAGTAATTTGTATTAGGTATATATGACATGTGGAATTTGTGTGTGGAATGTTTTTTGTATTGTTTTGTATTTAAATGTTTAATTTCAATTTTATAACTGTGGATATGGACTGGTTTCCGAAATAAATGAATTTATTATTATTATTATATAAAATACCAAATAGAAAAAGTTATTTCAACCCTTCCGATTTCACCATTAAAAAAGTTTAATTTACTAATAGTTATCATCATAATCTGTCTGCCCATTCCTAATTATTATATATTTATTCTTGTAATAATATATATATTAGTGTTCATGTTTTATATTATTTTATTCTTTTTTTTCTTCAGTCAATTCATATTTTTTCATCGTCTTTCGTTTCCAGTACATTCATTCAATTACTCAATAAATAAGACTGTTGATTAAGTTTGAGAAAATATATTTTCTTTTTTTATTATAAAACCAATGAAACGTAAATATTAAAAGTACATAGTTTGTACAACTGTTAATTAAGGCCTTAGCTTTGTTCAATCATAAGAGATCATGGAGTCAAATACATAATTATATTTTTTTAAATTGATTAAAAGGTGTGTAAGACTTAATTTGTAGATTGTTAATTTTAGGACATTTATTTTAACTTAACAAAAACTGTTATAGACTGATTTGTGTGTTGAATTAATAATAATTACGCAGACATAAAAGTCGAAAATAATAAAAATATTTTATTTTTGTATCCATAAATTTCATTTAAATTTGTGATAGCTGAAGTCATTAATCATGCAAAGAACCTATTTCCAAAGTATCAAAATACCATAATTTTAGTAGATAATCTATAGTTACATCAAACTGCAATACTATAAAAGTTCTTTACAGTAGAATTTCGTATAATTTTCTATTTCTTTTGCTGCTTACGCTATGCTTGACGGTTTACACATAAAATATTGGTAACGTAAGGCACAACTAAACATATTTTTTTAATGTAAGCGACATGCTATATTTTAAACCACTGAGTATTCCAAAATTTTAACTTTATAGCATGAAAGAAGAAAAAATTCTAAGAAACTTTGTCCTAGACACAATTAAAATAGGAAGCACCAGTTAAAAGTTACAGAGAGATTTAAAAAAATAAAATCGTTTTTTGGCTCTCCTGAAAATACGTGTTTTGTCCCTTACATTAATTGATACTTCTGGTGTCGATATATTCGAGCGTCGTGATTTTATTAGAGTTTAATATGCATACCGTAAGCGTGTTTCCTTGTATAATAATATATCAGACTTTATATTATTCGGAGCGAGTGTATTATTTATTTATACAGTATATAATATTTACTTTTTATTTGAAGACTTGTTATTATGGTTATATTGAGGGAGTTCCCGTGGGGAGTTCTTTCTTGAGGTCTATTGGTTCTCGTTTCACCGTATCTTGGGGCACGGACAGGACATACATTATATAAAGTTGGTTTTATGATATCAGAATCTTCAGAGGTATGGTTAACAAAAAAGTTCTTATCATAACGCGTTATCATAAGAACTTTTTATGCCTTCTTAACAGCCAATCCACGACTTTGAATAACCAAATACCAATCCATGACGTTGAATAACCAAATACCAATCCATGACGTTGAAGAACCAAATACCAATCCATGACGTTGAATAACCAAATTGAATAACACTTAATTCTGTTCAGTGTTGGGTTTATGCAAAAGAAATAAAGGCGAATTTCAGGAGAAAAAATGGGATACACTCCTAAGTATATGAAGTCAGTTACAAATCATGTATGTAATTTTTATGTATGACAGCTATTTTAATTTACGTAAAAATGGCTGCCTTTTCAATATCTACTTAAATCAAATCGCTATTACAAATCAAACTCTAACTACTAGTTGTTAAAGTTTAATTCGCATAGACAGCTATACTACTAGGCAATTAGCAACAATAGTGGGCTGAATAATTAATACTGAATCAAAGAAAGCCTTACCTTACTGCGATGTAAATAACAGTGTGGAGTACGTGTGTATGTGTGTGTAAGTAATGTATGCAAATCACACAATAGGCCAAGGAAACTCGTCATATGAATATGCCGTCGACTGAGTGACCTGGCGAACTTGTAACCACCTCAAAATATTAATACCTAATATCGACGTTGTTTCTTGTAAAATATCTAATGAAGGAGTTTGGAAAAGAAAATTGTCGTTATCAATATTATTCACATATTTTCACCGTTTTAATCAATAAAAGAAATAATGAAAATCCGTTTAAGATCAAAACCACGATCAGATTCAGCCATTTCAGAGTTTTGCGTGAGACTTAATTATTGAACATTTTTTTTTTAATAAGGTGATGAATTTTCTTGCTTTTTTTTTTGTTAATAATAAATAAGCATGCTAATAGTTTAGAGTAAGAATGTAGGTAATCGTCACGTTAAATTTCTCAATTGCACCCGAGCATAATATCCCGATCATAAATCGACGACAATGTAATTTTATGGCTTTTTCTTTTCGTTGAATTCGTCAAAGGGTATACAACTTCTCCCGTCTTCCCAACATTTTCCTTCATTGCTCTGCTCCTTTTATTTGTAGCGTGATGAAAAGTATCCTATAACCTGCCCAGGAGTATAAAGAATAATTGTACCAAGTTTTGTTAAAATCCGTCAAGTAGTTTTTATTTCTATAAGGAACAGACAGACAGACAGACAGACAAAAATGTTACTGATTGCATTTTTGGAATCAGTATCGATCACTTATCAAACCCTGGTAGTTACCTATTTTGAAAAAATATTTAATGTACAGAATTGACCTCTCTACAGATTTATTATAAGTATAGACTATCTGGGTGTCTTCAAATCCTGCGTGAATACTAGTACGTTGTTTATGGGTAAGCGTATTTCATCGTAGTTTGCATCACTGCTTACCGCTAAATAAGCTGTAGAACGGCCAAATGCCAGGCCATTAATTATAATAAAAAAAAACTGCAGTCTTCAGCAGTGATTAACGATTTTGTTCCTAAAAAGTTTCAACCAAGATCGAAACCGACTACACGGCGCAATGACGGGGCAACTGATTGCAGCGGATCGTGCTGTGGTTTCATCTACTAAATAAATAATTAGGTATCATTTGAATTCTCGTCAAACCAAATCTAAACACATTAGCAATACAGTTTATTTCGATAAAAGAAGTAAATTGTGTTTCGAAAAAAGACTGCACGGTTGGCGCAGTGGCTGGGCAACTAGCTGCCGCGCAACGTGTCCCGGATTCAATAACCGCATAGAACAACTCTTTGTATGATCCAAAGTCCAAACACAATCCAAATTGTTGTTTCGGGGTCTGGTTGTAATCTGTATGTGAAATTCTATGTTTGTAAACGCACCCGTGACACAGGATAAAATCGTAAAAAAAAAAATAATAAAAGAAATAATCTCTTACATTTGCTAACGAAAAACACAAAATAGGTGTAGTTTCCTCAGTAAACCTATAACAATGATTAACAGCCCGATGACATTGTTTTACAATGCGTCCGAACACAACAACTACGCTGATTTATTAGGTCTTGCAAACAATGAGTCACTGATAACCTTCCTAGAGTTAAATGACGGATTTAGAACAGTTTTTATGACGTCATAAATTACCTTCTGAAAGCAGAAATGGTTCTTATATATGTACTTATACGTTGCATTATTGATGAGAATAGAATGGATACTTGTTTGCGGTGAATGTCGGTACATTGATCTGCTATTAGGTACAAGTTTTGGAGAATCTATACGAGTATGCAATCTACCTTTATGACCTGCAAGTAGGAATATATTTTAAAGTGATTTATTAGCCAGGCAAACATTCTGTGTATAATACATTTTGTTGGTAATAATTGACTAATTCAGGTGTGGAAGAGCCAAGCTTCGACACGAATGGGTCGACTTGACCGGAGTGATACCACGGCCTCACAGAAAACCGACGTGAAACAACCACAGCGTTGTGTTTCGCCTTATGAGTGAGGTTGCCGGAGAACCAATCCTAAAATTGCTAAAGCCTGGGTTGCGCAACATTAGCCTGGCCTCGGCCAGGAACAGGAGAAGAAACGATGGCTTTTAGTCAGTACGACTGTGAAACTCCCTCTCACCATCGTCATTGCTCTCACGCCACTCAGGCCGAGAAAGAGATTTGTTCTTTTTCTCCACTCAAACGAATCGGCTTGGGTTAAGTGACCATTAAATGACTCTGACGTTCATAGTGGCAGTTACTTCTTATTACTTTGACTACTTAATAAGTATATTTAACGAACGGGCTTTGTATACCTGACATTGGCGGGTCTTCAAGCGAATTTCTAATCACTGACATTATTCGGAAAACCTTCATTTCTGACCAAAGACCTCCCCCAAGCTAATATTACGTGATTGATTAAATACAAGTCAACTGCTGGTTCTTTGATGGTTGAGAAATTTAGGGATTGAGGATTTGGGGAGGAATAAAGCTGGGTCACGCTGGTGTTCTGTGATCAATGTGTCACTATCACTCCAATCGAGCGATATCGATATTTTTGGGTTATGGATGATGTGTAATGTTACTCTTGTTCTGAATTTTAATGATATCTTTTAATGGCCTTCTTTTATGAAAGTCTTCAAGTTTATTTACATCAGACACCGACTTCAATCTACGTCGAAAAACTTCTCTCTCCTATTAAAACTTTGAGCGAAGTAAAGTTGTATTTAATGTTGAATTAAGTAAGAAGTATCAGATTATAAAGATACCGTGGAACGTTTACTTTATTTTTCTCTAACCGACTTTGTTAAAGTTTTAAAATCTTCAAGATTATAATATTCTACTTTTGTTAGGCGTGTTCTAAATCTTCTGTACATAGGCTAGATTTTGTTTCTATTATTAGACTTATAGATAGACATTTCAGAGAGAAAAACAACTTTTTTATTTTAAAAATGATTTAGGGAAATATTTGGATAAATATTATAAATTTTACAAGTTAAGGACGGTGCCGATTGAATAGTCCGTGTATACATTAAAAACCTTTTAAGTAGCGAAAAGAGACATGGAAAAGCCTCTGCCGGAAATACAGGCAAAAGAACACAAGTTAGCAGGAGATGGACATCTCCAACCCTGACACCTTCTCTCGATGATCCCCTTAAAATCAAACCTTTAAAATATGGGCAACATCATGGCATAATCTGATTGCGACTCTAAACCTTCTTAATAAGTGTGAAAATTAAAAAAAACTCCCTTACGAGAGGAGATATTGATTACGGTAATGGAGAACTGTCAAAATCAGCACTTATGTTAAATTGTCAAAAATACAGGTACTTACTTTTTTAAAATTGTAAGTAGTAGTAGGAAGTACTTAACCGCATTTTTGAAAAATATTTAATTTGCAATAAAAACTCGACATTTATATTTTTCACTTAAAAAGTACTCAATGTCTGTCTTCATGCCCCCTGTCGACGTGGATTATGGCAATTTCGATCTTCATAGACTGGCCTTTGATCATGTAGACACTTCTGTCTATTTTTTTTGTCAAGAATTCATGATCAATCTTCTAAAATGTAGTATTAATATGTTTTGTAAATTAACACTACAATATTATTAGCCTTTTAACCCTTCAATTTTATTTGTTTTTTGTTCCAGTATTGTCTGCGATATTGATTTGGTAGAACAATTCGCTTTTATCAATTTGCGCATGAACGCGTTTCTCTTTGTTGTAAATTCAATGCAGTGTTCATTCCACTTTGTCTTTTGCATTTTTATTATAAACCATAATGAAGTTAGGCACGTTCTCTTTTTGATTTTCATTTACATGCTAAGTATTCCTTTTTTTTTGAATAACAGAAATTTAAAAATAAGAATGCGTTGCCTCAACAATTATTGTTGTCAATTCATGATCTATGATAAAAAGTCTACTAAGGTTTATTGTAATACGCGCGTTGCGAAATCGACTGAAGACTGAAACCCTACGTTATGCACTACTAAAACTTTTACTTTATTTGTGATATTTAAAAAAAATAGCCTTTCCAAAAGTCCTTGTAGAAAAAGGCTCACCAAACCAGTATTAGATTGTCACTGGCTGATAATATGAACTTCAATTCAATCTTTTTATCAATTCATACGAATAAACCTACAATATACTTGAATATTCCATTAACCAAAATCATCACATGAACTCCACAACGCTACACGTTCAAGTTTAAGCTACGTACGAGTAGCAAAACTGAATTCGTGACTCGGAACCTAGTAAAGGCTTACAAACTTTACGAATTTGAATAATAAACAGACGTGTTAGGAAACTTCGTCCATTTCAGTACAAAATGTTCGCATACATACATATTAATATACTAGTGTCTTCCTGTATACGGTTAGAGAAAGTACAGTCTATTCTCTTGCGTAAAATGTAAACGGTTAAGTTGGCTATGTTTTATTTATATTAATCTAGTTCTGTCTTGACTTCAGTGATAGGTTGCGCTGCGTGTGGGGTTTGTACTTTTAACGTTTCGGCACCTGCCAAAAATTGTTTTGTTGTTATTAAAGCGGATTTTTTAAATCCAACTTAGATTTTTTGTGCAAATCTGTATCTGGGCTATCAAACTGATAATTAGTGTCTGTACCTAGTTTGCTTCTGTAAACTATTTATTGTCTTTCAATCTATACCTTGCATATCAACATTATAATTAGTACTTATTTGTACCTAAATTGCTTCTGTAAATTATTTATTATGTTTCTTTTTCTATTTTAGTTTGTGACAATTTATATTTTGGTTTAATGAGTAGTATTACCTACCTACTCTCTCTTAAATAACAAGTTTCTATCAGGATATAGGTATGACTCAGATTTACTTCAAACCTAATATCTGATAAAAAATGACTAAAAGAACCTAGTAGAAAAACCTACTTTTCTTGAATCTAGATAGTCTAATCTAGATTCAAGTAAAGTAGGTTTAGGGATAAAAGTTTTTATACCGATTGTAGAGACGACCCGAAATCGTAAAAGGTAATCCACATAGTGCCTGTATCGGGTAGGCCCAAGAATAGAATATAATGGATATCTACAACCCTACACATAAGTATATTAAACTTTTTCTACCAGACCTTTTTGCAAATAAGGTCAACATCGGGTTTGCTTTGGTCGAATATTCACTAGTAATGATCCGATTTTATTATACCGAACATTTATGTTTGTTTTTGGATTGTACTTAAACTAATGGTTTATCACCAGTCTTAGAGGAGACAATCAAAAGATTTTCTTTGGGAAATCCACCTGCACGTTGGGTAGACCACATTTTTAGAAGTCGCGTTTTAAAAGGTACAGATTTATTGGAAAGCGATATAGCCTGGTCTCTATAAGTCCGTCCGGTCACCGCACATCGTCTAGTGCAGAATCAGATTTAACCAAAATATCAAAGAAAACATCAAATATATCGAAAACAGAATTGGTGAGACTGCTAAAAGTTATTTTTACCAAATACTAGAACTGTACGTACCCATTACCATAGCATAAAACGTGATATTATCCGTGTTCCTAAATTAACCGAAATAATGAGAATCTTAATTAGAGTAAAATTTCATAATCTCCCACTCGGGGCGCATCTTTGTTGAGATTTACTTCAAACAGAATGTGATGACGTCATGTGACTGGCGTATTACAAGCCGTCACCCTTGCTTATCCAGCTTGTTTGTACATGGAGGGATTACAAATGTATAAGTAGGTACTGTTAGCTAGTTAATTTACTCGTGATTCGTTTTTTTGTCTGATATTTTCACAGTCATCTGATATCCAAAGACATTATAAACGGCCAGTCATGTCCCTGGGCCATCACACTAGCTCTCATCTCACCCTGGGCAGGAGAATTCATTTGATGAGACTCCTCTAACAAAAAAAAAGTCCTGGGGCACACTCGACTTCAGCGTTTCGATGATGTATTCATCTTTGTATCGACTGTAGATCCTTTTTGTGTTTATGTGTAGGATAAATCATCTAACGCCTCGTCCAGGGTGAGGCGAGAGGGATTGTCAGACTCTTACAGACTAAAAACGTCCCCGTTCCTTCTCCTGCTTTTCGCCGAGACCGCGGTACCCTATTGTGCTAAACCCGGAACCTCCTGTAATGCCCCGTCTGTGGTTGTCAATTAGGACTTTGAGCTGACCCGCGCTTACGGTATCTGGAGATCGTCTTTAGCTCAATCCCTGACGCCCAGATTGTCGCCTAATGCGGTGGCTGGGGCGTGAGCAAGATATCTATTGTAGATCCTGGCTTACTGGTGATGCAGCGGGTTTGTTCAAAAAAAGCACTAACTCCTCAAAATATTGGATTCTGGCTTAGTCTTTTCCTTTGTTTGTTCTGAAAACGAGTGCTAATTACTAGGTTTAATAAACATGAAATGACTCTGAGTACAGCGGTAATTAATCTACACTGAATCTCAACTTAATTTTAGTTGAAGGTTTACCATGTTCATAATCTTAAAGGAGATTTGCTCCATAGAGTTCTGTTCACATGTGACGTCACATGATATGGATCGTATTTCAACCATAGTGCAAACACAGCTTGTTTGATTAAGGCTCGGATGTTTGCAATCTACTAACTTGAAGACAAATCAAACACTACTAAGAAAATTGATTGTCTGTCTGTCTTATGTGATTTATTATGAATGTCAATCTGAGAGGATGGGACAGTAGAAATGTTTGTTCAATACGCTAATACCTACTATTGATTAGGTATATTAGGAAGCATTTTGTTATGTGATCGAGCTGAAAGCGAGCTTACGGATTACCCGATGTTAAGCAATCGGAGCCGTCCATGGACACCCGCATCTCCGTATGAGTTACGAGTGCGTTTCCAGCCTTTTGGGAATTAGGGCTTTGGTGATTTAGGGTTAGGATAGATTTAGGGATTGGGGAGGTCGGAGATTTGCTAGGAGGCCATATCGTTGTGGCTTAGAAGTTGAAGACGCTTCACAATTGTGAACATGTATGTGGGTTCGAATCTTAGCGAGTATTATTATTATTTTCCAAGTATAATTACAAATTCTATAAAATTTATTAATAACGTTTTAAATACATACAATGTAGTATTTTATAGCCGCATGACATTTCACCATTGTCTTCATTATACAGCGGCTTTACATCCTTAATAGAAACATTATTCTTCAGAAAAAACTAGCTTCATTCAGACTTAAACTTTATATAGACAAGCAAAGAAATCATATTAAGTTAAAATTAACAGTAAAACTTTGGACAGTTTGTTGTGTACTCAAAGAAGTTTGCGTCAGCACAGTTTTCATTAAAATACTCAATAAAACTCTTTACTCAAGTTACTTTTCCAAGTTTCAACCTAAGATCCACTTTGAAACTCGAGCTTTGTAACACTTTAAACAAGTTCAAATTGGACTTAGGCTAGAATGTATTGTGGTAAAACATTTTATAAACCAGTGTGTTCTTAAACGCTTAGTAGAAAGTATAAAATGATAGAAGAAGAATACCGCTAATGCTCAAAATTAAAAAGAATAATATCAATTGTAAAAGCTCAGAAATGGATTAGCAATGCACGGGCCTGCTGCTGCGGCGGCCTTTGTGAAACAATGTCTGTGCTGTGGTTATTGGAAAATCAATCTTCCCCAAATCCCCAACTCCTGAACTCTGACGCCACCGAGTGTTCTAGTCTTCTAGCGTTTTTATTTTGAGAATAATTATGAAGGTAATAAAAATAATACGATTACTTAGGCGAGTAAAGAGAGGTCGATAAAGGCTAATTCATAGTAAAACGTATTTTTAGACTTGGAACAATTATATTACTATCTGAAAAAACACTGTTATAACTATTTTTTTTCAAACATGCGCTTTAAAACGCAACTAGCGCCCTCTACTCAAAGTAGTTGCTTGCGTGTCATTTGTTGATGACGTCACATGTCACTGCTGTGTTCGAAACGCCAGCAAACAATGCCTGTTTGATCAAGGCCTGGATAATGGCTGCAGTTCTAGTTATTAATGGTCGGTTACTTGAATACATTACGTAGTTAAAGGAACATGGTGATTAAACATTTATTTAGGGGGACAGGGCCTGGGCTGTAGTGTCCTGATATACGTATAGCCTATAAATAGCTATTGTGTTCGTTTTTTAAAGTAGATTTAATAGTCACATTTTTATTTTTTCATAGTAAGCTTTATCTTCTTTCTCCGTGTATAGGTGGCGTTCTGTTCATGTTTTTTGCAGAAATGTTATATATACTATACATATATCTACATATGTACGTAATTCTTTCCTGTTGCGTGTCTTTTTTACAAATGTAATCTTACGAGAAAAGCGAAAGGTTTGCTGTGTTAATTTTGCCGTCATTTTATCATTGTAGACTAGATGATAATAATGTTAATAACAAAGTCATTCCTGATTTAAAACTTTAATTCCAAACATACAACATTATCTACTACAGATTTTATACGATATGAACATTGTTTTTAATGATAGGAATTTGCCGGTTATTTCTTAAGCCTTTGTTGGGGCACTAGGGATAATTAATGTATTACTTGCTTAACACCACCCCGTTCCATATCGTGCCATGAGCTGGGCCGCGGTACGTCATTGCATTTTGCCTGCCACTCAGGGCAGGTAGGTTCATCAGGAATTATTCCTGGTGAACCTACTACTGCCATCACATCACCATCTGTGGTGATCTTATGGCTCTGAGGCACGAGTGAGGCACTAAGTCAGGTCGGGCGACAATCTACGCTTGCTCGCTGTCTATTACTTACCTTTATCAATTTTATGATAAATTAATTAAGATGTTTTCTATTTGTTTCAGGTAATTTGAAGAGGCGACTGGGCCGGGCGCGAGGCTTCGTGCTCCGTATGTTCGACGCTCTGTGCAACTGCACGCAAACAGCTGCTGCCGCGGCTCGCACCACGGCCCGGAACAATCCCTTCACGAAGCGTTAACCCGATCACATGGCACCTGATTGAATATTAGTTAATACTTTATCTCAACCTTTTCTTTATAAATCGGTTTCAGAACAGAAAGGAAAGAAAGTTTGACGAACATGATATCAAATCCTTATTTCAGAAAAAAATCTTTTTCTTTCTTCAATGGCAACCGAGTTTCCAATTTAATGTTGGTCAAATTCAGAAAACATAATATTAGAGATATTCAATAAGAAATGGTGATGGTGACAGCTGCATTCTATAATGACTAACCACATGACTAACCATAGATTATTAAACAAATCTGTGTGACTAATGTACAACTTTACTGTTGAGCGGTAGCCGTCAGAAATGTCATGATCGTTTTTCTTGTGGGAACCTCCTTGTCCAGAAACACGAAGCACGCATCTATCTTAATTAGAAATGGTCTTGACAATAACAAAATCAATGTAAAATCGACAAAATAAGAGTATAATTGACAGTGTTACCATATTAAGTGTCCAATCTCCGTACAAATTAAATTTTCCTCATTGGAATTTTTTTGTAATTACGATTTGACTAATCAGGATTGTATAATATGCCAGCAGATTGCTTAATTTTTCTCGCAATTTTTCAATTCATAAGGACTTTACAAATATAATGGTGGATAGAAATCGACTCAGTTCATTTTCCTCATTTCTAAGTAAAGGTTGAGATATGGATTACAAAGATTTAAAGGTATATTTTATATTGATTTTTCTTTCCCTTCATTAATTTTAATTGGGCCTTTGTTTTAGCGATGAGTTTTGATGTTTTCTTTGCTTTTAAGAAGTTGTTGAGCGGGCGGGCTTTAGGTATGCCTCGAGCAATGACAATATTTTGCCCAAAAGAAACAATTCCTGTTGTGTAAACTTTGTTACAAGATATTTTATAAGAGCGAAAGTTCATAATGAGGGATAAAGGATTACTGAGGTTAGTTTTTCATTTGTTATGATTCATTCTTTTTTTACAGATTGTCCGACACTTAAACTTTGTAGATTAATAATTATATCGTAGTGTCAATAAGTGTTATGAATACAATATCATAGATTTAAATGTTAATTTTGACAAAATAATCAGAGTACCTATACCTTTGACTTCTTCTATCCGATGTGTAGTTCAAGTGTATTTCCTATGATTAACTGAAATGAGAGCTCCTATGAAATTGTATCTTATACATTTTTGTTTCTCGAAATAATGAGACCAAAATGTCACTTTAGAAATTATTATAACATTATAAAATCAATATCTAATGGTGGTTATAAAACGTATCATAGTAGCTGTTTTTCAAAATTCACGATGTAGGAAAACTGTTGATTTCTTCAATGGGTGGAGCCAGGATTCGTTACTCTGTAGAATTTAAAAGAAAACAAAACTACATATGGCAGCACCGATCCAGTAGCTTCGACCAATCACAAGGATTTAAAATGACAGCTGTGTAGATTATGCCAAAGTATTTTGGCGCCAGTAGGTATTGTATTGTAGGTTATGTCGATCACATGTGATTAAAAAAATTTGTGGTATTGTCAACCATAAAATTAAAATAATGACATAGTTATCATATTGAACACCCTAAAATCCTGGCTTGGCCCATGACTCGTCCTAAAACCTTAGTCTTCCTATCTAGTATCCTTAAAACGGTGTAACATGGTGTTATGTGATCGGTGTGATTACGCTTATAGTTCATAAGGTGTATTTTAGTAATAAAATTAATAAAATATTATCTGAATAATTACTTACGAGCTGTATTTCGGACACTTTTAAATGGCGAAGACGTGAATAAATCGTTTAAAATTAAATTAATAATAGCTAAAAATTTCAGCTGTCCACTGTCTGTAGGTTCAATAGATGGCGCTAAAGTCGTTCAAGAAGGTTGTTGTCTTAATATTTGGGCAAGAGGCTATGGTTCAGTCTTTGTGAACTACAGTCAGCTTATAATATTTTTTTATTTATTGTAAGCCTAAGTATTAATATACGAGGGGACAAAAATGTATGGCGACTTGCTGAAAACAATAATTGTATGCAATATGTATGTATATCTCTTGATATTGTAAAACACGTCTTCGCTATTTCTATAATAAATAATTAATGTTTCTATGTATAACACCCTTGTATGAAAATTTATTTTGGAAATCTATTGTTTTTTTTTTTTCAAAATCGGTAGTTTACATTATGGACCTATACATACACTTTTGAATTGAAAAAAAGGATTTGTATAAAATATATTTTTACTTGTACCTACTTACCACTAAAATATTGTATGTAACTTTTATACTATCTATTTATATTGTAATACATTAATATGTAAAAATCTATGTATTTATGTGACATATTTTGTACTCTTCTACTAACAAAAAGTGCAATCAAATTTTGTACTGGATATTTTATTTTTGAGCAGTTTCATTATTTACTGCTATACAGTTTTTTTGAGATGTGTTTTCAAGTTTGCTAACACAAGATGGCGTTAGTGAGATATAAGATCCTTTTAGTCGAACAAGTTGACTAAATTTTTATTATAACTTTCGTGAGACATTCTAAATTGATTATTATGTTTTCGGCTTACTCACATCAGTCGCCGCGTCGCGTGTCGCGGAATGCTGCTCATGAATATGGGCCTCTAGCATGGCTTGAAACTAGTCAAGTATCTCGTCAAATTATTACGTGAGTAAGCCGAAAACATAATAATTAAGTTGACTAACTATTGAGATCAACTCAATATTTAGTCCGTCTAGCAGATATTGTCTATAATCTTAAATATAACTTCGCTATCGTCTCTAGTAACGCCTCATTGTTACAAATGTTTAATTTTTTTTAGCTGCTTATGCACAATAACGAAATAAGCGCAAAATAGTATTAATTTACAATTTTAAAAATATATTTTCGGGTAATAGTTATAAGAGTCTTTTTGGTATGTATGTATGATAAATGATCTTATTTGTCTAACTTGAGAGAGAAAAGTATTTGAGGAGACGGTAAAATGTGGAATACATTGTATTCTTTGCAAAAATATTATGAAAATATGTAAAATAATTATATTTTCAGTGTAAAAGTTTCTGTAGTTAAATGTTCACGAGTAAATTAAGTGTTTAAAAGATAAATGTTCAATGTGATATCCTGCCTGTAAAACCTTACTTCCGGTGTGATTCTACAGAAAGTTTTCTTCTAAAAAATAAAGCGAATTTTTAAAAAGATTTTTGTTTGTGTTCTGTAGCCCTAAACCTATTAAAAGTCGGTATATAAGATATAACAGAAATTACATTGTGTCTCACGTGGATCATCGTGGATCAAAACACACGAAAGGTTATATATGTACTTTCTATGATTACCTACTTAGACACCGCTGACAAACGGTGATGGAAAACATCGTGAGGAAACCTGGGGCTTGTTATTTCTTATTATAAGTTTGAAATCGCTAATCCACCTTGGGCAAGCTTGGTGAATAATGCTGAAACCTTCTCCTCGTCGGAAGAGGCCTTTGCTCTGCTGTGGGCATTAAATCACTGATGATGTGTGATGTGTATCTTTATATATATGTAATAGTCAACTCAAGTTACCTTGATAACATAATGCGTATATAACACAATACGTAACAAAAAAGGGGCTACAAATCGATTGCTCGTTCACCCTTATCGTAGTAAGTAAAGCCTGACTATGTAGCATAGTGCTACGCAGCTACGCAACGCTACGCCAAGTATCGTAGCGCGGGATATCATGCACGAACGCCGCCGCGTAGCGTGCATAATAAGGAATATCGAGTATTATGCTTGCTTACGTGTCATTTCTACAAATTGAAGTAACGAGATTGAGTAATACATATCCAGATGGTAATATTTTTATTCTATGGTAAGTAAGTTGTACTTTATAAATTTTGTAATAAAAACATATACCTACGTAAAAAAAATATATGTTCATATGAACTTAGCAACTTAGGCTAAAAGTAGTAGTGATAAAATTAAAACTAGCATTTTATTTATATTAAAACACTAAATTATGTCAATGTCTCGTATAGGCAAGTTTAATACTTCCCTACCACACATAATTTTCTTCAGTGGATAATAAATTTGGCATGATAAGAGCTTTGTGGGGAAAAGTAGTCATTAGGCTGCTTTCTGCGTGCGACTTGGCGTTTACGACTTAGTTGTAAATATCAGGCTGTAAACGGTAGCAACTTTAGTTGGCTTACATTTATTTCATTGTAAAACATTGTTTTTTATTCAACCTTCTTTATCTTTTTTATTTTATTTTGGTTGTGATTGGTTTTACTGTGTTACTATTATAAACGAGAAACTTTGTAAACATGAATGAATGTTTCTGACGCTGTTGATTAAGGTTTTGAGATTACGGTAATGGTCCCGAGTGTCGTCATTCATAGAGTTTGAAGTCACTTAATTAATCAATTTAATTTCTCCTGACAAAAAGCTAATGGTGGTTAGAAAAAGCTGATGGGTTTGGGCTTCCGGTGACTTCACTCACAGGGTAAAACGTTGTTTCACGTCGGTTTTCTGTGAGGCCGTGGTATCACTTCGGTCGAGCCGATACCTTCTGTGTGTTTGCCGTCCTTATCACTAAAAAACTTATATTTTCGTGAAAATAGGTAACCAACCAAATACATCAATATAATACACACGGTTAATAAAAAGTTGACTACATTTCATAACTTTACAAAATATGACAATGTTTCTTTGTCACGATTGTAACAGGTCAATGAACGGACCAACTCAAGTGTGTTATAATATTGAGCGATAAAATATGAGAGGTTGTATTGAGAGAGTTTAAGCTAATTGGTATATATTAATTCACTTGATATATAGTTTATAAGTATATGTGTAAAGTGTAGGAAATACATATCTCCGTACGAATGGGCTGACTCGACCGGAGTGATACCACGTCCTCACAATGTACGGCGTGAAGCAACATTAATTTTGTTCTTTTCTGTGTGAGTGAGGTTACCGGAGTCCTATTCTACAAATTCCCTATAAATATTTTCCTATCCTTAAATCCACAAACTTATTTATTTATTTAACTTATTGCACAAAGTACAGAGGTGAGCCAACAAGCATGCTCCCTAGCCCACCTTTGGGTGATGCAGTGAGAAGATGAAGAAGAAAATTACATAAACTAACTAGGTAAGTATATATGACAAATAATTTTGTTTCCACACCTACACATCCACAGAGTCGATCAGTCACTAGGTTAACAAAAATAGTAAAAAAGGTAGGTCTACCTTTTTATTTGATTAAAAGCCTCGGAAGTTACATCAATCGTGCTAATTAAAATGAGTCAGTAATTTTTTAGAATCATATTTCATTAGCATTTATAGGTATGGGACGAAGGTGAATAAGTGTAAGTACTTATTTATCAACTTGTATAAAAAAGGTTTTCATGCTGAAAATTTTTATATAATAATAAACTACCTACTTCCGGGTGTGTATGTGAAATTGAATGTGTATAAACGCTAACACGAGACAGGTGAAAATGTTAAAAAAGAACCTGTAAGTAGTTGGTTATACTTGAATTTTGAAGCTTTTTGTTATTTGCCTTTGAAAATCCATAGGACTTAGAATAAATCTGAAAATCCTTACTGCTTTTAAATGCACACCCGTTCTTTTCTCAAACCTCAAATCGCCTGTCGCTAATACGAGTATTACCAGTTGATTGCATTGTAGGTACTACTATTTTATTGTAGATACTTTTGTAAATTTTTGACGTTGGCAATGGAGTTAGATTATTGACATTGATACCGCAGTTAAAGTTTGGGTAGAATCTAGTTAATTGATTAGCTTCAACGTAATCTCACTAATAAAACCTTGGTATTACAAAACGCAAAAGTTTGTCAGTATCAAACTACTGAACAAATCGGAATGAAATTTGGCGCAGGGATAAATTAGTCTGGACTAACATAGACAACGTACCTACTTACATTTTTCCTGGTAGGCTGCGGGCAAAACCGCTAGCAGAAGCTATTATAGGTGGGAATAATACCTAAATTAAGAAGTAGAAAAACACGTTTTTGTCGGTTCTGCGAGGAAAGTATTCTTAAAGTAACAGAAATCACTACAATAATAATAACATTACAATCTTGTATTACAGTACCTAAGTATTGGATTTTTATTTATTAAATTGGAACGTGCCTTCAAAGCCTAGTTCGAGATAAACCACCCAAGAAGTTATTGGAGGAATCCAGTAGAATTCTTGATAGAAAATCGCGTTTATAATGTAAACTGAAGGAGGATTTTAAAATGTTCCTCCTCGGATAGAATGAGCTTGCAACTTTCTTCGTTCTATTTTATTTAGAAGATAAATAAAATTCTAGAAACATTTTTCGCGTTCCTCGAACGGGCGCAGCTTGAGAACTTCATCTGATATTATTTTTACGAGTATTTACTTGGAAAAAAATATAAAATGATGCTATTTTCTTAATTACATTTGGCTGGAATGTTTTCTGTTTTAGGACCTATTTGCTATTCATTTTGTTGTCTACAAATATTATTAATTACGAATAAATAATGTATGAATTGATCAAATACCTTTACCTACCTCTTTTAGCTGGAATCTATACTAATATTATAAAGAGGTATGTTTGTAAGTTTGTATGTAGGGGGTAATCTTTGGAACTGGATTCGGATTGCCAAAATTCTTTCACTGATAGATAGCTACAATGTTCCTGAGTGCTATAGGCCATAAAACATCACGCTACGATCAAATGGAGCTGAGCAGCGGGTGAAACCGCATGAGAGAAGCTAGTTATATATGTATAAATTATTTAGCTATACTAAGGCAGTACCTAATACTAACATTTGAATACTGTTTTTGATCCTTTGATTAGAGGACGTGAAACTATTTATCAACACTCATTGTGAATTTTTGGTCATCCTGAAGAAGAAGCTATTTGTAGATTTATGATCAATAGATTAGCTGTACTAAATAAGACTTACTTAGGTAGGTACTTAAAAAGAAGTCTTTGATGTTGGTGTTCCGCGATTCTTTTTAGTCTTAAGTTATTAAAGGCTAAATGTTATTAAAATATCTCCATCTATACAATCAAGGAGAGGAGCGAAAAACCCTGTATAAGTGTTGTGTACTACTGATTGGGGCTGTAGAAGCAATACGACATGTCTAACTTAATTCCCAACTAATGTATGGATTATTTGGAGGTTACGTCGTGATTTAGCCCAGCTGTGCAGAGCCCACTGGTGAGCAAAGGCCTTTTCTCACACGGGGAACGCTTGAACATTAATCACAATTGCTTGCTTACGCCAGATTGGTGATTTTAAACTTTTAGAATTAGAAACTGTAAACTCCAGGTTTCCTCACGATTTTTTCCTTGACCATTCACATACTAATTAGATACCACAGAACAAAATTCACTCATTTAATTGGAACAAAAACCTGTGTAGGTAAACCTTGAATGTAAAGTAATTAAAGTCATTTTCCACTAACAGGGATGAAATATTTTCTACAAAATAATAATTATTTTCATCAGGCTGGCCGGCTCAACACGAGGACTATCAATTGGGTCAGACCAATCAAGTATATTTTGCCTCGCCTGTGCCAGCCGTAGCCTAATTATATTACAAACCCGATAGGTATGTTCGAACTTGTTTTAAAAGGTAAAATGCGGAGGTAAAACGCTAATGGCATTTGTAATTGTTTTGTTTCAATAGTAATTGGATTTTTGTTGATAAAACATTTAATAAGGGATTACTTTTTTTATTTTCAGGTACGCGTAAGTGTGGGAGAGCCATGCTTCGGCGTGAATGGGTCGGTTCGACTGGAGTGATACCACGTATACGGCCTTGCAGAAACTGGCGTGAAACAACCACAGCGTTGTGTTTCACCGTGTGAGTGAGGTTAGCTGAGGCCGAATCCTGTCCCTCACCTAATCCCTCACCAATCCCTAAATCTGCAAATCCCTAATCCCCAAAAGATGAGAAACGCACTCGTAACTCCTCTGTTCTTACGGGTGTCTTTGGCGGCGCTGATTGCTTTCCATCTGATAATCTGTCAGCACGGTTGCCGCCCAATCAAATATAAAATATTCGCAAAAAATATCACTCTACAACATATAAACCCATACAATATTTAGAGAAAACGTCGATTGTGAATTCGGAAAAAGTATCTAAGTATTGCAAAAAAGTATAGCTGGTTGTGATGTACCTACCCAACCAATTGGGTAGTTTCTTCTGTCAAAAATATATTAAATAAGTATTTTAATTTAACAATCACGATTTTTACTTGCTCTTTGTGATTGGCTCTTTCGCTCTCTCAAAAAACTCTCAAAGTCCAAGGCTTCAACGCTGTCTATATTAAAATATTGATTGCCGCTTAAAATATCTTCGAGTTCCATGAATACTTTCCTGTTTTTAGAATTGAATGTAACTTCGGCAAGTACTTAAAAAATTAACATTACATATCACATCATCAGCCAATAAATGCACAATGCTGAGCAAAGTCCTCTGCGCACGCGGAGAAGGTTTGAGCATTAATCACCACGTTTTTTCAAGGCTAATTGGCGATTTCAAACTTATAATTACAAATTATAAGTCCAGGTTTTCTCGAGGTTGTATCCTTCATTGTAGTACACTTAGTATTGTCTAAATAATCATAGGAAGTCGGAAAAAGTCGCATTGGTACTTGCCAGGTTTCGAACCCGATTTCTCACGGGCGTGTTAACTCCAGGCCACCATGACGAAAACAAGTACCTACTTAAGTACTTACGGTATTTACCATATACCTACTTACTTACGAATGTATTTATATCTACTTATAGTGGTTACGGTACCGTAGATTTCAATTGATCAAATTCAAAACTTTTTCAAATGTTTCATGAATGTTACACGAAATAGCACGTTATGACGTCATATTTCTTTTACATCCAATAGCATACCTTTTAGTATTGAATTAGGTAAAAGCGTGATTACTTTGAAAAATTTCTATGGATTTCAAATACGGTAAATGCCAAGAAGTGACCAAGGTATCAATCTTACAAAAATAGATGTGAAAAATAGGTATACTGAATAGGTAAAAAACTACCTACCCTACTTATATTGCCTTTCCACTTTCCAGTAAATCAATTTGCAGTGGATAATCTACTTTCCTTTCCTAGGTACCTACTACGTGGATAATACCTAACTATACGCTGTTATAGGTGGTGGGAGGGGGGCAACGGATTACACTTAAGTATCTAACGATGGCTAGCAGTCGCCGCCGCCTTTGCATGCCTGCTCGCAACACCTTAGGAGAACAGAATAGGAAAAAGAGAGGAGGACAGCAAATGACAGGAGTTATAGATACAATTGGTAGGTACCTACTTATACACTAGCTACCTTTTTTAAAGGGAAAAAATCATGATGACTTCTCTGCGTGCTCTGCACTGCTGCGTGGGGTAAGAACGTATGTCAGACTATAACTGACTAAAACCGCCCAGTTTCTTCTCCTGCTCCGGGCCCTTGCCCCCCTCTTTTTTCTACATACCCATCTACATATCTGTAAATGTGTTTTTTTATGGTATAAGTCGGCAAACGAGCAGACGGACTACCCGATGGTAAGCAATCGGCGCCGCCCATGGACACCCGCAACACCAAAGGAGTTGCGAGTGCGTTGCCCCGGCCTTTTGGAGATAGGGGTTGGAATATAAGGATCGGGAAGGGATAGAGGAAGGGGCGGATTTGGGCCTCCGGTAACCTCACTCTCTCGGCGAAACACGACGCTGTGGTTGTTTAACGCCGGTATTCTGTGAGGCTGTCGTGTCATTCCGGTCGAGCCGACCCATTCGTGCCAAAACTTGGCTCGCCCACTCTTAGTGATTAAACTCTTCCGGCAATTGAGTTCCAAAAACATGAAAAATCACTACAGTTTGCCATTTCGACTACATAAATTATGAACTAAACTTTTACTATGAAACTCCTTTTTCAATAGTACCTACGCATGTAGTAAATAACTCTCTATAAAGTGCTTATGTAGGAAAATCCACCGCACTCCGTCGGTATACTGCATCGAGCAGAAAATGTGTTCTCGTTACACGCAACAGGCGTTGACGCGTGAGTGACGTGGACGCGTCCCAGCGTGAGTTCCCGCAACGGGTATTATAATTACAAAAGCATGCACCCTGAACGTACAATCCACGAATTGTTACCGTGACCCATCTGATGATTAAGCGTCAACGTAAATGAAGCTAAGTTAAGCTTGGGGCCGGTGTCGCTTCGATTCTAACACAGAATATTATTCTTGATGTTAGACTAGGTGTGTTGTGTAGGTAAGCGGAATTATGAGCTTATACAACCGCACCACGACACTCTAAACTTTATATTATACTAATTATACACATCAGAAATGATTCTAAACGTTGTTAGGACAATAAGCTTAAAAATAAGGGTCATAATACTACTTGGTCTTTTGTACTTGCATGTAGGAAGGAACCCATTAATTATCTATTAGGTACCTGTATATAATAATATGTGTATGTCGGTTATTGATTTCTTCATGTGTCGTGGGTACAGACATACAAACACAAACAAGCCACCCAGACCCGAAACAAAAATTTTTGGATCGCACATTGTTGTTCCGTGCGGGAATCGCACCAAACCGACACATCGCATGGCACCCAGTTGCCCAACCACTGACTGCGTAAACTGTACATTTAATAGACATATTTATAATACAATAAAAATTAATCGCAAAATGTGTTAGTAAGCGCATAACTCAAAAACGCCTAACCAATTGTAGCAATTACTTTTTGTTGTGTTTGTTATACCTAGTCAAAAGAAGGATTTTATGAAAAAAATATACTTATAGAATAAAAAGAGGAATATTGGAAAGCAATGACTTTTTCGTCATTAATAGCGAGGTAGTCCAAGACCCGTGCGAAGCAGGGGCGGGCCGCTAATATAATGTAGATATTTATAGTTACCTACATGTAAACATGTAGTATGTGGGTAC
Source organism: Spodoptera exigua (assembly GCA_902829305.4). Lineage (NCBI taxonomy): Eukaryota > Metazoa > Arthropoda > Insecta > Lepidoptera > Noctuidae > Spodoptera > Spodoptera exigua. The sequence goes on along the minus strand of LR824616.2, from coordinate 4,820,505 downwards.
CTATCTAAGTACGTACGCATCGATGCATATTCATTCGTCGACACAACGTTGCAGGTACCTTCTACTCGTTAATTGAACTGTCACTTGCACCGATGTTAAGCCTTGTGTAAACGCAGTTGCGTTTAAAATTACCACCCTCCCTTTTTATTGAATCCAGTGAGTTCTAATCGAAGTTGTTCTGATGTTTGGAGTTATCTGTAAATTGTTTTATAAATTAAGATACTATTGGTTATTAAAGATTGAGGAAAGAACGATTTTTACACACACACAACCTGCACAAAACATGATAGGTCATTGAATATTAAGCAACACTAGCATAGGTAGGTACCTAATTACAAGAAACCACAACTTATTACTGAAAAAAGAAACTTGAATAATTAAGAAAGACAATTACCGTATTAAGTATAGGTAATAGTCCATTATGGTAGATACAATTGTAAAATGTGGAGCTGAGGACGCGCTAATCATCAACAAACACGTGTTTCATCAAATATCAACCATCAATAGGTAGGTACATCGACGTTTTTCAACACACTTCTGATTAAACCATTTTTCGTTGGAGTTTTCTTGTAGTAAACTTTCCATAACGTTAAATGGGCTTCACATTTTATATGAGACGGTGTCTCACGGTGTAGGTACATTTGTACAACATAAATAATTTTCTTCTTCAATTATCTAAGGATATTTGCAGACATCTTACCTCTCTAATTAATAACTAACCAAATAACTTCAAACGAGAAAACCAAAAAAAGAGAATATACCTAAGCACTACATTTACGTGGAGAAAACGAGACGATTTGTGAAATATGTTTTATATTGGCGGGGAAAAATAATTAGATTTCATAAGCGCGCGCATCGGCCATAAATTAAAAATGAAGTTTCTTTTTTGTGCACTTTTAGCGGATATGTAGCATTTTAGCGCAAGTGTAAACGTATGTAACAAAACCAATAATAATTATAAAAACTTTATGACCCAAACGTAATATTAGGTATCTAATGAAAAAGTCACAGTTTCATTCTAAACACAGTGTCATTGTGTGCCTAATTTCCATGGGATTAGAGCCACTTCATGAGGAAGTGTGTCACAAAACATTTTTTACGAGTAGGTAAATCATTTTCATTTCTTTAAGTAAAGTTAGCCAGACTGGTCTTAGAAAAACCTGTAGATACGTGGCGATCGCCAGACGAATCAAAGCGAAGTTAGATATCTGGCATAAATCCCGCATAACATCAGGGCCGTCTTTAAACTACCCTTGGCCCTGGGCCAACTCCCAGGATCATGGGGCCCCTATGAACTTGAGAAAGCACTATTTAGTTGTAATATATAAAGAAAATAGACAAACAAGGTTCTAAATTTATATTTATTTAGTTACTTAACATAAAAAATAATCTACAAAAGTAACTCGCTTAGCATAAAATCCTTAGATTGATAGCAAAGGTACCCTTCTAGATTTAAGATGAGCAAAATCGTTTATCACTTCTTTAAAATCTAAGAATTTTAAAACTATGTAGTGATGTAGTAACGCAAAGTGAAAAGGTTTGTGGTAAATGTATAATAACTAATGTATAACTCTGTATATTTTTGAAGTGGGAAAATTTCCCTTGAATGGGTCGTGACTTTCGACTTTTAGGGTAGACTGGGTACGTTTGAAACAAAGGACGGTTGAAACAGAGTAAATATCTCGTAAATGGTTACGCAGGGAATAAGGGTTGTAAGGGGAAGAATAAGCGGCCGACAGGTCCGAACCCGAATACAGTGCCGCTCCACATCCCGCGCGTTGAGGTTGTGTGCAGGACGCCATATTGATTTTTATTACACAAAAGTAAGTATTTTTCTTCTGACATTAACGCTTTTATTATCTGTTATTTTTATGTGAATGTATTAAGGTGTGTGTTTGCGATTATTACGATGCTTGTAGAATAAGGAATAGTGACTATTTTTAATGTATTATGATTACTGTTGTAAATATAGAGTATATTATACGTAAAGTGGGCTTGGGGACGGTTGAAACATTTTTTGTGGGTACGGTCGAAACAGATTTTTTTTTTGTAGATGCCGATATTTCGAATGAGGACTTCCAGAGGGAACATTGACTTATTGAGTTATAGTAATGCATATGAGGAGGTAAAAGCTGGAGAAACCTTACGGAAAGCGGCGGAAAAGCATGGTATACACCAATGTTACCTGATACATTCGAAAGCGAGATGCGACCGGTGGTGACGATATGGGCTATGAGAAGTGGATTCAATGTAATTCGTGTAAGCACATGAAGAATGCACAGAAGGTGGTCTTAGCTAGGTTTGTTATAATTCCGACTCTGAATACTCCGATTAATGCCTAAGCTAAATGTTTTCTCTAAGTTAATTCTCCATGTCTATTTGATGTAAACAGGGGGTTTCTTTATTAGTTTATTTGATTTAAAATATTTTCGTTTAGTTTACTCACAATGGTTATTTTATTAATTTTATAAATGTCTCTTAATTAGTTTGTTTTCAAAGTCTATTTGTTTTTAAAGTTTATCCTGATACCTTTGTTCTGATACTAGGTACCGTTTTTGTAATTTCTCTAAATCTTTACTAGGTATTAGTCAAAGGCTGATAAACGTTTGAGAAGAATTAAAATCTTTAGGTAATACTGATTAATGTTGTGATAATTATTCATATAATTAGTATTAATTATAAATAAAATATATTTCATTAGTATTTATTGTTTTATTTTTATGTGTTTCAATTGTCCCCAATCGCTGTTTCAACCGCCCCTGGCACGGGGACGGTTGAAACAAATTATAAATATTTTTTAATTTGGCATATTTCCAAAAATAGTAATTTGAGAACCATAATGACACTGCCATATCGTAGCTAAAACTTCATATTTGAATTTCATGTATCATAATGATCATTTGGTTAGTAAATGACAAAATTATTAATCAAATATGCCAAATTGTTTCAACCGTACCCAGTCTACCCTACTGACTAATAACCATCCCATGCCTTTCCCCAGCTTAGACCGCGGCACATTATTGAGGTTGGACCGCAACCCCGGCTGAATTTTTCACTTTCACTAGGTATGTGTGTGTGTGCGGTTTGAGCTGCGAATCCAGACAGGTAAAACTGAACTACAGGTATGTATATAAAATTTTTCAACGCCATCCATGTAAGTTTTGCCTACATTTTTAACGCCATCTATCCACGGAAAGTGTCTAACTTTCAGGTTTAAGTAGTGGCGAACCTTATCTGATTTTGCTTTCTCTAAATTTACACAGATGTCACTATACTGAACTTTTTGTTAAAGTGAGCACACTTTTTCAAGGAAATGTTATTGTATTCACTCACTCCATACTACAATCTGCCTCATAAACAACTTTTTAAAAAGCTAGTGGTTAATTACCTTTGTAGGATTAAAATAAAAATACATAAATATTAAAAAAGTATTTACACTTTATTACTTTCTATGTTTTTTATAATTGGGGGACCGATCTCTGTCTCTCTTCTTTTTCTTCCCTTTCCGTTTTTTGTCAATATCTCGTTTTACTTCTGAACTTCTCTTGGGCGAGTCTTCTGAACTACTTCTATGCCTTCTGCTTTTAGACTTATGTTTGCTTCTTCTTTTCTCATCTTCGGAAGAGCTCAATGAATCATTACTACTGTATCGCCTTCTGTCTTTTTTCTGCTTACGCCTTGACCTATCTTCACTGCTAGAAGAGTCTCTTCTTTCCCTGATCTTATCTTTACTTCTGCCGTTTGACGACTTTTCTTCTCTGTCCCTTCTATAGCCATCGTTGCTAGTTTGTCTGTCATTTTTCATATTCATTTCTCTGTTCATTTCATTACTTCTCTGGCTGGTTGAACTCCTTTCCTCCTGTTTCAATGGTTTTTGCGATATTTTTTCTGTCTTTTTGTATTCTTCGTACGAATCTGCGTCTAAAATTGTATTGAATTAATATATTTAATGAATAATGAATAAAATGTATGGGTTGTCAAAGTGTTGTCTTGCTGGCCATTCAAGAGGCGGGGTTTGTATGAAAAGTGCATCTGAAGTTGTAAGTCACATCTTCAATTGCATCTGTGAAAGAAATTATCTGACTAGAGTTTCCATTAACAAGCAGCTTCTACTTGGGTGGAGTAAATTGTATAGAATTGGTATTTCAATGTTTATATGTAGATACTTACTTATAACTTTGGATTCTCGATCATATTCGGATTTAGTGACAGCTTGCATCATGAATTCACTGAGGCTTACTGTTTCTTTCTTTACTGTTATTTCCACCATCACTCTACCATTGTCCTCATCTAGGCTAACCACCTGAAATCAACAAATTACTATTCAATTTATTTTCATATAAGATATTTTCAAATGAATTTGTTCATTTTTAGTGCAACAGGGACTACTAGACTTATCGGCAATCTTCTATTATACATTTCGCAAAAAGCATTAAAATAATTATTGTTAACACATCCAGTGCCCCCGACGCGTATGTGCGTTTCCTTACGCTACTCTGTGTGCCCTCGACGCACCTGTGCGTTCTATACATTAATGTATTGAACGCACAGGTGCACCTGTGCGTTCAATTGTGAATGTGTTAATATTATACAATTGACTATGTCAAGCATCTAACTAGTCTAGCGTTTTGTATGCTGTGCATATATGAAACCAGGGCATTATGTCATGACCAGACGCTTAGTACCACAGTAATATATAACGAGTTTTAATTATGAAACTGTTGAAAATAAACTTTAAGCTATAAAACTAGTGTGAACTCAACAATTCCTTCTGCGCTGCTGCTAGTTATAGGAAACATCACTGGACAAATGACAAGTCGTGAACTGTGTTGTTTAGTGAGTAAGTATCAAATAAAATAGTATTTAATCACCTTGCCATAATATCCACTATACTTTCCGGTAGTAATTTTAACAAAGGAGTTCTTAACAATAACTAATTCTTCTTCTTTCTTATCCTTGGTCTGTTTTTTCTGATTGTCTTTGATCACTTTATCAGCTCCTAAGCCAAGACCTTTTGGACGGAGTTCAGGTTGTTTGTATTTGGACCTGTAATTGATGAGACAAATAATTATTAATTTGGTAGTTTCGGAAATTATGAAAAGTGCAACATGCAACATAAGTTCTCGGTGGAATAAAAAGTTGTGATGAGAGACTAATTCCCTTTTCGTTCAAAACACAGTGTAAATATCAGTCAAAGTTCTAACAAAAGCATGTCTTTTGTCAATCAATGACTTAACATCAAATGATACAATCATTCTTGTCATGAAAAAGACAAATATATTGAAGGAACATTAAGATTTATTGGCCTATGTCAAAATTCGTAGAAGCTATTTAGTACTTATTATTTGTGTCTTTACCAATCAAGGGAACACTGGGTCCCGGTCATTTGGGAGGCGTATGGGGGTTGAAGCCAACTGCTTAGAGGCTCTTTAGACAACATTAATCTAAATTAAATGGGACACAAATTATTATAATTAGTACTTATTATTATTGATTATTTATTATGTTTACATACCCATCTTTGCTTGGCGTCCAACCCATTCCTCTTAGCATTGCCATCCCAAACTGTTGAATTGGCACTGATTCATAGTCATCCAAGGTGGACTGAAAATATACAAATAAATATTTTATGTAAATAATTTTGGTAAGTATTAAAAGTAAGCAAAACTATATTAAGAAAGTCATACTAATGGGTTTATTATGACTTTCTTAGTAAAAACTACTAACTTTCTTAGTAAACTGATACTTTGTAATGAAACCTAATAGGTACATCTTTTTATATTAAATTAGATGTAGTATCACAAACTACAATTCCAACCCAGTATTTTTATAAATTGAATATGTTATACAATCTTTAAAAATGGTTAGAGTAATGACTCAATGTTTAGTCAGTTTAAACTTTGAAAGTAACCAAATTAAACAAATCACCTTTCATTACATATTTTATATCTAGCCCTGATCTAATGCTTAATTATAGAATTATAATTCAAGTTGCTTTTATTAAAAATGTTTTCCTTTAACAAAATTGCACTTTATAAAGACACATACTGTATAATGTATAACAGTCTGTAAGTTAAATAATTATTCAGTATTTTTAATTAAGTATGTGATGTTACATTAACGTTCCCAAATACTATTAGTGTAAAAGTACAACTGTGTAACTGTATAAATAGTATAAAACTACTGCATATAACCTAACTTTTTTAACAAAACATCGAACATACAATTACTAGTAATAATTAAATATAAATGCATTTCCTTACCTCTTTCTCTCCATCCAAAACAGGTTTAGCAGGAGTAGGTATAGCCAAGTTATCAGGAACTTCTACTTTTATTTCTTTTTTAGCTTCCTGCATCAGCTCCCTGACAGCCATCTGTTCCAAGGTAAGCGCCTCATTATCAACAACATTCTCTTTTTCAACTGGTTCTTCTTTTATTTCCGGCTCTTGCACAGCACTCTCCACTTCCTCTGCTATTTTTTTTAGTTTTTCTGCTGTGATAAGTGTGTTTGGCTTCATAGGAATTACTAGAGGTAAGTCTTCTGTCGCTGTTTCTCCTCTGTGGATGAAAGATAAGTAGTAATAAGATAACGTTTTAGTTATTATACTGGGAATGTGTTGTTGACACACAAATTCTAATGTACCTCACCACCAGACCCAATACAATTTGTGGATCACAAAAAGGCTAATTTTGTGCAAGCATCCATATGCCGCATATTACTGAAATTCGTTGATTGAATGGTTAATGCCTAGTCAAAACAGGGACTAGGCATTAACCATTCCATCACGGTAATTAGAAACCCAATAGTAATACAATTGTTTGGTTTGATAAATTAATACAGAAGAAAATATTGGTTTGGAGTATATTAAAATCTAAGTATTTGGCATTTTTTTAAGCACAAGTAAAAGAAAGACATTGTCTTTTGTTTTCCATATAAAATCTTGTAGATAAATATAAGAATGAATTCAGATAGTATAGTTACAGAGACGACTAACAATACTCACTGTCCAGATTAGGAACAGTTTACCTTTGAATCTGATAAATTCAAAATACTTTTGTTGAATAGATAATGTTTGATTAAGTAAAGTCAATCAGGAAATTTGGGACATTCACAATAATGATAGCGTCAGCAAAAAGTGCATTTTTACTGTTATAAAACATTAGGTAGGAATAGTAAAATGTTACATTTGGCTGACACAGACATGTCTTTATATTTATCAAGGTTATCTTAAAAATGTTAGATTATTACTCACCCAATGACTTTAATCGATTTTTCTTCCACGCATTCTATATATTCTCTTTTATCCTCATTTACAATCGGTGTAATTGGCTTTTCAACTTTTTTAGTTTTCATAAAACCAAATGATATTTTCTTGGCCTCCATGTTGCTGTGGCGACGCACATTTATTGACAACAATGAAAAACTTACAACTTTCACATCATCACATGTCTTAGAATAAATATATATTTTTACCCATTTTATTTAACAAACTTTAACAAACACAATCATGCGACAAGGTTATAAATAATTCCGCGTCGCATTTTGACATAAACAAAACGTCGACGCGACCATAGATAAATGTTACAGGTCATAGACAATACGGGATACGGGTATAGATGAATTGAGCTACTGACAGATCAGTTTCATTTTCAAGTACTCGCACTTCCCGCTAGTTGGCGCTAGCGTCTGCGAAAGCATGATAGGTGTACAAAGTTATAATCCTGGTTATAATGGCTATGTAGGTGATCATCTATAGGTATATCCTATCATATTTTATATACGAAAAAAAAACTAATCACGGATTTTAGCACCAAGTTGTAATAAACATGCTAAAATTTACCTCCTATTACACCAGAATAATCGCATAGCTGGTGAAAGTAGGTGAACACTAAGTGTATTTTTGCCTTTACCCCATCCGGGGTAAAAAACGGCGACGGTTGCAGTGGTCTTGTGAAAATGCATGTCAATATTTTTTTAAATGGGTCGTAACATTTTAATGTCATCCCTACTTGTACCTGCAACTTACCTACGAACATTATAAAATGGAGGATATCTGAATTCATTTCGGATCTTTCCTTTGGTCCGCGCTTACTCCGCCCGGGGCTCGCGAGTCGCGACGTGTACTGAACAAACTAAATGAAATATTTTCGCGACAATATCGACATAAATTGGACTGGGCGAATGCTTTGTGCCAGCTGCGATTTATTTGCTACAGAAATGGGACAATAAATTTTTATGCCAATACTTACCCATCTTGAATTTCATTGGTTTTTTTACCCGTATCTAGGTAGGTAAAAATTGTAAGAAGGAAGATAGGAGTAGCTTTTTTCATTGGACGTTCGTTGTTATAGTTTGTTACATTTGATATTTTGTAGAGAAAACATCTAATGGCTTTCGGTTTTTAGAAAAACTTTAGGTAACCCGTGCTATTATTAGGTACCTACTGTCCTAACGACAGATTTTTAAATCTACAAGCTAAAAATCTCCTACTTTTCGATGACACTAGGATTCTCTACAGTGTTGTGTGTGCGTTTACAAACATACAATTTCACATCCTACACTATTTCACAGAATCTAATATCCTGAACAGCAATTTGTGGATCACACAAAGAGTCGGTCCATGTGGGAATCGAACTGGCGACACGTTACACGGCAGCTGGAAGCCCAGCCAATGCGTCAATAATTGAGCAGTCTTCATGTACCTAATTTAACACTATGGTCTAAGGACCACAATGACCTTAATAATAACGTACATATTCATGTACAGTCAGGGGTCAAAAATGCAATTACACTCTACCAATTATAAAATGACTAAAATTACTTTGTATTAAAAGTTCAATGGTTCACAGCCAGTTTATTCAATAATTTAGATTCTATGCTATAAATAAGCAGTCCTCAACCATTGACTCTATTCTACAAAGATATTTTGGTCATTTTGAAATTAGATAGAGTGGTAGAAAATAGAAATTAGATAGGTAGAGTGCAATTGCGTTTTGACCCCTGACTGTACCTACCTACTTAAATTAGAGACGGACCTATTCCTTCAACACCAGAGGAGTTACAAATGCGTATCTACCCCTTGCATGCTTTAACGAGTTTCAGAACTCGACAAAGGAGGGAAAGGACTGGGCTTCAGACAACCTCACTCACACGAGGGTGTAAGATACAAGTGAAAAAACCCATTTCACACCTAAAGGTATAGCGTCTATCTAGAAATTGTGAAGCCACCTCTCTAGCAAAGTTTTGTATCGATAATCGTTATCGCTTTAGAAATGAGAAACAAATGTAACGTACCTTTATTTTATTACCTTTAAATTAATTCGGTTACCACGTGATTTAGGTATCCTTCCTAAAGATATCCTTCAGAAAGCTCCAAACATTAATCGTTTTATTTTGATAGGGAATGTCGATACTGAACTTGGCTAGGAGTACCTAGGAGAGCAGGGCCGTATGAAGGTCTACGTATCACAAAGTTAAACTAAAATGAAACAAAAGCCAACTGTTCACGTCTCTACTACCCTATGCATAGGATTCACTCACGATATTATAATCTCAGTGCTTTATTCTTTGCGCTAAAGAAATATCCCTAGCGGTATCCATTCAACTTTTGTTTGTACTCGCGTATAACTAAACGTGTTGGATTTTAAAAGCATTGCGAAGGTGCATTAGGTAATGACGAGTGCAAGTTCATTCCACTCCAATCTCTCAATTGACTCATGTTTTGTGGAAGATAATGTATGAGTTGAGTATTGCTACTCTAACAACTAGAACACTATGGAGTATCTTATTACACATTCAGCTTCAGAATGTAGATAATAGTTCGGCCGAGACTGCGGGTGTGGCAGGAGAAAGGCAGGTTTGGTTTTTAGTCATTAAAGGCAATTTTTGTGAGCGGAAAATTATCAAATGACTTGAGTGTCAGACTCTTACAGACTAAAATCCCCCTGTTCTTTTTCCTACTCTAGGCTGAGGCCGCGGTGCCTTATTGCGCTTGTCCCGCAACCCCGGCTGAACGTCAGCCCTATAGGGCCCCGTCTGTAGTAGTCTATTAGCTCTTTGAGGTGCACGCGGAACGCAACCCACCGCACGGTCGGCCTGGTTCTCGTCGGGCGGCTGCGGCGAGCTACTTGCATTTGTGTTGAAACATTGCTTTCCCACAATTTAAAATAGATTTTACATATGAACCTATCACACTTATTAGGCTTCTCATTAATACTTAAGTAGGCCTATTTAAAATTATCTGAATAGCCAGTAAGGAAACTATCCGTTTAACTAATGTTTATGAAAGTGTTAAAAGAGGCTTTTAAACTAGTTATAATACTGTAAAACAACGTCAGTAATAATAAGTGTGGGAGATCTGTGATTCGACACGAATGGGTTGGTTCGACCAGAGTGATATCATGACCACACGGAAAATAGGCCCCCAATCCCAAAATCTCCAAATCCCTTTCTCCAAATTCCCAAAAAGTCAGCAACGTACTCATATTTCTTCCCTAGTTGCGGGTGTCCATGGGCGGGCTGATTGCTTACCATCAGGTATTCCGTGAGCTCATTTGCCGTCCTATCACATAAAAAAGTAAGTTTTCACACACATGACCGATATCAAACTGTGACTAATGTCTTTTAGGTTTTTTCCAGTGCTCCCAGCAGCCTCCAACTTAAGATAGTGGCGTTTTTTTCGGCCATCCATCACTTTTACATTTGTGGAAACGCGAAATAAGGCAAGATAAGGTAAGGTGGTACTTAGACATATACATATATGAACTTATTTTTATCGTCGTTAGGTTATATTTTGAATGGCAGGACCTACTGTATTTTCTAATACCTAGTTTTTAGATATACTTAGCATTTTAGATATTGTATACAGATGGCTAATCTATGTGTATCGTAAAAATATAGCTAATCAAAAAGGACCATTATTTTTATTACATTGATTTCACTAAATTAGTAGTAAATAACAATTGAAAAATAATGTCCTCTTTCATCACATACTTACATTTACTTAATGTATTTCTACTTCATGTAACAGGGAAGCTGCTATCTTAGGTAGACAGTCTATAGCTCGACTCGGTTTACAGTTTGCGACAGGCCGTCCTTCCCTTGCACCTTTTATGCTAAATCCTTCGTGGATCCCATGTCGGACGAAGAGCCTATTGATCAATCGGGAACTAATCCAGACTACGAGATATTGCGGAGAATTTACAACTACAGAATTGGACACTTCACTCTTTGTATGATAGATTCTATTGAAATTATTAACATTTTATTAGAAATTCCAGTGCTAAATTAGGGTGTAAAAAGACACTTTACGAAGCCGTTAACTACGCATACTGCAGTTCTAACTAAGTAGCTTTACGCTAAAATTATCACTGGGAAACGACTTTTATTTTTAGGTATCAAAAATAATAATAATTTTATTGCGCGCAATGTAAAGCAAACGGGCTTCGTGTCATTGTGAGCGTAGGTTCACAGCTTAGCATTATAACGCTGTGATAAGTACGTAGGTCGACGTTTTACTTCGCAACAACAAAACAATTCTGTAAAATAAAAATCCTACTGAGATGCACGATGTTTTTTGTGCGGATCTGCATTTATTATTACGTATATTAGTGTTCGTAACTTCAAATGCGTAATTTATTTAGAAAAATCTAATATTCAGGTAATGTTTGTTTGGAAAAAAGTTTTGTAATAATACTTAGAATTCGATTGCGCAAAAAAAATATTAGAAATGCATCTTTGACCTTCAATATCTCGAGAACCCGTGGAGTCCCAGCTATGGTCTTAAAGAAAAAATGATCCAAATAATGGGTAGAATACGTGGCTTTCGGCTTCGTTAAGTGTCTTTTTACACCCTGTATACCTAGAACCATCGTACGAGACGAATCGTAAGAGCTGCATCTTGTTTGCCAATATACCACAAAAAAAGTGCCCTGTAAAATTTTCATTGATAGTAAATGCTACCTTTAGTTTATTATTGTTATTTACACAAATGATCTGCAAAGCTCCTCTGGTGTTGCAGGTGTACTTAAGCATCATTAATCGCTTAGGGTGCAGTTCCATTGAGGCTGAAATCCACATCTCTTCTCCGATGTGGAATGTGTGTGTGTCCAAACCATATGATTGGTGAATCGCGGCACGGCTCTTCTCCGCGCGCGCCTCAATGGAACTGCATCCTAAAGGCGGTACAGTAATCTTTGTTTCGAACTAAGTAATACCAATATAAAGCAGACGAAATAAATATATTACTGAAGGAGTCGGTTAAAAAGCAACAGGTTTACACCAAAAACAAAAATATGTACATAATCTGCCAAAGATATTTCTATTACCCCACACTAGAATTTACGAAGAAAAATTCTTCAAAAGAAAATTTTTCTCCGGAATTTCTATGACATTGCAAACATAAAAGATTGCTGTTCATTTTATTACACACACACAGAAAGCCACATTTCAGAGCTCCAAATTACTCTGCGTTTACTTCAAATATCTGGCGAGTAATATTATATTAGGTAACTTCGTACCTAATGTTATTTAATACTTAGGTATACATACAAAAGCAAGTATGTTTTTCAGTAGGCAAAAAGCAGAGTTTACATTGTTTTGAACCAGATTTCGTTTAGGCAGTGAAGGCAAGACCATTTTGTTTACAGCCCAAAAACCATCAAGTGGCTTCTCTCGCCTATGGTGAGGCGAAACGAAATGTCAGACTCTTACTGACAAAAAGCCTCAACGTTCCGTCACCTGCTCAAAATCGAGACCGCTGTACCTACCTTATTGCATCACTACATGCTCATTTACATCAGCCCTGTTGATTTCCATCTGTACCTAGTGATCTTTGTCTTTTCGAGGAGCTCGCAGGTCGCTAAGCGTCGCACGTGGGGCTCCTTCTGGTCGGGTGGCAAGCTTTCCTTGCTCGCCGTCCGTGCCCTTACGGTTGTCAGAGATTGTCGCGCGATCCTAAACGCCTGGAGTGTCTAGCTGAGACGTGAGGAGGATAATTCTTTGTAGGAAGATGACACACATGGCTTCCCAGTTCCTCTCGGTCTACACTATGGCCTGAACTAGTCAAAGGTTGGGCGCGAGAGGTCGCTGTCATCTCTAATTATCTGAATCCAGTATATGATAAATAGCCCAACACGATAGTCACGTTACACTTGCCCGCAATCTCGACACAGACATAAAATCAGACTTGAATAGACAAATATTAAATCTGCTGCGTAGGTAATAAGTTTGCTTTTAATTTATAATGACTCGTATACAAGGTACAAGGTAGTCTCGTAAAAAGATTTTTTATAGACGACAGCCTGTCAAGGAAATTTGATTTTACGAATGAACGATTTTAATACCTTCGCCTACCTTTCGCAATAAGCTTTTAAAATGTGATTTTTGACAACACCTGTGTTTGTCCAGGACCTCAATTAACGTATTTTAATATCTTCTGATAAATCACTGTACTCTTTATTATGAACTAGCGACCCTACCCGGCTTGGCAGGCGTGAATTGGTGAAACAAAATTTCTCTTCTCTTATATTTCAGAGTTCATCACTCTATCTATTAAGAGAAACCACATCAAAAGCGTAGAGTGATTTCAAAGATTAAGGCGTATCTATACATGTGTACCTATATGTAACAAAGTCGCTTTCTGTGTACCTATACATATGTATGTTTGTGGGACACAGAAAGCGACTTCGTTTTAAACTATTTAGTGATAAAGCAGCAATCGGCTGTCTGACTAGCTGCCTATAAAAGCAAAAGAATTTTTTTTTGTTATCGGCTACCTTTGTCTATCAGAACTATTAGAATACAAAGACGTCCGCCTGTGCGTTTATGTATGTGCGCGATGAACTCGAAAACAATCGTATCGATTTCGATGCGGTTTACCTACGGCTACCGTATTATTAACGGTTGTTATTAATTCCATCGACAATTTCAACGCCTTATTGACTTGCACTAGTAACAAAATAAATAAATATTTTCTTCACTTCTACATTTAAAAAAGAAAAAACATTTAGTACTTACCTACCTTTATACGTTACCTTTGTCTGTAGTATTACTTTGCCTGTATTTCATTAGGTATACTGAGATGCAAGTCTGTATTGCGATGAAGAGATGAAGCTGTAAAGTTTTATAAGTGTACTTGTAATTTTAAAAGGTGAGGGTACCTATAATAAGTAAGATTACAAATATCGTTTTGTTTAATTAAAATGCTTGAAAGTTTTTTTCTAGTTTATAAATGTGAAAAATATAACGATAGCTATTTGAAATTTCACTTGTGATGTATACAGGTGTCCCAGAACTCAACGTCAGGCCGAAACAACAAGGGTGACAGAAGTCAGTAAAATGAAAGAAAATTACTTAACATGTATTGAAAACAAAAAACTGAAATAAAATATAAAAAAATATACAAATTTAAATGTGAATGTAATTCCAAAAAAAAGATTCAGATTAAGCCAATTTTTTCGTAAAATTTCGACCAGAGTGATAGCACGGCTTCACAGAAAACCGGCGTGAAGTAAAACTCACGTTGTGTTTCGCCCTGGGAGTGGGGTTACCAGAGGCCCAAATATTCTCCCTTCGCCAATCTTCTAATCCCGGATAACCCACAAGAGGCCGGCAACGCATTTGTTGTGACTCCTTTGGTACTACGTGTGTATGGGCGGCGCTGATTGCTTACCATCAGGTAATCCGTCAGCTCGTTTGCTAACCTATGTCAAAAATACTTAGAGGGAAAAGGACACACGTACATTTAGACCTTATTCAGATTCCATTCACTGAAATTCACCCTTGTAGATACAACTTCAACACAGTTAATACATCACAATTAAATTAATAGCGTACCGCTTAGTTGCAAGTTAAACGCAATTACTTGGGACGCGATTTGATAGGACTAGGCGATGGCCTTGGGGGGTTCAAGCTAGTAAATATTCCACCAGTTATGAATAATCTACACCAACCTGCTCTCCTCAGGGAGTTGATTCCTTGAGAAAGGAAGCACCTAACTTAGTTTTGCCCTGTTTGTAATTAGTTGTGCCATTGGCTATCAAATTGAAACTGTTTGCCGTAGTGATTGTATCGAACCGAGCGCTAACTTACAGGAAAACTGATATTGTTCTAGTTCTGTTCAAAGGCTCAAGTATTTCTATTGTGTAGTGTAGCTCCAATTATTTATTATTAAGTTTTCAACGATTTTGTGTTGTTGCTAGGTGTTGAAGTGTTGTTGTGACACCTTTTATAGTGTCTTCTTACTTTTGTTTTATTATGTGATACATAGGCCAACGAGCATCATAACTGTACTACATTGACATACCTAAACAATCGGACCTGCCTACACAAGAGGAGTTGCAAGTGCGTTGCCAGCCTTATGGTTTTGGTGATGTAGGGATTCGAAAGGGATGGAGGGAAAGATTCCGCGATTATGGTAGATGTATGCAGGCGACAATGGCTTATAGGTACGTTATATAATATAAAACTTTTATATAATATAATCTTAAAAACTACTGTACCTACCTGTATTTCTTTCTCTACTTCACTTCACAAATCTTGGTACATATATAGGTACGTCTCCATATTATCCGACCACAATAAAGCAATTCCTTGCCATTACACTTAAAAATAAATTTCCAGAAATATCTTTTATCAAATGAATAAATTAATAAATAATTAAGAAGACAATATGTTCTGAACAATAAATAAAATAAAATTAACGACACATTTGCGATTGCGTGCTGTAAAACGCGTTACCTACCATTTTATTTAAACGCGTCACACGTGCAGTTTTCGCTTATTCGTAATTAAATTAACAGTGAAAATAAGAATTTATTTACTGTTTTATAAAATATTTCCCATTTAAAAGCCGCCAAAATTATAAACTTTCATCAAATCCCTCTTATATTATGGTTAACTAGTTTTCGTGAGCGCTAAAATTTCTCTAGAATAGATTCTGATCCACTGGGAATAATAAAGATTATTTGGATAAAAGTTGACCAACTCCCCATAGAGTGAATTTTCCAATAGTGGGAGAAATTTTCAATAGTTTGAGTATTTTAAACGCTCATTATAATGCAAATTTGTTTTTTAGACGTAGGCCTGAACTATGCTTTCCTATATCGCGCCTTGCTTAGTCATCAGGTCAACTGCGTAGAGGTTTTGTTTATTAAAAATTCACATTTTATAATAACTTATCACTACATAGTGTTTAAGTGTGGGAGAGCTTCGGCACGAATGAGTCGGCTCGACCGTTATCACAGAAAACCGTTGTTTAACATCAGGTAACCCGTCGCCTCGTTTGCCGACCTTATATAACATAAAAAAATAAATAAAACACTGCCGCTGTCTCTGTCCTTATATCCCTATGTACGCTTAATTCTATAAAACTGCGCATCATAAATATATGCGGATTTTTTATAATATAAAATGGCTGAACTTGATGCTTAGTAAATATGTATAACAAGATCCATTAAATAGTGCAGAAATTTAGTGTAAGCAGTGCACGGGTCACTAGTAAAATATAAACTTAGAGCTGATTTTCAATGGTCAGATAAATGTTATCTGAAGAATAAAATTGTTGCTATCACTGTCTTATACAAATATTCTGACGCGACAGCATGATAATTATTCCCCGGATAATTTTTATTTGACCATTGAAAAATCAGCCTTAAGAAAAGTAATTTATTTTGGAAAAATAAAGTTTAGGTTATAGCATTGTGCAGTTACTTTATTTAATAAAAGTTATTGACGTTTCTAAATAAAATTTTGGTTGCGGTACTTTTATGAAGAATCTTAGATATTTTTCGGCCTTTGTGAAATCTTTGCTCACAAGAATCGATTACGTTGATTTTATTGCAACAAATTGGTCTTACGCAGCATAAAGTTCCAATATAAAGAGGGAAAGAGAAGCAAGACCAAATTAATGAATGAGAGAGTATTGACTATAGGTTTTTGACAATGTACCTACGTATGTATTATAACAATTTATTTGATTTGAAGATATAACTTGAGCAAAGACAATTTTAGGACATGATTTCACAGAAGGCTATGGTTTAGGTTTTTTCAACGATTATTCTTACTGGTAGGTACTGGTTTACAAAAACCATAAAACATTACTTCATAGTAAGTCAAAAGTCAACGTCAAAGTCAAAATCATTTATTTCAAATAAAACCCATACAGGCAAACAAAATTTTAAAGATATAAAGTGTCAGTCTGTCGGTTAGTCCTCTTAGTGAAGCTATTTGCTCGTTCCAAAGTGTAGATTCCGATTGAGAAGAACGAGCAAGAAACTCCATGGTTACTCTTTTTAAATGAGTTTTACATATGAAATCTTGGGTTCCTACATTTAGTTGGTTTGATGTAGTGATGAGTAGAAAGCAAAGTCGCTTTTTCACTTTATTCGGTTTTATTAATAGAGTGATTGACGAGGTTGATTTATAAGTATGTATAGTATAATCCATTAAATTGTGGAGATATTTTGTATCAGTATTGCAACTTGCGAAGCCAGAGCGGGTCGCTTGATAATAATATAAGATCTCCAGATCCAGATTCCATTTGTAGGTGCCTGAGTTATATATTAATGCCGAGTAAGGATCAAATATTTTGGACTCAATGTAACGACGAAAAACCTTTTAAATCTTATTCGCGTCCAAAGAACACCGTTAATAATGGAGTGAATAGATATTTATTAGATTTGCTCTTCTTTTCATTTTTATTTCTTTTTTTAGAATTTTAATTAAGACTATCTATTCTGTTGGAAATGTAAACCTTTTTTTTCAATAGTCTATGTTTTATTACTATAGAAGGGCTAGGATTAAAATTCATAGGCTTAGTTCAAAAGATTTTTAATATAAAAGAATAAAAGCCCACGTAACTTATTAACATAGGTATATTGGTACTACTAGAAAAAGTCCTTGTTCTTGTATCTTGTTACGGGAATCCATGAACGAGGTTTGACGTTTACCGTAATCTGTACCGTATTGTACAGACAGAGAACATATTACAAATATGTTCATAATAAAATTATCATGATTTAATTAAAATAAGTTATCCAATATAATTTTGAAAACGCAAGTAAACATTCTTGTCTAAAAATACAATCTCATCTTTGAATTATTTTTCTTCACGTCATAAGCTTTATCTATGAAAAACAACGAGACGTCACACTCATCATGGAGAACAATAAATAATAATCCCTTTACTAAATTGCGGCTGTATGAATGTGTGACCACCGTGTTAATTCTGAGTAGGATTAAAAACAAAAGCTCGTTGATTGGTACAGCCATGGACAATGGCCAGTGTTGAAAAACATTGTCCCATTGTGTAAACGTCACTGTCATATTCTTTTTTTTTTATAAATAATTTAGCGCGGCAAATTCTCTGGAGTGTCTGGCTCGGTCATTGACCGTAACCTAACCTAACCTAACACTTAGGTTTTGATGATACATGTCCCAAAAGTTTCGGTAAATTTAACTCGATTAGACCGTAACTAAAACCACTTTAAAAAGTTTAAACGATTTTATTGTTAAACTTGTTATTTAAAAGTGGAGTTATAAATGGACATTTTTAAATGGATCGGAAATTAAGTTTGTTTTCTCAAAATTATTTTTCGTTAAATTTTAGTTCAACTCTGTGTGATGCACAAATTGTTTTTTCGGCCTTAGGTGTCATGCTTCATGTGGCACGTGTATGTGAAATTTTATGTTTGTGAATGCACCCAAAATACCATAGACTATCCTAGTGTAGGTAACAGTCTACAGAATCAGATTCTAGACTACACTATTGCAATAAGAAGACTGATTTTTTTCACAACAGTTAAGTATTTAAAATAAAAGCCTTCAAGTAATACAAATTTACAGAACAACTAACTTGTATTTTTCTCTTCGCGTTAATCAGTGCAAAGCAATAATTTAAAGACAAGATTGCGCAGTAAAATTGCTAATGTAATCTTTTTAACGATTATTTTGTAGTCCCTGGGATTTCACGGATATAAAATGGGAAATTCATGAAGTTAATCGCGAGTTACTCGGCTTGGATACATCTTGTAAGTAACGACTGGACTCAACATTTTCGCAATGAATAAAAGGAAGGCATTGGTACTCAAAATGTAGAATCGACGCATTTAGGTCGCTTTTATAAGCGCGTGCCAACAGTCCGGTCTAGCCATATGTCACCTAATGCGCGATATCAATCTGTTAAGCCGACGATATCTCGACCAAATTCGTACGGCCTAATGCAATCTTCCTTTCACTAAATCTCAACAGGACAATGTTTCAAAAAAATAATAAAGAGCATTCGCTGTCAGACACTTTCGAGACGGTTGACGTAGTGACGTCGCGACTACTAGAGCGAAGCAATCTCATTTAACTGGGAGCGAATAAACAAGATTATTCGCAGGGTACGAGTCTCGTTTCTGCTGAGATTAAGGTCCCGTAGGTCAGTATTTTTAAGTCAATTTCTTTTATGAAGCCTTAGAAAATGTATTACTTTGTCTAAGAGCCCATTTTGGACGAGTTTCGCTCAAAAATACTACCTGACCTCTGTGGAAAAAATCTCGGGGTCGGGCGTGAGTTGAGAAAATGAAGACAAAGTTGTAGTTGTAAATTGCAGACCTCTTTTTGGTTGTCAGCCAGTATTATTACGGTGATAAAAAATAAAAATGCCCTTCGCAGTGTTTCAAGGTTTTTTCGCAGCAAATAGATTTCATTTAATTCTAAATCTTTTTCAAATATTGAATGAACTTTTTCAATAATCCGCGTTTCCACTTTACTGAAACTTTTTACTGAAAGGTTAGCTTAGCTGGATTAAAGAGATTAAATCAAGTTATTAGACGCGCTAGGTTTTCCTTTATAGAAGATCATTGTTAATTAATAAAGTAAGTATTAAATAGACATATTATTCTAATAATTTTTGGTTCATTCTATATTCTCAATGAATTAACAATGTTTACCGTAGTACTTAATCTATTTTGTTTAAGTAAATATTATATGTAGCTAAAATGTTTCTCCTAGACGCAAAACTTTCATTAACTTTGCGTTAATGTTTTAGTGACGTTTATTATAGCTGGTGTTATTTTCGTTAGAAAATTATTTGCTTAGATTAAGTATATATAGGTATATGTTTAGCGAGGGTCCTTTGATGTGTGGAGCCCATAACGTTAATGGTTAAAATCGGTGTTACGATTAATACATAGACATATTAATCGTGACACCGTTTTTTAACCCCCATGCAAAAAGAGGGGTGTAATAAGATTGACGTGTCTGTCTGTCTGTCTGTCTGTCTGTGGCATCATAGCTCCTGAACGAATGTTATCTTCTGAAGTTTTTTTTGTATTACAAGTGTTTTACGGTTATGGGGGGTTAAAGTGGGGAAGAAAAACCGAATGTCTGCAAATATGCTCAAGTGGGGTATCAAATGAAAGGTGACTTGTACGCCACAAAAAACAAAAACTTTAATAAGCTTGACGTGTCTGTCTGTGTGTCTGTGGCATCATAGCTCCTGAACGAATAAAACGATTTCAATTAAGTTTTATTTGTGTATTATATACTTTTTAGAAGTAGCTTACGTTTTTTTGTGTCGGGTTTTTTTATTTAATAATTCTTTTGCTTAAAGCTTTGACCAAACCTGATACTAATCTTTCCTTTAGCATCATTGATTTACTTAGGCATGAGGGCAAATGATTTCCACAAATAATTACCTACATTGGCTGCTCCATTTCACTATGATTTTTCGATTGTTTGTATTGTGTAATGGATTTGTTCTATTTTATTATTTTTAACTTTTATTAAATTATCTTTTTCTATTGAATATTTTTAAATTTATGCATTTTTCAATCTAACAGCGAAGTTAAGCGAGCGTTGTCCAAACATTATCCACGTCTAATGCTCTCCTATCATCGCGGTTACTCTGTTAAGAAGTCCTGAAACCTGGACTTACATATAATTTCTAGTTGTAAGTTTGAAATCGCCGATCCGCCTTGAGCAAGCGTGGTTATTAATGCTCAAACCTTCTCCTTGTGGGAAGAGGTCTTTGCTCAGCAGTGGGCACTCATAGGCTGATGATGTGATGTGTGAGGTAACAGTCGACAAACACATCGACTTCTTTGTCGATGTATTTAAAAAAAGCACGTTTCATTTGACTGAGGCTTTATAATATATGTAGGTACTTCAAAATGTATTAAAACCCTTTGACATTTTGTTCCAAAAATACTGTTAAAATTTTAAAGATTTGTATGGGTGCTTAATCTAGCGAATGTTTTGTATGGGTTTCGATTCTGTTCGCGTAGGACGACTAATTGGAATTTAGTAGAAGTCTGTTCACAGCAAAAAACGTGTATCGTTTTAAAAGTGATATATTTTTTCAATAAAGTGAAAAGTTTTCTTCAGTCATTTGTTAAAATGTAACACCTAAATCACTAAAAAGAAAATTAAGTAGAAAGAAGAGAACGAAAATAATGAGTCTCTTATAAGTAAGTTTTGAGGTGAGCTCTTTCTCTCTCTACCTACTACTATATAGAATTTTTTGAAAAATCTAAATAATAATTGAAATGTACCAAGGACGAACATGATGACCAGTTTGTCTAGTACGGATATTCGAATAATGATGCAGTCAAATAGAAAAGTTCACAAAAATAATGGATTAAGACATTCTTTCTTGAATTAACTGAGGAAAGCTCGACTAGTTTCAAGCTACAACGGGACTCTTATTAATAAAAGACTTCACGCCGCCACCTGATTGGTTTTGTTTGTGGGGGGAATCATTAAATGATTTCTCCCACTTAGGGTCAGGCGGTATGTTTATTACATAATTATCATTTTTGATGTATAAAAGTGCTATTTTCAGACCTATTTACAAAAATAAATTCATTGTTAAATGACAAAAGGGCGCACTTACCTCCAGACCCCTACAGCCTTTATTTCAAAACATAATACTTAACTACGCACGTATATCAAAAAATGCTTCATTAAAACTTAACACAGGCGCCTAAGTTTATAATTCCCCAGCAATGCGGTGAGCTCTTTACATTCAAGTTTTGTCTTTATATTAGTTAAAACTTACAACTGTATGTACTTAAAATTGCTCACAATTTTAAACTTGTTTCTCGTCTGTATGTTGTTCAGATAAAACATTTGACTGCGCGGCTCGTTTTCGGGTTTTCCTTTTTAACTTGTGTGCTTTGAGAATGTATTTAAGTTTGTAACTCGTAGGTTAGACTTATGTTAAGGCTTTTATAAGGGGATCATTTCTGTAATAGGATTTGATACTTAATGTTTCAGTATTAGAGTCTGGATTAAAATAATAACAATAATTTGAATTTAAAGTTCGATGTGTGACATTTTTCTCTCGAGCGATGGACACGGGTTTTTTTTAGGGGAAAATCGTCATATGATTTCTCTCTTTCTACCGCTATGGGTGACGTGAGAGGGTGTTAGACTCTTACTGACTAAAAACAACCCCTTACCTTCTCCTGCTCCGGGCTGAGGTTGCGTTAGTGTCTTGCACCCGCAACCGTCGCTGGTAGATCACTAGCTATGTCACAAACAAAATATAACGTTTAATACTCGACGACGGTTGGTGCGGTGGCTGGCAACTGGCTTCCGTGCAACGTGTCACGGGTTCGATTCAAGCACGGAACAACTCTTTGTGTGATCCACAAATTGTTGTTCCGGGTCTGGGTGTCAAGTGTATGTGAAATTGTATGTTTGTAACCGCACCCACGGCATAGGAAAAATCCTAGAGTGCGGCAACGTATCGTAAAAAAAAAACTTTTACAGTCTACACATATCAACAAATTTATAGAAAATTGTTCATGTGTGTTTAAGGTTGCACCCGCAACGGAGGAATTTCGAGTGTGTCCATGGGCGGCGCTGATTGCTTATCATCAGGTAATCCGTCTGTTCGTTTGCCGACATTAAAAAAATGTGTAGAATGTAATAGATATTTTTTTCTATCTAATATATATAGACACATCTAGAATCAAAAACCCTAGTCACAAAGTAATATTTATTAATTCTTACAATATTTTATTGAGCACTTGAGTTATGAATGATTACATAAGTCAGTTCCGCGTGAAAATTCTTTCCAACTTGTTTCTAAGAAAAATAATAATAATATTGTATTGGTGTGACATTCAATCTGTTGTAGGTACCTACAAAATTTTCCGCGTTTTCATGTTATTATGTTTGTTAGAAAGACGTAAATTCTCACAATAACATTAAGGCTTTTATTTGTTTATTTATTTACAATTGTTAAACATACACACACACATTACAGTACGTTTGTTGATGAGTGTTTACGGTTATTACTAAACAATTCAAAAACATATTAAACGAATAAAATTAAACTTACAGCTAACACACAAAAACCAAACAAAACCATTTTTCACAACACAAAAAAAAACTGTTTCTAATATCTTTAGATCCAACTTAGTAATGTAACTACCTAAAGTACATAATGTATTTTATTTCGAATCACATGAAAATGAGTATCCGTGGAGTTTCAACTGGCGATGAAAGTCCAAGAACGATGAACTTATTCTTAAGAACATTTTGGATTTATAAAAAAAAACTACTTTGGAAAAATTAAATAGCTTCGCTAAGAGGCTGACCCACGAACTGTAAATTTTTGTTCAAGATACTAAAATTACTTGTATTAATATTTTGGAAATAAATTGACTTTGACGTAAGAAAACAAAAAGAAGCGGTGATATCCTCGACGATACCTTTAAGCTCATTCGGCGCGTGAGCTCTGAAGAAAAAGCCAGAGAAAGCCTGTACAAAGGTGGATGAGCCAGACTTCGGAACCATCTATCTCAGAAAACAGGCGTGAAACAACAATACGTCATTAACCCCCTTTTTTGTGTGGGGTAAATCATCAAATGACTTCTCCCGCCCAGGGTCGGGCGGGAGGGAGTGTCAGACTCTTACTGACTAAAAACCCCCCTGTTCCTACTCCTGCTCTAGGCCGAGGTCGCGGTGCCTCATTGCGCTTACCAACCCCGCAACCCCGGCTGAACATCAGCCCTATAACTCTACAGACTGCAAACGCACTCGTACGCACCTTAGGTATTATTTTCAATAACATTCGAAACAATATATAGGTATTACATAACTTGACTTTGGATGGCATCGAAAATAAATAAGTCCCAGGATCCCAGGTATTTGGCTTCGCAACTAATATTTGTGTAACCTGGCTTACGTTGCTATATTTGTTCAGATTTAGGTGGGATCTTTCAAGCATTCGCGACTCTTTCATAAAGATACTTCAGTACAATAATCTTAGTAAGGCTTTAATCGGCACGATTGGCACAGTGACTAGGCCATTGGTTGACGTATTAAGTTAATATGTTCGATCAAAAAATGGGAGAAATATTTACTTGACCTAATATCTAGAAGTGTTTAGTTTCAAAATAATGCCTTTTGTTGACCTAGGAGCCTATTTATAAAGCAAATCCTACATAACTCACATTCTGTTGGATTCAGCCTGACTGAACAATCGCACTAAACAAGAAAACAAATGCACTAAAACAAACTTTATGAGTGTATTCATCAAATTAAATAGCTATATAAAGTACCAAATAAACTAAACGTCTTCGGAGTCCCATTTTCCCTTTTTACAGGGTATTAAGAAGTTGATCCTCTTGATGTCTCCGAATAATATGGGTCTTAAGGATGCCCAAGGGAGTAGGGGCCTTTAAACCACCGTAAAAACTCGCAATGGCGAGGCGGGAACTTTTGACAGCTGACCGTCATGGCGGCCATATTGGTTGACGTCACGCCAAAATGGCGGACAGCAGCATACCGTTACGTTTTATTGTGTCAAATAAGGTTTTATTGGTAGTGCGAAAGGGAACTTATAGGATTTTTAAATGTAATTACGGTCCTAATGATTTTGTTTCTTGATTTAGTCAGTAAACGAAAGGTAGAAGTTTTGATGTTACATTATAGTTTTAACGTAGTAGGCAATTCTTCCTGCTGCCAGAGCAAGCTGAGTCACCTACGCAGCTTGATTTAATTCAATTAATATTAGTGACGAAGTTAGAATACTTATAAGAGATTTTGAGAACTACCTATATATTCGCAACCCAATTTAACGAATTGCCTTTCATATCTAGTCTTTTCATTTAGCATAGGTACTTTCTGACGGATTCTTCGCTTAAAATAATAATTCTAACTGCGAGGATGATGTTGCTGGATAAATCTGGTAATTATTACCTTGATCTTTGCCTATCCCGGTATTATCCTTACGAACCAAATCTTCAATTAAGTAGGCTTGCTTTGTAATCCTGAATAAATTAAAACCATGATTGCGTCATTTATTTCAACTTTGGTTGAGAGTGGCGTATTAATATTTGCTAAGGAAATGTATCTGCGCAGCTACATAGAACGTGATTGGTATGTTTCTAATGTCTACTGAGTCTAGATATCTTTGTATTATATTATTAATAAGGTCTGTTTTAGCCTGAACTCTTTTATCACTAGCTCGACTATAATAAGGTCCGTATTTTATTGGGTCACTATGGTTGTACAACTAGTCATTGTTGCCATGTTCACACTTCTATAAAATATAATAAAGGCAAATTTTTTGCTGCAGGAAAAGATTACGGTTTCCTTATTTTTAATACTAGCTGCTTAATACTTATTACAAGTAAGTTATTTTACGTTTATTGCACGCCATGCTAAGTGAAAGGGTTCTAGGTAGATCACGACATCGGAGTGAATTTTTATTTATCTTTAATTACTACTTACTAGCTACTCTCACGCGGTTTCACTCGCTTCTCACATTTAATTGTAGCGTGATGTTTTATAGCCTACAGCACTCAGAAACATTGTAACTATCTATCAGTGAAAGAATTCTGGCAATCCGACTAGCGGTTCCAAAGATTACCCCCTTCATACAAACTTACAAACATACAAACTTACAAATTTTACCTCTTTATAATATTAGTATAGATTTATAATAGGGCTCTAAAATATAAGACCAGAGATTTAAAGAAACTTTTATCGGAAAATTCTATTGCCGCTCAGAGTTGAAAACAGGTAAAACTCTTTTTTTGTAACTTTTGCACCACTCCAGAGTTAAATGCATTTAAAAACATAAAAATTCACATACAAATCACACCCAGACCCAAAACAACAATATGTGGATCACCCAAAGAGAACTTTTTATTGGTCTGAGCCAAAGAGATGTTCCGTGCGGATCGAACCCGCGGCCCGTTGCATGGCAGTCAAAAATAATTAATAAACGATGTTTACCTATATCATTGATATAGGAAATAAAACTCTTTTTATATTAACTAAAGTAATTGTAATTACTTTAAGAGCAAGAACACAAAAATACAGCTCTTTTCAAAATATGCTGAATATAGTATTTATATAAAGAATAGGTGAATAGTGACCGATCGTATCATTGAAATGGTAGGTAGGTACATTTACTTTATTGCGTACGAATATCTGTTTTTCAGACCGAACCTGAATGACTAAGGACTAGGTATAGTAATTAATTAGGCATTTTAATACATATATGTATTTTTATGAAATTTTCGATCAATAGTATTAATTTGATATTATTATTTAAGTAATACTAGCTACTCTCGCGCGGTTTTATCCACTGCTCTGCTTTTACAGATCGTACCGTAAAGTTTTAGTCTATAGCCTTTCCGATAAATGGACTAACAAACAAAAAAAAAAAATGCAATTTGAATCAGTAGTTCCGGAGATTAGCGCGTTCTAACAAACAAACAAACTCTTCAGCATTATACCTAATATTAGTATAGTTTTAATGAAATGCCCGTATCAAAAGGCGCTTGAAACAGAAAAGCAGTGACGTATTTTATTATTAAACGGTTTTTATTAAACGGTTTTTTAAACGGTTTTATTTAGCTCACCCCGTTTTATTCTTGGGTCAAATTTAGTAATTCAAATTTCACCCTCTTCCTGTCAACCGATTAATCTGAAATTTTGTGTACACTTTCAATTTTGATGACAATACAATTAAGTGTAATCATAACGATTATAAATCCAAAATGGCGGCCGCTACAAAATGGCGGATAACGTAGGTTTTATCAATCCCATCAATATGGGTATCAAATGAAAGGGCTCAACGAGCAGAATACAATATAGCTACTATAAACAATTTAAATCCAAGATGGCGGCCGCTACAAAATGGCGGATAACGTCGGTTTTATCAATCCCATCAATATGGGTATCAAATGAAAGTGCTCAACCAGTAGAATACAATGTGCTTTAAAAAATTAAAACCCAGGATGGCGGCCGCTACAAAATGACGGATAACGTGGGTTTTATCAATCCAATCAATATGCGTATCAAATGAAAGGGCTCAACGAGCGGAATACAATGAAGCTGTATAAACAATTTAAATCCAAGATGGCGGCCGCTACAAAATGGCGGATAACGTAGGTTTTATCAATCCCATAAATATGGGTATCAAATGAAAGTGCTCAACCAGTAGAATACAATGTTCTTTAAAAAATTAAAACCCAGGATGGCGGCCGCTACAAAATGACGGATAACGTAGGTTTTATCAATCCAATCAATATGGGTATCAAATGAAAGGGCTCAACGAGCGGAATACAATGAAGCTGTATAAACAATTTAAATCCAAGATGGCGGCCGCTACAAAATGGCGGATAACGTAGGTTTTATCAATCCCATCAATATGGGTATCAAATGAAAGTGCTCAACCAGTAGAATACAATGTTCTTTAAAAAATTAAAACCCAGGATGGCGGCCGCTACAAAATGACGGATAACGTAGGTTTTATCAATCCAATCAATATGGGTATCAAATGAAAGGGCTCAACGAGCGGAATACAATGAAGCTCTATAAACAATTTAAATCCAAGATGGCGGCCGCTACAAAATGGCGGATAACGTAGGTTTTATCAATCCCATCAATATGGGTATCAAATGAAAGTGCTCAACCAGTAGAATACAATGTTCTTTAAAAAATTAAAATCCAAGATGGCGGCCGCTACAAAATGGCGGGTAACGTGAGTTTTATCAATCCAATCAATATGGGTATCAAATAAAAGGACTTGACAAGAAGAATACAGTGCACTATACAACCTCAATATTTAAGATGGGCGCAGCCACTAAATGGCGTATAATAATAAGATTTAAATATAGAAATTGAATCTGTAATTTAGGTATTATTTATTAATATTTAAGTGTGGGAGAGCCATGCTTCGGCACGGAAGGGTCGGCTCGACCGGAGTTATACCACGGCCTCACAGAAAGCCGGCGTGAAACAACCACAACGTTGTGTTTCGCCGTGTGAGTGAGGTTACCGGAGGCCCAATCCCTACCCAATCCCTAAATCCCCAAAATCCCAAACCCTAAAAGGTCGGCAACGCACTCGTAACTCCTTCTTTGTTGCGGGGGTCCATGGGCGAGGCTGATTGCTTACCATCAGGTAATCCGTCTGCTCGTTTGCCGTCCTATCACATAAAAAAAAGGTATCTGATTAATCCAGCCTGAATCCACGACCCACGTCTCAAGACTTTGTATCGTGTTAAGGATCGACTGTGTGGCGTTAGGGTGGCTAAAAATGATACGTAGTTATCGGCATACCACCCAAGTTAAAAGTTAAAACGCGCTGAGAACTGTATGGCATTAGGGTGGATAAAAATGAGGCGTGTCTATTTTCCGCTAAAAGTTACGTACGTTACGTACGTTAGTCCTACTCCAACTTTCCAGGGTGTATCCGTGCCGATAACTGACCATCTTGATTTTCTTGGTATAACGCTGACATTACTCTCAACTTTGGGCCATACATCGAAGCAAAACCTCAACTGGTTGCAAAAAAGTTGAGAATCCTAGCACGGGTTAGACAATACTTCACGCCGGAACAGCTGTTTAAACTTTATCAGGCGCAAGTTTGATCGGTTATGGAGTACTGCTCTCATTTTTGGGACTGATATGCCCGATACCAACATTATGCGCTTGAGTCTATTGAGGGACGAGCCAAGAGGATCATTGGCGATGATGCACTTGTCGAGTCGAGACTTCAAAATCTTGAACATCGATGCCGAGTTCCTAGCCTGTCGGTTTTCTACCAGTTGCATTTCGGGGAGTGTGCGTCGGAATTACATAATTTAATTCCGTTTAGCCCGTTCCATCATCGGACCACCAGACGTACGGCATTGCACCACCGGTACACGGTGGATGTCCCATATATACGTACCAAACGTTTTGGGAGCTCATTCATTATGCGTACAGCCATGGAGTGGAATTCCTTGCCGGAGTCGGTGTTTCCTGATAGCTACAATCCGGGTATCTTTAAGTCAAGAGTGAATAGGTTACTTCTAGGTAAGCGCGCTCCATCGTCGACGCTTTCCATCAGGTGAGATAGCGGTCAAGCGCAAACCTATAATCAATAAAAAAAACCAAATAAAACAGCAACTGCAAAACAACGTAAACAAAGGCTTCAAAAAGCGAAAGAAAAGTATAAAGCAAAACGAGCTAAAGAAAGTGAAGGTGATATATAGTAAGTAGTCGATTACTGAAACGACAGGAACAATCAGGTGGCTCTTAGTGGATTAAGATCTTTGCAGGGACAACGTATAGAAGTGTTGGACTGCAATACATTAACGGGCAAGAAACCTTGCAATAATGAAGCATGAAATGAATTAAACAGAATGCGAAATAAAAACTAAAAACTAGAAAATAAAAATAGGTAAAAAAACTTTTTAAGTTAAACGGTTTTATGTTTGCATTGCAATGTTTAAGATAAATGTACTAAAAACCAACAAATAATAAAATAGATACAGTCGTGGAAATTATAAACATATGCATAGACTAGACTAAAATAAAACCGTGGGGCACGTCAATTGTCTACAAATTATCGACTTAATGTGCGATAGAAGAGTCGTTTAATTCGTCGTTAGGCAGTTGACCTGCAGACGGTGAGGAAATTACTTACTATTTTCTTGCTCATGGAAATTCCAATAGTTATACACTCCATGTAAATATAATAAACGTACTACTCGCTCACGACTATGAAACCCTAAAACTCGTTTCCACATTCTAGCGCTACTTATAACAAGTCCATCGTTGACAGTTGTACAACTGCCTAATTATCTATTGTACATTACAAAACAAACATTTTAATCAACGATTGTAGACAATTGACGTGCCCCACGGTTTTATTTTAGTCTAGTCTATGCATATGTTTATAATTTCCACGACTGTATCTATTTTATTATTTGTTGGTTTTTAGTACATTTATCTTAAACATTGCAATGCAAACATAAAACCGTTTAACTTAAAAAGTTTTTTTACCTATTTTTATTAAGAGAATGTTTAACTAAAAGATTTTTTGAATCGCAACGACATTCACTCCAATTTCAATTACATGGAACGAAACTTTTCAAAACATGACAGCTCAACGGTTTCCCGCCATCGTCAATACAAAATGGCGGCTATCAAAACAATGGATGCAAAATCTAGTTACGACTTAAAACATACATTTAACACAGTTGAAATCTACTTTTTCGGACGGGCGAACGTGAAAATTAAACTATTATGAAATTTTCAACGAAGCACCTGGTACCCATTTTGCTGGGACGTGGATATATGGCGCGAATATCGCCGTTTGTTATTTGTTTCCTGGTATGTTTGCATTTGTCAGCGGGAACACGCCTTACGTGATATATGAATTATTTTGAATGGCATCCATGTTGATTTTTTTGCTTTATCACGTGACTTCATCGAAATAATATGAAAACATATACTTATGTTTGAATAAAAATCAGTATAGTTATCGATTATTTTAGCAGCTTGGACTTGATGCGACACGTTTCAGAAATTTCTTTGTAAGACCAGTCTGCACAGTAATTTCCTGTGCAGGTAAGAAATAAAACAATGTTTAGATCAAAGGTTCGGAACCAATCCCTTACTCTCAAAAAGCCGGCAACGCACCTTTGACCTCTGCGTTGATGTGGGTGTTATTTTAGTGCAATCATTACAATTTTTTTTAATCCTTTTGTAAATTTTGGTAACAGAGTAGCTAAACGATGGTTACAAAACATATATTACTGACTCTGCATTGACTCAACCTTTATCTTCGTTTTTTGCATACCAAATAGCAGAGAATAATAAAAAAGATATAATAGAAGAGAACTCAACACTAAGGCTTGAAACTTTAGCTTAAGCTATAAGTAGTTTTATTAAAAGGATTTGACTACTAAAGAAAATCATTCCCCTTATTTAATTTTAGAATCCAATTAGTTATTTTTATGTCTGGACATAAAGCAACTTGACAATAGAATTCCTCCTACATTTTGCAACATAAATCTCACACGCACTGGCTCCCAGACCTGGAGTAAGCCATTTTACAACTGTGGTTTTAGCAGTTACTACCTACTTATGTTACATGGCCCTGTATTTTACTTATATATGACTTTTGAAGAAGACTAGTCTATCATTCTTTCTTAAAACTATGGCTAATATCACATCATATAAGTATCATCCAGCTATAAGGGCTCACTGCTGTGCAAAGGCCTCTTTTCACATACAGATATATGGTTTTTCACTTGTATGACCACTCTTGCTCAAGGTTTAAAATGCGATTTTAAAGTTATGATTAGAAGTTGTAAATTTTGTTTTCTTCAGTATGTTTTTCTTCATCAAATGTCATCGGTGTCTAAATAAACATAAAAGGCAAAATAAAACTGGGAAAAAGTCTCATTGGTGCTTGTCAGCGTTTGTACCGTCGCGTCGCGTCATGCGCGTGAAGCATAACATTCGAGTCTCCACGGCGATGTTCCACAATAGATTTACTTTTAGAAAACATAACAGTTCAATATTTTATAAAATTCAATAAACTGTAAAACATTTGTTTTTTTCATAACATAACAACACGCTTTTTGTTGTCTAAAGGTGTATGCCGAAATACATATTAAAATGTTGCATCTTTTCACTAGTTAATTTTTTTTATGTAATAGATTAACAAACCGCCCATGGCCACCGGCAGCGGAGGTGTTACGAATGCGTTGCCGACCTTCTAGGGATTAGGGATTTGGAGATTTGGACATAATAGGAGGCATACTGTTTGCCATGAACCATTCTTATTCCAGAATTTATTAATTATTGATAATCTCAAAACATTAATCATTTTACCTTAACTTAACCTAACTCTCTATCGAGGTTGCGTTTTTAATAGCTATAACATAACAACAGTCCCCGGAGATGGAAACCAACCCGGTTTTTAGTCAGAAGACAAGAGTCTTTTGCCTCAGCCAGGGCAGCATAAGTCATAAATATAATGATTTTCCCCACTCAAAAAAGGTGAATTTAACCCAAAACTCACTCAACTAAACGCAGTAATGGTCGGCAAACGGTCAGAAGGATAACGTGATAGTAAGCAATGAACGCTTTAACACCCTCTCAGCACCAAAGAAGTTATGAGTGCTTTGCCGGCTTTTTAGGGATAAGGATTTTAGATATTTAAGGATTGGGTAGGGATGGGGTTAGGAAGAGGGATAGGGCATCCAGTAACCTTACTCACACAGCGAAACACAACGCTGTAGTTGTTTAACGCCGGTTTTCTGTGAGGCCGTGGTATCACTCTTGTCGAGCCGACCCATTAATGCCAAAGCTGTGCTCTAACACACTTGTTCTCAACGATCTAGTTAGTACAGTGTTTATTTAAACAAAAATAGACCTAACGCAGACGTATTTACACTTCATAGTTGTTGAATATCGAGTGAATTTTCGTAAATGGCTCGTTTAAATTCACCTCGGAACGTTTTCATTTCAATTTGTACACACCCTTCATATCCGAAGTACTATCATAGTAATATACTTACCGAAATTGAATAGTTCGAAATGGAGGGTCTAAAATTGACTATTTGTTTGAACGATATCCTTTACGCGTCGCCTCGAGATAATTGAATCTACGAAAGATTTCGCTACCATGATCTTAACAGAATATTTTGGTGGGTTAATAATAATTTATTTAAACAGTCGCAAATGTAAAAGCAAATATGTCGTGGTGGCGTGGTTAGGGCGCTTGCTTCTTATGCATGAAGGTGCGGGTTCGAAACCTGGCAACCAATATGACTTTTTCTGAGTTATATGTACTTTCTAAGATGAATAATTAGACACCACTGACAAACGGTGAATGAAAACATCGTGAGGAAACCTTTTTTTGTGAGGAGAAAATCATCAAATGTCTTCTCTCGTCCAGGGTCAGGCAGGAGGGAGTGTCAGACTCTTACTGACTAAGAACCCCCCGTTCCTTCTCCTGCTCCGGGCCGAGGTCGCTGTGCTTCATATCGTGAGGAAACCTGGAATTATGATTTCGAATTATCAGTTTGAGTTATTTCCTTTGAGCAAGCGTGGTGATTAATGTTCAAACCTTCTTCGTGTGAGAAGAGGCCAGGTTAGCAGTGGCTGTTGATTCGTTGATGTGAAATGCAAATAGTAGTTTAATTGATTGATATGTTCATCATAATTATATCGACAAGATATCTAAATCAGCTGGTTGGAAGCGACTTAGTTACAGAGAGCAAGTTTTTTTTGTCAGCAAAAATGTGTAACGTACACAAAATTGTCTACACTTGCAAATCTTTGAAATTAATCCGCAATTCACAGAGGAATACATCTTTCCAAGAATAGCACAAACGAATCGTTTCACGGAACCCAATAACTAAGGCTATTCTTATCGTACCCAATTTTTATTTCTTTTCCAGCCAATCAGATGAGAAAAGCGACGAAACGAAGTCATAAAAGATCTGTTTATTAGAGTGTATAAAAATTGTATAAAAGTAAGATCCTCCGTGTCTTCTAAGATATCTAGCGAAGTGAATATTTTGGTGCTTGTTTAAAAAATATTTCTTATTAGGCACTCACATATGTGGCAATTAACGTATAAGGTATGGCATGGTAAGTTCATCATCATCATTATCATCAGCCTATAAGTGCCCACTGCTGGGCAAAGGCCTCTTCTCACACCAAGAAAGTTTGAGCATAAAGCACATATAACTTGAAAAAAGTCACATTGGTACTTGCCAGGTTTCGGATCTGCACCCTCATGCATGAGAAGCGGCATGAATGAGAAACCTTTATCCTTAACCTCGGGGCCACCTGGTAAGGTATAAAGCATAATATCTTTCTTGGGCAAAGGAATATCCAAACTTAACATATATTTAGTTCTTTATTTAAAAACTGCCTTCAGCATTCTTTACCAGCCTACCTTTTGAATTCATATAGGTACTATCTAATGTATGTAGGTATGTTCCAAGAAATTAAGCATTCATTTTGATATAAGTAAATCTTTTTTTCTTAATCCAATTCAGGCACGATTCGTATTTTGTCCAGTTTATACTTGTTTGTAAGACAACTGCCTAATTTCCTTGGCGAAGTTAAAAGCCAACATGGCGGCGAAGGGAGTGGGGAGGGTAAATTAATGGTGTTCGTAGGCACTGAGCCAACAATCTGTCACTATTTACGCACTATTGCAGTCTTTGAATCTAAAACGAGAACGTGGTCGAAGAGAATCTAGCATATTTCAAAGTTTAAGAGGATTATTTGAGTCTTTGAAAGTTAGAATTTTGTATCAAAAGATCCTAAGTGGGTAGTAAGTACCCCCGGTGCACTTCAGGTAGTCGACCTCACGACTTCGGTACTTTTGCTACTAGCTAATATTTTCTGCATGATGTGATGCACATGTGACGTCATGAGCTATTTCCGGAGTCGAGATAGTAGATAAATGAAACCCTGGAAGGATCCATGCAAATGTTAGAATTCAGGTCACTGGATCAGGGGTATAAGCTTATAGAATACCTTTAGGTACGCTTTGTAATATAAGAAAGACTGTTGTGTAGATGTTGGTGTAGTCTCCGATTTATAGTCATTCTTTCGGAGTTCCATTTAGTGAAGGGAGAATTTGTGATACATTCGTACTTTTTATCATGAAATATTTCGGTAATTTAATTAGTCGTACCTTGTATTTACTTTTTCAGAAAAGCAGCTATAATTGCCATGCTTAAATTGTATAATTTAAATCCTAACGAAGTTAACTCATTCCGAAAAAATACTTATGTTTATAACAAACACGCTCACAGTATCCAACAATTACTACCAATTTAATAATTTTGACGGCCATTTTTCTAAGTTTCAATTTATTATCATTCTACTTTGGAGTTCGTTGTGCTTAACAGAGTCTTTAAACTACACGAAACAATATGTGTATATGGAAAATCATGACATGCAAAAATAGACGTTTGAATTTTAAGTGACTTATTAATAAAATAACCGTCTAAAACATATGTAATTTTTTTATTTTATTTTTTTATGTAATTGGTCGGCAACGAGCAGCCGGATTACCTGATGGTAAGCAATCAGCGCCGCCCATTGACACTCGCAACGGAGGATTTACGAGTGCGTTGCCGACCTTTTAGGGATTAGGGATTTGGAGATTTAGGGATTAAGGAGGGATTGGGGGCGGGGAAGGATTGGGCCTCCGGTAACCTCACTCACACGGCGAAACATAACGCTGTGGTTGTTTCACGCCGGTCTTCTGTGAGGCCGTGGTATCACTCCGGTCGAGCCGACCCATTCGTGCCGAAGCATGGCGCTCCCACACTTATATGTCATAGCCAAAACATACCAACAACCTTTTACAATCCATTTAAACAAAAATTTTAAGAAAAATAGGTCACATATTTGTAAGCTGTAGTGTACAACATAGGAATAGCTAGTGAAGTGTGTTAACCACGTGCCAAGTCTTGTCAAGTGACGTAGACAAATGCCAGCTCTGGGCTGTGGGCTGCATAGGACCTGATTGATGGGTCCAAAAACTGACACCAACACTTAAGCTTGCATGTACCGTCAGACTGTTTTTAGACCAGAACGTGCTTGTGCATTTCCTCGTTGGATGTCAGTTTGAAATTGAACCGAAACATTGTACGTGTAGAATTCAATGTTGTGTGTCGGCCTGTGTGTGTTTTCTAGTTCTATTTGTAGTTTTTTATAGAGTAGTGTGGTATAACGATTTATTTTCGTGTGTACAATTTGGGTTCTATATTATTATTATGAAATACTTAATTTCAGCGTTGGAATATTTTATTCGGTTCTTAAAAATAATTTTGACTTATGTATAGAGACTGAAATAGTTTAGTTTCCAACCACTTAAATTCAATGCTATGGGTTAACATCAAAAAGATACAATTTTTTCTTGAATGATGTAAAAAATAAAGAATAACATAATCACTACATAGCACAAAACAAAGTCGCTTTCTTTATCCCTATTTCCATATGTGTTCTCAAACCTTGCAATATTGGTAAGAAATTAGTATAATCATTTCACCAGTGGGAAGCCGGAGCGGGTCGATAGTAAAGACCTAAAATATAGAATGAAAGTACCTATAATTATTTTTTTATGATTTTATCCACATCCATATAATATTATAAATGCGAAAGTAACTCTGTCTGTCTGTCCTTTCTTCACGCCTAAACTCCTGAACCGATTTATGTGAAATTGGGTATAGACATAGTTTAGAACTCGAGAAAGGACATAGGATAGTTTTTATAGGATATTTTTCATAGGACAGGAAGTCGTATTCTAGTTAGCTATAATTGTTTCATTTTTATTGAAGAAACTACCCAATTTTATTACGTTGTATACATAAATAAGTACAGTACATACGTATGCAGTTTTATACCCCCGCTAGTTTCTTTGAGGATTGAAAAAATCAAAATGGTCTGCCATTGTAGGGTGAAAATGCTCAACTATCCTTACGCAAACGCCTTTAAAATTCCAGTAACATTATTAACATTTAATTCAATTTTTCAATTAGAACTTTTAATATTTTTATACAAAAAAACTCCATTAAAAACTTTTCTTAAAGGTTTTATTGTTTTAGAAAAACTAAAACCGATAGCTGTGAGTTTTTTTATTACAGTCGTCTGAGTTCAAAGAGTCTGTATTTAGGTCAGCGAAATAAAAATATATTCTGTTACGTAGATATTATTTAACAGTTTTACGTTCTAGTAAGTACCTAGGTACCTAAAGGGGTGGTAGAGATAAATAAATACTATAGATAGAAATACTTATGTAGACACGACACAAATATTCACAGAGAGACAGGAAGATAACGGGTAATGTGGCTTGTGTATCAGAGTGATACCGTGGCCTCACAGAAAATTGGAATAAAACAACGCTTGCTAAAGGCCCATTCCTTCATCTGTAATCCGAAAGTTCCACATTCCTTTATTCCCTAACTCCCAAAAGGCAGGCAACGCATTTGTCATTCTTCTGGTATTCCGTTTGCTTACCATCAGGTGTTCAGTCTACTCGTTTAACGAGAACTTTTTTTATAAAGGAAAATAATTAACAATGAAGGAAAACCCATTTATTTGGCACCATGCACACCGCAAAAAGTCCCAATAAATAAATAAAAAATGTAATAAAGTTAGGTAAGTATTACCTACAAAATAAGACGTAGGTATAATATAGTAGGTTTGAGTTTGGGATATCAGTAAAAGTTGAGCTCAGTGAGAACCTTACACTGTTTTTCAATTGGCAACTACGCAGTGACGCACCGTCGGGATCAACTTAAAACCTAAAAATACTTAGTTCATGATTTCTGAAGTTTATTCTATGAACGACCGTGCTTGGCTTCAAGTGAAATTTCGTATTCTTCTTGGTGGTTTATGTGTCTGCAAAATATGCAAGTTTCCAATAAAATTTTAGTTACTGTTCTTCATGATCTTGAGGGGCCTTGTCTTGTCGATGCGATGAACCTCTAGGAAGAAACTTGTCCTTGTACAGCCATGCCCATCAATCCACCCTTACTTCCCATTGTACAGATGGAGACAAAACCCCCTTTTACCCTTGTTTTACCTTGAAACGAATAAGATATTACAAAAAAAAACTTTATCTACATTTGACTAAACATTACATGCTCCTACTTCACCCAAGGATACAAGAAAAATAAGTCGCGAACAATGTTCCACATTAACCTCATTCCGATAGGAGCCATTGTTTTTGTATAATAGTAAGAAACTACTTACGAACTTATATTTATGTTCAAGTGCCATTACAATAAAGATCTTATTCTACCTGTCTTCTAGTTTCTAATTAGGTTTAGCAAACTATCTCTACTAGAAGTCTTTTTTATTTGAAACAGTTTTGAAGATAAGATTGGAATTGTTTGTTAGTTGGTAGTCAGAATTGTTTTTTCTTGGCGTGGCTTGGTACGAAAATATGAAATAGCATTTTAAGTAAAATAGTCATAAGTGTAGGTTTTTTGTGAGGTGTAAATCGTCAAAAGCTTTCTCGCGCCCTGGTTGAGGCGAGAGGGAGTGTCAGACTCTTACTGACTAAAAACTCCTCCATTCCTTCTCCTGTTTTAGGCCAAGGTTGCGGTATATTATTGCGCTTGCCCGCAAGCCCGCAACCTAGGCTGAACGTTGGCCCTGTAGGGCTCCATCTGTGGTGGTATATTAGCTCTTTGATGCGGACGCGGAACGCTATCCGCTGTACGCTTTCACAAGTGTAGGCTACGAGTTATTGTTAAACGATTGGATTACATAATACAAAACATTGTAAATTTTTGATTATTAGAAGAAAATACAAAAAAAAAACATACTTCTAATTTTGGCTTCGCGTACTCATGGCCAGTGTTCTTGTCATACAAGTTTAATTTATTTACATTGTACTTAGTATTTATGAAATTATTATTGTATTATTTCAGAATATTACCTATCTGCATATAAAATTTCAACCAAATCCCACCTGTTTTGCGTGAAAAAATAACAAACAGACATTCGCACAAACATTCATATTTGTAAAATCATTAGGACTCATGTTACGTATATGTATTACATTTTATACTTAAGTAGGTATCTATAGGAATACAGAGGAGAGTCTTGTACTGCACTTGCGTTGTATCTTACTTATGCATGAACCTAGTATCTCAAGCAGAACACGTCTGGTGTACCAAAACTAGAAACTAAACTTTATGTCCTTAGTACTAAGAAATAAAATACCTAACTCCCAATTTTGTTATTTATGTATACTGTTTTAAGGTATGTTACAATAAACATGCCATCTTATAACAACTATGTGTGAGAGAGGTACGAAATCGAATCCTCAGGAGTCATTGGGACTGACGGGGCTCTATAGGGCTGATGTTCAGCCGGGGTTGCGGGGTAAGCGCAATGAGGCACCGCGACCTCGACCCAGAGCAGGAGAAGGAACGGGGGTTTTTAGTCAGTAAGAGTCTGACACTCTCTCCCGCCGACGTGACACAGCCACTGCGTTGTGTTTGGGAGGTTACCGGCGGCCCAATTCTTCACCTCCCCCGATCCCTCCCCAATCTCTAAAACTCCAAAACCCTAATCCCTAAAAGGTCAGCAACGCACTCGTAAGTCCTTCGCTGCGGGTGTCCATGGGCGATGTGATTGCTTACCATCAGGTAATCCGTATCCTCGTTTGCCGACCTATTACATAAAAAAGAAGTTAATCCTCAAATTTAAAAGTATTTCTGCTGTCGTTTGAAAAAGTAAATGCTTTTTATTTTATTTTTGGCAGATGAAACTACTCAATTCATTTTTTATATACAACTACATAATCTATGTAAATTTCATAGCACGCTTTTGTTAAAAACTGCAATAGTACAATAAGAAAAGGAAAGATATAGGTTGAAATATGTTTTCAATACTCTCATGCATAAAAATAAGTACGTACACATATGAAGACATCATTACTTTCAGGGAACTGAAACGAACGACGCTTCAATGGAAATCAAGATGGCTGATGTAAGCATAAGAAGAAACTCGGAGATAAATGTGAAAATGTGGAATTGTAGGAGATATTTCACTTGTAAGGGCGTTATAATGTTGATGATACGATTGGTGGAAATGGCATATCAACATGGTATTAAAAATATAACAAATTGTAATATATATATGTACACATATGTATTAATATAATAATTCCTTAAACTCGACTTCTCAGATTCGGTTCCTCGTAATCCTTCGACCTGGAAACCCTCAAGGAGAAGGAGGATCGCATTCCACGTCCCAAAAAATGTAGTCGTACGTAAAGCTGCATGTTTTTGTATGATATAGATATAAGTGATTCAATTTAATTGTGTTTAGGAAGGTATAATTATGTATTTGTCGATTGTTTTGTACCTATCTTCGCTATATAAATACCTAAATTTATTTTTTATTGTCTATTTGAAAAATAAAAAAATACATTTCAATTATTTAATAATTGTATTTCATTTAATTTTATAGTTAAACAAAGCTCATCTACAGCTGGAAGTAAATAGGTAGATTTTACTAGGAAATTTTTGGTTTTCGAAAAATATCTTAGTAGTGGAATAAAATTTAGAACTGTGTGCCGTTGTGTGACAATAGGTACGCCCCCTGTTACACTGTTGCTGTGACATTCATAACTAGTGAAGTCTGTTAAATTGTAATTGTAAAAAAATATTATATAAGTAAAAACTATATTCAAAACCACCATAAAATAATATATTTTAAAAGATAATCATTTTTTTTAGAAGAAACGCTTTGCCTCACTCTATGGTTTTTCCCGGTGTTGGGAGTGCGTTTACAAACATACAATTTCACATACACATAGCTCTCACACCCGAAACATCAATTTGTGGATCACATTAATGATTCCCCTACCCTGTAGTCAAAAAACTGTATCATAAAATCTACTGATGAATTCACAAATCCTATACCGCGCAAGTAAAGTTTCAGGGGAGATTTACATGAAGAGAAAATCCTAATACCTACACAATTTTTATTGGAATAATTAATTATAAATTAATTTCAATTTTTAGTAGCTCACTAAGCGTGATCATTTAATATCATCAACACCTTTCTTAATTTCTCTTCTCTAAAAACTTTTTACTACTCACAATAAAAGTTAGAACAAGTCTTTACCTAAACACATTACACAAAAACGCTTAAACGCACGCGTTTTCCCATCCATCTTAGTAAAAAGGCATTCTGTCTCTCCCTCTTAAAACTTATCGTGTTGCAAAAGCCATTATAGGAAATAGGTCACCTAAATCAACTAGTTGAAGACAAACTAATAAATTGTAACTTTACGTGGGGAACGAGTTTCATTACCGTATCACTCGCAATTAATTACGAGATCTCGATATCGATAAAAATACGAATTTGTAAGGAAATTAATATAGGTAGAACGATTTTTGTTTAATGTTTTATGGTATAGGCCTTTGGAAATCTTTTGAATAAAGTTGGATTGAAAATTGTGAGTTATGATTTTTATGTTTAGGCTTTGGCCTTGTGGGTAGTTTTATTGTCGAAGAAAATGTATTTTTTTTGACGGGGGAATTCTTCAAATGACTCTCTCTCCATTTAAATCGTTAAATGTCTTTACTTGTCAAGAATGAGGTGAGAGGGAGTGTCAGACTTTTTACCTGCAACCTCAGTCTATTTCAATTTATACTAGCATAACCTCAAACACTTCGAAGCGGCTAGCGCAGTACCTAGGTATATTTGAACACTTTCCAACTATAACCGCAGAGTATGATTCGTGGCGGTCAAGGAATTTAACAAGAGGTTTCTAGTCCAAGCTTTGCGTAAAGTTAATTTATTTTAAGTTAAAGAAGAGAACTTAACATTTATCAACGTTATCATAAATAAGCCGCAGATCCCAGCAATTGGTGACACTTAACTACCAAATCTACCAAAAAATAATTCGTACGCAGCTTTGACATCAGTTTGTAGTGTTCCGTATGTACCTACTCTGTCTTCTATACCGGATTGTATCAGCACATTCGTAACGAAGTTCCTCAGATGCTTGCCCACCGATAAGTGAGATTCTCACGCCAATTTCCAAT
The DNA here is from genome assembly GCA_902829305.4 of Spodoptera exigua. Classification (NCBI taxonomy): domain Eukaryota; kingdom Metazoa; phylum Arthropoda; class Insecta; order Lepidoptera; family Noctuidae; genus Spodoptera; species Spodoptera exigua. Next base: position 4,778,665 of record LR824616.2, on the reverse strand, counting down.
AGTTCGAGGCAAACGTCTTGGCTTTACTAGCTTACTACTAGTAGGACACGATAGACGTATCGACCTTACTGTACATAGACAAGCACTGTACCTACATAAATATATCAGCTGTCAAGAATGATCGTAGGATAATTCTTGAGAACCCCTGGAATTGGGTAGTTTCCTAGGTCAAAAATAAATTAATTTGACGGTTCAATACAATAGAATATTGAAAAATAATTAAAATTTTAATAATTAAGAAATAAGTAAGCTATTTGATGCAAAAAAGACGTCATAGCTGAGTTTTTCATACAAATTTCATAGAAAATTATCGTTTTTTACGTTTGGATAAAAGTATTGAATTTGACAGTTGGAAACTACCGTATTCATATCCGTATCCGTAACCGTATCCAGTATAATAATAATTCCTATATCCGTCTACAATCCGTATCCGAAATTACATATCTATAACAACTTTTGGAGGAACCTTCTTAGGTTTTAACGAATAGATGTGTCTACATATAATATTTATTTATTTATACACCAACAGAAATACACATATAAGTTAAAGGCTAATATTAAAATAATACAAACTATACAGAAAACTTACAAACATGATATTGACAAAATTATATAAAGTTTTATTATTAATTGATACATACACGTTACACAAAAGAAAACAAAAAGCAAAAGAGCACTACTTAATTATTGTAAGATATGGTGCTGGGGGTGGCAGATGACTCGAGGAAGCGAGTAGCGCTACTCAGGACTTTCAGTTTATCTTTAATTTACCAGAAAATACTTATGAGTATGTAACCTACATCCAAAAACTTGCTAAAAACTAGAGTAATAATGAAACCATAATATGAAAAAGCAGTTCTTGATCAAAAAGGCAACATTACAGTCAGATAAGTGGTCAAATGTCATTACAGCCAGGATCTGACCTACATACAATCATAAATGAAAAAGTTCGTTCGCTTTAATCCAAACTTTCTGCCGCCAAGGATGAGAAAGATTAGCCATTTTGAATAGATTGATGTTTAACGATGTTTTTTTCTTTTGTGTGATCACTTCCACTAATGGCGTTAGGCTTTGAAAAGCCTAATTGACGTTTATGTCAATTGGTTTAGGTTGGTTTTTGGATCGTTTATTTTATGTGGTCGGTGTGAGTTGGCAGGTGTTCGCTGAGCCAGATGAATAGCATAGATGATTGTCTAAACCGATATTGCAATGTAAGGATACGATGTAGTTCTAAAATACATTTTTTGAGAAGCAAGCATCCTGCAAGTTGTCGTTTTCAAGTAATTTATTTGATTGTATCGTTGCGATTGATTTAAAAACAACCCAATATTATTAATTTTCTTATTTGTGTTGACTGAGAAATACTTTACTCGTTTCATTCAAGTCACAGTCGCGCTGCTAACTCAACTTGAAACGGAAAATAGTAGAACATTACTCGGTAACGTCACTTGAGTGACGTTCTGGTGATAAAAAATCCTTAGCCTTCCCCCATCTCTCCTCATCTCTAAATATCTGAAACTCCTTATTCCCAAACGGCCGGCGAAGCACTCGTAACTCCTCTGTTGTTGCGGGGGTCCATGAGCGGCGCCAATAGCTTACCACAAGTCTGTTCGACATTTAAGACAGATTGTTTTTAAATATAATAAAGATATAATTGCGAAAACATAATATCTATTACCATAACTTAGTAACGCCTAGAAACAATCTCTGTAAGCTACTTACTATTATAATAAAATTACTTACTAGGTAGATGTTTTTATAATACGCAATTTGAATAAAGCCTTGGGGCTCTTTTCTTAGAACTAACACTCTGTCCCTATAATTTTCTTTGAAATGAAAGAGACAGATTGAGACTGAGTACTGACTTAAGTGTACGTAATTGAGTTTTAATACTGTATAGCAACTTCCATTTAGGTTAAAGTAGAATCAACTGTAACTGGCTCGGTGGTGTAGCATCCGGTGGGTTCAATTCCTAAAGCGATAATTCTTTGTGTGGTTTACAAATTACTGATCTGGGTGAGATGTGAGTATGTGGTTTGTGTTATAGCATCCATTAATTATTGCACCCATACGTTAAGTGCCGGAAAGCCATGCTTTGGCATGAATTGACACCAAGCCTGTTTGACCGAAGTGATACTGTGATACCAGGGCCTCACAGAAAACCGGCGTGGAACAGAGCTTGCGTTGTGTTTGGCCGTGTGACTGTGGTAACTGAAGACCAAATCTCTACATGCCAAATTCCCCAAATCCTCAAATCTTTAATCACCAAAAAGCCATATACTTGTCACCACTCTGGTGTTGTGGGTGTCCATGGTCGGTGGCGATTGCTTCTTAATAAAACAAAAATAGTACGTATGTCTCATGATGGTGCTATTCAAAAATAGACTCTAAAAAATAAATTTAATTCTTAATACGATATTTTAGGAACAACAACACGCTCGAAAGAGCATATTACAAACAATAAACAATGTTTTTTATTTAAATAAAAATGCAGTGAACAAAACACCACAATAAAAAACTTTAGCCACAGTAAACCTATGATCCTGTTTGTCCAATTAGCTGTGCTCGTAGAAGTCCCAGTTTGTTCAATTAACTAAAGCTATCATATTTCTGGATAGCGCATAGAAAATGCACACTCATTGTGCAAACACTGTTCAGAACAAATTGTGCAGTTGGGAATTCCATTTATTTTATATATGTAGGTATATACAATTTATCTCTCTCTCTTTATTTAATGATTTTGATACATTAATTTATATTATGTCAAGGCAACTCCATCATAACTTCGAGAGATGATCTCCGGCCACCGTAAGCGCGGGTCTGCAGACTGCGAGTAAGGGTAGCTCGCCGCCCGACCAGAACCAGACCCGAGCGTACGGCGCGTAGCGTTTCGCGCGCGCCTCAAAGAGCCAATAGACCACCACAGACGGGGCCCAACAGGGCTGATGTTTAGCCGGGGTTGCGGGGTAAGCGCAATGAGGCACTGCGACCTCGGCCCAGAGCAGGAGAAGGTACGGGGGGGTTTTTAGTCAGTAAGAGTCTGACACTCTCTCTAGCCTTACCCTGGGCGGAAGAAGTCATTGGGTGTTTTTCCCGTGACAAAAAAATCATAACTTAATTTTACTTTATAATTACAGTTTATGAATTCATACTTCAAAAACTTGTTAAATGAATGCTTTTAATTTAGTTATTTCAAAAATACTTACTTTGAAACAGCCCCACATAACTGCTTACGCCGTTTAACTGTGTTTATCATTAGGCTTGATATATTACAGTAATAATAATAACATGAGATTAATATTAATACCTCCATTGTAAATTGTATCTAACAAATAGTTATTTAAGTAAATAGTTTTAGCAGCTCCTGATAATGGCGACGGCAGAACTTTATGGTAGAAAAATAAATCTTTGGTAAAGTTGTTTGTTATTAGGTATGAATACCATGACGTGTTTTAATATTAGACACCCTATATATTTTATAAGCCATTAACAGATGGTCTCGACCTGAATTATTAATGAGGAAATTCATCATTCCAAGAACAGGTAGTCTATGCCTTCAATTAGGCCAAACACATCACGGTTCGTGGAATCATTTTTGTTTTTCATAAAATACGTAAACTTGTTTATTAAAATGATTCACCGACCCTATCTATAATTGAAAAGTTTAACTAAAAGTGTTCTGCACAGATTAATATCAACCCACAAAAGGATTCGAGAAGGCTCGCATAGTTTTGTCTTATACCAAAAACCTTTCTCTAAGGACATTTAAATAACCAGTACAGCAATCGTGGCAAAAGTTTTTGCATTTACTTAGTTAGCGACTTAGTGAATTTAGGTAAAGTTGAAACCTCTTTTCAATCAAGTAGTTGTTTTTCTAAGTTATTAGCTAGTTATTAGGTCAACATGGTCACGACCGAGGTTAAGCCGCCTGCTTCTCATGCATAAGTATGCGGAAAACAGGGCTTATAATTTTTAATTTTTCTACCAGTCCACCTTGAGAAAGCCTCACTCTTACTCACCAGTCCCGGAGATTAGAGCGTCGATATTAGTATGCTTAGATTATATACGGAAAATAGGTTGCTGTTGCAAGAAGGTTAAAATTGACGATATATAAAAATAATTCTACAGGTACCTAAATTGCCTCAAAGAGCCAATAGACCACAGACGAGGCCCAGTAGGGTCGAAGTCTAGGGGGTTGCGGGACAAGCAATAGGGTAACGACTTCGGCCTGCAACTGGAAAAGGAAAAGTTTTAAGTCAGTAAGAGTCTGACACTCCCTGTCGCCTTACTATGGGCGAGAGAATGCATTTCATCATGATATTTCCTTCACAAAAGAGATTTTATTTTATTTTATAGGCCGGCAAGCGCGTGTACGGATTACCTGATGGTAAGCAATCAGCGCCGCCCATGGACACCCACAACGGAGGAGTTACGAGTGCATTGCCGACCTTTTGGGATTGGGATTTGGAGATTTAGGGATTGAGGAGGGATTGGGGGAGGGGAAGGATTGGGCTTTCGGTAACCCGGTAAAGAAATCCGGTTAAGATTTGTTTACCTTTCCTGATTGCGAAACTTATGGTACATGTATGCGTAAATTTTGGCAAGCCAGATACTTATACCAAACCCACATCCTTTCCCTCCCCCAATCCCTCCGATCGGGGGAGGGGAAGGATTGGGTTTTCGGTAACCCGGTAAAGAAATCCGGTAAAGATTTGTTTACCTTTCCTGATTGCGAAACTTATGGTACATGTATGGGTAAATTTTGGCAAGCCAGATACTTATACCAAGTTCTGGATTATCGTATAGGTTACTTACTTACTTTCTATATAGGTAACGAGAGCGTATAATGGGCGTGGCGCTAGCGTCTCATAAATTCGCTAATGTGACGTTCCTCGCCACGACCACCGTCGGTCCTTTTTTATCGAAATATATTATTTTCCTGTGTACAATCATAACTTGGAACAAATTTAACTACGCATTCATAGGATAACGAGTCATTTGCAAAACCCCTTGGTTCCGTACACACATAACATGCAACTGCGCTTACTAATTGCGTAATCATTGCAGTTCCTAGCTGTAAGGGTGCGTTTAGAATGAACTCTACCGGAGCGATATCAAGACCTTACCGAACATGTGAAAGTGAGGTTACCGGAGACTCAATCCTGCTCCTCTCTCCATCTCTCCTTAATCTCTTAATCTCTAAGATCCTATTTAATCTCCAAAAGGCTGGCAATGCACTTGTAACACTTCTGTTTTTGCATGGGCTGCACTGATTGCTAATTGATCAGGAAATTCGAATGCTCGTTTGCCGACCTATCGCATAAAGAATAGTTAAGAGTTGTAATGCAGACATTTCTTTTGTCCGTAATAATGTTGCCTCTAAAACAAATGTAGCTTCAAAGAGAATGTACAAAGGCTCAATATTGGATTGCGTACAATATGTCTAGGATTTAAGATATTTTCAGAAATAGTTTAAAGTAACAAGTTAGCATAGCAAGCATTAGCTTCCTAGTGAGATAAGTAAGCTTATGTAGATAAGCTGCTAAGCCTTAATCATAAAACAACAAAATTTTCTTAAACAAGGATGAAAACATGACGACTGAGGCTCAACTCTCCCCATCCAAAATCATCCCTAATTTCCTCAAATCCCAAATTCTCCATCTCCGATTATAAATCGCTGATTCTTCTTCACCCCCTTAAAGATTCGTATCTTTAATGCTGTGAAAGTAACCATCAAATGATATGAATCCCGAGCTGCCATTAGTCATAAATAAAATAAAAATAGTTCGACATGGAAAGCCTTTAACGTCGAATAGACAAAAATAACAAACTAATCGTCTAGACTTATTTTAGTTCACCCAAGAGAACGTTTAATAACCTTAGAAGTATCAGTCGTTTATTTTATTCGATCCGATTAGTCGCCGATTTACGATTCAAAATCGCTAGCTGATTGTGCTCGCAGTGTGAACGTGGCCTAAGGGAATAAATCCCGCGTTAAGAACCGTATGAGATTATAATGAGTGCTTTTTAATGGTGACTGTACATCATGGAGCATGCCTTTTGGTTATGCAGAGGTGATTAGCGAGGTACTTTAGGAGTTCCGTTGGTACTTTTGGGAGAACTAAGTTTTGGTGTTATGCAAGTAAATGAATAAAGATTCAGAAAAGAGATACCGGTAATTCTTTTTAAATGGCTACACAAATCATTGGTCGTCTCAGTAGTCAACCAGTGGTTATTCAATCTGTAATGTATACCCTGTGTTAGCTGTTGACGGTCAAGTCCAAGAAGGTATCACGTGCCTTTGTGTGAAGCAAGAGAAGTAACGTGAATGCTTTTGAGTTAGTAAGAGTCTGACACTCCGTCTTGCCCCACCCGGGGCGAGAAAGGGCATTCTGTGATATGGGCGCTATCAAATATATGCTTTCCCTAATGGTAAGCAGTTCCGAGTGCCAATGTGTTTCCATCATTTGGAGGTTAGGATTTGGATATTAGGTTACCAGTTATATTATTTTATTTTACATATACATATGGAAATAAAGTAAAACTGAAGATTAAGAATAAGAGGCATAATTATCAATAACGGTAAAATAGCTAAACGGTTATTAAATTGTTTAAGACATTTAATTTAATAAAAATATTAACCTAATTTACGTTCAGTTAATACACATCACTAAAATCAGTTAAATATTCAATATGCTAGTCAATTTTGCGCTTGATAAACACTGCATCAGAGATGTCATTTGCACGAAGACAAATAGACAGCAGTATTGACACAGATACGCGTAAGTAATACAAATACGAGTGTGAGTAAATATTGCAGCGACAAACATACATAATTATTCTACATATATATACACCACAGTATAATCGAGCCTTAAGAATGGTGGTCAACAATTTTTTAATAAATTATTAAGGCTTTTAGTTACACAAATGGAAGAATTTATCTATCTATTTTTTTTAAGTGTGGGAGAGCCATGCTTCGGGCACGAATGGGTCGGCTCCACCGGAGTGATCCCACGGCCTCACAGAAAACCGGCGTGAAACAACCACAGTGTTGTGTTTCGCCGTGTGAGTGAGGTTACCGGAGGCCCAATCCTTCCCCTTCCCAATCCCTCCCCAGTTCCTAAATTTCCAAATCCCTAATCCTTAAAAGGTCGGCAACGCACTCGTAACTCCTCCGTTGTGGGTGTCCATGGGCGGCGCTGATTGCTTACCATCAGGTAATCTGTATGCCCGTTTGCCGACCTATTACATAAAAAAAAATCAGTCAATCTTTGGTTCAAGTAAGGAAACAGAGTTTGTAATGAAACAGGAAAATGACAGATTCTTAATTTTTAATATTAAATGCAAAACAGATATTTTTGCTTTGTACTTACAGGTATTCGCTGTTACAAATTTCTGAGAATCCATATAAATTCCTACCTTTGTGGCATCTAAATACAATATTAGGTATTTAACAAATACACAATATTTATCAACAATTAATTAGTTAAGAAATCGCGCAGTGAAAGCAAGTGGTTGTTAAGTATTTTAACGATAGAAACTTATTGTTTTACTTATATTGAAAAAAAAAGAAAATGGAGATGCCATACAATAATTTCTTTTAATAAAGATCAAATGTACGTTTGATTTTTGTGAGCATAAACATTTTATTTATTTATTTTTAATTTATTTTTATTCATTACAAAAATCTTCCTACACTCTCATTACAGGTTATGTTCCCAATACGACAGTGAGGCTCAACCTAGTATGAAAATGAACTTCAAGTACTAAAAATGAATTATACAAAAAGAAGAAGAAAAAGAAAGAATAATAAAAAAGAAAGACTAACGATATTTATACATTATATTAAATTTGTTCTCAGTTAGAGTTAATACGTTAACAGTTTATTTCCACAGCCCATGTAAGCCAATTATGGAAGAGCCAAGCTTCGGCACAAACGGGTCAGCTCGACCTAAGTGAAGTCACGGCTACATAAAAAACCGACATAAAAGACCTCAGCGTTATGTTTCGCCGTTTATCCCTCCAAAAACCCAAACCTCTGAAAGTCTAATACCCAAAAAAGCCAGCAATGCACTCATAACCACACTGGCGACTGACTATTGCCTACGTAAATCTACTCGTTCGCAGATCTACTATGTTAAAAGAAAATATTAAAAAGACAAAAATGCAATTCACAACCTAGTAAGACAATCTAGTATTGTTAATTATTCTTGAATTAGTGTCTGAAAATGGACTCCTCTCCTTTTTTATAATAGACAAATGCTTTATAACAATTATTTAGCAAGATGTAGGTACTCTCCATAACGTGCCGGCTGGGTAAGAAACCCTTTCTTGATTTCTAGCATCATAAATCTTCGTCTGATAACAGTGATCGATAGTCTATGTTCAGGTACGGGGATAAATCACGGTCAACTTTCATATATGTCACTCCTTGTACATTTTGACCCTAGAATTGAAACTACCATATCCATAATAGAATATAGATTATTTTTTTAATGTCTTTGATGGAACTTTAATTCAAAACATTAAATTTAATATAGGTACTGTGTAGTACCTATATTAAATTTAAAACATTAATCGCTATTAATATTTCTGTCAGAAACAAATTCTGTTTGTGTGAGTGGATGGGTGAATTGTCCTATATTTACTTTATTATTTAAATGATGAACTAGGTAATTCTATTTTCATACCACTTCATCATTTCTATAGCAATTAAAAATTCTTTTTTTAAATTTTGGTTTTGTGAATAACATTATGGAACAGCATACTACGCTTTTTACGCTTTTTTTTCAGTATTGATTCTTAAATACTTTATTTTTTCGATGAGTTATAGAAGCAAAATGAAAATGCGGATATGCCAGAAGAAAACAAATCTGCCGCCTTCGGAAATAAAATAACTTAGATAATACTATTCAACATCCTTGACGACCAAAAACTTGTTCACTAGCGAAAATTCTCACAATAAACTAAAGTTTGAACAAGGAGCAATTCTGGGTTAATTTTATAGTTAATTACGAGGCAAAACTGTGTGTTCTTAGCGCGTGGCCATAAAGTGATTTATCGTTATCATAAACAAGCGTAGAGGGATAAACGTTGAAATTGTACTGTGTATAGAGCCGAGAGCTAATGTAAAGGGCGTGTCACCCGCCGGATGCGTCCAAAACGGAACACTTACCCCACAGGGGTAACTTCGCCCCACACTAAAAGCTCTCTTAAGAAATGAAGTGAAATCCTCGAAAATATTATCTATCCGAGGCTAGAATTACTCCATGCCTTACCCTTGATATTTTCACACTTTTCACTGCAACGAAAATAGGTTTTCTATTTATTCTCAATGGAAAAGGTTTTAGTGTAACTGATTCTTTATTTTGTTTTGTTTGGTTTAGGTTTTTTTCAAGTACAGACTAAGGAAATTAGCTTATTTATTTATACAATATACCTACAATATATAAATGTGAAATCAAATTATTCATGTACGTAACATTTAATGATTAACATGCTTAATTTGACAGTAACGCGAAGTGATATGTAAAAAAAATAAATAAATGACACTATACAAAAACCATTTTAGAATTCGTCAAGACTTTTCAGGAACAATTAGTCTACCCTATATTTCATTATATTAACTGCATATTCGAGATAACGGGTTATTTTCATAAACATTACTGTTTTGACGACGTACCTATCAATTTTGATGACGTATCTTATCTAATTAAAGAACGGTTGAGTTTATTAATACTCAACCGTTCTTTAATTTGTCGTTGAAACGATTGGGCCGAGGCTCCGAGCAAACATCATGAGGATGGTTAATACTTCAGCTAACCGAAACTGGTTATCACCTTGGGCAACATAGCATTGTTATATTATAATATAGCTTTTATCATCATCATCTTTATCAGCCTAGGACACTCCCACTGCTGAGCAAAGCCTCTTCTCACTCGGAGAAGGTGGTTAATTTACACAAGCCTAATATCGCTGATGTTCTTCTTAACACTAAGATTGACTTCTAGTCAACATGAAAAAAGATGTCCAAGTCCGCCTAAATTACCTTTATTTTTCATTCAAAAAAGTTGAACAGTAAATATTAGATAATTTGCTATAACTATCGAATACTTGCAAATGTCCATTTGATGCTTAAGAAAATTCTTTGTGTAACTCGAAAAGTATTTTATGGGGTAAAGTTTGGAAGTTTCGAGAGCATCTGTCCTTTCGTAAGGCATACTCAACGAGTTTTATCTCCTTGAATGTATTTTGTTACTTTCTGACGATGTGATATGATGCTGTTACGAGATCTGATAACATTCACGTTGGCTGTAAACATCAAATACAGTTTACGGCAATAACATCAAATATTTTACTATTGTGCGCTTCACTTGTTCAGTGATTCTGTTTCTATTCAGATTCATATTTTAACTGGAAAATCAATAATATAACAATTTATTATAACGTAAATTTGTACGTTAATGCTTCTTGTTTGACGGTAATGAGAAACTAATTTAATATTAAATTACTTGGAAGTAGCGTATGATATTTGAATTGACTAATCATTCAGTTCCTCTAAGTCATATAAATTTACAAAAAAAAGTTGTAAAATAAACAAATTAATCTGGTATGATAACAAATGGCTTTTTACCGTTTGAAGATGTTTTTCTGGTTCTACAAAGAAAATGAAGTATTTCTATGTGACGTTTTTGATGTGATATGGTATAAGAGCAGACCGATTATCTGATGGTAAGCAATCGGAGTGCCAAGAAAGATTCGCCACACCAGTCGCGTTACGAGGGCGTCCCCGGTCTATTGGGGATAAGAATTTTGAGATTTATGGATTTGTTAGTGATTGTAAGAACGATTGGGCCTACGGTAACCTCTAAAAAACACGTCTAAAAACAAAGTGGTAACTGTTTCAAGCCAGTTTTTATAAGTGGTTGTAAAATCGTGACAAATTGAACCTAAAATAAACCTATCATAAAGTTGAAAATTGGCCCATTTATGTATCATGTACCTATATAGGTAATTCGCTACTTCGGTCATTACCTTCTTTTCAATAGGGAACTTGGCCGACAAAGGTTTTCATTGAAGTGACTTGATTGATCGAGCACGCCCCGGAAATTGCGACGCAATCCATTTTTTATTCTTTCGTTTATTGCATGTTTTCTAAAAGTAAATATCATCTTTGTGAAAGGGAGTTGGTAAAAGAAATTGACATTCATATCCGGACTGTCCGTGTAAATTAGATGTTTTAAAATGTTGCAAATATTTTGCAAAACAGTTGACACCCGTTAATTCGGAACTGATCAGTCTCCTGAAAATCATAAATATTACGAATTACAAAATGTTGGAAATATAAAAATTAAATGGTCAGAAAATTGAACCTGTCTCAAAAACCTAACATTACTCTGAGAGTTCGTCAATTTTTCTGTCTCTTTCTCTTTGCAACTTTGAACTCGTGCTTTTAAAATTGAATTTACGCTCTTTTTCTTTATTTAGTCCGGAATTGTTATGTCATAAATTATTTTAAACTAGCCACTCTTCTTCTGTCTCTATGGTTGTATGTTTACAGTTCAATAATATTTAAGGGGACTGACTGGTGGGCTACTGCCCGATACTTGTATGTACATTGAGGTTTTCTATCGATTCTCTTTATAAAAAGATGTCATCTGGTGATTTCTTTATTACCAAATTTTCTATGGGCGGCGTCATAATATCTCAATTCCTAGGCGGACTTCTTTTTCTCACAAATTTAAATTACAATAAAAGGGAGAAACACTTACAAAACAGTCTATGTCACATCGTTTTAATAAACATTGATTAAATGAATCACTTTAAGCAATAAAAAACTCATTTTTTGAAAAAATCTAATCCAAAGAATGCGCTGCTTCAAATGATAACATCCAATTTTCCCTTCTTCGACCACGACACTTAAAAAAAATTAAGTTAATGCAAACTCATTTATTCAACGATGGCTTCAATAATAAAAGAAAAACTTCAAAAGAGGTTGCACTAAGCCTCCATCTGTTACAAGTTGGAATTTAAACAGATTAACTTGATTTCTTTTTAGATGCCTTATCGATGGTGATGTTTTTTATATTGTTTATCTACGATCAAAGCTGAAGGAAGTTAAAAAGCTGCAGTTTTATAAGATGATATTTTCTTGCATTCTTTAAGACATATTTTAGTCAAGTTGATATTTAGCTATTTACTTATCTGAAGTAGAATATTCTGCAAGATATTTTCTTTTTACGTCACAGCCTCTTAGACTGGGCGACTCGGCAGTTATAAAAAAATATCCTTTTCAACGGTGCGATCATCTCGTTGAGTAGTGATGTGAAGAATCTCGGCCTATACATCGATAATTGTCTGACCTGGCGGGTTCACGTCGCTGTTGTCTGTAAACGGGTAAAGGGAACGCTTCGGGCACTATATCGTTTGAAAAATTTCCTTCCGTCCTCCACCAAGGCAATGCTTGTTCGATCCTTGTTGTTTCCTATCATTGATTATGCGGATGTCTGCTATTACGACCTGAATGCAGATCTACTTAACAAACTTGACCGCCTTCTGAATAACTGCATTCGATTCGTCTTCAACCTGCGCAAATACGACCATATCTCTGCCTATCGATTGCAACTAAAGTGGTTGCCCATACGTCAGCGCAGGGAACAACGCGCGCTAACCACTTTATTCTCACTTCTCTGTTCCCCTAGTTATTTGGCCCCCTATTTTCAGTATGTAAGCGCCAACCATACCAAATATCTTCGGTCCACAAATAATCGTCTCCTCCACTGTCCCTCGCACCGGACTGACTTTGTACATTATTCTTTTCCTGTCCAATCAATTTTGCTGTGGAATGCGTTGCCCACGGATATCAGGACGGCAACCAGTCGGCTATCTTTCAAATTTAAAGTTCGGAATTACTTGCTAAAGAAACTGACAGATTCCACTAATTAGTGTATTGTTGTTTTTGTTCGTGTATATATTCGTAATCTATTCTTCCCATATTTAATTATATTATTTATGTATTATTTATATGTTATATGTGTATTTGTAGGTTATATTTATTGTATTCATATATTATGTTTTGTATTATATGTAAATGTTGCCTTACATGCCTGTACTTTTTAATCATTGTGTGCTTGTTTAAAACCTATTATTAACACTTCTCTGCATCACCCTTGAGGTTGACTGGTAGAGAATGCCTTCGGGCATTAAGTCCGCCTTTGTATATATCATTTTGTATGTACATAAAGTGTTAAATAAATAAATAAAAAAAACATCAGCAGTTTATTATTATAAAATTTACAAACTACACTTTTAATTAACATATTAATTATCTTTTGGAGATTTACAGTAAGTACTTCAGTAGGGCTACATTCCGAACCCCGCGGTAACCCTAGTGAATAGCCCTAGTGGTCTATATTGACCCGATCAGACCAGGGATTTTAGTTGAAAGCCAACAGGTTAGAGCGGATTTGAAGATCACCATTATATCAGCTCCCTGAGCCTAAACTCTGACAAACTGCCCTCAATTTTGGAAAAGTATATTTATTAAGCATTAATTAAAAATTAGGATGCCTGTATTATCAATTATTTACTATATTTGACATAAATAAAGGCAGTTTTAAAGAATAAGCAGTACAAAGATTATAAATAGAATATTATAAATTAATTATTAGCAAGTCACCGATTTAGTAGCTTCTTAGAAATGTAACAGTGAGAGCAAAGTTTTAAATATTTTTATGGTTTCATCAATCAAACTTGAAGTGATTTCTTTTTGACCGTGGAAGCTGCCCAATTCCTAATCTCGGCACGGACTCTAATACCTACATCTCGACTCGCTCGTTCTGTTACTTGAGACTCATAACGAAATTGGCTAAAAGTAGAAGTTAAAGTACGATACACTTCTTCCGACTTCTTTGGAGATAAAAAGGCGTGAATTACTAACTAGCTTTCGCTCATGGCTTTGTCTTCATGGTATTTTGATAAGAAGCCAATGTGTTAATCCAGAGTAACACGTCTATCTACATATCAAATTTCAAGCAAATCGGTGCTACTATTTTTGCGTAAAAGAATACTCATAAACTTTCACATATTTATAATGTTTGTTAGATTATGCACATAGGTACGTACCTACTTATGCATTTAGCATTTAACACATAGATCTTTTGATTGCAAATGAAAACTTTGAATGAAATAACTTAGCGAACATTCCATGAGTTTTATCGGTTCATTTGGATCATTTACAACAAGTCAAATTGTTTAGAAAATTTCAAGTAATTTAAAATTTAATTTGCAAACTCTTTTTGGAATATTTCTCTTTATCTGTCTGGTTGCTTAAAAAATATTTGAGTTAATTATAAAATAATTTAAATATTAAATTCAATTGCCCTTAAGCGACAAAACTACGATAGCTGCCAGTGAGATACTTTAGAAAAAAAAACGAAGTTTAGTTAGTAGTAGTAGTAGTAGTAGTTTTAAGTGTAGGAAAGCCATGCTTCGGCACGAATGGGTGGGCTCGACCGGAGTGATACCACGGCCTCACAGAAAACCGGCGTGAAATAACCACTGCGTTGTGTTTCGCCGTGTGAGTGAGGTTACCGGAGGCCCAATCCTTCCCCTTCCCCAATCCCTCCTCAATACCTAAATCTCCAAATCCCTAATCCCTAAAAGGTCAGCAACGCACTCGTAACTCCTCCGTTGCGAGTGTCCATGGGCGGCGCTGATTGCTTACCATCAGGTAACCGTCTGCTCGTTTGCCGACCTATTATATAAAAGAAAAAAAAAAACGAAAACATTAAATAAAAAAAAGAATAAAATCTGCATGATAAATAAACAAACATGATCATAGCACAGCAAATAAGACTTTAGTTTAGAAGATATAAAGTTTATTAACGGTTGCAATATGCGGGCACAGCCTATACAATTTGCTTCCTTTGTAAACTGGCGGAGCATGCAGACGCCTTTGTAAATCCGTAATGCGACTATTACTGGATCGCTTAATAATCTTGTTATATAGCTGTATACCAAATCGTCTTCAATTAATATCTGCTTTTATATACAATAGTGACTCGACCCGCCTTTGCACGTATGCGATGCTGATACTAAATTTCTCCAATCTCTAATGGATGTTATTACACATAATATGTTTTTATTATAAACCTTTTATTCTTCAATCACTCCACCTATTAAAATTCGTAGTATAGTTTTAAAGATTTAAGAATACATAGGGATATAGGGACCGGGAAAGCGACTTTTTTATACAATGTAGTGATTTAAATAGTTAAGGTCAGGTTTACACTTTTTGATTTTAAAAAACTGTGATTTACGTTATGTTTTTCACCTATGACACCTACGCCAGGAACTACAATTTGTGGTTCAAACAAAAAGTTGTTCTGTGCAGGATTCGAACCCGCGAAACGTTGTGCGACGGCCGGTGGCGCAGCCACAAATTTAAAAATAATTTATATAATACATACATATGTCTATCAATATGTACATGTGTGTGTCATTGTATGTATCCATGGTAAGATAAATTAAAAATGGTAAAAAAATGACCAAAGAGTGCTCTTTAATAAGTTCTTATAGTGCTATTATTTGTGAAGTTTTGAATTTAGAACAAAACATTGCTTGGGGAAACTTATTAGCTATTATTAGTACTTTAATATACTAAGCTATCGTTTACCTATAAATAAATATCAATCATAATAATTTGCGTTGAAACTTCTTTTCTTTTTATTTATTTATTATAATAAGGTAGGCTCACAGGTTATGAATACAAAGTAGTTTTAAGTATCGGTTATAGGCAGTAGGTCTTACACATTAGCCAGTTACGAGCTAGCCAACATTCCTAAAATTATGCGTTTGTACAAAATATAAATAAATTAAAACTAGAACTAATCAAATAACATAATACATAAGTAGGACAACAGTATTTATAATAGTAAAGTATTAACTAAATAAAATAAAAAATAAAATTTGATATGGGCGACTACAGGCTACTTGCCTTTTTGTTGCCTTGTTTTAGTTTATCGGAGAGTCGGCGCTGAGAAAAATCACGATGGACAACTTACAGTATTCAAATCTGTTGTTACCACATGAGCCATGAATATTATATAAACTTTTATTAAAATAATGATATTTTATCTATCAATCGGGTCGTAATCTAATTCGTACATTGGCCTGTTTTTACTGCAGGGCAAAACCCTTTACCTCACTTGGGTCTAAAAGGACCAATAAGAATAAATAAAAAATAAACATGAGGTTTTAATAAGTAATACGAGTTTTTATATCATCAAAATAATATATATAAGGTTAGCAAAAATTGATCAGTTCCGAAGGTTTATTTAACATTATTATTCGCAAATACATCCTAAAGGGAAAACTTTATGGGCAATGTTTTATTAAAAGGCAATTCCACGAAATACATTATGTAAAACAAATAAAGGGTTCTTGAAAGCTAAACATACTGTTATTAGGTGAACGCTTTGGAATATTAGATTTAAAAAAAAAGTAGTACTTACTTTAAAATTTTGTTTAGAAAAAGAGGTTGAGATGGACACAGATTTTCGTCACAAAATTAGAAATAAATTACTACATCAATTTCAAAAAAGAGATTAGAGAGATACGTTGTTATACCTTTAAATGGAGAATGAGGACTATCGCCAATGGACATGATAACAGTCTCCAGGCAGGACCCAATGAAGATTTCGAAGTAAACTAAAAGGTTCTTTAAAGATCGGAGAAATATTAAACTATGCGGGAAACCCTCGTTAAAAAACAACCATGTAGACATAATATAGTCACAAAATCTTTTTATCATTGTTTGTTTTATGAGATACGTCGGCAAACGCGCCGACGGATTACCCGATGGTAAGCGGTCGGCGCCGTCCATGGACACCTGCAACACCAAAGGCGTAACGAGTTCCTTGCTGGCCGGAGTAGGCTTCCAGATATTCAAGGATTGGGGAGAGATGAGGGGAGGGGAAGGATTGCGCCTCCGCCAAACAACGCTGTTATTTAAATATCATGACCGAAATCACCATATATCAGCCAAATGGCATTCAGATCAGCCGGTTCCAAGTGACTGGTATCCAGCGGATCCTTGCTTCATTTATTTTATTTATTTATACTATTTATACAAAGAAATGTACTGGCGGGTTTAAAGCCTTAGGCATTGTCTAACAGTCGACCTGGTTTATCAAGTCTTACACTAGTGAACAATGAATTGTCGAAGTACTCTTTAAAAAATAAAAATAAAAATACGTGAGCCCGCTCAATTGGATACAGGGCCTCAGTAAATACTGGTGTGAAATAACCACAGCTTTGAGTTTTGTCGTGCCTGTGCATTTACTAACCGGAGGACTGCCTTCTGTCTTTTGTGACTCTTGGTGAAGCCTCTTAAGGTGGTTGAGGCTTTTGGGGACTAGCCCATTGGCCAACTCAACTATAGGCACAATGATAGCCGAGTCATCATTTCACACATATTGTATTTGTGTATCTTTATCAACTTCTTTAATGTTCTCGTCCTGTGGAATGTCTGTACTCTGCACTGATAACCATCGTGCAGCGCTCTAGTTTTTCAATCAACACTATGTCAAGCTTATTAAGCCTCAATACTGCTGTCATTGATGACTAGACAATATATATAATATTAATGTATATACATGTATAGTCTACAGTATATAATAGTCTTTAATTAATAATTATGTGAATAATATGCGGTTAAGTGGATTGTTAATAAATATTAATCTCGGCTAATATAATGTGGTATTCGCTTACTAATTGTATTGGTTGAATCGTGTGGCCTAATTTGTAACCACAGATGTTTACTCAATACCGCTGATAGATTAAATTTAAGATAATTTGGTTGAGTGTTTGAGCTTCCATACTGCACGTGGAAATTATTTATTAAAATTTGAAAAAACAGTTGGTTTAGACTATTTTGAAACAAGGTTCTGCCAGTATATTCAGCCCACTGATGAGCAAAGGCCTCTTCTCACACGGAGAAGGTTTTAGCATTAATCACCACGCTTGCTCAAGGCGACTTCAATCTTTTAATTAGAAATGATAAGTGTAAGTTTCTTCATTTCTTCATCATGCCATTACCGTCTGTGGCCTTTGATTTAATATACCAAAAAGTGCATACACCCTATAAAAAGTCACATTGGTAGGTACTTCGAAACCCACGCCCGTGCATAGAAGCGGGAACCTTAACCTCACCACCACGACCGTGTCCTAGGTAAAAAGGTTAATGTTATTGTGGACTATGTCAAATTCTATAAAGATACGTCGAGGTCTTTGAATTAAAAAAAAACACAAAAACTAGTGACATCATCATCATATTATCCTTTCATCAAATATCCGTTCTTAGTCCTTCATTGAAAGACTAAGAACGGATTGAATTGAATTGACTTTTGGACTTTAATACTAATTAATTACTTCAACGTGTACATAATTTTGAGCTTGATTTTAGTTCCTAATTGCATTGATTAGAAAAGAAGTAGCGATCTCTGAGTCTGTTATACATATAGTATATAGTTGTATTTTAAGCTTAAATAATTTTCTCTCAGTCGCTTTCATGTATCAAAACACTTTACCTTAAGTGGGACCTTTATACAAAGTGAGTAAACTGCCCTTAAAATTTACTTTGCGAAAAATTTACGTTGTACCCGGAGATAGGTAGGAGATAAAAATATTTTTCCTTTTAGTATTACGTTGACTGGTGAGGTTTCCGAATGCCGCAACGTGCAGCTATAAAACGGTATTTATTTCACCAAATATTTTATTGCCGACTTCGAGTTTAAAGCTTGAAAAGAATCTGGTTAAGCACATACTTGGCTATATGAACGTGTTCTTATTTTAAATTTAAGTTTTGAATATTTTTTTTTCCCAATGTGAATTCAATGATTTTAAATTCAACCAGTATTCCAAACGGAGTGCTGTTATAAGATAGTTCTGTTTTTAAAATTTCTACAATTGTAGAGTATATAGCTTACCTTAGCGAACAACTTTCAGGATTTTTAAAAAAAAAAATGTCTTTTTCAAAATTATCATTCTTTACAAGTGGGTTGAAAATAGAAACTTAAGTAACTACTCGATTTGGAACTATCCTCCTCGCGCCCCAGCCGCCGCAGAAGGCGACATTCCGGGCGTCGGGGATCGAGAGATGATCTCCGGCCACCGTAAGCGCGGGTCTGCGGACGACGAGTAAGGGTAGCTCGCCGCCCGACCAGAACCAGACCCGAGCGTACGGCGCGTAGCGTTCCGCGCGCGCCTCGAAGAGCCAATAGACCACCACAGACGGGGCCCTATAGGGCTGATGTTCAGCCGGGGTTGCGGGGTAAGCGCAATGAGGCACCGCGACCTCGGCACAGAGCAGGAGAAGGAACAGGGGGGTTTTAGTCATTAAGAGTCTGACACTCCCTCCTGCCCGGCCCTGGGCGGGAGAAGTCATTTAATGATTTTCACCTCACAAAAAAAAAAGTAACAACTCGATATAGATTAAATTCTGGGTAATAGTCGTTTGAGTAACGTAGCCTCTTTCAGTGCTATTCCCTGAGGTGAGTTTTATAAATACACGCGTATGCAAATAAAAACCCGGAACAAAATGCCAAGGTATAACTTTGAGATCATGTAAATATTTGATGCAAATAACTTACGAGCTTAGCTGGCCTTTTTTATTTCAAGGAAGTTCCCCAAGGTAGAGTGCAAATGTTAGAATTATAATAGTCAACCTTATTGTATTAAGTATAAGAGACTCATGGATCGGCAGGAATAGGTCGGCAGAATAACGGCCTTAAAGAAAATTTGCGTGAAACAACGTAGTGTTTGGCCGTGCGAGTAAGGTTACCGAAGGCCCAATCCTTCACCTCTAATCTCCAATCTCTAAATCACCACACCTCGTTATTGGCAAAAGGCCGTCAACTCACTTGCAACTTGCAGTTGTCCATAGACAGTGCTGATTGCTTGCCATCGGGTAAGTGGTTTTAGAACCAAATAAATTTAAAATAACATTCATTTTCATCAATGTTATTTGGTTAGCAAATGCTAAATTATATTTATTTATAGAAAAAAAACACGTTATTTTTTATTTTCAATGTTTGTTACTTTTTTTTAAATAATATATCCAATGAAACATTAATATTTTAACTTTTAATGTTTTTTTTAATAACATTAAAAGTATTGTTTTTTTTTTTAATCTTGCATAACTCACAGAAAACCGACGTGAAATACCACAGCGTTGTGTTTCGCCGTGCCTCCCTCCCCTACCCCCTTTTCTTTCCAATCCTTAAATATCCTTAATCCTTTTCCCTAAAAGGCCACAACGTACTCGTAACTCCTTTCGAGTTGCGGATGTCCATGGTTGGTGCTGATTGCTTACCATCAGGTACCCTGTGAGCTCGTTTGAAAAAAAAAATTGTGCACAGAGATAAATACATTTATACCTAATCCTAAAGGAGGAAACAGCATTCATTATTATCAATACAATACAACACAATACGTTTATTGATTCGAACCATATTTATATTTAGAACAGTGTACTGAAACTATACTCGCATTATTTGATTCAAACAATTCTGATAGAATAACAAAACACTATACCATACCTACTTTAAGTGATTTTTTCATCACCATTCCAGCCACTTGTCTACTGCCTAATGAAGGTTTTTAACGGCTGAAATTATATAAATAATAGCAACTCATGCAATGTATCTATTCTAATGCAAAGATTTTGTTTAACGTAATATTAACTTTATATGCATAACATCGAACAATGACACAAAATTTCGAACTACTTTTATTGACCACGACTAGTCTCTCAAAAGGAGTTCAGTCGAGAAGAATTTCATTTAACTTTTCAAAGAGGTTTCATATGAAAACAAAAAAAATACTTGAATAAAATTTTCCCTCAACACACCATCACTTCTTTACATTTCAAATCATACAATCAAATTGCAAATACATGATAATCATAATTCTTTCAACGTTTTTTATTTATTCACTCATTCGTTCAAGTACATGATCTAGTTGATATGTATTTCGTGTCTGTATCCGCGTTTCTCACACGTGAGTTTGGAATTGAAAGAAAGATTATCCTCAAATCCCTGAATCCTATTTGCGGGATCGACGCCAGTAAAAGGGAAGTTCTATGGAAATTAGGTTATGTACTACCCGCACCGCCAAATAGTTTCCAATAACCATTTCGGTTAAGGCAAATAAAGGTATTTTTTTTTTATTAAGATTGATAGTTTAGGATAAAGTGTTTAGTATAAAAACATAAAGAGATCAGGTCCAATGTGTTATTGTATATCGACCTCAACGTCGCTGGCAGATAGAGGCTTTAAAAAATTAAAGAATAATAAATTGGATTACAGACTTCCTAAGAAATTCTATTTGGTCTTGAGAATTGACGACTTGAAGTCTTTAGTAAAGGAGCACTCTGGAGCCGTAACTCAGAACAATCTGGAATCCTTTCTGCTCCATTGGAATCTATCAAACAATTCTGTTAATTCTCTATTAGGTTCTGTAAATTCTCTATAAGTCTAGACTACACAAAAAAATTTTAATTAGTCAAAACAAAAAAGTTTATAGAACAATAGGATTTAAAAACTTATTGAATTGAAACGTCCTCTTGATTACAATTTAAATAATATTTTAAAATATGTCTGATAAAGGCCTGTATTGAGCAGTAGACGAATACAGGGCTATTCTCACTTTAATATGTATTAATTTTTAATTTGACTACACGGTTGACGCAGGTGCCGGGCAACTGGCTGCTGTGCAACGTATCGCGAGTTCGAATCCCGCACAGAATAAAGTTAGTGTGTTGATGTTATGATCCAGTATGTCATTATGTATTGGAACGATGCGCCGGTACCTGTTTTTTTGTGAGTCGTGTGGTCATTGCTAGGCAGCTTTACAGAATAAGCTCAGGGTATTTGTAAATAAAGCAACAATGCGCTCAGTACGATATTAGTACCTAGGCGATTGCATAAAATTTTTAGGTAACACGAGTGGAGGGTAGTGGGGATGGGGAACAATATTCAGACCAGTTGCGGTGATATAAATTAGTATGTCATAATGACGTGGAGCGCATTGAATGGAGTAGCCTAATTCAGTTTGCCACTAAGAAATAGTTGAGTTTTAACGACGATTCCCAAAACATATTCCCATAACTTACTGATTGTGGCAAGAAGAGTTGACAATATTGTTCCTATTGTTTAACTATATACGCGATGTATAATTTCAAATAACTTACTAATTGTGTGGGAGAGCCATGCTTCGGCACAAATGGGTCGGCTCAACCGGAGTGATACCACGTCCTCACAGAAAACCGGCGTGAAATAACCACAGCGTTGTGTTTCGCCGTGTGAGTGAGGTTACCGGAGGCCCAATCCTTCCCCGCCCCCAATCCCTCCTAAATCCCTAATCCCTAAAAGGTTGGCAACGCACTCGTAAATCCTTCGTTGCGGGTGTCCATGGGCGGCGCTGATTGCTTACCATCAAGTAATCCGTCTTCTAGTTTGCCGACAAATTACATAAAAAAAAAATATCTTTTTATTTTATTATATTATTATATCAAAGAAAGTAACAAAAATCATTTTTTTTAACGTATTGTTGTGTAAGAAAACTGTAGACATCTTGAAACTAAATAGTTCGCAGAAAAACAATCGTTTATTGTAGCAATGTATAATATTATTTACTTATTTTATAATTAAGCGCTCTCCCGCTACAAAAATGAAAACACAATAGTCAAACATTTACTTTGCCAAGCTTGCGTCGTCTTCCGTTGTGTGTTTGAGGTAACCAAAGACCTAATCCCCAATCCTTCCCTCTCAACATCCCCAATCTCCAATCCTCCATTCTCTATCAACCCAATTGTAATTCCTTTAGGGTAGCGAATGTCCATTAGCTGTGCAGATTACTTACCGTACACTCGTTTGCCGAACAATCCCATAAAAAATATATTATTTTTATTACTTATTACCTAAACAGACTTATAGTTTGTTTATATTATATAATTTTGTTAATTAATGTTAAACAAGCGTTTGTTTTCGGAACATAAATACAACAATATTCCAAATAATGATTCCTGGAATTACTAATGAACGGTATCAATGAGTCACGTTGAAGAAAATTGTTTCAATATCTACACTATAAAGTCTTGTACCCATTTGGCAAGATTTGGTGTGCGAAGATTTTTATTAAAGTTATTTTATTTCAAGGATTTTTTAGCAACATTGGTTGTATATAAACTATTTCGTTTGCTGCAAACAAAACAATGTCAAAACATGTTTATATTTACTAATCCATATGCAGTTCAGCCGGGGTTGCGGGTTAATAGCAATGAGGCACCGCGACCTTGGTCCAGAGCAGAAGGAACGGGGGGTTTTTAGTCAAAGAGTCTGACACTCCCTCCCGCATGACCATGAGAATTGGTAATATGTGACTAAAAAAAGTAATGTTGATTTAAATGGCAATTGTTAGGTTATGGCGCCTGCTGCCTTTGCATGACGGTATTTATTCGAAACCTGGCAAGTACCGATGCTACTGTTCATGCACACAAGGCGTGATTGATAGCTGGCGTACCAAGCTGACACGGAGGGCGCCGCGTCACCGAGGAAGAGACGACAACTGCCAGCAGCAGTGGCCCGAACCGCTTCACCGCACTCCATCTTCAGACACAGCCGACGACCGTGCTTACTCCATTTAGTTATCCCAACATTGTACTGCTCGTTAAGCCAATGTATGTATTAAGTATTTATAGTCCACATTATTCTAAGTACCTTGAGTTAGGTCCTAAACAGTGACCTTTTCCTAGTTATTTCCTAGTTGTATGTTTTTTATATGATTATTTAGACCCAACTGATATACGGTGAAGGAAAACATCTTGGAGAAACTTGAACTTATGATTTTTAATTTAAGTTTCTGATTGCCAATCCGCATTCAGCAAGCGAGCAATTCTTAAACCTTCTCCATTTCTGAAGAGGTTTTTCCTCAGCATTTATATGCTGATGATGTGTATTTGTTGTCTACATTTGATCACTTTTGCAGGTTGTACCGAAGGAAATGTCGTGGGTCATGTGACATGCTTTTTTTGTGAGGGTAAAAATCATCAAATGACTTGTCCCGCCCTGGTTGGGGTGAGAGGGAGTTCCAGACTCGTACTGACTTAAAACCCCCCGTTCCTTCTCCTGCTCTAGACTGAGGCCATGGTACCTTATAGCGTTTGCCCCGCAACCCCAGCTGTGTCATGTGGTACGCTAGTAAGCAAGTTGAAGCTACAATATTGACTGCACGGTTGGTGCCGTGGCTAGGCCACTGGCTACCGCGCAACGTGTCGCGGATTCGGTTCCCGCACGAAACAATTCTTTGTGTGATCCACAAATTGTTGTTCCGGGTCTGGGTGTCATGTGCATGTGAAATTATATGTTTGTAACCGCACAGGAGAAAATCCTAATGTGGGGCAAAGATTTAAAAAAAATTAAATATATTGAACCACACGTATTGACTATCAAATTGTCTTGTTAGGAATACGAAGCTCTAAGGTAGTCAATATTTAATTAAAATAATCCAATATCGATGACCTTTTCAAAAAACGATCGAACGAAATTAGTATTGTGACAGAAAACTCTTTGACATCATGACGTCAATGGATGGTTGTCAAACGTTGCCTAGAGATTGTAAATTTCGTCGTGAATTGTCAACACGAGTTGGTGTAATCGGTAAGGCGTGTGGATTACACCACAGAGACCCCGAGTTCGAGTCCCGCCGTAAACATGAAGTTTTTTAGTTGATGGAAGTTTTGTCGAACTTTCTGGAATATTTGAGTGAAAGTAATGAAAAATTAAGGAGCGAGAAGGAGAATAAATAAAAATGAATAACGAAATTATTGGAAGGTTCTGGAGGCATAACGATCAAAAAAAAATAACGAAATTGAATGTTCTAGAACCTGACCGGGGGTATATAAGCGGAACTGCGGCTCACCGCTGGCAGTTGAGTTCTAAGTCCAAAGCGATTCGGAAGAAAAGGAAGAAGTGAAAAGAAGAAAAGTGAGTGAAATAGTGAAGTACAGTGAAATAGTGAAGTGCAGTCAGTTAAGTGAGTTAAGTCAGCGTGAACAGTGAACGGCAAAGTTGTGTCAGTCGGCCGGACTCTGCTGGAGAGGAACGCCAATAACTTATCCGTATCCGTGGACGCTGTCACTTAAGTGCAATAGAAAGTCTGAAAACCGGTATTAGTGTTTAATTTCATCCAATCCCGTAACCCAAGCCCGCATAGTTAGGAACGTGACGTCAGGCACGTAACATTTGGTGTCAGAAGTGGGATTGGAGAAAAATGCCGCTAGTGCCGCAGGACGTAAGAGGAGTGAGTACCCGTGCTATGTCAGAAGCGCAGCGTGTGAGGGAAGAGGGTGCTGCAGCTCAGACCAGCAATGCAGAAGCCAAGCCTGTGCAGACGGATCTTCTGCTACAGCTGCGGCAAATGATGGCAGAACAGCTGCGTGAGCTGAAAGAAGATCAAGCGCGCCGCCAAGAAGAGCAAGCACGCTGTCAGGCAGAACAGCTGCGGGAGCTGAAAGAAGATCAAGCGCGCCGCCAAGAAGAGCAAGCGCGCCGCCAAGAAGAGCAAGCGCGCCGCCAAGAAGAGCAAGCGCGCCGCCAAGAAGAGCAAGCACGCTGTCAGTCAGAACAGCTGCGGGAGCTGAAAGAAGATCAAGCTCGTCGCCAAGAGGAGCAAGTGCGTCGCTTGGAAGACATGCATAAAGATTTCACGAAGGGACTGCAAAAGGCTGTCAAACGGGTACAAGAAGTGGAGGAAGGTTTAGGCAAGTTGGAACATCGCGTCATGGCGATAGAGGAGAGATTGGAAGAAGAGATCTCCAAAATCAAGCAGGAAGTGACAAACCCAAGCCCTTTGAAGAGCCGAAGCCGTCTTGCAGCCGTTTTTGACGCCCCAAATGCGGCCTTAAGCGCAACGAAAGGGCTCAAGATTCCCCATTACGACGGAACAACATCCTGGACCGCGTTCAAGCTACAGTTTGAGACACTTATGGAGGCTTATGGTTGGACTCAGAAGGAAGCACAGTCAGCCCTCACCCTGGCCCTCCGTGATCAAGCGCTCTCACTGCTGGAAGCTATCGGCGCAAGTGGGGATCTCAGCTTTAGTGCCCTCCTCAACGCACTTGAGGCACGTTTTGGAGACAGCCACCTCGAGCACGTATACAGAGCGCAATTAAAAGAGCGTACTCAGCGTGCTAATGAGAGCCTACAGCAATGGTCCGTGGAAATCGAGAAACTTGTGCGTCGAGCTTTCCGGTCGACTCCGTCAATGATTGAAGGCACGCTTCTCCAAGCGTTCATTGACGGTATTCGGGACCCCGAAGTACGAGCTGCTGTTCATCTGGGCCATCACAAGAACATGAAAGAAGCTCTGGCCCATGCATTGGAAGTGGAAGCCGTGCGTGGCAACTCCCGTACCTTACGTCTGCGGGAAATGACGACAACGGAGCAGGTACCTCCACGCCGTCGGAACTTCATGTGCTATGGATGTGGAGAGCGTGGGCACATACGGAGCGACTGCCCGAAGAAGATGAACCGCCAGGACGCGGCGGTCTCAACTTCTGACCAGCAGGGAAACTTAAATCCAGCCAGGGCTGCGGGGTGGGCGCTGGCTGGTAGTGGAACAACCCCAACAATCTACATCAAGCAAACCAACGATGGAAATACTCTGGTGATAGACGGTCAAGTAAATGGGAAAAACAGTCAGCTAACATTAGATACTGGAGCTTCAAGGACGGTGATAAATGTTCGGCTGCTCGAGCAAAACATCAGGAAACACCTTAAACCAATTGTTGGCCTACAAATGAAATCAGCTACCGGCCAGTGCATACCGATAAGTGGAAAACTGCATGTAACAATCAAAATTGGGGAACGTGTTTATCGACATGAGGTTATTGTGGCCAAAATTCTGGATGACTGCATCCTGGGACTTGACTTCCTGCAAGGGCACCAGTGTAACATCGACTTAAAATCTGGAGTTTTACTATGTGGAACTGAGGAAATTCCGATGAAGGGTGGAACCCTGGGAAAAGTTTGCTGTTTAAGAAGAACTGTTCTTGCACCAAAATCACAGACTCTCGTACCAATCGCATTACCTAGGAGGAAGGAAGGAAGTTTACCTCGAAGGTGCGCTGTGATTGATAAATCGGAACACGTAAGCTCATGGCTACCGGCAAGAACTGTCGTGGGGTCATCTGATGTCAACCGCATTCCGGTATTCAACTTCAGTGATTCAAAAATTACGATTGAAGAAGGAGAGCCTGTGGGCGTATTGGAAGAAGTGGCCTGGATAAGAAAATGCTCGGAGAATCTTGTGAAGAAGGACAGTACGGGAATAGACTTTGTAACGAAAATCTTAGACGAAAACAAAAGTCTGACAAAAGTGGAGACTATGAAAGCTAGAAATTTACTTCTTCGATTCTCTGATGTGTTTTCAAGAAGCGATGGTGATATTGGCCGAACTGGTTTGGTGAAGCATAAAATAAACACAGGTGATACAATGCCAATTCGTCAAAGGCCCAGACGCATACCATTCGCTCGTGAGAAAGAGGTTGAAGAAATGATTGACGATATGAGGAAAAATGACGTGATAGAGCCCTCTTCTAGCCCTTGGTGTTCACCTGTCGTGCTTGTCAAGAAGAAAGATGGTTCAACGAGGTTTTGCGTAGACTATCGACGATTGAATGATGTAACCAAGAAGGATAGCTACCCGTTACCAAGAATCGATGACACACTTGACACACTGAGTGGCATGAAATGGTTTTCAACGCTCGATCTGAAAAGCGGCTATTGGCAGGTGGATTTGGATCCCAAGGACAAGGAAAAGACCGCATTCTCAACTGGGAAGGGACTCTGGCAATTTAAGGTGATGCCATTTGGATTATGCAATGCACCGGCAACCTTTGAGCGTTTGATGGAACAGGTGCTGGCGGGACTGCTGGGCGAAACCTGCCTAGTTTACCTCGATGACATCATCATTGTTGGACGGGATTTTGACGATCATCTAAGGAAATTGGAAAAGGTACTCGATAAGCTGCGTGGAGCAAATTTAAAGTTGAGTCCAAAGAAATGCTCTTTCTTCAAGCGCGAAGTGAATTATCTAGGACATGTTATTTCTGAGAGAGGAATTGAGACTGATCCAGCCAAGACTGCCGCTGTTAAGGAATGGCCAACACCTAAAGACAAAACGCAAGTTCGGGCATTTCTTGGATTGTGCTCGTATTATCGGCGGTTTGTGAAAGGATTCTCGGACATTGCCAAGCCTTTGCATCGATTGACAGAGGAGAAACGTGCCTTTATCTGGGACGAGGATTGTGAGCAAGCCTTTCGAGAACTAAAAGAACGGCTTTGTAACACACCAATTCTCGGATACCCCAGCGCGAAAGGAATATTCGTAGTTGATACGGATGCCAGCAATATTGGAATAGGAGGTGTCCTTTCACAACGCGATGGTGAGCAGGAGAAGGTTATTGCTTACTTCAGCAAGTCACTATCCAAGCCGGAGAAGAATTATTGCGTGACCAGGAGGGAATTGCTGGCCGTAGTCAAAACTCTGCACCATTTCAAGAAGTATTTACTGGGACGGAAATTTTTGATCAGAACTGATCACGCTGCTTTGAAATGGCTGCTTCAGTTTAAGGATCCCGAAGGCCAAGTAGCCAGATGGTTGGAACAACTTCAGGAATTTGACTTTGAAATCGAACATCGCGGCGGAAGAATTCATGGCAACGCAGATGCATTATCGAGACGCCCATGCGTGGAAGATTGCAAGCATTGTGCCAAGAAGGAAACTGCTTTTCTTAAGGTGATAAGGACTGATACTGTTGACGAGGCATG
Organism: Spodoptera exigua; assembly: GCA_902829305.4. Lineage (NCBI taxonomy): Eukaryota > Metazoa > Arthropoda > Insecta > Lepidoptera > Noctuidae > Spodoptera > Spodoptera exigua. The sequence goes on along the minus strand of LR824616.2, from coordinate 4,749,770 downwards.
GGGAGATGATGCGATGAAATTAGAACAGGAAAGAGATGCAGATATCAAACCAATACTGGAGTGGCTACGAAGTGGTAACAAGCCAAGTTGGAGTGACGTCGCCCAATATAGCGCGGTAACGAAAGGTTTATGGGCACAGTGGAAAAGCCTTACGCTGCATAACGGACTTCTGTGCAGGAAATGGGAATCAACAAACGGCAAGGACGAGCATTTGCAATTGGTGGTGCCTCGTTCAAAAATAAGGGATGTATTAAAAGCGTTCCATGATGGATCTTCTGGAGGACATTTGGGAATTAGGAGGACTTTGGTGAAGATCAAGGAGAGGTTTTATTGGTTGCATTGCAAATATGACGTCGAAGATTGGTGCCGGAAATGCACTAGTTGTGCAGCTGTCAAGGGTCCACAAACAAGAAGCAGAGGGGCGATGAAAATCTACAATGTTGGTATGCCTTGGGAGAGAATAGCCTTAGACATCGCTGGACCATTTCCAATCACTGATTCGGGCAATCGCTACGTTTTAGTGGTTATGGATTATTTTACAAAATGGCCGGAGGTCTTTGCCATACCGAATCAAGAGGCAGTAACTGTAGCCACGAAGTTGGTAAACGAGGTATTCACCCGATTCGGAGTGCCCTTGGAGATGCACAGTGATCAAGGACGGAACTTTGAATCCCAAGTTTTCCAGGAAACTTGTAAACTTTTGGGAATCCATAAGACTCGAACGACAGACGATCATCCACAGTCAGATGGAATGGTCGAACGCTTCAACCAAACATTGGAGCGACACTTAGCAAAGGTGGTTGACAGCCATCAGAGAGATTGGGACACTTACATACCTCTCTTCTTGCTTGCCTATCGGACTGCTGTACATGAAAGTACCGCAAAGACGCCTGCATTTGCAAATTTTGGAAGGGAATTGAGATTACCGGCAGATCTTGTATCGGGCTGTCCACCTGGTGACTCTCGCACCGAGTTTAGCGATTACATAAGCGAGTTAAGGGCAAAAATGTTGGACATTTATGAGCAGATCAGGGAGGCCGGTCTTCAAGCTAGTGATCGCGCAAAGACGCGCTATGATCGACGAGCCAATTCTGTTGGGTTTGAAGAGGGGTCATTGGTCTGGCTTCATAATCCAGTCAGAAGGAAGGGAAAATCTCCAAAGCTGCAACCGAGTTGGGAAGGTCCTTACGAGATAGTCACGAAGATCAATGACATTACTTACAGAATTCGGAAGTCTTCAAGGAGCCCTTTGAAAGTTGTCCATATAGACAGGTTGGCGAGGTATTACGGCAGCAACGATGCTCGGGACGAGCGAATCTAAGAGGGGGGCAGTGTGACAGAAAACTCTTTGACATCATGACGTCAATGGATGGTTGTCAAACGTTGCCTAGAGATTGTAAATTTCGTCGTGAATTGTCAACACGAGTTGGTGTAATCGGTAAGGCGTGTGGATTACACCACAGAGACCCCGAGTTCGAGTCCCGCCGTAAACATGAAGTTTTTTAGTTGATGGAAGTTTTGTCGAACTTTCTGGAATATTTGAGTGAAAGTAATGAAAAATTAAGGAGCGAGAAGGAGAATAAATAAAAATGAATAACGAAATTATTGGAAGGTTCTGGAGGCATGACGATCAAAAAAGAATAACGAAATTGAATGTTCTAGAACCTGACCGGGGGTATATAAGCGGAACTGCGGCTCACCGCTGGCAGTTGAGTTCTAAGTCCAAAGCGATTCGGAAGAAAAGGAAGAAGTGAAAAGAAGAAAAGTGAGTGAAATAGTGAAGTACAGTGAAATAGTGAAGTGCAGTCAGTTAAGTGAGTTAAGTCAGCGTGAACAGTGAACGGCAAAGTTGTGTCAGTCGGCCGGACTCTGCTGGAGAGGAACGCCAATAACTTATCCGTATCCGTGGACGCTGTCACTTAAGTGCAATAGAAAGTCTGAAAACCGGTATTAGTGTTTAATTTCATCCAATCCCGTAACCCAAGCCCGCATAGTTAGGAACGTGACGTCAGGCACGTAACAGTATGGAAGATGAGATTTCTTTTACGCGATCGGTCCATATCTAAATTAACTTAGAAAGTCTTCATTATTGATGAGTTATCTTTTATTGAAAAAAGATAATTTAAGGCTGATTTTTAATATAATTAATTTATTTTATGTGTATTTTTAAAATGTTTTATTCACAAAGAGATAAAGAGACAGAAAGAGAGAGAGAGAAAATATGTCAACGCGAATTTTATTTTGCAGTGTGGACAGGCTCTTAAGAATCCTTTGATATTATGTTTGTTTTAAATAATAGAACTTAATGTACCTAATATTCAATGTTCAATGTTATGTTTTAGTAGAAAAAAAACGAATTTGTTTTTAAAATAATGATCAATTTCAATGGCAACATTTTATATTGTTTTGTGATAATAATTCATTAATGAAACGGTGTTTTTTTAAAAAACCAAATCTTTTCAATTTTATTTTGTTTTTGATTTTACAAACAATAAAGTTTGTATTAAAATGTAAAACAACAGTAAGGTAGAACAATGGTACTGCTGTCCAACATGTCGAGAGTTTGAATCCTGCACAGGACATGACCTATCTACACTTTGTTGTTTCGAAACTGGGCGTGACGTTTGTGTATGTCAAAATGTTTGTTAACGCACCCACGATACTAGTTTACATTTTACATTTATGTTAGTATATCTTATGTTTCGAACTGTTATCAGGAATATTTAAAACCATAAAATCGTCTGTTGACACTGGCCTTTTTTGTTATAAACATTGTAGTATAAGTATTTCAGTGAAGTACATTGGGGACAATTAAGTAATAAACGATTTTCCTTATCGCGTTTAATGAGATATTGTTTTGCCGATTTCCTATGTTAAAGGGTTAATTCACGTAAATATTTAACTAGGAACTCGACTGGTTTCAAAAATAAATAAATAAATATTAACCTACATGTTTATAAAAATTGATTAAATATAGCGCAACCAAAAAGAAAATGAGTTACAAGGGTTCAGAACGCAATAAACTCTAAATTTAAAATGAAAGAATTTTAAAATTAAAAATAATTTAATCCTTTAGACTGTAGTTTATTAAATTAAACAAACACAAACCAGATTAATCATTGTCATATTGAAGTGTGATATAGATTAAATTATGATTGCAAAGATTTTTTTGACAGTTAACTCCAAAAAATGCTTTGTCATTCTGGCTAGCTCAAAAAAAAAAAAAAGTACTTTAAAAAATATAATATCGAAGAATGAAATCTGTTATTCTTTTCGTTTTATGAGATTGGAAAGTAATAAATCAAGGAGTAAGATTACGTGGTATCGTTCAATAGTTATGATTTACACCGACCTGCTTTATTTTTCTTGAGCAAGACCCGGGCTGTCGGTAAAAGTTTTATTAAAGAAAACGAAGTCCAGCTTTGACTGAGTTTTGAACTGCGGAGAAATAGAAAAATTCAATGTTAGTTCAAGAGGTAGACCAGTAATCAGGAAGAATAGTGTTTTTATTTTATTGTATTATTTCTCTCCTTCCATTGAAATGGATCTATTATAGATGGAATTGCTTTTCGAAAATTTTTAAACCGTACTGTTCGGCTGAAGTCAACCAAGCTATTGTTGTAATCAAATCAAATTTCGAATCAGAAATCCCCGTAACCACAACCAACCAAAAATATTCGGATATTTTTTCAGGGGGGGGAGGGGGGGAGGAAATCATAACATGTCTTGATGACTATAAATCGACCCCGTCCTTTTCTTACTCCAGACCAAGACTGCGTATATGATTACGTTTGACCTCGAAATCCGGCTGAAAAACGAAAGGGATTAATTAAGTCCTGTTGCACAAACCCCAACTTCAGAAAAAATAAATACCATGAATGCGATTACGTGTATACAAAATCGACCAAAACGAAGAAAATATATAAATAATAAAACGCCAGTAGCGTGCATTTAAACAGCGATCACGATTAAAAACGTTTGGCTTAATGTAGAGAGATTTTCCGCCGACCAGATGATATGGTAATGATGGCGCAGCTAGCTCGCCAAGAGGAATATTCGATATTCTAATGCGCAGTAATAAAAGTCCCGTATTAGCATCGGAAACTTTCGACCTGGGAGACCCAGCTCTCACACTTTACTCGGTTTGCTTAATATTCTACAAACTTTAGCTTTGTTTGGTTCAAAAGTCAATTACGTTCACCTACATTCTTGTTATAACATGTTCTTGGCTTTTGTTTTGCTCGTAAATTGGATTTATTTCTCATTTCTGAAATAATTTACTGCACGGTTCGTGCGGTGGATGTGCAACGTGTCGCGGGTTCGACTGCCGCACGGAACAACTCTTTGTGTGACCCACAAATTGTTGTTCCGGGTCTGGGTGTCATGTGCATATGAAATTGTATATTTGTAACCGCACCCACGACACAGGAGAAAATCCTAGTGTGGGGCAATGTTTTTTTAAACAAAAAAAATATATTTTATTAGAAATGATTATATTATTTATGTGCCGGACTTTCCAATGATCTTTGTTATTAAGCCCCGAAACTACAAAAAAAGGTGGAATGTTAAAGAAATTAAGATATTGGTCATAATAAATTTATCACCCAATCATCCATGGGATATTCTTCAATGACACCAAGCCTCAGCTAGCCACATAGGTATTTAATACTACGTATTCTACGAAAATTCCACATGTATTATGCAACCTCCTTAAAAGAAAGCTTTCGAAGAGTATTTTTATTGATTTCGTAACCTTCTTGGTTGAATAAAACTATCTAAACATTTTATAACTTAAGGCATTTTATAAGGTAGAGAAACTTTTTGCATAAGAAATACGGATTCATATGAAGCCATGCGTAGTCCCCGTTGCGAGCTACTTGTATTTGTTCAAGAGCGTGCAACGAGGTCTGACTGTTTGTTCATAATTATAACACAATAATAAGTCTACATCTGCACCTCACTGTTGAGATTTGTTATTAGAAATTATAATAAAAATAACATTACTTACTAAACGAAATGGTTATTAAGGAGTCGTTTAATTAATCGTTTTTTTTTAAATGGGAAATCTCAATAAATTGCTTCTTCCGCCCTAAGAGAGAGTGTCAGACTCTTACTGTCTAAAACCCACCTTGTTATTTTTCCAGTTCCGGCTTAGGCTTGCACCCGCAACGCCGGTTTCTTTAGGGCTGACGTTCAGCCGGGGTTGCGGGGTAAGCGCAATGAGGCACCGCGACCTAGGCCCAGAGCAGGAGAAGGAACGGGGTAACGCCGGCTTCTTTGAGGCTCTGGAATCACTCCGGTCGACCAGGCTTATTTATGCCGTAGCTTGGTTCCACTCTTAGTCTTTGGATAAAGCCGTATTGATGTGAATTTATAATTTATTTATAATTTGAGGTTGCGCTTTACGAATTAATTTTAACTTAGAGCTTTGAGGAATATCTATACATTGCATTTTTTTTATTATTTTGTATTCTTACTATTATTGTCAATATTAATTTTGATGCTAGTCACTATAGTATTGAAAAAAATCCTCATTTTGTATACGAAAATGTAAAGAACGTAAATGTTTCGTCTAACTCGTAGAAAAATAAAACATCTTTTCATGTATAGAAACTGACCAACGTCAGCGGTGTAGCTCCCAGGAGATATTGTTCCGGATATTATTCGATTTTAAGGTTCCGTACTATGGAACGAATAAATCCCAGTGGGATCACTGCGGTGACCAACGTATTGACGAGCTAGCAAACATTCAACGCTTACTGCAGTTATTTTAAAACTGCCAAGAGACTACGTAAATACTTTTAGTTGAAAAAATATGGCGCCTATAAAACCGGCTTTTATTGGAAATGGGAGGGAATATGTGTGTAAAATATTTAGCCCACATACCTACCGACGGTACGAGAATATCGCATAAAAAACCACGTAATTTGTTATTTATCTTTCTACCTACACATATATACATATGTCAATGAAAATGGAATGACATCTTTGAGTTTTCTTAGGTATTTTGTTAAACGGAATAACACAAATACTATGGGAAAATCAAGATGAAAAATCTAGAAACAAGGGCCGATCAATACAATACAATACAATAATGGCGTCATACCTACCTATTATTTCAGGGAACGATTTGTTATAATAGGAGATATAATAACAAATAAAACAACAGTCATATTACATAGAAAAACGTCTATTAAAATTTCGGGAATCGGCAATAATTTGAAGACAAAGTAACAGATTTTCATAGAATCCGATCCGAAAATAAGCTTAAATGAAACGATAAAATATAATTCAATCAATAGAAAACTTGGAACTACGAGTATTACCACGAACTTAGCTAAAAATCATAGCCAGAACGGCTTGAACTTAAGCCTTCGAGAGTTTCTAAACTAAGTTTTTAATTCAGTAGAGAATGTTTTCAATACATAATGAACGTTAGTTCTCAGACTTCCTTTAAACCCAGCTGCAGTTTAAGTAAGTTCGTATGTTGTTATGTGGGTTTTATTAAAAAAAAAACCCTTAGCAATATCACAGACTACCACAGGTGGGGCCCATTACGACTGATTTTCAGTCGGGATTGCTGGTTGCAATAATATAACCCGGTTTCGGCCTGGAGCAGAAGAGCGCAGTCGGATTACCTGATGGTAAGCAATCAACGCCGCCCACGGACACTCGCAACAACTGTAACTGAGGAGTTACATGAGTGTGATAGATTATTCCAATTATTTCAGTTTGTTCATTACATCAAATCACGTAAATTTACATAATTGAACATAAATAAAGCCATTCAGACGATAATTATAACCTTGTTACATGTGATGTACATCATTTAATAGTTCCTTATCGAAATATAACGAAAGAAAGTCTTTTCATTGTTGCTTTGTGTATATTACATATTTAACTGTTAATTACAAAATGGTTATTTTACTGAATTATTGATTATGCCATTATAGGGTCAAATATACAATTGAATAATTATTTTCAACATATTTTTATAATTATAATCATAGTTTATAATAAAAACGAATATTAACTTTGTAAATGAATCATACGATGTGACGTCATTTCCTTACGATTGAACATTAAAACCACTGCCCGGTCATACTCGGCTCATTCGCTTCAGAGTAGCCACGCCGAACGGACCAGTTAAGTACCTCTATGTTATACTTTGTAATTTCCTAATATATTTGTTTATGTACTAAATATGTTTTATGTACCTGTGTAACCATGTATCCACAATGTATGGTCTATGATATATGTTTGTGTAATGTGCCTTAATTTGTTACCTATAACGTTCCTTTAGTCTTTGTTATCTTGTTATGCTTATAAAATTAATAAATTGCTAGACTCATCTGTCTTATAAAATAATTACGAATATAATTACACACACCAGTAAATAGCTATTCCTAATCTTTAATAAATTGTTTGATTCTTTGTCCGTTTATTATTTTTACTCATCCCGTATATAATTATCTAACATCAGAAGTGGGATACGAAACCAGCTTTATGCCTACCCACATATTTATTATTATTATATTTTTTTATACTAATTTTTTTTTTATATATATATTTTTCAGATGGATCCTGCTGTATTAGAAAACTTTCTGAAAGCCATCCGTGACGCTGTAGCTGGTAACCGCAATGAAGATGATGTGGTGTTGCCGCCGTTTGACCCGGAAAAGAACGACAACGGTGCTGAAAACTGGTGCAACAACATCGACACCGTAGCTAAGGACCGTGGATGGAGCAGCATTACTACTGTCAGCAAAGCTGGTAAGGCCCTTAAGGGTTCTGCTCTTTTATGGTTTGAAACCTGGGATCCAGATGAGGGTAGAAGTTGGGAGAACTTTAAAACATCTATCAAAGATTTGTACCCCGAGAAAAAGAACCTGTCAGAAAAACTTTCAAAAGCCGTCCTTTACACCTCGGACGTTGCAGAAACCTATTGTGAATATGCTAGGGAAAAGCTTAGGTTATTCCGTAATACTAAAGTTATGTTTTCTGAAGAACAGCTGGTCGAACTTGTTTGTGGAGGTATATCGGATATTAATATTAGGATGGCATCGTTTAACAGTCGTGTCAACAGTACATCAGAACTGATATCTCTTTTTACGACTTATATTAAAAACCCTAGAAAACGCCCAACCGAAACTATTAACACACCTTCGACTAATAAGCGTCTTAAGCCTGAAAGTCTAAACCCTTCTAATCCACCCACTTGTTTTTTGTGTAATAAAACTGGACACGTTAGGTCGCAATGTTTTAAAAATAAAAACCAAAATACCCCAAATTCGGAAACGCCTAAGATACAATGTTCTTATTGCAAAAAGGCTGGTCATAATGAATTGATTTGTTTTTTTAAGAAGAGAGATGCGGAGAAAAGTGCCTCTAATAGTGTCAATTGCTCCACAAATGGTAACTTATCGCTTACTGATATAAAAATTTGTGACAGGCCCATTAAAGCTCTAATAGATTCGGGTGCTAGTTGCAGTATTTTGAAAAGATCAATAGCAAATAGTTTTGGTCGCCGTTTAGAACCCTGTTCAACATCATTAAAGGGAATAGGAAATGGGATGATTACCATCTCCTCAAAGATTAGTTTACCTGTCAGATTTAGTAATGACTATTTAGAAATTGAATTCTGTGTAGCTAACGATACAGATTGCCATTATGATTGTTTGATAGGCAGAAATGTAGTTCAAAATCCAAACATAGCTATTGTTATAGACACCAATGGTTGTAGATTAAAACGAATAAATTATACAGAATCAGTTAATGCTTTAAATCTTACTACTACTATAGATAATCACATTCAAGTTTTAATGGAGTTAACAAGTCATTTAGATTCAAGCCTACAGCGTAAAATAAAATCTATTTTTGATAAATTCTCGAAAGTGTTGCCAAGTTCAGATTATATTAGTACAGTTAAAACGGGTGAAATGATCATTAGGTTGAAAAAGGATGAAGTTGTTTATTATCGACCATATAGGCTAGCATCTACAGAAAAAGAAAAAGTCCAGGAAATTATTTCTGATCTACTTAAAAAGAATATAATTAGAGAAAGTCTGAGCCCATTCGCTAGCCCAGTCCTTTTGGTAAAGAAAAAGGACGGTAGCGATCGACTTTGTGTTGACTATAGGGCCCTTAATAAAATAATCGAAAAAGATAGATACCCACTACCGTTAATTGAAGATCAAATTGATAAACTAGGAAATGCTAAATATTTCATCTCTATAGACATGAAAAATGGATTTCATCAAATCCCTATTAAAGAAGAATGTATTAAATACACTGCTTTTGTTACACCGGATGGACACTACGAATTTCTTAAAATGCCATTTGGTATCTGCAACGGCCCCTCTGTTTTTCAACGGGCCATTAATACGGCAGTTAAAGACCTAAAATTTTTATTGGTATATATCGATGATTTGCTGATTCCATTTTCCGAAATAGCACAGGGTTTAGAATACCTTGAACAAACCATTGAGGCTCTATTTTTGTCAGGATTTACCATAAATTTAAAGAAATGTAAGTTCTTCGTTCAAGAAATCGATTATTTAGGTAGACATATTTCTAGCAAAGGTGTTAGGCCTAGCAATGACAAAGTTAATGCTTTAACCAACTCTCCAATCCCCGGTACAGTGAAAGAAGTCCGCCAATTCATGGGGCTGGCAAACTATTTTAGAAAATTCATACCCGAATTTGCATATCGCACCGTCTGTATCACTAGATTAACTAAAAAAGACCAGAAATGGCAATGGGGGCCCGAACAAGATGCGGCTCGAGAATATGTTATAAAACATTTAATTTCGAAACCATTATTGAATATATTTAATCCAAAATTAAGAACTGAACTACACACCGGTGCTAGTAGCATTGGATACGGTGCTATACTTTTACAAAAAGAAGACAGTCAATGTCGTGTCATAGCATACTTTAGTAAACGTACTTCTCCAGCCGAATCGAAATACCCCTCTTATGAATTAGAAACTTTAGCTATTTTTAATGCCTTGAAACAGTTTCGGATTTATTTGCTAGGTTTAAATTTCACAATTGTTACCGATTGTAACTCAGTAAAATCGACCATGAATAAAAGAGATATTTCTCCTCGTGTAGCAAGATGGTGGACCTATATGCAAGACTTTACGTTTGATATTGTGTATAAAAAGGGTAAATATGTTACTCACGTTGATTATCTGAGTCGCAATCCAGCAATAACTTCTACTGAAACGTCGGAGGTAATTAATATCATTGATGAACCCGATCCTCCACCATCTTGGCTACACTCTGCACAAAATAACGACCCAGAGACACAAAGTATTTTAGAGAAGATTAGAAACGGTGACACAGACGCAAATCGGTATATAATCAAAAATAGTTTGTTGCTTTATAAGAATGAGGACGGTGATCCACCTAAATTTTTTATACCAAAAGGTTATAGACTCAGTTTGTTACGGTTGTTTCATGACGAAAACTGTCACGTTGGCTATAACAAAACTTTAACCAAAATATCCGAAAATTTCTGGTTTCCAAGTCTTGCTGCTTTTACAAAGAAATATATAGGACATTGTTTAGTGTGTGTAAAGGGGAAAAATCATTCAGGGCCAAAACAAGGCCTCCTTCACCCCATAGAAAAAACTATACCATTTCACACATTACATTCAGACTGTACAGGACCATTCAGTGTATCTTCCGAGGGCTATAAACATGTTTTAATAATGGTGGATGGTTTTACCAAATATTGTATACTCAAACCACTTAAGACGCTTAACGGTCAAGAATTAGTCTCAATCTTGCGAGAGAACTTAACTTTATTCGGTACACCTAACATGATAGTAACTGATAGAGGCACAAATTTTACATCTGAACCCGTACGATCATTTCTTAGAGATATGCAAATAAATCACCATATGATAGCCACCGGTACTCCAAGAAGCAACGGCCAAGCTGAAAAATATGTTGGCACTATAATTAACATGTTAACCACTACTGTTAATGATTCCTCAGAATGGCCAAGCGTTCTGTGGAAAATACAATTATCACTGAATACTACGATGCAAAAATCAACAGGTTTTTCACCAACAAGGTTATTAATTGGTTGCAATGGAAATATACCTCCAATACAGGCTCGACTAGACGAAATACAGGATAATGATTATATTCAAAATAATGATTCTGAAGCTGATAGGGACTTAGCTAGGCAAAACCTTAGAGAAACTGCAGAAAAGTATAAAAAACGATTTGATACTACTCGTAGAAATAATTTGGTTTTCAAAAAAGGTGATATAGTCTATGTAAATCAAAACCACAGAAGGCACGACAAATTAAGCCCTAAATTCAAAGGCCCTTATGAAGTAATTGATATTTTAGAACACGATAGATTTTCCTTAAAGGGTCTTAACACGTTAAGGAATATTATTGTGGCAAAGGAAAAATTAAAGCTCTGGCCAGGAGAATGGGTCGAGCAAAATTCTTCTTTTGAGGAGTTCCCATAGCTTCAGCATCACTAGCCATGATAGAATATTTATTGTACCTTTGTTAATTATAATAATTATAGTTAATTTTGGTTGTCATATAAATTTTATCTTTTTCATGTTATTTCCTTTTTGTACACTGATTAATCTTTGTAAAACAATGTTTTCTTTTAACTGATTATAATTTGTGTTCAATTAAAATTTATTATATAATTATAATTGAGATTATTATAATTGGATTTAATCAATCATTGGATATTCAAAATGAATAAATAACATAATCATACAAAACAATTCTTACATTACTGCTGGTCAGCCGCTGCCCTGATACTAGTCTAAAATTCACTCGCAGCAGGTGATAGGACTAGTATGCCAAGGCCAGAGGCTATTGTATGAACTGCTGGTCAGTCACTGCCCTGATACCAGTCTGAAATTCATTCGCAGCAGGTGATAGGACTGGTATGTCAAGGCCAGAGGCTATCATATGAATTGCCAAAGGTCCCTGCCCTGATATTAGTTTCCAATTCATGTGCAGAAAACCATAAAACAAAAATACCAGGTTCAGAGACCTTTTGAAACTAACTATAAGTTGGGTACTTCGAGAGCGAAGTACAGGTCAGTCTGGCCGTGATAGATTATTCCAATTATTTCAGTTTGTTCATTACATCAAATCACGTAAATTTACATAATTGAACATAAATAAAGCCATTCAGACGATAATTATAACCTTGTTACATGTGATGTACATCATTTAATAGTTCCTTATCGAAATATAACGAAAGAAAGTCTTTTCATTGTTGCTTTGTGTATATTACATATTTAACTGTTAATTACAAAATGGTTATTTTACTGAATTATTGATTATGCCATTATAGGGTCAAATATACAATTGAATAATTATTTTCAACATATTTTTATAATTATAATCATAGTTTATAATAAAAACGAATATTAACTTTGTAAATGAATCATACGATGTGACGTCATTTCCTTACGATTGAACATTAAAACCACTGCCCGGTCATACTCGGCTCATTCGCTTCAGAGTAGCCACGCCGAACGGACCAGTTAAGTACCTCTATGTTATACTTTGTAATTTCCTAATATATTTGTTTATGTACTAAATATGTTTTATGTACCTGTGTAACCATGTATCCACAATGTATGGTCTATGATATATGTTTGTGTAATGTGCCTTAATTTGTTACCTATAACGTTCCTTTAGTCTTTGTTATCTTGTTATGCTTATAAAATTAATAAATTGCTAGACTCATCTGTCTTATAAAATAATTACGAATATAATTACACACACCAGTAAATAGCTATTCCTAATCTTTAATAAATTGTTTGATTCTTTGTCCGTTTATTATTTTTACTCATCCCGTATATAATTATCTAACAAGTGCGTTGCCGACCTTTTGGGAAATAGAGATTTTTGGAGATTTAGGGATTGGGGAGGGGAAGGATTGGGCCTCCAGATTTCTGTAAGGCCGTGATATCACTCCGGTCGAGCCAAATTATTCGTGCCGAAGGATGGTTCTCCCATTCAGATATTTACTATAACAAAATAAATGAAACTGCTAGGTAGACATTTTTTTTAAATTCGGAATTAAATTTTAATTGTATAGGAAACCAAAATAAATAATTGATGGTTTCTATTTATACAAACAATCTTTTTAAATTACGCTGTGCATAAAAAGTCATTTTATAATGTTTTTTTATTAAGTTTATATTTGGTTATCGAATGATTATTCAGCTCGCGTTTATGAACTAGACAGATAATTAATTCAGGCCGCCATGATAGGCTTCAAGGTAAACTAAGGCTAAAATAATGTTGATATTAAATCCCTTTTCAATTTTAGCTTTAAAATATTCCTAGTTTGTTATGCTTCATTAATAAACACTTATGCGTGATAATAATGTATGTTTCGTTGGGTGGTTCATAATTTGGTCACGAGTTCGACCCAAGAGATTAACAACAGATAATTTATTTTTGTCACTCGAAATTCTAATACAACCTTTTTCGAATGATTCCCAGTTTTCATTTTCGCCTTTTTTATGTAATTTGTCGGCAAACGAGCAGACGGATTACCTGATGGTAAGCAATCAGCGCCGCCCATGGACACCCGCAACGGAGGAGTTACGTGTGCGTTTCCGACCTTTTAACGATTAGGGGTTTGGAGATTTAGGGATTGAGGAGGGATTGGGGGCGGGAAAGGATTGGGCCTCCGGTAACCTCACCCACACGCTGGTCTTCTGTGAGGCCGTGGTTTAACTCCACCACGGCCTCGCAGAAGACCGGCGTGAAACAACCACAGCGTTGTGTTTCGCCGTGGTCGAGCCGACCCACTCGTGCCGAAGCATGGCTCTCCCACACTTGAATGATTGCCAGTTTTCATTTTCGCCTTCATTCAAAATGAAAATGTAGGTAATAAGAGAAACTATAATTAAATTACAATACCTTTTATTATATGCGCATATCGTCATTTAATTATCGACATTTTTGATGCCCACTACACAACACAAATGAACCTCGAATCGAGTAACTTTCCTATCAACCGTAAAATGAAGCATTGAATTTAGATCCAGAACTACATGCATTCAGTATAATCCTTCTTCCTGAGCCGACTACCCATTTTCCAAACAGTAAGTTGCAGAACGTAGGAAGGAAAGAATAAGTCGTACAATGCGATATGACTACCCATTGTATCTTTGTTATAATTGAAATCTTTATTATAAGTAAGTATACTCTGCTCAATCAACTTTACATTCTGGACATTTTTAAGTTTAACATCATGTTTAATTCATAAACTAATAGAAAATTCTTAATATTCTACCAGAAGATATAAAGAAGTGTGACAGTATAAACGTATTTAAGGCAAAACTGAAAGGACATGTATGTGCCATAGGACGTCGTTAATACCCTAGGCCCTAGAGGCAAATGAAATCTAATCTAAATCTTTTATTTCAACTTAACCATAAATACTTGTGAAACTGTACCAAATTGTGTGTTTGTACCAAATTGTAGTTTCGAATGGAGAATAACTAACGAGCAAGAAACTACATAAGATAGTTACTCTTTACTATTTTAAAAAAATATTTTACAATTTCACTATACATACATTTTCTATACACTATTGTACCCCAATGTGAGAACAATGCAGGGACAAGTTGTAAAAAATAAGAACAAATAATGGAATCTATCAATAAATTTTAAACCTTTGTCGTCTCGAGCAATGCGCTCACATATACGTACACAATCTAAAATAATATTTCTATGTAAACTCTATGGATATATAAATTAGGGATACATTGATTTTGATAATTTTAGTAGCGAATAAACATTACAAGCAAAATTTAGATGTAAGCTATAATATGCATCTCATTTTAAGTGAACTGTTATTTAATTTCTAATGAGAATAAAGCTCTTTAAACCTCGACATAACAATATCAATTATAATTCCTCTCCGATCGTAGATTATACGGGTGTGTTGGAGAGAAGTTTGCAGTGTAAAGGCTGCGTTGTTCGTCCCCTTTGCCGAGAGTGTAGAGTAAATAAACATGTAGGCATCCGGTTACTGAGAAACCTCGCCGTCCGAACACCATGTTTACCTTCGATGGATATCGCTGATTGTAAGAAAGTTATAGCTATTGTGTTTTCCAACGTTTCCAACTCGAAATATAGATATGAAATGCTGTTGTGATGAAAATTTTGTTTGTTACAAATAAATTTGATGTATTTTCGGAATATGTAGGTACTTATACCTAAATGTTATAAATATTTTTTAATAAATACTTACTTTTTACTTATAAATACTTTGCTCCACTTTAGGATTTTCTCCTGTGTCGTGGGTGCGTTTACAAACATACAATTTCACATGCACATCACACCCAGACCTGGAACAACAATCTGTAGATCAAACAAAGAGTTGTTCCGTGCGGGAATCGAACCCGCGACACGTTGCGCGGCAGCCAGTTGCCCAGCCACCGCGGTAACCCTGCAGTCATTTCATGATTAGTGTATTTTTTATTTAATACAAATAGGTACTAAACAATGTTTTCGTTTTTATTTTGTTATTATTTATTTTTTAAGGTATTTATTTATTTGTTCTTTGTTTTTGGAAAGTCAGTATAACTCAACAGATAAAATGCTCATTTCATGTTTTTTTTTTTTGTTAAATTGAATTAGACTGTATAACTATTTACAATATAAAAAAATATACATACATAACTTTAATGTGAGTACCTAAGTATAATAAAATATAAAGCTATTATTACCAGGATTGTTTTTCATATTTAAGTCTAGACTTAAAACACTTCACTGTTTTTGGAAATTTATTAGTCTGCTCGTAAAATTAGTTAATACACTCCACGAGTTTCAAGTACCGACGTAGCTAAGAACAACTTGTTAGTAAACTTGATAGCGTCTGCTTGGTAATGTCCATTGCTCAATAGAAAGGGGAGAATAGCACGTATGTGTCAGCAACTCAACCTATACTTTATTGAATTTTCAACTTTATATCATTTTTAAATAAAATCGAAAATCCAGTGCAACGATGATAGATTAGAGAAGGTTTGACTTGTACTAATCGTGGTCGTAAGTCCTTTTCACGTATGTGTAGTCAGCAACTCAACCTATACTTTATTGGATTTTCAACTTTATATCGTTTTGAAATAAAATCGAAAATCCAATGAAAACGATGATAGATTAGAGAAGGTTTGACTTGTACTTATCGTGGTCGTAAGTCCTTTTCACGTATGTGTAGTCAGCAACTCAACCTATACTTTATTGGATTTTCAACTTTATATCATTTTGTAATAAAATCGAAAATCCAGTGAAAACGATGATAGATTAGAGAAGGTTTGATTTGTACTTATCGTGGAAGTCCTTTTCATTCGCCCCCCACTGGGGCCCGATATCATTTGCGGTAGATATGAATCTTCATCTTCAGTTGTGTATAGTACGTACGTAAAGTATGTACCGTAGAATCCAGTAACCAATTTCTACCGTTCGTGGTTCCAATTTATGAAATAAACACAGTTTTGTTTTCCTTTAATCTCAGATCGAAATGATATGAATAACTTGTTAGCAATTCGTTGGTACTTAAACATACATACTTCAATCTTCTGCCATGTTATTCCTTTCGAATGGTTTTTGATTTTGTAATAAGAAAAATATAATAAAAAAGTACCCAGTAACAATATTTCTATGAGTATGGAGCAAAAAAGTAAAATATCTTAAATGTATTTTTTTTTCGGGCAGAATTTCATTATATTGAACAAATTTGGTACTGATTGCCTTGAGTACAAGATCAACTTCATTTGGAACTATCGTTCTCTCTTACTTAAAGAAAATAAAAGAATGGGATAGAAAGAAATTTCTCTTGTCTTCCTAATTAAATTAGTTTACCTAACGTGTCACCGTCGTTTTAATTTTCATTTGCGCACGTTTTGTTGTCACGTACACAGTTGTTTAGAAAACTTATTTAATAGTGGTTTAAAGAACTATGCTTCAGCGAAAGGACCAACTCGACCAGACTGATACCATGGTCTCACATAAAACAGGCGTAAAATAGCTTGGATGGATTACCTAATGGTCAGCAACCAGCGCCGGTCAGGGACCAGATCGCCGCCAATAACGGAGGAGTTACAAGTTACAAATAAGATTTAGGAGATTAAGGGATGGGGAGGAATGGAGAGGGAGAGGATTGAGCCTCTGATAACTTCACCTACACGGCGAAACACAACGCTATTGTTATGACATCCCAGTTTTCTGTAAGGCCGTGGTATACTCCGGTTGAGCCGACCCACGCGCCGAAGCTTGGCTCTCCCATAGTTATCGACCTCGTTGGTTGATTGGACAAAAGGTTCGAGCAAATTATATAAGTATTTTTTACTAGCAGCCCGTCCCGGCTTCGCCCGGGCATTAAACATTACGTTTAGATTTGTTAATTTTAACACATTCATAATAATAATATGACACATATTCATTCCTTTTTGCGTCAAGCTCCTAAAAAAGAGAGAATAAAAAAAAAATAAGAATAATTATATTCAGAAATTATTTAATGATTTTTTATAGATAGACGATAGACCAACATACAGTTGACCAAGAGTAAAACATTTCTTTCGCAGATCGATCCCTACTAATTCGAAGGTTTGGCCTTGGGACTTGTTAATTGTTAATGCGAAAGATGTTTTTACCGGAAATTGAAGCCGTTTAAATGGGATGGCAGATCAGTTGGGATCATCGGTATCCTCGGTATATGAGCTAGTTGACCACCTGCTGGGCCAGTGATAATAGTTGATACTATTAAATTGTCCTTTAACTCCTTAATAAGCAGCCTCGTCCCATTACACATGCTCGGAGGGTTTAAATTTCTTAAAAGCATGATTGGGATTCAGATTTTTAACGTCAATTCATGGGGTGGCAGTCCAGAAGGGTTCAACGAATTTAAAAATTCCTGTGGATAATGGACTGCATCTTCAATATTCGTTACAGTGTCGATCGATTTGTATGTTTTTGTTTGGCCGGGGACTTTTTGAACAATCAGATTGTTTAAGTATTTCATTGACAGTATCATTCTTAGGTGATACTATAGCCCGAGAACACAGCCAATGGAAGTCTCTTTCGTGCAAATTCTCGATATCAGGGTATACAGAATCTATTAAATTTTCCAAATTATGGAGTATTTGGCCTAGAGACTCATCCAGAAGAATGTCACAATGACCGCTTAAATTTGGAGTTGGAAAAATTCCTTCCCCTAGTTTTAGCAGTTGCTGTGGGAAATCGCTATCAGTGATTCCATGAAGATGAGCTCTCATATTTGTCCTTAATTTTAATGTTTCAATCGTAGTCCATAAGGGAGACGATTTCAAGCATGCCTTGATATCTGCTCGCGTGTCTCTGTTAATAACGGGGAGAGTCTGTCGAAAATCTCCAGCAAATACAAAAGTAATCCCGCCCATGACTGCAGAGGAGTTCCTTAGATCCTGTAAGGTTCTGTTCACGGCTTCTATATGTGCTCTATGGCTCATCGTGCATTCGTCCCATATAATCAATGAGGCGTCTTGTAGTAATTTACCAATAGGTCCATTTTTGCGGATGGAACATGTAGATTGTTGTTAAAGATTGACGGATAGTGGAAGTTTAAAAGTAGAATGAGCAGTTTTGCCATCCTTCAAGAGAGTTGCAGCAATTCCTGAGGAAGCAACTGCTATTGCTATCTTCCATGATTGTCTTATCTTAGCAAGTATCAAATTTGCAAGAAACGTCTTTCCTGTTCCACCAGGTGCATCCAAAAAGAAAACTTTTCTTTTGTCATGAATGACGCTATCGACTATAGTTTCAAAAGCATGTCTTTGATCTGGGACTAACTTGGGCAGGTTTTCATTGACAAAAGCGGTCAAATTATTTGTATCATAGCGATGAGTCATAGTCTCTGCTGCATTGCTTTCTGTACGAACTGATGGTAATCCGAAATCACTTAGGCTTTTGTCATTTAATTGCAACAGTTTATTTTTTATTTGTATCAAACCTTCGTTATAAATGTCCTCATTGTATGGTAAGGTGATGTCTTGATTTTGCTGTCTGATTCTGTGTCTAATATCTTCACATAAATCGTCTTTGAAAATACGATTTTCAGTTTCTGATGAAGATTCTTCATTTCGTCGTATTTTTGATGCCGCGCGGCAAGTTTATTTCGTGATCTTAACCCCCCTCCCGTACCCCTGCCCGAGTGACGCCTACAACGCATAGCTAGCCGAATAAGGTTTATTTTCTATTTTTTTTTAACTCGTGATATCTTTTGAATGGATTGTCAGAATCGAATAATTCAAAAAGTAATATAAAGATATTGAAGCAGTCTTAAATAATACATCATTTATTTTGATAAGAGTTAATACCAAGGTACAAATAAAGAGCTTTTTGTAGCGGTGGTATTTTAATTTATTTTTTTCAATAAAAAAACGCTTATTGTGACATGACTGTAATAGTTAGAGATATGTTGCCGCTGATTTTTTATAGATAATGGTGTGTTCTAAAAAAATGTAGTATATCATTTTGTGCTATCATCAATAGTTTTCGCAGCGCACGCGATGTAAGGTAGTTTTTTGATATTTTTTTCACACCTTGGATTACGTTATCGTAATTTTGTTAAGGATGCCTACTTTTTTTGAAAATGAAATATAGCCTATGTCACTCAGGAATGATGTAGCTTTCCAACAGTGAAAGAATTTTTCAAATCTGCCAAGTAGTTTCGGAGCCTATTCAATTCATACAAACAAACAAACAAACAAAAAATCAAACCTTTCCTCTTTATAATATTTGTATAGATTAATAGTTTCAACCATAAATTCTGAAATTGTTTCTAAGTCATATCCCCTTTTAAAAAGACTCAAAATATAACTAGTAGTGTTACTAATAATATCTTACTATTTACTTTAAAATACGAGTATTTGCGTTAGCCTTCACTTAAAAAAATAAGTCCTAAAAATATATAACCTCGTAAATCTCTCACAGACATACACGTACATTTTATTGGACACTATCGAAATATTGTTATTGTCTGGGTTTTAATAATATTGCAGAAAATTCGAAATCTAAAAATTTATTCGACTTATTTTAAATTATAATGGATCGAATATTTTATTTGACATAATTATTGTTTACTATTTGATTTATCGTATAATATGTTATGTCATTCTTTATTTGAAATTTAATTAAAATGGATATTTATAGTTTATTGAAAAATATTATTTTGTTTTTAAAATCCATTAACATTGTTTTTGTTTCTTTTGTTTTGAGTATTTAAGTTATTTCAGTTCGAGTTTCACGACTTGGATAACGTAACGTATTAGGTACTCAGATTTTTAGATTAATTTCAGTTTGATATTCGATTGATATTGATATTAATGACACAAGATTAATTTTTCATTGCACGGTTGGTGTGCGCGTTGGTTGGAATCGGAGCCTGCCTTGCAACATGTTGCGAGTCAATTCCCGCACGGAATAATTCTGCGTGCTACTAACAGATTATTGTTCCGGGTTCTGAGTGTGATATGTATATGAAATTGTTTGTATTTATTTTGTAAGTAGTTTTAATGAGATTGCATAAAATTTAACATAAGTGAAAATACAAAATAATAAGCTTATCATAATATATGGATATTTTATGGGATATCTCGCCAAATGAGCAGGCGATTACATGATGGTAAGCAATCAGTGTTCCCCATGGTCACCCACAATATCAAAGGTTACTAGTGCGTTGCTGGCCTTTTCGGGATAAGGGTTTCGGATATTTAAGGATTGCGAAGGGATGGTGCCTCCGCGTCCGGTAACCTCACTCATACGGCAAAACACAACGCTGTGGTTGTTTCACGCCTTTGTTCTGCAAGGCCATGATATCACGCCGGTCGAGCCGACCCATTCGTGCTAAAGCTTGACCCTCCCGCATTTAAATGTTTTTAATAACGAAGGGGTATGCATAAAAAATATAATCCTTTTTTATAATATCACTCAATAAATACTTCTAAGCCAAGATAACATAGAAATTTGGCTGGATTATAATAGTAACTTTGCTTTGTATTAATGCGATACATAATTCGCCCCAACTGCATTATTTACACTTGTAACATGGTTATTTAATGTCTAACTGTGACTCAGTTACTGAACTAAGTTTTGGAACCATTGCGCTTATTATCCTCAAAGGGGTAAGCGGTGGTTACTGTTTAGACACAAAGGTGATAAAATATTTTTAGGGGATCATAATCGAATGGCGTCAATGGTCCTGGGCGGAGTGACAGTGAATGTCAGACTCTTCGTGACTAAAAACCATCTTGTTTATTCTCCTGCTCCAGGCCGAGGCCACATTACATAGTTTTGCTTGACCCGTAATTTCGGCTGAAAATCAGCCCTGTTGGGTCTGTGGTGGTATAATGGCTCTCTGAGGCGTGGCCGCCATTCCGTGGGAATGATGATGAAAGCTAAATTGTAGCTAACAACTGCATTTCTGATTGAATATTTTATATGACATGATTATTTTATTTGTCACTATTTATTTGTTTTGTAATTTAAACAAATATTTATTTATTTGAAATACATAAAAAACACACATTTACGAATTCTCTAGTGTTGTGGCGATCCATGGGTAGAACCAATGGCTTACCATTTCTTTTTTGCGGTTGGCTATACTAAACCAAATATCAATCAAACAAGACGATTATTTACTGTAAGAGAACAAACATAAAATTGATTATTGTAAGATACCATCGTTAATAAAATGTAACCCAAAACAATACATACAATGAAAAGTTATGTTATATGACCTGCCTTACTCGAATAAATAGCGTATTGCTATGTTATATTTTGTTATGTAAATATGAACAAGCAATAATACGTTGAGTACACACCTCCAACGATGCGTAAGTAGTCTCTAGTCTGGAACATATCGGCATTCAGCAGCTGACTAACCTGTTTCTCACTTGGAGTACTATTTGCTAGGCTTGGCAAATACTCGCCACGATAGTTCGTAAACAGTCTGTCTATAATTCATTTAGTAATATAAGGAGTTTATTGTAATATCAAGGAAGGAAGTAGTCGTACTTCCTATTGTACTAAAATGCTACTAAATAATGTATTAATCTATCCCTCCCTAAAGTCTCTTGAGTCTTCGGAACCCTAATCCTCTGGTGTAGCGGGTGTACATGGGCAGCGCCGATTGCTTAACTTCAGGTAATATATGTATGTATACCTAGCTACTGTCCCACGGTTTCACCCGCTGCTCGGCTTCTATATATCGCAGCGTGCTATTTTATAGCCTTCCTCGATACTGTGGACTAACAGACACAAAAAGATTTGTTCAATTCGAACAAGTCGTTCCAGATATTAGCGTGTTCAAACAAACAAACTCTACAGCTTTATATTTTTTTTTACTATTAATAATTAAATATTTCGCAAACAATTCTGAGTGGATTTCAGAAGATGGACTAATGTTTGGAATAAAATATGGGCTCCTTTTATCTTGCAAGTGAAACAGAGATTAGTACCTATGTATATAAAATACATAATAATTCGTATATAGAACGGAGTTGAGGGGCAAACACAGTAATGTACCCCGCCTCGGCATGAAACAGGATGATTTATAGGCAGTAAGTCATCAGATGACTTCTCCCGCCCAGGGCCGGGCGGGAGGGAGTGTCAGACTCTTACTGACTAAAAACCCCCCGTTCCTTCTCCTGCTCTGGGCCGAGGTCGCGGTGCCTCATTGCACTTACCCCGCAACCCCGGCCCGTCGCCCCACTGCGAAGTCATTTGATGATTACCCCTTTAAAAACTTACATAATTATAGTACAACTTTAGATCTGCACATATTTTATTTCGTACCCAATGCCAGACTTGTTATTTTTACCCATTGTTTCCATTCACGTTTTTCTCTCTAGATGTTCGATGTTATCTGTAGATGTTTTATTTTTTTTACTTTTTTATTATTTAATAGGTCGGCAAACTAGCAGACGGATTACCTGATGGTAAGCAATCAGCGCCGCCCATGGACACTCGCAACGGAGGAGTTACGAGTGCGTTGCGACCTTTTAGGGATTAGGGATTAGGGATTTGGAGATTTAGGGATTTAGGAGGGATTGGGTACGGAAGTATAGGGCCTCCGGTAACCTCACTCACACGGCGAAACACAACGCTGTGGTTATTTCACGCCGGTTTTCTGTGAGGCCGTAGTATCACTCCGGTCGAGCCGACCCATTCGTGCCGAAGGATAGCTCTCCCACACTTGATGTTACTAGATGTTACTTTTGTTTTACTCAATTGTTTTTATTTCGATGCTATAAATATTTATTTTTTGACCATCGTCACTTACTCGTACAGTTACTTCTGGTTGCAAGTGTATGTGTGTTTCTCATAAAAAAAACATTTTGGAACTTGCTACACATTATCAACTGTATTATCAATGTAGATTGATTTGAAAAAAGAACAACAATTCTGATCTAAAAATAAGAAGAAGTGATGACTGCACGTGGTTAGCATTTGTCTGAATGCTGCAACGTATCGCGGGTTCAATCTTAACGCGTAACATCTATTTTCGTGATCGATCAATTATTGTTTCTGTCTGGATGTGATTTGCGTGAAATTATACATTTGAAAATGCTTCTATGACACAATAGAAAATCCTAGTGAGTTTGAAGAAAATGCGAGACGAGTTTTTACATGTAAAACATTTCAAACTTCACAAAACTTCACCGTTGTAAGTACTTTTAAAAACACATTCGTGTACCTACATCCCAATAGACGATAGTTAAGCGAAATATTCAAAATATAATACAGTGAAAGCAGATAAATTGTACTAAGAAATCTTCTTAGGTCCATCGAGAAATCTTAGTTTGTTCACAATAATATTTGGTTACCCTTGTTTGAGTTTACATGTGTTTGTGTATGTCTAACAGAAGAAATATGTATTTGTATGCGTACCTATGTAAGCTTTAAGGTTAAGGGTGTGAAAGTCTAGGTTTAAGCCTTAGGCTACAAATATAGCTTGTTACTTTAACAATTTGCCTCTTAATCTCAAATTTATTCAGTGTTATGTTAGGGATTATTGTTGTTGATATGACTTTCGTTGACATTTTATTGCTACCGAAATGTGTGAAATATTTTTGATGATGTTATGAGTTTTTAACCGACTTCCAAAAAAAGGAGGAGGTTCTCAATTCGACCGTATATATGCTTTTTTTATTGTATTGTTATTAATTGTTCATACTTTAAATGTTTCATCTTGTCATCAGGTTTATGTTTTGTAATAGTAAACAATAACTGATCGACAACGCAATTCAGGTTGCTAGGAGCCGTTGGGTGCATGCTTTTAACCGGTCGATCTGAAAGGCATTATAAAGGCTTATCTTTAGTAGTAAGCGTCTTAACGATGATATATTGATGATGGTAGCCGAAAACATTGTTATACAGAGAGATTTATATAAAATAATTGATTATAATTGAACAAACAGTTTATCATATAAAAAAAAAATAATTAAAATACTTCATCTTCATATATATGATTCTGCTGTACGTGTGTATGTCATTAAACTAATCTTTAACGGTTTGACCAATTTAAATGATTGTTTCTTTATGCCTTTGAGTGGGTGGTTTATATTCACAAATTAGCCCGCCAGGTGGCGCCCATTGCTTGAAAAAGCATGCGAAACACAGCGCTGTGGTTGTTTCACGCCAGTTTTCTGTGAGGCCGTGTTATAGCTCCGGTCGAGCCGACCCATTACTGCCTAAGCATGGCTCTCCCACACTTAAAATGTAGGGGTATTTTTGAAATTTGATATGTTTGCTAGAACTCTATAAAATAACAACACTGCTTCTAAAATCTACATACAATATCAACGAAAATTCAACATTATACTATCAGAAACAATATAAACAAAAGCTAGCTCCTAGGATGCAGACAGTTTATTTTTTAGCTGTAGTTTAGTGAAGCCAGCACTTACTCCCTTCACTAAGTAGTGTTCCACCAAACAAATAGTCTCAAGTAAAGAAACTCCTTGATTAAGTGCACGTTTTACTTAAGATATTTAAGTTTGGAAGGATCCACACTCGAGGAATATATTTTGAAAGATTTCCAGCCAGCTAGACAGTTGGAAAGTGCATTAGCACACTGAGCTAAAGGGGATTGCTTTTGTAGCACAGTTTACTGTTTAAATTAAATTATTTTCTCTTTGTTTACTTAAAGCAATCGACCAACAGATTGGTTTATTGTAAACCAATCTGTTGGTCGATTGCTTTAAGTTTTTTGCAGGAAAATCATCAAATGTCTTCTCCCGCCCAGGGTAAGGCGAGAGAGAATGTCAGACTCTTACTGACTAAAACTTCCCCGTTCCTTCTCCTGCTCTAGGCCGAGGTCGCGGTGCCTCATTGCGCTTCCCCGCAACCCCGGCTTCGCTTAAGGTCCAATTTTCTTAAAAAGTGGTCTCATTAGATTTTTTGAATTTTTTTGGCATGTTATGTCAATAGGCATTTTTACTGGAGGTATGTAACATAATTGGTGAAAAGAGTGGTCGTAGATATGGCTCTACGTCCTTACGTGCCTAACATCTCAGAAATAAAAAAGCGTAGTGATATAAAAAAAAAATGTTAAACTGGATTTTTTTCAATAAATTTTAAGCAGTTTGTATATAAATTGTAGGATTTATGCAGTGGTAACTTTTGTTTAGGTAAACTAAACCACTGTTGATTTAAATCAATATATCATAGATATCGTATTTGCCATTTACCACAAGCTCTAGTTAATAATAATTATCTTTTAAGTGACATAACTTTACCGCCATTTCCACAACTTCCATTAAGAGAAAACGGAGTAGCTTTCAAAGTATATGATTTGTTAAACATTTCCACGAATTTGTCGTCTCGATATTAATGTGATTCAATTTGCAACTTTATGAACGCTCAACGCAAGGGATTGTTGAATGCTTTTAGAATGTACCTAACTTGTACCTTCTGCCGTTGCGCAAATAAGTATTAAGTGTAATTAGAGTTATTGTATGATATGGATTTGTTTGGGAAAAACACATTTTTTAATAATAATTGTCAATGTATTACTATTTATATGTACACTACTATTTGTCCGATACACGCCCGTTAAAATAAATCATTAATTAATATTTATAACCAGTTAGTAATTAAACTGAGTGAAGATCAATTTACAATTTGTAGCTACCTAAGGGCGGCTTGCACCAAACGTCTTAACTTGATTTAAGGAATATTTAAATAGAATTTCTTGTTTATCTTTATGAATCCTCTTGCACCATGTCATTTTAGTCGCTAATTGTGTTTAGCGTATCTGTCAAAGTTAAATAGCATCTTTTGGCTATTTAACGCGCCTAAACGCAATTAGCGCCATTTTTGTTGAACATATGTTTTGAGTTGAGAGTTGGATAGGTTAGGTTGTTTCCTTTCGTATTGTGTTGTTTCACTGCGAGTTTGCTACGTTTTTGGAAAATGGATAGCTTTTTTGATTTATATTCCGATGACGATGAAGAAATAATTGAATTCATCAGTAGACCTATGATCCGGGAAGAGAATGAAAGGACAAATTTGTTCAATAGTCTCAGTGATAGTAAATTTGTACGTAGATTTCGGCTGACAAAAGAAACAACGTTAGTGCTGTTGCATCAAATTGAAGATAAATTGAAGTTTACTTCACAGAGGAATAATGCTGTCCACCCATTAAACCAAATATTGTGCACATTAAGATTTTTTGCCACTGGCAGTCAACTTAACTTTGCTTTACTACTTGCTTAACCTCATCTGTTTACTTACTTTCTATAATGTGTTTGTAGGGCTCCATAACTCTTATGAGAAGAAGTTGCTCCTCCTTATTAAAATTAGGCGCTCTTGATCTTGATTTCGTAATTAATGCACTCATTTTCTTAAATTTTAATAAATAAATTCACACAGCAAAATAATCGCAGACTTGACAGTTGTGCTAAGTCAAAACAATAAACTGATACAAAATTAAAAAGCTCTCTGAATGCTAGAGCGTAACATACTGCCGAACGTATTTTAAACTTGGTCGGTTGTCATAACACGTCTCATTTCATGCATAGAATTCAATTTTTCACGTTTCTACTTCAATTTTATGTGAAAAAAAACGTAACGTACTATTTTACCGACGCGCTAAAGATATTTAACTAAATATCTCTTTAAACTGCATGGTGCAAGATGTAGCTAAATGCGTTTATGTTAATTATGTTTAGTATTTTAAACACATTTAGTTAATTACATTTTAGCCTAAATACTATCGAGGTTTGGTGCAAGCCGCCCTAAGAGTCTAATAATTAATGAATTTCGAATCAAATTTAAATATTCAAAATTTTAGTTACAAATATGCTTATTTTTTATTCAACGTTTTGATTAGTGTATTATACGTGCATGAACATACGGCTACACATCATAACTGTATAACCATCATAGCTTTACTGAACCAATTTATCATGGTCTTGCTTTATATGATATTTATACTCAGTCAAAGGTCAGTTTACACTAGTTATTTATAGCCTATTTTGTAGCCGTGTGTACGAGCAATTTACGTCATTATGAACTTTATACATGAAGTTTCAGTTTTTAGCGTTTAATATTGGGGATATAAGTTAATGAATAGCTTGCTTTTATTCTATATTACAGTCGAATAGGCGTCATGTAGCAGATACTTAGTCAAATTACCTTTGAAATCTTCTGGCTAACAACAGTAGCTATATATAATATAGCTAGTAATTGTAATAATGATTGCATGGCTGATCGATCAGTTACGAGAACAATTGTTGATCATCTGTGGTTGCGGGGCAAGCACAATAAGGCACCACGGCATTGACCCAGAGCAGGAGAAGGAACGGGGGTTTTTAGTTAGTAAGAATCTGACACTCTCTCTCGCCTCACCATGGGCGGAGAAGCCACTTGATCATTACACCTTCACATAAAAAAAAACTGCTGAAAAACAGGCTTCGGCAAATTCATCATGGTAAGCAATCATCGCCGCCCTGGACACTAGTAGTACCAAAGCAGTTACTACAGGTGCGGCGCCGGCCTCTTGTAGGTTATCAGGGATTTGAGGGTAGAGGATTTGAGGACTGAAAATATTGTATTGGGCCTCCTCTAACCTCACTAACTTGCTTAGCGCCAGTTTTCTGGACATCGTGGTATCACTTCGGCCGACCCGGCCCATTTGTGCCGAGGCATGGCTCGCTCACACGAATAAAGAGTTGAAAATTAATAATTTAATAACGTTTATTTTTATCTTGTACATACTTACATATTATATTTATATTTCCAAGTACAGCAAGGACAATGACCTCGAGACGTGTTCGTCGAACAACAATAGCCGAGCCGAACAATGTAGAAAATCATAAGTTAATATATTGGTCGTAGAACTTATAGATTGAACAAGGTGAAACAAATAGACGATCAGTGTGTCGAAATGATTCCAGTAATTCAATATTGTTGGGTGAATGAATTCTCTGATATTGTTAATGATACAATGACGAACAGAGAAAAGAAAAAATGGCAATACGTTTTTTGTATAATTATCACTAAAGAATTACTTAAGTAAAATAATTGAGAAAAGCTCAACTAGTTTCAAAGTAGAACGGGACTCTTATTCATGAGTATAGTGCTAGACAACCGACTGATAGCTCAGGCTTGGTCGCCAATCGCGGTTAATGTGATGTTTTTTCAACTTGAATCGTTAAACAGTGTTTGAGAATGATTCTTATACACCCTTCTGTGTCTGGCTTGTTTATTTATTGACAACAAGAATTCTGACAAATTATAAAAGAAGTTTGATTAATAAAGGCTTGAACCCGTGACTTTGAAAAACTTATAAAAATATATTAATAAAAAACAAGAGCAAGTCGAAATTACCCACGAGTGATTCCATGCTAAATTCACGTCTGTTGTATGCGAGGTCTTCTTGATTATTTAATTAGATTATTTTAAAAACGTTACCTCTCGATCTAACATTTGGATGCGGTATCAAATATACTGAGGTTACCGAAGGTCCAATCCTTCCCCTCCCCCAATCCCTAAATTTCCAAATCCATAATCCCTAAAAGGTCGGCAACGCATTCGTAACTCCTCCGTGGCGAGTGTCCATAGGCGGCGCTGATTGCTTACCATCAGGTAATCCGTCTGCTCGTTTGCCGACCTATTACATAAAAAAATACAAATTAACACACCTACACCAGACTCGAAACAATATTTTTTTGTTCCGTGCGGGACTGACGACACTTTGCACAGCAGCCAATTGCCAAACGTTTAGTAATTTGTGATTACAAGGGCAACAGAAATATATTACTTCCACAATCTAAACTATCTGGGTTTTCGCGGTTTATATACGCATAGCCAGATGGAAAAACAGACATACTCGTCTGGATAGATTTTTGATTTTTAAACTTTAGACACGGTATATTTGTGGCAAAATTTTTGTAAGACATACTTCACTAATTATTATGTTCATTGACTGAACGTAAACAGTTTGACGAGGAACTCGTATAGTTTCAAGCCTTGCGAGGAGCTCATATTCATGAACAGTGTTGAGCGACACCCGACGTAGTTCACGCCGAATAGTATAGATAAATAAAGAATAAAATAAATTAATTAATAAAAGCTTGGTTCTTATTTCAAAAAAAAAAAAAAAATAGGCTAGTAATAGCTTTTTCACTGAGAGTGCCTAAGTAGTGACAGGTATTATCTAATTTCGTCTTCCTTCGAATATCATAAGTCGTTTCAATTAATCAATAGCTCGTTGACGAAGATAAATTATTATTTAATAACTAGAGTAGAAAATTGAATTGTTCGTACGATTATTAATCAAATTTTATACTTTATGTTATAATATTTGCGACGTAATTAATATAAAAACTTTTATCATCTCTTGCTTTATTCAGGTTATGTATTTAACGTATTGTTTTCGGAACAAAGAATAATCACTCAAGAGTATAAAGTGCATGTCTATTTCACTCTTTCTACTAAATCCAAACTAATATTATACGCATAAACTACTGAACCTATTTGTGTGAAATTTGGTACATACATAGTTTGGGACTCGAGAAAGGACATAGAATAGTTTTTAAACCAATAATCTTCAGGAAGTCTCTATTCCACGCGAACAAAGTCGCGTGCAAAAGTTAGTAGTTTATAAAAGGTTAGAATTAAATAGTCATAGAAAATTACAAATTATTTCTCAAAAATCCACTTAACTTTCAATAACCTCAATTAGATTCAATTTGCCCCGTTTATTACCGAGGAATTCCATGAAATAAGGTAGAAGAGAATATCGTTCAAATATCAGATTCAGTATAATCAGTATTGGGATACTACAAGAACATAGAAATAATATAATGTTATTAATGTTACAGAATTATCTGGTCTTATTGTCGTCAATACGTCTTCAGGCAATAAATGGTGTCCATATTTCTCTTGGCGAGCAATGAATCCAATTATCGGGCTCTGCGGAGGCGACATATTAAATGGTCCCCATTGCTTCTCGCCGTCCTCTGTCTCCGATCCCCATCCACCTCAATAACGCCGGGACCATTATACCGTCCACGGATGATCTTCACTTTTTAATAATATTAAACCGTGGATTCTCAACAATGGTCCTTGGAGCGTTTTCTTTTTATTCAAATGAGCGGCCATGATTCGCATTTTGGGAGCTATCGACTCATTTAACGATGACAGTTATAAGTAGGCTATTTTAATTTAATGGATATTTCAAATAATGGTTAATTTTGATTCTTTATTGATGTATTTAGGTAATGGATGTTATTGATCATTCGTATTGGCAATTTGCTTAAGAGGCTAATGTAGTTTATAATTTACATCACTTTTTTAGCACGTTGCCCTACACTTGGATTTGCTCCTGTGTGGTAGCCACAACATCGAATGGGCAGTGAACTCCGTTATTGTGAGCAGTAACTTATTTTCTATGTTAAAAACACTAACAACCTTTATTTATTTAAAGTTAGTACTTACCTTTATTTCTTTATTTATTATTATAATGCAAGCTCATAGCTTATATATACAATGTTGTTAGAAGTATTTGGTAGTAGGTCTTTACATTAGCCAGTTACGAGCTAACCAAAATTCTTAAAATATAAAACGAATATACGAACCCTTTGAGTAATAATAGCTTACTTGGATGCAAGACTACCTTATATCCTTTCTTCTCTAACATCAACAAAACCAGTTTAAAGATCCTTGTCTTACTTTTCAGCATAATCAAATGTACCTAGAATCTAGATTCCTGTAGTGTTAAAGTGTTGAAGTGAACGAACACTCATTCGTTCTCCCAGAAGTCGGAAGTTCGTGTTTATCGCGACAGCTTGAGCTACCAGCAATCGCTTTCCTTGCGACACGGTGGTACCAGCGTGTGAATGGTCTAACCGTATGTAAAGTTCTTATGTTTGAATAAATTTTTTCATACAGATTTATTTTAGTGACTTAAAATTTTAACTTTCATTGTTTTAAGCTATCGACTTTAGTTTCAAGTTAGATTTTATAAAGCATATCTACACAAATATTATAAAGCTGAAGAGTATGTTATATGTTTTCCTTTGAACGCATTAATCTCAAACAACTGGTTTCCAATCAAATACAAAAATAATTGATTTGACTATCCACCACAAATAGAATTTATTCTAGATAGTCAATTTATTGAATTAGGCTAAAACATTACGCTACGATAGATGGAATGTAAATTATGTTCGATCTTAAAAACTTAGGTATGCGTCTGCCATTTGGAAAAATATAAAATATTTTTGTCTATCAGTCACTCATCAACTCTTAAAAGACCAAATGACCCATTGCAAGAAGTTACGCAAATCCACTCACGCAATTCTATATCTGAGAACACTGAAGAAATATTAATGCTATAATAATCTTTGAAGTTACATCTTCAAATGTTTTCGAGGGAGACGAAAATAACGTAAAAAGTAACGAGGTCAATAAATTGTTATGTACTCAATAAAGTGGGTTTCTGTACCGTCTCTTTTGCTTAGAGATAATGATGGGTAAATATAAAAACAATTTGCCATGTTCAAGGGTGCTCGTTAAGAATTGATTATAATAATAATTTGAATTCAAGTACTATTGAGTAATGTTTTGTAGGAGCTTGGAGGTTGGAGCGCTCGCTTCTCAAGCACGAGGTCCATAACTGAAACCCACGCATCGATGAGACTTTTTCGGTGTTATAGTTATAGTTATACTAACAAATAGCGAAGGAAAACACCGAAACAAAACTTGGACTGAAAATTTCTAATTTAAAATTTGGAATCGCCAACCCACCTTGAACAAGCGTGGTGATTAATGTTCAAACTTTCTTTCTGTATGAGAAGAGGCCTTTACGTCTATACGTACCCACTGCCATCAGCATATTATGCTGATGATGTGATATTGGCGCAAGGCCGGTGTATCGTAGTGCTACGCCGTAGTACATGCTACGATTTTCGTAGTAATTGCTACGATATTGTTATGTATATGCGAGTAGTGACTTTATGTAGTGTAAGTTGTTTTGTTACTACTAAAAGATATAAATAAATTCTTTATTATCAAACGAAACTGACTGATAATGCAACAATGTTTGTAAACTTGGTGTTAGGAAACTGTAGTGTGTTATGCACATCAATCAGTTCACAAAATAACAGTATTAGTCCCAAAGTGACGTTAATGCACGCCAGTTTGCGTTCGGTTTTCAGTGTGGAAATTCAAATTCCCTTTTGACTCTGTTTTGCTATCAAAAGAGCAGAAGTTTGTAATTTTTCAAAAGCTTATGAGTAAGCTGTTTGACATTATCGATGATATTTATAAAAAAAAGTATATTCAAAATTTTGTCAAAAATATTCGTTACATATTTTTTTTAAGTAATAAATGAAAAAGCTTGTTATGTTTTTTTTAAATATAAAGAATGAAACAAAAAAATATCAAAGTAAAAAAACTAATCATAAATGTAGGTAAATTGAAAACTGTTTCAGGTTCCAAATAATCTCATTTCACCCGTTTGCCTTCAGCAAGCTATCATCGCTTCATAATTTCATTTACAGTCTAGCCGCACTACGAAGCGGCCGAAACGTTAGCTATGAAAAAATAAAGAATCCACGGTTTTATATAATTGAATTATCGACATTCTTATCGATAAAATTCCTTTTTATAATTCCTTCGGTCTTTTAGACCAGCGCCGATACAGGCTGAATGTATAAGTAGGGTCAAGTTTAAGCTTGGTTAAAAACATAATATTTAAAATGTACCTCTTATGTTTATGGCATTTTTTTGATTTTTTTTTAAATTTAATAATTTTTTTAAAGGATAATATTAATTTTTGCTGCGGATTTGAACCTTAAATACTGAAAATATTATTTTTCGAAAGCTAGCCAAAACAATTGTAAATTATGTAATCTGGTGTAGCTCATTATAATATCTATATACAAGAACATTATCTATGAAAATTAATCATAATCTGAGAATTTATCACCAAATTTCTTCAATTACAGAAAATATTTCAATCATGAAGTAAACTTCTGCAACATTTTATTGTAAAACGGTTCACAAACTCTTTTATTTATTAAAACCAAAACGAAACAACTACAAGTTGTATTTACAACGACCGTCTAAATGTTACATCAATTGTTGTTACATGAAAACCAGTCTACGTGACAAGCCTCACAAAAAATTCTAGAGTATTTACCTATTCTCGAAATGAAATAATCGATACACTTGTTTGATTTAGGTTCCCGACCCTCAGAACGTAATGTTGAAAGGCGACATAGTCGGCATATAGAGCACCCGCAAGATTTATACTTAACATATATCATCCTTGAATATGACGGACCAGGACGGAATTTAATCAAGTAGTTTGTAACAAAACACAGGTGCTTTCAAACGTGTACCGCATAGTTACGTTACTTGGCTTGCTAGTCTCCAGAGTTGTTTAGAGGTGCTTACATACAAATTACTGTTCTAACATCGTCGCATACCTAATGTAAATTAAAGAATTAATTATTTCATTTTGTATTAATCCTGACTGAGTCAAGTGGTCATTGAAGCCTTTATACTCGTTTCTGAGTTTGATGTTCGAGTTCTATTAATTAAGGATTAGATCTAGGTATTTATTGTTGTATGTTTGGTGAAACGTCGATGATTTATTTCAAATAAATAACCTCTCTAAATAGGGAATTGCTAATTTGTTTTATGACATTTTCGTAGTTCTGTATTACTACTTAAACTGATATCTCGAAATTTAATTGTATGTGGTATAAACAATGTTAACAATTTATGTTATAATAAACGGGTTTGAAAAAATCTGCACGATAGTTTCATTTTTATTGTCAAAAAAAAAGTTACCAGAGATAAAAGTTAGTATTTCATAAATGCCTTAAAACTTTAAGATAAGCCAACGTGCGCTTTCACTTCATTTCATAAAGCTAATTTTTATGAACAATGAGGTTAATTTCACAGTTTCACGAGCTAAAAACTTCTAGCAATTTTCTCGTAAAAGTGTATCTACGTAAGACGTGACGGATAAATCTTTTAGCTTTTGGAGGCAAATATGCATAATTTATATTTTTAGACATTTACGTCATAACCTTAAGCTTGAATTTCTTTTAAGTAATGGGTGGCATTCGAGCAGAGCAGAGACGTTTTACCTGATGGTAAGCAATCGGTGGTGAATGTCGTGGTGGTCTGGAGGTTAAGGAGCCCGCTTCTCATGCATGAGGGTGTGGGTTCGAAACCTGGCAAGTACCAATGTGACTTTTTCCGAGTTATATGTACTTTCTATGATTACTTAGACACCACTGACATACGGTGAAGGTAAACATCGTGAGGAAACCTGCACGTCGATTCTATAAAATGTATTTGTTTTGAATCGTGTTCGAGTGCGAAGTGAGTGTCGAAGTGACGGGGAAATTAAATTTTAGAATGCCACTTTTAACGTCATTTCATACTTTATGTATCAATATGTTGCTGTCAATTTAGTTCAACTCGCAAGTGTAGCGCTAGTGTACTACTACACACGGCGGATTCAGATTCGAAGTTTAGAATGAAGTCTTACAGAATCACACTGCTGGACTTATAATTTCTAATTGTAAGTTTGAAATCGCCAACCCGAATTGAGCAAGCGTGGTGATTAATGCTCAAACCTTCTCCGTGTGAGAAGAGGCCTTTGCTCAGCAGTGGGCACTTATAGGCTGATGATGAATGATGATGAAGCAATCGGTGCCGCTCATTGATACCCACAATACTAGGCAAGATATGTACAGAGAGAACTATCCTCCTCGCGCCCCAGCCGCCGCAGTAGGCGACCTTAACATGAGTTATTCCGCGGAACACGTCAAAAATCAAAATAATGAGCTCTGCAATTAAGTTGTGTGTGTAATGTACATACGTAAAAAATAAAAATTTATCTTTTTCAATGACTTTTATGAATGGGATAATCAGCACCATATCTGTTGTGCTGCGTGATGGGTAAGCCATGTGCTGTTTTAGTAGGTAATATACGAATAGTTTGTATATCTGATAACTGTCTACTGGCCTTTGTTGGGGATCGATGACGCTACGAATGTTTGAGAAAACGAGAATATTAATCCTACATTCCAGAAACAGGGTGTGTGGTAGTACTGTTTATCTAAAGAAAGTTTTGATGAGGGTCAATGTTAATGGCGGCGGGACATAATCCCGATTATAGAAACTAGAGATGTGTTATTACCTCATTATCATGATAAACCTTGTCACCGACTTTGATGTTACCGGGGAGTTTGTACTGTAGTGTGGTTTGTACAAGATTAATGATGTCCCTCGAAGGTTTGCTGGCTTTTGCTACAAACTATTATGGGTGTTGGTTGGTGCAAGATAATATTCCTTATAGTATGTTGCTGTCAGCTTTGTAATGATGGCTGAGAAGTAACTTTATACCACCTCTGATTCTTCTTCTTCCGAGTGTCTAATAGTTATCTAAGAGATTAATTCCATTTATGGCAATTTTTACTACGAATATTACTGAATCAAATAGGGATGATGTTATCAGGGTTTTTAGTATTTTAAAGAAGGGAGAATTGTAACGCTATAATTTTAAAAGTCAAGAAATTACTTTTATATTTTCTCTTGAATTAGCTATAAAAGTACTAAACTAAGATTAAATTTCATATTTTTTTTATGGAAACACTTTTGATAATGACTTACTCAAAAAATCAAAGCAACATCGAGAGCAGTTGCATTCATTTATTTGAAACCAATCATATCAACAACAATCTGCTTATCATATTATATTTTCTAAAACTCTGAACATTGTAATGAGTTAAAAGTATACCTAAAATTTCTAGTTCAGTGTATTTGCAAGTCACGTTTGACCCAATAAAACATTTAAACTTAGGTCATTTTGTCTGCATATAAAATTAAGTTAACTTTTAGCTCAACCTTTTAGTTGAAGAGTTTCTCGTAAAAGATTTATACAAGGAAGCAAGTACTTCTATTAAGTTATGTTGAAAAAGCCACAAAAGGCTCTTTAAAATCTAAAGAGTCTGTAGATCGTCAACTTAGATATTTTTTATGTTGTGGTCAACATTTTGCTATTCGGAAATAAAATGCAGAGTTCTAAGATGGACTAGAAATACTTATAAAGAGGTAGAGATTCTGCGATAGAAATAAACACAGTCGTTTTCCAAGAACCATTATATCAATGATTGCTACTTTGTCTATTAAATTCTTTATTTGTGCCAAGAAGTGCCTACTCTAAGTGAAGGTCTCTTTCTATACGGAGAAGGTATAAAGTATAACTCACCTCACTTGCTCACGGTGGATGATTGGTTTCAAAAGTATAAGTCCCATATTCGTCGCAATGTTTTGAATGTCGTTGGTGCCGAAATAATCTTAGAAAGTACATACATATGTATATTTAACTCGGAAAAGTCGCATTGGTAATTGTTTGTAATAAATTAATATATGTATCTGAGCTTAAAACTACCATCTAAGTAAGTAGTAAGTTAAGTAGGTATATTATGTTATCAGACTAGGATTATTGTTGATACTTACCAGGTCTCGAAACTGAACGCTCAGACTTGAAAAGTGGCGCATTAACCTCCCTCGAAGCCACCACGATACAGAATCGCAAGTCTATTATGAGAATACATAGTAACTACGACTAATACAAATCATCGAACTACTCTATCATTATACTTTCACGCAATAGTTGATTCAATTTTTCGATTTAAAACAATTTTATTTTAACTTTATCGATGCATCGATAGCTTTACTCAGTTCAGACTAATCGTTGAGACAGCTGAATAATAAATCTTCATTAGGAGTGTACGTTGTTAATATAAAATCCTCGATCAATCCTTGTAATCCTGTTGCCTAATTGTCATGTTTATGCATTCGCTCCCGAGAGACGGATCATTGACCGGCGGGGTCAACATTCCTTTGCATACAGGATTAAAGTTCTTGACTTTGTTTGGTAAACAAGTTGTGAACCGAAAACTTTATGGCGTGTTGACGCCTGGTTTTGTGAGGGCACATTTGTTCCTTTAGATATTTTTTGAATAAAATGTTACTCGACTCTAAGATTTTTTCCTGTGTCGTGGGTACATTTACAGACATACACAAACCGTTGTTGTTCTGTGCCGGAATTGAATTCACGTCAAGGTGCACAGCAGCCAATTGCCCAGTCACTACACTAACTGTGTAATCTCTTATTGTATCATTTATTATAGTTTAATATATTCTATTTATACATGAAAAAATACTTTTGACTTTATTTCCCGTAGCGCATGAGTAGTTGCGTACCAAAACCACGTTCGTTGTATGGGAGCTTAGCATAAATACTTGTTTTATTGAAACGAAATCTTTATATTTGATATTTTGTTCATATTACATAATTCATCATCTGTCCGAATTTCAACAGTCAAACAATTACGGTTCGTGAGACACACAGATAGACAGACGGATAGATGGACAGTGGAGTCTTAGGGATAGGATTCCCGTTTTTACAGATTGGATACGAAACCCCAGAATTAAAAAGAGAACAATAATTAACTAAAATTCGCGGGTTACTCACGTGTAAATGATGAGAAAAGCTCTACTAGTTTCGAACCACAGAGGGGTTCTTCCTCATGAGCAGCGTGCGCGGACGCGGCGACGTCGCGCAGCCTACTGGTTAGCGTTGGCGCCTGCATCGCTGTTGATGGTTGCGCTGCGGCGAGTCCAACGCGCCATCTGCCGGATACCACGCGCGTTTGCTGCCATCTCCGGCGGCGGCGCGTGTGACGATGTTGAGGCGCACGGTGCGTTCACCAGTGGCGCGGGTAGTGGGTTCAATTCCGGGCCCGGCACAAAGTCTGTGTTACATATGACGCTTACTGTCCGCGCACGCTGCTCATGAGGAAGAACCCCTCTGTGGTTCGAAACTAGTAGAGCTTTTCTCATCATTTACACGTGAGTAACCCGCGAATTTTAGTTAATTTAGTATGTCTCACGATAGTTATTATAAAAACAGAACAATAATTAACAACCTGAGATATTCCACTATAGTACATACTGTTGTAGGTCTCCTCTATTGAATTTTAATTTTCTTACGGAATCAAATACTTTTGACGATATTCTTATATTTATTTGAAATAGCGTGTGGCGTCTCAATCGTTTCTCATTTGAAACGGTAACATAGCGACCTCCCGTAACTTTTCTGAGAAAATAAAAAATACATTTAAGTACATTTTTTTGTCTTAGTAACGTACTTATAATTGTTTATATTTTTTATAGTCACTCATACTAACCTTTTATACTTATTCCTTAACCTCTTATAACTTCGTGCTTTACTCAAAGTTTACTTACCTACGAACTTTTAGATGAACTCAGTAATTATTTTCGTGTGTTTAAGGTGTCAATGACTTCCAAGTACTGTCAATAAATATTTATCAAAGATTATCTGATTTAATGAGGTTTGAATGAATCTAGTCGTTGACAAACAGTTTTGGCTGAAGATAAAATCGAAAATAGTTTTTGCGTTGTCTTTTGCTTACAATTGATGATCTCCGATAAATCCAATGCACGGTTGGTATAGTAGCTGGGCAACTGGCTGCTGTGCTAAGTGTCACTGGTTCATTTTCCTCATGGGACAATACTTTATGTAATACACAAATAGTTGTTTCAGGTCTGAGTGGCAGTATACGCACCCACGATACATGAGAAAATAAATATGTAGGGCAGCATTTTCTTAAAAAAAGGAAAAAAGTCTTGTTG
This sequence comes from Spodoptera exigua, assembly GCA_902829305.4. NCBI lineage: Eukaryota > Metazoa > Arthropoda > Insecta > Lepidoptera > Noctuidae > Spodoptera > Spodoptera exigua. Next base: position 4,710,515 of record LR824616.2, on the reverse strand, counting down.
AAAGTGTACTTAGTAATAATTTATGTACACTTCACACGGTAAAAATATTAATTGATGGCTGTATTTATTCGAAACTTGAATACGCAAGCTTTAATCGATATCCAATTAACACCCATTTGCGGCTTTATTGCATGATGCGGATAATTATTTGTTCGTTTAAAAATATAAAAATTTGAATTCAAAATTTTGTTCCATATTCTAAATTCGATTTCGAAGGTAATATTCAAAGATTGTATCATCCGATTTGTAGAACAAAAATTTAAATTTATAAATAGAAGTTTTGGCAGCGGCAACAAAGTTGATAGAATTGTTTGACATTTTTGTAAGGTTTTGGGTAATTCAGCTGGTCAAGGATTGTTTGGTTGCTGTCATAAAAACAACTCGTTGGAAACGGTACACTTAAGTTACTACTGTTTTTTTTTCTGGTTTCATTTTAGACTAGTTTTTTGCCAGGTTTTTGTGGGCTTTTTTTGGGCTTGTTGTTGTAAAGTGTTAATTATAAGTATGCAAATACCATGAAGATTAATTAAAAGGTATCAACAAGCTTAATTTCTTAGTTATATTATTAGTTTAGGCTTGAACTTATATGTTATTATGTCATATCATCACATCATCAGTCTATAAGTGCCAACTGTTGAGAAAAGGCCTCTTCCACACGAAGACGTTTGAACATTAATCACCACGCTTACTCAAGGCGGATTGGCGATTTCAAACTTATAAAAGAAATTGTAAGTCTAGATTCCCTAACGATGTTTCCTCTACCGTATTTCAGTGGTGTCTAAATAAATCATGAAAGTACGTATACTTAACTCGGAAAAAGTCACATTTTAGTACTAGGCAAGTTTCGAACTTACACAATGACAATCCTTATAATTATATCCTTATCCTTACATACATATATATGTCATGATAATTTTATAGCGCTTTTTCTATTTCGTTAAACTATTCTTTCAAGGAAGAAGGTCCTACATCCAGGAAGCAGAGCAACTGCAATAAAATCCGGTGTCATGGCGTGCAAAGCCGGGAAGAAATGCGTTCGGTCGTGTCGTTCGCTAGTTGCCAAGTAGTTTTCAGTTTCACGAACAAGGCTAGAACAGAGGCCACCCAGGTCAAGCTACCTTAATCTGGCATATTTTTATCATTACATTTTCGACATTGTACCAGAACAATAGAGTAGGAAATGTAACAAAGAAAATTGACGAAAAGGAGTATGTTGACTCGATATCATTTTTACATGGTGTTTGCTTTATAGGTAATCGCTCGAGGTATCTGAGGACATTTGGATTGTGTCAAGATCACGACTCAAACTAGTTAGGCGAGGTGATGTATTGACCGACAAGCTTAGTGGTTGCTTGAACTGAATTAATTATACTGATGTAGTTGCTTTTAGTATTTAAGCGTCTTAGTGCTTGATAACGGCGCATTGTATAAGAAAAAGAAATTCAATCGTTCTTTCAAAATATGATTTCTATTAAGACGTACAATCATGCTGAAAGTACACCCATTTTAATATAATCATCAGTTTACTATCACTACCGAATTCGTTAAGTGTGCGAGAGCGATGCTACGGCACGAATGGGCCAGCTCGGCCTGTAGATACCACGGAATCAACAACAGCGTTGTGTTTTACCAGATTAGGTTAATGAGGCCCAGTCATTTCTTCCTCTCTTCCCATCACTCCCTAGTCCCTAAATTTATAAAACCATTAATCCCCGAAAGGTCAACAACACGCTCTCTGGTGTTGCTGATTGTTTACCATTGAGTAATCCTCGGCTAGGTGCGTGGTGGCCCGGGGGTTCGAAACCTGGCAAGTACTAATGTGACTCTTTCCGAGTTATATGTACTTTCTATGATTATTTAGACACCACTGACTTATAATTTCTAATTATAAGTTTGAAATCGCCAACCCGCATTGGGCAAGCGTGGTAATTAATGCTCTAACCTTCTCCGTATGAGAAGAGGCCTTTGCTCAGCAGTGGGCACTTATAGGCTGATGATGATGATGATGAATCCTGAAGCTCATTTGTAGCCGTTAACTTAAAAAAAGCTAATAATGAAAGGTAGTGATATCCAATGTATTGTGATTCTAGTCAAATCTAACAAAAGTCCGTAAAATATTTTAAATCAAAGCGATTCTTAGATAGTCCAACGTAACTTCTATAAAGGTTTTAATCAGATCTGAAAAGTTGAATTTGTTTAATCAAACTGAGTTTTTCTGGGGAAAATCTTCTGATCACTAATATTAGGGTCTTCGAGTACTTTTCTCCTTATTGGAAAAGTATTTTGTTGAGTTGATCAGTGAAGTAAGGGAGCTGGGGAGTCCAATAAGTTTATTTCAATATTTTTCCGTAGACAAAACCAAACAGACGGACGCTGGTACTAGCTGAGGCTGAACTTGATCAAAACTTTTTCTTTTTCCTCGCTATACTATCGCATATCGCAGGAACTCATTGACAGGCGTAGTCACTAAATTGTCTACAGCTAGATATTAATGTGTAAATTAGTGTTGTCATTTATTGTTATTATTAGTTTAGTGTAGTATAGTAGGACCTACTAAAGTGCTTAAAACATATCTATTATTAAGACAGGGATACAATGAAATGTTACTAAGATTAATTCTTACTAAGATCATGACGATACTAATAAAAATGATGTTTTTTTTATTATAATTATTTTAAAAGTAATATTCTCTATTTTTTGCGTTGAAAAGAGACGGACCTTTGAGTTTGTTTCGGCATTTCTTTTCAGAGTACTCAGATAGGAAATGTCGGCTTCATCTATTCTTATTTTATTTACATACTAGCTACTCTCGCGCGGTTTCACCCGCTGCTCGCCTCCATTTAAACGTATGGTGATGTTTTATAGCCTATAGCACTAAGGAATATTGTAGCTAGTGAAAGATCCAAAGATTACCCCCACATTTCATCATCAGCCTATAAGTGCCCACTGGTGAGCAAAGGCCTATTCTCACACGGATAAGGTTAGAGCATTAATCACCAAGCTTGCTCAATGCAGGTTGGCGATTTCAAACTTATAATTAGAAATTATAAGTCCAGGTTTCTTCACTATGTTTATCTCTACCGTATCTCAGTAGTGTCTAAATAATCATTGAAGTACATATAACTCGGAAAAAGACACATTGGTACTTGCCAGGTTTCGAACCCACACCCTCATGCATGAGAAGCGGGCGCCTTAACCCCCAAATACAAACTTACAAACATACAAATGTTAACTCATTATAACATTAGTATAGATAATTATGACGTGCAAAAGCGGCTATTTTCTAGCTTGTTTACAAAAATAATTTCATTGTTTTATTATTTGAATCGTGGGACAAACTATTTTTTTTTAAAATAACGACTTACTTACAACTGAGAAAAGCTCTACTGGTTTCAAGTCACACTGGGACTCTTATTCATGAACAGCGAGCGCGTCGCGATGACGTCGCGTCGTCGTCGCGTCGTCGTCGTCGAGTTGGCTGTGTACTTTATATTATATCAGCATCATCAGATGGAAGATATCCACCGCTGGACAAAAGACTCCCCCTTGGATCTCCACGTCTAACGACAAGTCTCCAGTGACTCCATGACTGGCGTTCTCCCTGTTCTTCGAGTGATAGGGCCTATATACTCATTGCCATTTTAGCGTGCAGATATTAGAGCTATGTCTATAACTATAGTTCTTTAGCGAATTTATTCATTAATTTTATATACTGTAACAAAAAAGGTTATTGAATGAAAAAAAAACGTAACAGGATATTTGGGGCGTGCATTTCAATAAATAAATACGTAAAATAAAATGTTTGTACAAATAAATAGGAATGCAGGCATACTGTTAGTGGTCTCAACTGCCTATCTGAATCATTATTAAAATAAAAATAATATTACTGACGAATATTCTGAATAAACAACCTGAACATTCAAATAATGTCCCTTTAAGAATTATTTTCATGTAATCAAACGACAAAGAATTTAATTTTACTTTTTTGATGTACCTTCATAGGTATGAAAGATATTGGGGAAAAATTCAAGGCAAAAAAACTATAGCAACACGATATTGGGTTTAATTTTCTTTATTATTTTCTTGGTCCTTTGATCCCTTCGCATTTCCTGCTTATATCTCTATAACAGCTTCTAAAAAATAGAAGTCGCCGAAAACAATAAGTTCCAGAGATATAAAAACAAAACTTGGCAAAATGTAGATTATAATGGTATATATATATAAATGGTAATATTGTGTTTTTGAAACATTTAATTTATATTTATTATATGCGACTGACGAACTAGGAAGGAGTATTGAATTTATTTCCCAGATCGCAAATAATAATGTGATTGGTAATTTTCTTATTTCGAAGAATTCTATTCAGCAATTATTTTATGTATTGTAATACATAAAAAGCATTTAGACAAAATTATGCGATTTACATTTTAATTTAGGGATTATTTTATGAATAAGCGTTTAGGTAAAATTATGCGATTTATATTTAAATTTAGCGATTATTTTATGAATAAGCATTTAGATAAAAGCATATGATGTTAATAGACTATTGTCTTTTTCCGAGTCATATCTACATATGTACTTTGCTCTCAGTTGTCTCACGATTACGAATCGAAGAAAAACATAGTAAGGAAACCTGGACTTTCTTTTATCATAAGTTTCTTATCATAAGTTAAAAATCGCCAATCCAACTTACGTAAGCGATTAGTGCCCAATCTTTCTATGTGTGAGAAGCAGTAGGCACTTTTATGCTGATGATGAATATTATGATGTGTAATACAAGAATAGGCAGCTTATTATTAATATTATATTTCCTACAAATATTTCTACATAACTCATTAACGGGAACAAGTATGACGTGCACAGAACGTACAAATTCAACAACAACCCTTTTCATGCCGCGATATCTCTACATCTATGTAGACAACCCTTTAACAATTTGATAATAGTGTATCCTTGTACAGCGTACGCGTACATACCAAAATGTATATAGTGTGTATGTTAATGTTTGATCTCAGTACATGAGTTAAACATTAATGGGAGTTATAGGATGACGTGATAAACTGCTTGCCATCTTGAAATGTTTTAGTTGCCGTGCTTATGTTAGCTATCTTATAATTCCAACATTGTTGGTAGTGTGTATTTAAAACTTAATAATTTTACTTTTTTAACGTTGTTCCAAATTAGGATTTTCTTCCGTGTTATGTGCAAAGTCAATGTCAAATCATGCATTTCATATACACTATTATTCACTACTAGCATATTTGAACGTCAAACAAAAAATTAATTACAAACAGTTTGTTTTTCAGTCTGTCGGTATGTCCTCTAGAGAAGTTATTTGATCATTAGTTTATTCTTAAGGATTGTCCTTTACAGGTGGTGATCTTTGTGCTTGTAGGTTGTTAGATTTTTCAAGTTATCGACGTATACGAGTAATAACAAAACAAACAAATTAAAATCGTTTACAAGCCTACCTAAGGATTCGTTGAATAGTTGTGATGATACAATAATTGATATACCTATATTATAATTACGTCATAAAAAAAAACAAATACTAATAATATTATAAATGTGAAATTTTGTGAGGGTGTATATTGGTTATTCATTCACGCAAAAACGACTGCACCGAAATTTGTTATGTAGGTGTTTTTTTTTTTGGTGGGAGGGGGGGAAATCATCAAATGAGTTTTCCCGCCCCATAGTGTCAGACTCTTACTGACTAAAAACCCCCCTGTTCCTTCTCCTGCTCTGGGTCGAGACAGCGGTGCCTCATTGCGCTTACCCCGCAACCCCGGTTGAACATCAGCCCTTTAGGGCCCCGTCTGTGGTGGTCTATTGGCTCTTTGAGGCGCGCGCGGTACGCTACGCGCCGTACGCTCGGGCCTGGTTCTGGTCGGGCGGCGAGCTGCCCTTACTCGCCGACCGCGGACCCGCGCTTATGGTGGCCGGAGATCGTCCCTTGATGTAGGTGAAGATAGGATCATGAGTTAACACATAGGCTACTAAGCCGCGAGTGGTAGCTAGTAAAAAATAAGGCAACGTTTAAATAGTTTTAAATTACAACAAAAGGAATGCTAATGAAAATAATAAGTTGTCGTTTTGCCTCTGTAACCTTAATATTTAAACGTCCGTTTGCTACTTAATCACGCCGTGAACCTAGAGAACAGAGGAGAAAAAAAAACTGTTGACTTACTAGATAATTCTTCATAAAATGCAATCTTGAGTTTTCTCCTTATTACAGAATAAAGCTGAAACAAATGTTCAAAATCAAAGCAGCTTCTACTATGAATCTCTTCTGAAACGTCACAATTCATTAATTTGTGCATCGGTAAAGCTAATTTGTTATTCCAAAATATATAGGTATATATATGTGCCTGTAATAAAAAGAAGAAGATTTTATTAAACTAGCTATTAATAGCTATGTGCTATTTATTATACTTACGTTTTACTATTTTTACGTGTATCTACTTATATAATTTTGAGTTATGTATAGAAAAATTGTGGAGTATAAGCTAATCGTGTTTTTGTTGTTGTTGTAACATAATACTACCAGATAATTTATAAATAATACTTAGAAAGACAAATCACAATCACAATCGGCAGTGGTATATACTAATAAATTCATTTAAATTTGTGCGACCAATCAAACAACGATGTTAAGACTCAAAATAAAACCTACATAAACAAATGAATAAAAATATAATCAGAACTAACAACGTACTATATGCCTAAAATAAACGTTTGCAAAAAAATAACTTCCTATCTAAGAGGTTAGAGGGCGGTGTGAAACAATCTCTAGATGTCTCTAGAGACTATGTATCGTCTCTCATACTTCTTATAGAACTGCAAATCTTTGAACGGGAGGTGGAAAAATGTTTTTGGCCCGAAAGTCCCCCGTGAGACTTTTGACGCGGTACAGATTGCGGTTTGAAGGAGGACCAGGATATGTATTGATGGTGGTATGTCAACTTGAAAAATTGGTTGGGCGTTGCTTTCTAGATAGGATATCACGTATTTTTTTTTTTATTTTAGTTATGATTTTTATTAATCTGCATTAATATTATAATATTTGGAACTGCTGATCGGATTTCCAAAATTCTTTCACTGATAGGTAGCTACAATGTTCCTTAGTGCTATATATTATAAAACATCAAGCTACGATCTGTAGGAGTTGAGCAGCGGGTGAAACCGCGCGAGAGTAGATAGTAAATAATAAGTTAATCGAGGAAAAGAAATAAAGTTCTAACCTGTTCTCCAATCAAAACTATTTTGAAGTGAGGGAGAGCCATGCTTCGGCAGGAATGGGTCGGCTCGACCGGAGTGATACCACGGCCTCAGAGAAAACCGGCGTGAAACAACCACAGCGTTGTGTTTCGCCGTGTAAGTGAGGTTACCGGAGGCCCAATCCAATCCATTTTAGCAATTGTTTTCGGAACTGTTTTTTTTTTGTAACGGGAACACAACCAACAAATTCTGTCGCTCTGAGTAGGGCGAAAAGGAGTGTCAGACTCTTACTGGCTGAAACCCAGCCTGTTCCTTCTCCTGCTCCAAACCAAGGTAGACTATTGCGGTGCCACCGGTCCTATGAGATAGTTTGAGTAATCGTGAGTATGACATTAGATAACCGAATAATTGTTCAGTACCACAACTACTTTTTGTGTCAATAGTTCTAATACATTCCCAAATATTTTGACCACATCACTCATGTTTCTGTCTGAAAACAACATACTTAACAACAAAAAAATGGTAGAACGAATAAACCAGAATCTCCCTAAAACAGTCACCGACAAAAATCAAATATGTCCGGCTCCCGAAACGAATGTCGATCGTAAATAAAATTATAGCCGTTACAGATGATAGAAATGAGGGCCGCAAGATTTCCAACTTTAAATCTTTCTTTTACAACCACGATAAGATACGCAACTGCTCCCATTTTAGGACCCGTGGTCCCAACAAACTTGGCCAAAGTTTACTTTGTGTTTTGAATAACTTGTTCGCCTTTAGAAAACGTATTTTGTCGAATACAACTTCTATTGGAGATTTTAAATACTTAAAATAGCCGCAGGCGTTGTTCAAATTCACCTATAGGTCAAATTGTATTATTTAATCAGTTTAATTTTAATTAACCGTGTAAATTCCTATGGAGAAAAACGAGGAAGAAACTCAAGGTTAAACAGTTTCACAATAAATTAAAAATTAAATTCTATGAATATAGTATGAAGTAGCAAGTTGTGCCGTCATATTTTTATGTCAGTGTAGCTAGTTTCGCGCGTTTTCACCCGCTGCTCGGCTCTATTTAATCGTAGCGTGATGTTTTATAGCCTAAGTGAAAGATTTTTTTAAATCCGACTAGAGGTTCCAAAGTTACATACAAACTTACAAACATACAAATTTTACCTCTTTATAATATTAGTATAGATACATATTAAACATAAATACTTATTTCTCTTGAACTACCTAAAATATAGTAATCTTAAGATTATCGACAAATTATGAATTAACGTATAATGAGTTCGAATAAAATTTTTATATTCAAGTATTTTAGGTTTTGTATGATGAAACAACTTTTCGACTAAGGAAATGGCACAATTTTCTCCATAACCCAATACTTGAGTACACGAATATGCACTCAGTAACTCAAAACACAGTGTGATATTTATCAACAGAACTGACACAAAATATACTCCAATACGCTATTCATTTTAATTTAGACACGGCACTGTCTTATGACCATAAATCGCCACGTAATCGGGGTTGCTAGCTTCCAAAAATAAAAATAATATTTTTCAAGATTTAGAGCTTTTGATTCCAACATTTCTCTCTATTTGTGTCAATAGTAGTCATTTTTGTATGAATTGTAAAAATTGGTAGTTCGTCAAAAAACCTGTAATGTAATATAATGTTATACATTGTGATGCAAGTGTCGTTTACACATATGTTTATTTTGAATTTTATAAATAACGGATCAGTTACTCAGCCAATTTTAGAGCGTGAGACAAAGGGTAAAAGTTTCAAATAGCTTGCACACGAATGTAGTGTAAATACCCTGACAACAGGCATGGGCAAGGTCGCACGTGGCAGTGCCGATGTTCGGACAGCTGCGGGGCAAATGCAATAAGGTACAGCTTGGGCCTGAAGTAGGGGAAGGAATGGGGTGGTTCTTAGTCAGTAACAGTCTGACACTCCCTCCTTACCGAGATGACCACTACGAAGGTTGAAAATAAATGTAAAAAGTGTTTTGAGGTGATCAGATTTTTAAATTGATAAATTTGTAGACCAAACTGAATGTCCAAATTCTGACCATCGATAACGAGATCAATTTCGATCCTAACGCCATCTATCGATCTTCTATGTTATCTTTTTATTTTTAGATCTGATAAAAAAGCGACCACTATTTATTTTTACAGTTTTATAAAGCAAAAATGTGTCTTGTTGTTATCACCAAAATGTGTCTTTATGTCTGAATGGGTCGGTTCGACCGGAGTGATACCACGGCCTCAAATAAAACCGCCGTGAAACAACTACAGCGTTGTGTTTCCCCATGAGTGTGGTTACTGGAGGTCTAATCCTTCAGCTCCCCCAACCCCTAAACCCCAAAAGGTCGGCAACGCACTCGTAACTCTTCTGTTATTGCGGGTGTCCATGGGTGGCACTGATTGCTTACCATCAGGTAATCCGCCTGCTCGTTTGCCGACAAGCAACGCAAAAAAAAAATCCTATAAGAAAAAGACACCAAGAAAATGAGCGTGTCTTCAAGTTTGGTCAGGCACATCACCCTATTACTTATGGCAGAGTAAAGCCGAGTAGCTAAAGGGTCCTACACCCCCTTTACTCGACGCTTCATCGAGTACCTGTTTATGTGGCTGTTTACAAATAACGGTTCAGCCAGTCACCCATTCCGACACACCCGCAATTTTAGACTGTATTACAAAAGGGTCAAAGTTGTTAATGGCTTGTACATGTATGTGGCACAAATAGCCAATTTACATACTGCTAGTTTGTGCAAAGACCGTTAAGTTATATACACGTGGAGACTGTTGGTGGTGTATTATTTTTATGAGTAGGTGCATGTACGGCTGGAGAGAATGAGAGCTATTTGATTTCGATATTGAGCTGAATCAATATCGAACACGAATTGAAAAAATCAAATAGCTCTAATGATAACATAACGTTACGATTTTGAAAGTATAAGATAAGCATATATACACAACATAAGACCCACATACTTATTTCAAAGTTCATCCAAATAAAAAGAAAGGTTTTTTTTTCATGTAATTGGGCGGCAAACTAGTATACGGTTTACCTAATGGTAAGCAATGGGTGCCAACCATTGACACACGTAACACCAGGTTACGAGTGCTTTTCTGACCCTTTGGGGATCACGGTTTCGGAGGTAGCCGTCATCAGTCAAATGGCGTAACACATCGTTGTGGTTGTTTTACGCCGGTTTTCTGTGATAAGTACAATTGTCAGCAGGAATAGCCGTAAGCATTAAACAGCCAAAACGAAGAATTTCAAAGACATAACGAAATAAAATCACATTTGTCACTTCGCTTAAAAATGTTAACAAAGTTACTTCAAGCAAAAAGAATCCGAGTGTCACTCATTTAAGATATTTTGTTAGATAAGTCAATAAAATTTATTTGTTTCTGCCGAGTAAACATCCTGATTGTGTTATTTGAGATGAGGCTATAATTAAGGTGCGATAAGGAAAAAGATTATCGTAAAGAATTATCTGGTACACGAGCCACTGTTCTGAGTATTTTGACTGTTATTTTTGTTTATTTAGTAACGTTAATAATTTATAGATGTACTTCATCGTGGTGGCCTGAAAACTAAGGCACAAGCTTCTCATGCATGAGAAGGTTTTGAAACCTGGCAAGTGTGAAGTGTGGGAGAGTCATACTTCGGCACAAATGGGTCGGCTCGACCGGAGTGATACCACGGCCTCATAGAAAACGGACGTTAAACAAACACTGCGTTGTGTTCCACGTGTGAGTGGGGTTACCGGAGGCCCCTTCCCTCCCCCAATCCCACCCCACTCCTAAAATCTCTTAATCCATAATCTCTAAGAGGTCGACGACGCACTCGTAACACCTTTGTTATTGCGAGTGTCCATGCGCGGCGCTGATTGCTGATTAATCCGTCTTCTCGTTTGCCGAACAATCATATAAAAAAAGTATGAATGTGACGTTTTCCAAGTAATATCTACTTTCTAAGTTCATTTAGAGACCACAGACATACGGTCAAAGAAAACATCGTAAGGAAACGTGGACACTATATAATACAAAGTTTAATATCGGTAATCCGCCTTGAGCAAGCGTGGTAATTAATTGTCAAATCTACTTCATTCGAGAAGAGGCCTTTGCTCATTCCTTCATCGGCCACTTATAAGCCGATTATATCATGTACCTTACACATCTTGTTATACCACGTGATTATTGTTACCATTTTTTTTTATAAAATTGAGCAAGATTCTGACCCGCTAATACATAAAACACATTATGTGAGTGGTTAAAAAAGTGACGGAACTTGGTTTTTGTTATGATTTTGCATATCTGCTTACCCTGTCTGCAAGAAACTAAGAAATTACAAAGAAGGTATTTAAAAATGAAATAATCCTTTAGAGAATGTCAGTCTTAATATAAAATTTCATAACACAAAAATGTCTAACATAACTTTTTCTTATTTAAAAATAAACACGTACGAAAAATACTCAGTACAATCTAGAGAAAAAAAAGTACTTGGAATCGTTGTATACTTCAGAGCAAAAATGCAAATTACGTAAAACATTACACAATAACTAAAACATGTCGCAGTCGGTGACTTGAAAAAAAAATACTTTTCAGAATAAACTCAGCGACTTTTAACGTATAATTTTAACACAGAGCCAGCACTTAACTGAGTTAAATGTAAGTTTAAAAAAAGAAACAAATTGTTCTCAAGTTTCCCAACACCCACATCTTAATTAAATGGAGCCAATCAATTGCTTTCCCAACTCGCCACGATCAAGATGACACTCAATCCGATAAATTGCTTGATCAGAAATTCGATTCGATTATAATCGCCTTTATAAGCTTTGCCGATTTAAATTTAAAGTGCTCCTTGAAATTTCTCGATTCCAACTGGGTATCGATTTTCTGAGGAAAAAACGACGCGATTATCTCACGATGTTCTGGCAAATGGATATTTGGACCCGGGGCCGGTTGACAGCGTGCTTTTATTATTAAGAAACGAATTGCCACTGAGCAGTAGGGAGCTACTTACGAATGTAACAGATGGTGATCCGAATGTATTCAGAAAGAATACATATGCACCGCCAGTGTGCTGCGCTAAGGCCTCGTCTTGTGTATTTGTAAAACAAAGCGGCAACCTAAAGTGCCCAGCTTGCAGTCATGAATAAATGTACGAATTCGTATTTCGTGTACGCAACAGTGCGCTGGTACGTAATATCAACTTTTATGAAAGAGGAAATAATGTGAAAAATGAAATGGCTAGAGACGACCTGGATATTGTAGCTTTTACGGTAAGATGTGCAAACTTGAGGAACACCTATTTGGTGCAGATGGGACACGGTTTAAGCAATATGGCCGCGTGTTTTGTATGAATATAGCATGATATTACAAGCTATAATTCCTTGTACATTGTTACGTTTTGCAATTTAAGAATTTTATAATAAAAGTGTTATATTTGAATAGTAAGAATATCTTAGCTTATTCAGAACAGACGTGAGACTTTACATACAGTTTACACTTGTAGTTTTTATTTTTTTCATACTGTAAATAACTTCTGTCTTTAATATTTTTATCTACGTAAATTTAGTCTCTGTATTAAAAGATAATAGTATAACTGTCTCACTTGGCCGGCTTTTGTGATCTGATTTGTTCTATGCAGAATTTTGAAAACATTTTTATTGAAATAGGAAGCCAACGAGCAGATTCGTCACCTGATAGTAAGTAATCAGCATCGACCATTTTTTTTTGAGGGGAAAATCATCAAATGACTTCTCCCGCCCAGGGCCGGGCAGAAGGGAGTGTCAGACTCTTACTGAATAAAAACCCCCCTGTTCCTTCTCCTGCTCTGTGCCCAGGCTCGCGGTGCCTCATTGCGCTTAAGCATCGCCCATGGGGGTGTCCATCAACATCAGAGAAGTCACAGGCGCGTTGCCTGCCTTTTAACAAGGAGTACACTCCGATATTGTAAATTAAATATTGTTGCACAATTTATATTATTAATTTTTATGAACTGCTTGCAAGAATATTTTTGAATTACATAAATATGTACTAAGTTAATAATATTTTATAATATGTTTATTTGTTATGAAAATTTTCATTACAAAGCTGGTTCATCCGGAAAACGTTTTAATTAAAAGTCGTTTTGTTTACTTTAACAATAAAGTAATTAATCCAAAATTTGCGCCCAGTCTTTAACCTAAACAAAAATATTTATATTAAAATTAATACTCAAAGTATTAACTTTTGTTTTTAATAATGTATTTAATAATTAATCTGGGATTAAAACCTAAATAAACAAACGGAACAACAAAAAATCCAGGTAAAAAAAGAAAATTAAAACCTCATTGTATCAAATTACAATCGGGATTCAAGTAGTAATAAATAATTGATTCAACTTACTATAATCTAATCCAGCAAGAATTAACCAGTGAAAGCCAAAACGAGATGAAAGTACTAGTATCCACCTATAATATTTAACTTATTAATTACTAGCGACCCGCCTCGGCTTTGTGACAGGTTTTTTGCTGATACTAAATTACTCTACTCATTATTGGATACTATTTTAAATATAAACCCCTCTATTTAATCAGTCTATCTATTAAAAAAACACAATCAAAATCCGTTGCGTAGTTTTAAAGATTTAAGCATACATCACACACAACTTTGTTTTATACTGCGCAGTGACTTATTTATTTACAAAGTTTTATTATATTATTTATTCAATGTCTAAATAAATGTGTACCTTGCGATTTATGTTGCTTTCGACTGTACTTACGTCACTGCAAGAGTGCCAACTGAAAACCAGTGTTTAGTTTTCATTAAACCCAACTTATACTGAGATGGCAACCTGTTAGGCTATGCCTACCAGGTGCTGTGCATGTCAGTTGTCACCTTACTTTTTCATATTTTTGAGTTTGTTTTTGCATTTACATTGTTTTTAAAAGTTATTTTTTTTTTGTTTTCATAAATATTTTAAATCATCGTGCTTGATGACGATGACGATACAACGACGACAATAAAAATGTTTTTTTCTTTTTTTAAGTTCAATACATTCTTAACTGCTGTTTTATTTAACATATTTATAATTTCGTGATAAATCTTCGGTTCCTTAAATAAATAAAATGCATCCACCTACAAATCAGTTAGCAACCAACTTAACAAAGCCCAAACTAAAGAAGACGTTACCAACCAATAAGATGATGTCATTTATCAAGTAACCAATCACAGAACATCTTTCACCGACTTGACCCAATAAGCGAAATCAACAATACGACTATTTATATCCCCAACATGTTCCCATAGAAGACAAATGGCACATAGAAAGTGGTTAGTAGAATTTTATTACAGTGATGAATCAAGGCCTTCTCTGATACAGGTAACTACAGTACCAGGAAATAAATAATGTACACATCAACCTTTGGAAAGAGACAATCGTCCAAGTCCTGTAAAAGGCCGGCAAAGCATTTGTAATTCCTTTGCGGTCACGGATGTCCATGAGTGGCGCCAATTAATTAACATTAGGTGCAACAACATGGTTGATCTATTCGCTAGATTGTCGCTAAGTCCCATTAAAAAATTAACACAATTATTATGTACTGCCTATGATTATGAACGGTTAAAATTAAATGAGGAGACTTCATAAACCGTCAAAAGATTTGAAAAGAATAAGTTTTTTGTACAAAATTAATAGTTGCCGATTCTAAAATGACAGAAAAATTGTAAGTATTTTCACAGTTGGTGCAGTTAATGGACAATGAGCTACTGGGTTCGAAACCCACACCGCCCCTGCTTCGCAAGGGTATCAGACTTCCCCGGTGTCAGTCATTTGTTTTGCAAACGAACGTCCACGGCTTCTAATGGGTTGTTGATACCCCCTATTATCCTTTACTTTTCTAAAGTTTTCTTCCGTAAGAACCTTCTCCCAACAATAACGATGATAATAAAAAAAAGAATTGTCAAAATTGCACATTTCGCCATTCATTTTTATATTATAGATAACTAGTTACTAACATGAATTAACTGAGTAAAGTCACAACAAGTCACTGCATATCCTCCTCATGAATAAGAGTCCCGTTGTATCTTGAAAATAGTAGAGATTTTCCCAGTTAATACGTTAGTCTATACTTTCATTTAACTTATGTCTCACGATATTTACTATTCAAACATTTTATATTTGAATTTGTGTTAGTAGACACGTGAAATTCCTTGATTAGGTCAATGTCTGTTAAGTAAAAATCTAAAAAAAGAAAGAAATATCGGTGTGCAGTATTTATAGGCAGGCACTGTACGGCTATCCCTACAACCGCAAACCAGGGCTAAGTAATGTGGGATAGCGGTGAACGACCCACGGATGGCTTACTTATAAAAAGGGTTTTAAAATAGGTATTTAAAGGTCTTCTTTATAATTATTATCCTCCCCTTAAAACATATTTACTTGCAATGTTTAAGCTTTGTAACGTATTTTAATTAAATTACTCAAATGTTAGGCGCATTTTTGCTCTTCGGTTGCCATTTTTTTAATTCGAACAGATTTGAAATACTTCTAATTAATTTAGATTGTTGTCAAAAAAAAAAGACATTATGCACAACAACAAATTCTGAAAACTCTATTTTTAATGACAATAAAAAACCATTGAGCGTAAATTGATTGTCGAAAATCGTACCCGGATTTTGTCCGGTTTTATTTAAATCATCGGTGTTAAGTTTTCGGTTCGTCAACGGTGCCGTGCACCAATCAGCGATGCGGACTTCTCCCACTAATTGGTCCCTCAACTCGACAATATTTTGGGATATTTATTATTTCAAATCGCCCGCCTATTAATTGCCGTAGCTTGCCCAAATGGAATCCCTTCGCAATTTATTTGTTCAAACAGTTGTTCTGATTATTACTTATTAATAATTTATTTGCGTTTGCTAACTAGATGCCTTTGTTTAGCGAAATTGATTCGAAATTCATTTTAATAACTCAAAGCACGATTATGAATATTGATACTATAAAGAGCGTCTTACAAACTTTGTGAAGTATTAATTAATTTTAGTGTAATGCATTTTAAGTCTAAAAGTTTTTATTAAAGAGTTTGTTTTTGTCTAGCATAGTTAATAGCGGAGTCATGGGTCTATTTGGAATGTGGTTGCTTGTTTATTAAAAACATAAGATTGATACCTAAGGTTGATGTTATGGTATGTATATTTAAAGTAATCTGGAAGATTAATGTTTTACTTAGGCTGTTGTTCAAGGAGGTAGTAAGTAGGTTTTAAGTATAGGTCACTTTCTGTGTTTGGTTGTAAAAGTCTGGAGTGACATAAATTGGTATAACGTGTTTGACCCTCCAATGGATTCATTTTGATTATTACTGACATATATTTGCGTAATTTATATAGGTTTTTATATTATTACAAAATTTTAATTAGGTAAAGTAGTTTAGGTTAGTAGGTTTTTTAAATATTAAACAGATATTTTCAATTTTAAATGTACAAAACATTAAACAGACATCATCTCGTGTTGTTCTACTTTCATTTTTTGAAATTATATTTTTTTTATCAAACAGTTAATTTTTTCCCCTTTAAAGCCTTTGACCGAGTTACAAAGAGCAACGATCAAATGATTTGATCAAAGCTGACTTTACATTGACCATTGTGTTCGGAAGATTGGATAAGAAACGAAAGAAAAACAAGATTTTTCCCGTAAAACTCACCTAATTATAGTAAAGGAAAAATATTTTTTTTCATTTTCCGTTGTATTGGAATATTTTGTTTACTTCGCGTTGAAGAACTTAATAAATTATGTAAACAAATCGTGCTTCGGTGAGGTAATTTCATTACAACCGTGTTCTGAAAGCTTCGCTTGATATTAGCATGTTATGATAAAAATCAGACTAGGAGGTTCATTCGGAAACTTCGTTGTTATCTATACTTATAATAAATCTGCAGAGAGGTCAATTCTGTACATGAAATATATTTTAAAAATAACTTTCAGGGGATGATAAGTGATCGACACTGATGCCAAAAATGCGAACAGTATTTTTTTCTGTCTGTCTGTATGTTTCTTATAGGAACAAAAACTCGACGGATGTCAGCGAAACTTGGTACAATTATTCTTCATATTCTTAGGCAGGTTATACGATACTTTTCATCACGCTACAATAGGAGCAGAGCAGTGAGGAGAAATGTTGGGAAAATGGGAGATATTACTCCATGTTGTAAGCTTCCGCCGCATGTGCAGCCTTAATGGTTAAAATTACATAGAAATCAGGTATCACGGGAATATTCAACATAATAAATTCTACAAAATTTCCTACAATATTTTATGGTTGACTTACAATAACACGTGTAATTCCTGATAGATTGCCAGGAACTTGTTTTGTGGCGCGCTAAAAATCCATAATTTATCGGTTTTTTGTTAAACTACTGAACCGATTTCTACAGACACAGTTTAAAACTCGGAAATCGTTTTTATCCCGGGAGGAGAACGTCCCTATTCCAGTTCCCTAGGAGATCGGAAAATGTGTGGGTAAAACCAAAAATCTGCCAAAAGCCACTAGGTATTTCACGCGGACGAAGTCGCTAGAAGAAGCTAGTTTATAAATATTATGTACGATGAACAGATATATAAAAAGTGCAAAAAAGCGCTGTATAAAAAAGAGATGAGGCACTATCCTTCCCTTCCCCTCCCATCCCTAAATTCCGAAATCCCTAATAGCAAAATGTCGGCAACGCACTCGTAACTCCTCTGTTGTTGCGGCTGTCCATGGGCGGCGCTGATTGCTTACCATCAGGTAATCCGCCTGCTCGTTTGCCGACCTATCACATAAAATAGTAATAGCAAGTTTAATTGAGAGAGATAAATTGATTTTAATTCCAGATCGAATGTATTATTTCATCCATTTCCATTTGATTTTTCATTATACATTTACGAGATGAGAATTGTTTATAAATAGTAATGAAAAATATAGGAAATATTTAATTACTTAACATTTAGAACGTTGCGTCAGTTTCAAACATGTTTAGCCAGGGTTGCAGGGTAAGCGCAATGAGGCACCGCGACCTCGACCTACAGCAGGAGGAGGAACAGGGGGGTTTTTAGTCAGTAAGAGTCTGACACTCCCTCCCGCCAGGCCCTGGGCGGGAGAAGTCATTTGAAGATTTTCCCCTCACAAAAAAAACATGTTTACGTTACTATGACTTCCAGAATAAAGACATAGCGGTATCTAATAATGTTAAAGGCACAAAAAGGTTACCAAATTACAATTTCTCTTTTACCTTTTACCAATTAGGGGTAAAGTGTAGGAAAAACATCAATTTGCCTATTTACAGTTCGGTCCCTTCCACTCCATTGGAGAAGTCATGTTCAGTAAACCGTTTTGTTTATGCCAAACTCTATTGGTCGGAAACTTCGAATAATCGACGACAGGTCTCGGAAACTGAACGAAGAAACCGGTCAAGTCATGTAGGATAGCAGAATTGCACATGTAAAGTGAAAAAGGTCTTAGTTGATGTGGTTTAAGGATGGTTTTTGTTTGATTGTTTGGGTAATTGGTTAGATAATGTTTGTTCGCTGGTGATTTATATTTTCTACTAGATATCAGTAGCTAGTTGTAAAAATGCCGTGGCTTGGAGGTTAAGGCATCCGATTCTTACTTTTTCCAAGTTATATATCTATGTACTTTTTAAGATAATTTTAATACGAATGACAACCGGAGAAGGAAAACATGTTTTGGAAGCCCTGGGCGTAGATTTCTGATTATCGATTAGTTCAAACTAATCAATCAATCACCAATCCGCCTTTAGAAATCGTGGCAATTAATGCTGAAATAATAAAATTTTCCGTGTGATAAGAGGCATCTTTTTAACACTGCGCACTTATCGGCTGATGATGTGCGGTAATTGTAATGTTGAACCAGATCCTACTAACCTAGGCTCTCCCTCTATCGTATTTCAGACTTATTTTAATCTTCATGAAACGTGCGTACTCCTTCTTAAAAGGCCGACAACGCACCTGTGACTCCTCTGGTGTTGCGGGTGTCCATCGGCGGCACCCATCGCTTACCATCAGATGACCCGTCTGCTCATTTGCCTACTATTCCATAAAAAAACAATAAAGTACACGTCATATACAGTAAAAAAAACTATTTATGAGCGTCAATTAATAGGGATTAAGTATATTACCACATAGAAACTAAAACAAGCCGAAGACTTCTATAGAACTTTTCGTGACCTTGAAACCCATTGTATTAGCAAAATGTAAGTTTTAAAATCAATTTGATACCAATAATTGACAAACATTAAGCAGGTGGCCGCAGGCTGTAACGTAGTCACGAAGTACTATTATATCTAGGTCTAGGTAATTTATTCGAATGCATTCACATATACCCGCGTAAGTTTAGTTAAAGCCGAGCGGTGCCATGAATGCATCGGAAATAAATCCTGCATTGCATACTGTTACATAAACTCATCCTCATATATTCTCACTGATCAACTAGCTTTTGTGTAAACAGAGAAATGGCCTCTTGAATTTCGTAAATTTAAGAAAAAAATATATTATATGAACATCTGCCCATAGTATTTTTAGCAGGCTAGTCAATAGAAAAGAAAAATACCAATAATTTTTCATTTTAATTAACCATCGTGTCCTTTTCAAAGTGATGACGCTGAATGCAGAAAACTTCTCTATTACTCTTATTATTAAGATCAAATCAAATTACATAAATTCAGTCAGCTCACCCCTAAGGCAATTGGTTGTAGTAAACAAATGAGTACGTTCTCGTGAAAGCGGGTACACGGAATTTCTGAAGTGGAAGAGAATTGCCATCTTGTTCTATAAATAAGTACCTATCTCATTTTGTTGAAAACCTCATTGACCTGCCAACTCCGGAAACAAAATTTATACATATTATTAACATATTTTCCTGGAATTAGGAGAGTAATTTGAAATTGAATTGTAAATAATTTTATTTATTTATTTATTATCGGTTTTTTTTTAAATTATTTATGACTAGTTACTCTCACGCGGTTTCACCCGCTGCTCCGCTCCTTTTAATCCTAGCGTGATGTTTTATAACCTATAGCACTCAGGAGCATTTTAGCTATCTATCAGTGAAAGAATTTTGGCAACCCGACCAGCGGTTCCAAAGATTACCCCCTACATACAAACTTAAACATTTTACCACTTTATAATTATTAGAATATTGAAATGAAATAAAAACGAACGTGTTCGGAGCAAATCAATGGCGGAAGTAAGATTTATTGTTTTTTTTTTTTTTTATAACTAGACCACAGACAATACATAGTTACATGTTTATTTGATGTTACTATTATAGAATAATATTTTATTCTAACACCCCAACTACAGCAAATAAATAAAGCGTTTCTAAATTTACAATTTAACTTTCCAGTGAACTAACCCCTATCCCTTCTATACATTTATAATGCTTCATAGGATTTAAAGCTTTTGTCAGAACATCAGCAGGCATAGCAGTTGTTGGCAAATATTCTAAGTTAATGATTTTATCACTCACAGCATCTCTGATAAAATGATAACGAATATCAATATGTTTACTTCTTCTATGACATCCATAATTTGCCACCAACTTCTGTGCACTTTGACTATCATTACATAAGCGTACAGTTAATAACCTACCAGTCAGTTCAAAAAGTAAAGATCTTAAATGAATGGCCTCTTTACAAGCCTCAGCAATAGACATATATTCAGCTTCCATGCTTGACAAAGCTACAGTTCTTTGCTTCTTGCTCTCCCAGGAAATAGCTGAGCCCGACATTACAAAACAATAACCAGTATATGATTTGCGATCTACTGTATTACTTGCCCAATCAGCATCAACATATCCTATGAGTTCAGCTTTTTCCTTCACATATTTTAAACAAAATTTCTTAGTTTTCTTAAGGTATCTAAGTATTCTTTTTGCATAATTCCAATGTACACTTGTGTGATTTTTATTAAATTGACTAAGAAAGCTCACACAAAAAGAAATATCGGGTCTAGTGAGGACCGACAAATACATTAGGCTTCCAATCAATTGCTGATATGGAAGTTCTTTATCACAAGATTCAGATTTATCTATAGCTAATTTACATTCCATCGGAGTACTTGCAATTTTACAATCTGTCATATTAAATTTTTCAAGTAATTGCTCTACATACTGTTCTTGATCTAGAGTGATAACATTAGATTCCTTATCTATTTTCACTCTCATGCCTAAACATTGTTGAACTTGTCCTAAATTTTTTATTTTGAACTTTGAACTTAAAACAGAAATTAAATTATCAGTTTCTACTTTACTGTTAGTACTTGAGAACACAAAAAAATCATCAACATACAATGCAATCACAATCTTTACATTATCATTCATTTTTGTAAAAATACATGGTTCAAAGCTACTCTTTTTGAATTCTAATTTATTTAAACATTGCTCTATTCTTTCATACCAAGAGCGAGAAGACTGTTTCAACCCATAAATTGCTTTATTCAGTTTTACAATAATCTGTTTCTTAACAGGATCGCAATGTATATCTGGTTGAACCATATAAATATCTTCTTTTAGATAACCATTCAAAAAAGCTGTACAAACATCTAAATGTGTGATATCAAAATTTAATTGCATAGCCTTAATCCACATGTCTCTATCTGGGCTCGCCAGGGCTTCCTGGATGGTCACAGGATCAGTGCTATTTTCTGAGTTTCCCAAAGTACATAAGTTTGAGTACCCGTAACGCTGTGGTTGTTTCCTCACCCTCTTCTCTGGTAAGACTGGTCCCTCTGGTACTGTATGCTCTGATGCTGACTGCTGTGGTCCTGTCTTCTGTTCCTGTACTATTTCTTCTTCATCTTGAGATTGCTGTAACATAGGATCCAAGTCATTCAAGGCATTAAGAAATTCTGACTCTGAAGAAGTATCTAAATCTGTAACTGTTTCCTTTTTAAACTCATCATCAGTACTCTCAATATTAGCTTGGATATCCCCAACTGAAACTGTTACAGTTTTATCCTCTGAATAGTTACTATCTGTACTTTCTTGAATGACGACGTCTCTGCTTGTCATTACGCATCTCTTTACAGGATCATAGACTCTATAGCCTTTTACATTCTCCGCAAAGCCAACTAGGATATGCTTTTTTGCTTTTCTATCCCACTTTAACCTTTTTTCTTTTGGGACGTGCACCATCACTGGGCTCCCAAATATACGGACATGGCTTAAATCTGGTTTCTTATTTGTCCAGAGCTCATACGGAGTTTTATTATTTAATGCTGATGCAATCGACCTATTCTTAAGATAGACGGCAGTATTTGTAGCCTCCGCCCAAAACTTCTTATCTAGCCGTGCATCAAATAATAAACATCTAGCTCGTTCAACAATGGTTCGATTCATTCGCTCGCTCAAACCATTTTGCTCCGGAGTATATGCATTACTCTTTTGATGAATAATGCCTGCTTCCTTCAAGTAATTTTCAAATTCATTACTACAAAACTCTAAGCCATTATCAGTCCTAAGTATTTTAATCTTTTTGCACTGTTGGTTTTCAACCAATGATTTAAATTCCTTGAAACATTTGAATACCTCACTTTTTGCTTTAATGAAGTAGACAAACACCATGCGTGTAAAATCGTCAACAAAAATAAGAAAGTACCTTGCTCCTCCAATTGATGTAGTCTCCATTGGCCCACAAACATCACTGTGTATCACATCTAGAGGCTCACTGCTTCTCGTTCCTCCTTGGCCGAACGGTAAGCGAAACTGCTTCCCTTCACAACACACTGTGCATTTATTTTTGTTGATCACTGACTTATCTGTATACGATATTCCCGTGACAGCTCCATCTTTCATCTTGTTCTGGTCATTCATATTCAAGTGACCCAATCTTCTGTGCCATACTTCACTAGTGGCGGCTGACGAAGGTGTCGTAAACAAACATACTTCTTCACACCATACATCCAGCTTATAAACACCGTCAATCTCGTGTGCCACTGCCACTAAACAGTTGTCTTTGTTGTAAATATGGGCCTTGTTCACACCAAACTGCACTTTGTTTCCAGTTTTGTGAAGTTGACTGACCGAAATCAAATTAGTGGTGAGGTTAGGTATACACAAAGTATTTTTCAATGTAACCTCAAACTTGCACTGTGGTGTAACTGTCACTATATCTACATCACCCGAGCACAATACGGGCATAGCACTTGAATTTGCTGCCGTTATCTCCGGGATATTCGGTGTATGGCACACGTTTTTCATCTTCTTAACATCTGTTATCATATGACGACTCGCCCCGCTATCCAAATAAAAATCATTTTTATTATAATTTCCGTTCAGGAAAATTGCCGAAAACGCATGTGTCTTCTTTATTTCCGAATTATTCTGTTTGCACTGTGATTTATAATGACCAATCTGTTTACATCGATAACATTTGATAGTTTTTTCTGATTTATTTACATTCGAGCCAGCCATAGACACTGACACTGCGCCGCCATGATTTTTCGCATGACTACCAACATAACCACTGCGACCTCTGCTAGCGCGACTGTGCTGCCCTTTGGTCAAGAATGCATTTCCTGTTTCGGAATTGTCACCACCTATATCAAACAGCTTTGTCTTCACAATGTCCGCCGTAATGGCGATTCCAGAATGTTCTATCGCCATTATCATTGGGTAGTATTTTTCAGGTAGACCCGCCAACATTAAACAGCCGATCCATTCGTCATCCACCTTGAAACCCGTTCCTGATAGTTTCTGAGCGGTTTCAATTAATTGCGTGACATAGGTAGTCATGGAATCACAAGTATCAAGTCGAATTGAAATTAAATTGCGCAATAGACTGATTCTTCTCGCAAAGCCAGAGTCATCAAACATAGCTTGTAATTTTTGCCACAAATTCTTCGTACTTGATGCTTCTTTGATGTGAACATACAACGAGGGATCGATAGTCAAAATGAGTTTGGCTTTGGCTTTTGCATCCTCTGCGGATGCTGATTCTGGGCTTTCTTGCTTAATGCATTTCTCCATGCCCTCCAACACCAACATATTCTCCGCTGCAAATGCCCATTCGTGATAATTTTCGCGACCTCTCAACTTAGGCACGTTGGTCAAGAATGAGTTCGAAGCCATTTTCACTAACTTATGTTTATCAGGCGTTTAACACTCGCGCACTTTTAATAACTATTTCTATGATAGCTAAAGAAAATGTTTGATCAATCTATAGGGCGCGGCTGGGCCCATAACCTATTAGAATATTGAAATGAAATAAAAACGAACGTGTTCGGAGCAAATCAATGGCGGAAGTAAGATTTATTGTTTTTTTTTTTATAACTAGACCACAGACAATACATAGTTACATGTTTATTTGATGTTACTATTATAGAATAATATTTTATTCTAACAATAATATTATAGTATAGATAACATTATGTCACACTCATGGAAGGGCAAGTTACAGATTTCCTCACGATGTTTCTTTTACTCTATATTAGAATTAAAAAAAGACTTAGAAAGAAAAGTCTTATAGTTAATTGCTGGGCTTTGAATATATAATCTTCATAACACCTAATAAAATTGTGAAAGAAAACTAAGTATTGGCAGCCCTTCTAGTATTCCAACTGGAAAGGCTTGAAGCATTGCATATAAGGCAGAAACATTGTTTATCGTATTTCTAAGTTGTAACAACAAGTAACGAGTGGATTGTTCGAGCGGAGAAAAAGTCTAGAATATTTAGACGACTTATTTTTTTATGAAATTCGAAGTAGGTAATTCGACATTTTAAGTCTTTAGGGAATATATTATCTATTAAAAATAACGTACATTAATAATTTACTCACGTGAATTTACTGAGACTCTATTACGACTAGTTTCAAGTCACAACGGAAGTTTTAATCACACGCATGGTATTTGCAATAATATGTCTCGTGGTAGTTACGTTTTAGGAAATATGTCTTGGAATTCTGATAATTTCAGATATCTACTACATCCATAATGTTTTTTTTTATGGAATAGGTCGGCAAACGAGCAAACGGATTACCTGATGGTAAGTAATCAGCGCCGCTTATGGACACCCGCAACGAAGGAGTTACGAGTGCGTTGCTGACCTTTTAGGGATGGTTTTGGAGATTTAGCGATTGGGAGGGATCGGGGGAGGGGAAGGATTGGGCCTCCGGTAACCTCACTCACACAGCGAAACACAACGCTGTGGTTGTTTTACGTCGGTATTCTGTGAGGTCGTGGTATCACTCCGGTCGAGCCGACCCATTCGTGCCGAAGCTTGGCTCTCCCACACATGTTTAGTTGGTTCCTTCTGGTGTGGCAGCTGTCCATAGGTGGCACATATTACTTACCAACAGGTTATACGTCTGCTCGTTTTCCTGTATATAAAACCTTACCCAAATGCGTGTCGGTCTCGCGCATGAAGGTTTCACACGATCAGACAGACAGGCAGTCGGACGGACAGCGGGGTCTGGGTAATAGCGTTCCCGTTTAACCCTTTGAATACGGGACCCTCAAAAGAGAACATTTGATTACTGACGTTGATGGTTCAAACTGACAGCTTTTGGGAAGAAATGAGAGTTTGTAGATGTTCAAAACTTTGATGAAATTGTTCTCGCAGCGAAATTCTCATTATCAGATTTACAAGTGCGGGACAGCCAATCGTTAGCGTGGATTTTCTCAGATGGATTGCTACCACGACGTCACAGAAAACTGCCGTAAAACAACGGTTGCATTGTATTTCGCTTCCAAATCTCCGTCTTTAATCCCCAGATCTCAGAATCTTCTATATCTATCTCCATAAAGCCACATTTCTGACTCACCAATGTTGTGGGTGTCCATAGGCAGCGGTGATTGTTTACGAGTAGGTGATCCAATAACACGTTTGAAGGCCCACCCAATATTTTTTTTCAAAAGTAGAACTTACGGGGTTCATAGCTATAACTCTTTAATAATCAATAGAGTGACGAATGTTACCTAGTGCAAAAACTCCCAAGAGAGGTAGGAAATTGAAAAGTAGATTGATACGCACCAAGAAAAGAAAAACGGTTTACATCCAACGTTTGGTAGAGCGATGACAGTTTCTCGAGTTGGGTTCTAGATAAATCATCTACCGAAATATATGTATACGAATCCAGTACCCTACCTACAGAAATATTGGATGTATTTATTTGTATCGCTGCGAAATAATTTCGATAAGTATTCTGAAAGTCTCTTTGTTTTCGATGGAAAACAAAATATCTTTTGTTCTTATTGTTTTTATTGACAATTCCTCCGTTTGTCCGGTCGAGGAAATAATATATTTCTATCTAGTAATTTTTAACTTCTTCAATGATTTTTGATCGTTTGAGAGCGTTGCCGGCCTTATGTGGATGAGGGTTCCTGAGATTTAAAGAATTGGGAGGGAAAGAATTGGGGGTCTAGTAACCGTACTCACACAGCAAACCCAACGCTGTGATAAACAATCACAGCGTTGGGTTAAAGTTTTCTGTGAAACCGTGGTATCACTCCGGTCGAGCCTATCCAATTGTGCCGAAGCTTGGCTCTCCTACACTTAGCTTAACAGGTTCAGTAGCCAAATAACTATAAGATTACTGTCCGTATTCTGAAGCAATCTTTATTTTTATACTTGCATGCAAAATATCCTAAATGAAATAGCTTAGGCTTTCCGTAGTCCTAGTCTTATTGGTTACTATGTTTTAGTTTATGTTATCCTCATTTTAATTTTAAGAGACCCGATTGTGATGCTCTCAAGTATTTGTTACTGTAGAGCGTGTCAAGAGTAGTACAAGTGGCATAACGCCCCTTTCCCTATAACACTTCAGTAGCGTGTCGCAGAAATAATAAAAAGTTGGACAATGTAGCTTAATACCTAGTTATTAAGCAATTATTATTGAGAATAGGGTAAGTTACTATTTCAGTAGGATTCTCATGTAAGATAACAGCTCCCCTAGACAAACGGATTTAAACATTAAACGTTGTAATAGGTCTAAAGTGTAACTGATCTAAATATGTTATGTCCAGGATTGTTATAAGTCTAGTCTGTGGTCGCTCATTGGAGCATTTTTCTGGCCCATTGGACATCTATCCTTCAAGCGATGAGATGTGGCCTACCCATTGCCACATCAGCTTGCAGAATTTAAGAGCTTTCCCGGTAGCTTTGGTTCTTACCGTTGGCAGACCTCTAGGTGAATCGAAGACACAGTCACAGTCGCAAATTGAATTTGTTTGGTGCTTCTCAGATTTCGAACCCCTTATGCATTCAAAACCGTTCTAACCTCTGGATCACTAGGATCTTTTTCAAATGTCAGTTATATATATAAGGCGTTATAGTCAGTCAGTATAAGGCGTTGAAATACCTATCCTCTAGGAGGATGAATTCTCAGTACAGTAGATACGTAACAGAACCTTTAAAACAATCACATTTTTTGCAAAAAAAACTCATGAACATTGTACCTACCAGAAATAGTATCAATATTTTTTGGTATTACAAAACAAGCGTTGATGTAAAATATTTTATACGTTTCAACATTCAATTTTAAAATTCTGATAGCAAAAAATGAAATGGAAAACATTCGAAACGGGTGTCGAATGAAAAAAGACGGATTTTTAGGAAATTTTCGTTTTGTTGTGAAAATTACAATAACTTTTTAACTTCACTTCCTGAGTGAGA
This sequence comes from Spodoptera exigua, assembly GCA_902829305.4. Classification (NCBI taxonomy): domain Eukaryota; kingdom Metazoa; phylum Arthropoda; class Insecta; order Lepidoptera; family Noctuidae; genus Spodoptera; species Spodoptera exigua. The sequence goes on along the minus strand of LR824616.2, from coordinate 4,682,628 downwards.
GAGATACAGAGTATCTCTTCAGGAATAAAAACGTATATCAACAAAATAAAACAAATTTTTCACCAGTTATGTAACAGTTTTTTATGGAGAAGAAGATGATGAGATGATATTATAATAACAGCTCCATTGCATATATTGGCTACAATTTCAACTAAAAAGCTTATTTGTAGTAACGACCGACCGATTACCTGATGTGTTGCCGCCCTTTTAGGGATTATGATTCTAATGATTGGGGGAATAGGAATTGAGAATAGAGTGAAATTTGACGAGTGACCTTAACTATACTCACACGACGGAACAATTGCATGAGTTATTACATGTACAATTTCTGTGAGGCCTTGTTATCTCCCCGGTCGAGCCAAAAATCGTTTCTCCGACCCATGGATTATACCTCAAGGTCGAGTGGTTGTATAGTCAAATTCAAAGAGCCAAAGGGGATCCCACCAGAGTTTGGCCTTACAATCAATCCATTAAAAAAGAAAAATATGGTTATTTTTCTAATAGCCACAACATCTTGTTATGCCTGTTACAATTTGTGGCCTATTCTTCCGCACCATTAGGTGAGTCGTTAGTCACAGTATTACGCAAATGTAGGTCTAAATATACAACCTAGGTTCAGGACATGTATGGAGGACATCGGTATAATATCTGGGTTATGATGGTAAATCGCTTTGTTTATGACGTCATATACATGTCTGTTTTTGAGTTTTGTTATTTATTAAGTGTTCGTCATGACAAAACCGATTTGTTCTTAATTACAAACTCTTTTGTTTATGCTACAGCGCTTCGTGCTGGACCCAATTCCAATTGTTATAAAGAGTCTTGATTAAAAAAATATGAAAAAGCTGTTTATTGGTTACGAGACTGCTTTTGTCTCAGAAATTTTATCATCTTTCAGCGTCAGAACATCAATAGGTAATCTATGTTCAACAGCTTTCGATGAAGCCGCGATAATCGCAACTTAATCCTAAGAACAACATAGTCTGGTCTTGGCTACGCTACCATCTAGCCAATTTGTTACCTAAATAAATAGACTGAAAAGCCAAAATGGCTGTTTACTTTACAGAATATAAAAGCATGGTTCAAACGCTGCAATGGTCGTAAATTTCATAGATAGCGCTTGTCCCAGCTTGATTGAGGACCGTGGATCTTCAATAGATCGACGCGATAAAATAGTGCGAATAGAGCTTGGGCAATGACGTCATTGTAGAAACGTCACCGTATATTTTTCAAGCAAAACTTTGCATTCTTGCAGTTTGACCTACATTTGAACATATGAAGTTGAGTAAAATTTTACAAAAGTACCTATGAAAATATTCATGGAATATTTGCTGAACTGATGGCAACAAAATTTTCTAAACAGCTTTTGCATCTAATGCTACGAAATATTAACGTTTTAAGGCAAGATTGAAAAGAATTGCTCTAATAAATCTGAACATAAAATTTTTAAACTGCGATCTCTAAGCCGCCGCTGTCAAGCAAAAGTTCTATTAGACTAGAAACCGATAGACCAACAAAATTGCGTAATTACTACTACTAACGATTAACAGTGAAATCTTTGACCAAGATGTTCTAATCTTGTCAAAATTCATCCATGTGACCCAAAAAAGTAAATACTGCTAATACATAATCCGATAAGTCCTGTCTTAACATACACACTCACATTTTCCTTACAGTACAAAATTATATACCATTACACAACAAACAACAAGCGTCCCACTTTCTCTTCCAGCCAATTAACTCTATTATTTGTTTTCCGTATAACTAAGCTAAAAGTACATATTTACTTTGTCATAATCCGTCGCGGCAAATCCTCACAAATGCCTCGGGGAGCATATTTTGTTTTCCAAGACGAAAACGAACACTTACTTTGATGTCTATCTGTCTGTCTTATTCACTGGGAGTTTCATTTGAAAAATCATTATAATGTTTTCTAAAATGGTCTCTGAGGGCTATGAAAGACGTTTTTAAAGGGATTGAAGCTTGGCTAAGTTGAAGCCACGTGGATTGGTTTCATTTCAGATTTAAAATTTTAATAAAGTGAGTTGACAGCAAGATTCCAGTTTAATAGGTTTAGGTTCATGGCATATGTTGTAATAATGAATATCGAAGTTGCGTTTGCAAGCGCAGTATGTACGCTGCGCGTCTTTGAAGCAGGACAAGGATTGAAATATTTGAGCCTACAGGAGGCACTCGTTTTCACCTTTCCCAGGGAGGAAGAAGTGATTGAATTAGTTTTCAGTTCAAAAAACGATTATAGTTCATCAAATATATTGACACTTAGTTGGTTTTTAGGACTGGCAAAGAAACGGTTTAACTTTGTATTACTATTTTTAAAGATCCCAACATTACGTCTTGTCAAATTTTTACAAACTATCCCAAAATTCACAACATAAAACCTTTTTACAACCCTTTAGACGTACGTACAGACCGCATCCACAAATTTAATTAAAACCCGATTTGGAATCCGAACCTGTTTATACCGGCAATTTTATTGTGATATTGCATTGTGTGGCTCGTAAATATCATGGATACTGTTCAAATAAATAGCGACTCCATTTTGTTCAAGCACTGTTTGCATGGAAATAAACTGTTTTAAATTACTCTAACTTTCAGCTACATACATGCATTGTATGTGATGTATAAACTTTATTTTACTGTGGTTCTCGTACTTTATAAAACGTGCCATGTTTTACAATGTTGACTATACTAATATCATCATAATTTAGTTAGGCGTTAGCTGTGTAGTGTCTGTGGAGTGGAATACTTTCGTCATTGCTCATGTTGTTTTCTTTTTTTGTTCCTAACAGGGCTGTTGCTATTTTTATTAACCTCCACTTTTGGTCTTAATCTAAGATTTCTGGTGGAGATTACGCCAAACCGTGTGAGTAAGGTTACCGGAGGCTCCATCTTTCCGCTCCCCCAATCCCAAAATCTCCAATTCAATAATCCCCAAAAAGCTTTCGCAACTCCTCCATTGTTGCAGGTGTACATGGGCAGCGCTGCTTGCTTCCTATCAGATCGCATACATAAAAAACCTACATATGTTCAATATGCACAAGAAAGCACATTATAAGCACAAGAAAGCACATTATTAAGTCAACCTTAAAGTAGTGAAGATTTTGGGCTTAAGTGGGTTAGAGTTCTCTTTTAAAAATTTTTCCAATATTTACAACAGAATTAAATACCAAGGTAAGTATTTTCCTACGTTTTTATAATACTGTAATGACTCGTAAATTACCCTTTTATTTGCATTTAAATAATACATTCCGTCCATCGGATTCGTAGACAATGTAACTCGTTTCTCAAACAAATGAGGGTCAAAAATTACCTCTGGTCAAATGACGCCTTTTGCTAATGTTCAGGATTCCCGCAAAAACCGTAATTTAATTTAAAATATAGCGTGAATTTATGCACAGTACTCCAGTTTTTGCTCTCTTCGAGCATTCTCATTATGTCGATTACGTAAACACAATCGAGGGCTTTTATTTTAAAGGAAAATTGTTTTTAGGGATATGGTTTTTTTATGTAATAAGTGGGCAAACGAGCAGACGGATTACCTGATAGTAAGCAATCAGCGCCGCCCATGGAAACCTGCAATGGAGGAGTTACTAGTGCGTTGAAGACCTTTAAGGAATTAGGGATTTAGAGAATTAGAGATTGGGGAAGGGGAAGGATTAACCTCACTTACACAGCGAAACACAACGCTGTGGTTGTTATACGCCGGTTTTCTGTGAGGCCGTGATATTGCTCAGGTCGAGCCGACCCAGTCGTGCCGAAGCATGGATCTCCCACACTTATTATGTATGGTGGTTTAAGGCAAGAAGCTATTGTAATTCTATTCAGCCAGCTTCAGCTAGCTTGAGTATATTTGTATTGTATATCATAAAATAACAGACGTCTTCGTTTCGTTAGAAGTACAGCGTTCAGAATATTATGTTTTCTCTGAAAATGTAGTTAGCTTTTTTCCTAGTCATATTATTAGCTGTAATAATGAATTGAATATCTCTATTTCTTGTATTGATCTTTGAATACATAGAAAACTGTATTATTGTATTTGTATGAAACAATATTTTTATAGTACAAAAGTACTGTAATTGAAAAACATTCCGGTATTATTAGTTGAACAAACTAATACAACTTCTAATCAAAAGTTTTTGAGCTCAATTTCATCGAAGCCAGATGTTGAATCGTTCTTTTTTTTAATTACACCGATTTTAAATTACCTTGGAGACTAGATCAGTTGAGTGTATGTAGTGTTTTTTTATACCAAAAAAGTAAGTAGATTTGCTTATATTAAGTAGTTAAGGCACCACGCTTCTCATACTAGCGTCTACTCGTAATGAGACTTTTCCGAGTTTTCATAACATACGGCGAAGGAAAACATCGTAAGGAAACTTGTCATTTATAATTACATATAGGTTGAAAATCGCCAATCCACTACGTGCTAAATAATGTTTAAACCTTCTCAGTCTGAGTAGAGGCCTTTGCTTTCACAAGTTGCGTTAATAGTCTCATGTAATACAAGTATGTCTGATAACATGTGGTATTACCGGGTACAATTCCAAACTCCGTGCCATTACTGAGAATTGCACAGCAGTGCGGTATTAAAATTATTTATTACCATCCATTTCTCTCTATAAAAACATTTCAACCCATAATATTTCTCACAACAGTTATTGAGTTTTAAACAGCTTCAACAGTAATATTCGTTAAAGTCCAAATTTGAGTTTGTAAGCAGATGCAATTAGTGTCTCGTCGAGTTTATGAATACTTGAACTTTTTGGATTTCATTTTAGCAGCCATTTTGTAATGGTGCTCGTCAATGTACTGTGCTATATTTATTATGTTTTATGCATTTAAGATGTTTCGTTTTAAATTTAAAGTTCGGATAAAACTTTAAAAACATATTTATTTTTCCTGTTTTATTTTGTTTTTTTTTATTATTATTTAGTTTTTATTAATAATTGGATTTGAACAACTATTACTAACCACCTTTTTACCGACTTCATAAAAAAGCGTTCAGTGTTGTCTTTCGCCGGATAAGTGAGGTTACCGGAGGGCCAATTCTCCCATCTCTTCCCAATCCTTCCGCAACTCTTATCCCCAAACGTCGGCAACGCACTCGTGACTCTTTTGGTGATACGGGTGTCAATGGGCGGCGATTGCTCACATACGGATTACCTGATGTAATCCGTATGTTCGTTTTCCGACTTATAACATAAATAAAAAAGAGGAGGTTCACTATGGCACGGAGCCCCAGTTTTTAGCAGTATGATCAAACATTTGATCATTTGACCAAATGAGAAGGATACAAAGAAATGGAGTGGTTTGAGTCTGACACCTCAACCTTCTCACAACAAACAGAGCGGGAAAGCTACTTGATGATTTTCCCTACCTAAATAAGGAGGTCAAAAGCAAAAAGACGTAACTCTGCATCGTTATCTCATTTCAAATTACAATTTCTTATGTAACTTCATTATTAAAACCACTAACAGACACTATTTTGAAAGTAAATACGTTTATTTATGAAGCTAAGTGCCAAGTCATTTCACATCTTGTTAGGCAAACGAAATTAAATTACTTTGTAAGGTTTCTCATGTAATATACCACAAACTAGAGAAGAGACACATGAGATTTAATGTGACAACGAAACCAAAGGCGTGATGCCATTAAAGTCGGTTCATTTTATAATGGTTTTTACGCACCTTTGTTGAAAGAAAATAATTGCTACACAATTGTTACTACTATTATTTAATCTACTAAAACTGATTTAAATTTTTATCATTTTTATCTGGTTAGATAAGAATAATCATTCTTCAAGCACGCATGGATTGATACCATGGACTTACATAAGCAAGGCTAGCGTTGTCAATGCGCATGCCATGTCGTCGAGGTCACCAGAGGTTTAATATCAAGGCAACCAACAAGAAACCAATGCGTTATAAAATAATGCCATGCTGTAATTAATATAAGATTTATTGACAACTAGCTTCCGCCCGCGGTTTAGCCCACGTGTTTTGATTAAAAGCAATCTATGTACCAAGTTTCAACTTAATCGGTGTAGCCGTTTTTGAGTTAAAGAATAACAAACATACATTCTCACAGACTTCTTTAATTTTCTAATTTATAATATTAGTAGGGTTCTCGTAGACCTCATTTTCCCTACGAGTATCTAAAGATATCTATGTCAAACAGAAATTGAGCAACTGTGATTTTTAATATATATATTAACCTTTTAAAGAACGACCCTCAACAAGACTCCTACTAGGACCGTATTCGAGCAGTGGTCAACTGATGATGAATAAAAATATTGTAAGCCTCTTTTGATCTTAATCGACACTAGCGCCCCTAGCGGTAAGATAACGAAAACCCTCATAATGCTTAAATTTATGTAATAACTTCATCAGTTTTCTACATTCAAAATTAGTCTTTAAATTTAATGTATTTAAGAAGTTATTAATTTGACTTGACCGTTATTCGAAGCTTATTTAATTGAGATAGGCACTACGTTTCCCGCCTTCACATTTCTATATATATCCATCTCTTTCTAAAACCTCACTTCCGCTTGGCAGTGGTAGGGAGGCTCGTAAAGCGAGCCTCGCCATTTTGAATTCATTGGCGTCTCTTTTCCCGCCGTGATCGGTCGTCTCGTGACGACACGTCTTAGCATATCTAATTTTTTTTTTTTTTATAAATATTCCTAACGGTTTTATTTGAATTTAAATAAAATTTATATTCAATTTATATTAAAGTTTAATCTTTCGATCTTAATAATTTTAAATATGGAAAATTTGGATAATAATGCTGATAAAGTGGCTAGTGCGGTTCCTCAAGTGCGTTCTTCACCGCGGAAGCGGCGAGTTCGGTCGAGGAGTTCTAGCAGCTCGAGTTCAAGTTGTTCAAGTTTTGAAAGCAGTTCCTCGACTAGCGGAGGCAGCCCAAAGATAAGTCGCCGCAACAAGAAAAGGGGGGGCAAGCGTAAGCGGCTCTCCGAACGTAAATTTCGGAAACTCACTAAAGAAGTACGAAACCTTCATCGGCGAATCGCTAGCCAGGATAGCGGTCAACGCGTGAGTACTAATTTGGATTATGATGCCATCTCTCTAATGTCTAATATTAACGAAAATAGTTACGAACAAATGCTTGATGTTGAACCTAGTAGTTTCAGTGCAAGTGGTGATCAAGAATTTACCTTATCTCTCGAAACTAAGCTAAAAGAGCCTTCTATGCCAAAGGCTCCAGAAAATTATATAAAATTGTTATGTGATTATCAGCATTTAGGTAAAAGTGACTGGAATGAAATCAGGTATTCAGAAACCCAAAAATTATATAATTATTCACCGGGTTACACAGATATTGAAATGAATGAAGAAGTTAAAGCATTTGAGTCTCCTCGTCATCTCGTGCATGCTGATAAGGCTTTCGCAGCCTTGACCATGTGTGTGCTCAAACAAAGGGACGCTTTGCAAGGAACCCTTCAAGAACTCTTACAATGGGCAAGAAATAGTGTATCGCTTAGTTATGACACTTTACTTCAAAAAGTCAGTGACCTTTTTTCCACAGGAGATTATAGTAGATGTTCCTCAGACTTACTACAGATCATTTGTGGGCATCGTGCTGAGATCCTTCAAATGCGACGAGATTGTGTCACTAAACAGGCAAAGGACCCGTTGATGAAGGCCAGTTTAAAGAAAATTCCTCCAACGTGTACCAATTTGTTCAACGCAGAGAAGTTCACTGCTGCTATTGAAAAATCTGGCGGAGTAAGAAAATGTTTTTGGCCGTTGCAAAAAGGTAACACGTCTTCTGCCTCGCAGGCGGATCCAAATAAGTTTCGTGGCCCCTCGCAGGGGTCCAAGCCTTACAATAAGTCCTTGCAAGGATTTTCTCGCAATGCTCAGGCATGCCAACATATTACCACACGTTCGCAATGTGTTGGAAGTGACCCACCTTCGCAAGGTGGTTGCAGCCACAGTAATCCACCTCCGCAAGGTGAATCTAACCCTCGTGGTCATGCTGCTCAATATAATTCGGTCGCACCGAATAATCGCAGTAACTTTCGTGGCCGTCCGAATGCTCGGCAAAATAATCAATCGAAGCATGTGCGAAAACGCGCGTTATCTCCCCAGCGGAATAACGACAATAAAAGACGTAAGTATTGACTCGTTCAGAGCAGGCCGTCTCCTGCATTTTGTGGACCAATGGGAACAAATGAATGCACCAAAGTACATTCTAAAAATAATATCCGGGTATCGCATACCCTTTTGCCAAAAACCACCGCTTGTTTACCCAAACCTTGTCAGAACCAACCTAAATGTTCCAGAGTCTGCCGAAATGACAAGTATCATAAACAAAATGCTAGTTCAGGGCATTCTGGAGCGGGTGGTTGCTTCGCCAAGCTTCCTGTCATCGATGTTTCTTGTCCCCAAAGGCGACGGCTCGAGTCGACCAATATTCAATTTAAAGACACTCAATTCTTACATCATAACGGATCGATTCAAACTGATAAATGTGAATCGCATCCCGGATTTTTTGCAACCAAAGGACTGGCTATGCAAAATCGATCTCTCTCAGGCCTATTTTCATGTACCTGTGGCCCGGAGCCACAGAAGGTTTCTACGTCTAGTTTATCACAACGAATTGCTAGAAATGACCTGTTTACCCTTTGGTCTGAGCACAGCGCCCAAGACCTTTGCCACGCTAACCAATTGGATAGCCCAGACACTCAGGCAACGAGGTGTGAGGATAATAGTCTTTCTCGACGATTTTTTGATAGCTCACCAGGACGAAATCAAGCTCCGGGGTCATGTAAAAAATTTGCTCGATACCCTGGAGACGTTAGGCTGGTTGATCAATTACGAAAAGTCGATCATCACGCCTTCAAAGAACTTAGTCTTTCTAGGGATTTATTGGGATCCATGGGCGAATCGCAAACGACTTCCCGACGAAAAAATTCCTGCTCTTGTATCGAAAATCGATCATTTGCTGCAGAAGGAGCGCACGACACTCAAGGAGCTCCAAAGCCTCGTGGGTCTACTCAATTTTGCGAGCTTCACTGTTCCGAAAGGAAGACTCAATTTTCGAGCGCTTCTGAGCTTATTGAACGCAATTTTGAAGTCGAATCACAGGATATTGCACAACTTACCTCGCGGTGCTATAGAAAACCTGATATGGTGGCGTCAAAATTGCGAGCAATCGTCAGCCATACACATGCCGCCTCCTATGCATTTCCTCACGACAGATGCATCGGACATTGCTTGGGGAGCTCGCCTGGACAATCTCTCACTGTCGGGTCTGTGGTCAGAAACCGAGAAAGATCTCCATTGCAACCAAAAGGAAATGATAGCAATCCTAAGAGTTTTGGAAGATCATTGTCAGCTCCTGAAACACAAGACGATTTTGATTCAGAGCGACAACAAGTCGGTAGTTGCATATCTACGTCACGAGGGCGGCACCAAATCAGCTCCTCTCCTGGACTTAACCTGCAAGGTTTTCCAAATCATAGAACAATATCAAATGCACATGAAAGTCTTTCATATACCAGGTATATACAATGCCCACGCAGATCATCTGTCGAGGTTTCGCATAACTCCCGAGTGGCATCTGTCGGTAGAATGCACGAACAAAATATTCTCCAAATGGGGAGTTCCACTGATCGATCTTTTCGCGTCCAACGAGCTCATGTAGTGTCGAATTACGTGTCACTAGACCAAAAAGACGACCAAGCCCTGTTTTACGATGCATTCTCCCGAACGTGGAATTACAATCTAGCGTGGTTGTTCCCTCCACCTTTTCTGATTCCCAAAGTCCTAGGTTACCTCAATCAAGCACAGGGAACGTACTTACTGGTAGTACCTCGGTGGGAGCGAGTGTTTTGGCGACCCGATATCAAATCGCGTGCCCTAGCAGCCCCATTCACAATATATCACCTAGAGAAAGTTCTGATCGACACGACAACAGGACTACCACCGCCGAACGTCCACAAAATGACTCTGGAAGTCTGGAAATGTGGGGGTGGTCTGGGATGTTAAGATCCTGGAATCATAATCAATTAGAGCTTCTTAAGAAGTCGTGGCGTCCCTCTACACGTAAAGTTTATGGTATTGCTTGGAGGAGATGGCTAGTTTGGTGCGAAACGCATCAGATTAGCCCTTCAACTCCAACAGCAAGCGATTTAGCTAGATTTCTATCGGATCTCCATTTAATAAATAAATTATCATACAATTCTATTTTGTTACACAAATCTGTGGTTTCAACCCTTTGTAACCCAGACTCTTCCGGCCAGTTAAGTTCAAACGTCCTAGTAAAACATGTCTTAAAGTCTATAGCATTGCAGAAATCAGTTCCTCACGGTAAGCCCCCTATTTGGAACATAAATGACCTCGCTAATTTCCTGGACAGTAAACGCATCGATGAAAATAATATTTTCCAAGTGCAGAGACATACAGCTGCTCTTCTTCTCTTGTGCTCCGGTAGAAGAATACATGATTTGACTTTACTCAGAGTTGACTCAAATAATTATTCTAATCAAGATGATGTTGTAATTTTTTGGCCGATTTTTGGATCGAAAACTGATACGGTAGATTACAGACAGTCTGGTTGGAGATTAATTTCAAATAAATGTAATAAAAATCTAGACCCGGTCTATTGGGCTAAGCATTCGATCTCGCTTCTCGAAAATCGAAGAAATGCTGCAAATTGTAGTAATTTGTTTATTAACATTAGAGGTGCACCTAAACCTGCATCGAAAACCCTAATTGCAGGCTGGATCAAGTCCCTGTTAACAGAAGCCGGTATTCGGGCATCTCCGGGGAGTATTAGGTCAGCTGTTGCCTCTAAAAATTGGGTCGATAATTACCCCCTCGAGGAAATTCTTGCTAGAGGAAATTGGCGATCCGAAAATACATTTGGCAAATTTTATAAGCGCGAGGTTAGACCCGCTACTAACCGTGTGTCAATAACAGCATTATTTAATCCAGTTGATTAGAAATAATGTAATTACTTTTATCTTTTGTATAATCATTATAATTGATGTTGTAAACTCAATATGATTTATTATTTATATTTTTTGTCTTGATCATCAAATATAAACTGTCTAATACTTATGTTTTACTTATTCATGCCTATATCAATTTGATCTCAAATTACCTACATATTAATACCTAATATATCACATTGGCGTCTTCATCACTTCCACCAGGCGATAACAAACACGTCTCAATTAAATAAGCTTCGAATAACGGTCAAGTCAAATTAATAGAAGCGTTTTACCTACCAATAAAACGCATATTAATTTACTTACCTTATTCGAAGCTTATGAACAAGTTCTGCCTGGTAATTGGACTCAATGAATTCAAAATGGCGAGGCTCGCTTTACGAGCCTCCCTACCACTGCCAAGCGGAAGTGAGGTTTTAGAAAGAGATGGATATATATAGAAATGTGAAGGCGGGAAACGTAGTGCCTATCTCAATTAAATAAGCTTCGAATAAGGTAAGTAAATTAATATGCGTTTTATTGGTAGGTAAAACGCTTCTATTATCCGAGCTAAAGAAAAAATAATTTAAATAATAAGTATCTACATCAAAACTGATCTTATCTTTCAAAAGTTAGGGTTCAAATTGCAGCATAAAATAATAATGTGATACAATTTCAAACTTTTTAATTTCACCAAATACTCAGGTTAAAAGTATTTTGGACTGGTTCATATTTAAATTTCAGTCCGTTGTGAAATGTTCTATTTATTTACAAACTATTTTGTTTGCAAACTACAAAAAGAAAGAAACATGGCAATATGTCTCGTGTTGTTTAAATTGCTCAATGTTTTATAGTTAATTGAAGTTGCTTTTTTTTAATAATTTTGTTTTTATTAATTTATTTATACAATCATATACTTTATTGCATAATTGGTTGGTGATTTTCTTGAACTTAACAAGCCGAATTGAGGAATATTTTGTTTAGATTTTTTTTTCAAATCAATTATTTTCTTTTCTTCTTGGACGTTTGGAAACACATAATTACATAAGAAAACTGTTTGAGTTCGAATATTTAGTATTTTGTAGAACATTATACGCTTAACGACCCATATTGCAACTCCTAATAATTACAGCTTCATCCAAAAAGGTGTTTGTGAGTGATGATCTTGTGCAATAAGATCGCCCATCACACCAATCAATATTTTTAAGCTATTCTTTGTAACTATGTAGTGTATAATTAAGTATATAAATAAAATAAAATAAACAGAAAACAATATAATTCTCGTATTCATAAAGTTGTAATTAGAATGAGTTACATTCTGATTATTGAAGCGTTAATTCAAATAGCAGCGCAAAGCCTATCTCGTCACAATATCAATTGTTGTTCGTAACAAATGAATCATGTTTTAGCAATAATTAATGCAATATGTTAGTATAAATTATTATCCCAGTGGTTTAATAACCCATTTTATATTTGAACTCTTGAAAAAGTAGTAGGATTTTATTTAATTGTAATTAAATAAAAAATAAGATTTGTTTTTCTCTGAAAGGCAGAGAAGATACATATTGATCTATAGTGTTATTGTCCTTTCAATTCACGTGACCACAGGGTCCCGGACCTTTGTAAGCCGAAGCTAACTCGCAGAGGCCCGTTGAACAGTTTTAATATAAAAGTGATGGGACATCAGCCGGCAATTATCCCTGTATGCACTATAAAAGTGCTCCCAAGGACAATCCCCGGTTGATGTTGGAGTATTGTGAAAAGTGGTAAAAATTTATAGAATTATGGATATGGGTTGCTAGAGAAAAGTGGATGAAAACTATGAAAATACTATGGTCCCTGCATCTGCCCCCATACAAATCATAGAGAGAGAGTTATGCTATTACTTAAATGACAGACAACTTTAAAAAACCGTGAACACTGTTTATGTTTTGTTTCGGCGTATTCCCAATCCCTTAAATAAACAGATAATAACATCCAAAAGGCTGGCCCCACTCCTACAACTCTCTTGGCTGGTTGCTTATTAATGGAAGGCACGTTTGCCACAATAACCCAAAAAATATAGAGTAAATCACTTATTTAAAAAACCTGAACTGCGTACTCCACAATAAAGTGCGACCACAACATTATCGATGAAGCATGCACCATTATGATTAATAAAACCGGCCAAGTGCGAGTCGGGCTCGCGCACAAAGGGTTCCGTAGCAGCAAATATAATAAACTTTAACCAAAATTACAGTTAAATCAACCTATCTCAAAAACTATAAGAGATACTTTGATCAAACCAAAAATCGTTGAAAGAGTTAATTAGCATGCATCACCTCTATTTTTTTTAGAATTTTATACCCCGTAGTTATAAAAATAGAGGGGGGGGGACATACTTTTTACGACTTTGAGAGCTGATATCTCAAAAACCGTTCACTTTAAGAAAAATGTTTTTTAGAAAACTTTATATCATTTTAAAAGACCTTTCCATTGATACCCCACACGGGTATGTACATCGAAAAAAAAATTTTCATCCCTCAGTTACATGTATGGGGGGCCCCACCCCCAATTCTTTTTTTTACTATTTAGTGTCATAATTTTGTAGCGGTTCATACAACACATATTCCCATCAAATTTCATCACTGTAGTACTTATAGTTTCCGAGTAAATCGGCTGTGACAGACGGACAGACGGACAGACGGACAGACGGACATGACGAAACTATAAGGGTTCCGTTTTTGCCATTTTGGCTACGGAACCCTAAAAACGCATTTAATATTAATTCAATGATTAATTATTTATTATGTTATACAAAAATGACTATATTTTGGTAAAAGCATATAGTTTAATCTAATATGACACTTTGTGGGAGGTACTATCACTGTATTATGCCATCAAATTACGAAGCCACACAAAATAAATGGTGCCTACAGCAGCATTTATTATCATAATTTAGTGCATAAAATACATGAACATGTTGCAAGCGTGTCAGTTAATTTAGTGTAAGATATTCTCTTGTTGAATGTGATTTATTAATAAGGATTGTTTGAAGCTGTTTTTAGATATTAATTTACTTGAAATATTATGATGAAGTTCAATGTCCTGAATTTATTTATATTTCAGTTTATTTTCATATAATTATTTTTATGAATATAAAGCTTATATAGCTTAATCTGTGTTATATCAGTTTTTAAACGTTGTCCCTCGCTAGCATTTACTCATAAAAGTCCCACTCAGTCCGGACACAAAAATTTGTAAATCACACAAAAAAATGTTCCGTTGCCACGATGCACGGCAGCCAGATGCCCAGCCACTGCGCTATCCGTACAGTCTGTTAACAGATGTAGAAGAACAAAAATATGTAGTTGAACAACATGACGGTTGTATAATTATAGATAAAATAAAAATTACTTACCCCCTTATTACAAAACAAGGTTTATCTTTAGTCCAGGTTTAAACCATTGAGTCGGGTTTTGAATTTTGAATCTTATTGTCATCTACCTTCATTTCGAAATATTTGGTCAATCTCAATGGTTTAGTCCTAGACTAAAGTAAAACCTTGTTTTGTAATAAGGCCGATTATGACTTATTAAGATGTCTATCCCAATAGAATTTTTTTTAGATTTCATTGTTTTTTGTTAAAAATTACAATTATTATTAAGTATTTAATTAAAATTCTGAAACCAGTAATTGAAATAGAAGTCAGTCAAGAGTAATTTTGTAAAATTATTCTGCATTCATACTCAGTCAATACGATTCGTAGCAACAGCGCTACGGAATTCGCTACGACGCCTACGTGATTGCTACGAGTCTCTCAATTAAACGAGTTATAATTACAACCTTCCTACAGCGAAATGCTTACTGAAAAATTTAATTTAACTTACACACGATTCCAGTGTCGGCTTTCCGTTTAGGCATTTGAAATTAATTACACTTTGGCATCTAGTATCTTAGCTTTGCAAACGATTGAGTGGGTGAATATTTGAAGACATATTCTGAATTCTCAAATAAAGCTTACAATTACACTTTTTGGACTAAGTGAATAGTTTAGTGTTGATTTTTGAAATAAATTCGCATTAAAACGAGTTTAACTAATTTATAGGCTAGAAATTGAAACTGGAAATTTTCGTCCGAGCGACAATTGTTTCCAGTGAAACTTACGATAAACGGTTTAATTAAAATGATAAAAATGCATCGTGATTTGCAATAGAAATAAAATGCAAACATAATTTAATTATATATTTATAAATAATGATGTTATTGTAATTTCAGTCTCAATATTTGCCACCGATGCTTAATAATCACTGAATTAAAAAAATATATCAATATAATATTAAAATCAACTAAAACATTATTTCAAATTACAGTTTAAAAATGTAAAACTTTGTTAAATATTCAACTCAACAACAAGTTCTCAGATCTTTTAGATTTCAAAATATTAATGGCTAAGTTTTTACTTGTGACAATTTCAAAAACAAGTTTCTTTAATTTTGACAATAACGCAGTATTATACAACACAGAACTAAAAATTAGTTCAAATAAAATTCCATAAAACGAGTTAATTTCGAGAGTAATTCAGGAAAATGAAATGTCGGTTGTAGTGTATAGAGAAAACACCAGAGACCATTTATTTTCTATTTTATAGCTAATCTCTTTCAAACGGTCTCTGCATGGAACGCACGTAGCGTAGCGCAGCACAATTGGACGTTGCACTGTCTTTTCTCCAGGGTATGCAATATAAGTAGACTGCATGTATTCAAAATCTTCTAACAATGCTCTGAGGAATATGGTGGTAAGTTGGAGACGGTGACAATTTCCCCATTTTGCCTTGTTTTCATTAAAAATTATGCTGATTATTGATTTCATAAATTGAATTGTGGGTTGGTTGGATGGTTTATTGGTCTTCTTTTTCATTGGGATGCATACCACCTCTTGCGGAAAATGGTGGACAGTTCTATTATATTTTAATGGCGAAAGAAAAAAGTGTTGTAAGTATGTGTTATTTATTACTATTCTCCTTTCGCAGTTCTACTACTGGTAGGATTTGCACCTCATTTGGGGAATGGCTTGCTTTATAGATCAAAAACTAATATTAACAGTCAATCTTAAACTGGAACGAAACAATGGTTCCCATTTCCTCACCATTCTTTAAGGCCAACTACGCACTTGTAAAATTCACCTGTCTTGGTCCAGCGATATTTTAGCTCGTTTTTCTATAAAAATATACTAATTACACACACTGCTCTGTTAATGCGGTGGCTGGGCAACCACCTGCCATGCTACGTGTCGAAGATTCCCACATGGATAAAAACATATTCAAAATCAGCGTGGTATTTACTGTCAATTTTCAGCCTTCCTTCTTGAGTGAAATCCCAAGAACTCAAATGTTGTAACAAAGGGAGCAAAGTAGCAATATACATTGGGCCTCAATCATATTATATGTCATCATAACGGCAGTTTCCCTATGTGTATGCAAATACCCTTGCATATTGTACCTACGTTTGCCGCATTGCTGTCTTCTCTATTTCCCTTAGGAACTACTAAATTATACACCCAAGTGTTAGTAGGTTATTAATTATGATAATTAATTAGCTGGCGGATTGAATGGTTTGGTTATAATGTTACAGTGCATATTTTAATAATATTTCACTGTAATTGGAATTTTCAAGTGGCTACTGTTTGTGTTGGCTCATTTTGTAGCATTTAAATTGAATTATATATTCATGGAATAAAACTTTTTGTGCTATTCTAAACTTCAATCTATTTTAATATTCATATACTTAACACGTAATCAAAATATGTTAAAACCAATTGGCAGTTTAAAAATATAGTCACAATATTGAGGTAGTAAAAGAATCGTTTCGAATAATTCGAATCATTATCCGAACTCGTGAAAATATTGACAGTCGGAGACCTATTTCTTTGGTAACTCCGTTATCCGTGATCAATTTTTTTTTCAGGGCATATCTGATTTCTGTGTTAAGTGTGAGAGACCTGTATACTTTAAGGATTTGGATCGAGCGTAGTGCGAAACCGCTTTAATTGTTTTTGTTCACACTTTGACTGTGTGCCTCTTACAAAAAAAGTGCTATGAGCACACACAAGCTTATAAAGTGCTATCAATGAGCAATTTTTTGTGAGAGGAAAATCATCAAATTTCCTTTATCACCCAGAGTGGGGCGAGAGAGATTGTTGGACTCTTACTGGCTAAAACCAGCCCAGTCCTTTTCCTGCTTCAGGCCAAGGCCGCGGGACATTATCGTTTTTGCCCCGCAACAGCCTCATAGTACTTGAACTTTAAATTTTACTTTTACTCTACCTACATATAAATAACAAATTACTTAAACATGTTTTCTATGTACATTTAGGTTGCATTTTCATAAAACTGTTTACATCGCGACTGGTTTTATTGTGTGAGTTGATTGAACTTGATTGTATTGTTATTTTTTTTGCTTTTGTTACAATCTGCTGTGTTTTTTCTTGAAATATCTTTCATTAATTTTGTTTTATGTTAAGGGATAGTGAGAATAACTGATGTTATGAATTGTTATAATACTTCCTTGACGAACAAATATGAATTTTGACAAATTAAGAATCTGTTTAGTAAAATCCCGCTATGATCTGGCAAGGCAAGCAAGGCACCAAACTCATTTGTCACGAAGGCCTATCCAACTGTGGATAATTTTTGTAAGAAAATAGAACTGTGGAGGACTACAGTATATTATTATAAACTTAAATGTAGAAGAGTCATGTGTGGTACGAATGTTATTCCATGACTTCACAGATAACCACAGCCCACAACGAAAAGAGCAATTGTGTTTCATCGTGTGAGTGAGGTTACTCAAAGGTCATACCTTAACTCCAAAAGGCTAACAACGCACTTGCAATCCTAAAAAAACCACATAAAGTCTCAGCTAAAACTTAGTAATAACTATAAACACTAAACACACAACAACATAAGTACCCAAAATAAATCACAGTACATTCATAAAAGTTGGTTCTCGCTAGCTCATAACTGCTTGCTTGCAAAATGGTCGACGCAGTCACCAAGTGCAATAAGCGGGCGCTGCGTCATTGCATTGCAACAGTGAAAATGTCATTGTTGCTCTCCAAACTACAGTTGTGTTCGGTTCAATTTCCCAAGGAACATTCTCGGACAACGAAAACAGCTATTTTTGCAACAAACTCAAATAATAATTCGGTTTTAAAATGTTGTTGGCTTGTATTCAGATTATCTGATGTTTAGTTTTGTTAAGTGTTGCCTCTGGGATCGGTTTATGGGTGTTTGTGTTTATATTGGAATTGTTTTGTTATATTCATGACCTATGAGAATTGGGTTAGCAGATGAGATTTTGCGTTTTCTTACGGCATACAAGGCTAAGCAGCTGATCGGTCACCTAGTGAAAAACGATAAGTGCCATCCACACATACACGACAGACTAGAGGAGTTGATCTATAATATAAAATTTGTAACCGTGACTTTTGTCACTGTCTTCTTTAGGCAGTAAGAGTCTGATACTCCCTTCCGTCCCGGGAGAAGTCATTTGATGATTTACCCCTCACAAAAACACCTCCTACTGTCGCTCACGATGCGCTCACTGAAAGTGAGTGACACAAATTTGGGTAAAGATTACTGATATTTAATAGTCATACTTATACTAAACAAAGTAACATTGTAGCACATATACATACAATTGAGTATTATGAAATTATGTCTTTTTTATAACAGGAGTTAGACGAAAAACAATTCTGAAAACAAAAACAGTATAACTATTGAGTATACGAGTGTCTGACGAGAGAAGAACAACTAGTTTGATTGGCTTACAAGTTGCAAGCAACTAGCGATATCTTCTCAAAGGAAACATTTTAAAACTACAAGTGCTAGCTTGGAAAACAAGCTCCTAGCTGTTAAAAATCAATAGAGCGACAATCTTTGTAGCGGCGTTTGCACTTTTATTACATTTATTTATTTTCCACTAGGTTCTACTAGAGCCTTTGAACGCGTAATCGGGGTGAAAAGTGAAGGAACGCCATCGTAGAAAGAGATGGAATGATAACAAAATATTGTACTCTGCTTTTATCCGGTTCACCATTACCTTGTTATGATAACAACTACTCTCCTAATAATTTTAAATACCGTACGAAAGTTTTTAAGGATTATAATTAATGGTTGGATGGAAGTTAATAAATCTTTCACGTGAAAACCACTTAATTGATCTGAATGAAATTTGGTACAGAGATAGATTTTAGTTTGGAATAAAACTTGGGTAACTTTATACCATGTTACTGCGGGTGAAACTGTTGACAGAACTAAGTTTTCTCTGTGTCACTATGTATGATGTATGGTTTTTTAATAGATAGAGTGATTTAAGTTTATATGTATAAAAACATCCATTAATAGCAGAGGTGGCGTGGGTCACTAGTTTAATTTATAAATTTAATAGAGACGACATCAAGTTTATTTAGTAGTAATAATGATCCAGCAATGGGTAAATAACTGAGCATGTGTAATGTTTCAAATCAAATACCAGTAATACTGTTGGTCAAACAAATATTGGTCCCATACAGGTATTACTGAGGCGCAGTAAACTGGGCAGCTAGTGTACGGAAATTATAGAGTAGTACAAGTAGGCATGAAGTAGGTGCAGCATGCAAATTGTTAAAGTAGAAGTTATGTTTCCGAACATTACATTGAGACCTAAGAGTGTACAATTATAGTACAAGAAGAGCCTTTCCTTTCTTCCCCTGGTTTTTACTCAATTTTGCCTAACTTATAAACTTTGCCTTAATGGATATTAAACATGAGACCCGTTCCTTATGTTCTCATAAAAAAATATCATGCAGATTATGGAGTATAGTGACTGATGGGATTAGAGATCCCCTAAAGGTAAGTAATCAGCTTTGCCCAAAGACACCTTTTGGAGGTAGGAATTCCGTGATAGGGTTGGGCTTCCAGGCTTCCTAACCTTGCACGACAAAACTAAGCAACCATTGTTCTATATCAGTGAGATCGTGGTACGACTCCAGTTATGTCGGTCCATTTGTAACGAAGCATTTTTACTTTATGAAACACCCATTTTATAAATTGACGTCAAATTTTGTCACCTAATCCAATTTGTCAGTTCAGTTCTTAAGATCAATCTTGAATAATTGAAATACTTGTGAGTATTCAAAAGTTTTATCCTTAGCAATAAACACTGAATGATTATCTTCTATTTTATCATAGATTCTGTATACTGTTACCTATCTATCTATATAAACTACAGGAGTATTATTACATAAACAGATCTACGATTTTCTAAGTAAATAATATAGCAATTTGTGGGAAGATTCATTCCGGGAATCTGTAATGACTGTCAGTGGATTTCCAATTATAATATCTATTTACTACTCATCTAGTTTCAATGTAACTCAATAGCGTATATTAAATTAACAATTTCGTGGTTTTTCTTCGAAAAGGTCAAATGTAAAATATTAATATTATTGTTTATTTATCAAAGTAAAAGGATTTTTTTCTTTTTGTAACTGGTTGCTCGACACTAGGATGTTTTTCCGTATTGTGAGTGGGATTACACGAAATATAACATTCCGCACCACACTAAAAGTACCAGTAAATCGTGGAAATGAAAACTTTAATTTAGCCAAGAAAATGAATTTGGGTATTAAAATTAGACCACTTTGCCGCCCGCACATTCTCAGTCAAACCATTAGGCCAGATTTTACACCATAGAAAACATTTGCTAATTCATTATTCTATATATAAAGCTACTATCAAGCAGATCTGCGGGTCCAAACTCATCCAAATCGTGGTTCCGGCCTGGAGCACAACAAGAAACGGTACTGTTTTAAGTCAGTATGAGTCTTACACTCCTTTTCGCCCCACCCAGAGCATGAGGAGTCATTCAACAATTACCGCAGTATGAAGCTAATATGAAGAAAAATGCCCATGCTATACATACATACATACTTACATATATGTATATCGTCATGCACGTTTTCCATTTGGATGGGCAGAGATAAATGAAATGATACGATTTTGACTTACCTCATCAGCTACTGCATTCAAGGGTATTGATCGACAAACATATTTTGAAAAGGTAAAAAAAAGTCTTTAAATTAGTCAGTTTTCTAAATAAGTACTGTTTATTATTTCTTAATCTAAATATTTTTAATACTTTCCCCACTGTTTATTTGCGCACACGTGAATAAATCTTTAGGGATACAGTATCCCATTCATATTTTTATTTCATGTAATAAAAGCAATTAATCTAAATAAAAATGGCGGACCGGAATGCGTGGCGTTAATATTTGTACGAATCCTGTTGTTTAGTATAATATACACAGTATTTTTGTCTGAAGGCTGTTCCGCTTTACTTTATTGTACAAATCGAGTTTGTATATCGGTTTGTTATTTTGTTTTAGAAAAGGTCGAATGCAAGGCCCAGAAATCAATTACAAGTCTCGAGAGTATCGATTATACAGCTTTGTCGTTTCTATTGTCACCAGCTCAACTCTTAAAGCTTGTCGTAGAATTCTGTGCAAGTCTCAAAGGATCTCTATAAGACCACTATAGATAGGGCCCAACATTGCAGATATTCAGCCTGGAGCGGAGGAGGAAGCGGTTGCTGTCGCTCAAAACTTGGGTATGATCCTTCGGTAGTTGTATTCCCGAACCGATACGACCTTCAAACCTTCAAGGAATGAACATACTCTTTCTTAAAAGACTAGCAAAGCACTTATGACTCTTCTGATGATAGGAGTGTTTATGGGCGGCGCTTATCACAGATGATCAGTTTGCTTATTTACCTCAAGCGCCAATAAAAATGTAAGGAAGGCTATTCCAAGGTTCAATTTTAAAGGAAATATTTTTATGCACAGTACTCAAACCTTACTTAATTGGCATACCTCTTACTTATCATAATTACAAAAAAGTCCTGAGACTTCATGAAATAAATAAATAAAAATATTTTTATTACCACATAGTTATTTACCTAATTGGTAATGGAAGTTAATATAAAACCTATTAGATAATTAAATATCTCAAGCGTATTTCGTGGTAATGGAAGACGCTCAATTATTATAATTAGGTACTCTTTCAAGAGCTAGGTAGACTATGTCCATGATATTAATATTAATGGCCATTTAATATTGTAGAACAAATTATTAAAGGAGAGTCTGTTATCGTTCGTGGTAGATAGTCTTACACTACACATGGCAACCGATTGCTCAGCCCAACTGCTTGAACTTCATAATCTTAAGTAAAGTTGATATAGGTAGCTCACACATCCACCATTGCGGTGGCGGCCCTGACACAGCTCGGCACACCATTGAGCTGTATCCCTCCTGGGAAGAACAGCGCCACGCATTGGCCGCTTATACAGGCAATGACTTCTCGCTGCCGAATTTGGTGAGGGTTATGATCGACAGCGAAGCCGGCTGGGAATCTGTAGCTTCCTTCTGTGAACATGTAATGTCGCAGAAGTGGCGGAGCGGGTCCGAGAGGCAGCTGCTCTTGCAGACTCGATTCGTCGCCGGAAGGTGAGTAGGCGTCGTAGGCATTATGCCACCCAGATGCACCCCTAGCAACAGCCAGTGGGTAGCAGAACGGGGAACTGCCTGCATTGCACGAGCTGCTGTTGAGATGGATCGCCAATAGATGGAGGCGACCAGATACTGCTGAGAGGTCACGAAAGTCGTATTTGGTCCTCGTGGCTTCTCCCAAAAGGCAGAAGAAAAGACGAAAGCTGAAAGACGAAAGCTCCCAAAAGACGAAAGCTGAGTTTTTTAGTGGTAGCAACCCCCAAATAAGCTCACCGTCTCCCCGGGCGGTGTGTGTGTATGCGTAAGGCATTTTTCTCATATGGAAAAAAGGTAGGTCATACATTGACAGAAGATTTTTGTATTTCGTAAAAGCTTTACTTAGAATTCTTATTCAGTTCTTAAGCAATAAAAAATCTTGATACACCAATCTACTCAATGACAAAATAATACGATCAATTTAGTATAAAACAATCATAAAAGGATAAACTTAGGTTTCATTCAAAGTAATCGTTTCAATAGCTTCCATTAAAATGACCGAACTAAAAATATGAACAATAGATCTTGATCTCAACAGCAGATATGAATAAGAGCGATATCTCTTTGTAAGCTCCACCGCTTTTCAATGTAATAATTGATATTTCTAGCCTATAACTTCTTCAAGGTTGGTCGAACCCGAATACAGGTAATGTAGTTACTGGCGTCTAGAAACCGAATCATATTATCCACTTCACTTCACACAGATTCAATATAACTTCTGTTCATATTGAAGGGAACTTACGAACAAATCATATTTGATTTTCCAATTTAGCATCATAAGTATGGTGTTATTTCAAGCAAAAAAAGCGCTGAAGTTAGTGTGGGAGAAAATACAGACTAGTTGTTGCAAGCGCTTTAATATAAGCAGGCCATAAACACCCGTAGCACAAGCTTCCCAGCACTTGCTACCTAGTGTTACCGCACCTCATAAATCACCTCCCGCACATTAGAACAAGCAGCCCGCCACTAAACTTTGCATCAATTTAGTATACGACCAAAGTCGCGAACAAAGGCTAGTCGCAACAAATATGTGCTTTGTTATAACAGACAATTTTCAAAGGGACAATACAAAAATAAAATTCGCGAGCAAACAAAACCTGTGGCTACACAATACAGTGTTGAGTAATGGTCCCGTAGTGAGTGTTTTCTACGAAGCGCGGAACCCATGTCGAGGTAGACAGCGACGGTACTGAATTGATTGCCTCGATGTCACACCTGAAATTGCGATACAATTTTATCACCCACGTACCTCGTTCAATATTTTATAGAAGAAGAAGTCAAAAAGACTCGATTTAATACTGTGTTTCAAAGAGTTTCATTATATTATTGCAACGTATAATATTTAATGTGCGAGAGAGCTATGCTTCAACACGAATGGGTTGGCTCAACCAGACTGATACCACGGCCTCACGGAGAACCAGCCTGAAACAACGAAAGCGCTGTGTTTCGCCGTGTGAGTGAGGTTACCGAAGGCCAATTCCTTCCTCTCCCCTTATCCCTCCCTAATCCCTAAATCCTAAAATTCCTAATTCCCAAAAGGTCGGCAACGCGCTTATAACTCGTCTGTTGTTGCGGGTGTCCATTGGCGGCGCTGATTACTTACCATCAGGTAATCCATCTGCTCGTTTGCCGCCATATTATCACATAAAAAATACTTCATTTTGTTGTACACTAGTTATTTTGCTTCGCTACACAATGTTGATGAAAGCAAGTTTACAAGATAAGATTGATGTTAAAATCGTTGTAGTCTACTTTTTCTATCGGATTATACAGGTAGTGCCTCCCACTAGCTCGACTGGACAATACGGCTTTAGACCGTGTGATCCTCGGCTGAGTGCAATTTCTTTTTGGATATCGCTCAAAGCAACTCGTAGCGTATTTTCGGTTCTTTTTCGGGGAGTAATATTATTGTGTGAAGTTTTTGTTGAACATATCAAATTAAATCTTCTAATTTTGATGTAGATTTACAATTATAAGACAAATTTAGATAATTTATCATAAATATTTAGTCAATTTATACTTTTATTGAATTTCTGCAAAGTTCTTCAAAAATAAATTGGAACAAAAAATGAGCAAAGGCTGCTAAAACCACACGTATGTAATATGACATAACAAGCTAAAGCACTTCCAGAGAAATATGAGCGTTGTTCGTTACTAATTAATTAAAAAAACTGGCTTGTACGACAAAGGCCGCAGGCCACATAAAAAGTAATAAAATTAAATAAAAAAATACTCTCTTTTCTGGTTGGACTACTGTTTGATTTTCGAATGAGTTTAGCAGGAAAACGGCGGAAAAACAACTATGGGATAATTTGAGGACATATTCAGGTAAAATGTGGAAAAAGTATCTCCATAGACATAGCATAATGTGGAACATGGTGGAGACCTGAGAGTTTAACAAAATATATTTGTGACTTTTAATTCAGACATTATTATCGAATGAGTTTAGCACGAATGTTTAGACACCTTAGAACATATTTCTATATGGTATAAGAAGAAAAAACATAATCTTATTTTATTTTATAAGCTAAGTTTTACGTTCTGTTAACTAAGCGAATGAGAATTTATTTGTGTTAGAGCTGCATCTTATTTTCACTGCGGCTTAAAGTTGCAACGACGTCGAACGTGTGTCGTCTTTTAAAGATAAATTGTGTTGGTGCAGTAAAACGAAATATATTGCAGTAAACTGACAAATTATTTTGTATCTTTCTTCTTGTAAAGCGTCTTAAACAAAAAGAAAATGTAAATCTTTGTTTTAATGGAGTACATTCATCACATTTTATTTTTTTTATGGGATAGACGTATTAACCCGATGGTAAGCAATCAACGCCGCCCATGGACACCTCAACGTCAAAGGAGTTACGAGTGCGCTGCTGAAGATAATGGTTTCGGATATTGAGGATTTGGAAAGGATCGCGGAGGTGGAGGGATTGGGCCTTCATAAGGTAACCTCACTCACACGGTGAAACACAACGCTGTGGTTATTTCACGCCGGTTTTCTCTGAGGCCGTGGTGTCTATCACTCCTCTCAAGTTGGGCCATTCGTGCCGATGCCTGGCTCTCCCACAATTATTTAAACAATAATGAACAAATTGTTTTGTTATACAAAAAAACGATACTTGAATACAGTTCAGTTATAAATTAATTGAAAATTAAATGATCTAATTCATCAAATAGTTCTAAGATCACACAATCTTAGAAAAAACGGTTCAACAATACGTTTCTTCTACTTAACAGCATCAACACTCAGATCTGTTTGTTTCCCTCATTAATTTTTTCTCGAAAATGCCTACAAAGGAAACGAGGCGATCAAAACGAGCCGCCATTGTAAGGCTCTTTCCACAACATTTGCAGTTTCTTCATAATGTATCAAGCCTTGAAAAATGGAGGCGTTTTTACTAAATAATCTTGCTTTTTTCTCTTAATATTTCGTCTATTTATCATCGCAAGCTTTAAGCGACAATTGAAACACTAAATGTGTTTTCAATTACATAATCTGAAGCTAAACATCGAGGAAAATGTGTTCTTTTTCTGAAAATTCAATTGTTTTGTTTGAAAATAGATTTGGGTCATTGACATTTATATTTTATTTGCTATGCAAATAAATTTATTGGTAAAGTAAGTGTGCTTGTTTACAATAACAGTGTACAGATAACAAAATGCTGGGGGGCTGATGTTCAGCCGGAGTTGTAGGCCAAGCGCATTAATATACCGCGACCCCGGCTTGGAGCAGGAGAAAAAACGAGATAGTTTAGTCAGTAAGAGTCTGACACTACCTTTCGCTCCATCCAAGATTAGTCATTTGTAGATTCTACCCTCAATTTTTTTTTATTAAAAGATAACGTTAAACCTAATTTTGAGATAATTTCGACACAAGCGTGCAGGTTTTATGCGTTTGAATAAAATCGTAAGTAAGTATAGACAATTATAAGAAACTCCTTGTGTTGACGGAAAATTGAGATTATTTGTTTTTTAGGAGTAAAGGAGAAACGTACACACTTTCTGTCATTCCCCGTCTTTTATGCGGGTAAGCAATGGCAGAGGAACGCTAAATGACACAATTCATATCTATGTCTTTCGTTTTCAAACCCTTTCTCTTGTTTATTCGTTGATTGGTTGTACTTTTTTTTAAATTAAATATTAATTATAAATAAATTAAACTCTTTTTCAAAATATTAACTAATAGGCGATCAGGTCGTGATAGTCCGGCAGTTCAGGCATCCGTTTGTCATGCATGAGGTGTAGGTTCGAATTCTGGCAAGTACCAATGTGACTTTTCGAGTTACAATATGTACTTTCTATGATACTTTAGTCCCTTCTGTCATACGGTGTAGAAAAATATCACGAGGAATTCATGACTTCTAACATCTAATATACGTTTGGAATTGCCAGTCTGCCTTAAGCAAGCGTTTGTGGTTAATGTGTGCTAAGCAAAGGCCGCTTCTCTGTGTGAGAAGATGCCTTTGCTTAGCAGTGGGTGCTTATAGTCTGCTGATGATGCTGATGATGAAACAATCTACATGCGCCTTCCCAACCCTGTTTGCTCGATAAACTTATTTTGTATGTCTCCTGGTATCGATTATCAACATCAACAGAAACCACCTTAACACGAATAATTACTGTACACAGTCAAAAATTTCACTAAAGAAGGAAACTGATATAAATTATCTTCAAAAATTAATTGGAAATCCCGCGTATTAATTAAAACAATTTGTCAACAATATTGGTTGTTGTTTCTGAAATTAACATGTGCATATCGTGCATAATTGATTTAAATTTTCAATGCATGCTCTGTGTATTAACAAATAATTTTAAAATTCATTATTTGCGTTTTTAATGTCGTGTTTATCTTTAGTATTACTGCTTTGTGAGTTGAGTTTAGTTAATGGCTTTTGGGAATGCTATTTAAATTGGTTTTTTACGAGGTTTTTGATTCATTCGCAGTTTTTTGAAATGATGTAATCCTATCTTAATATCTGTACCGAATGTACCTTCTGGAACGACGGAAAATAACTTTTTTTTTTTTTATGTAATTGCTCGGCAAACGAGCAGACGGATTACCTGATGGTAAGCAATCAGCGCCGCCCATGGACACTCGCAACGGAGGAGTTACGAGTGCGTTGCCGACCTTTTAGGGATTAGGGATTTGGAGATTTAGGGATTGAGGAGGGATTGGGGAAGGGGAAGGATTGCGCCTCCGGTAACCTCACTCACACGGCGAAACACAACGCAGGGTATTTCAGGGTAATTCCTGAATAAGCTTATTTGTACGGGAGCATACTCAGAGTCATTCAATGGCTAGTTTACCCACTCCTTAGCAACTATTTCCAATAAGATCGTCACTAAGTAACCGTCTAAGGGCTGATTATTCAATGGTTAGATAAAAGTTATTTGGGGAATAATTATGATGCTGTCGCGTCAGAATGTTTGTATAAGACAGTGACAGCAACAATTTTATTCCTCAGATAACATTAATGTGACTATTGAAAAATCAGTCCATAAGTAAGTTAAGCTCTCTCTCTCTATTAGCTCATAAGTAAATTAAGAGTCCCTGACTAAGTGAGTGGGTGAAGGTACTTTCATATTCATTAGTAAATATTCAACTAATCTTTATAAGCTTATGGTGTACACTTAATTCGAATAGAAGCCATCGAGCTATGTAATGTAAAGAGTAAGTTTAAGTGTGGGAGAGCCATGCTTCGGCACGAATGGGTCGGCTCGACCGGAGTGATACCACGGCCTCACAGAAAACCGGCGTAAAATAACCACTGCGTTGTGTTTCGCCGTGTGAGTGAGGTTACCGGAGGCCCAATCCTTCCCCTTCCCCAATCCCTCCTCAATCCCGAAATCTCCAAATCCCTAATCCCTAAAAGGTCGGCAACGCACTCGTAACTCCTTCTTTGTTGCGGGTGTCCATGGGCGACGCCGATTGCTCACCATCAGGTAATCCGTCTGCTCGTTTGCCGTCCTATCACATAAAACAATTTCAATAAATGTGTAACAGTGATAACTTATGATGTTCATTCATAAACTATTAATTTGTTTTGAATGACAATTATATATAAATGATACATTTAAAAAACATAAAAACTGCTTTTAAATTACATTTTATTTTTACGGTCTTACTAATAAAGTTCGGTTACACACTTGTTTAACACTTTGATAGCTATTCATTGAATAGTCATTGAATAGGGAGTTAGTACTCCTTTATACAAGTCATTACCAATAAACAATGGTTATACCTTGAATAACTATTTATTCCTTATACTGCTGATTGCTAGCAACATTGATGAAAGCGTTCCGAAACTTCTGAACAGAAACACTTCTTCACAATATTTTTGTATTTTTATAATTATTTGATTAGAATAATCAATAAAATAATTGATTATTTAAATCAAAAAGAAGGTTTAAGGTATTTAATTTAGTTTTAAAATATTAATTTAACAATTATATGCGAAAAAAAATTGATAAAAATTTTGATATTTCGAATGTACCTAATCAATGTCAAATACATATTTGACACAAATTAGAGTAATGGCACCATTAGAATTATACTTCGATAATCGAATTAGGTACTGAAAATATTCGTAACAGCTTTTTATAATAGGTGTTATACCTATTACTGAATATCAGGCTTATATTTAGGCAGCTGATCTTAAATTCCTTTAGCTATAATTGATCTAAAATAATGTTATATGTATTAAGACACATTATCACCACGTCAAGCAATTTTCAAACTTCACAATCTCCTTCAAAATTACGGTTTATATCGCCATCATACCCCATCTTCTGGTTAGTCAACTGCCAGTCAGCTGGTTCTGACGAGTAGATATTTGAAATTAGTTTATGTATTTATAGTAATATATTAATGAACGTACAAATAACTGTTATAAATATTGTATTTGTAATACGTATCTGTATCTATTACGGATATTTCGTTACACTTCTATGCCACGTATTAATTTTTATCCTATGTTTGATGAGGTCTCAGAATACAGAACAAACCAGAAGCCGCGTTCACTCATAATTACATGTCGTCAAATGTGTCCAAAAACAATACGTCAATCCCCCGCCAGCCGCACTTCCCACCCGCGTAGTGTTGCCGACAGTGGAACAATTCCCTTGGTTTGGGGTAATTTTACAACAGGACGGTAAGATATATTTTGTTGGGTAAACCCAACAAAAATACGTAAACTTACTATAAATGTTAATGTTAATTTTAGTTACACCTACTGTTCACAACAAAGCTTCAATAAAGGCGAAGGTTTAGCTTTTGCTGGTTTAGTTTTTTATAATATGTATTGTCTTTAGACTCGGAACTAAAGATTAGAAGTCTACTTACTTTACTTAGTTCCTGAGATTAGCGAATTCAAGCAAACAAACTCTTCAGCATTATAATTAGTATACCTATAGATATATCTTAGTAGGAAATGCTGTTCAAACCACCTTTGTCATAAATACATATATCTCTTCAAAGTAAATTGAGCAAGCTATGCTCTGGCTAGATGGTTTCCAAAATGAATCTAGCCGTGCCTTTTGTATGATTTTTAATTTTTTTGTTAGATAATGGACAGAAATATAACCCACAAAAAATAAATAAGTGGGTAAAATTTTCACCAAAATGACAACACTCACAAAATGGCCGCATAATTTTCATAGAAAAATAAATTGATTAAAAAAATTCAATAATTTATTAAATATACTATTGCAGTCGATGCTTGCAGATGAAATGTAATCTTATCCACTTTTTTCGTATTTCCAGTCGCATTTTTACTCGTAGTAATAACACAAGACGGCATAATGAAATTAAAATTGATACTCGTAAATACGTCACGACATGCCACGTGCCAAAATTGACTAATCGTAGAAATTTCATACTACTATAGTAAAGAGTGGTTTTAGATGCTTCTGTTTTAAGCGCGATAACGCCTTCTGGTTTGTTCTGTATTCTGAGGATGAGGTTTGATGTTGTGAATATAAATGTGTTCTTGTAAAAATAAAAAATATTATGTTTATTTGGAAACAGTAATGCGATAGTTGTTTTGCCTTTTTAGGAATAACACCCTGGTTGTACCTAAGTCAAGCAATTATTGGGTATCGACGAAAATAAAAATACTGACTCCGGATGTTTGATTTTATTAAATATTTATGCCTTATTCAAGCAATCACATTTCTAAAGTAGGTAACAAATTCTTCGAAATGCGACTCGTCTTGCTAATACGATAGATACTCTGCGACACAGGTTTGTGATAGGTTACTGACTCATTCCATGGATATCAGCTGCATCGGCTTGATCTTTTTGTCGTGTCAAGGCATGGCTCCTAGAGCTATACAGACATGGATTCCTGCTGGGAGACCGTCACCCTTAGTCCTATGTTGTACATAGCAAATCCACAACTTCAATAATACGTTTCTTTGAAAATCTATATTTTCTTATAAACTCTGCACCATCTAATGAAGGCTCTCTAAGGAAGAGAATTCATAAGGATTGCTGATAATTCCTTTTCTTTCTCTTTTGTTGATTTTTTGGAATTCATGATCATCAAACACCTTTTTTTTATCAAAATAATGTCAAAATCTATTTTATACGTCTGACAGTTAAAACACGAAAATGATCGCTTATTCACACGTTATACAAGGTCCACGGGCTGAATAAGTCTTGTCTAACATTTCATACAATTTTTACAATAGTTATAACAGCTGTATACGCGAGAAATGTCAAAAGTTGATTATTAGTAATGAGTGTGATATACCTCTGTTATAAGATGTGTGTAAATTTTTATTAGTAAGGGGGTAAACGTATAATATCCATAATACGAGTTGTTGATTTTGTAAGTTTCCCATTTTCGTCACCGTCGTTACTCCTTTCGATTTCCTTGCCGATTTTAAGATCAATGTCGACCCTGCTGCCTTTTCTCTTTCGAAATCAGCAAGAAAAATAGGGAGGTTTTCTATACAACTGTGTTTCACTCTCACGTCACAAAATTGATCACCAAACGCTGTTCTAAGATATTAACTGCCTACAAAGTAGACATAATAATTAAACAATAACCGCTGGTCATACGTGATTCATAGATCAAGAAAGCGGTTATAATAGGTAATTAGAATTAACTAAATCATAGCCAACATCTGTAGTGTAAATGATAGGTACTTATGGATAAGCGACGAGAGGAAAAATGATAAAACAAGATAAGTATAAACTGGCAATACGTCCAAGTTAGGGACGTCTAAAGCGTCACCTCAGAATAAATTTATTATCAACAGGGGCCTTTCGTACGGTACACGGTATAACGGGCTTTTAACAGTGTGTTTATGGCTTCACTGTGGTTGCTGAAGTACGGTATAACCGTTACAATTAAGAACACCTTTTACGAGGTAATAATGACACATTTATAATTATCGTGGTTTGCTTAAATCGCGTTGTAAATGTTAAGTAGCGGATTAATGTTGGTAAAGTGATTTTTCATTGCGATTTTTAATGTTCTTTTTGATTTTAATTGACCAAATTATGTTTTATTTTGTCTCGTTTCCAATCTAGACTAATGGATGACAAATACATTATTATGTAAAGATTTGAGATAGATATGTATCTAACTTAAACTTAAATAGTTCTAACAAATTATTATACTTCGTTGTAAGATTGAGTTTTTATTTGCTTCTATGTAATAATATAATGCCATACTTTAGGTATTAAACGATGTAACAATTAACAATAATTTCAACATTTCCTTTACATTTTCTATTAAAATGTTGTGACACGTTAAGCAGCTGCCACGCAATTTTTCCTTTCGGTCCAGGAAATCATGGAGATATTTTTTTAAACATTCGCCGAACAATAGCGGAGGCTCATAAAAAGCGGCGCAATTGGTCGTGAGACTGCAGAATGTTCGTTGGCGGACGAATTTGTTCGTACCGAGATTTTCCGGAGCTCTTCCCAGAGCTCTTCCCTCGTGCCCCACCGAATTACAAAGAATTCTCCTACAATAACCGAACATTCTGTGTTGTCGACTCTCGCGAATGTAACCAATCTTTTTAATTAAATTACTGAAATAAAAAGTTGTCCCATTTTTTCTGCCTAATGAAATTATTCCGTTTCGCGCTTCCGATTCTTAGCGACGCCCTTACAGATGGCGAGAAGGAAATATTTTTACCGATGTCAAAGTGTGCGTTATATTGAATTTGTTAGAATTTTTAATATTTATTTTCTTTTATGTGAAGATTCTTTAAATGCTATGCTGACATTATGAGCAGATAACTTTTAGTGCAGTTTTTCTTTGATAGTTATCGAAACGTCTGAAGAGTTTT
Organism: Spodoptera exigua; assembly: GCA_902829305.4. Classification (NCBI taxonomy): domain Eukaryota; kingdom Metazoa; phylum Arthropoda; class Insecta; order Lepidoptera; family Noctuidae; genus Spodoptera; species Spodoptera exigua. The sequence continues at coordinate 4,649,783 of LR824616.2, read as the reverse complement.
ATGTTTTCAATGTCCTTCTTTGGTCGTTCCTTTCATTGGCTATTATCTGGTAATAAATGGAATGCAGCAGACGGCTATAAGCTACTATAGATCGCGCATTTGATCGCCGCATAATATCTCAAGTGCTGCAGTATAATTTAGGCACAAAGGCATGGAGTAACAATGGACGTGTAACAATGTTACTGATCGTTACATACAAATACAACATAATCTTATTAAGGCATTATATTATTATGACAACGCGTCATTGATAGCTGTAATTAATTGCTTGACACAACATGTCTGTGCGTGTTGGAACAATAAATTATTTGTACTCTGGTACTTGATTAATTTTTTATTCTTTGTGTCGAGAAATTTGTTATGTTCGTATTTTTTTTTGTGTCTCAATTGATTGAAAACACTTTTTTGTTTTTCTTATGTCATGTGGTTAGCTTAACAGACATATTATTTCAATAGTATTATTTTTCAAATCGTCGTACATAAGTACATCATTGTTCATGCACATTACTGTTCTGGTTAATCGCATTATACAATTTTATGAATCAATACTATTGAAATGGAGTGATTTTTTTTTGCTTACAACCAATTTTAGTGAAGCAATGAGACAATGAATTTGTTTTTATAAATAGGCAACCTAACATCACTTTTACACGTCATTATCAACTTTGTAAAAAGATGGAAAAAAAATTATGAGTCTTCGATTCTACATCCAGTTTAATATAAAATAATATACACACTATAAACAAGGTGAAGGTACACATAAAAACCTATTCGATATCTTCGTTTCAAAATATTAATGCTCACATTCATCTTCCTTCATTTTACATTTACCGATCATCATATGATGCTCGTATTTAACAACACGTACTTGAAAAAATAGTCTTTATTATGTATAATATAACGAGCAATTTATTTAGTACAGTATACTTTAATAATATAAAATATCAAATTAAAGCGTAGATTACGATAACATTTTGAACGTTACATTTTCTCTAACATGGCTTGAAACTAGTCGAGTTTCTCTTCATATGATTACGTAAGTAAGCCGAAAACATAATAAAATTAATTTGATACAACAAACCGTTTAGCTACTATTAGAATTAAATGACTTCTTTTTGACCTTAATAAGCAAAAATGGAAAAAGAAATATAGATTTTTCTATTACTATAAGAAAGAATATCCCCTGGCAATATTGTGGAATTAATATTCATGACTAATGCCGGAGATACTGAGCTGGATACCTACATCACGATTCTTATTTGCCATTTACTACATCTGAGAAAATGCTAAAGCCAGTCAGATATTCGTTTGTTGTAGCGAAATTATTTTTCTAAAGAAAATGCAACGATTGTCATAAATACCTAAGTAAGAGATGTTGTAAATGTTTTTCAAAGAAGTGAATGTAATTTTGTATTGCACAGAATTAGATAAAAGGGGTTATTACGGATAAATGGGTCAGAATACTGATATTTTAATACTTTTCTTTGTTAGGTTACTCGAGATCCCATCCTTCCCTGACACGATCTTTTGGCTAAAAATCCCCAATCCTCAAATTCCTAACATTCCACAACAGCACAGAAACCTAATTGTTACTCTTTTGGTGTTACAGTTGTTAAAGGGCATCATTGCTAATATTTATGATCCGTCAAGATATTCTATAGAAACAAAAATTTAAAACAAAATTCGTTTCTCATCAATAGCACAAAGTCTTAAGTTAATTATGTTCTATAAATAAAAGTAGGCCCATTCCAATGAACATGACCATTCATAACATAACAGATAACAGATTTTCAAACTAAGGTCTATCTGGATAATTCCCAAGTTTGGCAGACCGTTTGGAGATAGCTATCGACAAAAATTACAATAATAGGTACATTGAAATTTTAGACTAAAATTTATTGCTGTTGAACATGACCAGGCCCAGTCCAAATACTCAATTATTTGGCTAACAGCTATACCAATCCATGCTTGACTAGTTTAGGCTAATTACAAACAATGGATTTATTGACCCGTTTGGTATAAGCTTGCAATTGATTGAAATTGATATTTGGTAGTGTTTAAGTGATTAGGAGATTAATATGAGTATGCTAAGAGAAGATGATCTATGTGTAATTTGGTGAAAAAAAACCTGCCACAGTATGTGGTTTCTATAAACTGACAATACGCACTTGTAATTATATATTTTTTTAGGTAATCGTCGAAAGAGCTGACGGACTGCGCAAAGCCCATGGACATCCGTAATACTGGAGGAGTTACAAGGGCATTGCCGGCTTTTTAAAGATTCTGAAGACTTATGGACTTGAGAGGGATAGGAAAGGGGAAGGATTGTGTCCAGTAACTTGAAAAAAAGTAGTCACACGGAAAAAAAACAATAGTGTGGATGTTTCGCACCGATTTGCATACCAACATGAACGTAGACGCATGACGCATGCGTATTGACGTATGAAAGTTTGCCATCCTAATCTGTTACAATCGGAGAATTCGACGGTTAGGGATAGCGGATTGGACATACCAGTAATCATATCACACAGTGCAGCAAAGTGTGGGAGAGTCATTCTTCAGCACGAATGAACCGGCTCGACCGAAGTTCATATCATATGGCCTCACAGAATGACGGTGCGAAGCAACACTTACATTGTGTTTGGTCGTGTGAGTTAGGTTACCGGAGACGCAATCCTCCCTTCAACCTCAATCCTCAAATTCCCTATCCCTAAATCCCTAAGAACCCATAACAGACCAGCAACGTATTTGTAGTAGCTCCTTTGGTGTAACGAGTATCTTGGTTACCATTAGGTAATCCGTCTCCTCGTTTGCCGACCTATGCCATACAGAAGCGCATTATTATGTAGTACTTAATTGTATAATTTAAGTGTGGGAGTTAATTATATAATTTAAGTGTGTTATAATATAATTTAAGTGTGGGAGAGCCATGCTTCGGCACGAATGAGTCGGCTCGGCCGGAGTGATACCACGGCCTCACAGAATACCGACGTGAAACAACCACAGCGTTGTGTTTCGCCGTGTGAGTGAGCTTCCTGGAGGCCCAATCCTTCCCCTCCCCCGATCCCCCCCAATCCCTAAATCTCCAAAACCCTAATCCCTAACAGGTCGGCAACGCACTCGTTACTCATCCGTTGCGGGTCCATGGACGGCGCTGATTACTTACCATGAGGTAATCCGTCAGCTTGTTTGCCGACCTATTTCATAAAAAAAAGTACACAATATCTTTCCGTAAGTCTTTTTGATTATTAAAAAAAAACATTTTTAATTTGCCATCTGTTTATTTATTTAAGTGCAATTATAAATCGTACGATTGTTTATTGAGATTGTGTGGAAGGCGCGCCATTCACGTTGTCCATTAATAGGATATCGGAGGTCTTTTAAGCATCGGGGCTTCTCTTGCGATCTGAAACAAAATTTAATTTTGCTACCTCAATACATTTTATGTCATTATTTCATATTCATTAGAGTCAAAATAACTTATTCCAACTAAATAAGAAATAGGTATTTTTGAAACGAGTCTGTCAGTCTGATCGGCAGTCAAGTTAGTTATTCCATTGTTATATTGATTTTATAATGAATTTGTCACGTTTAATTATATCCACGATAAAATTGTTATATGTCCCACTGTTCCAATTAATGTTGATTCATTGTATAAATGTTTCATATTTTCGAATAAACATGTTTTTCTAATTTTAGTGAAAAGTACGACGACCATGGTTGTCGTCGCATTTTCGTCGTTATTTTTAATTAATTAAGAATGTCTCACGATATTTTTACTGTCCACTAAAAACCTCTAATACCATTTAAAAAGTTAAAAACACCACTAAATAAATCGACAAGATAAGTACTTACCCGCACAGGTGGTCTGAAGTGAGATACCCTCACTGGTGGTTGTATTTCGTAAGCTTTAGGCGCCGCGGCTGACAAACCACAGCTGGCTATAAAGCAAATGGCGAACACCACAAAATAAAACCAACGACCCATCTTTAGTAGTCACTTGTTTAAACTGATTTCTGACATGTTTGACGCATTTTTATATATTATATACACTCTAAAGAGATCGCATGACGTTTTAATAATGGAGTCGTTTTGCCAATTAATATAATTATAATTGTTTTGCTTCCTGTAAGGTGAGGGTTTGATGTGTAATAAACTGTTTAATGTTGATTGTTATTGCTATAATAAAGGCATTATAAATAGTAATTCATGGACATGGGTAGAGAAATAATAATTAATTGTGTCCTAATGATCTGATTTTAATCTTAATGGGTTATTGCATTTTTAAATAACTAAATGTGTCCCGCTGTTTCACGTGTATTTTAAAGCTATCTTCATTTGGGATAGTATGAGTTCCTAATCACATCACAGAACAATATCTGTGTTCCTTTTTTAAAACTTTAAAAAGTAGGAAAAGGTCAGAAAGGCAAACATGCAGGTATAAACAAAAGAGAAATGAATTAGAATATCGTTTAAGCTTAAATCCGCCCAACTTTTGGTAGAGGTCAGTTCTATAACATTAAATAAGTACTATAAAGTTGAAGAATTTGTTACTTTGTTTGCTTGAACACGCTAATAATCTCTGGAACTGCTGATTCAAATTAAAAACATATTTTTGTTGGTTAGTCCATTTATCGTGGAAAAAAACATCATGCTACGATTTATAGGAGCCGAGCATCAGGTGGAACCGCATGGGGTAAATGTAGTTACTAGCTTAAGTCAAGGGGGACCCATGCTTTATTACGAATGGGTTGGCTCCACATGAGTGATACCAAGGCTTCACAGACAACCGGTGTAAAACAACCACAGCGTGGTGAGTATGGTTACCGGAGACATAATCCTTCTTCCCCTTTCCTGTTCTTTTCCCAATCCCTAAATCTCCGATATCCTAATCCCCACGAAAGCGGGCAAAGGGACGGCGATTGCTCACTTATCACATAAAAAAGTAGGAGTTATCAATAAATAAATATTTACAACACACATACATCTCACCTACAGGAAGCAATAAAATTATGATTATATTTATTGTCAAATAGATTCCGCTAATAAACAGTCACGCTTATACTATATGTGGAGTGTGTATAAAAATGTTTTGAACATGAACACCAGTATCATCAGGAACAACGGTAGAGGCCAGTAAAGATGAATAATTGGTTTTATTTCATGGTTTTCGCTATTTGCTTTGTGGCAAGTTGCGGTTTGTCAGCCGCTGCACCAAGTATTGAGGATATGCCATCTGCATACATGCAACCACCTGTTCGGGTGAGTAAAAAACTTATTTACTTTATTTGCAGCCATGATTGCCCAATTGCAGGGTCATGTTTTCTGCGCGGGTCTGAGGACGGAGAGCAACGGTAGCTCGCTGCCCGCCCAGAACCAGACCTGAGCGTACGGTGCGTGAAGAGCCTATAGATCACTACAGCCGTGCCCTTATTAGGGCTGATGTTCAGGCAGGGGTGGTGGGGCAAGCACAATGAGACACCGCGGCCTCGATCTAACGAAGGAACGGCGGGATTTTTAGTCAGTAAGAGTCTGACTCTCCTTCTCGCACCACCCTGGGCGGGAGAAGTCATTTGATGATTTTCCCCTTTTCTGCGTTAAGATATTTGTGGAATAAAAATTTACTATTTAGCGATATAATACGACTTTGTACTCCATGTCCTATGAGGATGTTTTAGCCACCACTTAAAGTAGGTGATAGTAGTGTGCTTATAGATTACAAAGATGAAAAAAAATGTGCACCCAAGAACAGTACCTACATTATTCAATATAAAAAAAAACTGACTTAGAGCGTATCGGGCTACGCTTAGTGTAGGGTTCCGTAGCTCCAGGTCTGTCACAATAAATATCTTCACTTAAGAGTTATTGTAAGTCTTATAACCAAAATCGTAAATAAGAAAACGTACAGCGCCATCTCTTCAGGAACTGGGTTACTAACTAACTAACGTTTTAATAATTATTTTTATTATTTGAAATAATGTGGGGACATTCATAATCGTAAAAAAATAATAAAAAACTACTATTCGAGTTTTTTTTTTAATTTTTCTTGTATGAAAAACAAAACAAACATTACATTACATTACATTACAAATATTACAATTATTAATCTTTACTTGCAATAGTTAAGATTATATTATTTATTACATTATCTTTAAACGCAATACCATGTCCCATTGCAGCCATGGCAGATATTTTTAGCACCCTATGTAGGTACTGAAATATATTGATTTAATAATGAGTTTAATATCATTAAAAACTACTCATAATTAATTTTAAAAATCAATTTATTGCAGGTTAAAAGAGACGTTAAACTGCCCGACCTGCCCAAAATACCTGATTTGCCCAATGTCGACGTATAGACTTGATGAAAACCTTTCGAAGACAACAAAAGTGACGACCTACGGTTTTTATTTGATGTTCACCTGTTCAATAATGTAATATTCTCGATATTTTCTCAATTATTTAAAGCCTCTACCAGCAACTGCGCCCGTGTTACCCGGGTAAAAAAATAGCCTATGTATTATTCCAGACCACTATACAATCTTTATCTGTACCAATTTTTCGTGTTTCGTTTATAATATAATGAGAAAAAAATATTATTTTTTGAAATTTAAAATGTTACACCACTGCCTTATTATGACGATACCAAATTACTTTTGAAACACCTTATATTCAATTGTATTTACAAACGAGAACGAAGAAATCGCAAGAACTCTTGTATTCAGTTTCTTATTTAAAAATTTGTAATAACCATGTTAAAAACCGCTTTCGCTCTAGTGTAGCCTGGGCCTTACCGTATGCAGTAAGATTGATTTAAAATGTATACCAGCCAGCAGGTCAACAGTAAATCTCCCTCTTTATCGAACTTTCGACTTTTTGTTAAAGTTTTGATGGAGTTGAAATATTACTAAGACTTTTCGATTTTTAAAGTATGGGAAAGAGTTCGTGAAGTCAAGCGCAGCATATGTACACTTTTTGCTGAATCACAGTAGATTTTGTTATTATTTAGAAAAACGAAAAATACTATTCTATTTTCGTCAAAGTATTCTATGACTTGAATACTGATCACAGATTCGAACGTCTTCGCTGTTACTGTAATAAAAAAATTGCAACTAAATTGTGTTTCTTTTAGATATCAAAATTGAGCAAATTATATGTTACTGCTTACATTAGTAAGTAAAAGTATCTAGTTAATTTACAGACCATTTTGTTAATTTTTTTAATGCAAAAACAATTTAAGTAAAACTCATTTCCTGTGTTTTGGAAAATAAATAAAATTATTTGTTTCTTCACAGTATTTCTATGGCTCAACAGTATTTATAAGTAACAAGCTCTCATGGCTCATGAGAGGTAACCAAATAAAAGTCACACATATTCATCAACCAACGAATCACACCCATTCAGCCATAACTTTAAACCCTCAAAAGGCTTTGTCCAGTAAATCTAAAAACAAAAGTCAATATCCACAAACGCAGCCAAAATGTTTCAGTTATCCCAGACTATAAATAACTCGATCCCATTAATCCCTTATGTTTCAAACGTTGCGAATGAATGAATACAAATTGAACGAATGGTGGATTGAATGAATAGGTAATCTTATTAACCTAATCTGTTCGTTCATAAGAGATGTTGACAAGTTATAAATTATAGATCATGTAATTTGGGGTTTTGTTTCATTGTGTGCCTGTAGAACTTTGACAATAGAAGGTTTATTATTAATAGTAATTTGTTTCTTTGTTTTGTTACTACTTTAAAGTGTTTATTGTTTCAATTTTGGTTTCTTTTCCACAGTTAAAATAGCTTTAGATATTATTGAAATTAAACAGTGTTGAAAATATTAAAAAAAAAATCTCCTTATTGTCGTTGAAAATCATAATCATGACAATATTGAAACTTTAATTTTTCAAAAACATAAATATAGTTAAAATTGGAGACCTTTACAGCAAACACTAGATATTTTATTAAAATTTAGCTTATACAACATTCGAATCTGACTTATGTTATTCAGTCCACAGAATGCTTCAATAATCGATATTTTGATCTTTATTAAATAAATAAGAAAGTTGAAATTATATTTACATAACAATTTCTAAAAGTAAACCTAGACAACACAATATACAAACTACATAAAGAGACTGAATAGAACCGTCCTCGCTTAAAGGTCGCATCGTCCAGTGAAGGCAATTCGATTACAACGCTCATGTCCAAACAGCGTGGACCTGTGACCTTGCCATCAGATCCGCAAATAAGTTGGTGTCAACTCTGATGTCTTCAAGGACTAAATAATGTCATTACATAGTAAAAAACATAGTTGTTTTATCTGTACCTATATCAATATGTAACTACGCTTAAATCTTTAAAACCACGCAACGGCTTTTGATGCGGTTTTTTTTTCAAAAGGGAGAGTAATTGAAAGTGATTGTTTGTTGTATATAGGTATATTAATATCCATTGTATAGTGGAGAAATCTAGCATTGCACCCGCGCGAAGCCGGAGCGGATCGCTAGTAATATAATATTTTGTGAGAAAATCATTGTAATATGAAAAATGTTTACGTAAGGTGCACAGAGCTAGGTTACTGGCAAACAAGCTTCGAGATTTCTTGGTATCACTGTTATTTCTGAGTAAAACTCTCAATTGGATTCGATATTTAAAAAGTTGTGTGAAAATGTGCTTAAGAATGAATGTTTTTATTTTTTATTGTACCGTTTACAAGAAAAAACATAAAGAAGATTTTTTTATGGGGTAGTCAGCAAACGGGCTGACCGATTACCTGATTGTAATCAATCGGTGCCGCGCATTGACACCCGCAGCACTAAAGGTGTATTGCCGGCCTTTTGGGGATAAGGGTTTCGGAGGAATTAGGAAGGGATGAGGGGAGAGTGAGGGATTGGCCTCCAGTAACCTCAATCACACGGCGAAACACATCGCTGTGGTTGTTTCACGTCGGTTTTCTGTGAGGCCGTGGTATCACTTCTGTCGAGCCGACCCATTCATGCCGATGCTTGGCTCTCTTTACACCTATCGGAAAAAGAAGAAAATCGAATATTGGTTGTGCGTATTTCGTCAGTTTCACCGCTGCGCATTGTAGAGAGTACGTGCCACCAAACCATATCATGTGGACTACAACGCAGCAGGCAGGATGCGCATAGCATCGATTGCATCAATCACATTTTAGCAGAGAGGCTGCCGTATTACAAAGTCACAACACAAAAATAAGCAGAAGATCAAGTAATTAATAAATATTAATAATATGACTGCATGGTTTGTGGTGACTGGGCAACTGGCTGTCGCGCAATGTGTGGCGGGTTCGATTCCCGCACGTAACAACTGTTTGTGTGATCACGAATTGATGTTTCGGTTCAATTATTCATTAGGTGTGATTTTTATGTGAAATTTCATGTTTGTAAACGCAACTGCGACTAGGAATTCTTAGAGCGGGGCAAAGTTTTATAAAAACAAATACTTAGGTACTGACTTGGTGATGTTTTATTTCCTTGAATTTGTTTTCTGTTTGACAATTTGTATAGGAAAGAAAATTGTACTCGACAACCAATTTTCACTCATTTTTTCACCGTTTAAACGGTGTGCTCTTTGGACTCCCACAAATATTTCAAGACCAAAATTAACTAAGTAGGTATAGCAATAAATACCTACTTATATACAAATAAAACTTACTTTGTTTCTGATTCTGATTTTGAAAATGGATATACAATACTATTGTATATCCCATTTCTTAGATGTCGTGGTGGCTCGGAGGTTAAGGAGCCTGCTTCTCATGCATAAGGGTGTGGGTTCGAAACCTGGCAAGTACCAATGTGATATTTTCCGAGTTATGTACTTTCTATGATTATTTACACCACTGACATACGGTGAAGGTAAACATCGTGAGGAAACCTGGACTTATAATTTTTAATTATAAATCGCTAACCCGCATTGAGCAAGCGTGGTGATCAATGCTCTAACCTTCTCCGTATGAGTAGAGACCTTTGCTCAGCAGTGGGCTCTTATAGGCTGATGATGATGATGATGATGATTTCTGTTGGTATAGCTCATTATAGTTTTATGATGGATTGGATGGTTCCAAAAAGTGTTTTATCTGGTACTTTTGTGTGTGTATCTGTTCTATGACAGAACTATTACATTCAGCTAGCTCGAATTTCTCGTTGGTACTTCACTTTGTATGACATTCCTAGTCAAACGATTGACGTCGACGTAATTTCCAATAGGTACAGAATGTTCTTGTTTTTGCTGCTTAGTGGAAATAATTTTCTGTTTCAATAACATTTAATGAAATTGATGTTTGTACGTAGATTTTTTTAATAAAATTATTAAAATAGATTGAATATTGACCGTAATAGGACTTGAGCAACTAACTAAGCTTTTATTTTTTTAAGAAATAAGCAAAAGGCAACAAATGATTATGTTTACAAAACAGAAAATGTTATATACCTAAAGGTTATATATGACATATTACTGGTCTCTTGGAAAACACTTGATATACATTCGTTTCAAACTTTGTAATTCGAATACATAATTAGGTACTTGTTCTGTTTTTGAATAGTTTATAAAATAAAAACGTCAGTAGGTAAATAGATTAAAACTTACACAACTTTTTAAAGAGGTCTTAATAGAACAAAAAGCAAAGAATTTGAATACTAACTAATAAACAATTTGTTAATTGTATTAGCCTTGCAAAAAATAGCTCAAAGTTTTGTATTTGCGAATTTAATTAATATAAAGTTTTAAAAGTTTTAAATTAATGAAATAAGTACACAATGTTTTTTATTTGATGTTTGAAGTTTTTTATTAATTGAACTAAATGTCTTGTGTATTTTAATTTAATTTTTAAATATTTAAAAGTATTTCATTCAAATAAGAGGACTGACCGACAGACTGACACTTTATATCTTTAAAATTTTGTTGGACGTTCAAAAATGCCTGTATGGGTCTAATTGAAATAAATAATTTTGACTTTGACTTTGAAATAGAATCTCTGTCCAAATGACCCTGATTACATTTAAAATTAAGGAGCCCTGTCCAATAGTAACTATTGGACAGGGCTCCTTATTTTAATAATTTGTTTCAAGTTAACCTTATACTGAATTGGAAGAGGTTTGAATGTCGGTGTAGGCAATTTTATTTTTATTGTTTTTACTTTATAAATACTTTCAAGAATACATTACTTATTTTGTGAAAGTGAGTCTCGTGTTTTATATTGGTCATTTATTTAGAACAAAGACGAATCATTTATATATTAATTTGTATATACTGTATTGTACACCTTATTACAAATGCAATAGAGAATCATGCTTATAACTACTACAGAATGAAAAGGAATATTATTATGGGATTAGGATTTATTTATCAGGAATATATTATAGGAAGAAATTTTAAAAAGCCTGAAATTCTAGTGCATTACAGTGTACAATCAATTCACCATTTTAAAAATATTCATTAAATTATAATTTTTACATCTTCTAAATCAGAGGACTAAAAATGGTAACAATTTTGCGTTTATAATATTTCCCGTAAAAAACTAAAATATACCGACAAAATCTGTAATAACGTAGAGGAAACTGCGTGCAAAAAATATTATAAATTTTTAATCATAAGCCAACCCACAGGAATATAGCCGTTGGTTTAACAAGCTTAATCAGGTAGCTTGCGAGGTAATCTCTCGTCAAACCTTATACCCGATGTTTGTGTTGGCTAACCAAAATATTGACAGTATTATTATACTGCGAAATGACTTTATGGTTTAGCATAGAGTGATTTTATCTGTTCCCGTTGATGACAACTATATTAAATGCTATTGGAATGTCAGTCACGTAGGTATTGCCGACATTGATCCCAATTTCATTTGCACTGCTTTTGATGAGTTTCGCCACAGATATAGATTGAACCTGAAAGTGGTTATTACTTTCTTTAGGTTTTAGGACAGCGGATCGGATGGGAATTTGTTTTTCGGAAGGAATTCAGTTTTGGAATTTTGGTTATTTTCTTTTTTTAGCTTAGCGTGTGATAATTATGTTTGTTTTCAACTTTCTATGACAATATCTCTGTATGATTAACTAATTGTTGTATCGAGTCTGGATGTAATGTGTACCTATGTGAAATTGGAAAAGTTGTTGATATATTATGACTGCACGGTTGGTGCGGTGGCCGGGCAACTGGCTGCCGTGCAACGTGTCGCGGATTCAATTCCCGCACGGAACAACACTTTGTGTGATCCACAAATTGTTGTTTCGGGTCTGGGTGTCATGTGTATGTGACATTGTATGTTTGTAAACGCACCCACAACACAGGAAAAAATCCTAAAGTAGGACAACGTTTTTTAAAGAAAAAAAAAATGTAACCTATTTTTCTTTACTTTAAAACCCTAATACAATTCAATATAAATAAATCGATTGCAAGGCTGACGCCGTGACAAGAAAACCGTCTGCTGTCCACAGTGTCTCACGGTAGACATGGCACCTTACAAAAATTATTGAAAAAAAATTGTTCCGGGTCTAGGTAACTAGGAAACTAGGTTCCTACGTGAAGTTTTTTAAAAGAATGCGTACTTAGCCTATTGTAATGATGAGTATGGAAACCATCGTTTTGGCCTGAGCAATATTTTTTCTTTACCATTGTGTACCTACTCTACAAAATGCCTTAAAGAACAATAATAACCAAAGGATGTCAACCTAGTTAACAACAATCCTAAACTGCCTTGGATCCTATATTGAATCAATTAAACCGGCATTTGAAGATACGCACGCCATTATTCAGGACGTCGAAGTTCCAGGGACGTGGCTTTGAAATTCTCTAACTTTATGCATACCCATCAGAGACGATGCACTTATGTTATTACGAAGGCTTAGCGAGGAAACTGAGGAATGCCAAGTTAGCTGCCGTGACTACCAAGTTTAGCGTTACGTTATGTAATTTGTCGTTGAAAGGGTTTGTTCCGAGTTGTGCTTTTGTTCTTTCTTTTATTGTGTTATTATTTTTGCTGGTAATACATGTTGTTCATTAGTCGCCATAATGCGGTAGTTTCTAACTAGTCAAATTCAATACTTTTATCCAAAGGTCAAAAATGATACTTTTCTATGAAAAACTGAGTTATGACGTCATAGTTTTTTTGCGTCAAATAGCTTACTTATTCCTAAAAAACTAGCCAAAAAGTATCAAAAATTCAGTGTATCGATCTATTGATGAATAAAAGTATATTTATTTGTCAATACTTTATTGTATTGAAACGTCGAATTAATTTATTGTGGACCTAGGAAACTAACCAATTATGAACAGTGACTTTACATTACATTGCTAGTCTATTATAAACCTTCTTTCTTATTTTGTAATGGGCTGGTATTTGGCCGCTATCCCGCCTGGAGGTAAGCGATGATACGACCTACGATGGAGCATGCCTATAAGCAACCTATTCACTCGGGCTTTGAAGACACCCAAGTAATAAATACCTTTCAGAGAACACAGACTCCTTCAAACAATAATTCCTCCTTAGCGGTTCGTATTATAAAACTGGACGCAAAATGCTACTGCATAACAGATTTTTTCATTTTTTTCAACGCTTGGCAGATAGAATTGAGATAACAATTTTAAAGCATAAATGAATAAGAATTGATTTCCCATCACCAGGACACAGAAAACAGAGATGCAGAGCTACCGACATAAACTTTAATAATTAATCTTAAAATGCGCAAGTTGAAGTAGCGATATGTCGTTCGATGTGGAGGATTGAAGGGCATTTGTCCACAGTAGTCTTCAAGCTGATCTGATCATAATTATTATTGTTCAAAGTCAAAGTCAAAATCATTTATAAGTATTTCAATTAGACCTTTACAGGCACTTTTAAACACCAAACAACGCTTAAATATACAGAGTGTTTGTGTTGTGTTTGTCTGTGTCGGTAAGTCCTCTTAGTGAAGCGCTGATTCGCTCGTTCCCAAGTGTAGATTCCAATGGAGAAGAACGAGCAAGAAACTCCATGGTTACTCTTTTTGCAATAGTAGTAATAAGCCAAATTAGCCCTTAGCTACTAAATATTAAGTATTTTATTTAAGTAAGAGCCCTAGATCGATCAAAGTTTCGATCAACTTAAAGGAGTTACCTACTAAACCGAATTAGCTTAACAAGTTAGAACATTTCAAAGTCTTCTTCAATCCGGCTTTGTAAAAACTCCTTTCGATTAGTTGGCAACAAACCAACAAAGGCATTACAGGGTCGGTAGCACCGATATTTTGAACGGTATTACGATAGCAACAAGAATTGATGTTGTAACCATTGACCTAAATGATTAAATCAATGTATTTTGGCAAAAGTTTTTGTTGTGCACTTTTCGATAGCTGTATTGAAATTTATACAGTTTAGAAAAGTAAACTGTATAAATTTAATAAGGGATAATAAGGGATATAAGGGATAATTGGGCAAACAATCGGGCAGATCACCTGATGGGAAACAATCAGCAATCGCCTATGGACACCTATAACAATAAAATGTTACACGTGCAATACCATCATTTTGGGGGTTAGGAATTTTAGGATTTGGAACAGCATGGAGCACGGAGGGATGGAGGAATTACAATTACAGTTCCCTCAGGCTGAGGGAGTAAGCGTTATTTTGGGCCTTTTTTGTTTGCCGTGGTGTCACTCCGGTCAAGTCAGTGCATTCGTGCTAAAATATGGACCTCCAAAACTTTAATCAAGTTTTGTTTTATTACAAATATTCTGCTAGCGACTTTGCCCACCGTAAAATGGTAAATGGTAGCTCTTGTGTTACCTATACTTAATATTATAAAGAGGTAAAATTTGTAAGTTTGTATGTAGGGGGTTATCTTTGGAACCGCTGGTCGGATTGCCAAAATTCTTTCACTGATAGATAGCTACAATGTTCCTGAACTGTAAGTACTGTATTATAATCTCTAATTATTTTATTTATTTATTTCTTATTATTACAGAATACTACTTAACCTTAGTGTAATATATATTAGTTATACTAATTATTGTAACACTAGAACAATGTCAGTGTCATTCTAGTATGAATAAGGTGGCCGGCAATTGACAATGTAACTGAGCAGTGAGCTCTGCCTGACTGTGCACTGTGATAGTATAGTCAAATTATTTTGTTTATCATCAGCCTATAAGTGCCCACTGCTGAGCAAAAGCCTTGTCTCACACGGAGAAGGTTTGAGCATTAATAAAGTCAAATAAACGATTTTATTCATATTTCAAGTCCTACAAGGGAGGATGTCCAATCATTCCTCCTTTCAAAACATAGCTGCAATAATATCTAAACTCTTAGAAAATACGACTTTAATAAGCTGAAACATTTCTCTATAAATAAAAGCTTAGTTGAAGCAAAGGCCAACTTGCTCGGATTAAATACAAGTGCATCTGCTCTTTCCCCGGTCTACGTGACTTCTAAGAGTATGTACCTACTACCTACTGTTGGACGCAAGAAGCACGTAGCGTAATGAAAGGACATCGACTTGTACCTTCTATCTTGTTGGTTTATGATCATACTAGCTTTTCCCAGCGGTTTTCTTCGCATTGCCAGAATAAAAAGTAGTCTATGACATAGACTACTTTTTATTCTGGCAATGACATAATACATTGTATTATGTCTGTGGTATTCTATGCGAAAGAGATAGAGAGATATATCTGTCTTTAAGCCAAAATTCGTTTTGATTTGTTCAGTAGTTTTTGTGGGAAAGAGTAACTAACTTGCGTACCTTTATACTTTTATAACTCCTCGAAAACCTTACACATTTATTATATGTAATTGATGTTACTACGAGTTGTAGGTTTTTAATTTTGTGAATTGAAGTTACATTTATTTGCGTGAAATAACGCGTGATTCGCAAATGGCGAGTGTTAAGCTTAATATTGAATGAATATCCAAAATAGTATTATTAATGCGAAAGTAACTCTATCTAATATAGCCATCCTTATCTGCCATGACCTGCCATCGACACAACGGCACCGGTGTTAAGCCATGATCGAAATTCGGTCAAGATGACTGCAGTTAGACTGAAGCGCACAAACAGCTGTCGAAGGTATTAAGATCTAGTCGAATAGAATTGAATTCCATAACAGATGTAGTACCAGATGGTTTGAAAATTCCAATTACCTATTTGTCCTTAACTTGAGAGTTCGTTATCAACATAAGGAATTACGTCTGTTCAATAGAAAGCAATCAACTATTTTGTTGTTGTTATCCCTAAGGATAATTCCTTAATGAATTTATTCAGGTGACTTATATGTTCGTCCTTCAGGGTAAGAAAAGTCGGTTAGTAAACAAACCATCGATAAAGATCGAGATTAAGAATCAAGGGGAGGAGACGAGCCCGTAACAGGACTTTGGCAGTTCGAAAAAGTTGAGATTATGCGAACTCATCGCGGGAGCCTTAAAGTTACAAGTTACGGTAATGAGGGGACAGATTGGTTGTTTCATCAACACAACTTTATTAAGGTAAGCCTCATTAGTGCTGACGTATCAGCCCACATCGCTCGTCCATATTTAACTAACAGTAATGAAGTATACAGAACATTCTGAATCATTTAATTTGTATTGTAAACACATATTAAAACTTTTCATTCCATTACTTGCATCGATGAAAGGATTTACCACCGTCAGTATTTTCCATTTAATTTCCAGTAATTGTTTTTTTAACGCAATTCCAATACCATTTACTCATATGTTGAAAGAATACGGATACAGTCAACAACGGTGAATAGAAAGTCCTCGGCAAGGCACATACACCAATTTAATGCGACAAAGGAAAGTAATTTGGAAAACTTGCGTGAACCAGCAGTTTTATTGCACAGTCATACAGCTAATGAACATGTTGAAAATAAAGACCCATCAAATTAAACTCTAATAAAAGTAAATATTTTAGCATTTCGACGACATATCACGGTCTGTTTAAGGCAAAGGCTTAACCAGAGCGACACTATATTTTGAAATGAAGCCACAGCTCGGCATTAATTATTCATTCGCAATGTGGTGCTCGGGACGTCACAATCAATAATTCAAGCAACAGCCGATATAGTCTGCATACACATTCAAATTTTGCATATTTCGTGTAAAATAAAAATGCAAAAAAAAGAACTCATCGTGATTTGATGCTCGCACTCAGCCTAAAGAAACATCGTACATTCGTCCCGCTCAAAGATTCTGCATATTTCATAGCACCACGTAATCCTGGATATATTACGGCCACCGACGAGAGTAAAATAAAGGAATTCTGAGTACCACAGGAGGTAATAAAGATTATGTTCTTAAAGTTGTGTGTAGAGTACGTACAGGTGAGAGTTGTGAGAGACGGTGTCGGTCGGGCTCGAATATTACGTCTAATAAATTAGAGAGACGTGGCAGTCACATTCCCTCAGTGTCGTTTCCTTCATGGCAATTGTCCCGATATTACATGCCCATAAATTGACGGTATGCGTGAGCTCGCAAGCGCATAATATATGCTAATACGCCGTGTAGCTTTCGAAGCCGGGAATTTTTTTATTGCGATTATTACACGATTGCGGCAACACGAGTAGAACAAGTCTAAGACACTTCCGTTTATTGTTTGAAAATGATATAAAATATTAACGCAAAATAGTAAAAGGTTTTATTGGATTGGGAATGTAGCCAAACGATTTCTATATCTTACTATTGCATTAAAGATTCAATTCCACTGAGATAAAATTATTTAGAATTTAATAACATTTGTCTTGAATCTCTAGCATCTTAGCGAGTTATGTTATTACCCGCGTACCTACTTCATCTCAAAATTCTCTCGTTCTTGGCATAGCTACCCGAGTCCCGCTTAAAGCGCCTCTCGGGTGTCTACTTGTTACTATGCTATGTTGACTTACTGAATATGCTATTGTAATTTTATATGAAGATATAAAATCTAATTTTTTTATTTAATTTAAGAACAATACAGAAATAGAATTAACATTTCGGTAACGTTTCGAATTCCGATGCCATTAATTAAAATGCTACAACAATTTCGTTCGACAATGAACGAAACTACATTTCTCGTTTGAACAAAACAAAGCTATATACAAAACAAAATGTCAGTAATCCAGTAACTCAACTAAAACAAATTGTTCGTGAAACATCGAACAATAATTTTCGTTACCGAGGGAAAGTGTCAGCACAATGAAAATGGCGGTCGCGATTAATTTAGCTGTAATTAAAAGCATTTATTTCCTCCGACATTTTTTGAGAAATGCTAGCGATCCCGGTCCTTACTTAAATCAAGTACCTTAAAGCGATGCATTACTGTTTTTCGTAAAAGATTTTTATTTTTTCCACTTTACACAACCTGAAATGTTTTGAAATCAGGCATATTTTTGTGAATGGTGTTGTCAAGTTGTTATCGACATTGTGCATGTGTGGTGAATTGAAACGGATAGTACTTGTTATCTATCGATATGACAATTGAACAGTGAACACTTTGTTTAATTTGTGAAAAATGTATTCAGTTTTAAATATATTTTTTTTACTATTTTATTGTTAGAAATCTAAATTTACTATAACTATGTTTTTTTAAATATTTTGTAATATGAAAAGATTGATTAAATATCATTATCTCTTAGTCGGAAACGATTTTAATTTCTATGATGTCTTAAAAAATCCCTTATTATTGTATGATCTCCAACGACTTAATATTTGGCTGCGCCAGGGTTGCGGGGTAAGGAACGGGGGGTTTTCAGTCAGTAAGAGTCTGACACTCTCCCTCGCCTTACCCTGGGCGGGAGAAGTCATTTGATGATATTCCCTAACAAAAAAACAATTTGGCTTCGCGACGGCGTCGCTGTCAAAGTCGTTAATTTTAATAAACACACAAAGATTCGAGAGTCAGCCGATCGCCCATCCACAGCGTCAACTGAGCAGTCTTCCTACGTTTAAAACTGTTTTAACATTGTATTTCCTAGGGTCTGCATTCAATTTCCAATAATTTCATGTAACAAGGATAAACAGGTGCATTTAAAGACATTTTCACTTTCATAAACATTTCGAGGGTCTCAAAGGGACAAGGGTCGGTTGCTGACTTAATAAGGTAGGGGTAGATCACTATAAAACTGGCCTCGACTACGATATTGCAAAGCGTCACTTTTTACGATTTTCTCCTTACAATGTATATAAAGAGGGTGCCATTGAATCATTTCGAATATAATATAGTGTCAACCCTATATCCCTGTATTTGATTACGTCACGTGATGTTGAATAAACTTTTATTATTGTTATTTGATTTGAATATTTGGGGTTCTCTGCTATGAAACTTGACAATACTCTTAACGTGTTTGTTCTCTCATTGTGTAAAAGTTACAAAGGTTTTTTTGATCATTTTCAGCAGGTTTCATTGAATGTGATTATAAGAAATACCTATAAATATACATACACATACATTATGTTCAAGAGGCTTATTTAAATAATGTTGTAAAAAAATCTTAACACAAAAAACGTGTTATCTATTGTTACATAATGCCTTGTCGAATGTTTAAAAATTTGATATATTTTGCCCCTATCTTTATCTTTTAACGTAGTTAGCCAAAATGTAGGTGGAAACCTTAAAATCTAATAATGTATTTAACATAAATTCGTATCTTCTTCTTCTTCTAAAAAAAAATTTTTGCAAATCTGGAAGTGTTTGAAAGTAAAGTACTGAAGATTGAAGTCAATAGTATGCATTTTGCATTTTTATCATATTTAAAAAAAAAATACTTACTAATATTTTTTTATCTTATAGGCCTGCGTACGGCGAACCTATGTAGCTTCACTGACGAACAGACAGACAGACTACTTTTCTATTTTGACATTTCAAAAGTCCCTATTTATGGTTTTCTTGGAATAAATGACTTTGACTTTGACTTTAGTCAGACCGCCTGATGGTAAGCAATCAGTGCTGTCCATAGACACTCCTAGCACACAGTGCGTTGCCCGCCTTTTGTATTGAGGATGGACGGGATTAGTCCTTTTATGTTATCCTGTCCTTTTTTATCTGTAATTTGTAAAAAAATAATTTGATTTGATTTGTATAATGATGTGTCATTCGAGAGTCTTCTTTTAAAGACAAATCTTATTCCACAGTTGATTGGTAGAGAAATTCTGTACTATAAATCCGTTCAACAAAATGACTTTGTGTGCGAAACCGCGGTCATAGTTCAGTATTTCACTTGCATATATGTATATATATTATACATACGTATATAAGGATTTACATATTTGTGCGGGTAAAGCCATGGGGAAAATCCAGATTTTTTAATATTTATTATATCCGCTACTAACGTTTTACAAGCTGGTAAAGAGTTTTATTTTCCATTTCAGTGCCGCGTTTGTGATCCCTTTGACTTCTATATATTTTTGATTAACTTTTATATTTCTACGAATACTGTTTAAGATTGAAATAAGGTTACATATTCCTATATATGTACTTTTATAGAATTACCTGGTGTGTTTGTATGTATCATTTTGATTTTAAAAAGTATTTTACTGATTGCGGGTCATATTCTAGATTGATTTATTTAAAATTATTCAACAATACGATGTTTGGATATTTGGAGGTTTGTCACTCAATCACGCCAAAACGGCTGGACGGATCTGGATATTTCATCCAGATCCGTCCAGCCATAGGCAGGCATAGGCACGATTATTACCATACCACGCGGGCGAAGCCGCTGGCGGAACCTAGTAAAAACATATACGGTCTAATTGAGAACCTCTCTCCTTCTTGGAATCGGTTAAGAATAAACCTGACTCACCTAATAGCTGCATAATAATACGTAAATAAAGTATGATAATCCACTGTTTTGCTGGTCCGTTGGCAAGTTGACAGCGAAATAATGCACATAATTTGATAAACATTCAACCCCCTTGTTAGTAAAATTTGGGTCAACATCGGTTTACCTCTTACCGCATGTTTTGATGATATAAATGGTCGTCTTAGTTATTTTAGAATCAATTAACTTACAAATTTATTTGTCTCTCATTATCCATCCCATTATTTCAAACATTTCCCATTATACTTAAACTAGTTCTGACCATGTGTGAAGAATAATAGACGAATCTCCCTTCTGACCAACGCCTACAAACTGTTCGTAAGGGTTAGAAATCGTTTCGCAAGTAGATTTGATGACTTCCAACCTTCCGAACAAGAAGGATACAAAAAAGGCTTTTACACCATAGACTACATACATACACTGCGGTAAGTTATGTAGAAGTCCGAGAAGTATACCTTGCCTCAATGCTTAATATTTGTGAACAATGAAAAGCCTTTTGATTTGATTGCGCCTTCGGCAGTGTTAAGACTTGAAAAGCAAAGCACGAGGGATATTCTTCTGCAGCGAAGTATAAGGCAAAGTAACATATCTGTGAAACTATTCACCACTGCATTGGAAGACACCTTCAAGATCTTAGACTGGAAAAGATTCGGCATCAACTTCGAAGGCGATTACATGTTTCTTCTTCGATTACCTGACAACCGACGTTACTACAGTAGGATTGCTGGAAGATCTAGGCACAATGGACGATGTAGTGCAAGAAATCAATGAAGAAAATCTTATTTAACCATGTTCTCATAATTGTTGACGAATGAATACTTGGGGCAAGTGATCCATTTAGGTTAGTTATTTTGAGAAGGAAGTCTTTTACTCCAACATATGTATCGCAGTGCCTCAAGGCAAAACTAATGAGTGTATGACCAGCGATGAACTATGAAATTGAAAAATGATGTCTAATTAAGTGTCTCATTAGAAAACTCTAATTCGCTTAGCGCGCTATTGAAAGGACTATGTTTGGTGTTTCTTTGCGAGATCAAATCAGATATGAAATCCGAAAACCAATAAAATTCGCTGACATAATTTCATCGCATGACCAAGCAGCAGTGGGCGAGACATTAGCTGGTAGAACCGACGAAAGATGAGGCAGAAAAGTTTTCAGCACCCACACGGTGGACAAACGATCTGATAAGGTAACAATCAGGATGTCGCTGTATGCAGATTGCGTCACAGCGAGAATGGACACTGCTCTTAATAATCACAGATGTCGTTACAATTTTGATTTTGCGAAAGTAAAGTTTAGGTAGAAAATCTCAACCTACGACGACGTTGGGCATAAGACCACAAAAACATTATCGCCTCGTCTGGTCTCAGGATCCTTCTTTTCCGATCCTGGCGTACTTTACTTTCGGTTTCCAAAAACTTCATTAACTTTCCAACAATAAAATAACGAATCATTAGATTTCAAAACAATTCGACATTTCTCTAGAAAATTATTATAACGAACGCTACACGCTACACGCTTCAAACGCGACTATTATTGTATTCGTGTTAGGGAACCAAAACCTATTCAGTTGTAAATTAAACGGTGCTTTATAACAAAACAACGTTACTAATTTGCCATTCCGCAGAAACCCACTATTTACTGTTGACATGAACAACTAATTAGAATAGAAATCACTCTATTGTGAATTGTCATGTGTTAATTCTCCCAATGGACTGTTTCCACCTCATTACATAACATAATATTATGACGCCACGCCTTTTAATCCCTGAAGAGGTCCGAGGTAGAAATAAACAGTGTTAACCGGTAATATTTATATATTCCATGTACCAAGAGGATTCCATTGCAATATCAACTTTAGGCACTGCCGTACTGGTACTGAGAAAATTTCCAAACCGTAAATTAAGTCAATAATTCTTTGACCGAGACCTGAGTAAGACCATTTTTTGAGTGGTGAATATCATCGAATGACTTTTGCCTTCCTGGATGAGGCGAGAGGGAGTATCAGACTATTATCGACATTAAACCCCCGTTGTATCTGCTGCGATATGTTATTGTGCTTCGGCCACAACCCCAGCCGAAACGGCCCTTGTGGTAGTAGGTGGAAGTGGTATTCTGGTATCTCACTGCGACACACGCTGTACGAAATGCGCCATAAGCTCGGGCATGGTTTTGTTTGGGCACCGGGGTGGTTGATCGCTTGAGTACCCGGGGTGGTTGGTCGACATACATTACCCGCAAAGACCAGGTTTTTCATGATGTTTTCCTTGAGACCTCTTGGTTGATAGTCGCCCTTGCAACCACCCAATCCTCGACACCTCATTACGTACCATTTAATAGCCTATAAAGGGGCGTATTAAAAACAACCAATGACTGTGATCACTCACTGGGCTTAGAACTGGCAATTAAGAACGTAAGATACCCGTTTTTCTAATAAAATTTAACAGCTAATAGACGCCATTGAGGTGTCGGGGTAATTAAAGGAGTTTTGAAATTGGAACAAAAAAAATGGCGGCGTGAGTAGCGGAATATTGGAAGGATATTGAAGAAGTTTGTTCAGTTAACGTCAACATTTTATGCAAGGAAGTAAGTATAGTAAAAATATTTATTACTTTCTCTTTGTCTTGATCTAAGTGGTAGTGGTAGTAAGACAATGAAAACTTTATAGGATCCGTATTTTTACTTTATATTTATATTTTAATCAATTTATAAAATTATCAACCAAGTGTGATTTTTTTCTTACGTCAATATTCAAATACTTTCATCGATCCACGTATTCATTTGACATACCTATCGTGTCTAATACTCCTAATTCTAGTACTTCTATTTTATATAATTTATATTTTTATACGACACTATAAAAAATATGTGTGTTATATTTTTAATTTTCATGGTATAATCCTCTCTAAAGGGATAGTATTTTACATTGCCTTAACATACACACTGAACTTGAATATTCCAGAACATGCTTGCTACCCACAATTGAACACCCATGATATCGCAATTTTGATTCTGATTTCTGAATTGTCTGGCTTGTCATAAAACAACTCTCGCAGTTGTTCGGATAACAACAACTATAGGATAAGAATCTACATCCCAGGGCTGCGGGAGCAAGTCCGGAGTTTTGGGTGCTATGCCGCAGTCTTGGTTGCAAGTAACACCTCGACCCGTATCGGAGCGGGACAAGGAACAAGTTGTTTTCTAGTTAATAAGAGTTTGACTTTACTTCTCACACACAGGGAGAAGAAGAAGAAGAAAGTTGGAAGAAGTAATTTCATGATTTTCTCTAGTCAAAAAAAGGACAAGAAACTATCGGTGACTAATATTATATGTAGAATAACAATGGACACATTCATAGACGATAGAATAATAAAATAAAACCTTTTTAAATATTGCATTCAAATATGGAAACAGTTCACCAGAATTTAAATTTAAAATAAAATCGAATACACAATATAAATACTTCTCGCGAGACTGATTCGAATTCTGCAACCATACCAACTTGAAGCTTTTCGTTTAATATTTCAGAAGTGCATTAGCTTGACAGCTG
Organism: Spodoptera exigua; assembly: GCA_902829305.4. Taxonomy (NCBI): domain Eukaryota; kingdom Metazoa; phylum Arthropoda; class Insecta; order Lepidoptera; family Noctuidae; genus Spodoptera; species Spodoptera exigua. The sequence goes on along the minus strand of LR824616.2, from coordinate 4,625,449 downwards.
GCTCGCTTCGTATAGCCAAGTATTACTAATCTATACTGAGTCGATCACGGAATTAATTTAATTCTGACAGCGTATATTAGGTTTTTATTTAGGTCACTCGGCTGTCTACACTTTGATTGACATTAGTATTTTAAAGCTGAATATTTAATAATATTTAGAGATCAACCAGCAACCAACAACCAGCTGTTAAGTTGATGGACCGTGGATTCGCACATGAAACAATTCTTTGAAATATCTAAAAATCTTGTTTCGGGTTTGGGTGTCTTTGTATTTTTAAACGAATTCAAGACATTAAATTTGATAGAGCGCAATTTAATTTAATTTTACTATTCAATTGTAGTAATTCGAGACACAAGCGAAGAACGCCGGTGTTCGTTTGGGTTTGGGATTACAGACAAAGATAAAAAAATGATATTGAAAATGATTTACCATCAGTAACAAACTGAAAAGGCTGTGGGCAGGTCACATTTGTCGAAGAACCGATAGCCGTTGGGATAGACGTGTTCTAGAGCATAGTGGATAGTGGATATAGCGTCTAAGCAAACATAGTGTAGGGTACCCTCCAGCTAGGTGGAATGATGATATCCATAAGATAGCTGAGAAGAGCCAAATATCCAGCTCAATGGAGTGAAATTTCAGGCCCGTTTCCAAATCGGGCTGGTGATGATGAATCTCTTTTATATTAATAAATTCATGACGTTTTCCACATTATTTTGATATCTATGTTTAATTTTCAAAACAGACATATAATAAAATGGACTTATCGAGAAAATTAAGGTAGATTCTATTTTTCGATTAGATTTATTAGATTTCTAAAATCTACTTTCAGTGGCACGAAAATTTCTAAATTTCATTTCAATTAACTCTTCAGTGAACTGAATTAGTTCTGGAATATAATTATGTAAATGAATTAAGAACAAATTTTAACCCGAAGTAACAACTTATTTTTCATTCTCGGAAATCGTTATTTGCAGAAATTCTAACTAGTACTATAAATGTGAAAGTGTGTTTGCTTGTTTTTATGATCTAGGGTTAAGTTTTTTTCCTCAAAATTATCAAGTTACTGAATGAAAGTCAGACTCTCACTCAAAGAGCCTATTATAGATCACCACAGACTACCCTACAGGGCTGATGTTCAGCCGATATAAGCGCAATGTGGCACCGCAGCCTTGACCGGCCTATATGAGTCTGAATTGCTCTCTCGCCTTACTCTAGGCCGGAGAAGTCATGTGATGACTTTTACCTGCCAAAAAAAGGGCTCCAAGTCCGATCACAGTATTATGGCGCTAGCACAGGCAACCATGGATCTATCCAGTTGGGTTAAAAGGATACTAATATAACAATGGAGTAATTCAAAGTACTAAAAGTAGGTAATAACAGGTTTTTGAAAAATTTGAACAGCATAAGTCTAAAGGTTGATGTAATCCAATGAATATTAAAAATATAGACCTACCGCGATCCATATTTCTTCATAATCTCATAGCACATTCCAATCTGTCAAACTTAAAGAAGTCGGTTCTTACCCAACAAAAGAATTTAGGTAATACTTGAGCGCCCCAAAAAGGTCACACATACCTCGCAGCCCACGACAAGAACTTAAGGGGTCTATAAAGGGACATAAATCAATAACCGGGGTACTTATACACACTTTCTTGATTTACCATTTAATTTAAAATTGTATAAATATTCTAAAGGTAATTTATTAAAAGGATTGATCATTAAGCTAATTTTCGCCATCTCCGTGTTTCCAACATTTTGTTCCATATCGTTCTTAGATACAATTGCTCAACTGCTATGCTTTGCGCTTCGACTCACCTAGAATCAGAGATAAATTAACAGGTACAGCGAACGCAGCCGCTTTAAAGGTTTTATTCAATTACATTCGACAGGTAAAACTGTCGAAACGTTTAGAATCCGAATGCCGGAACGTTCGACGAACAAAAAACTTTTAAAATGGGTTGAAAGGTCGTATTATGCTCTGGCAACTTATTGATTGTACCCAAAACGTGGAGTAAGTAAAAAATTGGCTACAACTGAACAGTGAACTAAAAGATATTCGTTTTGTATTGTTTGCTTGGTACGAACTTCGTTTCAGTAATCAGGTGTATTGGGAATCGAGAGGAACACAGAACGGGCGGACTTGATTTACATTCCAATTTAGTTTTGCATTTCCAGGCAGTTTTTCTGAATCACATTCCACTCCACTGTTTTTTTTTTGTTAGTGCTGTGAGCCTGGAGCAAATATCCGGCCTAAAATTCGTACGCATACATTATGAGCTTGATGTACGCGAAACTCATTGCTAATAAGTAAAAAAGGTTGGATGTCCGCCGTTACAACCTTCTTGTTGTGGTCGATTTGAGGATACACATTTTACATTGCCTACCTACGTCAAAGCTATGATTGTAGGTATTCAATGTCAACAACTTTTTATAAACATATTAATTTAGTTTTTTTCTAATTTGACTGACTCGAGTTCCTGATTGGTTACTGGGGTGGCTGACGGGTAGGAGATGCCGTAAAGTATTATTGTTTTTTTAGCATGCTCAGTTCTGCTAGTACTGGAACTATAAAAAAAAAATTGATTGCCAACTGCGATTCATCATCATCATCATCACCAGTTTTCATCCACTGCTGGACATAACCATCACCTTGACACTGGACTCATATCATATATGACTAGTGAGATTTTATATAATATAAATACATTTCTGATTTACTTTTCGGTGAACAAATGCATTGGTTGAATGCATTCATACTAGATTGCCAGACTGTTTCAATTACGTGATATAAATACTACTAGAGCAGTATTTTGTACTTAGGAATTCGATTTGATTTTGGATTGGGAATATGGACGAAAGGATAAGGTTTCCAGTAACTCCTCGTTTACTGAAACTTTTCTTCACACTGATTTTCTGTGGATCGATTAGTCGATTTTTGCCGAATGGCTTACCCACTCTAAATAAGGTCAGAAGAAGAAAGACATGATTAAATTATAACTATTTGATCAGCAAAGCGTTCAGTGTTACACAAATTCGTTAGACTATTTGCAGGAAATTGCTTTCTCACGATTTAGTGCGAGGGAACGATGTCGCCTGTATTTTCTGAACTTAATAGTATCGTTAATAAAATGTCGGTGTGAAAAACGGCAAAACGAAAAGTAGGTGGGTACCTAGATACTTTAATTAAATTAAATTGTACATTAAAAGTTTTGGCTGACGTTAGTAGAAAATTAATAAATTTCGTAATTGTATTATTAAATAGACTTTGAGTTTATATGATAAAAAATATAATGTAACATAATAATTTCTTCTAGTATAAAAGTTGACATTATCATTTTTTAAACAGTAACTATCTTTATAAATGAATAGTCATGATATTACATACACTCTACTAATAGAAAATACAATGAATAAAGGAAGTTTTTATAAAATGCTAATTTGTAGTCGGGACATATTCTAAGAAACGCATATGCTAAGAAAACGAGGAAGAAAAGAAACGAGTGTCTAAGAGTCATCTGAACTGGCAATAAATGAAAAAAATTAAGCTATTATTGGGACATTTTTGCTATTTGAAATCTACAACTAGTATGCATATGTATCTAAAGGAAAGAAGCTTTTGTTAGTGTTTAACAAATACTAAGCCTAGAATATGTTTTATAAATCTAAGTTATTTACTTATGAAGAGCAACTGACCCGCGAAACGATCCGGATATTACGAAACATAAATCAAAGACCTTTATTTGATAAATCAAGGAATTCGTCAAACGAAAGTAGACCTTAATGTAACAAACCTTTTCCTGCCAGTAGTTTATTGGAACGTCCACATTTTTCTTCTGATTGAATCCTGGTCCCAATTTGGCTGCCCCGTAAACTCACAGTTTCTACGCGGAGGTCAATGGGTGGTCACAAATTGATTCGATCCGGCTCGTCATGGGTCGTGCCTAACTATTTATGACTGACATCACACTACACAGGGTCGAAGAGACATCGTAACTTATATTGCAATGTTGTTTATTTTTTAAACTTTTGTTCTGTGTTGTTTCTTATGACTGAGAATCGCATTTATATGCAATATGGGATAAAATCTAGTATTAATAATAATGTCATTAATAAAAAAATAAGCCAACTATTTATTTATTTATATAAAGGATTTATTTATTTATACTATTTCAACCCATTGATAAATAAAAAATATGAATGGAATTGTGGGTTAGCTGTTTAGTGCGGAAGAACCTTGCTTCGACACGAATGGGCCGGCTTCATCGAAGTAATATCCGGCAAGAAAATCAGCGTGAAACGACGCTTGCGTTGTTTTCGTCGTGTGTTTGATTGAGATTACCGGAGTTCCTACCCACCCCCCGTCGCATCCAAAAATTCCCAATCCCACTCAAAAGGTCGACAACTCCACACATTACACAGTTGCATCTCATCTGGTGTTCCGGATATCCATATACGGTGCCCAATCTTTACGAATAGGTAATATAAAAAAATCATACTTAGGTACCTATGTATGCAAAATATAAATTAATCTTCAGAGTTATAATTCTCTCCACAGACAAAATGTCACAAAGTATTTGAATTAAGTCGACACAAACATATATCGACCTAAAAGGGATTGACGCCTAATACCTAAGCGGGTTCCAAGTTTAAATGAGGAATAATTATGGAGGAAGTAATCTCATTTTGTATTTTGAATGGATGCAAAAGTTTTCAATGGCGTCCCTTTAACCTTGACCACAAATTTACATGTAAGTATAGAAAGTGATTACCATATTTGTTTTCAGCTTCGAAATTTCTGGATATGATTTGCGACATGCTTTCTGAGTACTTTTTTTTGTTTTGTTGCGGTGGAGATGGATTGCCCGCCATCTTAATTTTCATAGAAGCAGAAACTGTTGTGCCTTTGAACGGAATGAATAAATGGAGTTTAGGGAAATTTTATTTTGATCAGGCAAAAAAAGAAACTAGTGGGAATGCAGTATCCATAACAATAAGATCCTTAAACAAGAGACAGGATTCCAAGAAACAAAAATGACGAAGTAATTATTGTATTCTTTCTGTCTCAACCTCACACAACCTTACCTACATGTTCCAATTATGAGTTGGCAAAGTATCGGAATACAATTTTACAGTTTTCGTATAGTTTCAAAGAACGTTCGTAGTTATAAAGTTTTCAGTAACGTTGTTAAGAAAGTGATGGTATCAAGAAAGACAGAAGATGTAAGGCATGGTACAGAATTGATATTAGAAGTAAAAATGTAAATAAACTGGCTGTATACATATATTTTTTGATGAAAATGACAAATTTCAAATGAAAGCAAGGACAATGTGAGTTCGTATATTAAAAATGTATATACATATTATGTTAGTGTCATATTCTTCAATAAAACTGGTTCCCAGTTTGCTGCAGCCGAGAATTTTCCTGAGTCTTGATGACTAAAACTAAGCCAGTAATACTCATACCTAAGTTCCTAAGATTACTCCATATTATAATACTGTTTCTTAAAATATTGAAACAACTAAGAACCCCCGATTGCCCTTAAAGCTTCAAGATCAGTTTTGAATCACAACAATGATCACTCGACGAACGAAGCCGTCTATTTTATAAGGATTTCCAGGTATTTTATTCAAAGAAGTTCTAAACAGAAAAGGTCTCAATAGTACATTCCTAGTTATATCGTTTTGGTCCTTATATTGTTAGTAATAGATTTACTTTCCATACGTCAGCCTGGCTCAAAGTCAAAGCTCTAAGTCTTACCGATAGACAGGAAAACCTTTCCATTAGCTATTCATTATTTTAGGCTTCAATGAATATTGAAATAGTCTGATTTAGTAGTTTATTTTATAAATAAAAACGAATATCGTAACTATTATTACAAACTGCTCGGCTCCTATAGACCGTAATCTGATATTTTAACCTGACCTTACCTACAGCGATCTTCGATAAATGGACTATCAAACACACAAAGAATTGTTCAATTCAAACCAGCTGTTCCGGGGATTAAGGTGATCTAACAAACAAACTCTACAGTTTTATAATATGAGTAGGTATAGATATAATAAATAGTTGGTTTAATGTATTTCTCTACGTTGTGAGGCTCAATAGAATCGATGTACTACCGCCCCGGACCGGAGCAAGAGAACGAAAGGATTTTTAGCCAGTCAGAGCCTGACGCTTCCTAACTTACATAAGGACTAACTCAGCCTTACTTAAGGTGGAAAAAGTCATTCGAAGATTTTCAACAAAATTACTTAACAAAATATATTTAATATATAATAGCTATTAAATGAATTCCACAGTTGTTTTATTGTTTGTTTACTTTACATCGGGTAAAATATTATAAACAATAAATAAATGTCAGGTACCTACATCAATAGACGCCTTGATTGTACTGATACCTATGCAAAAGGCACAAAGCTTGTTCAAAAACCACTTTATTTTCGGGGTATTGTGTGTTCGTATGCGCTCGTATGAACAAGGGACATAACTTGTGTGAAAACCACTTTATTTTGTAGAATCCTCGTACCACAGAAAGTGCAATTTTATTACGGTTCAAATTTTGAATAGCGTCCTAACTTTTTGAGGTCGTGTGAAGTTTTTGAACGTGTTTAGGTACACATTTAAGCTCTAAGCTATGATTTGTGACTTTTGAAATATGAAATAAATTATTTTATGAATAAACTGTCTGCTTTTAGGGCGAATCCATAAATCACGAACATGATTTGAATTTTGAATTAAGAACTTTGCTTTTTCATTTGATTTTTTTTCGCAGTGATAATGGTTGTTGCTATTTAGTTTTTTTTTATTCTGTGAAGTAAAACAATGTCTGCAATCGGTAACAATATAGGAATAGAAAAATAAAGTATACACTAATTTTTATTGGTGGGAGCAACATGAATAACGATAATACGCTCCAGTACAAAGTCTGCTAACAAAAAATACAATAACAAAATTGTTATCCTTTTTCTCGAGCTATCTGAATCCTTTCTTGAGCAATCTAAAATATTTAGAGCACAATACACTGGCTTTACACTCCAATTCTTTCGAGCACAAAACACATCATAATTCACATGGAAACAGATACAGTGCGGTGTTCAACTGTTCAACCGATATACGAATGTACAGATAGAGATTTTCGGCTAAATTGTGTTCTGCGCTTTACATCTCAAGGTCACTTGAAGGATTTGTAAGAAAAGTGCTAGAAAAACGTTCTGTCTCTTTTGATTTTTGTACGTCAGCGAACTAGATAATAGGAAAATAGAATCGCGAAGGAGTTTAGCTTTCACATTTTTTGTACTAAGCTATGACATAATAAAACTAATTTTACAAGGAGAAATAATTACCTTAGTGTTTAGGAGTGCATATGACGTGCTTAAATTTTTGTTTTATATTATATTATTATATACACAGCCACATCACATTTTTATTATATTACCTATGTAATAGTATAAAACAAAGTCACTTACTCTGTCCCCTATGTATGCTTAAATCTTTAAAAGTAAACAAAAGAATTGATGGTTTTTTTAATAGAAAGGGTGATGACAAAGGTTCCTATAAAAATGTGACGTGGCCTCTAAATAAATAGTAGAGAACTTTAGTATAACCATTCCGACCGTGCGAAACCGGAGCGCGTCGCTAGTTATGTAATAAAATGTTGTTATTGGAAAACTTCATTAAATGACATAATTTAACCTATAGACTTAGCAACCTGACTCGCTACAACCTTTCCAACGAGCACACATTAACAGAACTAATAACACCAAAGAGCTCTCTACGAATCTGTCGCTTCGGTTTTTCGTTACCAAGACATCACTTAACATTATAATCTGAACCGAAATCCCGAACAAATTCAGTATAAGCGAACGTTTCATTCCGGACACGCTTGATCGCCTCCAACATTTAGGACCAGCCCTGACGCATTCAGGGTTGCCAATATATTGTCTCTAGGAACTGTCCAACCGCGACCAAGTCCTGTGCCCTTGAAGTGATTTTTACACAACAATGTGGGCGCCATTGTTGCGGTGGCAAGTGGGTTCATTTCAAGGGTAAAGGAGGTAACTATAAATAATTGGAATTTAATATGGATAGTGAATGGTTTTTTCTATTCGAATTTTATTTAATAAACATTCATGACATAAGAAAACAACGAAATTTTTCATAATTACTGTCATTTTAAATAAACCAACCGAAGCGACAACCCTACAGCCATGGTTGTCGAACACAATCGTATAGTTTCCCCTGGAACGCGAAGCTAAACAATTGATCAACCGCGTCCCTTCGATCGAAGTTCAATAATATGACAGAAGAAAGTTTCGTGGCAACCCTATGGGGTATTCATTAAAGTTGCTTGTTTAATTAGTAGGTGTTTCGATCGGTGACCCTAATGACGTAGCCATGTGTGCCTTCACCGTATACGTTACAAACTCTTTGGACATTAAATCGAGTATTATACGATTAGCAACCATTTCCTGTACTTTAAAGCTTAATCTATTGAAATTATTTTAAGCGATTTGGGTATGTCGTATTTTTAAGATGTTTTTCATTGTTTTTGCATTTGTTTTTAAGAGTAGTTACGATCATAATATAAGGATTTAAAACATTAGAAAAATCTTTATAGATATAAGTACATATATTATACTCTAAAATTATAAATTATTAAAATCACAAAACATATCAATTAACTATTTTCAAGAATATGTTTTGTTTTATTTGGTATTTTTTTTCAGTTTAGCTTTAAGTCAATTTCAATTACTCACTTCAAGCAATTTGATTACTTTATTCGACGTTCAAAAAAGGAAAACATCAATATGTCCAGTGTCCACAGATTGTAAAACAATTTAATTTAATTGTCGAACGAATACTGTAGTTTTAATCAACAACGCACAGGAATGATATTTTAATAAAAAATGTTTGTGTTTATTTCTTACAATATATGAAGGTAAAATAAAAAAAAATATAGTAGAATAAGAATAAAGTTTATAAGTGTATGTCGGGCAGCATCTGTCTATGATTTGTCTATGACAAACAAATAGAAGCGCGCGCTACGCAGTTGTCAGTTCTGTCAAAATATTTGAAATATGGCTAGCAGTTTGTTTCAAAGTTGTAGACGTAGTTTGTAAGTTTCGTATTTAAGTTTTAAATACGTACTGTCCATAAAATGATTTATATTTGTCTTAATAAATAGTATAAGGTATTTATAATGGAGTTCTGTCGGTGATTTTTTTATTAACATCGATTAAAATAGTAATACAGTTTTGAAATTAGAATACAGAATTTATGCATTGCTGTATTGTTTGAAATTATTGACTACATTTGATTTTTAATAAGCATCTAAATACATGCTCTTTTTGGAAGTCGGGTATAAATACCAAAAGTCAGTTAGGTAGTGTTGATATTTCTTTCTTTTATATTTATGTTGTACTCAAAGTTAATTCGTAGTGTTACAAATGGCTTTATTTAAGGTTTCATTTAATTAAATTGAATACTTGCCAATTTTGACGTGAAGAGATATTTAAATAACGTTCAGAAGGCATGTATAAAAATACGAACGCTAATCTAGTTGCATCAGTACTTATAATTTATTATCTTAAAATAGTCAAAAATCTTGTTTTCAAGTTTACAATCAAAACTCCCAAGAATCAAGCCATTTGATACTTTCATAAAAACCAACATCCATTGTGCAAATAACTGGCCTTTATCGAATATAATCTTAGAAGCATGGCCCTTCGTCGATAATTGAGTTATTACTTTTTATACGACACAGAAGCCCTTAATATTATTTATGTGAAAGTGAATTTATTTTTCCTCCTTTTACGCAGAAAGAAAATATTTGAAGGTCTTCGGCCGTGACAAAAGAAAACCCAAGGTTATAAATAAACTTAACATATCCGGACTAAATATTTAAACATAGACCTACTAGTAACTCTGTGTTTAAGTATTAGAATAGACTTTGGTGTTGTGTTTTGTCAATAAAAGTGTGATAGACTCCTTCGTTGGCCCCAAGTGGTGATTTTCTTTGACTTCCATGATTGTGTTCCACTATGGAACGAACTACGAAAAAGACCTTTCCAATGTACCTGAAAATAGTATGTCATTACTCATGTCAAATTTTGTGCTTCTAACTTGTACAAATCATGAGCCATTCGAAACCTAATGTTTAACACTATTACTTGTGCGTATTTTTTTTTTGTATTTCGTAATGGCAGGCATTTGGTCGCTGTCACGCCTGGTAGTAAGCGTTGATGCGATCTACAACAAAGCTTACCCATAAGCAACCTATTCAATCGGGCCTTGAAGAAACCCAACCAACGAGGTACACATTAAAAAAGATGTTATTCAACGTGATTTTTAGAATCAGCATGCACATTCCTATACACTATCAAATAATTGCTTCAGTATCGAATCCATAAACCCTTAAACGTTATCTACGCTTCCCAGACACAATAACTCACGTCTACAAACTACATACCAAAAACCTCGCCAAATATTAGCATATACTAAATAATTTTGTACGCGACAGTACGTAAGGCGACCCCACTTCATGTTTGTCAGCGATGGCGTAATGTTGATACAGCGTAATGAAACCAAATACTCTCTGTACATGACTGTACATGGTACCCTGTTGTTACATGTTTTATTTAAGTGTGCGTAATATCTTGTATTAACTGCGTACGCTGATGTTACAGAGAATGGTAGTGGTATAACTTGCTGCGAAATTGTTTTCTTGGTTTTTATTACGTCTTAGTTGTTCTTCACAGAATAGTGAGAGTATAGAGTTATAGTATGTGTTACACTTCGACAGAAGGAATGGGGTGTGGTTTTTAGTCAGAGAATCTAACACTCAAAACAAGAGAAGTCATCAAAAATTTTGTATTTTTCTGACATTGAGCGACGTAATCTCTAAGAGGCGAGGCCCATCACTAAGTGAACAATAACCAGATTTATGTTAATAGCGTGTTTCATAAAATTACGTTTTACGTAAAACAAAATATTATTATTCGATGTTATCTTATTGGCTTAGATACAACTAATATGATACTAAACCATGTGTTGTCTGCATTATTTTATCATAGAAGTACACCAAAATCAAGGACAAATAATAAAATTGACTGCACGGTTGGTGCAGTGGCGGCATCTGGCTGCCGTGCAACGTGTCGCGGGTTCGATTCCCGCACGGAACAACCCTATGTATGATCCACAAATTGCTGTTCCGGGTCTGGGTGTCATGTGCATTGTATGTTTGTAACAAAAACAAAATTGAGTGTAGGGTGCTGATAAGTCTGGCAGCCTACGCCAGTCAGTTAACCAAGGGATATTTTGTCTAGGACGCACCTAGTACCCTGGTCTAGGCGCTTGTGCAGATGATATATGTGGATGTAATTACTGAAGTGAAGCTAGGGGAGTGGATTTCCTTAAGAAAAAGATGCCTGCAAATTCACAATGTATATGACACAATACAATTAGCCACATCTGACATAGCAATAACTTCTGACTTCTCATTATTGAAAACACAATTTATTGTTACCCAAACCATTTCTTGTAGGCCTGTGTATCACAATGAAAATTATTATAATAATAAATCTAATGACCGTTTTCTTTTTAAAGCGTCAGTAAGGCAGTAACTCAAGGTCCATTGTTAAGATGGTCGCACACAATTCATTCACAAAAGCACTTAATTACAGGAGTCAGTACCCAAAAAAACCTTTCCGTACCTTTGAACTAGCCATGTCTGTAGCTTAGTCTGCGTGTTCGTGTAGATATATTTTGAACACTTATTTTATGTTTTTGAATTAGCAACAATATTAAATTTCTTCTATCTTTAATGATTTTATGAACACAATTCAAAAATGGTATCTAATATAAGTTTCTTCTTTTGCAAAATCACTAACATAACCTCACGTACAGTTTTAATTTGTATTGATATTTTTAGAACTCTCCGACACTAAGTTTAATGTGATAATTGATATTGTATTTAAAGCTGCGTTTGAATTGTGTACGAATTATTTATTTGAAATAGTACATAGCAGGTTGTTTAACGTAATTTGTATTTAAAGAATATTATCAGTAATTTTTTATTCGATAAAATTCGGAGCCTTATGTAAAACAGATCAGCCTGTGAATAATCGGGGGCGGGGCCAAATGCGATTCGCGCTTAGCGCTTAAACTACTTTAAAGTCAGCTCGTATAAGCCTTCTTACTATCCGATGCATTTTCGATACGTCACGTATAAAAGTTTATAACTAAAAGCGCTGCTCTTCTTATCTTCCTTTCAAGTTCGTTTAGTGCTTAAAGATAAAGGAATAGCTATGTTAGGTACCTTCGAACTGAGGAAAGTTTCAGTACACAAAAACTCGGTAACACCGGCTGTCTTAGACTTTAAAGCCTTAAGTATAATATTGTTTTGAGTAGCTGTCCGTCATCTGATTTCTTAGCTTAGAATAAAAAGATGGTTTCATGTGACTGGACTATAAAGGAGCATACCTATTACCTAATGGTAAACAATACGGTAGTTTTCAACTAGTCAAATTCAATACTTTTATCCAAATGTCAAAAACGATACTTTTCTATGAAAGTATGAAAAACTGAGTTATGACGTCAAAGTATTTTTGAGTCAAATAGCTTACTTACTTCTTAATAATCAGCTAAAAATATCTAAAACTTAGTGTATAGATTAATCGATGAATAAAAGTATAGTAGTTTTTCCATGTTTTATTGTAGGTATTGAAACGTCGAATTAATGTATTTTTGACCAAGGCACCTACCCGATTGACGGTGGCCATACACACTCACAACACCAAATGCACTCACAACAAAAACGCTTATTCTCACACGGCCGACAACGCACGCAGCGTTGTCGGCCGTGTGAGAATAAGCGTTTCGGAGATTTAAGAATTTGGAACGGGAAGAAGGTCAAGTAACCTTACGCTGTAGTTGTCTCATTGCTGGTGTTCTGCTAGGTGATCATTCCGATCGAGACCTATCCGCTCTGAATGAGAGCCATGCGCTCTCCCCTCACTGTAAAAGTGTTACATTGTTAAGAACAACAACAGGAGAAAATAACATGTTGTTTGCGTGCTGAAGAACTTAAACCGTTTGCTAAAAGATGAACAGATATAGTACAGTACATTTTCCTTCCTTTTCATACCAATCGATATTTTTATATAATATTCTGTGCACAAAAACGCGTATCAAACTATCGAACGAAAAGAGGGCACCACAAAATCGCAGTATACCAAGCTTATCTTCACGTGAGTCATAAAAATGGACTGAAGGGAAAAGGGCTACTTTCGCATAATGCTGCAAGATGACGGTTGGTACCTTAATGTCACTATCATCCGATTATTACCACATCCAAGCGATGATGTCACTGAAGACCCCATTTCCAAAGGAAATGATGATAGAGAAATGGAAATTGCAAAATGGAACGTTTGAATTCGTAACAACATAAACGTAGGAATGTGTTATAGTATTTGCATGTAAATGTATTCATACATTTGTGTAATATTCCTCCTATTATAATATATATTTTTTCTTTTTTATTAAAAATGAGGTATCACACTTTGAAAACGTATTGGGGAAAATAATTAAAGAATTATAAGTTTTTATTGGTACAAACTGTTGCCAAAGTCACACAAGAATTTCGGGATGATTACCCAGGGGGAACACTTATTAACACTTTAATATCCCTCTATTTAATACGTTTATGTGTAAGAGTAATATTTGAAAACTCAGCTACTGCGCCATACAATGAAATCCCCTATTAACTCTACATATATGTGGATAAAGTTAGGCTTAAAATAGAAGCATCAAAAATTTACAAAACCCGAATGTTGCATTTAACAATAAATAATTCATTGTTTTTATTTAATCCGGTGAAAGGAGTTTCCCGCCGAGGGATATCAAAGAAATCGACGAACACCTGCCATTTCATCCATCAAATACCCATCCATGGGGACCTTTCCACGGTTTTGGGGACAAAAGGGAAAGGTACAGCCAAATCCATTAAAATGTTCACTAAAACCCAAACCAGAAAAGGGTTCATAAATCTTGAAAAGATTTTTCGTGTTCACACATTGATTTACATAAAGTATAAATTAACCAACGCTTTCACAAGTACTATCTACTAATAGAACATTTTAAAATAACATCTTGTACGTACAAACTATGCTTTTCTGTGCTATTATTAAAACGAAATTAAATGGAATCTATTACGCTTTTGTCTTATTTTGACAGAGTCGAGAATCGTAATATCAGTAGTTAAAAGATACGTTCAAAAAAAAAACAAAAAAAGTAACGTGTTAAGTATAAAACCTACTCGATAACATTAGACATCTTTGTACTTTTTCAAATACAAATGGAATTAACCTCTCGCAGAGAATGCGTAACGGAATAAAAAGTGCAGTGAGCAAGGATCACAATAGCTTTAGTAATTAGCTCAACATTCACGTACTACGCGACTAACAAAGAGTGACGTATCTAGATTTTTATTACGGCAGCCATGTTTTTGCTCGTTTCGTACCGTTCCGTTTTCCACAAGGAAAATGTCATGTAATTTTAATTTAAGCTCAACTCAGACATTCCAATTTCGAACCGCACTGACTACAAACGCTTTTTAATGAGTGCCACGCCGCCTTTTTCGTCTCAGTTACATTGTGGTATAGTATAATATGGTGAAATCTGATGCTCGTATGTCATTTATGATACGTATAATTTAAATTATTCCAGAGACTATGATGCTGTAATGTTGTGGTTTAGCTTTAGTCGCAAATTCTAAAACAAATGTTGGTTGTTTGTCAAGATATGACTGTATTGTGTTGTGTGGTTTGTTTTACAGGAAAAAAGTTCTTCTAACTTATTTTTTCTGCCCCAAGCTATGTAGCTTTCCTCTCAGAACGGCCCTGTTTTGAATTGAATTATATACGTGGTTAACATAGATAGACATTATTAATAAAAACCCAAATTCGAACATCATCATCATCGGCCTATAAATACCCACTATTGAGGAGGTTTGAGCATTAGCCAACACATTTGCTCAAAGTAGATTTGTGATTTTAAACTTCTAAGTAGAAATTACAAGTCCAGGTTTCCTTCGATGTTTTTCTTCACGGCTTATCAATGGTGTCTAAAAAAATTTAGAAAGTACATATTACGAGTTTAGAAAAGGTTACATTGATATTTGTCAGGTTTTGAACACACGCCATTTTTGAATTATGCCTGAGATACGGGTGCCTTAAATTCGAACATCATTAAGTTAAAATAATGATCAAGATGAACATTATTATTAAAAATATCACGATAAACACGTATATAAAACGAACAAGTTCATAGAGTAGTTCAACTCAATAAATACACTACAAAAAAGGCTGAAGCGTAATACTTTAAAATCTCACCCTAAAGCTCTTTATCCGAAATAATTCGTCAGTTACAATTAAATTTCAATTGTAAAGTTTTAAAACGTTCTTTAGTTTATAACAGTGAGTGAACGGAGTTGTGTATAACCGGCCGCCATAATTATTTGCAGGAGGTACTCAACTGAATGAAGTTTAAAATCGTTGCAAGAGAAAATTGCAAATGGAAATTACAACCCTGTAGCTATATCCTTTTGAGATTATGTTTAATTTTGAATTACGTTCGAATAATTAAATAATTAATGCCGCATATCAATAAATAAAAATAAAATTATTTAATAATTGGATTGTTTTTAAATATAATGTTTTAAAGAAGTTACTATTATAATGTTGCAGTGCCCTAACCGGGTTTCATGTTGGTATTTACCTACATCATTGTAAACAATTAATGTACACATGAATGCCACAAAGTTTTTGATTCTGATCCTGATTATATTCGTTAATAAGTGTGTCAGTCAACTTTCAACTGTCTAGCCATTAGGTGGACCATTTGGTAAAAAATACGCGCCGAATTTCGAAATCGACCTCCTCCTTTTTTGAAGTCGGTTAAAAAGGCATGCGGTGACGCCATAGTAGGCCAACGATAAAAATAAATTAATAAAGTCAATATCCTAAATCGCGCAAGGAAAGTTTGCCAGCAATTAAACACAGATAGAAAATTCCAACTTGCAACTGTTACGTAGTAACATACTAAGTACGATCAGAAGAGCCTCTCTACACAGGTTTTAAGGAACTTCACGGTCTGTTTCCTAAGTAAAAAAACATGTATTAATATTTTGTTACAATTCATTAAATTTACTTCATAAATTGATGTTCTTAAGTTTATATTCTGAGTTTGTTTCAACACAAACAATAAACTATAGGAAGGATAGGAAATGCCGGCTTCATCTAGATTTTCACATATAAATTGACGTGTAAAAGTGCCGTTTTATGGCCTATTTGCAAAAATAAATTCATTGTTTCATTGTTTTGTTTCATTAATTCTCGCAGGTCAAGCGAAATAAGGCACCGTGGCCTGGGCCTGGAGTAGGAGAAGGAACGAGGGCGTTTTTAGTCTGTAAGAGACTGACACTCCTTCTCGCCCTACCCTTTGCAAGAGAAATCATTTCATGATTTACTCTCATCAAAAAAAAAAAAAAGTTAACATATCCAAACATATTTTTCTTACAGTCACTAATTCTGTTATTGGATATTAGGAAAAACCCCAAAACATGTTACGTCACGAACTTACATATTATTATTATACAAAAAAAGATTGTACTACAAAAGAAATTCATTCAATTGCTCATGATAACGACCACTCGCAGTGTACAAATTACATGGTCGTAAGTAACTCACTTTTAGTTTAGTTTTTTTTCTCTATCTACATACATAAGAACATTGTACCCATTACCGAAGTTTTCTTGTATTCTTTTCGTCTTATATTATGATACTACCACACAAGAGTGAATGGTTTTTAAGATAAAATGTATAAGAGAACCATTTCTAGCTCACTATGTAATAATGTTTATTTATTTATTTGGATTCGTGATTGAAGTGCAGGGCAAAGGCCTCTGTCGAAAAGTCATTCTACACGACCAATTCAATTGATGTTATTTTATTTTAAAAATCAAAATATTTCTCTGCTCTCTTTATATACGACCTTCAAACCTAAAAGAAACCAGTTTACTCCTTCTTAAAAAGCCGGCAACGCACCAGTCACTACTCAGGTGCTGCGGGTGTCCATGGGCGGGGCCGATCGCTTACCATCAGGTGATCCGTGGCTCATTTTCTCTCCTCTTCCATAAAAAAGCCAACCAAAACTTTATGAATAGAATTGATGCCAGTAAAATGATATATAATTTTTGATTAATTATTTAATTTTTAAGCCAAAACTAATTTTATAGTCAGAATTTTAATTCGATTCCTGATTTGACATGACCTACTGTCATTTTGTGAAATAATTATACCACATATAACAGTGTAGTGATGAGCACAAAAATCGATAAACAATCACTGAATCAGTACCGAATGGTCTAAATGCGTATCCCATGTTGTCAAAGAAGAGCATAAAATGAGTAAGCTAGATATGTTTATTGACAATAAAAATCACAGACACAATTAATAATAAATGTTACAGAAAGTAACAGCGATAGCGATAGCGATGACGGCGACAATAATTTATAAAATTTGTGTTTTATTTGTCATGATCCTTCATGATCACAGTTTTTATTAATTTCACACACAATTACAAAAGTCTCAGATCGTTAATTAATTGTCAAAACTAAATTATCGGTTCAGAAATATTTTATTTCTTGATAAAAACTTAGTTTAGGAGAGTAAATTTATAAACGAGAGGAATCGATTCAGAAATATTCAATTTCCACATCGAATAATTTCGCAACGTCACTATTTATTAAGTGTCATAACGTTGCAACACTGAAATTGTCAAATCTGGAATGGAATTAAAATTCCGAGTAAATTAATATTTGACACAAAATATGATGACGCCACTATTTAATTATACAAAATTCTTTGAAATAAAGGTATTAAACTTAACTAAACTTTTGAAATGTTTAAAACTATTTGTCATCTCAAAAAGTTTTTATGTGTCTTGTTCCCATTATCCCTATTGTTACGTGTGGGGTCATAACATTTATAACAATATACATATTTTCATATTTCCGAACAAATTTTGTAGCTAATTTATAAAATACTCATTATTTTATTATTTGGGTCAAAAATCTAAATAAAATAAATCACAATCTGCGGATAAAGGTACAAAACCGGACGATTTTAAAATACATATTACACACAAAAATTACAGACTTAATTTCAATTTCAAATGTCATGGCCCACGCACTACCTGCCTACTCATCTCCTTTGTGGATACATAAATACTAATACAAAAGGTGATTTTATTATTTAAGCAGAAAGTCCATTTCATACAGAGCTTACTCGTAGACGTATTCAGGTACGCGTGTTAAACTGTATGTTGTGTATACCTACTTAACCATTGAGTGTAAGAACGTTACCTAACAAGTTTGATATTGCACAGGAAGAATTACGTTGAGAGAATGCAGTCACAATATAAATAGTTTTCCGTGTATTAAATAAAAATTCATCATCATCAGCCTATAAGTACCCACTGCTGAGCTAAGGCCTCTTCTCACACGGAGAAGGTAAGAGAGCATTATTCACCACGCTTGCTCAAGGCGGGTTGGCGATTTCAAACTTATAATAGGAAATTATAAGTCCAGGATTCCTCACGAAGTTTATCTTCACCGTATGTCAGTGGTTTTTGAATAATCATAGAAAGTACATATAACTCGGAAAAAGTCACATTGGTACTTGCCAGGTTTCGAACCCACACCCTCATGCATGAAAAGCGGGCTCCTTAACCTCCGGGCCACCACGACATTTAAATGAAAATTATAATATAAATAAAAATTAATTATATTATTTTGAAAGAAGTAAATTTCATAGAATAACTATTATAAAAAACTAATGTAGCACAGTGTCGATCGACTAAAATATTGGATATTAAAACCTTTGACTGTCTTTCTGTCTTTGACTGCCGATATTGTACGCTATGGATTTTCTTGCTCGTTCTTCTCCATTCGAATCAAAAATTTGGAACGAGCACCTAGCTTCACTGACGAACAAACTGACAGACTATTTTTTATGCCGTTTCAAAAATTTTTATGCTTTAATTTACACTAAATGAATATTTCATAGCTATTAATTTAAGTGTTTTACTGTACAACATCTATTATAATATTATATAGATATTGTAACAACCAAACGTAATAACTAATTTTAGGAGAGCTATGTTTCAGTACGTTAGGGACGAACTAGCTACGGCTTCAAAAGAGACTGACCTCTGAGTTTGTTTCGGCATTTCTTCTCAGAGTAGTCAAATAGGAAATGCCGGCTTCATATAGTTTTTCACATATAATTTGACGTATAAAAGTGCCGTTTTACTATTTACCTATTTGCAAAAATAAATTCATTGTTTCATTTTTTCATAGAAAACATGGTACCTAAACATAATACAACGTTTGTGTTTTGTTTAGGTACCATTTCTTATAAGCCTAAATCTAATCCAATTGATTTATGGATTCTTTCTTTAAACAGAATGGATTGGATGTTTTTAATGTTATGGCACGCGAGCCAATCATTTGCCAAACTCTCGTAATTAATTCATTAAACTTCTGTACCTCTCTGTCGTATAATTCAACCCAGTTGTAGCATTCATTGAATGGAAAATTTGTAGGCAAACTATATTTGCCACTTACACGCTTCGCGACTAACTAGGCTTTGTAAAATTACTTGTGTTGTTTCGAGTTTAACCGAAATGTTTAGAGTATTGATAGTTTCTTGGAAATCTTTGCAGTAAGGTGAGATGTTCAGATTTCTTATTTATAGCTGTATATAAGAACGTTATTAACTTGATATCAAGGCTATATTTACTTGAAAGGGCTGTGAGTAAAAAATATATGTAGGAAATAAACTATATTCTGTAAGCTTATTTCCGATGTGTAAATTCAAATATTTCTATTTGAATAATATTGATGTTAGTCTGTTAAGTTTATATAATTGATAAATTACATGGGTTAACTTTCTTTTGCACCAACCATAGACTCTTCTCTGCAACACCAAAAGGTTTGACAGGCAGATAATGCCTATGGCATTAAGTTCACCTTGTACGTACCAAATTATGTGCAAAAACTTATACAAATAAAAAAGGTAAACTTACATACATATATATACTTCTTGTGGCATACTAATCGTTTGCTTATCAGTCAAATTCCAAACCATTGGTATACCATCGATCTTTTTAACGAAGAAAAAACAATGTTAGTCATTTTTATCTACAAAAATGTCACTTTACGTTGACACTATAATAAGTGTCGACGAAACGATAAGTTTAAGTGTTAAGGAGTCAAGCTTCGGCACGAATCCTTGGCTCGACTGGAGATATACCACGGCTTCACCAAAAAAAATGACGTGAAATAACCACAGCGTTGTGTTTCGTCTAGGAAGTGAGGTTACCGGAAACTCAATTCGTCCCCCTCCCCTATCCCTTTCCAATCCTTAAATATCCGCAACCCTTATCCTCAAAAGGCCGGCAACGTACTCACAACTTCTTTGGTGTAGCGGGTGTCCATGGGCGGCCCCGATGGTTTACGATCTGGTAATTGAATCACGCCATCAAAAAAAAAATACACTAGTCCTACGTTAAACAAAGATGTCAGAATTGAATGCTATAATTAAATTAATAAAGCAGCTATCAAAGGAAACCATACAAAAGCAAAAGATTTAAAACAAAATAAATAATACGAACAGCTCAAACCACTTTTTCGAGTGAAAATTAAAATCCGCACATTTATTAAAAAAAACATGATAAAAAATATTATACGCTCTGAAATGTCATTTAAAACTGTTTCGGAACAATACGTTTTTGCCGTATGCAAATTGTAACGATTAAATTGTCGAGCAACAGGACAAAATAATACCATTTTACGATGACAATATGCCTCGAAGCAGACCTTTTTGTTCCCGACAGAATGTTACAGCTGGAAACAGTTCATTCAATGAATTGTACAGAACGAATTAACATTAAAATATTTTTTCAAATATATTTTATATTAACGTTGCTCGATTTTTTTATGGAAGACACGACATCACAACATGTCAACAGCTTATAAGTGCCCACTGCTTAGCAAAGGCCTCTTCTCACACGAAGATGGTTAACGACGGTCGAACATTAATCACAACGCTTGCTCAAGGTAGATTTGCGATTTCAAACTTATAATCAGAAAATGTAAGTCTAGGTTTCCTCACAAACGATGTTTTATTTCACCATAATTATATAATTTATGGAAGACACCATTATTAATTATATTGCTTACCAATTCTTGGGTTGAGATATGGTAAAAATTGCAGTATTCCTAAATGGTAGATTGTAAATCCGAAGAACTCCAGCTATACCTATGATATGGAGCGAATGCACGAAGAAGATTAATCTAGAGTATCTGTGGATATGCTCTTTTCACTACACTTTCTGCTTGGCACAGCAAGATTGTTGCCGAAGATAATTTGAAAAGGACACTGTTCCATTATTAAGTAAAACGAGTCAGTGATGAACTTGCGGTATTTATTTTATTTTATAACACACAGAGTACAGTTATTAAGGTTAACAGAGCAGAGCTCAGAGAGCAGAGAGACCATAGACAAGCGATGCGTTTAGCTATAGACTATGTGGCATAATATGATATTGTCTATTAACAGACGCGACCTTCACCTTCAAAAAAGATCGGTTGCACTCGGTAGATGAGAGACATGTGTATTCTCGCCTCTCTCGCCTCTCACCTGATAGTACTATCAGTGTTGTAGATGAACATGACACTGATAGTACTAACAGGTGATCCGTCTGCCCAACTTCATTTTTATTTTCTTTTGATGTATTTTAATATTATCGTATCAAATATTAGTTACTTAATTTGTGAGCCATATTTAGTTCCTCCAGAGCCATCTCTGAAAGAACTAAATATGGCCGCAAAAAGAAAAGTAAAACATAAGTACCTATGGGGTTAAAAGTAAATTTCACCGCATTTTTATTTTTGACTTGCTGTATTTCTACTTCTACAGATAAAAATAATTAAGAAATACTAGGTATAATGGCAAATTAAATTAATAGGCATTGTCGACAAACGTTTTAATTCATCATTCTACACAAATAAATCATATATTAATTATTATAATTGAAATTCTTTATGACTTAAAACACCTCACTAAAGAAAAATATGAGTTTATATTTAATTATCCATTCAAATAACTTGCTTTTAAACTTTTAATTAATTAACGTAAACAAACAGAATTGAGTATCTGCCAATATGCATAGGTGTTTTTAAAACACACATTATTCAATTTGAAAGTTGGGATTATGCAAATTTCGTGTATGTTTGTAGTTAAAATCGACTTGCAACCTCAAATGTATTGACGCCAATGACCGAAAAGCGTAGACGGGGAGCTCAAAGGTCATAGTGTCAAACTAGCTTAGAAACCAGGGTTCATCTATAGTGGTTAACTTTGGAAGTGAGTATTTACTAAGCAGGTGTAAAGTACATATTTGTGTACTAACAGTCAACAAAACTTCATAGTAAGTACATGGTTACTGAGAACCAATTGTAATTTGATATGAAATCGAAAAGCAATTTTATTGCGTCTCATGCAAATATGATGTCATTAATTGTGAATATCACACACAGAATTTTAAAATAAATGGATTTTAATTTTTACTTTTTATGTTGGATTTCCTACATGCAGATGGACCGCTGTTTATCGAATTTAAAAATGTTTTAAGTGTAGGAGCACTAATAAAGCCGCTCGACCTGATTGATACCACTGATAGTCCCCTGACAAAAAAAAACTCACATAACTCCAGAATGAAACAATAATTACTTACCATCAGGTGACCCGGCCGCTAGTTAGCCGAAATATCTCATAAAAATGAAACTCATTACAAACTTAACTGTTTAAAATCCATTATATTTTGGTCCCTTTAATCCCAAATTCCTAAGACATTGATAAAATATTTATCCCTTAATTATTTAGAAAGACATAAAATCAAAACAGAAATACAATTTAAAGCGATAAACTAATAAATAACGACATAAACAATAAAACACTTGGTAAAAAGGTTTTAATTATTTTAAACTGTTTGATGAGTGTGTTGAGTAACAATTAAATTTTAATTACAACGCGCTGTAATGTCTGTTGTCTTTGAAAATGTGTACAAATTGGATAAAGAGCTCGATTTAGTGCCTTTATACAAAGATTTGCAGTCTGATTGTGTTCTGCTTTTGTATTTTAAGGCTTTTATTTTGATTTTATTCCTACGAACAACCACAATCGGTATTTTAGCGGTTGGGATATGATTCACTTATGTGAGACAAAATAATGGATTAATTGGGACTAAAAATGCTTGGAAATGACCTTCTTTACAAGTATTGCTGCTACTTATGCTAATGTGATTTAGTCCTTGCATGTAGTTTCTAAGATTATTTTGAAATCATATCTGAGGACTGGCAATTTTCAACTTTCAGTTTTAAATCACCAACTCCCCTTAAAAATCGTTGGTGAAAAATTATTTTCTCAGAAGTGGGATATTTACAGGCTGATGATGTGGTTTACAAATAAAAATATGATTTCAAGTATTTTATAAGTTTGTATGTAGTTTACTTATTTAAGATTTAGGCTCTAGATTTTTTCTTTGTTTCTATTATCATTTTGTAAGATTTCGTTCAAGATTCATTTATTGTTGTTTGTCACAGGTGTAAATTTAGTTCTAAAAATCAATATCATAACAATGTAGGTTCGTTAATCGCTTATTCTTCTTTATTCATTTTGTTACTCGCTTTTATTTTCATGAACTATCCTACAGGGTTGAACGAAGATATTCCAAAAAGTTATGCAGTATCTATGAACTTTTGTTTTTAATTGTATATTCTTTTAAAATGATGTGTATTTTATATGAATAAATCAATAAATATAAATACTCCGTACATCATGATGGAAAAACATATTGAAATGGACAATTTGTTTCTCAATAAATATAAAAAGTCTACGAAACTCTACGGATAATAATGAGATAAAAAAATACACTAAACCTAGATGAGATTGGCTCAAGTCCAATGGCAGAGAAAATGACTTTGAAAACGAAGATTAAAATACACCTACTTGTACAAACTGGTATCGCAATTTGCCGTCGAATTTTTCTCTTAGTTTACCTCACTGCTTAGAGTAATGCCCGCCGCACCTCAAAGATTAAAGATTCTTTTGTACGTGATGTATGAAGGCATTCATGTCATGATCGAGGGTAGGCACTGATGGCGCGCATAGAAAATCCTGACGTCCGCGTCCTGACACCCTGAACATTGTACGCTGGAAAATTCTAGGATAATAACGTAATACTTTCCATAACTATGACAAATAATGTAAAACCTAACATGATTTTTGTTCACAGATTTTTTTATACTTTGTCTATAAGTATGTTTAAAATTTGTGTATATGAAAAGTAGTTAAATTTTGTATATGTGTTTGTTCCACAAAAAAAAAATAGCAACAAAAACTTTCGCGGAATATCTGCAGAAATTGCGTGGTTTATATCAGGTTCTTAGAAAATTGACAATACGGCCTTCGGTTGATGTTGTCCAAGTATCCGCGAAACCCAAAATAATCTGTTTGTTATTATATTTTTAGCTAAAAACCGTCCAGTAAACATTGGCCTTCTTTAAGCTTAGCCGAAAAGGATAAGCCCAGATCATTACAAAAGGGAACGCAGCTATTTCCAAAATGGTATAATTGTGGACAAAAATTTAATAAAATCACCCACCGCTCGCAGCTCCACGAAAATATTGTTTGGTATTTATTATTATTTTTTTCTTAAGTCCCTTTCTCGTCAGGAAAGATAAGAGAAGCGATGAAAGCTCAAAAAGGTCGCGATCACAAAGGACGAGGGAATAATGACGTAAATTTTTGGCATAATTTTAATTAAAGGCTAATTTGTGACATTCACAAACCGGAAAATTACCTTTTGTAGGTGAAAATTTTGACTGGAAAGAGATGCGTAAATTACTTACTATGGCATGTGAACACATTATTATATTGTTATGTACATATAATATATATGGTAACACATTCGCAAAAAGAACAAAAAATTCAAACACATCACTGTGTAATTAAAAATGTATTTCTTTATAATGAAAAGGTTTCCAGAGTATGATGTCGTGTTTTTTTTACGTACGAGAATGGCAAGGGATGGGCGAGTGGTCCAGTATTTGTACAGGCTCTGAATAAAAGAATGACTAGACAAAACAGTTATGCATAATGAATACAACTTTTATAATTCTAAAATTATTACAGCGTTATTTTTTCTATATAAAAAGACCACACACGTTACGTATTCTAAACGTAGACACGAAACGCCCTTTTCTGCGGCAGTCAGTTAGATAAACATATTGTTTGGCTGCTCTATTACAATAAGAGTGCAAACTATAGTATTACTAATTCCAGCATCCAAAACAATAGTCGTTTTATTTGAATCGTTTTATATCAATAAAGTATAAACGCGGTTAACCCAAATGCTTATTCATAGCATACTGTACTGTCAGCTAGCAGGCTATCTGCAGTGTTTGACCTTAATCCGCAGTATGAAAATTTTAATGATAGTACTTACGAGAAGGTATGTTCACACAGAATGAAATTACAGCGTCACATAAACTTAAATCACGATTTTAAGCCTTATTTGTACTTTATTATTTTTTAAAACAGCTACTTTTGAAATAGCGAAACAAAACATTTTTTATATATATGTATATTACACTATGTTTTGCCGTGTGAGTGAGGTTATTGGAAGCCAAATTTCCCCTCCCCATTTCTTCCAAATTCCTAATACATACTTATCCCAAAGCCCCTTATCACCAAAAGGCACTTGGAACTCCTCGTGTTGCGGGTATCAATGGGCGGTGCCGTTTGCTAACCATATTGTTATCAGACAGTCATCATCATCATCAGCCGGAAGACGTCCACTGCTGGACAAAGGCCTCCCCCTTGTCAGACAGTGCGTCTGATCAAAGACGAAAAAACCTATAAATCAGAAAACGAATACAAACATAAAATTCTTTTAACATCTGAGTCATCTGACGTCTGAAAGCTGAACCAAACATTTGATAGAATATAAGTTAAGTATATGTTTTAAAATAAGGCTGAGGTTTGTTTTTAACTTTCAAATTAATATTTTCTTTCCCACTTTGTACGTGTTCTGTATATCCCTTAATGTGAGAAGATTAAAACAGATTAGCAGTTGAGACACGTATCGGAGCTGTTTTTTGCTGCCTAATGTAAGTCTTTAGTCACAAGTCGTTACGACAGACGCGTGCGTAGTAAGTACGTTATCTAAGCAACATTTTAAGACTCCCTAATTTCCGCGATAAACCAAGGGTTATCTCTGGATTATCTCTAAAAACACCTCACAATACAGGATTGAGAAAGAAAATCCGCTTGAGTAAATAAGGAAAGATCTTGAAAACTGAGTCTGTGTCATGTTTTTTCTTTCATTTGCTTGTACGATGATCGTCGAGACAAGTGCTCCCATGAGAGGTACTGAGCACATTCGCCTTTATTGGAGTTACATCCTCTCGTCTTATTTGTTTATCGATTTTATCCGATTAAGGAAGGGGTCAATTCTTGAACGGCTCCATTTATTGAGTTAGGTACTCGTGTTTATTCATCGAGTGGAAATAAAGAGGGTCGAATAAAATTTGAGTAAACAGGAGCCGACGAACTAGAATGCTATCGGCACGTATTTTGAAGTTATTTGATAAACTCTCGAAGCTTTTGACCTATATCTGTTTAGGTATTTGTATAAGAATAGAATTTGTAGAGCGTTTTTGTCGTGACATTTTGGACGTATAGATTTACGATGAGTTCAAAAGAAAATAGTTTGTCTTTTGTTTTTTTTTTCGACTATGTTGTCTATGTTTTAGAGAATAGATGTTTTACGTTACAATATTTATTTTAAATGTTCTGGTTTTGAAGATCTTAAAAAATGACTAAAAGAGACGCAACGTGGTACAATATCAAGTTGTAATTTCAGCAACGTATTTGACGAAACCATAGTCACTGAACGTAAACAGCTTTTGAACTCCTTTTTTTATAAGTTTTTCTTAGTGAAATTTAAAGACTTTTTTTTACTTTTAAAACTTACCTAAAGGTGTAAAAATTTAAAAATGACTAATTAAAACTCAACACTAAATAACACGTAAAACGTATTTATTTACAAACCATATTTACAATGATCTAAAGTGTATTCACAGATTTATTTTACTAAAACTTATTCACTATTGTTTTCAGCTGCGTATTTATTTTATTTTTCGGTACAATTAGTTACATATTTTTTAGGAAAACAACATTAATCCTTTATGTTTTTATTATTTCGGATGAAGATATAAAATATGAGATTATTTACAATATAGTTGATGATATAAGTGACTGGTTTTATTACTAATTGAGGCAGTTTATTTGTTACGTTGACGCGTTATTTACTTAGTACACAATAAAGATAATAAAATCAGAAACGTAAGCATTTAGACATTAATCTATATATATAAAAATGAAACCCGTTTCGCGTTGTCACGGCATCACGTGTGAACGGCTGAACCGATTTCGATAATTCTTTTTTTTAAATGTTTGTGGAAGTTCAAGGATGGTTTTTACGGAAAAAAATATTAAGAAAATCTCTCAGAAATATTGAAAAGTATACATTTAATTTTGCATATTTGAAAAACCGCGCGTTACGAATGTCAACGTCATTGACAGCCATAGACTATATTAAAAGAGCATCGTTTGTTCGGAAACGTGGTTACTTAATTAAATTCTATTGCACTATTTTATAAATTTTTGAAAATAATACAAATAGTAAACCTATACAAATTTCGCATATCCCATTTAGTAATCTGCTGTAGTATCTGTTTCCCTAACTTGACATTGGCGTCATTGGCGAATGGCAGAACTAAACGTAGTGGTTACATACTCTTTGGGCTGAACAGCCAAGCCAGAAGTGTTTGTTAATTACGGTAAGTTGACAGCTTCATATCGATTTTTGGTAACTTTTGGTGACTACATAATATTACAATTTGGTTATACAGAAAATATATGAGAGCTTTTTATTTTCAGTTTTTAACAATGCCACCAACCAGACGTACAAATTTAGGCCGCAGAACTCGAAATACGGCAAGTCAAAGATATCTACGAGCTAATCAAACTGATGAGCAACGCGAAGCGCGAAATGAACTTCAACGGAATCGAAATCAACATAGAAATGTTGTGTTTAATCCCCACAGAGCTGCATTCAGTTATAATGTGGCAATTGATTACAGTTCAGAGCGAATTGTTGCTATTGGACTAATGAATATTGTGTGTCCACATTGCAAGGCATTGAAATTCAAAAATGAAGGCCCTGGATTGTGTTGCGCCAGCGGCCAAGTCAAATTGACGCCATTGGTACCGCCACCAGAGCCATTACATTCATTGGTTTCCGGAAATAGGCCAGATTCCAATCATTTTTTGACTCATATCCAGCAATATAATAATTGCTTTCAAATGACATCATTTGGCGCAACAAAAGTTATTCGAGACAATTTTATGCCTACTTTCAAGGTAAGTAAGCACAATAATGGCAAACAATTTTATTTAGTTTTACAACCATGTGGCTGGTGCAAAATATGTTGAGCCAGTGTTGTGTACATTTGTTTATTATAAACAATTTGCTATACAATTACCTAAATACATTTTTATATTCTTGCAGATTCAGGGTCAAATATATCATCGAACAGGTTCCTTATTGCCAATGCCCGATAACGACTATACATTTTTGCAAATATATTTTATGGGCAATTCAGCAAGAGAAGTCGATCAGCGTTGCGCACACAACAACTCAGTGAAAAGATCCATTGTGGAACAACTTCAAATATTTTTCCATCAACATAATGAATTAATTGCATTATTCAGAACTGCATTAGACCGCATGCCATCAGATAATCACAAAATTGTCATCAGAGCCGATAAGGCGCCTGCAGGACAACATGCTGGACGTTTTAATGCGCCAACAATTGATGAAGTGGCTATTGTCATTGTGGGTGAAAATTTAGATAACCGAGACATTGTTTTACATCGGCGGAACAATCAACTTCAGCGCGTGTCTGAAACACATCGATCATATGATGCCTTACAATATCCTATCCTATTTTGGCAAGGTGAAGACGGCTATCATTTTTCAATGAAGATGATAAATCCAGTTACAGGTAAATTATTAACAATTTATAGGTTTACTACAATAAAATATATGCATACTAACTTAAAATTTATATTATTATAACACAAAAAAAAAATGTTTACAGGTGCTGAAACAAACAAAAAAGTTAGTTCAATGAATTATTATTCATACAGACTGATGGTTCGGGAAAATGAGGACAATCACATCTTAAAATGTCGGCGTCTATTTCACCAATATGCTGTGGATATGTATGTGAAAGTTGAAACTGAACGATTGACATTTATCAGGTTGAACCAGGCAAAACTCCGTTCCGAGGAATACATTCATCTTCGGGATGCCATTACTGCTGATGGAAATGCACAGAATGTTGGCAGAACAACTATTCTCCCCGCAACATACGTCGGAAGTCCGCGACACATGCATGAATATGCTCAAGATGCTATGTCCTATGTACGACATTATGGCACACCAGATTTGTTTATCACGTTCACATGCAATCCAAAGTGGACAGAAATTCAACAAGAATTATTTCCTGGCCAATCACCTATTGATCGCCACGATATCACTGCAAGGGTGTTCAAAATGAAATTAAAATCACTCATGGATTTTATTGTTAAGCATAGCATATTCGGAGAGACGCGCTGTTGGATGTACTCAGTTGAGTGGCAAAAACGTGGATTGCCACATGCACATATCCTCATTTGGTTGGTTGAGAGGATAAGACCGAATGAAATTGATAATGTGATATCAGCAGAAATTCCCGATAATAATGAAGACCCACTGTTACATGAGGTTATTACAAAAAATATGATACACGGTCCATGTGGAATATTAAATCCCATTTCTCCGTGTATGGTTGAAGGAAAATGTTCAAAACGCTACCCAAGACAATTAGTACCAGAAACTATTACTGGAAATGATGGATATCCACTTTATCGCCGCCGATCCATTGATGACAATGGAAAGTCAACAATAGTCAAAGTAAATCGACAGGACATTGAAGTTGATAATCGTTGGGTTGTTCCGTTTTCGCCATTACTCTGCAAGGCATACAAAGCACACATAAACGTCGAATTTTGCCATTCCGTAAAATCGATTAAATACATTTGCAAGTATGTGAACAAAGGTAGTGACATGGCTGTCTTCGGAGTTGCTGCCGAAAATTCAAATGATGAAGTCACTCAATATCAAATGGGCCGCTATGTTAGTAGTAACGAAGGCATGTGGCGTATATTTTCGTTTCCTATACATGAACGACACCCTACTGTTGTTCACTTGGCCGTACATTTGGAAAATGGTCAACGGGTGTATTTTACAGATGCAAACGTATTACAACGACTTGACAGGCCACCATCGACAACATTAACCAGCTTCTTTGAAATGTGCCAGACTGATGATTTTGCCAGGACGCTACTTTACTCTGCAATGCCAAGATATTATACCTGGAATCAATCATCAAAAAAATTTCAACGACGAAAACGAGGACAGCCAGTTCCAGGTTACCCACAAGTATTTTCCACCGATGCACTAGGCCGTCTTTATACAGTTCATCCCAGTCAAGACGAGTGTTTTTATTTGCGTTTACTGTTAGTCAATGTTCGTGGTCCAACATCATTCCAATATCTGCGAACTGTTAATGGTGTATTGTGTGCCACATACAGAGAAGCCTGTCAACATTTGGGATTGTTAGAGAATGACACTCATTGGGACCACACTCTCGAAGATGCTGTGATTTCGTCAAATGCTAAACAAATACGAACATTATCTATATATATAAAAATGAAACCCGTTTCGCGTTGTCACGGCATCACGTGTGAACGGCTGAACCGATTTCGATAATTCTTTTTTTTAAATGTTTGTGGAAGTCCAAGGATGGTTCTTACGGCGAGAAAAAAACGAATGATTGCCGGGAAAACCCTAAAAACAGCCCTTTTCTTTTTCACATACAAACTTTTTCTAACTAAAACGTAGAATCAATTTGAGCTTTATTGCAGTTATACATAAGGTTCATATTAAATAACAAGCACTCACTGTTATCTAAGAAATAAGTGAAAGAAGAAAAGGTGTGTTCCTAACGTCAAAAAGTAAATTTGCACTTTCTTACCGCTAAACAAAGTTCAAATTCAATCATATCTATCAAAACAGTGTGCGCGTGTGTATTGGAGCTGGAGCACAAAATCCGTCGTTTGAGGATTTAATGTCGCGTTCCGAAAACAAAAAAAAACCGATCGCGCAAAAAAAACATTGGTATGGGTAAAAAACACAAATCTATATTTAATACTTAATACTTAATAGTTACTTAATTATATTATAAAGCGGCAGAGTTTGTTTGTTTGTTTGTTTGAACGCGCTAATCTCTGGAACTACTGGTCCGATTTGAATGATTCTTTCAATGTTGTGTAGTCCATTTATTAAGGAAAGTTATAGGCTATATTTTGTTTAATTCAAAATTAGGGATCTGTAATAAAATTGCTATTTTGTAACACAAGGAGTAAAATCGAAAACCTATTTTTGCGTGCGCTGCAAAAACTATTGACAATAGAGCAAAATGATGTACTACGGGTTTGTAGATTCTATTAAAACCTACAAAAAAGTCCGCGAGAGCATAGATCTAGCTATCATGGTTTAATCACAATACCCGATTTTGTGTTCAAAAT
Organism: Spodoptera exigua; assembly: GCA_902829305.4. Lineage (NCBI taxonomy): Eukaryota > Metazoa > Arthropoda > Insecta > Lepidoptera > Noctuidae > Spodoptera > Spodoptera exigua. Next base: position 4,593,565 of record LR824616.2, on the reverse strand, counting down.
AATTATTAAATCGTCTGAAGGAAGAAAAGCGTTAAATATGTATCGTAATATTAATCTTTTTCGAAATGAAGCATTATGTTATCAAGAGTATTTATTTAGAAGTAAAATACTTTTTTATTTCCTCTCAATCTCTCAATCGTTTAAAAGTTATCATGTGTGTAAGATGTTATAAGAGTTGGTACCTTATTAATGACTTATGGAACATAGAGTTTTTTATCAACATAAAATCCTGTAATAATATTTTTCGTAATATATTTGTTGATGATTGTAAGTATAAGATCTTTGAAGAGTATAAGAAATACATTTCTGAACTAACTCTGCTAAGGAAAAGGAAATCCAAGGAATAACACACACCTTAATTTGGATCCATTAGAAATGTCGTTGCGGAAGCCATACGATGTAAATGAATTAAATGAGTATACTTATTACTGTAAATGCACCCAAGTTCTTTAATGACCAGGTAATGGCAAACAATAGTGTTATGCACAGTGTTGTTTTAATGAGGGAAAAATATTTTTTTGGATGCTCAAGGCGAAACCGGCAAAACTTTCATTACCTACTAATATGATATTAGCAAAAGTAAGGTCTCAGGGAAAACTAGCTTTGGCAGTAGCGTCACCTGGAATCGCTGCTACTATATTAGCTGGCGTACGCACAGCTCATTACACTTTTAAACTAACATAACCTAACCGTTCCGTTACAGAAAGAGCGTGTGCTCTATTCGTAAAAATGGCCTTTTAGGCAAAGTTTTGTAAGATGTCACTTTAATAATCTGGGATGAATGTACCATGATTCATAGAGCTCATGTGGAGGCACTAGATAGGACTATTAGAGATATTAGAAGCTGTGATAAAATCATGGGTGGGATTACTGTCATGTTTGCTGGGGATTTTCGGAAAACTTTATCAGTAGTAGTAAGAGAAACTAAAGTAGACATTGTAAAAAATTGCCTTAAAAGTTCTCTATTATGGAAATTTGTTCATACCTTAAAACTATCTACGGACATGAGAGCATATTTGGGAGGAGGTAGTACAAATTTTACTTTGAAGTTACTTTTAGTTGGAGCCGGAAAAGTACCTTATTTTGAAAATACCTCTTGATCAAGATTTAGGAGAAAAAGTGACTAGCATTGAGAGTTTAATATCAAAAGATATCGTCGAAATAGAAAATAAAGATTATCAATGGAAGTGTTAACGAGCAATATTGGCGACGAGAAACAGTAGTGTTGACAAAATTAACGGTTTAATTTTAACTAAACTTCCAATGGATCAAGAATATGCAGTCCATTAACTACAGGGATTTTTTAATTCTTTACACCCGAGGGGCATCCCATCACATTCTCTCAAGTTTAAAATTGGTGTCCCAATTATTTTACTTAGAAATTTATGTAACGGGAGACTTTAGGTTAAATTTGTTCGCAATAACGTGATAGTTGCAATAATAGTTCTGACTGGTCCAATGGTTGGTCAAACAGTATTTATACCTCGGATCCTAATGATTCCAAATGATTTGCCTTTACATTTTAATCCAATTCAGAAAATAAAACGAAAAATATAATTTACTCAGAAGTACTTTAAAATGATATTTTAACCCGGTTTAAAGTGGACGGACACTCCCGCCTGTAGTCGGAATTCTTATTCTGGCTGAATTTCGAACAGATAAACAGCTATTGCTTACTTGACTTATACAATTTAACTTAATCTATATTTTTCTTAATATTTTTTGTTATGAAGGCGGTAATCTCGAGAAATACTGATCTGATAATTATGAAAACTGTTTACATATTCAATAGTCCATTTATTGAGGGAGGCTATAATATAGGCAATATTTTATCTCGGTATTTCCACGGAAACGACAAAAACGCGGGTGAAACCGCGGGGCACAGCTAGTTTTCTATAATTTTGTCTACATGCTTCCCATCAACACCGACTAATTTATGGCATAAATACAAAGATCATATGGCGGAAGATATATTGCATCAGATGCGTCTTAGAACATCGAATGCAGATTTGCAAATGAACGAAGAAATTCACAATGAAGCATTAATTTTAATCGAGGACATGTGCTTGATGCTTACCAACAAAGTATTAGCACAAATAGGAATGATAGCACCCAATCGCCCAATGCACGACTCATTTGATCAAGAATTGAGACGCGAAGCCCAATACGATTCCGAAACATTACGAGAAATAGTTGATAGGACAGTTCCCCTTTTAAATCAACAACAAAAACATGCCTACGATACGCTCATGAAAGTAGTGAACGATGGAACTGGCGGATTTTATTTTTTAGATGCTCCCGGTGGAACTGGGAAAACTTTTTTGTTATCATTGATTTTGGCAACGATTCGATCGCAAAATGGAATTGCACTAGCCCTAGCTTCCTCAGGTATTGCAGCTACGTTGTTGGAAGGCGGTCGAACAGCTCATTCAGCTCTCAAGCTGCCGTTGAACCTTCAAATTAATGAAACTCCAACTTGCAACCTTTCGAGGAATTCTGCGATGGCCAAAGTGCTGCAGCAAACCAGATTGATCATATGGGATGAATGTACTATGGCACACAAAAAATCTTTGGAGGCATTAGATCGCTCGATGCAAGATTTACGAAATAACAAAAACCGGTTTGGTGGTGCCATGATACTATTGGCGGGTGATTTTCGACAAATATTGCCAGTTGTTCCACGCTCAACGCCAGCTGATGAACTGAATGCATGTTTGAAGTCGTCCATTTTATGGAAATACATTAAAACACTTAAATTGAGTATAAACATGAGAGTCGAATTGCAGGAAGACCAGTCAGGAGAAGTGTTTTCCAAACAACTACTCGATATTGGTAATGGTAATATTGCTGTTGATAGATCATCTGGATACATTACATTCCCTACCAATTTTTGTAACTTTTGTGAATCAAAGACCGAACTCATGGAGAAGGTTTTCCCAAACATTGCACAAAATTACGTAAATCACGTTTGGTTAAGCGAACGTGTTATATTGGCCGCAAAAAATGTTGATGTGAACGAAATGAATTTTCAGATTCAAGAGAAAATAGCTGGCGAATTGAAGAATTACAAATCAGTTGATTCCGTTACTAATGAAGATGAAGTTGTGAATTATCCAACAGAATTTTTAAATTCGCTGGAATTGCCCGGGTTACCACCTCATAATCTGCAATTAAAAATCGGATCAGTAATTATTATGTTACGGAACATAAATCAGCCACGTCTGTGTAATGGCACCCGGCTTGCGGTGAAGAAATTATTGAACAACGTCATCGAAGCCACAATTTTGAAAGGGAAGTACAAAGGCGAAGATGTTTTAATCCCACGCATCCCTATGATACCGAACGATATGCCATTCAGCTTTAAGCGTTTACAGTTTCCAGTGCGGCTTGCATTTGCAATGTCAATAAATAAATCACAAGGGCAGTCGCTAAGTGTATGTGGCATCAATCTAGAAAATCCATGTTTTTCACATGGGCAATTATATGTCGCCTGTTCCCGTGTCGGAAAACCATCAGCATTATTTATTTACGCGCCAGAACATAAAACTAAAAATATAGTGTACCAAAAAGCATTAGATTAAAGAAACAGCAGCATTAGAATAGAGAGAAACAGTGAAGAGTATAGAGGCTATTAGTTGTTTTCTAGAGCACGCGTGGTGTTAAGCTCAGTGTTTACTTCAAAATGCCAAGTTGTTCAATAGCGATTTGTAAAAATATAAGTGGAATTATTGAACCCTATGGAATAAACACTATTATGAAAATATATATTTTGTTTTGTATTTAATAAAATTAGGTACTTTTCAGATATGGCGAGACCAGGGAAATAGGGATTAATTTATATTATATGGAGGATATTATAGATTCCAGTTTAAATTGAATAGGTACTCATACCTAAGATAGGTCAACTATACAAAATAAAGTAGTGCATCAAAGCTACGCTAAGGCGGTACGAAGTTCGCCGGGTCAGCTAGTTAAATAATAAAAGTGGAAAATCACATACATCATGAAGTTTATACTAATGTTCAGACTGCAATTTGCAAGATGACTATTGGTCCATAATGGCATAACTTCTGCAATAATTTGTCGAATATTGCCATAATTTATCAAATCAATGCATTGACATTTCCATTAAGTCCTTTATCTAACTTTTAAACGCCATTAATATCGGGCGACTGATAACAAAATTCTCGTAGCCGATTCGTAGCGCCGTAGTCGACTCGTAGCAATTGCTACGCCTTTTTCGTAGCAAATGCTGTATTTATAGCACTATAACTAGTTCACTGAATAAACTGCCTCAAAAAGTATAATTTCACCTATTTATTGAGTGAAACATTAATATCCTCATTTCACTATAAATATATTTACAAGCTCAAAGTTCACAAAACATGGAAATAATTAATACGAATGGATTTCTCAAGTAATTTACAATTGTATTGGTAGATTTTTCTATGATTAATTACTATGATGTTGAAATGATTAAGTTATACTATGATTACTTCGTTTGTACTAGAAATTAACAATATTAATACACAACTCACAAAAGTAAATAAACAAGAAAGAATAACAATAGAGGAGCATAATGGAAAAATCTAAAAACGAAGTTTATTGACAATGCTTTCAATTCACAGAGTTATCCGCACTCAATAAAAATAAAATTTAATTAGTTATTTATTTGAACAAAAGAATTGATGAAATAGGGTATTTAATTTAACGGTAACTAAAGATCTTGAATCAGATAAAATTGAAATAATAAATCACATATATTATGTACTTTAGCTATAAGAAAAACAATTTAATTTTACTTATGCTTGTGTACGATTGGATCCGGCTCGGATCAGAAGAAAGAACGTGGTGATTTTAAGTAAGTAAGACTCTGACACTCCCTCTCTCTCAACTTAGCAGAGGAAAATTCATTGGTTAAATCTCCCCATAACCCCTTCCTTTTCTCCGAAACCCGCAAATGTATTATTATAATCCACGTCCTTTCCGTCGCATGAATACAAAAAGTAACATTGCATAATAAAACATACATAAAATAACCAATTATTTATAATGAGAAATACTTATCGTCATAATTCGTTTCTTTATACGTCAGTTAGACTTAAGACTAATTAAAAATTCTAGATTAAATGTTTGTGCCGTGCATTTCATGCGACAATACCAACATTTACTAGAGCTGGTCATCTAGTCACAAATCTTCTAATACAATAATTGTTCCACAAAAATCTGATATATTTTAGATAATTAGTCGAAGTGTGTTGGTACATGAGTAAAATGTACAGCATGATTGTTGTAAAGAATGATTTCAATTGACTTCTGATTGAAAGTAGGATAAGCAGTGGTATAGGTGACAGTCTCTTCGAGTCACTCTGCATAGCCGCTGGCCGCTCTCCGCTCACCACATGCACCACAACAGACGCCGAATCTACCGCAAAAAAAACACTTATTTTCTAGTAATGTAAACTTTTTCGTAGGAAAACGAAATGCAACAAAAACGTCCCACAACGGAAATTAAATCATACATCAAAGATTTATTTATCCAAAAAAGGTATTTCAAAGCCAATGATAGCCCCTCACTTCCTATTTAAATGCCAGAGGCGGCGCGATTTTAAACCTTATCTATAAAAAGAAAATTTCGTAAAATATATTAATCGCGTGTAAGGAATACAAATGGACGATAAGAACGCTGAGTATACAGTGAATTTGAACACGTTGATTCAGTACTTGAAGGGGGAAGGCGTGGAAAAAGATAAATGGTTTTTACACAGCTACGGACATAGATATAGTGAAGTATGTTGAGTGAAAAATGTAGGTACGCCATAAAAGAACCGATGGACGACCGCTGTGGCATGTATATTTTTTATAACACCCGCATGTCCCCCGTGGGCAAAATAATAAAAGAAACTGTCTAAAGTAGCTTAACTGTAAAGCCGCTGGAGAAATGAATGTGGAACAAAGGCAAGCGATTAGCTACTCCACTTGGCGGCCTTCGTTAAGATTTTTTTGTTGCTAATTAAACCAACTCATATTTCTGGCTTTATATAATTTACGAAAACTGTGCAAAAACTTAAAATGGTGAAACAATTTTATGTTATTTATGCCTTTTTATACGCTAGTTTACTGGTGAAAATGAGGGTAATAAATTAAGGTTGTTTACCGGAGCTGCTCGGCGCGCAGGTGTAGTTTCCTGAGTCTCTCGGTGATGCTCGTGCGATGAGTAGCCGACTAGTTCGCGTGCGCTGTTCTGTTTCTACGCTGATACCGCCGCGCTGCGCGTAGTTCACCACATTCGATCCCCGGTACCAGTAGATAAAACTGTACAAAACATCTTAAATATGAAAAAAGAATCCTTTAACATAACAATAAATGTTTATAAATGGCCATTAACTAGAAAAAATGCCTTACAGCTAGTAAGAAAAGTTTTAAAATTCACGTAGAATACTATGATACTTTCCCGGTGACACACGCGTCTGCTGCTGTCAGCAAATAGTTTTGCACGGATTGTCTCGCTTGAAAAACATCGTCGCTCAGATTCCGACATGACAAGTCACATAGACGTAGTCTGTATGTCGTGTCAACTCCCCACCGATTACTTGAGGCGAACGCTTTATATTCGGTTCATATTGAAGGCATAAGTGAGCGGCAAGTGAAGCGGTTTCGAGCCGGGTTTAAAGCGATAATGTTTGCTCTGTCTGCGCGATATTTCATACGTAAAGTAACTTTACAACATTTTTGCTCTGCAAAATTTTAGCTTTAGCGAAGGAAATTGCTTACCTTGGTGGATCTGGAGCGTGTCTGGCGATGCAAGTGAGATTGATGTCAGAACCTGCCCTCACAAACAGTTCTGGCCCGGATAGTATTTCTGCTTTAGAAACTGCAACAAACATGCGTCTGTAGTTGGATTGCATATTTAATTATTTGCTTGTGCAATGAAGACGAGCTAGTGTTTGAAAGTTTGTCGATGTCAATTTATCTAGTACTCTCGCCGTCAAGCGTTTACTTAGAGAAATGGTTTGCCGTCTCGACGACGCTAATTGCGTCTAACAATTAAACAAGTCTACATTTCGTCTCATTTACAATTGGATGACGGGAAGGTTAAAGTTCTTAATTAAAGTACTAAGTTGCGATGAACAAATAAATTTAATTACTAATGCTAATAATAGTTACTCAAACTGTTACTGTAACTTCCGTCTATATTCGTTTCCGGTAACGAGCATTAAGGTTTATGTATGGAAAATATCTGGTAACCCCATCAAGGGCAAATAACAAATGATTCGATCTTATGACCCAACGCGCAGTTAACTTAATCGTTAACCTACAACCCCTAATAAAACGGGATTGTATAAAAACTCTTTTCTTTTCTTTATACTATTGAGGTTGAATTTTAAAATAAGGTAGCATTTACGGCCTCCAGAGAATATTTTTGGTAAATTGAAGATTCAAATTCTATAAGGCGAAATAAAATAACAATGAAAGATATTATACTCTTGTTGTTCATATCATTAACATACATATATGACAATTCATTGTTGAACTTAATTTATTTATAGATTTATATATTTAGTTGTAGATCGAGGTTGGTAGAAGGAAAGTCAATGAAAAGAAATTTTTTAATTAAAATAACCAAATTACAATATATTTCAAATTAAGTTTATTATAGTATTATTTATATTCTACACGTGTTTTATGTTATGCTCACTTAAATACCTAGTGTATTAAGTTGAGCATAACATATACTGACAAAACCCATCTACTTTTAGTGTAGCAACCTCTAACTAGCACAAGTGTAGTACCCCTTTGTTAGTTCTTATATTACATGGAAGGAGCATGAAAACCAACCCTACCCTACCCTATTATATATATAAGGTCCTAGAAACCTTACTACATATGTATGTTTGTGTGTGTTACACATATTGAAAATAAAAATATTTTACTTACCAACAACAGTAAGTCTAAACGAGAGACTAATTTTAGGCTCTGTAGAGACTTGACACTCATAGGAACCGGAGTCTCGTGGTTGTGCCGGTGCCACCCTCAACGTCCATTCGTCAGAGTTGTCTGTGTGTAACGCCGCAAAGCGAGCGTCACTGCTGTATGTGTGAACACCCACAGTCAAGATGTGAAGGTCTCGTTTGCGTATCCACGATACCTGAGAACAAAGGTGTCGGTAAGCAAATTTTATAGTTTATAAAGTTTGATTTTCTTTGACAAATATTTTTTTTACATCTCTAAATCATATGTAGGTAATTATTTTATTTGTATTGCATTATAATTTGGTTGAGAACATTATGTAGGTATTTTTTTAAGCGTTTAATTTGTTTCATAATCTGGCTAGAACTATTAAAACTTAATAGGTTACTAAAAGAAACGTTGCAATTAGAAACATGGTATTTTCATATTAAATTGCAACAACATAATACCCGAAAGAAAATTTTACTACCACTCACATGCATTACCTGAGAAACGCTCGACCAGTTTCAAGTCACAACAAGACTCTTATGTTTATACCAGTTAGTTTGGCGGTTAATTGACGCAAAGCGCTGCTTAGAAATAAAAGTCATGTTGTCGCTTGAAACTAGTCTGTAGAACTTTTCTCGTATCCATTAATACGATTAAATTAATATTTTAAATAAATTTAGTATGTCAATGTCAATCAGGTACTTACTATACAAAAATTTATAGGGAACTTGGAAAAGTATCAATATAATTTCTAATAGATACTCGTCTACACACGGAGCTCATATTTTATTTAAGGTCCCTTCAATTTGTAACACCCCTTTCTGATAAAATATTCATTCTTGAGTAATGTTCCTAGATGGGCACTATGTCATATTTGATGGATATTTAATAATAAAGGCGGCTGTCTTGTTAGTCGTGTCGTCGCATGTGAGACTACCGACCTAGGCGTCTTGAGCTCGATCCCCGGATTAGGTTAACGTATATTGGGTTCTATTCAGTTTTTCGGAAATTGTAGTAATGGCATCTATTTTGGTATTGGGCTATATGCTTACTCCTAATCACATGGAATTTTTAATTTCACTGTTAAAGAATTGACGTACATAATATATAATTACCTATGTACACTTTTACATATTTCTGTATCAATGTGTGTTGTATGTACTTTCGGGGACAAAAAGTCCATCTAGCTAAGTTTATTTTTCAAAAATAAATAAATGAATGACACAAACATAATGGTATTTTTTACGGTTTTTTCAGTTATTAATTTTAATAATCAAAAATCCCTATATTTTTTAAAGTGGAACCATTCATATAGGTTACCGCAATTTATTTTTAAACTAAGCTATAAAAAACAACGCGAAAAATAGATTCTGTATAATTATTTATACAGCATCTATTTTTGACCAACTTTCCTTTTAAACAATACTCTTTAACGAACTAAAACTTCACTGAAACCAGTAAAAATATAACTCTGAGCCTCAAGCCGTTCTATTGTTACATTTTAATTAAACCGTGGCAAGAAACATTAGTACATTAACACTTTCAGTTGCCACAACCCGACCTCCATTATTAACGAGGCTTTGTGTTGGACAAGCGTTAAATTATAACAACCTATTTGAACCTCTACAATGAGTTTTAAGCTATAATATTAGTTGAAACTCCATAGCAACTAGGTAATTTTTTGATACGGCGAATTTCACTGCGCGTCTAGTGGTTATTTATGGAAAAGTAACAATCAAAATGTATACCTAACTAAAATTTATCTGGTGCAATGGCTGAGCAACTGGCTGCCGCTCAGCGTGTCGTGATTTCCATTCCCGCACGGTACTTCTCCTTGTGTGATCTGCCAATTTTTTTTCCGGGTCTGGGTGTCTTGTGTATGTGAATATTTATATTTTTAAACACGCCCACGACAAAAAAGAAAATCCTAGTGTGGATTGACCTTGTTATACAAAAAAAATTAAGTTACGAAACTCGATAGCGACCACGTAATTTTTTGGTTAGTAACTAGTAAAGTTCTTAGCGCCTCTAGTGGTCAATGAAAAAAACTGACATCGATATTAAGAGAAACAATTTTGTGGCTCTAAATTCATAGTATTGTTCCAAAATCAATGTTCTCTTTAACCATAGCTGAGTGGACTCTGTAGTTTCATGTTGGTTCTGTGTTAGCCAACGTGTGGGGGCTAGGCCTTAAACAATGCCGGCTAGTTCAGCCTTCAATTAAATGCAAAGCTACTCAGACACACAAGGGACCCATAACGATACAACTACGTAATTTCCCCTTGTTCTAACTTGGCAAGATACTATGGAAAGCAACGCCAAACGGAATATAATGTTGTATTGCAATCAGGTAGGAGAAGCCAATTTCGAAAATTTTGTTATATTATGTTAGGTAATAGTTTAATTTCTGTAAAAAGGAGTGTGTAAAAAGGAGGTACTTATCTTGTAAATATGGCTTTAATAGATTATGTGATCAATAATTTCCATATCCCCAAATCTCTAACTCCCTAACTTTTGGGGTTAGGAATTGGAAGATTTGGGCCAGCAATGCGCAACTTTTTGATAATACTTGTGTTCATCAGGGTTGCGGGGTAAGTGCAATGAGGCACCGCGGCCTCGGCCCAGAGCACGAGAAATAACGGCGGGTATTTAGTCAGTATGAATCTGACACTCCCTGACGACCTGGCGGGAGAAGTCATTTGATGATTTTCCCCTCACAAAAATAAAAAAGGCAGTGCTTACCATCAAGTAATCCGTTCGTTCGTTTACTTTCTAAAGCTAAACAATTTAAGATAAGCTGCTTCGCTAGAATATGAGATTTGAATTTCCAAAATATATTTATGTTTTCCAAAACGTAAACGTTATTGTCTATTGTATTTATTGTCGTACTTCGTAAATTTTGCAATAAGTACTTCGCCTTTGAATTAATTAGTGAAATGATTGTGAGATAATTAAATTTAATTAAACTTTCTCCCCGATTCCCTCGGGTACAAATGGAAATTTATTATTGTCAACATTTCCCATAAACATCAATCGGAATTGATTGTTGATGCAGTTAATAGATAAATTCAATATTTTCGTTATAAATTATCATGAATTTTGAAACGTGTATTCTTAATAAATATCTACATATATACGAGTATATATATTAGTATATCTTATTCTATCGTAATTATATACATAGTATCTGTATTTAAGTATTATATTTTTTAGAAATTCTGCGAATGTGGAAAATTATTCGAGCTATATCCCTATTACTTGTAGCGTAGCTTTTTTGTTCATATTTTTATTACCATACAATGTAGCCAATAAGCCACTTCAGAAATTGAAGATCGAAATATTCTGTTACAAAGTCAGTCACTGTATTTGAGTCTTACTTTGATACTAACCCTACTAGTCACGTGGTCACATAATTACCGCAGCCATATCTATATTGTTTCAAACGAATACAATTTTGTGGCAATCCCCGAACGTCTGAGACATAACACAAATTGTCGGATCAAAATTTAATTAATGCCTTGACTCGCCGATCTTCGTATTCAATGACATCTTTTGTTCCTAAATTTGTACAAAATTTCGTATACAAAATACTTTCTCATTATTAGAATTTCGTAAAAGCTTCTGTATGTTCAATGTAGCGGATAGACGCGGTCTGTGAAGCACTGATATTCATTTGTTTATGGTCTCGACTGCGAATGACAGGATTTGAGGTTTTGCGATTAGATTTTCTGTATAAAAAAGAATTTAAATAAATGCCAACGACTGCTGAGGATTTTAGAGTTCAATCATTTTTATTTAAGTTATGAATTCACGTATTTTTTTTTTTTTGGAAAATAAATAATAAAATTAAAAAATGTGAAAAAAGATAAGTCACGTTTTATGTATTGTGTAGCTACTGCATGTAACTATGTAAAAAGTTAATGTTAATTTATTTTCTATAAGACCATAATAACTTCACAAAGCCAACAAAATATAAGAATACTTCATTATGCTAAATAAATAAAAATTCATTGTAATACTTAGGTACATTCAAAATCAGTAGGTATTAGCAGCGTAAGCCAACGCTTAATAAATCTCAACAAAGGGACTTATCCCAAATTAGAGTAATTTTAAACCGATTTTCGTTACTTGTCACGTTCTAAATCCAATATTACTGGGTAATTCGTCTTGATCCTATCCCCCGAGGGATATATATCAGCCCTTTTTAACAGCCTTTGTACATAAATTCAGTTTTATTTCACATAGTGAATCTCACGTAAGTCGGCTACTTGCCTTTTATAGTTGGCACTGGGCGACGTGACGGAACCATCCTCTCTTATACACCTCTATAACACTCTCAGATTTTAGTAAAAAGAAAAAAAAAGTCAAATATATTTTCTTAACCTTTTCTCTGAAATAACCTTTTGATATATTTTTTGAAAGCATCGATAAGAAACAATACTTTGAAGACGTTATCAGAAAAAGCATCCCACGCGTAATATCAGTATTACGTACGAAAATATTGATAAATAATTCGTTCACAAATATCATACTTGTTATCAAAAGCCTTCGATAGAAGATGGCTATATTGATACAGTTGACGTGACGTAGACCTATTATGCCTTAATACATTCATCTAACTTTGATTCGTAATGTAAATCGCGTTCCCTTAAGGCTGAGTAAGGGAATCTAACAAATGGTTCACATATCATTGATTTCCCTGTTGTCTGTAATCAGGTGAGAATTCCTTGAAAGAGTACAAATCTGCTGATGTACGCGGCTTTAGGTAATTTGTCTGTTGGGAAATTCTCCGTAGATTTCTTACTCTGAGTGATTTTGTGTGTGGAAATATTTTCTATTCTTTAAATAAATATTTTAGTTATTTCGTTATAAGTAACGTAATGTTTTTACAACAACTATATAATTTAGTCTAAATACCGCATTAACACGGACGAGCAACATATTAACAATTTACAAAATTTCCATAAACATGTATTAAACTTAGATATATGTATATAAATAAATATTCAACTCAGAAACCCATTTTAATGACCCATAAGTATATAGTAATAAAGTAAATTTTCGAAACTCGCTTTTCTGGTGTTCGTGTAAAACAGTAACACCTTTTAATCGGCTATAAATATTTAATAAACAATTTAAGCGTAAGCTTGCCAACCCTTCGCCGGTAAAAATATATTATAAGCTATTCCGTTCCGTTCCGAATTTGAAAAAAAAAACACGAACGACCCTCCCTAATCTGTGTATAATGAACCTTAAAATCCGATGAACAATAAAGAGCGTTATCGAATAACTGGTATTCCATTGTGACACACAGTCATAAATGGCATGGCCGATATTAAGCGGGCTAAATTGTTATACAGTACGTATTTTATTTTTACAAAATAAAACAAAATCGCCGTCGCGGCTGGCATTGTTCCAAAATGTGTGGCTTCGTGGGCCTCGACCCAATTCTCTTTGCTTTATTCGACGGCGACGTTCACGCGACACTTCCTATTGCACTTACTGGGGCATGTACGGCAAATCAAATCCCACATACGGACTGTTAAGCTGCATTGCCAATATACGCCCGAAGCTTAACTCCGATAAAGACGTCTAATAGAATTCCTTTGCACTATTATTGCATGTTTGTTTTGTTGTATTGAATTTTTACTTAGCGCGACCACTTTAGGTAATTGCTGCTTTGTGTTTTGTGGCTTGAATTTTATTTCTATTCTATAAAATAAAGGTTCTTGTTTGTTTGCCAAGTAACTTAAAAAAGCACACTTCGAGTTATACAGTAGTTTGTTTTTACTAACAAATTAACTCTTAGAGGCTTACAGTAAGTACCAGAGCTGCTACGTTCACAACTTCGCGGTTACCTTAGTGAATGGCTATATCGATTTGGTAAGCTGCAAGGATTTTAGTTAAAACCCAACAGGTTGGAGCGGACCCGGAGATCATAATTATATCAACTCCCTGAAAAACTACTTTACTAACTAACTCCTTAAGTTAAGCAAGCTGTCAGAATTCATATTGTAACCTGTTAAATTAATGACCAATAACAAGCTATCACCATAAAATGTAGATACGGAAAACAGAACCTTCCTTATCCATTAGTCTATTATTTTATCAATATTCAACTTACAAATAGATACAAAAAACCTTAGATCGAGGCGCAATATGGTGCTCTTAGAAAAAAAATTGCCACTCGACGCATTTTATCTCATTATTGCCAAAAACTCCTCGAGTGAAGAGCGTCCGGATGATAAGGTCATAATTAAAAAGTATTTAAAGGCTGTCGCAACCCTAATTTGTGCCATTAGGGATGTGAAAAGGATTGAGTGCGTTGTATCAGTTGTTTTAATTAACCTTTTTGCATCGCTAAACTTTTGTAATGTTTTAATGTTTTATTCGGATACTGCCTTATTTGCCTAATAGGTGCAAGTATGACTGTATAACACAGGGTCTGGATACTTTACATCCCAAATCTTTTACTAAAAAATTGTCAGTCTTATTACCGCTTAGTACTTTTTTTTTAAATATGGACTCGACTTTGATCGCAATATCAACGTATATTTTTATGTGATAAAACGGCAAAGGAGCTGATGGATTAACTGAAGGTAAGCAATCGCGCTGCCCATGGAAACATATTAGATGAGGTGCGAGTGCGTTGCCGACCTTTTGGAAGGCATTTGAATTGAGGAAAGAAAAGAATTGGGCCTCCAGTAACCTCACACACACGGCGAAACACAACGCGGTGGTTACTTCAAGCCGGTTTGGATCTCCGACACTACAGGTCGATTTTCGAATGAAGCTATGATAGGTACTATTGGTAGGGGTGCACGATAATATAGAAAATTGTGACGGTCTAGAGTTTGTTTTTTTGATGTGTTTTTGTTTCGTGTCGATAATCACAATGTATGTTAATATTTTGTTTGAAACTATCAAGGAATGAGGTGTGACAAACTGTATGTGTCTGTGTACAATTAAGTGATCAGTCTAGCTGTAGCAACAAGCACATCCAGTTACTCTATCACTCCACTGAAACAGCAAAACTCACTTAAATTTCAGTGCCAGCCCTAACCTACTTACGTAAAATCCAGGAGCAAAATATTTAGGAAATGTGATATAAACATGAAAAAATCTTAAAATAAACCATTTTGGCGTTGCTGATACCCAGCTAAGGGCGCCGTTTATTTAGAATTTAACAACATTTTGTCGGTCGATATCGTCCTATGTCAACAGTTTTATGTAAATAGCCATTGAACTGTTAAATGTTAGGAAAAGGGCCGTGTTCCGTATCCACAGCTTGTCCGCTCATATTCCAAAAATATACATACGTATGGATACTAAAGTACGGTTACGAAAAATACGAAAAGGAAACATGTTATGACGTTGATATAACTCAAATGTTGAATCAAACGAATAGATATCAAATTAAGAAATACAATAAAAAATATTCGTCGCAATACTCTAAACCCTTTGTGTCTACACAACTGTGTCAATGTCGCCCCTATTTTCTTTAAGAACATTCGAGGTAGACAAGCTAAAGTATCGTACCAATTGTTTGTTCTTCAAGAAAGTTCCACGTACACTTATGTACCAATCCGCATACAAAGGTATATCCTAAACAAATTACCTACGCCCTCTCCATTGGCCCAATCTACATAATTTATAAACAGCAAAAATAAAATGAAGTTTTCATGTACGAAAATTTGGCAGGCGCTATTACTCATCGTAGGGGCCTTTTCTTATTAAACATATATATCGCGTAATATAATGCTTTTCTCAGTAGGAGTAACTGTAAACGTGTTATATGAATACTTTGCTTGTAACTATTGAATTATAAATCCAATTTTAAAACGAGAACATATCTTATTAGTCAATTGTCAACGTACGTCAACGTTACATTAAAAGTAATCTGATAATTGATTTAAATAACTATTTAATTAAACAACCCTAATTTTGCGGGGATATTTTTAGTGCCATTGATTTCGCCTGATAACATTTTGTTTATCATGTTACCTACAATTATTTTTCGGAGATTAAAATTATAGAATATTTTTTTATTTACAAAAGAAAATCTGCGTACACTTTGAACTCACCGTTTACTGTTCCCTGCATGACTATTTGACATGACTGCATGACATTATAGATCAGACAGGTAAATAATGTTTACGGTACATTCTCTCGCCCAGGGTGAAGCGAGAGGGAGTGTTAGACACTTATTGAACAAAAAAACCCCGTTCTTTCTCCTGCTCAAGGCCGAGGTCGCGGTACCTTATAGAGCTTGCCCCGCAATCTCCATGTATTCATTAAAAAACATCTGCAATATCATTTTCTTTCAAACCTTCCAATAAATAAATTCTCTCCCCCATCAGACATTATCTCATCTTTCACTCTACACATCATCTATCAAACAGTCCTCCCATCTTTGAATGCAAATAACAAATTAATTAGTTAAAGGAACAGGTTCAAATGAAATAACTTAAGTATTTCTCCAGAATTTATGGAGCACATACAAAGTATAAATCAAATTTATGCGCTTAATAACGGTTAGTATGGCGTTGTAGATGACTTGAGGCGACTAATTAGTAAAGTTATTTATATTTAGCGGACGGTGGATAGATGGCGCTTGTAACAATATACCATCTTAGTTGGATAGTCTTCGCTCTTTATTGCTCGACGTTATGGAGCGTGAAATGGTTTCGAAATACGCCATTGTTGTTTTTTTTTCTGTAGTTTCTTGTTTGTTCGTTTATGTGAAGTTGAAAGGATTGGTAGGAGATTGTAAATGAATATTGTTGTTATGTGTTTGTCAAAATATTCGCGTTAACGTTGGATACAAAAAATACACACAGTTGATTACACACGTGTACGAAAAGTATGATTGCATAATTCTTCCATAACTAAATGCAAATAACTCATTATAATTTTAATGTTTGTACGCTTTCTAAAAATACTAAAGTAAAACTTGTTAAATGAAAAAATAAAAGTTACAAACAACAAGTGCCTATCTTTACAAAACATAGACCATGACAAAATATAAAGTGAGCTCTTTTCATCATCATAATCAATGCAATGGAGAAGGTTTGAGCATAACCCACCAAGCAGATTGAAGACTTGAAATTTACAATTACAAATTATGAGTTCAGGTTTGTCACAATGCTTTTCGTTCGCCGTTTATCAGTGGTGTCTAAATACACTTAGAAAGTACATGTAACTCGAAAAAGTTACTTTGGTACTTGCCTGATTTCAAACCCCCGCATTAATAGAGAAACCACAATGTTATTACTTCAACTCTTTCAGCAAGAAATAATTTCGTTTCTAAGAATTTAATCTTAATTTTTTTATTATTTCACAGAGACAGATAAATAAATGCTTGAGATGAAAATAAAATAGATAAGGAAGCAAGCATTCGTCTTCTTAATGCAGCTACTTAATTTTCTCGTGTGACGCCTACTTTATAATAAAAAGGTCGAATTTCTTAAGCCTACACAACCTACTTACTAAATCTTCTGTCACGAAAACTGGAATTCTAAAATCGTAAGTACAGTCACGTAAGGGAAGCTTATATTAAATTCCCGCATAGATAGTAGAGGACAACATTAATATGTGAGATTTTACCAAATAACTATCCAAAAGATATTTAATATCACAATGGAATTTGTGTTTTGGAAATATTCAAATTTTGTATCCAAATTATGCGGCAGTCTTTAGTTTGGACTGAATTGTAAAATCTGTGGCTTGGACGTAAAATTCCTGTATTATACTAAATACTGTACCTATTAAAATTGTAATTTACAGTTTGGTTATCTATAATATTTTAGTAATACTATTTGAAACCGTATTATAATATACTATACAAATTATTTTGTATATAAAAATCAATGCGCAAACACCATTCCTTTTTTAAACACGAATTATAAAAAAAAACCTGTTCGAAATTCAAACCAATATCTAAACGTTCAGGAATTAAAATAAAATGCAACTTATATTTACAATTTTATTCAATTTAGTGACCTAGATTACATTTTAAGTCTTACTTCGGGAAGCTAACTGGACATAAATGCTAACTTCAGTTCATACTTGATACAAGTTTGAGCAGTTCTAAGCTTTAACGACTGATGCTTTCCCTCCATGGTTGAACATACAAAAATATTCATATATTCAGTTTATGTAATATTGCAGAGGAACGTTTATGCCATTTTCCTTAAACAAAGCCATGTTATGAGGTTGTAGTGCTGGTTGCAGACCTTTTTGCTTGTTTCATTACATTATTTTATTTTATGATATTTTAGTTTTTAGCAAGGAGACCGCGGTGTCGGTCAAAGATATGCTTTATATCACTTGATTTATTCTCTTAAAGAAATATTATCTAAGTTTGTTCAGAATTTTTAAGATGTAAATTCTTTCTTTTTATGAATTTTACTCTTGCTGATTTCCAGCTTACCCATGATTTAGCCGGGCCATATCTATAAAGGGTGGCTTGTAACTGGTCGAGTTTTAACTCACCATACAACTACGTAGGTAAAGTCAAAGAGCCATAGGTCAAAATCATTTATTTCAATTAGAAACTTACAGGCACTTTTGAGCGTCAAATAAAATTTTAAAGTTATAAAGTGTTAGTCTGTCGGTCAGTCCTCTAAGTGAAGCTATTTGCTCTTTCCAAAGTGTAAATTCCGATGTAGAAGAACAAGCAAAAAACTCCATGGTTACTCTTTTTAAATCAGTTTCACATACAAATTCTTTGGAACATTTATTAGTAGGTTCAATTATGTGAGAACAGTGTAGGTAAGTCATGAAACATAAATTCAACTCATGACTTCATTTATGGTATAATCATGCTAATTTCAAGTTAATTTAGATTGAAACTAAAATCAGCATATGCAGTGTACATACACTGTGCATTATCGTTTGTGCAAACTGTGTTAAATTTGTTCTGTTTAAACAATATGTAGTTCGAAATGCGAGTAAGCGAATTAGCTTGTCCTAACGTGTTCCAATCCATTATGTATTAGTTTATAATCTATTTAGGTATGAGTCATGTGATAGTTAACTGTTTATTTTAGATTTGCATTAGTTTACCTATGGAGATGATAGGCAAATTTTTTGTATAGAAATTTGGATTTTTAGAGCTAATATTATTTCACAATGGTCTTTGCCGTTTTCAATTACGACAGTTTACCTACGAAAGCCAACCTCAAGTTGTTGAGTAGCCCAACACCCACGAGCTATGAATCATTACCTACCTGCTAGAGATAAAATTTATTTATTTAAGCTTAGTTCAGAAAAACCGTATATAATTATGTACACAAGGTGAACTTAATTCCATGGAGATTCTCTATCAGTCAAATCTTTAATTTTATATGTACTAGTATTATTAAATATCAAATGAAACACATTTTTTATCAAAAGCTATTTTAAATACATATTTTCTTTTGTTTTCTAATGTGGAATGCCATCATATGACTTCTCAACCCCTGAACGGGGTGAGAAGTCTGACACTACCCGTCAGACTTTTTTTACTGACTAAAAACCACCTGGGTTTGGGCACGGTACATTATTGTAGTAGCACCCGCAACGATGGCTGAATATTTTACACATACTAAGATACAGATCTAGACAGACTTGAATTTATGTTTTGTATGTTAATATTTTATACAATTTTGTTGTGTTTTATTGCAGTTATCTGTGGAAAATGGATCACGCGGTTAAATAACGACCGGCCTGACATTTTAATGGAGTACCTAAATATGATGTCAATGGTCTCAGCTGTAAAATATTATATTATTTGTTCAGTAAATATTTGCTTCATAAAACTAAATCGTAAATGAATTGACTTTGAGCACAATTTACTTTGAACAACTTTATTCGCATACATATTTGTAATGAAATGTCACTGTGCACACATATTTCCAATAAAATATTATGTACGAGTCGCATTTCAGTGAAAATATGGGTGATTGAATTAAAATATAGAAAGTATCTTTGCAGATACATATCATTCAGACGGACATTATTACAATTAGTAACTTTTATACAGAGAAACAGATTAGAAATGCTTATTTGAATATATACATACTACCTACTAGAATATTATTCACTCTAAGATATTTTTAAATTAGAAAGGGCTAAATTATTTATTTGTGTATAATGCAAAAATTGATTTCATCGAAATCTCATAGGTACTGTATTTTATCTCACCACTCATCCTGTATATAGAATAGAATAAGGTTAAGTAATTTAGCGCTTAATTTTGATAATTAGTAAGAACAACACGTCTCTTATTGACTTGCAAGTGACCCACATTGCAATACGTGTGTAGGAGTAGGAGAAATACAGTATATAAGAAATGTGTGTATGTGTACTAATATGGGACTTATCTACACATTTTAATAATAATAAATAAATAATAAAAATAAGCTTAGCAACTTATATGTAACTAGCTACTCTCGCTCGGTTTCATCCGCTGCTCAGCTCCATTTGATCGTAGCGTCACTCAGCAACATCGTAGCTATCTATAGGTGAAAGAATTTTGGCAATCCGACCAGCGGTTCCAAATATTACCCCCTACATACAAACTTACAAATTTTACCTCTTTATTTATAATATTAGTATGGATATAGGTTAAAAAGGCTACACCTTTTTTAATAATTAAATGTAAAATAGGACATCCATGTCCCTGGGACGCGCCAGACTTCAGTGTTTCGGTGTTTACATTGTTGGTTGTATCTACCGTAATTCCTGGCATATAGGTTTTGTGAGGTTGTGGCGAGCTTGTCACAAAATCAAATGTTAAATAACACGTGAGAAACCACGGAGTAAAAGTATACATAAAACCTATTTATTGTTATCGATAGAGATTTTTCCGACGACAAAATGCCGACAGAAATCTCCGTAATACTTTACTGTTACGTATATTATTTCGAACCCTATTAAATTCAGGAGAAAATCCTGCTTACTTTACTAACAATGCTTTCTTGGAACTATATATTTTGTTCTTAGTTTCACTTTTATGTGTCTACATGTTGTGTAAGAAGTGTGACAAATATAGAAATAGGAGTTATACGTATACTTATAATACATTACATAATCAAACTAACTTAATAATACAACAAAGAATCTCAAAAGCTCAACGTATGTTGCCCCCTTGTCGCTACATGCTAGCGGCCGTTTCCGGGGGCCCATTAATTGAGTTTGCCAGTCACCCCCTGCCTGTTTATCCGTATGTATCAATATTGGTCAGGGGCAGGGGCCATAGTATTTCCATAGTTATCATAATCACCAGTCCATAGCAACCCATACCCATAACCCTATAAATTTTTACCACATTTCGCAATAGTCCTGCATCAACAGGGGATTGTCCTTGGGTGCACATTCATAGTGCATACAGGGATAATTGCCGGCTGATGTCCCATCACATTTAGATTAAAATCGTTCAACGGGCCTCTGCGAGTTGGCTTCGGCTCCTCGTACGCCTTCCAAAGTTCCGGGACCCAGTGGTCCCGTAAAAGGAAACAAAGAATCTGTTTCTGAAATTGATTTAAAAAGAGTAACCATAGAGTAAGACTTTGGAACTAGCAAAAAGGTTCACTAAGAGGACTGATTGATAGTCTATGTTTATTTTTATTTTCTACGTTCAAAAGTGTCTGTTTGATTGAAATAAATGACTTTGACTTTCATTTTGACTTTGACCTTGACTCTGACTTTAACTATCGAATTTATTATCATAATATAGTTTACATTTCTTATTATAATATTATCTTCCTAATAATGTATTAGTGAGAGTTTAACTAAAGCACAGAAGAAACATTACAGGTACAGAATTAAAGGGATTTTATTAATTTTCAGTACCAAAATCAACTGCCATGGCGACCCAAAGTTAAAGGCGTTGGCTTCTTATGCATGAGGATTGGACCGAAACCTGGCAAATACCGATATTACGTCATCTGAGTTAAAGGTACATTTATGTACTCTCTAACATTGTTTAGGCATCACTGTTATACGTTGAAGAAAAATATCTTGAAGAAATCGATGGATTCATATTTCTAATTATACATTTTAAATCATCAATCCACCTTGAGCAAACTTTCAATTGTGGCTCAAACCTTCTCCTTGTGAAAAGAGGCTTATTTGTTCAGCAGTGGGCACTTGTAGGTTGATGATGATGATGAATGCATCAACAGACCTTGACTAAGGAAATTATTTCTATAATATGACCTTTGAAATGTACCTACCTATCTAATCTTAGATCTAATTATATTGATTATTTACTCTTTGTAGAGTTTACATAATACAAACAAATATAATTATATTGTTATTACTTGCATTGCAGTTTCATGTAGATGTATGATAAGACATCTTGCTCGCACTAATTGTTCTGTAAACAATGTTCCTAAATGACCAACATTGTACAGTAATTATGTCGTCACATGTAACCTCAGCGCTTTATTACGAAGAAGCCTTTTAATGTCCTGCCGGTGAATTCAGGACTTTACTTTCAGAGAAAATGGGTCATAATCTACTATGCTTTGATGTTAAAAGCCACTGCAGAAAAGGAAAAGTTTTGAAGGTAGTTTTTTGGCTGACGCCGACATAATCCTACTATGTACTTTAATAAACCCAAAAGTTGGTGAGGATTTTTGTTTTGACAGAACTACTTAATGGATTTAAGTTGAATTCTGTTATCTTAATAGATGTAACATTGAATATATTATTTTAAACATAAAATGTCTTAATCAAAAAATGTGTTCTAAACTATCTACGTGAAAAGTCGTCAGGTACATAGATAGGTATCGATATCGAAAGAATATCGATAATCGATTAAATTCGCAGAAGACAAAAAACGGCCGAGAATACAGGAAAACGTTAATCATTTAACATGGTCAACACCACAAACGAAACATAATAACCAATGTTTACGACTACATCATTGCAAAAATAATATCACGTTCCTATCAAATTTGCCCGCAAAAAAAATCAATAACATCCACAAAGCACATAAAATATTTTATTGTCCAAGTAAATGCCGTGTAAAAATGTATTGTAGCATGTAACGGTGTTACAGAAACATTTTCGTACGTCGAAAAAAGGTCGTCATTTTTCATTAAAATAAATGGCTTCCCTTATCTAAAACATTTCCTCAAAGTTCTTCGTAACGTAGTACGTAGTCGGCTACATTTTCAATAAAGTTGGTAATTACTTAGGTACACAATGTCTTTCACAAAAGCCTATATTTAGGAGGGTACGCCTAATTTTTAGACTGTTTGGGCTCTGACTTCTCATGGTTAACTAAACCTTTATTTCCACTTTATTATGCGGAAAGACTGAGATAATAAAACGAATTGGTTAGATGAGGTGGTGCTTTTTTTTCGGAGCCTGTCATGTGTCGCTTTTGTAGGCGTTAAGATAGTAAATGGGTTGGCATAAGCAACTCCAATGTGTTTTGTGACATAATTAAGGGTTGACTGCTTAAAAAATTATAATTTAATGTCTGATATACTACTTAAAATAAAATAGAAACAAAAAAATCCGGAGAAATATGCATTTATTTCGCATCAGGTGTGCTTGCCAATATCATAAAAATAGACACGTATTTCTTTCCAACTAAATCAAGCATTTCAGGTTTAATATTGGATATATCTTGGTACATTAATTAGGAATGACGAAGCGAACTCCAGCCCCTAAACTTTAAAGTTTTATCTCAATATTTTTCGCTCACATTAATCTTTTTTCGTCAAAAACAAAAAAGGTTCTAATATTTTCCTCGTTACCCAACTGAAATACTACCTAGTAATAATCATTCATATTTTGATACGCTTTCATTTCATATATGTATGTAAATACAGTTTTTGGTGTTATCAAATTATCCAAAAACTTTGTGAATATCGTTTTCTTTGTGGTAAGACGACAAATGAGCCGACCTACTACCGGATGGTAAGCAATCAGTGCCGCCCATGGACACCCGCAACAACAGAGAAGTTAGGAGTGCGTTTCTGACAGGGATTGGGGAGGGTTTTTGAAGGTATTGGCTAGGGATTTGGGGAGGGGAAGGATCGGGCCTCCGGTTACCTCACTCACACGGCGACACACAACGCTGTACTTGTTTCACGCCAGTTTTCTGTGAGGCCGTGGTATCACTCTGAGCCGATCCATTCGTGCCGAAGCATAGCTCTCCCACACTTACACACTTATTGTACGCGTAAGTCAATGGATCAAGATCAACAAGGCTGTCAACTAAATGAACTAACTAGATAAAAATATTTTTTGTCCTTACAAAAAGTGGTGAACTGATACTTGATTTAGGTCTTGACCATTAATTTTCTTTAAGAGCAGCTTTTGTCTTAGTAAAACAACACGATCTTGAGAACTTTGGTTTTAGGAAAAAAGAAATGTTACTTTTTCGATCAAAAAATTGTACTTGATTCTAAGTCTTATCTTTTTAACGTTATTATAAATTAACTATACCTTCGATCGACCTTCTATCGTTTCTGGATTTTAATTATTCATTAAAATACATGCGAATAATTTGATAAGTATAACACGTTTCATGTTTTTTCTTGAAGAGAGAACCGACTAAATGATGTAAGAAAGAAATGTATTGTAAAACTGATTGAAAAAGAGTAACCATGGAGTTTCTTGCTCGTTCTTCTCCATAGGAATCTACACTTTGGAACGAGCAAATAGCTTCACTAGAGGACAGACAGACAGACTGAAACGCTTAATTTTAAAGCTCTTTTTATATACTTTTTTCCTTTTTTGCTTGCTTGACGTTCAAAAGTGCCTACTGTGGTCTAATTGAAATAAATGATTTTTGACTTTTTGACTTTGACTTTAACTTTGAATACAGATTTTATATCTTTAGTATACAGTTCGTCACCACATAACATTTAAGTGCAACTCATTTTACGATGACTGTCATAAATATTCTTTTTGTTTATGTTGTAGGTCGGTAAACGAGCAGACGGATTACCTGATGGTAAGCAATCAGCGCCGCCCATGGACACACGCAACGGAGGTTACGAGTGCGTTGCCGACATTTTAGGGATTAGGGATTTGGAGATTTAGGGATTGAGGGAGCGGAAGGATTGGGCCTCCGGTAACCTTACTCAAACGGCGAAACACAACGCTGTGGTTGTTTCACGCCAGTTTTCTGTGAGGCCATGGTATCACTCCGAGCCGACTCATTCATGCCGAAGCATGGCTCTCCCACACTTAAATCTTAAATGATTATTTAATAAAGAAAACACCTATCCTATATAAATACAAGATGATGAAACAAACATAGAATATGTGTGGTATAACGTGTACAAAATCGTGACAGAAAGGAAATGCCAGCTGTTTGTCGTAGCTCTGCAGTTAAATGTAGAATTATCCGAATAAAACTGGATAGAACTCAGTGCTTTGGTGCGGAACGTAAAGCCTGTAGGACTAATCCTAGACAAGGTGCTAATCTGCATCCACGCTGTACATTCCAAGTTTAGTTTTGTGCCCATTCAATGCCGACTCTGAATTAGAATAGCTGCTGGCTTTCGTGCTAATTCTAGGCATTCTGGCCTATATTACGTGTTGTCCAATAATGGATGGGAAAAATTGTTTGATGCTGAAATTTTATCGATTATTATTTTAATGTAAGTAACATGTTAAGTACAAATAAAAGGTTATTAAGACCTAATTTGTCCTTCATAAAAATAATGGAAAATAATGGACAAATATTTTTTGTCATAAAAGAAAAAAATACTTAGAAACAATGCAGTATAGCATCATATTCCGACTTGAAGAATGGGCCAGCTGTGACACGGCATACACACACGGCCTCACATAAAACCAGCGTGAAGTAACAGTAGCTTTGGGTTTATTCCGTAAGTACAGTTACCTGAGGTCCAATTTCTTTTAATTTATCACCTATTTCCCCTACTTTACCCCCTATTCGTCCTCAAATACGCAAATCCTTAATTCCCTAAAAGACCGGCGAGGAACTACTTTGTATCTACGTTTGCATTTCGTGTTGCCGACACTTGTCCATAGGTAGCAGTGTAGCACTGATTGCTTACCATGAGGTAATCCTTCTACTCATTTGACGATGCGACGATATTTAAGTTTAGCAGAGATACTACGACACGGCTCAGAATAAAATTTACTTAGGCTTGACGTCATATGATATTGTAATAAAAAATAAATTATTTGTCTAAGTTTAATGAACATAATGAAATAATCTAAAAGAAAATAATTACAATAAAAGTTATTCATTATCTCTTTTCTCAACGCTATGTTTTACTTTGTATTATGAGATTTTAGTAATAATATTTTTCTTACTAAAAATGTTTCATAATAATATTGTATGTCACACTGTTATTTTTTTTATTCAATGTAGAAAGATCTCGAAGCTATGCCAGATAACGATGACACAAGCATTGTTGAAAGAAAGTAGAATCTATTATATTACGTAGTACTAAGTTCGATACACGATTCACTAAAGATAAAAAAGTAAGGTACAATAAAACGCAACAAAAAATACATTTAACTATATGATATCTACAATGTATTATGTAATGAAAAAGCAAAAACTATTATAAATATATGCTATAAATATTCTATTTATCCAAATCCAAACTATTTTTTATAAAATTAAATGCGAAAGTAACTCAGTCTGTCTGTCTTTTCTTCACGCCTAAACTAATGAATCGATTGGGGTGAAATTTGGTACAGACATAGATTGGAACTTGAGAAAGGACATAGGATAGTTTTTAAACAAAAAATCTGCAGGAAGTCATTATTCCACACGAACGGAGTCGCGGGCAAAAGCTAATAAAAAATAAATACATACCGCTCGATCACCGAGGTTCTTCACGCGGCAGTGTAGGTAAGCGGGTTGTCCAACTGCCGCCGTGTAATCACGTTTGGTGGCGTTGTCGAAGTATGGCTGGGCGACGCTCTCGGTGGTAGATGTGGTATTCAGCGCGAAGTCTATCGTGCTGGTCGTGATCTCCTCGCTGGTGTCACCGCCGCCGCCCGCTGAAATACCTGAGAACAAAGAAAAATGTTTTGTGAGTTAAAAAAATATATGAAGTATTGCTATAAAAAATTTATGTTTTGTTAATAACTAGTGACTATTACTACTACGACCACAATGCAGATACCAAATGTCTCCACTATTTCATTAATGTCGTTATGCATATAAATCTTTGTCTTCAATTTCAAACGGATTTGATGCGTTTTTTAATCTATCAAAAAAACTTATCAAAATCCGTTGCATAGTTTTAAAGATGCATACATAGGGACAAAGGGGCAGAGAAAGCAACTTTGTTTAATGCTATGAAGTGATCACAATGTACGTAATTTTATCAAATGTAAAAATTGGACTTCATTGACATAAATTTAGATAATCGAGTTTCAACACTAAGATCTATGAATAAGAATCAGTTTTGCGTATCGTTTCGTACACAATAAAAAAAGGACTGCTCAAACAGAAAAACACTTTAATTGCAATTAAAGAGACTACAATTGAACATAATTCTATAAAAAATATAATCTTTATTATTTTATGGTGCAATGACCTCCAGATCAGCGCATGGTCTGTTTAATACGAATCATTTCTATAGAGAACCATTAATAGCTTGTGGCAGTATTACGCTGAGCTAACATTATTACTGAGATTGGTATTTACTGCGGATTATTAGAATTAATTCATACTCAATTTGATTTGACAGAGTTACTATGTAATAAAGTAAACTTCTGTATAATAATTAAGATTGTACTATGCTACCAAATCGGTGTCTTAGAAAATAAAAAAAAACAAATTTATTTACTCTTACTCTATATATTTTGAATAGCGTATTAATTATGCACTAAATATTATGAAACAAAGTCGCTTTCTCTGTCCTTATGGACTATATCCTTATTGAACATTGTAAACTTAACCTTTCAATTACCTCGTAATTAGAAACAAAATAGGTTTGCGCGAACCCAACCATACACCGACGCGAACGCCGGCGTTCGCTTGGGGTTTGGTGATATATACCTTTAAAACTACGCAACGAATTTGATGCGTTTTTTTTATATGTAGAGTAATTGAACACGATTATTATATGTATAATAACATTAATTAAATAGTGGACACATTAGCATCAATGCGATGCCGGGGCGGGTCGAGAGTGTAACAATTGCAACACACAACAGCATCCGATCCGTTCGACTGTGAAATATAAATTAATAAATAGCTACCTTTCTTCTTAAATCGTAACAATAAAGTAACAATCGTGGTCAGAACATAGATATTAATAAACATATAAGAATAGTTTACAGTTTTAACAAATATACCGAAAGATGAGAAACCGGTTTCGTATAAGTCCACAATAAACGTATGTAAAACAAAGTTCATACGAATTTTCTTGTATATTAAAATTTATCTGGTACACAGTAGCTACTCATGCATTTGAATAAATAAATCCTTAATAAATAAAGCTGTAATAAATATATCATAAAGAAATAAATAAAAAGCCTTATAAAAAGCAACAATACATGGACTTCCTAGTAAAAGTATTAACTCGTTAAATTCTGTTCAACATTACACAGAAGCAAGTAAAAATAAAACCGAGATAAATAATTTATTAAAGAGTCCGCTTTCAAGTGAATGTACTTAGTAACATCTGCCATTTCGCGGTTGTGCAGTAAGATAGTTAATTTAGCTTTATCGTTCCCCAGATCCATGGGGTGCTATTCGACCGACACTTCATTTACATAAAACGACTTTTTTATACTAAAAGACATCACTAACGGACGCTTACAACATTTCTAAGAACATTGGATTAAAAATTATTGTGGTTGTTTACTGAATAATAGATTGTTTAACCCAGGACATAGATGCCATTTTGATTTGACGCTGAGATACAACGTAAAAGTAGTCTTTAAATTTTTTTGTAATCTTGTTTCCTTGGTCTAAGGGAAATGTATGAAAATTGCACGCGGAGCAAGTAATGATATTATGGAAATAAATTGTTAGACATTTCAGGAGACTAATGTAATGAGTACCTAGTGCTTTAGACATGAACTAATAAATTTTCAAGTAAAAAAACACTATTTAGTCTCTCATAGAACAACACTTTTTTGATCTATACAAATTGTTGCTCGGGTCTGGGTATGATGAGTATGTGAAGAGACGACATAAGAGAACTTCCTGGCCAACGTTATTTATACGCAAAAAATATACCTTCTAACATATTTTTCAAGTAGATACTTAATTTATACATTTTAATACCAAACTTTATTCGACGATGTTATACTATAGGTAATTACGATTGACCATTTGTGGTTCTCCCTTCTTTATATTTGTATCTAACTTGCATCGAAACCTATCTGTTCTGCCAACATACGTCACTATTTGTTAAGTATGTAGGCACAACTTTGTGTACCAAGTACATTTGTTAGTTCTGTAATAATTAGCTTGTATTATTGATTGGATATTCGGAACTGATCTGGGCAGATTATTAGTTTGTTGTTGTGTATTAATTACGTACATACACGCTTGCGTTATGGTTCAACGTGAGACTAAAGTTACCAGGCATTTTTTTTCTCCCATCCTAAAAGAAGTCCTTCAAGAATCCTTAAAGAAGAAGGCAATGCAAGTACGCTGAGGCAACGCAAGAGCTATGCTATAAATGGTATTTTCCATAACCGATGCCGATTACTTATCATTAGGTAATGCGTCTGCTCGTTTGCCGACCTATAAATAAAACATCTAAAGTGACATCACTGGTGGCCTTTGGATCTCCTCTACATAAAAGGATATGATAAAAATTACATGCTTTGCAGATTGGTTGAAGAAACGTGCTCTTTAAATAGTTCAGGTTTCAAATATAATTATGTTAATGTTTCTTGCCTAGCTTTTGGCGTATTGTTTTCATTTGTATTAAATTTTATAAAGGTAATTAAAATAAATGAACTAAATTGAAGGAAATGAAGAAAATGAAAAGGAAAACCTCCACTATAGCCGATAACATATTGTTTTATCTGAATTTATTTAGGCGTCTTACGGTGTGAGTGGCAGATATCAGTAGCAACAACATCATACTCATTAAGTTTGACTAATTTACATTTAGATACATCAGATCTCAATTTAATTATCATATAACAAAACAAAAAAACGCAAGGGGTAAACCAATAAATAAGAACAACTATTTAATTTACATTTTTTTCTGGCTGAACATGGTGAAGACAGAATTGACTGAAGTTAACCTACATCTAGTATTTTAAATTGAAACTTAACATGTTATACCTCAGTATTAAATTTAATACTCACACAAAACCCGATATATGTATAAACAATAGGAACTATGGACGATGCTATAACGAATCGGCTTCAGTGTATCGGTCAGACGGCTTTGTGTGGTTGACTGGAACAAGATTATCCTGTCTCAGACACAGGCCGAAAGGTATCGTATTTACGTACCTAGGTATACATATATGTACATACAAAAGATTAAAATAAACCTGTATATTTAAAATGTATATTCAAACCTTTACAATGTCTAGATACATACTTATTTGTTCATTTAGCTAGTAAATATTTGGATATGTTGCTCATTACAAGTTTTTGCGAAAATTAAATGTGTTCTTGGAACTCGTGACTAGATTTGAATTTTGCGGTTCATTAATGATGAAACAGTACCTAATTATTTTTTAAGAGAAATATCTAAGTCTTTAATAAAATTATCAGCTATATCATGGGCCAACCTTCTAGGAGATTTGTGTATGTTAAAATCAGTTTAAATTGTTATTAGTTTTTGTTTTGCTTTTGTAAAATTAAACAAAAAAAATTGTTCCATTTTCAATTTAAAATACTAATTGCTTCTATTCTAATTGGAATTTATCAAACTCTTTCATTAATTAAATGTTTGACTTTAAGAACTTGAAAAGTGATATTAGAATAAAGAAATTCATTCCAATTTCAACTTTTTGCACAAAATAAATTTAAAAAAGTGTTTTTTTTTTAAGTATAAAAGGCAACTTGTTGTCGATAAACTTAATATTGCACCAAGGAGGTTTAAAAGGTAGGCAAACCTTTTTGCTGCGTTTAATGAAACCTTTTAAAGGTTGCACATTTTTAATTACTCTCGTAATAGACCTATGAATATAGATCACTTTGATTTCAAACTCTTTAATATTAAACCTCTTTTAGTATGGGGCAATATCAGCATTTTAATTAACTATCATCATCGTTACCATTGATGAACTTAGTTCAGACGAGTGAGGTTATTGATGTCCTAAGTTACTTCCCCAGCCCCATTTCCAATCCTAAAATCCCTACTGTGTTACACCACGGGCGGCGCCGAGAGCTTACCATCTGGTAATTATGTGATATGTCTCCTCGTTTGTCGCGTTATACAGAAGTGAAGCTTTCGAGAGGTGGTTTCCCGTAACTCCTAAGCTTCACGGGCGGCGTTGCATTGACCTTAAATTGTTCATTAGTGTTTTAGTCTTATATTTAAATAAATGAAATATATAAATAAATTAAGTAACTATTTATAATTTTTTTTTTGCTATAAGTTTTTGTTCATTAGATTTTTAAATTGTAATGTTGTCTTTACAGAAATAGAGTGTCTCCCTTATTGACGTTTGTCTTAGCTTTTATTTAATTTATTTAAAAATTATAATTCAAAATATTAATATTAAGTGTGGGAGAGCCATGCTTTGGCACGAACGGGTCGGCTCGACCGGAGTCATACCACGGCCTCACAGAAAACCGGCGTAAAATAACCAAAGAGTTGTGTTTCGTCGTGTGAGTGAGGTTACCGGAGGCCCAATCCTTCCCCTACCCTAATCCGTTCCCTTTCCCAAAGTCTCCAAATCCCTAATCCCAAAAAGTCGACAACGCACTCGTAACTCCTCCGTCGTTTCGGGTTTCCATGGGCGACGCTCATTGCTTATCAGATAATCCGTAGGCTCGTTTGCCGAGCTATCACTTAAAAAAAATCATGTTTTAAAATATTGAATCATAATATCGAACCCATAAGAACCACATTGCCATACCTCCTCTTTTTGATCGTGACTTATAAGTTTGTATTATATCTTCAATATTAGATGATAGAATCTAATATAATATGGAAGAGTCAAAGAAACGAGGATCCAAAGGCATGCCAGTCATCATAACATTACCCAAATGTTTTATAAACACCTGAACCCACATCTGAAGAACCCGTGTCATAGAGTTGTGGCGAAACAATACCTTTCTTAATACAACAAAAATAGGTTTTGATTGAAATTGACAACGGTTTGAGTAAATATAAAATTCATATAACTTTAGATTTGTTATTCAAGTTGTCATAAACAAAACTATCAAGCAAAGAAAATCTTTTATATGAGTTGCTGGAAGTAATAACTTTATTATTATATTATTATTTATATAACAACTGCTATTACCTATATATAATAGATAAATGTAATTTAAGAAACGCAATTTGAACCAAATATGTTTGCTACGATCTGAGGATCGAAAAATATTTAAAAAAAGAAGCGTTTGTCGGTTATGTGTAGAGGTCTCGATATAATTTTGGAGACATTTATTAATAGATTTAGAGGAAAATCAAAGGCAAAGTTTATAATTTATGGTCATCTAAAATTGAATACAGTATTTGAAAAAAAAAATGCGTATGCATTTTATTTTATTTCTTTTTACAAGTTATAGGAAAACTCATAGCTGATCAAGCACAGTATAGTTCGATTGTAAATAACATTAATAAGGCCAATTATAACTTTTCACATATATAAAAGTTGACATAGGTATATCATATAGGAAGACGATAAAGGAAAAAAACACTTATGTATATGTATGATAATATATATGTATATTTATGTACTGCGCTCAGTAAACACTCTAAAAATCTATAAAAGTTTACTGCTAGAACGGTCTAGATTATACGTTCTTATGATGGTCGGATCGTCATCGTTAATATCGTTCATCTAAACGCCACAAAAACAATACATTGTATGTAACATGAGTTAGACATCAAAATACAATTCCTACAATTCAGTTATCTCAAACAACATCAACGAACAACCTAATTATTCGAATGTAATTGTAAATTAGCAACAAACAACAAACGTCACTAGATAATGAAATTCGGTCGCGGGATTAGGGATTTCTATATCGTCGAATCGAGTTCAAATATTTAACCTGTTTCATAATGGCAGTATTTCGAAATCAGTATTCGCTTTGACAGCAGCTTAGTGACATTATACCTACTGATAAGGTATACCATCGTATTTGATACTGTTAAGTTTTATTTTCGTCGTCATGGAGCTGGAAGGAGCAAGCAGAGCTTGTGGAAAGTAACCATCGTGAGGCTGACACAGAAACTGAGAAAAGCTCGACTACTTTCAAGTCACAACGGGGCTCTTATTCATGAGCAGCGTGCGCGACGCGCCGTGGTCCGTCGTCGCGAAGTCAACTCAGTTGAATAAGGGTCCTGTTTAAATTTAAACTAGTAGAACTTTATTCTGTTCATTCACGTGAATAAGTATCAATATAATAATAAGTTCACGTTGTCTATACTAATATTATAAAGAGGTAAAATTTGTAAGTTTGTATGTTTGTATGTAGGGGGGGTAATCTTTGGAACCGCTGGTCTGATTGCCAAAATTACACAGCTACAATGTTCCTGAGTGCTATAGCAAAGGTCTGTTTTCCAAATTATCTTAAGTTCGTGCAATAGATATTCAATTTTATGTAATTAAAGTAAGCATTAGATCCGTTTGAAGGCAGCGCAATGATTATTCCATTATAACATTATCTTTTGAAATTGATTTCAATCATATCGCGTATTCTGTGTGATGTAATCATTATTATTGATATGACAAACGTACCTAATACTTTATGTATGAGATTTGATAGACGATTGGAAAATGGAGCTCATGTTTTTTGAAAGACATATTCAATTTTGAATTCAAAATAAAACTTTGATATTGAAAGAAATATGGATTTTATGAATGTCATGCATGACTCTTAACTGCTGAGCTATATAACATAATGTTATATAGATGTACGCGCAAAAAAGTAGTTCTCGATAACGCTTCTGTACAAATTCAAAGGAACATAGGCATGTATACATTTTACTCATAACACACTACAAACTATTACAATATTCTGAATAATATTTTATTCACATGCTTCGGCAGGCTAGAAGTGTTGAAGAGCCATGCTTTGACACAAAAGCGTCGGTTTGACCTGAGAAATACCACGAGCTAACAGAAAATCACCGTAAAATAACGCTTGCCTTTTGTTTCGCTGTCGAAGTGAGATTGCCAGAGGCCTAATCCCTCCCTATAATTTCAAAACCCCAAAAAGGCCAGCAACTCCTTGATTTTGGGCGTTGCCAATTGCTTATCATCAGGTGATCCATCTGTTCGTTTGGTAATATACGATTACATCTATATTAATAGGTATACTAATACTGATAAATAGCTACAATGTTCCTGAGTGCTATAGGCAAAACTTCTCGCTACGATTAAATCGAGCTGAGGAGTGGGTGAAACCGCGCTTGAGTAGCTAGTGCCATATAAATGCTAAACTATCATTCTAGGGCCAATATGTTGAGTTTTCTAGTGAGTTGTACATGAAATAAAAAATCGAACAAAAACATAACAAAACATCGCAGAGGTAAATAAATATTCTCAATTACTAAGAAACTACACTTTAAGAGATACCGGGGTCAAGCCTGGTTTAAGTGAGGCGAAGTTGCAGAGACCGAGTCTCAAGAAACAGACAGTATTACCATAACAGTTTAATTAAGAAAGTTACTGAGCCCAAAGAAATAAGTTCACTGAAAAATATTATCTTCCCTGTTTAATTAACTTATTAAACTAAGATAAAATACCAATTTGGTTTTGATGAATATATTTTTTTTTGTATTTTTACTTTTATTGATGATTTGATTGGAAATGAAGTCTTTTGGGACATGGAGTTTAGTTAGTTCTCTTCTAACATAATGTCACCAATATTTGTTTAAATAGCTATAATTAAATGAATCTAAATTGTATGGTGTTTCAATCAGAATTCACCTAGATAACACATGCGCTGCCTTCTTTTTGTATGGGAAAGGGTAGCAAAAAAGCCGACCAATCAGCTGTTGTTAAAAAATTGGCGCCGCTCATAGCCACCCGCGACACTTAAGAGAGAGAGAGAGAGAGCGGCTTAGGGGTTTGAAGAATTGTGACTTTAGGACTCTAGAAGATGTGCGGAAAACTTCATTCACACGAGAAAACATACCGCAAGCGTATATCTCATGCTGGTTTTCTTTAAGAACGTGCTGTTACCCTGATCGAACCAAACAATTTCTACACTTACACCCCAGATAACGTTCTAACTCTCTAAATTTAAGAACTACGTAAGTGAAACATCTAACTGTATAAATAAAACATTTTTATACATAAGCAAAACCCGAACGTATGGTAGTAGAAAATAAACAAAGAATTTTCCTCGATACACGTATGGGATGTGGGTGTAAAATATTACAAGGAGCTTCCTTCGCAGTTGTATTATCTTAAAATGTATGGAGTTGCTGTATCATCGCGCGTATCCTTACAGGGTGGAGCATTACAAGGTGAGGAACGCCTAACACATCGTTCTTAGCAATTAATCAAGGAAATGGAGGCGAAAGATGCATTAAATATATTAAAGCTAACTTAATACAATACCCTTTCAGAAAGATTATAAAGAAATCTCTCAATTACATGTTGTAAAAATATTTTGTTGATAATAATGTAGGTAACTTAATGTTGACAAAAAAACATTGTCTTTCTCTCAGAGTTTCTCTCTAGTATGTCAGTGGTGTCTAAATAATCATAGACAGTACATATAACTCGGAAAAAGTCACATTGATACTTGCCAGATTTCGAACCCATCATGCATGAGAAGCTTAACCGCCGGGCTACCACGACTTTTAAATAAGCGAGAAAGAAAATATGCCATGTTAATAATATTTTCTTTAACGCAAACATTATTAGTGCCACAAAGTGATATGTATAAAAACTTGATGTTCGAAGTAGAAAACAGACATATAACAAAGCAATTAGACCAACAAAGTATAGAAGAAGAATTCAGAAATGCTAGTGAAATGCAACATCAAATAAATTGCGATGCTGTCGTACGTGGAAACAAGCGGGCAAGTGATATATCGCGAGAAACGGAGAAACCATACAATGTTGCGACACCACTTTCCTCTAGGGATACTAATAGTTCGCAGAAAAGAAATAAATAAAGTATTGTCAATTTGTTCTTTAGTTACGTGGACAGGGTATAAAAAAAGAAACACCTTATAGTCCATCAGTTAGATAATAAAAAAGTTTCATACAACTTTCGAAATAGAAATAAACTCCTTAGGTACAGAAGTTTGTGTGTAAAAACTGATTGCGTTATATGTGCATTATTTATATACATATGTAAATTAATTTTGTTGGAGCTGGCGACGTCCTGACATATTCTTATTATTTATTACATCATCAGCTTATAATTAAGTTCTCACTGCTGAGCAAAACCCTCTTCTCACATGGAGAAGATTTGAGCAGTAGTCATCGCACTTGATCAAGGTGAATTAGTGTTTTCAAACTTATAAGTAATAAATCCAGGTCTCCTTGTTGTATAAATAGTATTAAGAAAAGAAAATATAAAATCGGAAAAAGTCGCTTTGGTACTTGCCAGTCTTCGAAACCACGCCCTCACGGGTGTAGGATTACTTTAGAATCAATCATATGTTTTATAGTCCTTAGAGTTGTTTTTTGTGTATTTTTGGAATAAAAGTATATGTTATCTACTTTTTCCATTCCCATCTAAATTGAATTATTATGAAGCTAAAATCTACATAGATAAATACACAGAATTGTACATACAGTATGACAGACAGTTTTATGCTTCGATAGCTGGCAGGACCGGCGGAAACAAGCGGGCCGTCGTAGATACGAGAAATGCCACTCACTGCAATGATTGACACTTAGTTTGGCGGTTTGCAACCACGAAATATTTACACACATTTGAAAACCAAACATTAAATGTACTAGCGAATAATACCGTTTATTAGCACTTAAATTTATTTTCACGTTACTTTTATGCTTATGAAGAAGATATAAAAAATAAAATCTCATTTACAAAAAATAAGTATAAGCTTAAGGTATACAAAATATACGCAATAATTTCAAAATTATATTTCATTCCTAAAATAGAAGCCAACGACATAACAGTTACGTTGTAATAACGCTTACAAAATAATTCCATCGATTCGCGAGAAAAAAAATCAAAGCGAAACGGAGCGATTGGCATTCTACAAAGTAAAAAGCCACTTTCGTTTCGAGTCAAAAGATCGATTTGTTACTTCCACGAGGTCTGTTTATCGAAGTGCCTGACATTGACTTCTTACGAATAGTCTTAGGATTGAATAGGCGGTGGGCGGCCTCGCCTTTCACTTCCGAAGAACGTCCATCATTCAGACAGCTGCCAACATCACTAACATCCTCTTTTCTCACTGAGAAAATTATAATAAGATATCGACAATCTTCTATCAATCCTAAATAATCCTAACTGTGTCGGAGAGTTTGTTTATTTATTTGTTACGCTTTCACGCCTGAATCATTAGACTAATTTCGATGAATTTCGGGACAGAGATAGATGAGACCCTGGAGACGGTTGTAAGTAAAACTTTATGCCAAAATACGACTCGAAGGGGGAAACATTGTAGAGGGGTTTATTAATTGAACGATTGCATGTGAAGCCATAGGAAAATGCTATTGTCTTAAACAGATTGAAATAATGATCAACGCTTAGTTGATTATTCTTTGATTTTGGATCAATTTATTGTATTAACTATAAACTTTGCAACTTTCAGGGTAGCTTAAAATTATTTTAATCAACTATTATATACATTTTATATGCATACATAATGTTGATAACATAACTAAAAAAGTAATGGTGGCTAAATTGATTAGGTGATTAAATTTCTCGCTTCAAAAACTACCAAGTACCAATGTGAGTTTTTCAAATTCAAATTCAAATTCAAAAGTGTTTATTTGCAAGAATTACATTGTTTAAGTATATATATTAACTTTCCTAAATTCATTAACATACCATAGTCAAACAGTGAAGGAAAATATCTTGAAGAACATGAATTTGTAATTTCTAATTGCAAGCGAGTACTCAAGCCTTAGCAATGTGAAAAGAGGCATTTAATCAGCAGTAGGCACTCATAGGCTGATGATGATGATAGAGTAAAATATATGTATGTATGTTACCCATAGCTGAATTGCCGGAGAAATATAAAATTCGCTTTCCATAAAAATGAAACCAAATATATAATTTAAAAGTTGTTATTCCGATGGATGATCGTCAAGCTATTGTGACTCCGAAATTTCAATTTCTAAACGTTGACTTACGAAGTATAAAAACTTAATAAATGAAAACCTATATGAATCTAAACATTGTAGTTGAGGCGCTCATAAAAAGATAGTTATTGAAACTAAATTGAAATCGAATGTCTAACAATGAAAAACCTTTATCTTTATTTGAACTCCAAAAGTTATGAGACCCAAAATTCTGGCACAATATTGAAGGAATCAAATGAAAATCAATGACACGTTGTAGTAATGTGAGAAAAATGAAAAAAAAAAACTAACTTTTGACGAGTTTGAAATTGAACTAGAATTATTCACATGATGTCACACCATGGAATTGAAAGATAGAAAATGTTCAGTACTGTCGAATGTTCTAGAATTCTTTGGTCCTTGGAGTAAAGTTAGGGAGGGTACAAGTGAATTTGTTAACGCTAGAGATGACCTAGAAACAAAAACGTTTGAACATAAAATATTCTGGATTGTAAAATGGAAAAAGAATTCTTTAGTAATAAACTTGCTGTTATCGTCTTCCTTTTCCATTATAAGCGATAAGTATGGCTTAGTAGACTGCATATTTATAATGAATACGTTTTTGATCAGTTATTATTTGAAATGATTTCGGAAATGAAAATCAAAATGCATATCACTTTCGTTATTAGCAATTTTATGAAAATTATACCTATTAATATTCTTATTCTTGATGTTTTTGACAGCTATTTGAGCAATGATGTCTTCAAAATCGATAACGTCTTACTTGTAATTATTTTACAGTAGAATAGATAATGAAACCTAACACCTAAAAGGTAAGCTGTTATTAGCACCATTTGTCATAGGACAAGTTAATAACCAAGACAGAGGCGAAGTCTTTATCCATGTTAATAAATAATTTGATGAGTTGATAGACAAATCAATATTTTATGTAAAATGAGGGACATTTCAATTAATCCTTTGTACGTTAACTGGCTGTTCGTCGATCCGTACGCTCACTGGACTAAGTTCACAAAACTCAACTATGTTGAGCAATCTTGGCAAATGTGGGTAGTTGTCCAACTTTGAACTCAAATGCACTTAAATCAGAGTTGGTATCTAGGTGTACGATATCACAGGAATTGGAACATTTTGAACAATTCTCTGTGTGTCTTCGAGGACCTGAGAGCCTTTGAAGAGTAATATTGTGTTACTCATGCTTTTACTGTTATGAATTATGTGTGCGACTTAATATTTATAATAAATATATCTTTGTCAATGTGAAAATGTTTTAAAAATGTTGCCCGATAACTGAATCATCTCTTATCTATGAGGAGGTCGTTTACAAAAATTTAAATTCACATACATAAGCCACCCAGATTCGGGACAAAAATTTTTGGATCGAACCCGTGACACGTTGCGTAGCTGTAGCCACTGCGCCAACCGTGCCGTCACGGTATTATTTGATAATCCGTTTTCATAATTATGGCCTGGCTAACCGAGCTTTTCTCAGTTTTTGAGAATGAAAACTTAATTACTCAATTTTAGTCGCCGAAAACCTTTAACGATGAAAGTTCATCAAAATCACTAAAGCCGTTTTCGAGATTCGGTAAAAATATAAGATACAAGGATTGCATGTTCAAACGTAGATATCAGATATTGATTGATAAACAACTTTTTCGTCAACTAAGGCAACACGTTTTTTAGTTTAGACACAACGTTACGTTTGGCATTCGATGTTTTGAAATTTTCTCTAATACACATGTAAGGATAAATTATGTTTAAAAACCTTTAAAAATACGAATAACTCGTGAATTAAACCTCATTTAGCATATACCTATGTGTCTAGTTTCATGTCATCAGCTTTTAGTAAACGAATTATAAACATCACCAAGCCTGAATCATCTTTTTAATACCTTACGCTTAAAACTTTTCAACCACCCTAAATTCAGTCAGGGAGAAATATTACGTAACAAGTAAATACTTAAATTATGAAATAATACCCTAGGCTCAAGTATTTAGAATTCAAAATAACTAATGGTTGAAGTTTAAAATATCGCGTTCTTCAATTCAAAATTTGCGTAAGTTTGTCTAACTTAGATAGTGAGTATTTGATTTATAACAATTTGTTAGCAAGTTCTATCAGTAGATAACTTGAACTGGTTGTTAAAACAATGAAAGCGGTGTTTGTCTGCTTATTATTGAATACTTCTGAACTAAAGTCATTTTTTTTATATTAACGTGAGACATACTAAATTAACTTAAAATCACGGGTTACTAACGGCTGGCTGCGCGACGTCACCGCGTACGCGCCCGCTGCTCATGAGGAAGAACCCCTCCGTGGTTCGAAACTAGTAGAGCTTTTCTCAATATCCGCAAGTAATCGGTGATTTTAAGTTAAAGTCATTTTTTTATATAATAATCAATATTAGGTATTCATCAAAGGACTTGAGAAGGTTGTAAATGACCAATAAGTGCTATTACTATACCTCGTTTATGTATGTCTCTAGTA
This sequence comes from Spodoptera exigua, assembly GCA_902829305.4. Lineage (NCBI taxonomy): Eukaryota > Metazoa > Arthropoda > Insecta > Lepidoptera > Noctuidae > Spodoptera > Spodoptera exigua. Next base: position 4,552,773 of record LR824616.2, on the reverse strand, counting down.
AACACGCCCCTTACAAACGATAATATTAAGCATAATAGAATAAAAAAATAGAATAAAAAAATAAATAAATACACGGTGTCAGTCGCATTAACGTATAAATAACCTATAACTTAATACAGTCACGGGTTTATTGATTTTTCAGACTTGAATCTATCTTTGCCAATTTTCATCAAAATCCATTGTGTAGTAAGTTTTAACGTAAAAGAGTAACAAACATCAATCCATCCAATCATGCATACTAAAAACTTTCGTGTTTAAAATATGACTAGAATTCTACAAGAAATTAGTCCTCAATCTGTAGAAGTCAGTTGGGGAGAACCAGCTTAATGAATGGTTAAAACCCGTTAAAACCTTGTTAACTGCAATACGTGAACACTTGAGAGCTCCATCTAATTCTCTTAAGCGTTCTCTTGTAAAGGGATAGCCCAATTACGGGCCGGTACATGTGAATATACTGAGTGAATTTGTAAACAGCTACACTTGAGTGTGTGTGAATCTTTTAAAAGGATGGGAAAGGAAATGTAAGACGTTCAACGGTTCTACTGATGGTTTTATTTTAGACAGAATAAAGGGATATATCCTGGTTGTACCTATATACGTATGTATTGTGTTTTATTATGCGTTTTATTCATAAATAGTAAAGAGTAAAGAGCTAAGCAGTCTACCAATTTTGTAATAATATGTTTATCTTATTCTTCAGCCGTTAGGTTAGGCCAGATTTTTATAACATAAGAAGGCTTTATTATGTTTAGGTAGTTTTCTGAATAAACCGAATGTTGAAATAAATTTCAGTTCAATAAGATATTTAAAATAATCATACTTTCATTCATTGATTTTTCGACATACCTAATACGTTAGATAAGCTAATTTTATTGAAATGAATTAAATGTATTTTAATTATGTAAATAATATATAATATGTATGGAAATATAAACTATAATCATGTAAAAATAATATGACATCTATTTCAACAACACTTTTACAGGCATTTGTAAACGTCACACAAAAGAAGTGTCATGTTTGATATTCTAATAAATGTTTAATTTTGACGTTGTCAACTATTGACCTATTTTGACAATTTAATAAGTTTAAATTTGTTTAAAAATGTTTTCAATCTTTCATGTTTAAAAATGTTTTCAATTTTTTCATTCTTTAACTTTATTTATATATTATAATAAGGTAGGCTCACAGCCTATGTATACAAAGTAGTTTAAAGTATTGGTAATAGGCTAGGTAGGTCTTATGGCCAGTTAGTTAGTTAGTTAGGCCAGTTACGAGCTAACCAACATTCTTAAAACTATGCGTTTGTACAGACAAAATATATAGAAATTAAAACTCGAATTATTAAAATTAACATATTTGACCTATTAAGACCCACTTTACATACACCTTGTACATTGATACCTGACCTTTAAATTCTTCGAACAAGTTTAGCATAATGATCTTCCAATACATTCTAACTAAGTTTAACCAAAACTGAGACGAATTTGAAACTAATTCTAAGAATCAATACCGATTATTCTAATTAGAAACTCAATATAAGTTAGGTTGGTATGCCAATCGCCTAATTTCTTTAGCCAAGTTCAATCAAAGTCTAGTTTAAGCTAGGTTTTGTTACAAACTTAGGTTCTAGTTAGTAGCGTACTGAACAAAGACACTCGATTTATAGCTGTACTGAAAGTAGTGTAGTTGTAAGTGCTAAGAGTTGGGTCAACTAAAAACCTACATCAGCTTCGAAACGATTTGGACTCACATTATGGTAGTGTGTGAAAGAGTCAAAATACAAAGTCAAAATCATTTATTCCAACTAAACTTTAAAAAGGTACCTTTGAAATTTCAAAACACAACAGTAAAGTTGTCTGTCAGTTTCTTCGTCAGCGGACCTAGGTGCTCATTCCAAAGTGTAGATTCGAATAGAGAAGAACGAGAAGTGTACCGCTTTACTAGCCGTACTAAAATATGTATTTTGTCGTAATATTATAGGTTGGCAGGGTACCGTAGTTCTGAGATTGCTGGTGCATGCCTGTAGCACCGGGGTTGCGGGGTAAGCGCAATGAGGCAACGCGACCTTGGCCCGGAGCAGGAGAAGGAACAGGGAAGTTTTTAGTCAGTAAGAGTCTGACACTCCCTTCCGCCCGGCCCTGGGTGGGAGAAGTCCTTAGATGATTTTCCTCTCACAAAAAAAATGCCTGTAGCAAGAGGAGAAACGGGGTCTTATAGTCAAAAACAGATTGACACTCCCTGTCTCACTATTAAAAAAGGCACAATAGTGTTTATATTGCTAATCTTTATGCTAAATGAGTTGAATACAATTAAATGAAAATGAGTTTCCTCATGCACGTAAAATTCTGACATTCTACCAAATCTACTTAAAACTCAGCATTGACACCAAAGTTAACAAATGAAAGGCCATACGTGATAAAGTTGTCACACAAAACTCACAATGAATAATAATACATATTTAAAGACTCACTAATATTTTGTCTTGTGTCAGTGGTACGTTTACAAACATATAAATTTACGTGCACAAGCCATCCAGAGTGGAACGACAATTTGTGGATAACGCAAGTTGTTCCAAGAGAGAATGGAATTCGGGACACGTTGCTTAACAGTCAAATGCCCAGCCACTATGCCAACCACTAACTAACGTAACAATGTTTTCACTATTCTTAGACAAAAGTCTTTAAGCATCTCACAAGAAGAGTTTTTTTTTTATGTAATAGGTCGGCAAACGAGCAGACGGATTACCTGATGGTAAGCAATCAGCGCCGCCCATGGACACTCGCAACGGAAGAGTTACGAGTGCGTTGCCGACCTTTAAGGGATTAGGGATTTGGAGATTTAGGGATTGAGGAGGGATTGGGGAAGGCGAAGGATTGGGCCTCCGGTAACCTCACTCACACGGCGAAACACGACGCAGTGGTTATTTCACGCCGATTTTCTGTGAGGCCGTGGTATCACTCCGGTCTAGCCGACCCATTCGTGCCGAAGCATGGCTCTCCCACACTTATTTTTATCGCTTAATTAGGTAATTCCTAACAAAATTGTTACTAAAAACTCAACTCGTACCAGTTTATACACACATAACATACGAGTATAATGTTTTAATACATTCATGTAAAGTTCAAATCAGTTTTACGATGTTCAACAACAATAACTAGGTACCAACTGCTATATACTTAAACTAAACTACTATATATGTGAAACGACTTTATAGAGGAACTAAATTTCCTGAGACCATTTCTGACATAGTTCGTAGGAAATAGATTTATGTCACTTGTCTAGAACGATGGAAATCAAAGCATTTATTCTGTCGATGAAATAAATTGTACGTCGACAAAATAGTATTCTGTGCTATTGTGCTTAGGTACCGCATTACTAAGAAGTCAGTCTAAATTTTTTTTATTAATATGCTAAATTTTGTGTGGGAGCTTAAAGCCTTGCTTCAGTATAAGTAGACAGATTCTGACGTAGTGATACCACTACAACTGCCTCAATGAAAACCGGCGTGAAACAAGGTGTCAGTTGTTCTGCTTTGTGCAGGTACACATAAGCGGTGTCGATTGCTTACCATCAGGTAATATACGTCTGTTATTGGCCACCTTTTCCCATAAAAAGACAAATTAATATATTTCACGTCAAATGGAAGTGTTGGCACGATAAAATTTTATTTTTTATCGTGCCAACACTTCCAGGATCGATCTAAAATGTATTTTTAACAAATCCTTTGATTCTTCGTTATACATTCAGAAGTAAGACCGCATTGAAGAAAATTTCATTAAACACATTTTCAGTGAAAACTTTAATAAAGAACCTACAAAACGATTCAGTTAAATTTAATACGGGTTGTGTTTATTTCATTCATTTGAAATGGAATAAAACGTTCTCAAGTTACTGTGTAATTGAAGCCTTCTTCAAGAAAATTAAGTATTTCACGTAATTATAACGTGCTTTACTCTCTTTCAGTATGTAATAAAACTTTACTTACATAATTATGTATAATGGTGCGATTGTACCGAAATGTAATGAAATGAGCACGAAATGAAATGGATATTTCAGGAACGGCTCTCTAAAAGCAACGCTGTTCAACCAATCAATTCTTTAATTAAATCTTTCAAGCAATATTTGCTGCAATTATCGTCAGAATTCGTTAAGTGGCTATATGATTTTATATGTACTGTGTACGGATGCAATGCAGATACTTAATTTCTCCCTTATTTAAATGATACTATTATACATATAAACATTCCTCTTTATTCACTCTAAAACTGCATCAAATTCCGTTGCGCAGTTGTAAAGATTTGAGCATACCTACATAGGGTTATAGAGACAGAGATAGCGACTTTGTTTTCTACTATGTGGTCATAAGAATTTTGCACATACATATGTACGTACTAAATAATACCTATATTTTGTTCCTATCACAATTTACACAATGCTTGACCAATACCGAAACTCAACGATACTTTTACTCTGCATAGCTTGATACCCCCTTGTTCTTTCCACAATTGTTCCACTAGACAATCGGCAAAACGTCACCGCTTCATTCTTGATATCCCACTCACAAGCACGAACCGAATCGCGTCCAGTTTTATCAACACTAATGAGTGGAATTCTGTGCCAAAATCCATGTTCAACGAAGAACACAATTATGTATTTTCAAGGCTTGAGTGAAAAGGTGTCTTAAAGCAAACAGAAATTAATGTAGGCGAACCATTCTCTGCAATGCAATGGGTCGGCTCGATCGGAGTGATACAACAGCCTCATATAAAACCGGCGTAAAACAACCACAGCTTTGTGTTTCGCCGTGTAAGTGAGTGCATCATATTGTGTCTAAATTTGTGTAACTATCACTGTTTATAATTTGTGGTACAGTCCAATAACAGACAGAAGAACAGCATATTCTTAGTATTTTTTAACTCCTTTTGCAATGTTAACCCTTTATTACGGAACCCTGACTCCCGTCAAAATAGTTTTGAATCACCTGCTTTAAACAGGACGTTGCACTTGAAACTCGAAACATTCAATTTGTATAATTAATGTTATATTCCAGTACTCATTACTTTGCTTTCCCGATTCATTGGACTATGTGAAGTATTTATACAGTTTAATTTCGCAAATTGTTCGTTGTTGACAAATTAAATAAGGTGCATTTTACGTTGGAATAAACTTGGAAGAATATAATTCTAAAGGTAATGCTTATTTCCATGATTGGAGATGTATGAATATATCTCATATTGCATAACAAATAAAATATGAGATATATTTAAATAAAATTTTAATTAAAATTTTATTAAGTAAACAATCACTAATTTTAGTTTAAACACAAAATTAGCAATTATACATAACATAATATGTTTATTAAACTTACTACGGTACTTGCAATAGTTTCTATAAAAGCTTGTTTTAAAAAAAATAATTTTCTTTTAAATTAATTAAAATAATTTATTTACAAACACGGCTCTACTGAATTCATAAAATAAGATTAATTATTTAATATTCAAATTTTAATAAATGTGACCTAATAATCTAATTTGCAGTCGTCACGATCGTTTCTATTTACGAGGAAATGAAAATTCCAATTAAATACCTGAAAGATAGCTAATGCCTTTTAAATCGTAAATCCAAATCACTTTCATTGCGTTCCAAGTTCCATGTAAAATCGATTGGATTTAAAAGAAAGTTGAGATAATACACGACCAAGTTCCGTCCAGATAACGCCAAGATGGATTCTAAGTTGATAATCAGACTATTTAAATTAGTTTTATATTAATAATATCTAACTTTTCACGTGTAATTTTTTCCGCTTTTATTTATTCTCGTAGTGGCCAGGAGATTAAAGCATCCATTTCTTAACCATGAGTAAGTACTGGTACTTAGTATGACTTTTTCCAAATTATATGTACTTTTTAAGCATATTAAGATATCATAATATAAACGGCGAAGCAAATCATCGCGTAGAAACCTAATAATTTTCTAATTATAAGTTTGAAATAGCCAATCCGCTTTCCGCGGCTTTGCCAAGTGGTGTGTTGACTATGGTGTCAATTAATATTTTAAAGGACTACAGTAAGAAAAGGTCATTTTTGATTTTTCAGCAATTTCACATCCAGGTGCGCAAAACCATCAGCAGGGGTTGCGGGTTAAACGCAATAAGTCACCGCGGCCTCGGCCCAGAACAGGAAAAGGAAAGGGGGTTTTTTTAGTCAGTAAGAGTCTTAAACTTTTTCTCGTCTTACCTGGGTGGAAGAAGTCATTTGGTGATTTTCACCTGACAAAAAAAGGTGTGAAAACCATGAAAAGTCTCTGTCCGGATACGTCTTCTTATAAGTACCCAAGTAACATAAGTATATAATATTTACGAAATAAATGTATAGCGAATATTGTTACAAAGTGTCTGTCAAGGGTTTCCGGCAAAGAGTAACAAATGTCACATGTGTCTGGGTAAAATTTTTAAAGTAATCCAGAACAAAATCCATCTACCGGTTGTCTGGAAGAAATCACCTCGTGTGATAAGACCGCCCATTGTAATCACAACATTCGGTCATAGTATCCAGTGTATGTCCTACTCCGTGTATGTGTGCAATAAAGTATATATAAATAAATAAATAAATTAAATATTGACTGATCAAAGTCAAAATCAAAATCACGAATTTCAACGAAACCATAAGCATCTTTATTTCTGCTCTCAACTCCGACTTGTGGCAAATTATTTAAATAAATCAAAATTTACTTTTCTAAACGCAAAAACTTGATAAAGATGAATAGATTACTGCTAAAATGAAGGTAGCATGAATTTGCTAAAGGGTGAAAATTTAAGTTTTGACTTCTCAACAAAAGTCAAGGTTAAGAATGAAACGCTGTGAATGATGGTTGAAATAATTTCTAGCTCCAATTTGCTTCAGTTTAACTTTTAAACGACCTGTCAATAGTTGAAAACCGTTTCTGTTTGTATTTCACTAAAGTGTTACAAAATTTATTACACTTTCTACAAATAATTTAAATCTTAGTAGTCTAAGGTTACACAATGTCTGGATCCAGCTACTAAGTACCAGATATTTTATTTATTAAATAGTTTCCACCTTCGTTTTTTGGCCACTTATAAAAATGAAACTCCATTTTAATATTTTTAATGCAATTTGTTATTTAAGTGTGGGAGAGCTATGCTTTAGCACGAATGGGTCGGCTCGATCGGAGTGATAACACGGCCTTACAGAAAACCGGCGTGAAACAACCGCAGCGTTGTGTTTCGCCGTGTGAGGTTACTGCAGGCCCAATACTTCACCTACCCCAATCACTAAATCTTCAAATCCCTTATCCCCTAAAAGTCGGCAGCGCACTCGTAACTCCTCTGTTGTTGCGAATGTCCAAGGGCGGCGCTGATTGCTTACTATCAGGTAATCCGTATGCACGGTTGCCGCCCAATTACATAAACTTTAGACTCTCTACTAAAATCTTTATAGTTTTTTATTTATTTTTTAGAGTCTTTATTTTTAGAGGTATGAGGAACAGGGTGGAAAGTTCCTCATCCTCCATTGAAAAGGGAGGATCTTCCGACCAGGCGAGGTGTTCGTGCCTGGTGGGCTACTGCCCGACGGTTGTTGTCAGTTTTTTTGTATAGAATTCTAATTGCGATGAGAAATCTTATAGGGCGATGTAGAATCTTGCACGTGATTGGTGCTGTTGATATTGTTGTGCGATAGATGTCGCTACAATTTTCTCTTTATAGGTAGGTATTGTAAAATATGCGTGGCCTCAAAAGGCGAGCTATTTTTAGCACCCATTTATTTATAGGTTATAAAAAATGTCGTTTCGTAAAAAAGAAAAACCATCACACTAAAATACTGCAATAGTTATGCAACCATTTTATATATCGAACAAGTATTATAAAAGCGAAAGTTTGGATTGACAGACGGATGGACGGATGTTTGTTCCTATTTTATGAAAAAACTACAGTTCGGACCTGAATGAAATTTGGCATAGAGGTAGATTATAGAGTGGAATAACACAGAGGCAATTTTTTATCCCGATACTGTGGGCGAAGCCGTTGACAGTTGCTAGTTGATGTACAAATCGTTGTATTACATATATACATCGCTACTTCATCAAAATTATAGTTTCTTCAAAGTTCAGTAGACATAATAATAAAACGGATAAGCTTACAGAACTGTTTTCGATCCAGTACCCTTCTATTCCAATTTCTCGTTAGCTCATTAGTGCCTCAATCTTATGCCGTAATTAGGGCTTATCAACCCTATCCGAGCCCAGCGCCTTTAGGATTTACCTAAACAGATAATTAATTGGTATCTGATTCAAAGATTAAGCCATGTTAACTTTGTGTCGTGTATGTATTTTAGCGTTGACAGACGGAGGCTTATTTTTTTAGGTTGGACGTTTACAAAATTATTTCTTTAAAATCTTTACACGCATATTTATTTTTCCTATGTCATAAATAAGAATATAGGAAACCTTATATCCAATCAAATATTATAAATGTGAAAGTAAATTTGTCTGTCTGTCTGTCTTTTCTTCACGCCTAAACTACTGAACTGATGTCTGTGAAATTTGGTACAGACATAGTTTGGATCTCGAGAAGGGACATAAGATAGTTTTTATACCAAAAATCTGCAGGAAGTCACTATTCCACGCGAACGCAGTCGCAAGCAAAAGCTAGTAAAATATATTTTCGAAACTTCCACATCGATCAAATCGCTGAATTTAGCAATGCGAGAAACTTTCGATTGGCGGATCGTTTCAGTACTATTAATCTTTCTTTAAATTAATCTAATCGTTTCAAATCAAACACATAAACAAAACATTTTGTACATTAGAAGTATCATGACAAATTGTAAAAACCATGACAAAAGCATCAACAAAGCGGTACTGTTTATATATTTCCATATAATATAAATATTATGTATACTTATATATATTTCCACGAGAACTGCTCCACGCTTGTCTTCACGTATCAAAAGCATATCAACAGTAGATCATTTACTAGCAAATATTACCCGACAGTCCTTTTGATATTATTTATGAGAAAATATACAAACATATATCTTAAGCTGTCATACAAATTTCACCTGTTCCATACAATATCAAAGGCTTATGTAGGACGGACGAACTAAACAATTCATAACTTTACAATACAAAGATCAAGTACTATCCAAATTATAGCAAATAATTGACAAAAAATAAATAAAAAAATAATACATCATTACATCAATAAATCCTACAAAAAGTAGTTAGAGGTACATACATTGTACATTCATTTGCATTCGTTTGTAGTAAATAACATTGCTTTGCCGGCTTTTAAGACATTTTGGGTTTATACAACTAAAGGACTAACTAGATTTTTTATTATAATACCCTATCATTATACCTATTTTCAATTTTCATCAATGTCAAGTAAAATGAACAAACCATTGCAATTTTTGAGCCAAATAGAGAATTCTGAAGCCATATTAGTTACTAATTAATGAACTGGCAATCAGCGCTTTTGACTTCAATTCAATAGTAACTCTAGAACATTCGATGCCGAGTTGGAAACTAGTTATTGAGAAATATTTAATATTCATAAAAGTTATTGATCGCTAGCATGAATGTATATTATTCTTACAAGGGTGGGAGGTAGAGAGCATAAATTTCTAGAGACCCTTTCTAGAGAGATTGGGAATGAGAACTCTTTAGAAATAATGTAGACAAGCATAACTGTATGTTCGGCGCGGCAACCTATCAAGGACCAAAGTGACTAGATGTTTCTATCACTACTCAGCAGTGGGCACTTTTAGACTAAAAACTTTTTTGATTTATGTAATGGTAAAAGATTATCGTTAAATTTCACCTTTGGACTCTGATCTTAACGGTAAACAAAAAACTTAAAAGAATAAGCAAGAACAAAATGATTTTAGTAATGATAAATTCGTCCTTGTCTGATTGTGTTCTTTTAGTAGAGGTAGTCAAATCCAGAACTACTCTAATTTCAATATAATATCTTTATCGAGTTCAACAATACTAAGGCACAATGAATAATGTATAAAGTTTAATATTGCTATAACCATCCTACTTGAAATGGCTCTAATTGTGATGGCGGTGCGTAGAACGGCTTTCGTTTCTCAATTAGAATTCTGTCTGCGACTGTAAGGGTGGGAACACAATGCCGTCGCGGGATTCGACGCCCGTGAGATAATAATATAGCTCGGGGCTTTCAGCTTACCTACTTTATGGGTCCTTCATTATGTTGATAATTTCAGTTTTGTTCACCACCAACTTTATAATGACGTCAACTTGATAGAAATGAAATGTTGCAAATGGTTGGCGTTTATTGTAATTTTTGTTGTTCAGTCTTTTTTTTTTAAATGAAGATGAATGCGTTTTGCCGTGTTTTTATCACCGTTATTAACCTTTGTTAACCTAAAATGTCACCGACGGGTGTACGGGCAAATGATTAAGTGCCTTATGCCGTACACGAATATCCGACAAACGTGATTGTCATTTATGAAAAAAACATACTATTCGAGGAAATCGTGTATTTTTGTGTAGGTACGTATTCTGTTTGTGAATCTACGGGGGAAATTTTGGGTACAGAAATAAAACTGAAGTCTCAAAATTCTGTTATTATTACATTGTTATATAGAAACTCCTTCTATTAACATTCGATCTTTAAGATTATGGGACTAATTGTGCGCCAGATCATCGAGAAAGTGCAAGAATTAAACTAGACGGTGTATACCTATTTGCTTTATCCACTTTCCAAAGGCATTCGACTCGATTAAATAGCCCGTATTATAAGGGGCACTATCAAAGATGGACACACTATGTATCTGGTCGAAACAATTTCATCTGAATGAAACAAATGCCGTCTTGTCAGGAAACTTTCACATTATTGCTAAGATACGCCAAAGATGAATAATATTTACGTAGGTAGTAATTATATACACGTGTAAGAATAACCACGTGTAAATATGTCTTGGTGGCCCAGAGGTTTGGGCGGCCGTTTCTCATGCATGAGGGTACGAGTTCGAAACCTGGTAAGTACCAATTTAACTTTTTATGAGTTATATTTACTTTCTATGATGATTATTTAGACACCACTGAAAAACGGTGAAGGAAAACATCGTGAGGAAACATGGAATTATGATTTCTAATTATACGTTTGAAATCACCAACCCGCATCGAGCAAGCGTGGTGATTAATGCTCAAATTTTTTTCTGTGTGAAAAGCGGCCTTTGCTCGTTAGTGGATGATAATTATGTGTATGTGATGTGTAAACATAACCTTAATGGTGATTATTTTAATAATTGTCGCCGGTTACCCTCAGTACCAGGCGAAAGTAATTTATGTGTAATTTCAAACTATACTCTTTCTGTACTCTGTACTCTCCTTGTCAAATGTAATTCAGATCCGTTCAGTGGTTTTTGCGCTCTCTATGGATCTCGTGTGCATAGGGTATGTTGATAAGGCGGCAAAAGATTCGATCATTGTTTAATTAAGAATTGGGAAATTTGCGAATAGGGGATGGGAGAGAAATAGGTTACATAGCGAAACAAAAAGCGTCGTTTTGCACTATTTTTTGGTGAGCCCGTTGTACCATTTCGGCCGAGCCGTCCCATTTATGCTGAAGCATGGCGGTATCACTCGCTTGAAGTTGCTTGTCTCTTCTACATAAAAGGAAAATCTCCACAATTAGAAGGCGAATCGAATGGAAGGTCTAGGTTTATGAAAGCGATTCTATCGGATTTTTGTCAAATGTACAGTCCCTTAGTCAACTCGTACACCCAGTACAGATTATACAAGATACCGTACTACGGGGAAACAACTTGCTATTCACAAAACTTCTACAAAACATTATCGTAGAACAATGTAGTGTTTCTATATTAACATTTTTAAACGAATTCATAAAGTTTCACCTTAACCACGGCGATGTTAAAAGACTTTCGAAACTTACGAAGCATAATATCAAAGTCTTTCGTAAAACTATTGAAAACTATTCCGCAGTTTCTTTATGAACAAATTCTGGAAGGGAAAAGTTTGGGCGAGTCGAAGTTGCTGACATACACCTCTTAAGATACGCAAGTAAAGTGGCAATGGGCAACCATGTTGGAAACGGGCAAGTGTTTGACAACGAAACTTTGAGAGGCCGAATTGTGGTTCAACCTCTTTGGATTGAAATAAAACTGCCGACTTTTGCTGGCGAAGAGTTTAGTAGTAATCCTGTACAACAGACACGAAACAGTAAAATTGCCATTATTCATTTATGTACTACCTACGCTTAGTTTTTATGTATTTAATCGCATACCATAATGTTACAGAGATGTTATAAAGGGCTTAATTCTCGCTACATTTTATGGACCCTGTTAGGGCACAGCAAAAGCAGGCATAACTTTAATAAGGTATTCAAGATTAGGAAGGCATTATTTTATAAATTCATTAGACTATCTATTTATCATCTAGATATTTTTTGACGCTATAGTAGCATTTGCTTAGGAGAAGTTTTTTTTAATTTTTTTGCTAATATAATGTGTCTTTTTTTGATTTTTAGTGGTTCAGGTAATTTATTGTAGATTATCATGGACATAACCAGTGGGCTTGATGAGTGTATTTGAATTCGGGATGATAGTAAGTTTGGGCATGTTTTGTGTAGTGTCTTGTCTGTATGTCTTCACGCGTGGTTTAAAAGTTTAGTTCAAGTCTGTATACTTAAAACGACGACTAAAATGTATTCTTAAATCTTGCGATCAACAAAGTACTGTTACATTTGAATCTATATTTATTTAGCTGTCTAAACGAAATACATCGACATTGGTGTTTTTCTAAACGAGCGTTTCAGTTTTCACTAAAACGCTGATCGTTAGTTCCTGTGAAAATATTTGTTATTTACAGAATGGGAGAGTTTGTGTACTTACCACTACAGTCGAATAAAACAAAATTCGTTTATTTATAAAACTACGATCCAATAAACGTCGGAGCAAATAGTAATTTATTATACACACTATTGCATTAACACAATAAGTAGGCGATAATAACGGCAATATTTACGGTCTCGCTCCTTCCATTAGATATGGGAATCTAATTCTTATTTACTCGACAAATAAATCAAAATTAGCACGAGCCAAATTAGCCACTATGTACGTTGATCAGGCGCGATAAAATGTTTTTATGACGCCCATTATTACCCAGAAACCATATTTTTATTGTTGTTAGCTTTATTGCATTGTAAATATCGGTAACTGCGAATAAATACGTCGGGAGAATGGCGCGATCATGTTTTTCTCTCGCAAATGGAACAGGGAGAGGAATTGAGAGGGATGGAATAAAATAATATGACGCCGTATTGTCCTCGAATGTTTTATGAACAGAAATATACATACGAATGGGGCTCATTTAATTTCATATTCATGTTTTTGAAGCATCAATTCAAAAGTCTTACGAAAGGTGTTTTGATGTATGTATTGTGTGTAGTAAAATATTTATAAATAAATTGATAGCAAACGTATCGATTTACTCATTCCACAGTTGACTCTTATACATTACCAGCAGCTAAAGACCTAAAGATCGTAGTGTGATGTTTTATAGCCTGTAGCCTTCCTCATTAAATGGACTAACAAACAAAAAAAGAATTGGTCAATTTTAAACAGTAGTATCGGAGATTAGCGCTTTCAAACAAACAAACTCTTCAACTTCAGCAGCAGCATAATATTAAGTAAAATAGATTTTCACATGGGCCGAGTGAACACACTGATTATTATTGGGAGGTATGTATCAACGCTGAAATACAACACATGTACCCAATATAATTCTTGTTAATAACATTCTAAGAATAATATCTGAACAGACAAAGGAAGTGAAACGAACCGAGATAATGTTATTAATTACGATATCTGCGAAGGACATCAAGGCGACCCATTGATTATACAGGATTGAATATAATTATACAAATTCTTCAAAATATTTATTACATTTTTTATTTTACATATACAAAACAAAAATATATTATAATTATATAATTATAATTGTAAAAAATATATCTTATTTTGGTGGTACCTAACTTAGTATCATTAACTTGTTTCATAAAAATTACTGACTGAAAATAAACGAGGTAAAATTAAATAAGTAAAATGATATGTTTAAATAAAGAATGTAAACTTAATATATTTTATCTATGCTTCTATAAACAGAGACACGTGTAGGTCATTTTTCTGTAATATTCACTATATATAATATATATTTATTTATTATATAATATAATAAGCCTTTCATGTTAATATGAAAATAAATACATACAATACCATATAAACAGACAACCGAACAATTTGGATAGAAAAACCTTTTAAAATATACAAAAGTGAAATCTTCAATGTTTTTCATGTAAATTGTACATTTTTTATCGTCACTGAAACAGGAAAATTGTTTTATTTCAGTATATTTTTCTTTACTATCCGGGTCTGATTTCTGACTCCGGGCTTCTACGGAAAAATTGAAAAGTCGTAAATATTCCAACAATACTTTGTGAGATCCGAGAATAGAAAGGAATCAGAAAATTATTGCTAAGAAATTGCATTCTAGATGATTCGCTATTTGCACGTTAAAAATCCATTCATCCATGATGACATGATCTGCCATCATCAAGCCTTTTAAGCGGATTGGAGATCGCAATCAAAACTAATAATCGTGCTTTTAACTAATAATAACAGAAAAGAAATACAAATTGCACTACAGACGGGGCCGGACAGAGACGATGTTTAGCCGAGGTAAGCCGCAAAGGTACCGCGGCCTCGACCTGACGGAGGAGAAGGAACGGGGAGATTTTGGTCGGTAAGTCAAAGTCAAAATCATTTATTCCAACTAAACTGCATGGTTGGCGCAGTGGTTGGGCAACTGACTGCTATGCAACGTGTCGCGGGTTCAATTCCCGCACGGAACGACACTTTGTGTGATCCACAAATTGTTGTTTCGGGTCTGGGTGTGTTGTGTATTAGGTGAATTTGTATGCTTTTAAACGTAACCTACGACACAAAAGAAAATCTTAGTCTATCTAAAAAAAAGCATAAACAGGCATTTTTGAAACGACAAAATAGAATAATAGTCTATCAGTCTGTTCGTCAGTGAAGCTAGGTGCTCGTTCTCAATTGTAGATTCTGAGTCTGATTAGGAGTCTGACACTTGACCTCTTACTTAACCCTAGACGAAAAAAATCATGTGAAGATTTTCCCCTTCAAAAAACATATACCATATCCAAACAATACTGTCGCTTCGAAATCCGTGGAACACCACCTTTTTTTGTACTCCACGCATGCATAATTAATTACACATCAAATAGGCTTCGTCGATACAAATGCTCTCATTGGCCAGAGTAATGCGTCCCAGAGATTCACGAATCGTGAGTGAGCAATTAACGTAGGCGACATTTTACACAGTAAATAAATTAGCCACTGTTAACGAAGTCATTAATATTGGAAACAAGCCTCATTTGTCCTTGTTAGTTTATGTGTAAATGTATGTTGGTAACAAGATCTTGTGGTTCAGAAGGCAGTTCAAACGTCTTCATTTTTCTAGCCGAAATTTTAGTTGGGATTTTCTGTAATGTGAGGATCAGCTAATTTAATTTTGTTTATAAATAATAGTAGGTATTATGTGCTTCTGTTGAGTTTTCGTTGCATACTCTTTATACTTATATTTAGTTTATGTGTGCTATTTAAAAATTAATGGTTTTTATTCTTGGAAATTTTACGAATTTGAAATCACTAATAGCTTTCAAATTTACAAAATTATTTGGAAACGATAAAATTTTGTTTTATTACAAAATTTTACTTAATTTGAAATGTATTTGTAAGTATTTTTGTTAATTTTACCTCTGTAACTTTACTTTTAATCTACAAAAATACTTTTTAGTGGACAATTGCGGGACGGGTTAAAAATTATTGTGGAACTTTAAATCTATTGTGATTGTTTCTAATCGAGCCTAGGCTAAATAAAATTTTCGTTTCCATACATCAAAGAAGGGATAATATTCGGCTTACCCTTTCTTGGGAAATGGGCAAGGAACTGAGCTCCGCCATCCGCCCAGTCCTGTAGAGCTCGCACTGTTACTGGTCACGCTGCCACCGTTTAAAGGATATTTAATTCCCAGTAGAACTAGAATTTTTAAAGGGTACTTGACGGACAGTCATCCTATACTGAAACTTAATAAGATTTGATTTTAAATTCGTTTAGATTGGATAGGGTCTGATATAAGTAGATCAATGAAAAAAACACTTTTGGGAAGCTACACTATTTCCCAGTGAACTTAGGCTATAAACTACGTGAGTGAAACTGCGGGACACCTGCTAGTCCTGCATAAAGAAAACCCTACTGGGTAGAGCAAATAACATTATCTCTAATCTCATTTTATAAATAAAATATTATTATCTATATTCATAACGCTTCAACCTAACGCCATCTTAGATTTCAGTAACATAATATGTATCACAAAAACACGAGTACCTACGCCAATATGTACAATATACCTAGTCTATTGTTGGGGTATTTCTACGTACTTTCTATCTATAGGAGTTGTAGTAAACAATAGTAATTATAATACAATACATGTTATGAAAGGTTGTAAGTCCTATCTATACTAATATTATAAAGAGGTAACATTTGTAAGTTTGTATGTAGGGGGTAATCTTTGGAACCACTAGTCGGATTCTCAAAATTCTTTCACCTAGTGATAGCTACAATGTTTCCGAGTGCTATAGGCTATAAAACATCACGCTACAAGCAAATGGAGCCGAGAAGCGAGTGAAACTGCGCGGGCAAAATATTGTACTAACAAACACTAAGGACCTGCGCAAACCGTTGAGGAAACCCAATCTCTCCCACAAGTGTTGACCTGTTGAGGTTTTGGTAAGGCAAAAGTCCCATTTTTTTTATGTGATAGGTCTGCAAACTAGCAGACGGATTACCTTATGGTAAGCAATCAGCGCTGCCCATGGACACCCGCAACGGAGGAGTTACGAGTGCGTTGCCGACCTTTTAGGGATTAGGGATTTGGAGATTTAGGGGTTGAGGAGGGATTGGGGGAGGGGAAGGATTGGGCCTCCGGTAACCTCACTCACACGGCGAAACGCAACGCTGTGGTTACTTCACGCCGTTTTTCTGTGAGGCCGCGGTATCACTCCGGTCGAGCCGACCCATTCGTGCCGAAGCATGGCTCTCCCACACTTAAACGGATTCTTGTCTTGGACTGTATTTTTTGCCAAAAAGTTAAGAGTCAAAGTCAAATTCACGGTCAAATCGTACATTTTAAATAGAACAGTATAGGCACTTATGAACGTCGCACATAAAATATCTAAATATCAAAAACTTCAACTTGGCAGTGGTGGCACATTGCTTATACTTTCATTGCACGCTTGGCTAGGAAACGGGCTGCAGTGCATGTGTCGCGGGTTAGATTACCGCACGAAACAACACTTTATCCATAAATTGTTTTTCTTATCTGGCTGGTTTGAGTATGTAAATTTGTATGTTTTTTAAACGCACCCACGATACAGGAGAAAATCCTAATGTAAGGCAACGTATTTTGTACAACATAAAGAAAAACATTTTAACACGATACAAAGTTCGAGTCACTCAATTAACAATACAGTTTATTTAAATGAAATGATAAATAATCAAAAGCAATTCAATTGGAAATCACCAAACGCTACTAATAAAACATTGTTCTACGAAATTGAACTTTATGTTTACTTAACACAGAAGCGAATAAACATTAGTTAGTATACAGTGTTTAGTTAATGAAATAATATATTTTGGTGTAACATCGAGTATTTGATACCCTGGCGAGTTATAACGGGGTTTAAAAATTTTAAACTTAAAAATATTTTTTTTGTATTAAGTATTTATTTCAGTTCATTTGTCTGGCTGTCTAAGACACGTAACTGACAAAAGCGTAGGTTTTCAATAGTTATATCTATTACCAGCAGACCCAGCCACGCGTTGCTGTGGCTAAGGTAAATAATATTGTGACTATAAATTGAGATGTAAGCTATCCTATATTTCAAGTTGAATCAAAATGCACACGGAATGCAAATCTAATTTCAAATCGGTTTAGTAGTTTAGAAGTCCATCGCAGACAAACACGTGACACGCAATTTTTTTATATATAAAGATTAAAAACGTTGAACCACACTATAAATTACTCATGTGTCGTCGGTAACGTCGTCATTTTTTTTTTTTGTTTGTAAAATGCACCCAAACATAAAGTGTCACATACATATGAAACTTAGACCCAAAACAACAATTGTAAATCACGAAGAGTTATTTAGTAAGGGAATTGTATGCAAATAACCAGTGGCCAAGACACTGCACCAACCGACCAATCAAATGCATATTATAACTAGCTATTGCCCGCGATTCCGTTAGCGTGGAATAGTGACTTCCTGCAGATTTTTCTCTCAGACAGAAAAACTATCCTATACCTATTTCTCGAGTTCCAAACTATGTCTGTACCAAATGTACAAATTATATCGAATCAAAATCATTTATTTGTTACATATGTGAAGAATTACCGACTTCTACACGACTGATATAAAACGAGACAATTTAATAACACATTTATACATAATAACAAAATAATATGGTATGTTTGTTCCACATCGCTAGTTACATAGCAATCACAGTTGCTATGTACGGTACATATACGAAACGATTCTCGATTACCGTGTCGGTGATCGATCACATTTCTAGTCGGAAATTGAGTCGTCTACTCCCACCTTATTCTATCGCGAAATCCAGTCCCAGTCTCTTATCACAGAGAATATGAAAATATATCATTACGTATAACTTATTCGAAAACATTAATGAGAAAAATGAATGTTGTATTTTATCAAACCCATCTTCCATATTCATTTTGATATTGTTCATATGAAATGGAAAGAGGGGAGAAAAATACATTTGATAAGTAAATGTGTGAAAAATCCGCCATGATGCAAATACGTTCTTATTTTTATTTGTTGTGAAAAACTTTTTATCTTGAATAAGAGATTGTCAAAAAATTTTAGATTGTGTCACTAATCTGATAACATAGTGCTACATTATTAATAATAACCTATTTTTAAGAACTTGCTATATATTCGTAACAGCATCGTGGAAGCATCCTAAGGTAAAATAATATATTCTTTATGTGAGGTATCCGCTTTCTATTAGTTCAATCAATCTCAAAGCTATACGAAAAGGAATATTTTCTACGTCTCTTTTAATTATAAAGAAATAACATATTTTATTCTGTAATACAAAATATTCTATATCTAAGAATTCGATGTTAACGTCGTATCATAAGGAAAATATTACCTAGATATTTTGTTCTAGAAACTTCGTCTTAATACTCGCCTACGCAAAACAAAACATCGAATATCCAACAAATTCGAGAACGCTTTTCCAATATATAAATGCAAATTGCTAGACAACCCGGAACCCTTACGTGGCTGCACCTAACGGCTTTATCACGTTAAACCACTCGGAAATAATGGGGATATCATCCAAAACAAATCACTGCTGTACTGGGGGAGGTCCCCATCAAACTCAGACGGGAGCACCCAAACTCATTCTTGTATAGTCAACGGCATTTCCACTACACCTCCCCAGTATAAACCGAACTCACTTAATAGAAGAGTCTAAGTAAAGAAAGATCAACTAACACTGGAAATATGGATACTGTTTTGAGGTCTGTACCCTTATCCATTTGCGTTCATTTTATACATATTACGTCATTATTACTGTCACCGCGTCCCATTAAGATTCCTCTGAAGTTCAACGACGAATGTCCCCTTACATTTTCTTAGTAATCGTTCAACACGTGTCAGTGTTATACACAAATCAAAATATGGAAATAAGATATGATCAAAGAATCTTTGATGCTTTGCTTCTTAATTTTTATACAGAGTGTTTTTATAGGGTCGATGTTCCTGGTTCAAGCACAGTTATGTACCATGGTCCCTAAGTAGAAAAATAAAACAAGGTGATTTTAATTAATCTGATACTCCGTTTCGCTCCTCCTGGGGTCAGAGAATTGATTTTAAGATTCTTTTCCCTCAATAATAAGTGTGACTGGCATACAACTGTGCTCTAGCTTTGGTGTAAATAAGGCTAGCATTCAAACTGTGCTATGCTATGATGTTGTCATGAAATTACTTATCATAAGAGACATAATTTATTTTGAATTTCATGTCCTGTTTTGAAATTTCGATAGTCTTGTACAGTTGGACTGCACGGTTGGTGCGGTGGCTGGGAACTGGCTTCCGTGCAACGTGTCGCGGGTTCGATTCCCGCACGGAACAACTCTTTGTGTGATCCACAAATTGTTGTTCCGGGTCTGGGTGTCATGTGTATGTGATATTGTATATTTGTAACCGCACCCACGACACAGGAGAAAATCCTAGTGTGTGGCAACGTTTTAATAAGAATAAAAAAAATACTTTTTTTCTATCATTATGAAGAAACAATAGAATAATGAATTTATTTATGCAAATAGCACATAAAACAGCGCTTTTGTAGGGCAAAATTATAGATAAAAAAACTAGATGAAAATAACAACACTCCAAACAGGGTCTGAAGAGGTAACAGGTGGTCCACAGTCCCGTCTCTGACCCTATTCAGACCTTCAGATTTAAAACATCATTTATCATTTTAAATCTTAAATAAGGTGCCTGTTAACTTTAAATCTCTTTTATAATTCAAATAAAACTAACAGAAAGCAATTCAAATTAAAAGGTCTTAAGGAATGCTAATTAAATTAATGTTTAGTCTTACAGCTTACAGTGCAATTTAAATTTACCATTAGTTTTAATCAAATTATATTGTAAATGTATAACCAAACTTTTAATTTGTAATACTTTTTTTAATTGAAAATGTAGACTGACAACCAAAATTAACTTTTGTGTTCAAAACTAATAGTTTACTTCATTTGGATAACGATCTTGAAGAGAAGAAGCAAGAAACAAGATCAACATTTAAAAACCACATAACAAACGATACAACACATTAGAGAATCAAAAGAAAATGAAAGAGAATTGTAAATATGGAACGAATATATTATATTAAGATTAAATTTAAAAAAGAAAAATAACGTCGCGTGTCGCGGAATGCTGCTCATGAATATGGGCCTCTAGCATGGCTTGAAACTAGTCTAGTATCTCGTCAAATTATTACGTGAGTAAGCCGAAAACATAAAAATTAATTTAGAATGTCGCACGAAAGTTATAATAAAAAGAAAAATAACAATTCGAAAACATGAACGCTCTCAAGACCTCACTAGTGTTGTCAAGTTCGAATGGGCGAACTACTATCAAGGGGACAGTTCTCGGGTTTGGGTGAAGCCTTAGATTATGCAACGTGTCCTTCTTCCGCCCTTCAAGTAAACTACCTAATCGAAGAAATATAAATCACAACTCTTTGTCAGCTTTCCAACTTTGAAGGAAAATGTGTAGGAAATTACTTATTGCCCACTAACGCAACCCCTTTCATATGCGACCTCGCACCCCCCGCCCTACTTGACCCTCTGCACAAAATAAAATCGCTTTAGGTCGAGCCAACGAGCAACTAACTTGCCTAGTTGTTTATGTACTAGTTACGAAAATTGGGGCCTGGACTTCGGGTAACAATGTACTTTTCTTCTATAATATTATTACCCTGTTATATTATTATCTAAGTGTGGAAAGTTTGACTGTCCTGATAGCAAAAGGGTCGAGAAAATTATTTGCAGAATTTTCCATTTCCAAATTCCGAGTCGTAACATTTAGTTTCACTTTTTATTAGGTAACACTCCTCTCTATTACGTAGGACTAATAAGAGAATAAGTAAACTATATAAGTTTAACAAGCTACTAATAATATGTTACAATGTATTACGCACAACTTGAAAAAAATGTCATCTTTACTGTGTGGGATGTAATATGTGTATATTTAGGTATTAAATATCAACGTATCATGGGATTATAATGATGTTAACCATTGGATCATGTTTAAGTAATATTGTCATCATGAAGAAAAAGAAACAGCTATTAACTCATCCCATCTTCATCTCACGCCTATTTTTACTCATCAATCATCAAATACTTTGACCATTTGGTCAATTTTAGGACAGTATAAATAGAAATATCGATTTTGACCACCACTCGGCTGGAAACAAAATTAGGTTGTATAACCCACAAGAATTTAAAATACACGACCGCTACCGTTTTGGGCCTAGACTCTAAGCACTCTAAGTTTAACCCTTCACGGCCAGTAAAACATTTTAAAACTAATTTTGTTCCGTTACAGTAATTTCCGGGTAAGCGAAAAACATTGAGACACTGTTTATCTTTAGCTCCGTCCTGAATGTCTGAGTGAGACAGAGAGTTGGAGTAAGACAGAAGATTATTAGGATGTATGTAGACTATGTGGTAGAAATAATTTATAAAAAACTACATACATACAATCACGAATAGGAATAAGACAGTCATGTTGATACAAGTCATGACCAACTTGATAGTCCATAGCTCGACTATGGATATTTTCTACATAAGATGGAGTTTACTGTAATGCACGACTTTTTTTGTTACAAATAGGTATACCTAGTCTAACTAGTGATCCAGAAAATTCCGTACCACTTAAGGATTAAAAATAAATTCAAAGTATTGTTTTGTAATAGAACATTTATTTCGGAGCAATTTTTTGATACTTTTTTTTCACTATTTCATCACCATGACTCAAATTAACATGATTAAATGACACCATATTCAAATCAAATCATCAGTTTGTACATAAAGCAGTACAACCACCAATCTATACTTACAAACTTTTACGTTTCAATTAATTGGATGTACCAATAACAATGAATTATGTTAGTCGGACAAGAATCTCTCATTTGTGCAAGCCCTTAGCGTCGCTAAACGGGACTAGTAAACTGTCAGTGTTTTGTTATCGCGATTTCTGTACGATAAGCCCACGGTACACAGCTTAAGTTAGTTCGCTACGCCTTGAGTAAGTGTCTTTGGCTTAGAGTCCTACTTCGGACAAGAAAGTAAATCTAGTTTAAAACTTAAGTGTTTATTTGTTTGTAGTATGTAGGAATGGGTTTTTTGCCCTATACTAGGATTTTCTCCTCTGTCGTGAGTGCGTTTACCAACATACAAATTCACATACACACTACACGCGGAACAACAATTTGTGGATCATACAATGTGTTGTTTCTTACGGGCATCCAACCCATATATATGTATCAACCAGGGACTATTATTAATTGTCATATAATCGTCTGGTCAGTGACCAATGAAACACAGTTTTGGAACACACAAGGTTGGGCTGGCAATCTATACTAACATTATAAAGAATAAAATGGATCTTTGGAACTGCTGCCACTGGTCGGATTTCAAAATTTTTTAAACGCCGCTGTTTATAAAATCCCAGGATACATTCATTATTTTTATACTTGTGCACACGGTCGTAAAATAGTAAGTATAAATAGTAAGTAAGTATTGTAAGAGATATAAACAACTTATTAAGGGCTGTTTACAACTCCTCGGCTTCTGCATGCTTAAATGAAAGAGGTTTCTTTTGATTCATACCTACCTACTATCCACAAGACTCAATTACACTTTTGCTGGTTCTGTTACATCTTTGTAATTGCCACAGTTTATAATATCTTGCTATTTTAATTAAATATGAAAATTTACAGTCGCCGAAAACCTAAGTATAAGAACATACTGCTTATAGCCTTCACATATAATATTGAAAAGACTATTTTTAAACCCTACGACAGGCTTTTTAAAGCCGATCAATGGTACAATAGAAAGCTTATCTAAAGGAAGAACTTCTTAGAATTGTAACGTTTACTTTAAATCAACTCCAATCCTTTAGAGATAAAGGTGAAGGTCTTTCTTCATAAAAAAGTACTATTTCTATTCTGGGTGCCAGTTTTACTTTCGCAAGATTTAACTTCTAAATCGGAGGTTTCTTATTAAAGAATTAAAAGAACTTTTAAGATACTACTTTGCCTTAAACAAGAACAATTGTTACACTGATTCTTCTTGTTTAAGGCATAGTAGTATCCGCTGATTCAATGATCATTTTATAGGTAAAGCATAAAGTCATTTCTATTTTGAACGAATTTTTTATTTAATATTGTATATACTTGCTTGATTTACAAACGCTCTAAGCAATCTATTTTCAATTTGCCTATTCAATAACAGGAATTTTAGTCGAAAATTTGATAAAAATAACAGCCTGTGCCTGTGTGTGCGATAGGTTAGCTGTGTAGCTGGTACAAAAAAATAAAGTCTGTTTACTACCGTTAACTAGCTGATCTGTGTGAAAAAAGAAAAAGAATTGAAAACAGAAATAAAATAACCCGAGACACGCCTCAATAACATAATTGAAGCCAATGATAATTCATCAATAAATTACAAATAAGCCTGCTATCATCTGATGCGGAAATTAATGCAATAAATAACATAATTATGCTATGATACGTGATCAATTTTATTATATTATTTATTTGCCAAATAAGAATTCGTTCTGTATCCAAGGTTGGCAGCATTACGTGTACATAATATATATATTTTGACGTAATTATATTTATCCTGTTTTCGCCGATATATGGAGCAAAGTTTTGTTTATCGGAGCAAATAGTTTAGCCGTACCCCGACTTATGGTGAAATATGTAATCATTTTGTTTTGGTAGTAGTTTTACTAATACGGTTTTTCTCTACGTCTGTTTTTGTATTAGCCTCGTTTTCAAACGTAATAAACGTTTGTAAATATTTAAAGTAGTAATAGTACTTTAGTTGAAGTTATGTAGTAAAATCAAGTTTATTTAAAATAAGAATTATTTATTATATCTTAGTTTATTTAAAAAGCCAGTTTAATATAAAACTTTATTAATACAAGGATTATAGGTGAATAACCTCTTAGGGTTCAAATCGACTACTCACATAGAATGAAACATCACTACTCATTAAAGCATTAATTAAATTAAAATGAAGACTTAGAGGCTTTGTGCTCTTATTGAAAATGAACAGATAATCAAAAGCAAATTCAAAGGGATCATTTGGGAGTAATTGCGAAGTTGAGAAGTGCTCGGGGAACGCAAACAAATCTCTGGATACGGATAAATTCGTACTTTTCGACGATTAGATGTCTCAATTCTCTTAAGCCGTTCTTCTGTTTGGCTCGTTACTCATTGTCGAAGCGACTGATGAATTCCACGCTGGTGTACAGAATTATAGTCAGCTGCGTAATATTGTTTATTTGTCAATAGGGTTCATAGTCCTGTTTCTCATGCTCTTTCATTATGTGTATCATGTTATTTGGAAGCCTATATGAATTTAAATGCAAAAATGCTCATTAATTTTTAACCGACTTCTATTTGTATGAATAGTACTTATTTCAGAAATGTCTTAGAATATCCGTATTTTCCCCTAATTCAAACGGCGAAAACTGGTTTTCTGTGAGGCCATGGTATCACTCCGGTCAAGCTAGCCCATTAGTACCGAAGCATTGCTCTCTAACACCTAACTATGAAAAATTCTACTTCGTTCGAAATACAGGGTACATATCACAAGCTTCGTGATGTAATTAACGACTCATCGTACTTTTTGCGCTGGTAGGTGCCGGCAGTCGGGGCGTTGATATTGATTGCGTCTTCGTATATAGGAAATCGAATCGGGCAACTTCCTGAATTATACGGGCTAGGGGACCGTTTCGCTGATCGCGCTTCCAACGTTTTCCTTGAAAAACCGCGGGCTTGTTAGGCGACTTGCTTTTGGTATACGAAGTTTGGAATCGAATTACGAAAGAAAATTAAATTATCAAATAAAAGCCGTATTTTATATCTCTTTGGCAGATTTTTCATATAATTGTATAATATTACACTTACTATGGAGTTTTTTTGCTCGTTGTTCTCTATTCGAATCTACTATTTGGAACGAGCAACTAGCTTTACTGACAAATAGACTGACAGACTACTATTCTATTGACGTTTCAAAAGTACCTATTTATGATTTAATTGGAATAAATGACTTTGAATAACGCCTTTTTGTGAGGGGAAAGTCATCAAATGACTTCTCTTGTCTGGAGTGAGGCAAGAAGCAGTGTCAGACCCCCGTTCCTTCTCCTGCTTCAGGTCAACGCTTCGGTATCTTATTGCACTTGCTTTAGAAAACGCCCATCAATATGAAAATACTAGGCAAAAATATATGTGTGAATACACTAACGTTCAATGTTTATTTATTAAGTATGTAATTGCGCTGCACTATTTGTCACATAATAAAATCCACTATAACCCCAGCCTAAAGGTACAAAATTGTAAAGCTGCCTATTCAACTGCGGTTTCGCTTAGTTAAGTGTTATTCATCTGTTAAATTTCATAATTTGAGTAATTGGCGCGTTGAAAGGGGATTGTGTTACACGGAGTAACAAAAGGTGCTTCAAAATTCTCATAATAATATTATTATAATTTCATTACATTTCCTAGTTTATATTTAGTATCGTTTCTGTATTCTGAAGAACCCGGTATTTACTTTATTATGCTTAATAGTTAGTCTAGACATAAGAGCTTAATTCTGTCAGGAAAACTGTGGAAGAATTTTAACTGTTATTTAATAACTGTTCTGAAAATATGAACCGTTATGTAATTTAATAAGAAGAATGTGTCTCTTGTTTCTTTTGTTTTTTGTCTACCAGCGAATGTAATGGAAGGTTTTTTGCTAAGAAGATAAGTGCTAGTATTAAGAGACTTCGTTAGCCGGAATTCTCTTTCCCGCGGGAATTTGCATTTTTTAGAACGAGGTCTTAATTTTGATTTTCAAATCCGAGTAAAGTAATTTTGGGTTTTTGTTTTATCAAAAGCGTTGTATTATTTTTTTTAATATTTATTTTACTTTTTTCTATTTTTTTTTAAACTTTGCTCCACACTAGGATTTTCTACTGTGTCGTGTGTGCGTTTACAAACACAATTTCATACACACATCACACCCAGACCCGGAACAACTATTTGAGGATCACACAAAGAGTTGTCCCGTGCGACATGTTGAACGGTAGCCAGTTGCAGTGCATTCAAATAGTAGTTATTGTAGTAGTTTGACATTGAGATGCAAAGAAAAAGTGGAATAAAACGGGTAATGTAACCTTCGTCATGTACCAACACGTGTATATTTAGGCATCTTTATCTATATTCGCGATAAAAAAAAAAACATTAAAATAATAAACACATCCACTGCCACCACTCACCTTTTCACAGTAAACAAGCTAAAGTAACTTAATTTTCCACGTTCTAAACAAAAACAAAAAAGTTCCAATGTTGACGCAACGCCTACCAAATCTTTTTTGATACCGTAAATTGAACATCGATATTTGTCTCAAACTCTCAACATGGAGGCAATATATCTTCAAACATACAACCTTATCTAATTTATCACTTGCTATTGTTAGAAGGAAAACGTATAAAATGTCGAATATTACGTCAAGACTTCTTCTGTAAAAGTGGTTCCACTCAAAAATATATAAAGAAAGAAGTTTATGTGGAGAACAATATGCTTGAAGTATTGGAGATATTCGTTATACGAAAGTGAATAAAATATTGACTTCTCAACATTACAATTTAGAAAAGAAATAATAAGACCTTTAGTTGAAGGTCAATGAACTTCCTAATTAAATAAGCTCAAAGTACCTACATAATACTGTCTCGTTGATAAAGAGTAGCAAAATCGCAAGTAAAACTGTCAAATTGTTTTCGGTAAGTATATGTTTAAAGGTTGACCTCCTTCTAGGCTATTATATAAAGGACTCATTATATAACTGACTTGTTTTTGATGGGAAATGCATCTAATGCCTTTTCCCGCTCTGTGTAATGCGGAAGAGAGTGTCAGTCTCTTGCAGCCTAAAATTCACACCGATCCTTTTGTTGTCCCAGACCGAGGCCACGGTACGTTAGTATCCCAAACCTGCTCCCCTAGGACGGACATCAGCCCTATTAGGCCTCACCTAAGCACGCGCAGCACTACGCGTCATACGCTCGGATCTGGTTCTGATCAGGCGGTGAGATACGCTTTCTCGCCATCCGCTGAACCGCATTTACTGTCGCCAGAAATCTTCACGCGATTCTCACCGCTTGGAAACTCTCCTCATTAATGAACTGGCATATTGCATCTGTGCATATTCCTTCGAGGTCTATAATGTGGGTTTTTGTGTACCTACATATGTATAGCAGTAAATAATACCCCCACCAAAAATGTTTGACCCTAATACTTGTTTATTGTCCCTATACAGGAACTGATCAATATTAATACAATGTACACAAAAACTCGTTTATTAATATAAGTTTCAAAAGGGTTTCCCAAACAAAGGATGTTAGCGAAGTAATTTTCTCTGTTCTTTTGTTTATCCGATTCGGAAAACAAGCAAATCTTTACATAAAGGTATCAATACTATACTAATGGTACCTATAAATATGGTAGTAACGTTCAAAATTGCTCAGCAATTAAATACGAGATTTATACGAAGCAAAGCAAAACAATCTTATATTATTACGAACGACATACAGAAACACTCATTTTTCTTTCTCGGCAACAATAATAACAATAATTTTGTCCGCAACAATGTACCATTATACACAGGTTGCAGTCCCAATGCTTACAAACTATTACGACAGCCATTTTCTTCTATTAAATCTAATAGTTTGCACGCGACAGTAAACAAAGACATGAAATATACGAGTTTTATATACACGATTCGAAAAAGGTCACTGAAAAGTTCAGTTCACACCCGGAAAACCGATTCATCCATTCAAAACGTTCAAAATAAATGAATATCGTGTTCGGATTGAACGCAGTTTCGTTGAACACACGCCCCGATTTAATACAAAGCCTTCGATAAAAGCGTTTTTCTATACTGACTTACGCGACCTTATCATTTACGCTTCGCTACTCACACGAAATTAACCGGCTTCGCAAGTAAAGCAGATGATAAGAGAAAATTGTTCGAAATTGCGATTTTGTTTACCTAATAACAGCGACGCGACGCTACCCGTATTCGAAGACACTTCCTTATTTATGTCAAGTATATGAAACACATTGTAGAATTAATAACTTTGGGTAACAAACGGTTAACCAGATTACCGAAATTGGTTTGAACTTGGAAGGTGGTGTGAGTATTTTAACTCATTTAGGCAAATAATATCAGTTAGGAAATACATAGGAGTATTAATAAATACGTGTGCACTTACAAGGGCGTGCCGTCGTGGCCAGGACGTTTAGGCGCCCTCGTCTCATTCATGAAAGTGTGGTTCCGAAACCTGACTGATTATGACTATATCCGAGTTATATGTACTTTCTATAATTATAACAATCATTTATTAAACACCATTGACTTACGGTGAAAGAAAACATCGTGAGAAAACCTTAACTTAAAGTTTCTAATTTTAAGTTTTGAATTGCCAATCCGCTTTGAGCAAGCGTGGTGGTTAATGCTGAAACCTTATCTGTGTGAGAAGAGGCCTTTGCTCAGCAGTGGGCACTTACAAGTTGGTGGTGTATTAATTAATAAAATATCTACGACTTAGAAAATTAGTATAATGTTATAATACTCATAAGCATAGAACTGAAATATGAGAATAAAACTCTGTGATTTTGGACATAACATTTAGTTCCAATCATTGACACCAAATAATCAAACATCAGCCACAGTCGTTAGAATCCCATTAGATTGAGGAGGGCAATTAATAGCAATCGCTGTGCGCAAACTTCGGATCAATCTCGAAACTCAATCTAGTTGCAAGCAACCCAATTAAAAGGCAAACACAAAAAAAATTTTGATTGAACGCAGACAAATCTCTATGTGAGTAAGATTATTCTTCACAGGATTCTCGGATCAATTTTTTTTTCTACAGATGTTTTCTACTGTTTCACGGCTGCGTTTGCAATAATATACAATTTCTCATAAACTTGACACACAGAACCGGAATAACTTGTGGATTCACTCAAGGAGTCGAATCGAACCTGCCAAACAGCAGCTTGTTGACCAGCCAAAGCGGCAACCATGCAGTAATTTTTTTTTTTACAATATATCACTTAATACTCATTTTTTTATTTCTTGATTAAAACCGATATGCCTGAAATAATATAACACGATTGGTTTATCCATTCTTCCACGTTCATATCTTTGTCTCAATTTAAGTAATAAAGAAAAACAACCCAGTTCAGAAATCCATGACGTAAATATTAATAAAATCCTTGAATTTGTAACTAGGTACGGTCTAAATAAATCAAATTAAATCCAATGCTTAAAAAGTTGTAACGAAGCACATTATCCTGAATAGTAATGAAAATCCTAACATTTATTACTTTATTAATTATATAGGATTAGACAGCGAAGTTTTAATATTCCGGTTTATTAATACAATTGTTCTTTTAATTTCTTCTACCGTTTTAGCTGAAGTCGGCGCTTAGTCCAAGTAATTGGGAGTTTAAGGTTCACTAAGTAAGGCGGACCCTTTTGTATAATTATTTTATTAGTATTACGTTACAATTTTCTCATAATATTGCTGTAATGAAATTAAATCTTATGCGAAGCGAACAGATTTCAAATTTAAGTGATATTACGTGTACTAAATTGATGTTTCACGTTTCTAGATTGTTCTTTAAGTATGAGATAAAGATTAAAGTTTATATTTCTAAATTCTATTTTTTTATGGATGGGTCGGCAAACTTGCAGCGGATTACCTGATTGTAAGCAATCAGCGCCGCCCTTGGATACCCGCAACAACAGAAAAATTACAAGTGCGTTGCCAATCTTTTGGGGATTAGGGATTTGGGGAGGGGAAGGATTGGGCCTCCGGTAACCTCACTCACACGGTGAAATACAATGCTGTGGTTGTTTCTCGCCGGTTTTCTGTGATGCCGGTATCACTCTGGTCGAGCCGACCTATTCTTAGTCCTTTCGTCTACTCATATTGTTCTCAGTTACAACATTTGGTTGAATGGAAACACAACAAAATTAGACGACACATACCTGTATGACAAACAAAATAAAAAAATTAGCGTCTGTTACATTCTTATGTTATTATGTATACCGTACGTGCACAAAAATAAGATTTTACAATTTTTGGCTATCTGTCTGTTCGACCTCACCACTAATTATGACAGGATTACATTAGTTGTTGATTTTATAGGAAGTGACTAAGCCTACTTTCATTTTAGAACAATTCTTTTATTTTCATTTCGAAAGAATATAATGTTCCGGTGCAATAGCGAAGAATATTTTACCGGACTAAGTAACGGATATAAGCCAGTATACAATATAAACTAACCATTGTCATACGTAGTCGCATGATCCTAAATCTAACTATCAATCAAAATATATGAAGTGTTCGTTTAATATTCGGCCCTTCAACTGAAGCTTACCTTTGTATTACCATAACCACTGACCACCCTCTTTGTTATGACAAGCGACAATAAACCGACAGATTAGATATTGGTCACTGAGGGGTCAGTTTCAAATCCACCCCATTGTACGGTCACACATAAGCCCCTTATAGAGGACACAGTAAGCTTAGTTGCAAAATTAACAGGAACATTAGTTATCCCATTAATTACGTATGCAAATAAATGAAACGAACTATTTGTGTTAACAAGCTGAAGGAGATATAATGTTTATACCTCATTTTGATCTGTTTATCTTTAGTTAACTTAGGGTTGATTTAACAATAGTCAGATAAATATTATCGGAGGAGTAAAATTGTTGCTGTCACTGTCTAAGTCCCCAGATAACTTTTATCGAACCAGTGGAAAATCAACCATTGAATAGTAATTTTGATGAAGAGTATTTATGCTATTATCACACTGAGTGGTTGATTATAACTAAACTTTTTCATGGTAAAGAGTGGTACTTCTCCAACAGTGAAAACGTCGTTCCTAATTGGTCCAAATCTTGTTTAATGTTATAGTAGGCAAACAGGCAGACTTATTACCTGATGGTAAATGACCAGCCCCGCCTATGGAAACCCACAACATCGGAGGAGTAATTTTACTGAAATTAAGATGTACTCGAAATGGATGCCTATCCGCACACACAACACCAGAGAAGTAACAGACGCATTAGTCTTTAAAGAAGGAGTAGGTACGCGCTTTTCTTGAATGTTTATATATCGTATAGACTCGGAAATACTGCCAGCAAAATATCATTCTGATTTTTTGTCTGTGTGAGACAAAACGTTTCATAAAGATCTCAAATATAAAATAATTTGTTCAAAAATACCCTTTGTTACAGGGTAGCAGAGAGCTACTCTAATTATGACCGTGACATTTAGCCAAACCTGATTAAAACGAAACTTGAATCCTAGCTTAGCTGAGAAAGGTTAAGAAAATAAAGAAAGACAGCAACAGAATAAATAAGTAGATTTACTCGCGCAGTCGCAGACTTAAATCGTACTAAGCATTAATTTCAAAAACCGGATTCCAGTTCAATCCTATACGAAGTGGGATTCACTGCATATATTTAATTACAGTAATGGAATTTCTCTACTAAATGAACTACGCACCTAGAACGGAATCGGACCATTTCCTACGAATCATGCTGGGATAACTAGCAAGATAAATGGAAATGGGTTTCACACGTAAATAGTTTGTGCGTACCTAGATGTCAAAGTGTCTTGTTCTTATCTCTGGTAAGGTTCTCTTAAGCTTACAGTGACAGATTTTGTGACAACATTCTACTTACTATAGTTAGTATTTTAATAGCCTAGTTTCAAACACAAGTTTTATTTATCAACTATCAATGAGACAATGGAACAATGAATTTATGTTTGCAAATAGGCCATAAAACGGCACTTTTACACGTCAATTTATATGTGAAAAACTAGATGAATCCGAATATCTAACTACACCCTACTGCAATAATACTCTTGTACATTTTAATAGTAAAAAAATTATAAGAAACGCTTTAATGTTTGACCTAAGTATACACATACACCGCAATATATCAACTAGCATTTAAACCATCTCGAAGGATCTTCTTTCACAAATCAAGGATCATAAATGAAACCTAACAAATGACTTAATTGTTACCTAAACATTGTTGACTGCTAATTATTTTCTAGCTCCTCATACAATACTAATTGGAAACCTCTCGAATGTTCCTTCAACATATCACGACAGTCCAATGAACTGGTAAATTAGAAGAGACTTACATCTTTCCTCGAGAAATTCTAATTAAATATGACTCAGAGGATCAAACTACAATAGGTGAATTGAACCGGCTAAAGATTGTAATGGAATAATGGAAGCAAAATGGGAGCTTTGGACTGTATAAACGGAATAATACACCTAAACAATTTGCTAGACCATTGTATTTGGCATTTCATTACATCCGAGCTAGATTTTGTATTTATCTTCCAGACGTCAGTCCTATTTACTTCAGTTTCAATGAAAATAATAAACGACGAGTATGAGCATGTCATAACAATATAAACGGTTAGATTTTTTTTATAAAAAAATGAAATAGTTTTGTGTACTGTATTTTCGATAAAAACCGAACTAAAACACTATTATTGAGCACTTTTAACAATACCCGTGTTTACAATATCTGGAGCAACTTCAACAATCTTGTTACTTTAGTTGATTGAAAAACATTTTGTAGCTGAACGAAACTTTTCATTTCGTAATAATAAAACATTGTTGTTATAACAACATCGCTGCGCATAATTATGATATCTTCGACATGTAGTTGAGCAAGGTGTTCTATTATCCGTGTCTTCGGCTTTTTTATGGCGGGAAATTTATCGCCCAAATCGGGGTGCAAGGCAGCGTCCAGACTTTCACTGACTAAAAAACCCCTCGTTCCTTCTCCTGCTCTGGGCCGAGGCCGTGATGACTCATTGCGCTTACCCCGCAAATTCGCCCCGGCCCGGTCTCTTTCGCCTAACCCTGGGCGAAAGAAGTTATTTGATGATTTTCCCCTGACAAAAAAAAAAAAGACCGAGGCCGTGATACCTTATTGCGCTTCATTCTGGTCAAGCGGCGAGCTACCCTTGCTCGCGGCAGACCCGCGCTTGCAGTGACCGGAGATTGTCGCTCGATCGCACGTAGTGTCTTATAATTCCGGAGATGTTCAGAGAAGCAGAACGATTTATAATCTGAGCAAAAGAGCTTATTTTTTTACGACAGTTTACGAGATTTTCGATCGTTAAAAAAGTAAAGAGGATTGAGTCACCATCACTGAATTCCAATTATATATTTTTTTAATAAACGTTACCCCACACTAAAATTTTCACCTGTGTCGTGGGTGCGTTTACAAACATACAATTTCACATACACATAATATCCAGACCTGGAACAACAATTTGTGGATAACACAAAGAGTTGTTGTGTGCGGGAATTGAACCCGTGGCACGTTGCACGGCAGCTAGTTGCTCAGCCACCGCGCTAACCGTGCAGTCAATTTCGAAACACTTATGATGAAATTTCGTTTCGGAGAATTAAATTAAGCCCCTAGGTGCGGAATAATAAGGTATGTTTTTGTATACGATATGCAAATATTATTGTATCTACACAATTTAATAAATCAATGTTTGCGGTTTCTGGTATTGTGAAAATGTACAAATGAGTATATTTGGTTAGGTGCCCATGTAATCCGGGGTAAGCCAGAATAAAACCTACTTAGGATAAAGGGTCTGCCTAATTTGCCACCTAAATAGCTAGGCGAGGATCGTGCACAATCAGTAGATTAACCAATGACATTGTCCTCACCCGAGGCCGCGGCTTAAGTTCTTTACTTATAGTCTCTATATTATCGTTGGGTATACAAACAAAATGTATTATAAGATTTGTGGAAGGCAATATTTACTTATTACGAAAAAAAAACGTAGTCATGTAAATTTTTCAATTTTTTTATAGCCTGTGGTTTCTCACTGCTTGTCAAAGGCCTCCCTATCTCGCTTCCACAGGTGTATTCCACCACCAATTTAAAAATTGACAAAATTATTTTTATTTTTTAAATAAAAACAGATTTGTGACAATATAATACCACCGTTATTTTAATAGCATAGTTTTGAACACAGATTTTATCAATCAAAGTTACTATTACAATTTGTTTTACAATATTGACAATGAATATACCTACCTACAATAATATTAGGTATACTTTAAACAAAATCATTCTTTAATAACGTTAGATAACTTATAACTTATAACTCATCGCAATATTTCATTTGAATCCGACCTTATTTAAAAATAAAAAATACAAAAGTATTTAAAAAAATCCGAAGCATCTACTGTTAATAAAATGTTATTGTTACAGAAAAACAAGTGAAAATCCTTCAAACTTTTTAACCAAACGCGAACGATAAAACTAAGGTTCCGTATCATAATAAAATTATAAAAAACAAAATTCTCATATCAACTATGAAGATTTCATACTATTTCCATACTATTTGGATTACAATGCCGTATAATGATTATAATATAGATTTGTCACCATTAGTGTTCTTGCCGTAAGTATCACGAAGGGACTGTGGACTTTCTTGCTCGTTCTTCTCCATTCGAATCTACACCTCGGAAAAAGCACGTAGACTCACTGACGAACAGCCTGACAGACTAATATTCTATTTTGACGTTCCAAAAGTACCTATTTATGGTTTACTCCACATAAAATATCTTGAGTTTGACTTTGAATTTGACTACACATTTGTCACTTGTCAGAGATTGGGCAGTCTGTGATAGACCTGAACCTTTTAAACTGCTATCTCCACCCTGACTTCCAAGTGGGGATATTGTGGCAAACCCGTATATGTGACGGAGACCTTTTCTTGTGTTCTGTAGTGAATCCAAACGTAGGAACTACAAAAAGTAACGTTCTTGGCATTCGATACCAGGAACATACAGAAATAATTTCATTTAATTTACAAAAAGTATTTTAAAAAAAATCTTCATATTTGATTATGCCGTAAATGGTTTCATCATAATTACAAAGATACGTCTGACAGCTGTCGCCGCGGTGACATAAACTCCCGGTTGGCGCCGTTTGAGTATGGACCCCTAATCAAACCAGAGTATTAACCATTATTAAATCAACCTCGCCACAGGGATTGTCGATTCGCAGAAACCTCTTTTTCAGCCAAAATAAAAAGCAGCTTTCTTTTTAATAAAAACAAAATGTTACAAAAAACATTATATATTTAATCTGTCGAGTCCTCGTTTTCAAGTATCTTGTTTTTATTCTATGTTTGATTTCAAATAGCCGCGGCCGTATTAAAAAAATATGATTCGCTGTAAAATACCGCTGCCTTGTTATTTTTTATATGATCGTAGGCGTAATACCTATTACTGAACAAAATTTTCCTTTTGTTTTTCAGATTACCTAGTTAGACGGGTCTGTAAAAGAGGAGTGGAAAAAACATTATAAAGGTAGCAGAAATTACGTTGAACTGTGTATAAAAAATAAACAATTTGTTTAAATTTGACAAATCGTTTGTGGGAGAAAAATGTATCGTAACGAATGGGCGCATTCAACCAAAATAACCGGCCGGTTTAAAAAAAAAACATTGAAAACAAAGTTTTCATTAAATTTCGGGATGCCTAATCCTTCCACATTATCATCCCTAATACTCAAATCACCCAATCTCGAAATCATATATAATTGGCCCCCAACGCCCTTAGAATTTCTCAGCGTAACTTAACCTCAACCTTATTCGCCGCCCGACCAGAACCAGGCCCGAGCGTACGGCGCGCAGCGTTCGTAGTGATGCAATCATTGAGTAAGGCGTGTATCGTGAAATTGTTTATGCATTTCTTTACATCATAAGGATTGCCTTATGATGTTAAAGAAATACATATTTGGACACCAGTAGCCTGGTTCTAGAACAGGTAAAACCCAAAAACTGTTGCCTTTTTTTTTAAGCTATAATACTTTAGAAGGACTTAAAAATATAGGGTTGAATTAAGATCCTGTTCATTCGGTTGATTTAGATTAAAAAGTATAGCGCAAAAACTTTGTTCATCGTTCTTCGTAATTTTTATTTTCTTTCTCCGTGTTAGTGGAAGCTGACATTTTAATTGGCTTACAAACGGGTGGCACGGTGACACCGTGGCTAGCACACCACTTTATAAAACCGCTGGATCCTCTTTGACGACTCTATATCTTTGTACCTCGATGATTTTTTCTTTAATCGGATTCTTTGCAACAACTCTTTTCCAAAGTTGTACAAAAAGTATTTTTACTAAATTTGAAGAGTGTATTTTGAGCAGGAAAATACTATTTTTCTTTAATATTTTTTTTTAAATGCGAATGATTATATTTGAGTTTTTTAAACGGCTTTCAGATACCGTGTGTAAAAGTGTGCAAGTTTTGAAAATCTTAAAATAAAATACGCCAACAACTTTCAGAAAAGATAAAACGCGTCAAACGGAGAGACAAAGTTAAGGGAGTTCCTGCTTTTTATTGCAAAACTTATTTCGAAGGTCAAAGTTGCATCATTGACCTTGAAGAACTTCAAAAGGGAACACAATTTTATGGGGATCTTGGTGTAACTGGCGAAACAAGTCTTTTTATAAGTAAAATTCTGTTGTAATTCCATGATTTACTATTAATCATATAATACAAATTTATAAATACTTCTGACTTACTTTCTTAAACCAATTATAATAAAATTTTAATATTGATTAATACTTTAACATTAGTTTTGTCTACTTTCCATTCTTTTTTTGTTTTATGTTGTTCCACTCAAAGTCTTGTATTGCCTGCATTTCTCCTCATGATGGATTGCAGTAAGAGGTTCCAATCTGAAATATTACAGTACCTCTGTTTCTGTTTTTGTTTTACTGTTTACTGAGTGTGTTGTGCAAACATAATAATGAATCAATTAATTTGTGCGTATGTCGCAGAATTTAAAAAAAAGACGACTTTGTTTACTTATTAATACTGGTAGCAGTTTATTTCTGATTATTTATTTGTATATTTCGATAGCACTGTCCAATCAAACATCTACCCTACAGTTACTCAGGTAATTATATAAACAAAGCGAGTGCAATCAGATTGATATATTATTTATAACAGATTTCTGTCAGGAACAATCACAGTCCTATGGTAAACGTATTCTATGTGTTGTCCCAAACTATAATCCATCTCTCTATGCCAAACTTCAGTCAGATCCGTTCCATAGTTTTTACAGCGAAAGAGTTACAAACATCCATCCATATTTGAAAAACTTTGGCGTATCTTTCAATATCAGTAGGATTTTATCACCAACCCTATTTTGTCATCCATTAAAAAGTTATTCATATATCCAACATTTTTATATAACAAAAGCTATTCAAATCCTTAGAGGAAACAAAGTTGCGAACGTAATGAGTTTCAAGGTTGCTTTAGCCTATACATCAACATATAGTCTCTTAGGTAATCTTAATAACGACTCTTTCATAGCCAACTTTTGTTTATTTATAACTCTTTTGTGAGTTACGCGGCTTTTGACGGTGCCCCAAGTAAAGTTGAGGTATAAAAGCAAGCTTGTAAGCCTCTATGACCATAATGTATCATCATGCAAGTACAAATGTATGCTACAAATCTCTGTAAATGCAGAGTTGGTGGCAAAATGGCTGTTGTAACACTAAGGAACATATATTATGATTTAGTTATAGATTACCAAAATGTTTCGTGTATTTCCATAGTTATCATATCTACTAGTCCATAGTCACCCTCTCTCATAGCCATATAATTTTCTACCCTATTGCACAATAGTCCTGCATCAACCAGGAACTGTCCTTGGGTGTACTTTAATAATCTATAAAGAAATGATCGCCGGCTGATGTCCTTCACTGATGTTAAAGTTGTTCAAGGGACCTCTGCGAGTTGTCTTCGACTACTCGTACGCCTTTGAAATGTCCGGGACTCTGTGGTCTCGGACATTTCATTTTGAATGGAAACAAACACCCAATATAATAGTAATACTGACTTGTCTTAAACTGTTCGCGCCCCACACTAAAAGTTACTAAAACCGACCGGATGTGTGCCCGGCTCTGTGGGACGCGAGGGGGTGGAGAGAGGGGCGCGGGCGCAAGCCGCGCGAGCGGCAGCCGACGCGACGCGCCGCCTTTGCGAACATTACGTACGCCGCTAGAGCATAGTCGAAAATTAACGAAATTAATATTAAGCGAAGCCAGTGTCGCGTTGTCCTTGTAAACCTGTATTTAAAATTTATCCTAATTAAAATACTTATCACTATCAAGAAGAAGTATTATTTGTCTCCGACATAAACTATTATAATATTATTTGTGACGCAATTGTGCACGGCAATCGTATTTGTGAGTACTTCATCAACGAGATAAGTCAATTGAAAAATAATAAAACTACTTAACTCTTCTACACAACTACACTTAAACAGACACACTTTGCGCGGGTCTGCGGACGGCAAGTAAGGGTAGATCGCCGCCCGACCTGTACCAGACCCGAGCGTGGCGCGTAGAGTTCCGTGCGCGCCTCAAAGAGCCAATAGACCACCACAGACGGGGCCCTATATTTCTGATTTTCAGCCGGGGCTGCGGGGTAAGCGCAATGGAGCACCGCGGCCTCGGCCTAGAGCAGGAGAAGGAATGGGAGGGTTTTTAGTCAGTAAGAGTCTGACACTACCTCTCGCCCTACCCTGGGCGGGAAACTCATTTGATGATGATCTCACAAAAAAACACACACACACACTTTGGTCATAATACTAAAATTTATGAGTACAATTTGTTAAAAAAATATAACTTACTTATCTAGCTTGACTTGTAGCGCAGAATTACCATATAAAGATTATGAACTAATTTTACCAGACGCGGGCAAGATACCTTAAACCAGCTATAAAATAATCCTTAGCCATCTTCTTCGCTCAACAGGTAGAAATTAAGCTTATCAACGCAAACTGCGGCCTTACTACAGCAATGTTAACTATAAACTATTTTAATAACACCAAGTGGCGGGTTAATATTTGTGAATTAATTTTGCAGCCCCGGGTTATGGGTTCGTGTTTTACCACGGCACGTGGAAACTACCGTTCTCGTGTAATAAATATTAGGCAACTCGAATAACTTTCGATCTCCATTAATAGCGATTAAGAAATGTTTTCTGTTAAAGTGTGGGAAAACTATGCTTCGACATGAATCGAATGGGTCAGCTCGACCGGAGTGATACTCAAAAACCACCACAGCGTTGTGTTTTACCGTGTGAGTGAGGTTACTGGAGGCCCAGTCCTTCCCCCTACCCTGGATCTTCAAATCCCTGACAACTCATCACTGATAAGCCCTTTGGTTCTTCACGTGCTATGGACGGTGCGGATTGCTTACCATTATGATCAGTCTGTGAAAGTGTTATTTCACGTTGTTGTTCTGAGAATCCGTAGTACCGCTTCGGTCGAGTTGGTAAATTCTTGTCGAAGCATGGCTCTCTTACTTGATGGGGAATTGTTTTCACAAAAACAGATTTAATGAAAACTCACTTAAATTATTTTTTGGAAATCAGTAATGAGAGTTAAGCCCTTGTGAGTAATCTCGGGGTTCAAAGAGCAGCTTTATATCTTCAAAGGAAATAAAAATACATTAATCCACAAACAGTCATTATATAATGAACTAAAGCTTTGTTTTTCTTTTTACAGAATTAAAATACTTCGAGAAAATTCGTTTCGTGGAAAATGTGTGCGTCGTTCTATTTTTTGTTTTGTTAATCACGTTGACTAAGTTTCTGCCGAAATTTTAAGTTTGTTTTAAATTTTACGCAAAATCTCGTAGCAACAGAAAACAGGCTATGAATGATTTTTTTTAAGATTCATTATGCAAAAACTTTTAAATTTATCATGATTTTGATAGACTACATAAAGAATTCAACTCAGTGAAAACCGAAAACAGAAAAAGGTTTAAAAATTGGTGTCGAAAAAAAAATACGGGTTCCTTATCTAATAAATATTAAAATCTAATTAGAAATGCAAGAAATACAGCTGTAAGATTCACGGCTTCTTGAACGTGGTGCATCAAAGTGGCAGTTTAATTAAGTACTAAAGCTCACTGCTGGGAAGACGGCCAGCACTTGAACCAACGTAAGAAGCCCTAGAATCTATAGTTTATATCGCCCTGATAGCAAATTGTATGCTACGATTTCACTTTGTTATATTTTGAGACGAAAACATTTACCAGCTAAAATGAAAACAAATAAAACTAATTTTGTAACGAAATTGATTAACTCGCTTTCGGGCAGATAGATATTAAACATAATAATCATTGTCGCCAGCTAGCCACTGATCCGTCAACTGCTGAGCAAAGGATACAAAGTGTCAAATGAAACCTTTAGGTTTCCTTACGATGTTTTCATTCACGGTATGTCAGTTTTTTATAATTATAGTCTTGGAAAGTAATTAAACTTTTAGAAGCAGAACACTTTTTTTTTTTGAATAGGTTAGTCATCATATGTTTCTCCTACACTGGGTAGGACAAGAAGAAGTTTCTGACTCGTAATGACGAAAAGCCGACACCATTCCTTCTCCTGCTGCAGGCCCGAGCCATGACACATTATTGCGCTTGACTCGTAATTTCGCATGCGTGAAAAGTGGAAGCTTCACTCCCGAAAGTCTGCATTGGCAGAACGAATGTGAGAAAGTCATAATCTTTTTTTTTATACGTGGACCGTCACAACGCTGTGATTATGTCATGCCGGTTTTCTGTGAGATCGTGGTATCACACCGATCGAGCTGATCTATACACACAATAAGGGATTTTTTATCTGGTTGTCATAAGAAAAGCTTGTCGCACGAAACCATAACTATCTTACTCTAATTAACTTTAACAAAGCAGTACTTACATTACACAAAACATGTTAAATTGTAAGTACCAATATAAATATACCAATTGTAAATAATATGTAGAAGCTAAAATTGTAATTCTGTTTAAATACTGCGTTGGATCGCAATATCAGATTCTCATTGCATAGCCACGGATCTGCAGATATAATTTTAAAGGGCACTACGTAACAGCGTTAGTTAGAAGTGACAACTTAATTGGGTTGCCAGCTGTGCTGCCCCGCTAGCCGTGTGTGGTGTAAAGCTGGTAACCCCTGCGCTTTATCAGATTGCTAACTTAGATTTCTTAGGTATATAATAATCAGATTATTTCGACAATGGTTTTATTTTCAGTATATGAAACTAACAATTCAATGAAAATATCTTTATAGTTTTCCACCTGGCATATGCAGCATCCATATAACCTGCAAATATTATAAGGTTTGATATGGCAGGTTGCAAAGTAAAGCCGGATATTCTATTTTGCTTTTTTGATATATTTCAAAGGCATTTTATTTCATTTCATTACCAGGCATAATACGTACAGCTACGTCATTTTAAAAAATACGTTGATATATATTTTATTTCATTCATTTGGTTGAAAATCTCTCTAATTAGTTAGACCTTTAAAGATCTTCCCTTCAAAAGTCGCTTTTATTTATTACTCTCTCCCCCAGAAGTCAAAACGTCTACATGCTTATTTTATTTTTATCTATATAATAATATTATAAAGCTAAAGAGTAGGTATGTTGTTAAACGCGCGGAACCACAGAACTACTGGTTTGAATTGAATAATTATTTTTATGACAGACAGAACATTTATCGAGGATGGCTTGTAGAAGGCAAGGCCAAAACTGAACTAAAACATCACGCTGTGACCAACACGAGTTTAGCAGCGGGTATAATGGTGCGGGAGTAATAACTTTAATTAAAAATTTTATAAGTTATATGTAACCAACTTTTTCAAAATCTATTTTCTATGTACCTACCAAATTATTCTTATGTTATCCTAAACACCCATTATAAAGTACATTGACAAGAGTAACGATGGAGTTTCTTGCTCGTTCTTCTCCATTCGAAACTACAATTTGGAGCACCTAGCTTCACTGACGAACAGACTGACAGAATACTATTCTGTTTTAACGTTTCAAAAGTACCTCTTTATGGTTTAGTTGGAATAAATGATTTTGATTTGATTTGATTGATTGTTTATCATTTAACAATTACGTTGGACCAAAAAAAACATTTAATATTTCATTAACGCGTTAGTTACCGTATTATAACAACAGTGATTATGCTTTTTTTTCAGATAAGAGTCTAATTGTTACAAAAACTATTAATCTTAACGTAATGACAGATGGAAGAAGCTAAGAGTAGCGTAAGGCTGTGGTTATTCAACGCAAACGACGATTTATTAAGAATGCCTTGGGGATAAGGTCGCAGCGTCCTAATTAGAAATTATTATGTTCTCATTAAGTGTACAGAAAGAATTAATTCGTTATATTAAAGGATGTTTATTCAGTCTCTCCTTTTGGAGTGCGAGGCTGTGCCAATTATCTCGTACCTTAGAACTGATATAAGATTTCGCAATTTTTGTCCTAGTCAAAAAGGTCGTATGTAATAGGTCGGCAAACGAGCTGACGTATTACCTGATGGTAAGTAATCAGCGCCATGGACACCCGCAATGGAGGAGTTACGAGTGCGTTGCCGACCTTTTAGAGATTTGGAGATTAAGGGATTGAGGAAGGTGTAGGGGAAGGATTGTGCCTCCAGTAACCTCACTCACACGGCGAAACACAACGCTGTGGTTATTTCACGTCGGTTTTCTGTGAGGCAATAGTATCGCTCCGGTCGACCCGACCCATTCGTGCCGAAGCATGGCTCTCCCACGCTTAAAATCTATCTAATACTTATTTTTTTAAATTGGTTTGATGAAATGTTGATTTGTAAATATAATTGATTCATCTTGTGAAGTCTGGAATGAAATGAAAAGCTGACAATTTTATTTAGCCATGAAACATAAAATATGTACATGGCGCAGTACGTTACTAACATAAAAAAACTGTAATTACGTTCTCTTCAAAATTTCGGCAACTTTTAAGTATTATACAAACTTTTAAGTGGAAAACTACTGAACCGATTTTAATGACTCGACTGCACGGTTGGCGCGGTGGCTGGGCAACTGGCTGCCGCGCAACGTGTCGCGGGTTCGATTCCCGCACGGAACAACTCTTTGTGTGATCCACAGATTGTTGTTCCGGGTCTGGGTGTGATGTGCATGTGAAAATGTATGTTTGTAAACGCACCCACGACACATGAGAAAATCCTAGTGTGGGGCAAAGTTTAAAAAAATAATGAAATTTTGTGATCAAAGGCAATATCTCAATTTTCCAGAGTATTTTCGAAATATTTTTAAATCAACAACACTTCGCGATGTTATGTTTCCATGGAAACTTAAGATTACCCCATACTGTATTTGAAAAAACAGTTTCTTTCTCTTTTTCAATAATGATATATTATCTTATATATGATATATAGTCAAGTAAGTAATAAGACCATAATACATTTCAGTTGAATATCCATTTTTATTAAAACCGCACAATATTTTTAAAAATAAACAAATGTTAATAACAATTCGAGATATAATTTAATCGTTAAAATTGGATACAGGATCAATTTTATTTATATGAACCGATATTTGAAGC
Source organism: Spodoptera exigua (assembly GCA_902829305.4). Taxonomy (NCBI): domain Eukaryota; kingdom Metazoa; phylum Arthropoda; class Insecta; order Lepidoptera; family Noctuidae; genus Spodoptera; species Spodoptera exigua. The sequence goes on along the minus strand of LR824616.2, from coordinate 4,508,269 downwards.
TGGCCTAACAAACAATATTGTGAAATCTAATATCAATTGAAAAAGACAAGTAAATTGCCTCTTGAATGTAATGGCAGTTTGTCATGTCAAGACCAGAGACTAGTACAGCTACGATTAACACCATTTCTTATAAATATTTGTATAATGAACACATATTATAGCACAATGTTTTTTTTCTTTTTTTGTTTTTTTTTTTGCATATTAGCCTATAACTTACATGTGTGGTGTAAGCCGTAAGTGTAAGTTGGTGTATAAATAAATAAATAAATAAATAAAATGTTTTTGTTTTTCTAAAAGGCCAGTTATTTGTCACTTGATATAATATGGGTAATTGATTGACTTATTATGAGTCAGTTAAAGTTTCAGATGCCATACAGCTATTGTGTAACAAGCTCAAAGTAGTTTTTAAAACTATTTGATGAAGAACTTTTTAAATAAAAAGATGAATGGATAAATTATAAAAATAAAATACAAAAAAGTGTAACCTTTTAGAGCTAAGCTCAGGCGTAGAAGTGCTTTGCAAGCACGGCTTAAGAAACTAGTCCAGATGACAAAAAAGTTCTTTTTACTTTCTTCGTGGATTATTCTAGGACGCGCAAGATTTTTATTATAATAAAAAGATACCTACTGTCAGCTTTCGCTCGGATTGTTCGAGAAGAAAAGAAAAAAAAAGCTGCCGAAATCGCTGACATTTGCCGAAAATGGTGGACGTATTCCAATTTCAAATTTCATTCGCGCCATATTGAGTGAGTTACATTGTTCGCCGTACATTGCCTCGTTTATGTGTAGTTTAATGCCCGAAATGCGGTAAAATACTCAATGAAACTGAAACGACAGTTTAAATGTTCGTTTATCACAAATTTTATGACTATTTGACAAATAACATTGTTATTTTTATACCATAAGGATCAATATTTACTGTATAAACAACCCGTCAACTGTTCAAACATTCAAAGTGACGAAAAGATAAATTAAATTATAGTTTTCGTAAGAAGTACATACAATACATCAAACGTTTCAGAGACAATAGTGTGTTGCACATACAATTATATTGTCACATAAAAACAGCCTATAATTTATGAACATATGCTTTAATTAGAAAAAAAAAATATGTTGACTGAACTAATAAAATAAATAATTATTAACATGTTGACCAATCACGAGTTCCGTGGAAACTCTGGGTGAAATAAATACACTTACCTAAATGACAGAAAAAATACACCAACGCCGCGAGCCACATCACGATAGTTTTTATTTTTTCACATCATTAGAGGGAACACACTTCTGTACCACTTATCTTCATTAGGCGAGCGGTTCTCTTTAAATTGTCATCGCCAGTCACATTCACTATTCACACAGTGAATCACCCACACAAACGATCTGCGAACAAAAAAGGCTAAGTTAGTACATAATACGCATAGATATTTTTCTTATTGCTTTCTTCCTCATTCGAATGGAAAATGATTCACATTCTGGCCGATAATAATTTCATTCGATGGAATCGACTCTGTTGAACAACTTAAAAAGAGGTTTGTTATGAGTTCCACATTTGAAATTTGAAGGATATCGAAGAGAAGGGAATATAATTAGAAATCCTACGTAATTCCTAATTTGAATAAGAAAGCATAAAAGAAAATACGTCACCTAGCTCATTAAATTGAACTGACGTCATTGTGACGTCAAATTATTTTTCCTGCCTTTTGTGCCTGTATTTATAAAATAACTTAATAATGTAGTTATAAGAAGAAGAAAAATTACTTTATGTGTGATCTATCCGCACCAAACATGGACGGTTATCTAACACTAAAGGAACAAATGCGTTGCCGGCCTTTTGCGAGCTGTTAGGGATTTGAGGATTGGGGATAAGGTGGAGGTAAAGAAATAGTGCAGCCATTGGTAATCTCGCTCGCACGGCTAAAAACAATGCTGGCGTAGTTTCACGACGGTATTTATAATACAACGAACTTGTAGCTAGTCAAACTCTACTAAAAACAAGGTGTGTTTAGATTTATTTTAATTTAGATTGACTATGTTATGTTTTATTATATAACAAAATTTTGTTACCTTGTTAAACATTATCATAAGCAAAATCGCAGTCATGAACAAGAGTCCCGTTGCGACTTGAAACTAGTAGAGTAGAGATTCACGTATGTAAGTTATTATTTTCAATAAATTGAAAGTTAGATCTAAAATATAATGTTTTAGAGGTACCTACACAGAGAACACGTAACATCAGCTTAAATAGTTAAACATCATTATATCAGTTACTACTTACTCTTATTAAGTACACTAACAACGTTCATAATAAGTTAAGTTCGCATTATACCAGTTGCTGGCTGAAACTTTGTGACTTAGCTACACAACTGAAGTTAAAACTTTAGACAACTTGCCTACTCGATGTATAATATTGTTCTTAATCCTTAACAACGTTATTTTATTAATATAGCGCGGAAGTTTACTTGACGTGTTTATCTTTTGTTTTTTATTTAGAAGGAAAATCGTACTACGTATCTTATTTTTTTTAAACGTTGCCCCACATTAGGATTTTCTTTTGTGTCGTGGGTGCGGTTACAAACATACAATTTCACATACACATGACACCCAGACCCGGAACAAGAATTTGTGGATCACACAAAGAGTTGTTCCGTGCGGGAATCGAACCCGCGACACGTTGCACGGCAGCCAATTGCCCAGCCACCGCACCAACAGTGCAGTCAAGTTACTATTCTTACTTCTTGAGTGGAGCGATAGGGAGTGTCAGACTCTTTCTGACTAAAATCCTCGGCGTTACTTTTCCTACGCTATAGCCGGGTTGTGATCATTCATTGCGGTTTCACCCGCAAAACCCGGTTATTTACTCTGAATTTACCATAAGTTAATTAAGCTAACTCTAATCAATGATGTATAAAACTATAGATACGTTGTCCGCGCTCTAAAATGACAACATGAAATGAAGGCAATTGACAACATCGCGCTTAGTTACGCACCAACCTGGGGCGCGACGCTACGTTTGTTTTTAATTTATATCGTGTGTGTAAACCTGTGCGAAACATAAAGAAAGCATGTCGTTGTGTGTGTTCAGACGATGTACAAATTATACTCCAAAAGTTAAAGACAAAAATGTGTCATTTCATGCGTAAGTTCACTAAACAACCTATTATTATTTTATTTTTTTCGACGCCGGCGCCCGCCGTCTTATGGCGGCCGGCGCATGAAGGTATAGTCACTAGTCACGTGCCGTCGGCATAACTGAACTATACGATGTCATATTTTCTTTCCCTTTCTTTACTCGTAGAAGTAGTTATCTAGTATTTTCGCCGTTTTTAAGCGCCACGATGTTGGTTCATGACGTGTCTATGTTACCGGAAATGTATGAAACCTAGGAATTATATACAATTACTAGGAAATGTATACAATTCCGAAGCTATATAGGAAATGTGTAAAATATTGTTCCAAACATTATTTAATACACACATATCCTGGGAAATGTATTATAGAAATTGTATAAAATTCCTATATCGTATTAGGAAATGTATAAAACCATGCTTTCTATGAATAAAATTAATAAAACACGTTGTTAAACTTAGAAACAGATTTATTATTAAGACTCCAGTTGAAACAATTAGGTAACAATCACATCGTAAAATATTATATCTTCTTCCGGCTTACTAACTAAGCTACAAAAACAAAACTATTTACTAAATTTTAAGGCCTATATAGCACAAAAACTACTTATATTTTCTTATAAAGCTCAATTGAACAGTAATACGCCGTATAAACGCATACGAATGGACATCTTTAAAGTAATACATTTCCGTTAGCTATTTAGGAAATGTATAGATTTACTAGGAAATGTGTGTTATAAAATTTATTTCACACATTTCCGAGCAAATTTCGGAATTATATAAATTTCCTAGGAATTGTATACAATGACGGATTACATACATTTCCGTTAACATCTATATATAATACGTCATTGACTCTAATAAATTTGATGACCATTATGTTTGCATAACAGACCTGCCAGCTATTATAAATAAACAATTTGCCAAAGACGAAATTGAAAGAACATTTCTTTGTTATCATCACCATCCTATAAGTCAGCTACTGCGCCATAAAGGCCTTTTCTCATATGAAGACAATATATCATGAATCACCTGCTGCAAAGATTACAATAGCCAATCCGCCTGGACTTGGTGATTTCAAACTTATAATGCCAAATTATAAGTCCTCACAACGTTTTTCTTTCACCGTATGTCAGTGGTGTTAAATAATCTAAGACAGTACATACAATTCGGAAAATGTTAAAAAACAGATTCTGATGTCTTCTCTGGGATGAGAGGGTTGTCTCTTGACAATCATAGATGAGTGCCTTTGCCTCCAGGCTTCCACACAATCTTTGTGGTACCATAGATTATATTATTAGTGCACCGTATTATTTTCTCACTTTAAGAGTAATTTGATTGGTTGAAGTGAACCTACAATATGAGGACAGAGAGTAATGTTAAGCTGCATTACAAAAAAATAATGGAACGTACATCCTATGCAACATTTCAACTATAGAAAGACACTAGAATTTTCAACATAAAACTATCCCACAGAGAAGTTCTAGTAGATTTCTAAGTTGTAGTTTTTCAAAACAATTTTATTATTGTCAGGATTACTCAGGATCTCCAGTCTCATTTCCGAGTTCCATGAAATAAAAACTAGATTTCTCATTCGACAAACGACTTTACTTTTTCTCATTATCGAATTAAACCTACACATTGTAAGTTACTAAATTACTATAATAAGTTCATGATTTTTTTATGGAATAGATCGGCAAGCGAGCAGACGGATAATCAATCAGCGCCGCCCATGGACACCCGCAACACCAAAGGAGTAACGAGTCCGTTGTCAGCCTTTAAGGGATAAGGGTTTCAGTTATTTAAGGATTGGGAAGGGATGGGGGGTGATTGAGCCTACGGCAACCTCACTCACACGGTGAACACAACGCTGTGGTTGTTTCACGCCGGTTTTCTGTGAGGCTGTGGTATCACTCCGGTCGAGCCGACCCATTCGTGCCGAAGCTTGGTTCTCCCACACTTAAGCAGTAACTATAAGTAAAATATCAAATTTTACACATAAAATTAAATTTAGTTTGTTGGATAAGCAGATGAAATAGGCTTGCAACAACATGACGTTAGTGATGTTACAAACTGAATGGTATGTTATTAATGAGTGACACTGGTAAATTAAACTAGATACGATCGACGGTGCCGACTTTGCCGCGGTGCTTTTGATATGGAAATTTGGCAGATAAGTAAATCTATTATTAAAATTTATTGTCTCGTGCGTTTAGATTCATCATCAGCCTATAAATGCCCACTGCTGAGCAAAGGCCTCTTCTCATACGGAGAAGGTCAGAGCATTAATCACCACGCTTGCTCAATGCGGGTCGGCGATTTCAAATCTATAATTAGACATTATAAGTCCAGGTTTCCTCACGATGTTTACCTTCACCGTATGTCAGTGGAGTCTAAATAATAATAGAAAGTACATATAACTCGGAAAAAGTCACATTGGTAAATCCCAGGTTTGGAACCCGGGCCACCACGAGAACTACAACGACAGCGTTTAGGTTATTTGGTGATATGATATGTATCAAGGGTGAGGTTCAAATGAACTAGGAAATGAGTCGTTTTTGTATGTGGGACAATCACTTAATGACTTCTGTTTCCCTTCATCTGTCCTATTGGGCTCTATCTGTGGTGTTCTATTAGGTCTAAGAGGCGCGCGTGGAAACCTGCGCTCCGTACGCTGAGGTCGCGTCTGGTCGGACGGCGAGCTACCCTTGCCCGCCATCCGCAGACCAATTAAGGCTGGGCAACTATACATATAATGTAGAAAGTAGTGACACTATGTGTGTAAAACAGCATATCAGTAGAGATATAAAATCCTAGTTTTAAGAAACGATTTCGTTTTTAAGTAATACGTTAGTACTCCTAAAAGATTGCCTATTACGGCAGTATTAAAACTATTGGCAAAAGGTACTTATTACAATACCTCTCCTAACGCCTATCTATAGTACTAATATTATAAAGAGGTAAAATTTGTAAGTTTGTAAGTTTGTATGTAGGGGGTAATCTTTGGAACCGCTGGTCGGATTGCCAAAATTATTTCACTGGTAGATTGCAAAGATGTTCCTAAGTGCTATAGGCTATAAAACATCACGCTAGGATCAAACGGAGCTGAGCAGCGGGTGGAACCGCGTGAGATTAGCTAGTCTGGAATAAAGAAAACATTGTTCATATTCAACTTTACAATATTCGTCACCGAATGTTCTGAGTGTTATTGATATTAATGTTGACAATAACACATCCAGTCACGACTATAGCCGCAAACATTATGTCAGCTGGGCGAACACAAGCAACGTATTGCAGAGTTTCCAGCTATAAACTTGCAAGTGACATATTTAATAGTAGCAGTATATTAAGCATTTTGAATCAGATGAATGCACTCACCAGCCTGTTTGGGTTCATTGAATAATTTTATTGTAATTAATTTGTTTTGATTTAGTACTTACTAAGTTTTTACGCTTCAGTATTTGGCTAATATTTGCAGTTCTTTCCGTAACGTATTTGCATTGATCATGGGTTCTCTATTTTCATAATAATGATGTGATATAAAACCACGTGATTATTTACGATCTATTCCAACGGCCCTTGTTATCAGAAAATCGAGGTTCAATGAATGAAAGAAAGACATTATCGAAAATTAAGTAAGAAAAAAATCATAACAAGGCATCTTCGATATCAAAACAAATTACTTGAACTACAGAAAAAACGAAAAGAATTCGATAAATAAACGACCACGCAAACACCTATCATTCAAGTTGTCATAACATCAGATACATAAATAAACACAAATAATAATAGAAAAAAAATGGAAAACACTTCTGAGGCAAGTTGCAACTTCTTTTATTCTTAGTTAGATAAACTTTTCCTTATTTCCATTTGCTTTCTGAAGCGACGGCCAAGTTACGTCTTGACAATTACATCCGTCATACTTGAGGAGGACTGAACCTAGTTAACGGTTTCTCAGAAGAAAACTATTACTATCTAAAGATTAGTTGACCTTTCCCTGAAAAAAGGTTACAAATGTGACCTTTTCGAAATAAACCTTGATGTGACACCGACGTTTCGATCGTTAGATGTGATCGACACATTTATACTAACAAGGTTTTAGATAGGGATCTATATTAAAAGACCTATGTATGTTTAAGTAATATACATATTTTATAACTCATAAGACTGAGACATACCAAACCTATTGAGAAGAACTACTTACTTACGTGGATGAACTGGCCGCGATACGCACACTGCTCATGAATAAGAGTCCCGTACTGAGTTGAAACTATTCGAGCTTTTATCGGTTTATTCACGTAAATCGTCATTCTCAATTGATTTTTCACACGATAAATGAAAAATAAATGCATGGATACTGGCCTTTGACGGCGTTACCCGCATTTTTGGCTTTGAGATTCCAATTGCCTTACTCACGCAGCAAAACAAAACGCAGGCGATCCTGTGAAACTGCGGTTGAACCGGCTCATTCGTTGCAAAGTTTGCCTCAGGCACATCACGTATCTAGCAACTTATTTATTCTTAGAAGATACTTTAACTGTTCAAAGAGCAAAATGTAAAAATCTTTGTATGCCATTTCAATTAACCTTCAACCAACCTCATCTTGGTGGGGAATGTAAAGTTAAGTTACAAGCAAGTTCAATTTTTCTCTTTTTAACACTCTCTCGATGGATTGTCGGTCGAATGAACTCTGCAACTGAATCTAAGAATCTGAATAGCACATTTCTAATTGTAAGTTGCAGCAATCATGGTGGAGTTAAAAAGTCCCTGCGTGATGGAACCTGCTCGTAAATATAACATTATTCAGTTTGAGATTACCAGGTATGTCGGTTTCTCGTGATGACGATTTTTAGACTTTTAAACAATGAATTTATTATGAAGAGCCTAAAAATATATTAGTAATATAAAATCTCTATACTTAAAATGTTGCTTGCTCTTCCCTATCCCTTCCCTACCTATGTTTATTACAGCATTCTAAAGGTCCGATAATTTTCGCAAGTAACTAATTTACAGCAAAAAGTTGTCGAACATTCGGTCACGAAAACGAGGTCCGAATCAGCGAAGGTTTAAAACTCGAAGTAACTTATCAAGCGCGTCTATCAACCGCAGGTTGGCCACGAAACTTCAGCTTATTTAATTAGAATTAATTAAGAAGTACTGCAACCACACTTTGATAACTAATTCTGTTCGCGTACGGAGTCCAGAGTTACGTACCTACCTAATAGTTAGTCAACCTACACATTGGACATAATAAACATATATCGTTTTTCTTTATCTTGGCTCGCTGCCAGCTCCGTTTAGCGTAAAAAGTTGGAAGTGAGCTCGTAGTTTACAGCCATATTGTTATGTGACCTGGTTACGTGTAAATAATGCATTCATCGATAAAGAATCCTTGTTTAAAACGTTATATAAAATCGCAACACACAAATAGGGAGTATTCTCTGTGACGTCATTGCCTCGTTGCGTTTTTAGCTTAAACGCTTTCTAGACGAACACCATTGTCATCCCTCATCTCCCTCATCATCATCATTATCATCATCATCAGCCTGATGTCGTCTACTGCTGGACATAGGCCTCCCCAATTGCACGCCATCATCCCCTTTACAGGCCATAATTCCGATGGATAATCAGACAAGGGATTTTGGAGAATTAAGGAGGGGAAGGATTAGGGCTCAAGGTCATAAGTACATCGCGATTACTTATTTATAAAAATGAATTACTCTTCGTAAACTTTAGTCTCGCTAAAACTGAACTGAGAAAGGCTGGACTGATATGGTGTATTGTGGTCTTGAAATATTATTATTTATAAAAAAAAAAAAAATATATTTAAGGCGATACAAAGTTCGCCGGGTCAGTTATTCGATGATAAATAAATGAAAGAAATTATTAACCTATTTATAAATTGATTTTATCACGATGTTTTAATAATGCTATATACTCAACGTATGAACAACGTAGAGGTTAGTCTGTAGAGAGTCTACAAATACGATAATGTAATCTGTCGGTTCCATGATAGTAGTTAGTAAGTGCATCGAACAGCAGACACGTTAAAGTTTCCCCGCATCTTGACCAAACATGCAAGTTCTATAACTACGTAATTGGGGATTTAGCACTTAGAATTATCTAGCGTAGTGTAACTCCAACTTTAGGATCTTGGAACAGACAATACGTTGGTTGGGAACTAGTCAAAATTAATATTTCTATAAGATAAACGAAATATATGGACTAACTTAATGAATGGGTCATAGGTTTTTATCGTTTAAATTATTTGACACGTTGAAGACGAATGCGATTTTTGAGGTATTTAAATACAAAAATATTTGTAAAAACGTTCATATGGTTTCACTAGCGGCTACACACGGAGGCATTTCTGAGAGTAAATTTCTCCAATATTCAATGGGTCTTATTTCACATATGAACTTTTCTTCAATCACTCAACCTCGCGTAGATTTCATACATAGCGATAGCATAGGTATCTAGGATATCTACATAGCAATATAGGGAAACAGAAAGCGACTTTTTTATACTGTGTTGTGATATTGTATAACACGTATAAAACTTGAAGCTAACAAAATAAAGTTACAATTAGAAAATTAAAGGGAATGAAAACTATTTACATTTATTTAAAACATTTTAACATCATTTACTAAACAAGGTAAAAATAACAAAATGTTTTAAGTACGTCTTAAAGAACAAACCAAATACTCTACAAACCCTAACTACCTTAAAATAAAATATAAATCGTCACAATTGTACATGTAATGTACAAGTTATAATATCTTGTATTTTAAAATAAGAATTAATTTTTGAATTTGATATGAACTATCGTGATATACCTATATAGATACTAAATTTATTGAATTGGCTGCGCGACGTCGTATGAATAAGAGTCCCGCTGCGACTTGAAACTAGTAGAGCTATTCCCAGATATTTCACGTGAGTAAGTTGTTATTTTCGGTAAATAAGAAATTAAAATGAAAAAGAGTAACCATGGAGTTTCTTGCTCGTTCTTCTCTATAGGAATCTACACTTTGGAACGAGCAAATAGCTTCAGTAGAAGACAGACGGACAGACTGACACATATAAAGTTAAACCTTATGATATCATTTTTGCTTGACGTTCAAAAGTGCCTGATGTGGTCTACTTGAAATGAAGAATTTGATTTGATTTGATTTGATTAAATAAAATGGCTCAATATACAAAATTATATGTACAATTATAAGTATTCGACTGTTGGTTTAAATACATAAATTGATGTAAATAATCTTTGATCCACTCCCATTCGATTCCAATTTGTCAACGTGTATTACAGTAACGTTTCATTACAACCGTTTACGTCTTTAAAGGTTGTTTCATTTCTGTTATTTGTGTAAGTAATACTCCCATCTTTAATTGCAAAAATATTTACGTAAATTATGTTCCATTATAAATGTACGTATTTCTCATTCTGTGTTATTTAAACGACCGTTTAAAAGGTCGTACGTACGTGAACATATCTAATGCAAAAATAACGTTATAGCTAGGTACTTATATAGAATAGAACAAGAACGATCTATTCTTGGAAATCATATTTTTATTATATGTACTTGTGTATACGTGGCGTGATAATATAATAGTATCCAATAGAGGAACAATTTTTTTTATGGTATAAGTCGGCAAACGAACAAACAGCGAGCAGACGGATTACCTGATGGTAAGCAATCGGCGCCGCCCATGGACACCCGCAACACCAAAAGAGTTACGAGTGCGTTGCCGGCCTTTTCGGGATGGAGGTTGCGGATATAAGGATTGGGAAGGGGAAGGATTAGGCCTCCGGTAACCTCACTCACACGGCGAAACACAACGCTGTGGTTTGTTTCACGCCGGTATTCTGTGAGGCCGTGGTATAACTCCGGTGGAGCCGACCCATTCGTACCGAAGCTTGGCTCTCCCACACTTACCACTGTTTTCTGTATTAAAATAATATAGAAAACTGTGGTATTTTATGTCCTACGCGATGCACATAAAAAACTGATTGAAAGCACTGCCGATTAGTTTATCTAAATTTGGTTAAATAAATAGGATTCCTATTTATTGCATGAAATGATGATAAATCAACTTTTTTTGAATTTATAAATAATTTGTCATCAACAAACCAACTTTATATTGTGTACGCGCAGATTATATCTTGTCTATCAAAACCTACAATCCGGAAACTAAACACAGATAATCTTAATGAATCAATTACGCTAATTAAGTATGGCTTGCATAATTTTGAGGGGTATAAACATCAAAACGCGTTAGATCCCGTCTCTCACTCGGCTGAGTGCACACTAATGCCTTTGATCGGGTTGACTGGCTGTACTGTAGTGGCTCTGCGCTCTTTCACTCGGAACACATCCACGTTTGTGTAATCAAGCCCTAGGAGTTGCATGTTTTATTTTTGGTCGCAGTGTGAAATGTAGGACGGTTCTGTATCAAAAACTTCCGTGTGCTTGCAAATTTTAGTAGGAAATTGGACCTTATTTACTAAAAATCCACCTAAAAAACTTATGACTGGTATCATTGATTCTAGACAGGAATTTCACTGGCTTCGCCACATGAGTTTAAAATTATAACCACTGTATTCTTTTATGTTTTTTATGAATAACTTACAGTAGACGGACAAAGCAAAGAATTTTTCTTACTGCAACCATTCTCTCCTGATTAGCAAATTACTCCAAGAACATAAAATACATTCTAATTTACTTACAAGCGAATTGCTTACACAATCAATGTTTTCCATTTATCAGGTACGACAAAGCGAGCCCTAAATATATTATACAATCAAATATTAAAGTATTTTATTAAAATATTAATTTTAACGCTATCTAGTACCTACATCATCAATTAAAATAAGTAAACTCCAATAAAACGTTTATCAAAATTATGTTGATCGATTCGTTATTCAGTGTTAAATATTTAATGTAACAACATCCATTATATCCCATGATTTTCCATTACACGTTATGTATGTTAATACAATAAATAAACAATGAGGTCGAGCTATAGTTTGTCACGTGAACTATTCATAATTTAATAAAATCCTTTAATCCAAAATAAGTGCCTACTTATTATTATACGCTATTGCGAAAGTTGTAAAGGTCAAAAACATGACTTGGACTAGAAAAGTTTTGTTCGATATTTAGCCCTTTTTTATTAACATATTTAATCTTGAGGGTAAGCACTATATATCCCGATACATGTAGGTATGTATCTATGTATACAGTATTGTTTTTAATTGTTTTTTTTTTGCTTAGTAATAATCACTTCGTATAAACATATTGCCCGTACCTATTTTTCGCAGATTTTCCACTTGACCCAAAAGTTAACTGGTAGAGAATGCCATATGGCATTAATTCCGCCTTTTGTATCAACTTCATTTCATTGTGTACAATAAAGCATAAATAAATAAGCAATCGGCGCCGCCCGTGAATACAACACCAGAGGAGTTGCGAGTGCGTTACCGATCTTTTGGAGATTAGGTTCTCGGAGAGTTAGGGTAAGAAGTATTGAGCCTCAAGTAACCTCAACCAAACGGCTAAACACACCGATACCGGTTTCATGCAACTATTCTGTGAGGCCGTGGTATCACTTCGGTCGAGCCAACCAATACGTGCTCAAGTCTCTCCAACACCCCTTATTATACAAAAACCCTTTTTATTTAATTAGCATTAGCTCAGTAGCGGGTGAAATGGATGAGGTGAAATTGTAATCCAAACACAGCCTACAACCACACCAGCCGGGGTAGAGGGGAAAGCGCAATAAGGCACTGCGGGACTTTGGCCTAGAGCTGGAGAAGGAACGAGGGGTTTTAAGTCAGTAACAGTCTGACACTCCCTCTTGCCTCACCCTGGGTGGGAAGAAGACATTTGATGATTTTCCCCTCACAAAAAAGGCCAATAAACCAACCACAGGAAAAAAAAAAGTATTTACAATTGGATACCTACACAAAACCTCAACCCGTAAAGCACGGATAAATATTTGCATTTAACATACCGTTAAAATTTCAACACGGATTACATATTTCATGTGTTAATAATTAAATACAATCGTAAAATCAATTAATAATAATGAATCATGATATCACTTTAATTACATCACTATCTCGGATCGAATTAAATGTGCAAATTGTTGATTTTATCCAGTTGAGCATGATAATTTTTTTTATTTTCTAAATTATGTTATTTTGTACTCAATAGCATCTATAATATAAAAAAATGAATCGCAAAATGTATTGGTAAGCGCATAACTCACCAACGTCTTGACCAATTTTGCCAATTTTTTTTAATGTGTTTGTTATGGTCAGGAGAAGGTTCTTATGAAAGAAAATTCTAAAAAAGTAGAGGGGAGATCTGGGAAATAGGGACACTTTGGTCTTTAGCAAGATAGTGGGAGACGCGTGCGAAGCAGGGGCGGGCCACTAGTTACAAATATAGTAAATAATTATGCAAAAACTCAAACAATTAAACACGAGTTATAAAATGACTAAAATTTAATTTGTAAATTTTTACTTATTTACGTCTAAGTATAAATACGTATAAGTCTTTCAATATATCTTTAAAGTATTATTAACTTTTATTATATTCCAAAAACAATACGGGCGGGTCTACTTCAGAAACACCTAATGACTGTCCTTAAATATCTTCTTTCAATAACAAAAGTTTCTTAATAATAGTATTAGTAAAGTCTATATTTCAGTGGCTATTAATTTTAAGCTATACAACAATAACAAATATTAGAGGAGTGACGCCAAAGGTGACAGACTTTATTATAGTTTTCAAAGACATTAAAATATTCGTCCTGCGACTCTTTTGATCACACTTGTAGGCTTTTAAAACCATTCCATACGCGTTTGTGCAATCAGACTCACAGAGGAAATCTGTATCAGCTCGCGGGAGTCAATCCGAAATCCCACGTTTATTATCTAGAGCTCGGGCTTCCACGATACGAAAAAAAAATATCTAAAAGTTTTGCCTTTGTAGCTGAGTGCTCACCGCCACTCACATTTTAACTAGGAAAAATAGACCTTATCTTCTACAGACCAAAGATGCTTCAAAAACAACGTTTTCATCATGCACTACTCGACTTGATACATACTACCCCACGACAGACACTAAACTCGAATCAGTAATGTCTCAGATTATGTAAGAGAACACAAAGACAACTTAATTTTCAGAGATAAGAAAAATATCACAGAATGTTATGAATAAGCTCGTATAATTACGCTGTTTAAGCAACACAATGCCTTTATGAGCCACTGAATTACTTTAATGGCCCTCTGGTCTCGTAACCAAAAGGCGCCGCCTTTTGGTTACGAGACGTTTAAAAGCTAATTCTCATACGACGATGGTACGCATATTACTGCGTAGAACTTTCAGAGAGTACATTCAAAGAAAATTCTACATTAAGCCGTTTATTAGATACCAGATAAGCAAGCAGACAGTAATTTGTCCACATCTGGGAACGACAAATGAAAAAGAACTAGACAATCTGTAAAAAATTGGCGGTCCATCGCCCGCTTTCCGATCGCCGTAGTGGGCGGTAGTAAAAATTTTACGCTTCGGGAAAGCGTTTGTGCAATCAGAGCGGATTGTGCTGGAAATCTAAGCTAAGCCGCGTTAAGCGCCGTAGGCACCGGGAAAACATTTTGCCCCGCCTGAATCCTATTACTGATTTTTAAAAAGGTTTTAAGGATACCAAGTACCTCTCTGTATTTTGTGGAAGTCTTAAAGCTGTATAGTTGAAGAGTGGGCTCCACAAGCCACAGAACTGTAAAGAATATTCAACGGTATTCAGTCGAGCATTTTAGCATAGTCTTTGGTGTTGCGGTAATCCGCAAAAATCATCTAAAATTAGAAAAATAAAACTTCCATTGCACCTATTTTAGGGCTGACCCTATTAAAGAAGGAGGCAGAAGTTTATTCTTATAAAGCCACTTATAGTCGATCTAAACATTATATTTTTATACCTTTTTTAAAAAGTAACTTTATTTTTTGTGCGTATAAAACGATCTCTATTCAAAGTAATACGCTTTAGTTAAATTGTGGTAAATAAGCTTTTATTTGGAGAATTCTCACTTCTGATCTCTTCTATAACGTATACATAAGCATGTCTTTAAAGAAATATCCATCAACATAAGTACATTCTTATTATTCAAGTAGACGTGGTAGAATTTATAAGTAATATTGTTTCTAAGTCAATTTGGAATAAAACTTAAAAAAAATATGTTCTGTATAATTTTGCTTTCATGACAACAAATAAGACGGGTATTAGATTAAAAAAATATATTTTTATGTAAGTGTAGGTGGCCATGCTTCGGCACGAATGAACAGGCTCGATCGAAGTTATGTAACAACGCCACAGAAAACCGGCAATTAAATAAGGTGTTATTGAGGAGGGATATCATAAATTTTATAAGTTGTGAAGCGTTAGACTCCTGCTGTCTAACTACCTTTCTTTTTTATCTCCTGTTTGTTATACGAATAATCTTGGTTACTTTGACTTTAATTTCACAGTACACAGTCGGTTAGCTCACTGCGCCACAGTTACACTGTCAATGGCCGACACTATCTCGACCCTCTTATTTATACTAGAGGATGACACTGACATTGAAAGTTCTAGTGTTTCAATAATTACTAATTAGAGATGATACAACACTGTTCAATGCCGAGCCCGAGGTACATTATTGTCCTTGATCCGCTACACCGGCTGAGTATAAGCCTTAGTGAACCCTATCTCTGATGGTCTGTTGACTATTTGAGGCTCGCGCGTAACGCTACGCATTGTACGCTCCGTCTGGTTTTGCTCGAGCGGCGAGCTACCTTTGCTCGCCTTCCAAAATATTTTTTAATCTCGTACCTTAGCAATATCTTTTGAAGTCTGCTGTCCAAAGCAAAAACCGTACATGACATCTTTACAGCTAGTAAAGATGTCATGTACGGTTTAAGTACAAACCCTTCTAATAGCATAAAACGAAAATATGTTCAAAATAGCTACTATTTATATTGTTTTAAAACAACCTAGTTTACGTCAAAGGAAATTCTTCTACCTGTCACTCTTGATTGAATTTAAAGCTAGGACAAAGTTGCGTGGTGCGGTCTCATTATATTTTATAATGAGCTGCCCAAACTGAGGACTTTGTGGTTTCGCATGTGAAGGGAACACATAACTTAGGTACGTGAACTGGTAGTCTAGCTACTAGGTAGTCATATTAAACTAATATTACTCTTTGTAACAAAGACTATTTTTGTTTATGAATTAAATTCCTAAATAATAATGTAAAATTTTATGAGACATTTTTGTAATAGCGGCCAACGAATGCTTCATCACGAGAGAAAAATGTCGGCAAATGAGCAAACGGATTACCTGATGGTAAGCAATCAGCGCGGCCCATGGACAACAACGGAGGTGTTACGAGTGCGTTGCCGACCTTTTGGGGATAAGGGATTTGAAAATTGCGGATGGGGAAGGATTTGGCCTCCGGTAACCTAACTCGCACCGAGAAAGATAACGCAGTGGTTGTTTCACACTGGTTTTCTATGAGGCCTTGGTATCAATCCGGACGAGCCGACCCATTCGTGCCGAAGCATGGCTCTCCGACACTTAAATGAAAATTAAATGACATTGTTCCCAATCAAAACGCAGATACATTTAAGAAATTTTCATTAATAATGCGTTCACTTATACTAAAATACTATTTCATAATGTGTATAATTGGTGCTTTCAGGACAACAAACAGAAACTAACTAGTTAATAGGTATCCAACAGTCATAAGCAGACAGTAACGACACTATTATTCGCTATCACAAAGGGACAAATTGTAACATCAATGATTTATTGTTCAAACACGATGACGTAATAGTTATCGGCTATTCCGTTTTATTGGTTCCCCGGATACAATGGATTTGCGCACTTCTATCTTTAACAATGTTATACTATAAGTACCGAATTCCAATGATTTACAGCTTCGTTGGTAGAGCGGTTGTGAATACAGCTAAGTAGGTTTCATAATTTACTTCAAAAGAAATAAAATTTTATTGATAAATTACTGAATAAAAAACATCATCATCATCTTCATCAGCCTTTAAACGATCACTTATAAGCAAAGGGTTTCTGACATGGAGAAGGTTTGAGCATTAATCACTACGCTTGTTCAAGATAGATTGGCGATTTCCAACTTATAATTAGAATATATTTTTCGAGCAAAAAGTTAAGCTATAACTCGAAAAATATCACATTGGTACTTGTCAAGTTTTGAATGTCGAATTATGCACGAGACATAAAACCTTAACCTCCCGGCCACCACAACATTATGTCAACGGTAAACAATGCCCACATAATGCCAAAACAATCAATTAACCCTCACACCTTAATGGGAACACAATTAAAAATACCACACGAAGATGTTATTACAACTCATTGAACCATGAATAAAAAACTAAATAGAAATAATATAATATTACGGCCTTTTTTTCATGGTAAATTACAGAATTCGCATAACTATCAAATAAAGCTTCCATATAAATTAATAAAAACCTACACATCAATTAAAATAAATTAAATTGAACTTTACTCGAGCTTCTTATGTATATACCAAGCTTAAACCAGTTTATAATTACGTTCAGTCTATTCGACATAATCTTGAGTTCAATGCATGGACATTAGCGGCTTAGGTGCACTATCAATAGCAGACTGTTAATCTGTATTCAGATAATGAAATCCACTAGATCTCATTGCACCGGCTTTGCTTACTAATTGCTGGCGATAGGTTAACACGTTGTGAATTGCTTTGCTTGAATAAGCGATTGAGTTCATAAAGTGGAAGAAGTTTTAGTGGAGATATAATGTTCGTAGGTATCATTTCTTTATTTTGCTTAAATAATTGACTAAGTACCTCATTGGTAGCTATCAGATCACCAGGGATGGGGCCAATTATGCCCAAACTCCAGCCGAGGTTCCAAGTACAAAAGCAATAATATACCACGGCCTCTGCCTAGCGCAAGAGAGTTTTTAGTCATTAAGAGTCTGACACTTCTTCTCGGCTCACCCAGGGCGGGAAAACTCATTCAACGATATACTTATATCTCATATATAAAAATGTTTCTCGTTGGTCAAGGGATCGCAAGTACCGAGCAGATTGTTGAACAAGAATTGAGTACTTCGCGCAGTAGAAACTTCGCAGTTGGTATACTGAGAGGACCTTTATCCCTAACAGGAACAAACAGGTGCCTACCGGGGAGGTTTTAGTGAGGTAAGAAATCCACACTCCATAATCTTTATCCCCAAAAGCTAGGTTTGGAAGGACTCTCCTCGTGAATGAAAAAGAAGATATAAATAAGAGAGACGCATTTTTTAATTCCATAAACCTGTCAGCGATGGTTTTGTACGTTGTGGCCTATCTAAAGCTATTAAAACTGTACTTATTTTTTCACTGAAATTAGAGTAAGTTTGCTTAATTGTGTATAATAATTAATTAGAGTCCTCATTATTCAGCAAGTCTAAATTTAAGTAATATATTAAAAAAATATCAATATCCCGTTGAATGTCGGTATACTAGAAACAAAAGAAAATACATTTATTCCGTGTGGATCTACGTCTAAAACACAAAAAAAAAAGGTTAAAGGGAAGTCTTCTTAAATTCCTTTAAAATAACTAAATAATTATTGACCCTAATAACGTAAGACTCATTTACGTGCTCCGGCCTTATTGTGTTATTGGTTTATGTAGTCAGTCACATTATTATCTGTGGCCATTGTTTATACGTTGTTTACATTTTAATAAAAAAATAAAATAAAAAAATTTTTGTGTTTTTGCCTTTACAACAAAAAAAAACGTTTTTATTTTCTATCGTAAGTTTATGCTTACGTTATGCGGGTATACCTATAGAGTTTATGAAATCGATATCATCTATGCATAGACAACCATAATATTATTTATCCATTGATAAAAGACAGTTTTTATTATATACCTATCATCGTTGAATACAATATGTCTCCTATAATGGATTATATTTAATGGATAGCTGTATGAAATAGGAACCTAACACTAATGTACACTATTGTACAATTAAACACGAATTTTAATTTAATAAATTATATACCTAATGAAATATTTATATCAAATTTTATTTTCTATGCCTTCGCTAAATTCGACGACGTCCTCTGAACAACTTTAATATTAGTAAAGTGTGACATAAGCTGGCAATTATCCCTTTATGTATTTTATATTATTTTTATAAAGTTGAACAGATTTTTTCTTTAAATGCTCTAATTTCAGTTACCACTGTTTTGAATTCCACATTTTTTTGTTAAGTAGTTTATTTATTGAGGAAGGCTATAACACACCACACTACGACTAAAAGGAGACTGAAATTGCGTGGCATTAGCTAATAGTATAAAGTTTACGAGTAACACAAAACATCACACCTTGTGTATTAGAACACATGCATATTTACTTTCATTGAAATCAATTTATTGCAAGTAACGATTAGTTCCACTGCAATAAAGAATCTGACTTACAAAAAAAAATCAGTTGCTGATTTTAAAACCAAAATACTTAATTCTTTATTTTGCATAATCAATTTTAACACACAATGTTACATCTTGGATATCATCTTGGCCAGCGGCTTTAGCCATAACACAATATCAGTATAAAAGTAGCCTTTGAGATGTTGTTCCAGACCGTTATCTATTTCTGTGCCAAGTTTCATTCAGAGCCGTTTAGTAGTTGTTACGAGGAAGGGAGAGACATTAAAAATCCATCCATCCAGTCTAACAAACTCTCGCGTTTATAATATGAGTAAGGTTTTGTTTGTCATAAAACAAATGATTCTAATATTCAAAATAATATAAAACACATTTTATTAGGGTTTTGCTTTATAATGAGTCTCTGCTAGCAGATACGATATTATTAACGAACAAAAATTTAAATTTAAAATCGTATACCATTCACACGGCAAAAACACCAAAAAAAAAGACGCACCAAAAGATAGTCGTAAAAATCTGATCACCTCGTAAATTCTGAACGTCCGTACAAATATGAAAAATGTATTCCACTTTGCAACACTTATCGCGTCAGTACTTACGTACTTTAACATTTTTTCCCATATAATTCACACGCAGACGTATAATTCATGTTGAGATAACTTTGAACATATCACCCCCTGTCTGAAGAGTCCTCTGGGAGTATACACTTTAAATTAAGGTAATTTGAGAAACAACTGTTGTGGAAAAGGGATGTTTCGGGACTTGCATTCCCAAGCGATACAGGAATGTCGAAAACAATTCGCGTTTATTGGAATTGAGCTTTGAAATGTCGAGAAAAACCTTGTTTCAAAATTGTTTTTCCACTTTTGTATTGTTTCGTTCTCAGGTAACGTCACTATGTGAGAAAAACTATTACAATCGACATGTAATACTTTACTACCTCGGATTGATAATCCTTTAATGAATTGTGCTTCTTAATGGCAATAGTTCGCCTTATTAAATGAGATGAGGAATAAAACTACTACATACCCCTTTGGAGATGATCAGGCATTATTTTATCCACTGAGAAAAAGTCGTATTAGCTAACAAAAAAGTTTGTTAGCAAAATTGAATCTTGTGTCAATACAAATACGGTTTACTTTTTTAACATACGACGTTCGGTTCTCTAATAATAGTTAGGCCTGATCCCTTCCGGCGCAATGACTAACGAAATGGTCCGTCCCTGACATCATTTTCGTGACGTCATCATTTTCTTGGGGAGTTAATTTGAAGAAAAGCAGTTTCGTTCTAACAATTTCAACTTACGAACTGACGAGTTCAATGTAACTAGATTAAGTTCAATAAATAAAGTCAATATCATATATATAAATAAATTAATCCTTCTAACATTGACATCAATAAAAATTGAATGTGTATTGTTTAATACACATCCAATTTGTAGTATGTTCAATTATTTCACCGTTTAAGGAAACCTCCAGAAGACATTCCAGAAATCCCATGCGACTTCGAAGAATTTTCTTTCCGAAAATTATATTATCTCGCCTTAAGAAGATAATCATACGATACAGGAAAATACACATACCATACTCCCATACAACAAACCCATGCTTTTCCACCCGCAAGTTTCTTAATAGCATAGTAATACCAACTCTTATAGTTGTTCTCTCTGTTCAAGCAAGCTTGACAACATTTTCTCTGTTAGACATTAAACATTCAATGGTTATGTCAAACAAAAAACTATTTATTTTAAATGATATGAATGACATGAATAAGTAAATAATTTTGAAATAACATCGTCAAAATGTAATTATAGTCCGCAATTCTGTTCGCCATTGAAGCTAGGTGCTCACTGCTAAGTGTTTATCGAGTAGAGAAGAACGATCAAGAAACTCCATAAACTTAACTACGATTACTTTTTGTAGTCAGTCCAGAAGACATCTCCAGACAACTGATCAATGATAAACGAGTTTTTACTTCATATAGAAAAAAAGTGTACAATATATTTTAAATTCTTTAATGAAATATAGTAGATTTATTGGTCTCTGTCCATAGTGTCCATATATAAGCCAGTAACAGCTTTGTGATTTCAACCCTAAGATCAATTCATGAGCAAACAGGTCATTCACGCTGAAATGCAGTTAGAGTACGTTATTAATGTAGATATATACGTACATAGTAATATACCTTATATGTATATAAGCTTAGCCAACGGTTATCGAGAGCAAATAACTTGTAATATATTAAGATATACATTATAATATGTTCAGGTAATATAGAGATGACTGTTAAGAAATGCTAAAGACACCGCCAGCCGGGGTTGTGGGTCAAGCTCAATAATATACCTTCTGCCTAGAGCAGGAAAAGACAGGGTGGTTTTTATTAGTCAATAAGAGTCTGACACTCCTTCTAGCCTCACCCAGAGCAAATGCAATCTAAAAAATAATTATGACGATTTTCTATTATCAAAAAAAGACTAACCACCGTATTCATCATTGATTTAATGGTAGGAAGACCCAGTCCATAGCAACTGCTTTCAGACGGTTAGCAAGTATTGTTAGCAATCGGCACCACCCTTGGCAACTAAAACTCCTGAGGAGTGGTGGAGCAGCGTTGCTAGTCATCATCATCTTCCTGCCCTTGTCCCGTTCTATTTGGGGTCGGCGCAATATGTTTTTTTCTTCCATTCTGTCTTGTCACCCGTCACGCTATCACTAACTCCTCTATCTTTCATATCACTTCTCACACAATCCATCCATATTTTCTTTGGTCTCCCTCTCCCTCTCCATCCAACAGCGTTGCTAGTATTATGGGAATAATTAGTTTTGGAGATTCAAGTATCTATTCCCTTAATCTTTAAAACTATAGAGAGATGGAGGAAAAGAAGGGCCTCTGTTAACCTCAATCATACAGAGAAAAACAAGGCTGCGGTTGTTACGGTGTTCTTAAAGGCTCAATAGTTTATAGGAAGAAATCATTTTGATTGAGATTGTCCCCCTAACTAAGCATAATTATCGTAACTTTTTTTTATGTGATAAGTCGGCAAACGAGCAGACGTAGTACCTGATGGTAAGCAATCAACGCCGCCCATGGACAACCGGAACAACAGAGCAGTTACGACCCCGTTGCCGACCTTTTGGGGATTGGGGATTCGGAGATTTAGGGATTGGGGAGGCGAAAGATTTTGCCTCCGGAAACCTCACTCACACGGCGAAACACAACGCTGTGGTTGTTTCATGCCAGTTTTCTGTGAGGCCGGTGTGAACTGTGTATCAAACCTGTTCTCTCTCAAAATTTATGATCGAAGTGGGTTCAAAATACATATTACACTAAACTTCTCCACTTTTTGATGAATGTACCTAATTATACATAATAATGTAAAGCCTCCTCTTGAATTACTCTATCCATTAAAGAAAACCGCATCAAAATCCGTTGCGTAGTTTAAAAGATAGAGCGTACAAATGGATATAAGTGCAGAGAAAGCGACATTTTGTTTTAAACAATGTAGTGATGTTATAATAAACTATTAATACCATGCTACATAAAAAAGTCGGTAGTACTACTCGAAAATATTTTATCAGGAACATTATAGTTACATTCAAAATGAAAATAATATCTACATACCAGAATAAGTAAAAAAAAACCCTGTTTTTTTTTCAGAGAATTTAATTTTTTACATATAGGTAAAAAGCTTTACCGAAAGGCATATTTGTTCAATGTTTGTTTGTGTCAAGTAAATGATATTTTATTTTTTAATAAAATAACATGTCCTTTACGGTTACTACTGTATAAATAAATAAAATTTATCATAAAAATGTGTGTAATAAACATATCTGTGAAACGTCATTTTTTTCTCAGATTTATATTATTTCTTGTTATTATTACACTTTTCTCTACGATATAAATTAAAGTAGGAGTTAAGATTTTTAAATTACATTTTACAAATATTTAATTATTCATCGAATATCCGATTCATTGGCACTCACTAACATCTACCTACATGTTAATGAGAGACGGGCGTGACAACATTATGTTTATATTCAATAAACTTTGATTTTGATATTAGTATTATAATAATATCATGCGGTAAAACGATTCCGTCCAAAATCCTTCAACAGGAACATACAATGATATTTCATCGCCAACACCTGTATATAACAACGTATTAATTCCTGTATTATTTCTTCTTACGAATCATTAAAAATGTTGAGCAAAATTATTTACTAAATTCTTACAGTTCTCACATTACACTACACTGGCTAATAATGTGTGTTAGTCCTTTTACAAACTAAGAAATCGTTACCGTTTTCGTCACTGTAAGAAAACAGCAAGTTTTTATGAACGTCAACTTACAGCATCTAAGAAATAAGAGTGAGCGTAAGAAATGTAAACCACGAAATTGAATTAAAAAAAACACACACACACACACACTAGAAACAAAGTCATATAGTTACTTCAAATTCTTTACTGTAAAAATTATTATGTATCAATTTATTAATATCAAAGTTGTAAGAAAAACGTCAAATAACTCTGAGGTATTCGGTGTAATAAATGGCGAGAATTTATCATCCGTTAAAAAAGGGAAAAATAT
Organism: Spodoptera exigua; assembly: GCA_902829305.4. NCBI lineage: Eukaryota > Metazoa > Arthropoda > Insecta > Lepidoptera > Noctuidae > Spodoptera > Spodoptera exigua. Next base: position 4,484,051 of record LR824616.2, on the reverse strand, counting down.
ATGCATATAATTATGTTCTAAGTAATAGTAGAAATCATCTTTTTCTTACCAAGAAAAACTTTTTAACTGATCCAGATAAATATCACTGCACAAATCCGCCAATATAACTAAAAGTCGCGGAAAAATCTGAACAAGTATTCCAATTAAAAGTTTAAACAGTCAAACACGTCACAGATAACACAATAAATTATTTTTTCTCATATAATTATTAAACAAAAAAGTTTTTATTAATAAATACACGCACTAATAAAGTCTATACTCTTTATGGTTATATTCGCGAATTGTTCGAGTTTCGAATTTTGTGTTGGGACATGGCGCAGGCCCGTTAGGAAAGGGCACGAGCGTCGAGCAGACTGGCAGCCGCGGCCGGCGCGCTCACCGCGCATGTGCACACAACCTCTTATAATTTGATATCTCACATCACCGCCCCTGTGACATTCTGTGGTAAAACCTACTCGTAAATTATTCAATTTTATTTACTTATTCGTACGCTTAGGTAGAATATTACGACGTGGGTCGTGAGATTTAAAATTGACGTGCGATTCGCGTGTTAGAATGTTGGCATACTTCGTAAGTACGGTTCGGCAAACTTCCCGTCCTGTCTATAGGCAATAATTTGTCAAACACGAAGCGCTTCACACAAACGGATTCAAAAACGATGAGTTCGCTGAAATAAAGTTGTACAAACTTATGAAGAACTACTCCATCGAGTTTTTTTTAACTGAAGAACCTTCTCGTATTTGTTTTAAATATATTTAGGTATAATTTTATGACCTTGTTCTTCTTTTCAATTCAAATTATCCCTTTTGTTTTTTTTAATGCAGAACTCTATTGAAAATGTAAGTTACTTTGGTTTGAGCTAATTTAACAGTATATACTTATTCTCAAGTTGATAGCGTGTAACAAAACATGAGTGCGTAGCAGCTTTTTTTAAGCAACCCACTAGTTTATTTAAAACTAGAACATAATTAACATTTCTGCGTTAGCTTACAAAATAAAGGTTTCAACAATAAACGAAATCTTTTTTCTTACAACAAAATTTAAATTTAAATCTGGAACTGACTGGTTTACGTCATATGTCTCATTTAAAAATGCCGCTGAACATAACTCGTACAACTGGCAGCATGTGATGACGTAACAGAATAAAAAGTCTTGCACCTCTAACATACCAATAAAAGTATTAAAATTCGTAATCGAAAAGTATTGGAGTCAGTGCGAGCGTAAAGAGATTGTCGCTCGGTAAGCCGACTACAAATAAAGAGGTTGAACAAGCCAGTCGGTTTTGGCAGTTCGCCCGTTCCCCTAGTTATTCCAATTCGTACCGGACAATTCTGTCCTTTCTATATAAAACTAGAACATCACTACACAACAGTTTAATTCTTTGAACATTCTCTACTAACTTAAACTTTGACAATAGGACCCCTACCCACGCTACGTGTCTAACTTAAACAGATTTTAATAATCATGTTGGTCATAATATTCGTTTTCCTATTTTTATCTTTAAGCTAGCAAAAAAACTTAGTGCTTAACACAATAGTTGTCATAGGAATCATAAGTGACCGGTGCTAGCCATGAATTTGCCTTCAACAGAATTCCTGGCAATCAAATAATGTATAACCTTTATAATTATATTGGAAGGTATATTTGATTATACTTGATAAAAATAATTATTGAACATCTAACTATCTAATCAATATGTTATACACCAAAAGAACTGGACATTCAATCTAGCTCTACAGAAGTAACAAATAACAATATTTGTATCTCTGGTTTAGTAAAATAACATAGCCTTTTTTTGTCAGGGGAAAATCATCCAATGACTTCTGCCGTCCAGGGTAAGGCGAGAGAGAGTGTCAGTAATGGGTGCGTTAACAAACATACAATTTCAAATACTTACTTACACATTACACCCAGAGCAGAACAACAATTGAGGATCATGCAAAGAGTTGAGAATCGTACCCGCAACTCCCAGCCACGGCGTCAACCGTTCTGACAAAGTCCAACAATAATACAATTTACTGAAATATCATTAATACTATAAAATTTGTATTCGCTCGTCACAAAATACAATTGACACGAAAAAAGACTATAATGGTTTATGCAAAAGAGGTCGGTAGTCAATTCATTCGGGTCTAGCCAACAACTAGGTCATTTGATAATCGGTAGTTCGAAGTAATCAGCCTGAGAGAAAGGACCGTTACTAAGGTACCGAAGTCTGAATTTCAATATGAATGGCTTTATTTGTGGTCCGAAAGCATTATCAAAGAGCCTAGTAGGCAATTATCATTCTAGAACATACACTTGATTTGATTTAACTAAGTTTACCGAGTGAAGCTGCCCATATTAATATAAATGTGAGAGTAACTCGTTTGTTTCGGTAGGTATCACGGTCAAATCTAAGCGGCGATCGTAATGAGGTTTGATGTAGGAGGAGATTCGGTGAATGAAGAATGAAAAGGGTACGTTTTTTAAATCAAGTGTGAGACGGAAAAACTGGTCGCGTTAAGAGCCACACTTACTGGCTATGTACTTGGAACACTTTGTTTTTTTATGCGATATGTCGACAAACTAGCAGTCAGAGTCAGATTACCTGATAGTAAGCCATCTACGCCGCCCATGGACACCTACAGCAACGGAAGAGCTACGTGTGCGTTGCCGACCTTTTTGGGATTAAGTATTCGAAGATTGAGGGATTCGGGGAGGGGAAGGATTGGGTCTCCGGTAAGCTCACGCCCACGGCGAAACACAGCACTGTGGTTGCTTCACGTCGGTTTTCTGTGAGGCCGTGGTATCACTCCGGTCGAGCCGAGCCATGGCTCTCCCACACATTAATATAAATAAAAGGTCAAATCTACAGTTTACAACGAAAACCTAAAATATTGATTTCATTTAGTTGATTAATGAAGCTTTTAGCAGTTAAAGACGCCTTACTGAATTGAAGAAGCTTAGCTATTGTCTAGAAGTCTTCTCTATGATGATTCTATTGTTGTGGTATTATTTTTGTTTGATTAATAATTTTCTTGGTTCAAAGTATTTCAACACTGGTTGCTGGTTTGGCCCAATAAGGTACCGCGGTCTCTGCCTAAAGCAGGAGATGGAACGAGATGGCTTTTAGTCAGTAAGAGTTTGACACGTTCACGCTCACCCAGAGTAATGTAGTATGTCATTCGATTTTTCTCTCTCAAAAAAAAGCCTTGCGCATTGAACGTGAATGCTATTACCTACTTTTAAAAGACAGAATATGTAAGGGTTGTCCATTCATAAACTAACCCCGCTGTAGATTACCAAATCCTATGTATCGTTTAAGTATTTACAACTTAATGACTGTCTTCTACTTTCGCAAGACTTCTCAGTATTAAAGTTTGATATTTAGCCACTACAAACATAAAATCCACATCTGATCATAAAATATTCAGCAAGTCTAAGTAAATCATATATACCTTAAATGTAATCGAAAATAAAACTTATTATAATTGTACTTAAGAAAAATTATTCAGCAGACCGTGACATTTGACCAACAAATCGTATAATTATATCGTCGAAAAACTTCAAGATTGATGACACAGTAATACAGAACTATTTTGGAAAAAAATTTAGTCGTTAATAAAAACATCCATCATTATTATACTCATGACTGTATTTTCTACATTACTTAGTTCAAAAGGTTTCACCTTTAGCCAATGACATGCAAGGACGGCATTAAAATACCTGACCTAATATATCCATTTAGGCATACATTTTATTATTATTTCTGTCTTTACCAATCACGGGACCACAGGGTCCTGGTCATTTGTAAAGCGTACGAGGGGCCGCAGCCAACTGCGCAGAGGCTGGTGGAGTAAAAATGGCAGGTGGAAACTCGCCAACTCAACCGGGCCCCCGGGAATGGTTGCTAGTAATAGCAACAGTGTCAACGGTAATGTGAGTGGCTGAAAGATGAAGAAATTGCCACCAGCTTTCTACTCAGATCATCTTCATCTGCCTAAGCATCCTGCATCACTGGCTCACTCGCCGCTTACGTACAGCTTCCACCCTCCGAGCAGGATCACTATTCTCGTAACTAGTGGTCATTCTGGACGGCCAATGAAGGCAAGCCAGAGGTGGGAGACCTGTTCCTCGTTATCGTTTACTCCGGCCAGTCAATAAAGGCGGAAATAAGGAAAGGTCACCTTGAGGCGAGCACCTTGACCTTACTATTATTATTTTAGGTGTTGTCGTCCCACTGCAGGTCAAAGGCCTCTCTACTCTTCTCTGCAGAAAGCTTTCTGCGGCCAATCCTCGTCGAAGATATCAAGTTCATCCCGCCATCTCCTGGACAAACTTTGCTCATGTTAAATCATGTCACGACGATTTAAATGTTCCATTTATCTCTACTTGTGTCCTTGTTGCTTTATAGTTCCTGGAGAAGAATTGGTCCTTTGGGACACCAGAAGGATGGGGAGTTAGATGGTGTTGTGCTGTAGCTTTGGTTTAATGTACCTAAGCGTCCTCACCGCCGTTTTTAGTAAGCCAGTAGGTGGTGTAAGCTTACACCAGTTTTAAATTAAATTTGTTTATACAATTCTTTGTATTATAATAGCGACCCGCTCCGGTTCTCCACCATTTAATTATTGTAATTATACATATAACACTATAATTCTTTTGAATTACTCTGTCAATTAACAAAACCGCACCAAAATTTGTTATGTAAGTTTTAAAGATTTAATCGTACATAGGGATATAAGGACTTTGATACTATGTAGTAATTTGGACTATTATTTAAAGAGAATATTATCATAACAGATACAAAATGAACTATTCGTTTCATAAAATCGAATATGATATTAATTTATTACTTACATAAGGTTCATATTCAATATGAACATTTCCTACATGATTAAAGGTTCGAAGGTATTGACTTTCAACAAAATATCGAGTAAATACCAAAATAACAATCCAAATAAGAAGTTTGTGATAAACACACGAACCAAACTACCGTGCATGTTGACTTAATATATTCTCACAGTGGAACATATCGTGTAATCATGTTCGGAATATCAAAGGATTTATACTCATCCAAAATATATTCATCAAAGACCCACCCCTACTTCGTGTGTTAAAATAAATTGGTTTCCGGAATTTTGTGATGACTACTAATACGTTCATTGGTGAGTAAGCACTTAATCAAATTAAAATCGATTAAGCGGTTTCTACGAAATTATTATTATAATTTCTTTTATATTTATAAAAGGTAGGGTATCAAACTTTTTATAAATATACATATACTCACACGTTAGGGTTGTGATAACATTATATCATCAGCCTATAAGTGCCCACTCCTTAATAAAGGCCTCTTCTCACACGAATAAGGTTTGAATATCAATCACGCTTACTCAAGGCAGATTGGCGATTAACACTTATAATTAGAAATCATAAGTCAAGGTTTCCTCACGATTCTTTCTTTCGCCGTTTGCCGGTGGTATCTAAATATTCTTATAGAGTACATTGAACTCGGAAAAAGTAGCAACTATACTTGCAAGGTTTTAAACCCGGACTTTTGTGCATGAGAAGAGTCTGCCTAAATCTTCAGGGCACCACGACACATTTATCACATTTTTTTAATGGGAGATAATCTCTTTCTCAAGATGAGGCGAAAGGGAGTGTCAGAATCCTCCTGGCTAAAAATCACCCTGTTCGTTATCTGTCTCCTGGCCGATCGTGCGGTCCCTTATTAAGCTTGCCCCGAAACAGTACTCAGTACATTTATCATATCTAAGTCTAACAATTGTTGAACCTTGAAAGCAAATGTCCCTAAGATCGGAAAAAGAGGATCCTTTGACCAGGTGAGGTGATTATGCTTGCCTGACTACTGACTAAGGTTGCAGTAACTAAAACAATAACCGAGAAAATATCCAGAGTTTGATCTCCCTCATGTCAGCCTTAAAGTGACAATGAAGGTGGAATCCAGAAAATGCAGTAATTAGAATTGTCTTTCAAGATACTCAAGCAGAAAGTCTATTACTGTTTCCAATAAAAACTTAGAAAACAATATCAAATAAATAACTTTAATAAAAAAGGAAAAAAGATGAACAGTGGATTCTAGAACATTTTTATTTTTTCCAGGAATGTAAGAATGCTGTTCTCTTTTATTTGAGATTATCCCTAAGAAAGCTTTTGCAACACGATGTTAAAGTACAAAACTGGTTTTTCAATTCATTGCGTTGCACACAATGTTTTTTCTATAATAATTAATGTAATCCAAGCTATTGTAAGCAAACGTGTTGATTAATTTAAGATTGGGAGAGCCATGCATCGGCACGAATGGGCTGGCTCCACCGGAGTGATGCCACGGCACGGTCTTACACTAACACTAACACATCTAACACTTACGTTGGTTTTGTAATTTGCTATTATTAATTAAATCGTATGAGTTTTAATTTATTATTGATATAAAACAGCTAAACAAGTGGCTGATGGACATCTTACTTTAGTTAGAAGTGCCACGTAGAAGAATTGTCAGTTATCGACAATTTGTTTGTTTTGCGATTGCGTTGCCAGCCTTTTGGGGATAAGGGTTTTGGATATTAGGGATGGGGGAATAGGAAGGATTGGGTGTTTTCAGATCAGGATGTGATATTATGTACATTGCCCACACGTAAACATTTGAAAATGCACCACATGCGTATAGTGCTTGTTCTAAACTATTATAAAAGATGTATTAAACTGATTTTTACAAATAATCTTTGTATCTTTTATAACCAATAGGAACGATAAACGACAGGGTCTCAAATTAAAAAGAACCAATCACGTAATTATGTTTCGTTTAGTATTAATTTCACCAATTGACAATTACCATAATTATTCCATATAATTACAATAAAAAATTTAAATACTAGGGTTCCTCAAAGTTGATGATAAACAAATACAATATATTTTATAATATTTGAAGACAGAAAATCTCTTTTAAAATTTAATTATTGATTATTGGTTGTCAAAATTCTCGCCAACGTAATGTTTAACTTAGTTTAACAGAATATTAGTCAGCAATACCTTCATGACACAAATAACAATATAATACGGTAGTTTCCAACTAGTCAAATTCAATACTTTTATCCAAATGTCAAAAACGATACTTTTCTATGAAATTTGTATCAAAAACTAAGTTATGACGTTATAGAATTTTTGCGTCAAATAGCTTACTAGGCTGTTGCTGTAGATGCTAGAGTAGGCTGCGCGACGTCGCCGCGTCCGCGCACGCTGCTCATGAGGAAGAACCCCTCTGTGGTTCGAAACTAGTAGAGCTTTTCTCATCATTTACACGTGAGTAACCCGCGAATTTTAGTTAATTTAGTATGTCTCACGATAGTTATTATAAAAACATAGCTTACTTATTTATTAAAAGTTAGCTAATCTAAAATTTTGTCTATCTATCGATCGCTGAATAAAATTATAGTTATTTTTCAATATTTTATCGTATTGAAACGTCGAATTAATTTATTTTGAACCTAGGAAACACATAGGTAAGCATTTAGTAAATATCGGTTATTTCAATATTATAAACAGTCACTCCTATTTTATTAAAATGCATAGGTATCTCGTTGTATATGTATCTATATATGTAAAGATTATTTATTTTATACGTATATTAGAAATTATACGCCAGAATGTACATAAATAAAAACCTTAGTGAGGACAAAAGCTTATAGACACAACTAAAGTATATCCCAGTCAATACCTAAAGAGCTTATCTAGACGCGAACAAAGCTACCGGTTGTCTATCCACTACAAATGTGAATAGCTTCCCGCATCGGCAAAAATAGGTCGTCGAAATCTGAATAAAAATCGTGTACTGTGTAGTTCCATAGTTAATGCATTCCGAACTTAGATGGTTAGATCGGTATGTGAGTTGAGGCATACTATTATGTACCTAAGTTATTATTTATTATTCATTACTGAACCAATGTGCAAATGGAAAGCTAAGTGGGAAATTGCGAAGATTCAAATTCTGTTCTGTTACTGAATTCGGGAACAACTCTTTGTGTGATCCACAAATTGTTGTTCCAGGTCTGGTTGTGATGTGTATGTGAAATTGTATGTTTGTAACCGCACCCACGACAAAGGAGAAAAAAAAATAGACCTAAGACCTATTCTTTATTTCCCTCCCCATTGGCTAAGCCTCCAAAATTCTAATCTCAAAAGCTATTCCTCTGGTGTTACGCATGTATTGCGACGCACGACGGTGCCTATTGCTTACCATCAGGTAGTCCGTGTCCCAAAAAATATATACTTTTATTTTATTGAATAGGTCGGCAAACGAGCAGACGGATTACCTGATGGTAAGTAATTAGCGCCGGACACCCGTAACGGAGGAGTAGCGAGTGCGTTGCCAACCTTTTAGGGATTAGCGTTTTGGACATTTAGGGATTGGGAGGGATCGGGGGAGGGGAAAGATTGGGTCTCCAGTAAGCTCACTCACACAGCGAAACACAACCAACAAAAATATAGTATATTTTTCTCATACTTTGAGGTTTTACTCATGTAGTTGGCCACAGGTCTTTTAATTTAAAAGAAAAATTACCGAAAAGTTTAAAATAAAATCTCTAACTTCCCTCAAATTTTTTGTTTTTTTTTATGGAGTATGAGGCACCTGATGGTAAGCGATCAGTGTCGCCCATGGACATCTACTACTAAAAAGTCTTTTTGTTAATTAAATGTGATAACTAAGTCACCTACATGGGAATAATGGCAAAATACGTCTAAAGAACAGGTATTCCATTTGATGAAGACTGCATTCTGCCGTCTCTGTCTGGGAAAATATGTTTTGAATATACCATATAATATCGTGAGACATCAATCACGTGGATGAACTAAGAAAAGTTCTTCTAGTTTGTGATGACAACGGGACTCTTATTAAGCAGCGTGTGCGTCGCGGTGACGTTGACGACAGTTGGCTGTTATCTGTCGTCGATGTCGTAAAATATTAAAGCTTTTGTTAGTTCATTCGCGTGAAAAAGACGTTATTTTTAATAAATTTCGTAAAAATAGATATAGGTAAATCATATGCGTTTTGTGACTTTGAAAACCTCAGCTCTGAATCTGGAATTATCCCCAATGATCTTACTACAGTCTCTATCCAGACTTCAGTAAGTTAACTGGCAAATAATGAATGATATAAGTTAAAGCTTATTCCACATCTTTTTCCTTCAAAATATTTCGCCAGTAAACAGATAAGGAAATTAGTTTTTCTTTTATATTATAAGTGGTCTTATTGATGAGATAGTGTTTATATCGTGTATTTTGTGTTTATAACACACAACATATATTTTGTACACACTATAAACAATAACAAAAATATCGTAACTATTATTATTATTACAAAATATCAACACGTAGCGTGTTCTGTAAAGTTTAATTAAAATATAGCCAATTTTGCACTATTGATTGTGGATAACCTTGGTTTCGCTAACTTTGCACAATACAATCGATTGTCCCTAACCACAATTAAACCTAATTAATTACAATTAGTTCGTCGTACGTGCCTTAACAACTTTCTTCACCATATGCGGAACAATTAATTGAATAAAGCTGCTCCACTTGTCTACGAGCCGCTTGTTAAAACGGACAGGTTGATACAAGCGTCATTGTAGTTTTGAATCTCTCAAAATGAAGTCTGAACCTATCGATTTATCCCGTCACATTTCGTTACAAATCAGAGCTCTCAAACTGTTCAAAATATGGTTCTACATACCTTACAACGCGAAGGATTTCCGATTTTGGATCTCTATTTGGACAAGAATAGTTTTGGGCATCGCTGTGTTTGTTATACCGACGGGTAGCCAATTTATTTATGTAGTGCGTCTCATAATGTCGGGGAACGCTGAAATACAGGAGGTGGCCGGAATGTGAGTACTGACTTTGTTTAATATGATTCTCCATCGTGTCCTCGGGTATAATTTGATTTTGCCATTATCTTGCATGATAAGCAGGATACGTACTTAGAAGCGTATGTGAAATATGATTAAAATCTTAATCTAGTTAGTACCGTGAGTATACTTGAAAATGTTTCTCTTTCTTTGAAATTTTACTTTCATTTCTTGCTAGTTAATTTTTGTATCAAATAAGCTTAAATTACGTCTTTGAAATACTTTATTAATCATCAAGGTTACATTTAAAAGCATCTGTCAAGTTAAAAAAAATATACCGTTTATAAATTATGGAAGGGACGACTAATCTACTCTGTGGACCGAAGTACATCGGAGAGTATATTTTTTCAGATGCTAACCTTCTCTGGGTCCCATAAAATTCCCTTGGAAGGGACGATGAGGGTAAAATACGTCAGTGGTATGACGTACATACTTACGAACATTTATTATAAAGGCTCCAAGCAGACTACTTACTTAGATGTAACGGAATTCCGATATCGTGAAAAGGTTACTTAGATACGGCGTAGATATTTTAGTAACAACGCCAATCGATTAGACTGAGCAATACAAAATATATAATCCTTCTTGCCAACACAAAAAAAACATTAAATTTACTATTAAAATCTTTTTGTCATTGTTATTCACCAAAGACTTGTCCCGCTTCAGTCGGGAGTGTCAGACTATTAAATGGGACTAACTAAAATCCATCGCGTGCCTTCTTCTGCTCTTGGCTCTCGCCGCAGCTAGCCCTATTGATATATTTAGCTTTAACTCGCTAATCCACCTTGAGACGCCGAGGGTGATGATATACAAACCTTCTCCATGCAAGAAAAGGGTTTTGCTCAAGAGTAGGCTTTTGAAGCTGATGATGATGAAGACAAATAACTCATCACTATTATTAAAACAAATAGCGTGACTACTTCCCGCATAAACTTCACTAGGTATATCATGTAAATAAAAAGTAAAAAGGTATTTTTTATGGTAATCTTGGACAATCTATTTAGAGATCGTTTAACAATTTGTAATGGTTATAATATTTTGATTGAAACAGTTTTCATTACGAAAACGGGGACAAAAGAAATGCTTTGAAAATTGTAAAGAACCCTTCCGTGCTCATAAATTACATTATAACGACACAATAAATCTGCCGAGGTACGGGAATCGCGTGTAACATACATGACAAACCTAAATGAAACTGGTTTTTTTTAACTTTCATTTCATTTGTTAAGGTCAAATCTTATCAGTGACCTACTTACATAATAACAGTGAGTTAATACCCTTTGGGCTGACGACAAGACAATATCTTTGCGATAAATGTTTTTCGAAATAAGCGGAATATTGTGCGGATGTAGCATCATACATTCCGTCGTACATGTAAGCACATAACGTGCATAGTTCGCAGTCCTTTGAAGATACGCTGCTGCAATCTGTTTCGAAGTTACAGATAAGACTGTTTTATTCGTCCTATTTAAATGTTAATTGACACCGCTTTTACACTTCGAAGAGTTTGATAACAAAGTTCTACTTAACTAGTTTTAACATTGATATAAAGTTGAATGACTTATGTTCTGCAAAATATATAAATTTTACTATTTCAAGTAGATTTAGCAGTCTGGTTATTTACCAAATCATTAGTTCAGTCACTATTTCCGGATCAACGGTTAACTGTTATGGAATTACAATACGGTAGTTTCCAAAATGTCAAAAACGGTACTTTTCTATGAAATTTGTATAAAAAACTGAGTTATGACGTCATCATATTTTGCGTCAAAAAGCTTACTTATTTCTTAAGCTACAAAATATCTAATACTTAGTGTATCGATCGATCGATGAATAAAAGTATAGTTATTTTGCAAGATTTTATTGTGTTGCAACGTCGAATTAATTTATTTGTGATCTAAGAAACTACACATTTGACTTATTAAATATTACAGCATTAACTTGGTATTGACTGAGCTCCTGGTTTCTCTGAGGCTCTTAGATTTGAGTTTACGCCGTCATCTGCTTTCACAACTCGCTGACCACCTGAAGAGCGAAGAGTTCCAGTTTAATACGCCAGCACAGAAGAGAATATTGGAAAAAGCCGTGGAATTTTCTAGAAGGCTGTTCTGGATATTGCTTTGTAGCTGCAGTTCTGATGTTCTTGGTTAGTATTGAATGAAGTTCTATTTGAATAAGTTGTTAAGAGAAGTATGTGGTAATAGAATACATTTTGTTACCAATCCTACTATTTTCACAGATTAAAAGCGTCAACGCAACAAATGAAAAATCATAGAAACTACTGAACCGATTTAGATAAAACTTGACATATAAGTACATATGTAATACCAAATTTTTATAAAATATTTTTTGAAATAGCTTAAGGAAAACCGTTTGAAAAGTTAATTTTATGCTTGAATAGAAACTTCAAATTGCGTGTGTGCTCAGTCTTAATAAACTATCTTTCGAAAATGTGCTAAGTTTTAAGACCTTGATATGTATATTGCATAAAAGTAGCAAGTTTCATTAAAATCTGATTTCAATACAATGCGATTGTATCGATGTAACTTTTATAACAAATCTATGTTGAAATTGATTGACAAATTACTTTTTTAATAAGAAATACGCAGTTCGTACTACGTATTCCTTATTTTTAGTTGGCAAGAGTCTGTCACAAGATTTAGCCCGCACAAAAAAAAAAACAATGACTAGAATAGAACTATTATTTAAGGACTGATTATGTGCCACGTAAGTTTACATGGAACTTATTGTATATTTAAGACTATATTTGTACTACAAATTTAGATTTAGATATCTTGTTGCTTTGGTTGTCTCAAATAATTACTCTTGTATTTCACGATTGTTTAACCTTGCAAGAAGCGGTTCGTCTGCCTGTATAATTAATTATTTTCTTATGTTTACCCGTCGATCTAATTGGCATCTGTATTATTCCAGTACACGTCGTGGTTGTGCCGGCTTTGCATAATTTCCAAACTCTACCTCTAAAGATGGATCTCGTGTTCTTAGACGTTGATAAAGAATCGTATTTCAATTATTTATGCGCTTATCAGGTACGTACGTTTTAGCTTAATATATTACTATATTTGTAAACCTATTGAAACTTATTATTAACTATTTAGTCATGTAAATGAAAGATATTTGTATATTGAGAAAAGATCTACTAGTTTTAGTCAGTGTCACGTTGTCGCTGCGACAAGCATGCTGTTTATGAATAAGAGCCCCGATGTAACTTGAAACCAGTAGAGTTTTTCTCGGTTAATTGACGTAAGTTGATTTTAAGTTGATTTTTTATGACGCACTCTAGTTACTATCCAATATTAAACATGCTATATTTGTAACCAGTAAATAAACTATTCTGATACAAACATTATTTAATAATATTCAGAAACGATAATATAGTAAGATGAAATAGGTTTCGATTTTCAAAAAACTCAATAATATATGAAAGTTTTATCATAATTATTATTTTCAGATATTGTATAAACCTATGATGCTGGCTACATTCGCAGCGCTCCAAACATTACCCTGGGCCATCATGACTTGCGCAAGTAAATTAATTTTGCATATATTTAAGCTTTTGTAATGCATAAAATCTGAATAATATCATAAATCTCGTCAAGCACAGAGTCATCTGGGATAAACACATCGCTTAGGGGAAATTTGGACAATAGACGTCCATATTTTATAAAAAGGACAGAAAAAACATTATTTTGTATAAGTACGTAGGAGGTTAAATGGGAATTAGGCAAAAAATCATTGAGTATAACTACATGTCGACAAAGTAAAAGCCGCAACCGTGCCGCGGGCCACAGAGAAAAAAAAAATATTCCCACGAAAAGTAAGACAACAGAGTTTTCGTTCCGTTTTGAATATTAACATCGCATGAAATAGGTTCAAAGGGCGTTGATTCTGAATGTAAAAAAAAACTTTTCACGTGTACGTCTTTTTATGTAGTCTATGGTTTATTTACTTTGCAGTAAGCCAATTGGACGTTTTAATTTATAACTTAGAGAATATAAGGGACCTTGTTAAGACCACTGTAACTGAAAAACAGTGCACTGAAAATGAAGCGTTCAGAGAAGTTTTCAAAGGCTGCGTTCTCCACCACTGCTCCATAATAAGGTAAGCGAATATTTTCGCTAATAATAATCACTGATATAATTAATTCGGCCCCACAAATAACTTCCTCGAATATTATGTAAATGGGCGTGATTTATTTAAATGTAATTCAGTCCGTGTTGTTTCTTTTCCAGATTTGTGAACACAATACAAAATGTGTTCGGTGGACAGTTATCAGCCACATTGTTTCTGAGCACTGGTATTTTGGGAACCACTGCTGTACAAATATTTTCGGTATGGTTTTATAAAAATAAATTACATATAACCTTAAAATTGATATTGATATATGCTTGTTGTAATTTCAAATATCCCTAGATCGAGCACAAGTAAATAAAATGAAAAATATAATAAAAAAAGAGTTTGTTATCAACACAAGAATTCACTGTATCAGCCTATAAGTGCCTACTGAGCAAACGCCTCTTCTCATACGCAGAAGATTTGAGCATTAATCACCACGCTTGATCAAGGCGGATTGGCAATTTCATACCATTAAAATTAGAAATTTAAAAGTCCTGGCTTCGTCACGATGTTTTATATGTGTCAGTGGTATCTAAATAATCATAGAAAGTACATAATATAAAACTCAGAAGAAGTCATATTACTACTTACTTACCTTACAAAGATATTTAAATCGTCATATTATGATCAATTCCACGCACAGTATGTAACATGTAACTCACAAAGCCACATTGGTACTTGCCAGCTTTGAAATTTGCCTCCGGGCCAACTCAATATTTTTAACGAGTACCATTTACCAATATTATTAGCTTGTATTTCAAAAAAAAAATACTGATTTTCTGATTTATGATTGTAAGTTAGAAAAAATGTTAAGTATAATTTCCTCTTATTTCAGATTGAATCGCCTTTGAAGAATTTGACGGAAGTCATATGGGTTCTCGCTTATTTGTCGATTTTCATTTGTAATCTATTCATTGATTGTTACTTCGGTAATACTATCACTATTAAGGTAAGAATTTGACCAGAATTTTAAGCCACTCCGTCGAATACCATAGCAAATTATATATTACTATCTTCTCAGCGCGGTTTTGTCCGCGAGGTGTATTGATAAAAAGGATATCTTTCATCTAACTACATATCAAATTTCAACCAAATTGGTCCATCCGTTTTTGCGTGAAAGAATGACAAACTGACGTACATACATTCTCACAAACTTTCACAATTAATATATGTATAAGTCGTCCATCCCGTTACAGTCAAACGTTTCAGGTCAAAAAGAATTCATTCTCTGATATTCCCTTATAAAAAAAGTAAATTTCACGCCTGTATTCTGTAAAGCCATGGTATTATTCGAACGTTTGTTAATTCATAACAATTAAAGGATATAAAATCTGATAGTTACACCAATGCGTTAACCAACCACCAAAATCAAATACAATAGCACTTAAATGCGAAAAGGTTTAAAAGCGGTTTTAGTATTTTCTAAACTACAATCCCAGGTACCATTCAGCCCAACTTCAATGCTTCTAACAAGTTTTTAGGTCAGTTGATTCTATTTTTGGACCCACACGTACAGAACTAAACTACAGCAGTTAAAAATGTTATTTAAGTAAAAGGTTTCAAATTTAAACTCGATAGTTGTTTTCAACTCGTAGAAATTAAATTAGTAAACAAAGTTGTTAAACATTTTCTGTTTAAATTTCAATTTTGTTTCTAAGTGTGACGACGTCACACGACCTCACAGAAAACCGGCGTGAAACAACCACAGCGTCGTGTTTCGCCGTGTGACTGAGGTTACCGGAGGCCTAATCTTTCCCCTCCCCCGATCCTTCCCCAAACCTTATATCCCCAAAACCCTAAAAATGTCGACATTTGGCAACTAAATACTCCGTTGTTGCGGGTGTCCATAGACTGCGCTGATTGCTTACCATCAGATAATCCGTCAACTCCTTGGCCGTCCTACCAAATAAAAAAAAATTGCGCGATGTTCATTTCGTTAGTAGACTAGCTAAAACGACTGCGTGTAGTTTGGAAAAGTCATGCTTTGACACGATGGTTCGTCTCAACTTATATACATAGTAGTATAGTATAATATATAAAACAAGCGTGAAACAACGCTTCCGTTGTATAATATATTTTTATTCAATACCATCACATCCAACTTGCAGTATAAAACTAAAAATCTAAACACTTTCTCTATGTTTTTCTGAATTAAAATTGTAGTGACAGTATCGAATGAAAACCCGAGTGAGGTTCTCATCTCATCACACCTCGACCCTTGTTAGAGGCACGTGCCAAGTCAATTCAGTTATCCATCCTAAACACTTGGCTGACCTTAAGTTAAGCTCCAAGCTTTACCCCAGGGTAACGTAACCGTTTGCTTGTTAACTTTCAATAGAAATTTCTAATAGGATAAGCATATTATTATTATCATTTCTTGAGTAGAAATTTATTAAAAACTTGGTTCTGCGTCAGGAAAGTAGCTTAGTTTTTTCAAGTAAACACCCTTATTAAGTGATAATTTGTATTTTAATGGATAAAATATTTGCTGGAATCTGTGCAGTGTGGGAAAGTCTGGCCTCGGGAAGAACGGAGTGATAATACGACCTCATAAAGTAACGGCGTGAAACTTCACTTGCGTTGCGGTTTGTTCTGTGTGTGAGGTTAACGGAGACTAGATACCCCTCCCCCATGTGCCAGTTATCACCAATTCCTAAATTACCTAATCTCCAAACCTGGCAATGTATTTGCAACACGATTGCTTACCTCCAGGTGATGCATCTGCTCGTTTGTCGCCCTACCTCACAAAAGGGAAGTAGAAGACCACGGGGGAAAAACAATGAATGTCACCTTTTTTGTGAAACAATTTTTAATGCCCTGCTTTCAGCTTTTTAGAATTATTATGTTACAAAAATGTTAAATGGGTAAAACTATCGTAGTCAACTGTTATAGATCGATTTTTTGAAAAACTAAACTAAACTATTTGTCTGTCCATGGCAAGAAAAGGTTATGTCCGCGCTTTAAACAGATTTTCTATTAATTGTCCTTTCTATACATTCTTCGTTTTTCCAATCTAGACACATATGCAATTTAAAACCCATTTTTCATCTGTTATGTAATTAGTCCTATGTAACACAGGGTAACCTTTTACCCTACACTAGGCACAATTCTAGAGGCCATCTTTGAAAATAGCACTAAACGATTTTTCTTCCATTTTCTAGAGTATGCACATCTCAACGGTAATATTTTCATGTCCTTGGATTGATTTGCCGAATACTGTAAAGAAGAATCTGGTTATCTTCATAGCGAAGACCCAGAGACCGCTTGTCATAACTGCGGCGAAGCTCGTCCCTGTCTCCCTGGAGACCTTTACCAAGGTAAATACGTTAATTTGTTTTTATTGATCTGTTTACATTAATAGTAGAACATGATGCTTAGTTTTTATGTAGAGGTGAGTAGAAATATTTGAGCTGTCCACTTAAAATATCCATAAAGTTTTGCTGGAAAAAATAATAGATTAATTATTTGATGACTTCTGGAAAGTTTTTTTTTTTTTTGTTCTGTCGTCTTTTGTTAATAGCAAATACCTTTTTAGGTCGCATCTTACAAACTATTTATTGAGTCAATAGAAAAATACATGTATACTCTTAACTTATGCCTAAAAAAGAAAAAATAATAATAACGATATTATCAACACATAATATTATCCTTTGTCAATCGTTATAATGACTAGTGGTTTGCTACTAGAAATATTGTCCTTGATCGGTCGACTTCACTTTCACAATATGGACCGTTGGCGTGAGACACGTGTATCCGAGAGAATTGGGTCAGAATTTAACGCGAAAAAACTACATGATTAATATTTAAATTTAAAAATAGGATTTATTTAAATTTTAAAATGTATAAATAGGAGTTAATGCAGGTATTTGAATATTTTTCTCGCTTTATGAACTGTCCGGTCTAAGATTCTTTGTAAATCCCATTTCAAATCATCTGGTTGACAAAAATGAAGTTTTTTTCTGATGAAAGCAACTTAAAGTAACTCTTCGAAATATAAAGGCAACATTGTAAAAAATTAAGACTTTTTCTACAAAGAGTATATTGCTATGGCTGATTAAATAGCTATTTTGTTTATTGAAATTCGTTCGTAAATAGCGATGAAGCGACGAGCTGACGCGACTTTTTGCCCAAAAATAGTTTATTGTTAAATGTATTGTGAATTTTATTGAAGAAAATACTCGCTGCGAGACAGCATAATCCTTTAAAAACAAGTACATTTTTTTACTCAAACGAACAATTTGATGTAAACAAAATATTACTAGAAAATGAAATAGAATTTTCTTTGTATGTCATTGTATACATATATATTTTTTATTTTTTCCTAATCCAATAAACGCCAAAAGAGAGCTGGGCAGTAGAAAAAGGCCCGGAGCGCTTTGAAACAGTGAAAACGTTCGTAAGGTGGGCTGTCGAAAGCAGGAAACTATTTCCGCCATTAAAGGAAAAACTGTACAATTTCCCTTTGCTAAAAAAGATGAATTATTTAATCAATAAATGGCTCAGTTAGCGTAGAAGAATTTGGAATATTTAGCTTTGAACTTCTTTATTGAATACTCACGTCCGATAAAGAATTTCGTGAGCACCCTGTTATAGTTCACTGATGCGCCTTTTCTGTATACGGAGTAGAGAGAGCATTTAGGAGGACTAGGCTCTATGAAATATGTAGGAAGCTTGATTGGTACTTATATCAACCGTAAGAAAAACGGTAGCCAAATGTATTACTGACTGCACGGTTGGCGCATTGGCTGGGGAACTGGCTACTGTGCAACGTGTCGCGGATTCGATTTCCGTACAGAATAATCTGGGAGGTTTGTGTATGTGAATTCATATGTTTGTAACGCACACACAGCACACGAGAGACCACAATTGAGGGAAAAAAGAACTTATTTTACAAATAGGGTTTGATGGTGAAAAATCAAATGATTTCTCTCGCCTAGGGTCTGGCGAGAGGGAGTGTCAGACTCTCCTGCTTCAGGCCGCAGCCTCAGTAACTTTCCCGCTCGCCCCGGAAGCACGGCTCATGTTACAGATATACAGTACGGCCGACGTATCTTGGCGAATCTGAAGTTAGCTGTTTGTCTGCGCAATGGATCTTTTAGGAACAAAATTGTGTACTGCGCAGCTAATCGGCTAACTTCAGACTCGCCAAGATAAGTTGACGGTATTGTACTATAGTCATTAAACAATTACAACTAACAATATTATAATTTGGACAATACAGATAGCACTCAGGAGTGGACAACTAACAAGTTTTATCATATTTAATACGAGTATTTAGTTTACAAAGTTATTATTAGTTTATAGTAGTTGAATTTGAGTTCAAAGTTTGTTCAGCCTGCCTCGAAATGTTTACAAACACTCGCAAAATATGTCTATACGAGTACGTAGATATTCTCAAAAAACCAATAGATCATATCAGATAGCGCCCAATGTAGCCAATGTTTAGCCGGAGTCGCGGGTTAATTGCAATAAGGTACGGTAGGTAAGGTGCTAGGAGCAGGAGAGAGAAAACCTGTGGCTTTTTACTCAATACGATTCTGACACTCTCTCTCACCATTTCTCAGATGACTTCCCCTCGTGATGAATGATAAATGACGATGAATGATGATGATTTGCCCTCCACAAAAAAGGTAAAGACAAAAAAGGTATTAATGTGTAGTATAACCATTTGTAAACGGAAGCATACCCCGTAAAGTTTACTTTAAAACTAAAAACAAATACGTCAGAAAGATTGGATCAAAAATTGTTTTGATCTCTACCCTTTGTTACCATTCAAAAGTTAGTACCTACCATGCACAAACTCATAAAATGTTTATTTGCAATTTAAAGTTCGCTCACTTAAATTCAAACTCTGATTCCATTTATATAATTTCTCAACTCTAAACATAAAATATGATCATATTTTTGATCCAGATAAAATAAACGCTTTCTTTCTAAAAATAGTAATCCTAAAGATATCCCTGTCAATCAATATAAATTAAATCTTTCCGAAAATAGATATCTTAGGCTCTCAGTATCTCTGTGTATATTACGAAGTAGGTACGAAACGCCCTAAGTTAAGAATTCATAGTACAGCTATAGTATACAATCATTATTCATAGTCGTTTATCATATTTTTTGTCCTCAAATATTTGGGATCACATCCAAGATATTCCCCATTGTCATTGTACAATTCGAGAGATAACTCCCGCGTGTATTAATTTTATTGTACGAAAAAAACTTATTCACTTTCTAAAGAATTTTCATTAGCAAATATTTGCTTGGATACAGTAAGCATTAAATTAAGCAAAGATAACACAATTTTCTTTTAAATAATACTGTAAATAAACAGATTTAAAAAAAAGTTTTATGATAAATAGGTTTTGTTACGTTTAGGAACGAAGACAATTAAAATAAGGAAAAGGTTCTTGCTTCACAAAATACATCAAAAATGAAAATGTTACCAGTAGGAAATACGGCGAAAATTTCCTACTGGAAACATTTTATATCAAAACCAATTTTTGAACAGAATCTTTTAACCGATTCCAAAAAACTTTTATTCATCTGTTTTTATAACTAGCAGTTACCATTTTCACCAAAATCTCACTACAGGAACATATAAATATTCGATTAATTAAAGAATAAATCGTAGGAAAATTGACACCACAAACAATAACAACTAGGTCACATATATTTATTTACGTTTATCTTCGAAGAAAAACAGAAAGTCTAGCAAGTGACTGTTTATCTTTCAGAATGTAGTACTTATTAGCAAATTTCATTAGCTAGTTCCAGGAGTACATTGTCCACAAAATGAATTAACCTCAACAAGGAATGAGTTTTTCAAAGAAACGAGTACTTCATTCAGTTCTGCATTCCTGGTATTTAACGAAATGTTTCCATTACAAATTCATAATTCTTAGTACTATTTGTAGCTGCAGTATGACCTAATTACATTTAGTTTTGGACAATTATTTTTAATGGTTTGTTCTTTTCAAGGAAATTTGTTTTGAACTTAATTGTGTTTTAGTAAAGGAAAATCCATATCACTATAATTATGGAAGTTTAGATATAGGTAGTTCATTATAGTTTTTAATTTAATTTTTGAGGTACATTACAAGACAGGCATAGCTGAATATCGCTAAAGCCGCAAAAAAAATAATAAGCGCTTAGTTAGTAGATTAGTAATTAATTAATAAGGCTAAAAGTATTTTGCGTAAAGTAACTTCTTTACAAATTAATTTGGATTGAAGGGTATGATTGCGAAAAAAATAATTTGTATATTCTCAATTTAGTATGTAAATTCGAGTGCCTAGCATGGTGTTATTGCATATTTTTATTAACATTTAAAAAGCAAGTGGGGGAGCCAAGCTTCGGCACGAATGGGTCGGCTCGACCGGAGTGATACCACGGCCTCACAGAATACCGGCGTGAAACAACCCAGCGTTGTGTTTCGCCGTGTGAGTGAGGTTACCGGAGGCCCAATCCCTCCCCTTCCCCTATCCCTTCCCGTTCCTTTTGCGCGGCAACGCACTCGTAACTCAATTGGTGTTGCGGGTGTCCATGGGCGGCGCCGATTGCTTACCATCAGGTAATCCGTCTGATCGTTTGCCGACTTATACCATAAAAAAGCATAGTACTACAATAAAATACTACAAGTTCTCTTATTAGAACCTAATCCAAGTTTTCGGGATTGCTCAACTTACACGTAAATATTTATTTGTATCACACTTCCTATTAAAATAACAACAGCTACCTACCACCTATTAAGGCCGAGGCTTATTACCCAACTTTGTTGTTAACACCACCATAATAAATCAAAACAACTTTATTTTATTTGATAATTCGATCCATTATGATGAAATTTACAAAAAAGTTTGTTTACAAACTTATTACTTAGTTGAATATTCAAAATTTTACAGCTACAGCAATCAGAGAACGTATAGAACTTGTAAAAGTATTTTAAATTTTATTTAAAAGCACTAACTTGTACATATCTGACAGGGATGTTAGGAAGCTCTGTAACTATAACCGAAACTATCGGATATCCGATATAAAAAAATATCAGTAACCGAAACCGAATCTGAAATTAAAGTTAAGGTGAAAACCGGATAGGGGCGGAGCCTAATTGAGACACGTTGTGTGTTGTGTTTTACTTTAATATCCGGAACCGAAATTATCCGACACTAACGGATAATCTGAAATAATTTCATATCCGTAACCGTAATCGTATCCAGTATATAATAAGCATTCCTTTATCCGTATCTAATCCTATCCGAAATTTCATGTACATAACATCCCTAATATCTAAATAACATTAAATATTTTCAAATTAAACTTTATTTCAAAGTTGGTAGCCTATATTTATGAAGCACATTAATTCTATTAGTACCGTTTTTAATGAATTCATTCATCTCTGATTATATTAAAATTTAAATAAAAAGTTACATTTATTCGTGCACTTAAATGAACATTACTTTTAATTAAGAATATTAATTTACTTTGCATAATTTTTTTTCATAGCCAACTGTATTAAGAGACTTTTTAGAAGGAGGAACCTCATCACATTGCGTCTCTCACTCTGAGCGGATCGAGAAAGACTTTGAGACTCTTACCCCCGATTTCCAAAAGACCGATCAATGTTAAAATCAATTTAATCTCTTGTCAAGTCATCTGATTGGTTGACTGAATTATCAACAACCAATCAGATGACTTGACAAGAGATTTAACAGGAGATTAGTTAATTTTAGCGTTGACAAGCCTTTCAGAAACCGGGTGTTACTGACTAAAAGCCACCCCGTTCCATCTCCTAATCCAAGCTGGGGCTGCAGTACATTATTGCGCTGGCTGAATTTCAGCCCTACTGTGCCTCATCTGTGGTGGTCTATTAGCTCTTTGAGGCGCGCGTGGAACGCTACGCCCCGTACGCTCGGGTCTGGTCCTGGTCGGGCGGCGAGTGTTCGGTAAGCACTACTCCTTAACGACGAGTCTTAACGCTGCAATGAAAGCCAGCCTAACTTGTATAGAGAGATAACAAAAATAAACTGACATAATAGATCTAGTAAAAATTATGTACAAATAAATCAATTTTATTATAACTTGTCATTCCGTTCTCTAGATCACCGACAAAGAACAATCTTAAGCTAAATTATAGACAATACCTACCTACTGGTTTTAATAACGATACACGGCGCGAGTTTCATTCAACCTTCGCGTCCAATACCTTCTATTACTCGGGGAATCAGAACGGCGTAATCTATACAGAAGCATAAGGGTGCGTACAGATTGAGTAACATTTGTATACCAACTTTTGGCTTAAAGCACGTCCAAATTATCTTAAATTGTTTTTAAACATAATTATAACAATAAATGCTACTAAACTTATTAAAATATAGTTATCATATCCACCAGTCCATAGCAACCCATACCTAAAACCCTATCAATTTTTACCACATTTCACAATAGTCCTGCATCACCGGGGATTGTCCTTGGGTGCACTTTTATAGTGCATACAGGAATAATTGCCGGCTGATGTCCCATCCCATTTAGATTAAAACTGTTCAACGGGCCTCTGCGAGTTGGCTTCGGCTCCTTGTACGCCTTCCAAAGGTCGGATACCCTGTAGTCCCGTGAAAGGAAAGAACAAACAAAATAGTACTAACTAATATTGTGTATTGTGGTGTTCCTGAAGGCGCGCCCGGCAATATTTTGGCACCATTGTTATCATCTCAGGAGGAAACCTGGATTTTAAGTTTCCTCATGGACCGTGGATGTCAAGCCCGCGATATACTGAACATAATACATATATGAGTAATATCTTATGAAATAATGTTGTTGTAGCACAAAGAGAAAATAATAAAATGAAGTCAGAGATCTATACCACATAACTGAAGTTTGCGCGCCGATTAAAATATAATACATATAAATATTGGGCAGTCGCCAGTAGTTTGCTCACCAGGCATTGACACCTTACCTGATCGGAGAATTCTTCTTTTCCGATCTTAGGAAACATTACTTTCTACACCTTAACATAAAGTTCAATTTTATAACATTTTATAATAAGCCCATAATCTGTACGCGCCCTTAACATCCCCGGGGAGATCGGTTGGTACCAGTTTTTCTCTTGATTATGCGTCGGTAACACGGCCTCTGATCACGGCAATATACCGGCGATGAGCCAAAGGCGTTGAAGTTTGTAATCGCAATTTATAAAAGCTTTTTCTAACTTGACTAATTTTTTGCGATGAAAAAATTTATTATTTTCATTTTATTTACAATGATGACAAGACTCGTTTATGTTGTTTTTTGTATAGAATATTACGGTTAAAAATAACATAACATTGCTTTAAACTGGTCTACTTTTTCGGTAATCACTTTGACCACTCTCTTTCCGCAAGTTAAGCTTGTTAGCTAAAACCTCATTTTCCCAATTATCTATCAACAACAAATGTGTAAACGTAATCCATCCCTACCCACACTACCCAATGAATAAGAAATCGCTTAACCATGGGCCTAAATACACATTTCACCGCTACATAAGTCTCGCATTTGCAAAACTATCAAATTCACGTCGCGCGGCCATTTTTATTTGGTAAACTTATCACGTGCGTATGTACCAACACATTAATAGATACAAACTACTAAATTATTCATCTGGAGTCGCCGTGGCCTTTAGAAAACCTCGGGCTACCCACTGTCCCTGTGGGATGACCCCGGCTTTCTGTAGTTTAATCTTTGCCAATTAAGCTTGGACACAGGATGTTGTCATAGAATACGCGATCATTTTTACTGCTTGCATTTTTTAAATTTCTCACTGGTACTGGATTAATTAAATGTAAACTACGACTGTGCGAATAAAATAATATTAAACATTCTTCACTTTTTATTTAATTCTTAGAGTCTGATGGTCGAATCTTATGCTAGCACTTAAACTAAATTGATTTGCGGTAAAAATAAAGTTGGGAAAATAATAACTGGGATAAAAGTTTAATTTTATATTTTCGTAAAAACTCACCTCTCCGTTTGATTGTATAAAGCACTCAAGAGTCTCATAGTGTTTTTATTTCATTAATTTGTGAAAGTTTAGCTAAGACCGACAAGATATTCCAACGTCTAAAATAGATAATAAATTGTCGCAATAATTATACCTAAAGATTTTGAATTCCATTTTACGTTTTCAGGTCATGAATTGGACTTACAAGGCTTTTGCAGTCATGAATCAAATGAAGAATTAATTGGTAAGATCTACGTGATTGGAAAATTAAATTGAATATTATAAATGTTACAATAATGTTATTATTATTTTTTTCATCAAATAATATGTCAATGGAATTGCTTAGAACAGGTTTTATATTTAATTAGTTTTTACAATATACCTGTTTGTGAACAAGTAAACAGCTCATGTTTTAAAGCACTTTTAAAGTAGCCTTTACAATGAAACACCTAGACTTTCAATATGAGTATTCAACACAAAGTTAGTTAATGCACACACTAGTCTTCTAGAACAGACTGCAGTTTCTAAACAGTCTGCACATTTATTTGGTAGACAGGTAAGAAAATAAAGTTTAACTCATAACTGGAACAGTTCTTATTGTTATTCTTAATTACATTAACGAAACTATACCTTTAGTAACCATTGGTTTGCTCTGACATAGCGCAAACCAAACAATGGTGGTTTTCGTATCTTCATGCCAAATCACTACGCATCGCATACTTTACGTTTATTTTCAATGGATAGCATTATAAAGAAAATAAATATTATAATAAAATGTCTTCGTTGTTTTATTTTTTACCTCTTGCACCTTTATAAGAAGAAGTCGTGGTAAAGGCACACCGGTTTCTCATGCGTGGATTTAAAACCTGGCAAATACTAATGAGATACATGACAAACTGTGAACTAAAACATCAATGAACTGATAATTTCTAATTAGCAGTTTAAAATCTCAAATTCCCCTTGAGCACGCATACTGAATAATGCTCAAACCTCCGTGTGAGACGAAGCCTTTCCTGGGCATAGGGCACTTAAGGGCTGGTGATGATGATGAACCTTTTCATATGAAATTAGTTACCATCATCGATACAAAATTATGTTGTTGAATACAACCAAGTTAAGTTATTCAAATAGACACATCGGGTTCATAATAATATTATTTAAATTTACTTCTTGGTAAACTTTAAGCTTTATTCGTACTGAAACTAAACTGAGTACAAAAATATTGTCTTAGTCAGAGTGTAAAGATTAGCGAGTCAGCGAGTTAACAGCGTCTGTCGACCCGACTCCCGAGGTGTGCCGTTAAATGCCGATTAACTTAAGAAACGTTTAGTGCCGTCACTTGGCGAAGCTCTTTTATTGCACCCAACCAGCTATTTTTATTTAGAAGCCTCATTCGAATAGAATAATGTCGACCCAAAAGGGTAAGCTTACAGCTCTATGTACGATTTTGAATGTATTTTATCATGTTATTATTACAATCATTCAATAAAAAGGAAGAAAGACATCAGTGTATTTATATTTGTTTCTTTGTAATGAAATCTTAACCTTATTTAATATTGTCATTTGCTTATTCAATAAACAATTGACTACATATTTTGTAAACCTTTAAACACATGGGTCAATTCCAGATTATACGAACAGCATTCCAATTTTGAAACTTGGAAACCAAATAAAATTTTACTCGAAATTAAATCAATCATAATAACCAAACAAAGAGTTCCATATAATAAGTATTTACAAACATTGTAGTACTTGAATGGAGTCTTTAAAACTTATATCAATGAACATTTTGTACCGAAAATACAATAACACACTAACTCCAATAATATTGATTGAACAAAACAGAACAACACAACAAAGCCTTTAACTGAGTTTTTTCGAGGAAATGAGCCGAAAACGTTACGGAATCGGTAATAAAGAATGCATACGTACGTTACCGTACCGTTATATGACACGCAATATCCTGCATATCTCGAAAATTCAGTCGCGAATCTAACACCAAATGAGTTAACAGAGAACTGGCATTCGCAGTAATTGACGATGGTGTCGAATTATGAGGAATAAGCGATTCATCCATTAGTGACAAATGTTTACTGCAATCAGATGCGCTGCAGCTGGACGTACGCAATTAATCAACAGATATATGCACGTACGTACTAACATTATGTACTTGTATATCTGCAACTACAGTCGAAACGGTTGAGCAAACAATAGACGCAGTTTGTATCCATACATGTAACTTTGAATAATCATTTTACAGAAATGTTAAAGGAAGTCACAATAAAAGCTACTAACAATAGTCGCCGCCCGCGACATCAGAGAAGTTATAGGTTATAAGCCTTTTAGTGATTGGGGGATTTCGAGATTGGCGATAGGGGGGATGTTGGAACAAAAAATTATATTATAGTATAAATAAGACTAATGTAGTGTAAAATTGGTGAGTAAGTTTCTTATGGGAATTCACACTAAAATCTTGATATCAACAAACTAAATCAATAAATACATATGTACATCCAAACTTGTTTATATTACTTGAAAAACTTTTCTATTAATGTCACCTTCTACTTCAGTAAGTCAATCAATGCCATTGCGTTGTTATTTCAATTCTTTTTTTTTTGACATTTCTAGTCATTATTTAAGTTTCAAAGTGCAGCATTTGCTCCCCGACTTCAATAATGGCTCCCATTAATTCTAACTTTTGTTACAGAACGGCAACGTTGCGGGATTCTGCTATCTTCATATATCTTGTGGTTCTTGTCACATTTTTTCAATAAAATGTATAATAAGATTTTTTCTAGGTTTTAAAATAAATTATCGTAGGGTGGGAAATGAGCTGGATTGCGTGATGATAAGCATTGGCGTCTCACGTAGGCACCTGCAGTGTGATTCTGTAAGACTTCATTCTAAACTTCGAATCTGAATCCGCTGTGAGTAGTAGTACATTAGCGTTACACTTGCGAGTTTAACTAAATTGACCGGAACATTTTGATAGATAAAGTTTAGTATGAGATGACGTGAAAAGTGGCATTCTATAATGTTATTTCCCCGTTACTTCGACACTCACTTCACAATCGAACAAGATTTAAAATCAAACAAATTTTATAGAATCGACGTGGCAAGACCAGATTAGAACGAGTGAGATACTTGCCTTTTGAGGATCGCGGATTTAAATATGTTTCATAAAAAAAATGATTTAAAAGATAAAAGCTCTCTTTCGAATCGGCACTTACTTGAGTAATTTAATATCTTAACACTAATTTGCAAATATTTTTATAAAGAACACCCTAAAAGCCTTCGTATCCAATAAATTCAAGGACGAGTGATAAAAGAAACATCAAAGGATTTATAAAATCAACGTGTGCCGGCAGCCATCAAAATATTCGCAAACATAAGACCGACTTCGATAATTAGATTTGTGCCATCTTCCGAACGTAGGTATGTAATAATTCGACAGAGCTCAGTAAGCAAAAACTTTCATTATATTAAACAAAAAGACATTTTGTTTTTAACTGACTTCAAAAAGGAGGGTCTTAATTCAATCGTTATTTTTTGTATATTTCCCTATTAATAGTGTGATTAAAAACATTTCCTTATATTTTTTATTTAATAATAGGTCGACAAACGGGCTGACGGATAATAAAACAATTATAATTGACATACTTCCATTATAAAACCACGAGACAAATTGAACCACTTTATTTACTGCCTATAAATCACCAACATGTATTCAACAACGCACATTATTCTCACATTATTTACGAACAAAACAATAAATAAATTCTTCAACCAACTATAATACCAACATATTTCACATAGACACTTGTCAAAATTAACGGCACATTGTATGAAACTTGGGAGTTCGGACGATGGAGAGAAACACAAAGGCTCAAAGTTTATTTTAAGTCAGCGTGCCAACTTTCGACGTGGAAATGTATCAACGCCGTACATCCATACACTCTGCTGAATGAAATATTTGGACAATAAGTAAGGATGGAGGAGGCGTCAAAAGTTCAGAACGTCCGTTTTGCTGTGCGATTCGTTAGTAAATAGCATTTCACAGTTCCTCTCGAGCTATGGGGCTATGAACTCGGCGAACTTGGGATATTGTCAATTTTCGTTTGATAGCTAAAAAGTTATGAATTTCATAAACGTTTTTATTTATGGAAAAAAAATAGAAAACCGAGATTCCGATTTGATTTCAATACATGATATTATTATTATTGGGACTCATTAATATGTTGTTTAGATAGCAAGACTTTAATTATTTTACAGAACACAAAGTCATATGATTTTCATTTAAAACTGACACTCAAAGTGAAACAAATAAATGAATGCAAACTATCATCCAATAATTTCGTACATTCAATTGTAACCACATTGGTCGCAAATTAGCAGATAACAATGTAATTTGACGCACGTTTGGGAAAATTCAATCGCTATTTTCGAATCCGCATTCTGACCTGCAAAGTTCCAAAGAGAAGGTACAACGGGTCGTTTAGAATTGAGCGAGCTCAGATTCTCCCGCGAATTGTTTCGCTTGTAGTAGCATAAAAGTTTTTTGAAAAACTGCTTGTTTTCATGAAAATGTTGTACCGAAATTCAGGTAGATGTAGAACAAAATACGACGTTCTGTAAACAAATGAATGTAAATTTTATGCATGTCCGTACAATCAGCTTTGACAAACATGACACGTTTTACGATAATCACTTCAAACCACGAAACGACCTTGGGCTAAGAGCACGCTTGTTGACCACTCAATAATATAAAATACAAACTGTTTCCATCGCCTTAGTCAAAATAACAACTCGTGACCAAAAATTAATTCCCCAACAAACCCACTTGCATTCTAACATCTAATTATTTTTAATCTAGATTTAAGCCGAAAAATTGCTTAAATAACTTCAATTATGTTAATTACTTTGACCGGTCTGACGATAAATTAGAGCAATAAACGTAACTTTCGTCGCGTCGCCGCCGGCTGCGATTAGTCGCAGGCTAATCTGATCGGATACAAAGAACTTCGTATGCCACACGCGATATCAACATTTTTCACGAACATTCTGCGTGCGATGCGAATGTATTACATTGAAAACTGGGTAATGTTATGATTTGCATTTTTCAACAATAATTTACTATGTTTCTGTTTTCCATTTTATATTTCTGCATGTTACGAACAAAATGAGACATTTCTGAGACAAATTACAACGGTATTTCATTTGTTTGTTGTCGTACCTACGTGGACTCTTTGTGCACACTCACTAACGTAACTTAATAATAATATTCAATAACTAGTCATAAGCCTTTGTTACTTTGTCAAACAAAATAATAATTATGAAATTCCTGATAGTATTGTTAATATTAAAACTAAAGTATCGATTTACCTTAAGACTCTATGATACATTACGAAATACAGAATATGAAATCTTAACCGTCCGCCATCATAACTGACTAATGTAGCAAATCTCTAATTATAAATTTATTTTACCGTCATAAAAGCGGATTACACTATCAACAGAGGTCATATTACGATCACATTCGTTGTACCAATAAAACGGCACATTATCATTTATATGTATTTACCATTCTCGACTTTACTGCGGACTTGGTCACGAAAAGGCTGGATTGCGACAATAATGTAGCCTCACGACATCACATAAAGTACTTTACGTCACATTTATGCGTCCAACGTGCAAATGCATCCAATTTGCAGTAAAGTAAAAACGAAGTGTCCGCATAATGCGAGGCTCCTCGATAATCGTGCTCACTAACCGTTACTCCGAAGTGCTTGAAACTGTTGCACTCCATGTGTAAGTAGTGTATGAAAACGCATTATCTTCGATTATGTCCCAGCTAAAGTGTAACTGCCCTTGGCATCTTGTTTGTGTTTATTGAACCGCTTTACATAATCGTATGCGACTTCCGGACAAATGTTAAGAATATTCTTTAGATTTTAGTTCTGCTCGACTTCGATATGTACGTAGTTCTTTGCTACGAAATGAGCTACGCCGTAGTAAACTCTATGTAGGCTACGGCGTAGTATCTCGCCATATCAAATCATAAGGCTCGTTTATACATATAAATAACATTTGTATACATGATATATATATGATGATGATGACACATGACACCACTAGCCCGGAAGTGCCCACTTCTGAGCCTCTTATCACACAAAGAAGGTTTGACCATTAAATACCACGCTTGTTCAAGGCGGATTGGTGATTTCAATCTTATTATTAGTTCTTTCGGTATTTGTCAGTGATATCGAAGATAGAAGTCACAATGGTACTCCGGGCCTTCAAGACTTTTACACACACATTTACATATTGATAAACCACAATTTCATTCATAGACATTATAACACTAAATTTAATATTTAAATTTATTTAGAAGTTAGTTCTCTGATGAAATACAAAGCTATTTTTAGTGCTCAGGGGTACGAATGTACTCTGTAGTTTAAGCTATTTCTACAACTGTAACGTTGTTATACTTTATTTCAAGGAAAAAACTTGTATAGTATTTGGTTTGTTATTTAAAACGTACTCAAAACATCTTGTTATTTTTACCTTATTAAATAGTAAATTATGTTAAAATGTTTTATATTGTTACGTGCCTGACGTCACGGGCTTGGGTTACGGGATTGGATGAAAGGAAACACTAATACCGGTT
Organism: Spodoptera exigua; assembly: GCA_902829305.4. Taxonomy (NCBI): domain Eukaryota; kingdom Metazoa; phylum Arthropoda; class Insecta; order Lepidoptera; family Noctuidae; genus Spodoptera; species Spodoptera exigua. The sequence goes on along the minus strand of LR824616.2, from coordinate 4,452,373 downwards.
TTCAGACTTTCTATTGCGCTTAAGTTACAGCGTCCACGGAGTTAAGTTATCGGCGTTCCTCTCCAGCAGAGTCCGGCCGACTGACACAACTTTGCCGTTCACGCTAACTTCACTTAACTGACTGCACTTCACTATTTCACTGCACTTCACTATTTCACTCACTTTTCTTCTTTCTCACTTCTTCCTTTTCTTCCGAATCGCTTTAGACTTAGAACTCAACTGCCAGCGGTGAGCCGCAGTTCCGCTTATATACCCCCGGTCAGGTTCTAGAACATTCAATTTCGTTATTCTTTTTGATCGTCATGCCTCCAGAACCTTCCAATAATTTCGTTATTCATTTTTATTTATTCTCCTTCTCGCTCCTTAATTTTTCATTACTTTCACTCAAATATTCCAGAAAGTTCGACAAAACTTCCATCAACTAAAAAACTTCATGTTTACGGCGGGACTCGAACTCGGGGTCTCTGTGGTGTAATCCACACGCCTTACCGATTACACCAACTCGTGTTGACAATTCACGACGAAATTTACAATCTCTAGGCAACGTTTGACAACCATCCATTGACGTCATGATGTCAAAGAGTTTTCTGTCACACTGCCCCCCTCTTAGATTCGCTCGTCCCGAGCATCGTTGCTGCCGTAATACCTCGCCAACCTGTCTATATGGACAACTTTCAAAGGGCTCCTTGAAGACTTCCGAATTCTGTAAGTAATGTCATTGATCTTCGTGACTATCTCGTAAGGACCTTCCCAACTCGGTTGCAGCTTTGGAGATTTTCCCTTCCTTCTGACTGGATTATGAAGCCAGACCAATGACCCCTCTTCAAACCCAACAGAATTGGCTCGTCGATCATAGCGCGTCTTTGCGCGATCACTAGCTTGAAGACCGGCCTCCCTGATCTGCTCATAAATGTCCAACATTTTTGCCCTTAACTCGCTTATGTAATCGCTAAACTCGGTGCGAGAGTCACCAGGTGGACAGCCCGATACAAGATCTGCCGGTAATCTCAATTCCCTTCCAAAATTTGCAAATGCAGGCGTCTTTGCGGTACTTTCATGTACAGCAGTCCGATAGGCAAGCAAGAAGAGAGGTATGTAAGTGTCCCAATCTCTCTGATGGCTGTCAACCACCTTTGCTAAGTGTCGCTCCAATGTTTGGTTGAAGCGTTCGACCATTCCATCTGACTGTGGATGATAAGGGGTCGTTCGAGTCTTATGGATTCCCAAAAGTTTACAAGTTTCCTGGAAAACTTGGGATTCAAAGTTCCGTCCTTGATCACTGTGCATCTCCAAGGGCACTCCGAATCGGGTGAATACCTCGTTTACCAACTTCGTGGCTACAGTTACTGCCTCTTGATTCGGTATGGCAAAGACCTCCGGCCATTTTGTAAAATAATCCATAACCACTAAAACGTAGCGATTGCCCGAATCAGTGATTGGAAATGGTCCAGCGATGTCTAAGGCTATTCTCTCCCAAGGCATACCAACATTGTAGATTTTCATCGCCCCTCTGCTTCTTGTTTGTGGACCCTTGACAGCTGCACAACTAGTGCATTTCCGGCACCAATCTTCGACGTCATATTTGCAATGCAACCAATAAAACCTCTCCTTGATCTTCACCAAAGTCCTCCTAATTCCCAAATGTCCTCCAGAAGATCCATCATGGAACGCTTTTAATACATCCCTTATTTTTGAACGAGGCACCACCAATTGCAAATGCTCGTCCTTGCCGTTTGTTGATTCCCATTTCCTGCACAGAAGTCCGTTATGCAGCGTAAGGCTTTTCCACTGTGCCCATAAACCTTTCGTTACCGCGCTATATTGGGCGACGTCACTCCAACTTGGCTTGTTACCACTTCGTAGCCACTCCAGTATTGGTTTGATATCTGCATCTCTTTCCTGTTCTAATTTCATCGCATCATCTCCCCATGCCTCGTCAACAGTATCAGTCCTTATCACCTTAAGAAAAGCAGTTTCCTTCTTGGCACAATGCTTGCAATCTTCCACGCATGGGCGTCTCGATAATGCATCTGCGTTGCCATGAATTCTTCCGCCGCGATGTTCGATTTCAAAGTCAAATTCCTGAAGTTGTTCCAACCATCTGGCTACTTGGCCTTCGGGATCCTTAAACTGAAGCAGCCATTTCAAAGCAGCGTGATCAGTTCTGATCAAAAATTTCCGTCCCAGTAAATACTTCTTGAAATGGTGCAGAGTTTTGACTACGGCCAGCAATTCCCTCCTGGTCACGCAATAATTCTTCTCCGGCTTGGATAGTGACTTGCTGAAGTAAGCAATAACCTTCTCCTGCTCACCATCGCGTTGTGAAAGGACACCTCCTATTCCAATATTGCTGGCATCCGTATCAACTACGAATATTCCTTTCGCGCTGGGGTATCCGAGAATTGGTGTGTTACAAAGCCGTTCTTTTAGTTCTCGAAAGGCTTGCTCACAATCCTCGTCCCAGATAAAGGCACGTTTCTCCTCTGTCAATCGATGCAAAGGCTTGGCAATGTCCGAGAATCCTTTCACAAACCGCCGATAATACGAGCACAATCCAAGAAATGCCCGAACTTGCGTTTTGTCTTTAGGTGTTGGCCATTCCTTAACAGCGGCAGTCTTGGCTGGATCAGTCTCAATTCCTCTCTCAGAAATAACATGTCCTAGATAATTCACTTCGCGCTTGAAGAAAGAGCATTTCTTTGGACTCAACTTTAAATTTGCTCCACGCAGCTTATCGAGTACCTTTTCCAATTTCCTTAGATGATCGTCAAAATCCCGTCCAACAATGATGATGTCATCGAGGTAAACTAGGCAGGTTTCGCCCAGCAGTCCCGCCAGCACCTGTTCCATCAAACGCTCAAAGGTTGCCGGTGCATTGCATAATCCAAATGGCATCACCTTAAATTGCCAGAGTCCCTTCCCAGTTGAGAATGCGGTCTTTTCCTTGTCCTTGGGATCCAAATCCACCTGCCAATAGCCGCTTTTCAGATCGAGCGTTGAAAACCATTTCATGCCACTCAGTGTGTCAAGTGTGTCATCGATTCTTGGTAACGGGTAGCTATCCTTCTTGGTTACATCATTCAATCGTCGATAGTCTACGCAAAACCTCGTTGAACCATCTTTCTTCTTGACAAGCACGACAGGTGAACACCAAGGGCTAGAAGAGGGCTCTATCACGTCATTTTTCCTCATATCGTCAATCATTTCTTCAACCTCTTTCTCACGAGCGAATGGTATGCGTCTGGGCCTTTGACGAATTGGCATTGTATCACCTGTGTTTATTTTATGCTTCACCAAACCAGTTCGGCCAATATCACCATCGCTTCTTGAAAACACATCAGAGAATCGAAGAAGTAAATTTCTAGCTTTCATAGTCTCCACTTTTGTCAGACTTTTGTTTTCGTCTAAGATTTTCGTTACAAAGTCTATTCCCGTACTGTCCTTCTTCACAAGATTCTCCGAGCATTTTCTTATCCAGGCCACTTCTTCCAATACGCCCACAGGCTCTCCTTCTTCAATCGTAATTTTTGAATCACTGAAGTTGAATACCGGAATGCGGTTGACATCAGATGACCCCACGACAGTTCTCGCCGGTAGCCATGAGTTTACGTGTTCCGATTTATCAATCACAGCGCACCTTAGAGGTAAACTTCCTTCCCTCCTCCTAGGTAATGCGATTGGTACGAGAGTCTGTGATTTTGGTTCAAGAACAGTTCTTCTTAAACAGCAAACTTTTCCCAGGGTTCCACCCTTCATCGGAATTTCCTCAGTTCCACATAGTAAAACTCCAGATTTTAGGTCGATGTTACACTGGTGCCCTTGCAGGAAGTCAAGTCCCAGGATGCAGTCATCCAGAATTTTGGCCACAATAACCTCATGTCGATAAACACGTTCCCCAATTTTGATTGTTACATGCAGTTTTCCACTTATCGGTATGCACTGGCCGGTAGCTGATTTCATTTGTAGGCCAACAATTGGTTTAAGGTGTTTCCTGATGTTTTGCTCGAGCAGCCGAACATTTATCACCGTCCTTGAAGCTCCAGTATCTAATGTTAGCTGACTGTTTTTCCCATTTACTTGACCGTCTATCACCAGAGTATTTCCATCGTTGGTTTGCTTGATGTAGATTGTTGGGGTTGTTCCATTACCAGCCAACGCCCACCCCGCAGCCCTGGCTGGATTTAAGTTTCCCTGCTGAGAAGTTGAGTTTCCCTGCTGGTCAGAAGTTGAGACCGCCGCGTCCTGGCGGTTCATCTTCTTCGGGCAGTCGCTCCGTATGTGCCCACGCTCTCCACATCCATAGCACATGAAGTTCCGACGGCGTGGAGGTACCTGCTCCGTTGTCGTCATTTCCCGCAGACGTAAGGTACGGGAGTTGCCACGCACGGCTTCCACTTCCAATGCATGGGCCAGAGCTTCTTTCATGTTCTTGTGATGGCCCAGATGAACAGCAGCTCGTACTTCGGGGTCCCGAATACCGTCAATGAACGCTTGGAGAAGCGTGCCTTCAATCATTGACGGAGTCGACCGGAAAGCTCGACGCACAAGTTTTTCGATTTCCACGGACCATTGCTGTAGACTCTCATTAGCACGCTGAGTACGCTCTTTTAATTGCGCTCTGTACACGTGCTCGAGGTGGCTGTCTCCAAAACGTGCCTCAAGTGCGTCGAGGAGGGCACTAAAGCTGAGATCCCCACTTGCGCCGATAGCTTCCAGCACTGAGAGCGCTTGATCACGGAGGGCCAGGGTGAGGGCTGACTGTGCTTCCTTTTGAGTCCAACCATAAGCCTCCATAAGTGTCTCAAACTGTAGCTTGAACGCGGTCCAGGATGTTGTTCCGTCGTAATGGGGAATCTTGAGCCCTTTCGTTGCGCTTGAGGCCACATTTGGGGTGTCAAAAACGGCTGCAAGACGGCTTCGGCTCTTCAAAGGGCTTGGGCTTGTCACTTCCTGCTTGATTTTGGAGATCTCTTCTTCCACTCTCTCCTCTATCGCCATGACGCGATGTTCCAACTTGCCTAACCCTTCCTCCACTTCTTGTACCCGTTCGACAGCCTTTTGCAGTCCCTTCGTGAAATCTTTATGCATGTCCTCCAAGCGACGCGCTTGCTCCTCTTGGCGACGAGCTTGATCTTCTTTCAGCTCCCGCAGCTGTTCTGACTGACAGCGTGCTTGCTCTTCTTGGCGGCGCGCTTGCTCTTCTTGGCGGCGCGCTTGCTCTTCTTGGCGGCGCGCTTGATCTTCTTTCAGCTCCCGCAGCTGTTCTGCCTGACAGCGTGCTTGCTCTTCTTGGCGGCGCGCTTGATCTTCTTTCAGCTCACGCAGCTGTTCTGCCATCATTTGCCGCAGCTGTAGCAGAAGATCCATCTGCACAGGCTTGGCTTCTGCATCGCTGGTCTGAGCTGCAGCACCCTCTTCCCTCACACGCTGCGCTTCTGACATAGCACGGGTACTCACTCCTCTTACGTCCTGCGGCACTAGCGGCATTTTTCTCCAATCCCACTTCTGACACCAAATGTTACGTGCCTGACGTCACGGGCTTGGGTTACGGGATTGGATGAAAGGAAACACTAATACCGGTTTTCAGACTTTCTATTGCGCTTAAGTTACAGCGTCCACGGAGTTAAGTTATCGGCGTTCCTCTCCAGCAGAGTCCGGCCGACTGACACAACTTTGCCGTTCACGCTAACTTCACTTAACTGACTGCACTTCACTATTTCACTGCACTTCACTATTTCACTCACTTTTCTTCTTTTCACTTCTTCCTTTTCTTCCGAATCGCTTTAGACTTAGAACTCAACTGCCAGCGGTGAGCCGCAGTTCCGCTTATATACCCCCGGTCAGGTTCTAGAACATTCAATTTCGTTATTCTTTTTTGATCGTCATGCCTCCAGAACCTTCCAATAATTTCGTTATTCATTTTTATTTATTCTCCTTCTCGCTCCTTAATTTTTCATTACTTTCACTCAAATATTCCAGAAAGTTCGACAAAACTTCCATCAACTAAAAAACTTCATGTTTACGGCGGGACTCGAACTCGGGGTCTCTGTGGTGTAATCCACACGCCTTACCGATTACACCAACTCGTGTTGACAATTCACGACGAAATTTACAATCTCTAGGCAACGTTTGACAACCATCCATTGACGTCATGATGTCAAAGAGTTTTCTGTCACAATATAAACGTAAATAGTTTTCTGTTCATTTTAATTTACAAAGTGTAATGTAAAATACAAAATGTAATCAGTATTTACTTAAAGTTTAGTACTGAAAATTAATTTATCCTCATTTTGTTTAATATTTTTATCATAAAAATATAACATAATTTTGAAAGAAAAACTATAAACGACAGTTGCACTAATAGCCATGTTCAGAGTCGTTATCGAAATCTAACTTATACAAATAAAGTACTTTATCAATACGAAGATGCTTTGAATAGCATTTTAGCAGGCCGTTCTTAGCGAATTCACGTGAATAAGGCATTATTTTCGATAAATTTATTATGTCTCACTATACAAAAACCATGCATGTTCCAATTAGCAGATAAAATGTGTCTTAGTTTCACTTAACACGGGTTTGATTATTTGGGATTTGAGGATTAGAATGGGGGCAGATTGGACCTCCGATAATCTCACTCGCAAGCAAAACACATCGTAAGTGTTGCTTCACGACAGTATTCCGTTTGGCCGTGATATCACTTCGATCAAGCCGACCAATTCGTGCCGATGCATGGCTCTTCCACATTTAAAAACAACAAACTATGTTAAAATTTTTCCCTTCACAATAAAGAAAGTTTTCACAAATGATTAAGTATGAAAAAGCAATGTGCAGTGCCGTGACTGCTTTTAACAACTACATCGAGTAAAGTCGAGACTGTTGCCAGGAAATTGCAGTTATTAACAGGAATCCCTCCATGTTTCCGATGAAATTACCTTTCATTATAACGAATTATTGTCGTTTCTTTGATTAAAAACAGGTAAAAATGAACAAAATCGTTCTGTTTGTAATGGAATCATAAATGTTACTTTTTGCAGGAACATGAATAATGGTTTGATTTTCTGTCGTTCTAAAACGGATTAAAACGGTTTCGTAGAAGGTTATTACAACCGTATTCTGGAATTTAAAATACCAGATTTCAGCAATTATACTCAAAACCAAACCTTTTTGGATATCCAATTTACAAAACAAAATTGAAACAATGATCACAAGTAATCGTAAAATGCTTAAATAAATACGATGCATAGGTATCACATGTTTACCACAAGAGGAAGCTTGAAAACTCGCGGCTGAACTCTTTATTATAATCTGCCTCAGATCACGCTTATCAGGCCGGCCCAAATGGGTTCCGTAAAAACGTATAGATGTTACCAAAATCATAAAAGAGGCCTAATGATAATAATGTTATTATCTTAAGTGCTTGCTTCGTACATAAGTGTGATTTTTATATTTTTACGATGTTGCCTACATAATGTTTAACGGTTCGCTTAGCAGGAAAACGGGCTTACACACACGCCTAAAATAAACAAGGTATGTGTTTTATTTATTATTTATTTAAAATCTAAGACCACATACAGCCGCGCGACGATCTCCGACCACCGTAATCCCGAGGTGTTCTGGTGAGCAAGAATAGCTCGCCACCCGACCAGAACCAGACACAATCATACTGATCATATAAGGAACGGCTTGATTTCTAGTCAGTAATATTCAGAAAAAGAATTCGATAAGATTACGCCTCAAAAACTGCCACATACTCCATTTCATTTTATTATAATAGGTTCACCAACCATTTTTTATACAATTTCTATTATAAAACACATGCTTAATGATATTATTAAAGTGTAACAATCACTCTACAGCCACCATTATGATCTTTGCACCAATTTTACATGAATATTGTGCTTCCATATAAATAAAAACTGCGAAAACAAAGAAATTGCTTCGACCTTACAAAGAAGACTTTTTAAATCACATACAAGCTGAAACGGATAACGAAGTCTCAGTTACAAGTGGTATCATTTTTCCTTTCAAACAAAAACTCTTTTAATAAAGATTAGAACTGGCATGTACGTACTTTTAGCTCCACACAAACCTTAAGCTTCGACTGAAGAGATAAGTACTTCCTAACTTCATAAGCTGACGTGGAAATTCTAACACATGTCGCACTCTGCAAGTCTTCAATTATTATTCAAGTAAACACATTTATCTCTAGGTCTTCTTAACATTGATGTGCGAGACTCGAAATGTGACTTGGTTTATAATGTGAACTGTCCAAACACTGTTAAGTGTGGGAGAGCCATGCTTCGGCACGAATGGGTCGGCTCGACCGGAGTGATACCATGGCCTCACAGAAGACGGGCGTGAAACAACCACAGCGTTGTTTTTGGCCGTGTGAGTGAGGTTACCGGAGGCCCAATCCTTCCCCGCCCCCAATCCCTCCTCAATCCCTAAATCTCCAAATCCCTAATCCCTAAGAAGTCGGCAACGCACTCGTAAATCCTCCATTGCGGGTGTCAATGGGCGGCGCTGATTGCTTACCATCAGGTCATCCGTCTTCTCGTTTACCGACCAATTACATAAAAATAATAAAAAAAACAACAAGAATAAAAGTGAATTATTTGTAATTGTATTTAATGCTCTTGTGATTGTTCTAAGAAACTACACGTTCGAGGCTTTAGGAGAAACCATTTATATGCACTCTATAATTAACACGATTTTTTTAATCTGCAATCAGCAACCAATCTGTCAAGTAGGCCGATAGTGGCAAACCTCATACTTTAGGTACGGGAGAGCTTTGCTGACCTACGCTTCGACACGATTGGGCTGGCTCGACCGGACAAATACCGGAGTAAAACAACGGCACCACCCCTAATTCCCATATCCCCAATTTTCTAAAAACCCACTAAAGGCCGGCAACACACCAGTACCTCGTTTGGTGGAGCAGGTATCCATAGGCAGGGCGGTGTGGAATACTTACCATCAGGACTTTATAAATATAAACATTCTTATACATATGAGAACTATAATCGAGAAATGGGCTATCTGGAACTGCTGAAGATCCTGGATATCATGAGTTCCTAATCATGAGTTAATAATCAAGAAAATTGCAAACTGAATCGGAAATGGAACCGTTTTAATTATCAAAAAGCTACTGTTCTTCTTGTGAAACTCTAAAGTTTCATAAGAAAATTATTCAATATTAAAAAAAAACGGAGTGTCAGCCTATTCTATCTGTTTCAATTTCTTAAAATACCATCGATTCATAATGATTTTCCAGAGTACAAAATTCGATCATCTAAAAATTTCCCATTATCCGCCCGAAAGGACTTATTGATTATACTTTAATTACATTTGATTGATCTTTCATCATAAATTGAGCAAATCAAAGTTAAAAGTCTTTTCAAACTGCGATAGGTTCGTATTATTAGATTACCTTTGAATCCAATATGGCCGAACCTTCCAATTTATCGCTAGCAATGTTTTGAAACAGATTGCAGATAAAAAAATGACGATCTGCGTTGCGCTACCACGGGCATATTTCATTTGATTCGAAGCGTTCAGTTTTAAGAACTTTCGAAAATCGATCGAACCGATTTAGGGATTAGTATTTTCAGCATTTTTGTGGTAAATACTTCTTGATGTCGTAATGAAATAAAATAAAAAGTTCCTAAAAAAGTTAGGACTCCTTTATACCCTTTTAAAAAACAGAATCCCACCTAAAATGTGTAAAGTTATAACATAATCTCGCTCAATATCTCACTTGTTTACAACGAACGAACTTACCTTCAACCGAAATGAAGGCGGTTCCTAAAACTTTCACTCGCCTTTCATTAAAGCAGGTAGGTCAGGTAAAAATAGGTATTAAGTTATACGGGTCGGATTTCATGTGTTTTCTGAGAAAGATTAAAGTCTCCAGATAATCTGTGGGTGCCGTCAAATCCGACTAAGGGATGACTTCAAGTCTGTTAACAAAAGCAGTGCTCAAAGAATAAAATGCCTCCTTATTATAACGGTTCTTTTAAGATCTTTAATCATTAATTCATTCATCTAACTTTTTACGAGCTGAAATTATATTCAAAGATGAAGCCGGATGAAAAACATAAAAAAAATCATGTTAAACGCACAGAAAATCAGTAAAGTCCATTTGCGTCATTAACGCCAGTCCCAGAGGTCCCATGGAGGTCAAAGTACCATCAACCATTTCGTAAAACTCGTAAAAATATCAGGAATTTAATTTGAAAATAATTCTTCCTCCCTTTGTGATCACAATTAGGAAAGTTTTGAGGAGAATAAAATTTTACGATAGGCTGGCAATTTTTTTGTGGAAAAATTGTGTATAAGTTCCATTCCAAATACTTACTGAGTCGTTAAATTAATTGTAGCTACAGCAAAAAATATTGTTATTAGGCACTTCTGAGATAGAATCGACTGAAAATGTTATACAAAAGAACATAAAAGTTACTTAGTATCTACCTATTTTACAGCCGAGTTTGTTTTCGAAAGTAGTTAAGTGGTTACCTTGAAATTTGAATCGTTAATGGCGTCCAATCTGTTGAGCACTCATTTCATTTAAATTATTGTTGTTATTATTGTTTTATTACAAGACTGTTTTTGTAATTATATGGTTCGTTTCCTTAGAGAGAAAAGTGTACAATGTACCAATTTTATTATTCGTATTTTTTTTTATTTAAAGCCAGTTATGTAGCTGTAGAACTGGACTATCAAGAGGCTGCTTTAAAAGAGTATAAACGATAAATATAAAAGTCTTAAAGGACCGTGAATCGATGGTACAATCACATTATACAAAGCTAGTCAAATGCAAGAAGCGACGGTGCAACATGAACAATGAAATGGTTAACAGATCATATTATTACGAAAAATGTTAAAAAACAAAGGAGTAAGGGAAATGATCACGTTTGATAGACGAGAATGAAAAAAACTTGTTGTACCGACTCCAAGAGGCTTATAACAAAGGCAGGAAAAAGAAGGTATAACTTGATTTATAAGCCTCCGATTACCCAAGACTCTGATATAATATTTACTTAAAAATAAAGCACGTTACTTTATTTTTCACTGAAATAAACTTATCAGTACGCCGCCGTGGCAGTTAAAGTTATGAAACACAATTTATCAGAGAACATCTGTAGACCGAACTCATTTTGAAAATTATTCGTAATTTTAAATGATAACAAAAGAATTTGAAACAAACAGTATAATGTGATTAATTAATACAAATGGAATCTCTCGAGTTTTTGTCTTGTTTAAAACTCGACCAATGAGATTTCAGGTGGGCCGGCAATGGGAACGGTGGATATTCTGTTACAATTCGGATATTTTCATACTGTTATATTTTTTAATGGTTCAATACCTAATTCTGTAAAATTATCTATCTTTTAACTTTGTGGTTAATGTTTATCGAAAGACTTACCTTTTTTGTAATAACTACATGTATTGTACATAATATATCATTTAGTGTGGGAGAGCCATGCTTCTGCACGAATGATTCGGCTTGACCCGAGTGATACCACAACCTCACAGGACACTGACTTGAAAGAACCACAGCGTTTTTTTTTTTCACTTTGTGATTGAGTAACTGGAGGTCTAATCCTATCCCTCCCGCTATCCCTTCCCATTCCTTAAATCTCAGAAACCATAATCCCCAAAAGGACGACAACCTACCAGTGACTTCTTTGGCGTTGCGGACGAGGCCATTGCGTACTGTCAGGAAATCCGTCCACTCGTCGTTTATTGTCCTATCACATAAAAAAAACATAAAGCAGCGCGTCAGCCACTTTTGTTGAAGAAGATTACATTTTCAACTCGCCGGTCAAAGTATTACATTGCTCGCGTTGTTTTATTTCACTACGTAAAGTTATACAATATATAAACTACTATTTTTATTTTATTGTATAAAATGAACAATGAACGATTAATTTTATCGGTACAGTTATAGCATGGCCGGTTGCGAATCGCTTGTTCGATTTTCATACAGAACTGTATTTGGTCGTATATAAATGGTTGCTATGGTTACTCAGCCAGCTGCTTGTTTGAGAGATTTATGTTAACAAATGCAATATCTCACACATATGGAGTTACATATTACCTTAACATGCAAATAAAGAATTTGAATTTGAGTTAAAACTTGGATGTAGAACTTGGTTTGGTGACTGGTGAAATAACTGCTATACTAGACGTTGCGTTGGAGTTTTGATTCCCGCTCGGCACAATATTTTATTTGTTCCACAAAATTTTGTCCCAGGTTTGGGTGTTATGTATATGGGTCGATCTCCAGTGGTGTTATTTTTCGTGTTGGGCTGGATAATCGCATTTTAAAATCGAAAAAAGTTTCCAAAATATTTTTTTATTTATAGTTCAGTGTCTAATCTACATGACACAAGGCTTATATTATAAATAAGTTTATTTTAAATATATAAAAAAAATTCTTACACATTAAAATCCTGATCGCTCTGGGTTGACCCAACTCCCGATTGAATGAAAAAAATGTTCTTTAAATTTTTAATGAGAAGGTTCATATCAAACAACTTATTTAGATTACATAACAAATAGTTTTTCTTCATAGTAATAAAATATTTTTAGTTATATTAACAATACTTTTGCCACAATTTGAATTTAAAATCGTGACCGGGCATTTTATCTCATCGCTCTGCGCTGAGGTAAAACATCGCGCACATCCCGAGATACGCGTTTTAGACACTATGTTCCCCTCCCGCGGGGCAACGCCAGTAGTGATCTAACCGCCGAGCAGGATACATGTGTGCCACGTTCCCGCGCTCCAACATTACGAAGGTAAGTTTATGATTGCTCTGTATTTGGTTCTCGAATTTTATGATTGCTATGGCACGTTATTAAAAATAAATAGTAAGCTTGTGAATGTGTTTGTTATGTGATTTAAGTAATCGTTGTGATGTTTTTTGTGGGAAGTAATCACAACTGTCTTCTGCTTTTACATTCGGCTATATTTATGATTTTGTGACTTTATCTGATCGCTATGGCTGTGATTGCTCTGTCCAAAAGGACCAGAGCGATGATATTTTACATTAATTGGACGTTATAAATCTATTTTAAGTAGTATTACCGAACTGTAATAATGACAAACGATGCATATAACATTTAATTTATAGCCTTTGTTGGGTTTCTTTGGGTAAGCTAAATCGATAAACAGATTTTGACGTATTTTATCTTAATGATATTATTATTATATTTTAATTTAGTTAACCACAACTATAATCCTTTCTTCTCTAAAATTTAATGGCAACTATTGTTGCAGATTTAAATTATGCCTCAAAATAAATTATCAATTGAAGAAAAACGTCTTAGGAAGAAATTGGCTGAGCGTCGTAGAATGGCCAAAATAAAAAATGATCCAGATTTATACGCGCAATGGCTTGTAAAGTCAAGAGAGAGTTACCAAAGGAAAAAAGCTCGGGGCACAGTACTACCAATGAGTGTTTTGACTCCAAGCCAGCAAAAGATTCGTAGGAAGAAAAGTAGGCAGAGTTCTCGACGATATTATCTAAAGAAAAAAATGGATAAGTTATCAGCAACCGATGAGCTCCCAATAAATGAAGAACCCATCTATAAATCTGAGAACCGTGATCCTCTTTCAAATGTTCCTCAATCAGCTCCAACCTTAAACACCTACAAAGTAACAACAAAACATAGAAAGATACTGCAAACTGTAACACAAGATGTTGAAAATGAGTTTAACATTATTAATCGTGTAAAAGATCATTCTCAGACAAGTTTTTGTCTTCCACAGACTTCTAAAGAATATGACAATGTGGCTAATTTTGATACACCCGCATCACCGGTTAGTAGACTAAGACGAATAACAAGATCTCAGCGGCTATCGCAAGGTACTGAACGAACGAACGAACTAACATGCATTGGTAGTGCTTCCTCCAGCATCTGTCCCGATAGTCCACAAAGTTCTATTAGCAACATATCAAATACGTCTCAAAAAAGTCTAGATTTATTCCCTAAACATAAAATATCGTCAGTTGCAAAAAAAACCTCTCCATGGAAAGCTTTATTAAGAAGGATGAAATATAAAGCTAATAGGGAATTAAAACTGAAAGATCAAAAGATTCAAAAGTTGAAAATAAGTAATGAACGTATTAGAAGACAGTTGAACAGGTTAAAAAAACAAAGTAAAGAAGGAAAACGTTTAGAAAGAAAAATGTTGGTTTCAACTCCTAACAAAGATAACGTACAAGAAATAAAATATACAGTAAAACAACAATTAATAAAAGATATAAAACTGTTTTTTGAAGATGATGATATTAGCCGCATGACATCTGGGAAAAAGGAGTTTATTACTAGAAATAAAATAAAAAAGCAAAAGCGCTACTTAAATGATACCTTACACAATTTGCACCAAAAATTTACTTTAAGATTTCCACAGCACAACATCAGTTACAGCTTCTTTTGTAAGCTACGAGCTACGTTTGCCTTTTGGGCCGTTATCCCAGATGCAAAATGCCGTGATACATGTCTTTGTGTAGAGCATGAGAACATGGATTTGGTTACCCTATCATTGAAAAAATACTGCATTATTAAAGAAAAATCATCAACGGAAATCTTAACCTCCTTAACGTGTAATTTGAGAAGTATAGACTGCCTTACAAGATGTTGCATTATCTGTAAAGAGAAACACCTGGAATATAAAGAGTTTGATAACAGTAAGCAAATTGAATATTTTAAGTGGACCAAGATCAAGAAGACTTACATGAAAAATGGAAAAGAAATGAAAACTACACAAACCTTAAAGCAAAAAGTCGAAGCTAATCCCAAGGATGTTATTAATTATTTTGAAAATATATGCAGCTCGTACATGCATCACTGCGCCAATATTATAGCCCAGAATAGCTACATTAAAAAACTTAAAGCTAATTTAAATTACGATGAGTGTTTAATCCACTGTGACTTCAGTGAAAATTATAATACCAAATACGCGACTGAAATTCAATCATTTCACTTTGGCGGTTCGCGCCAACAAGTAACCTTGCATACCGTAGTAATTTATTACAAAGAAGATGAGTTACTCCAGTCACAGTGCTTCTGTACGATTAGTGAGAGCTTGAGACATGACGCTGTAGCTGTTTGGGAACATTTGGTGCCAGTCCTCCTTTATATAGAAAACACATTGCCTAGAGTAACGTCTTTGCACTTCTTGTCAGACTCACCTTCGGGTCAATACCGAAACAAGAAATTGTTTCATATTATATCAAAACTACACTGGCAATACCCAAGTCTACGAAAAGTTATATGGAACTATTCGGAAAAGGGTCACGGTAAAGGTGCTCCTGATGGTGTTGGAGGAACGCTTAAAAGGACTGCCGATAAAATGGTGGCTCATGGATTAGATATACCTGATACGAAAACGTTTTTAGCTTATCTCAAAACAAATGTGTCAGGAATTATCCTGGAAGAAGTTGCAGAATCTGCCATATTAGAAAAAGACATGTTAATCCCCCAAGATATAAAAGAATTTCAGGGTACTATGAAGGTACATCAAGTAATTTGGTCAGCGAATACTAAAAACGTTTTGGCCATGAGGCGACTAAGCTGCGATTTAGGCAATTGTTCACAAGAAGCTGTACAATGTCCGCACGGCAATCACATAGGCTTTTACCAAATTGATAGCGACCCGAACCTAAACACCTCAAAGAAAAACATGTCACGGACATCAAAGAAGACCAGTCGGCCTTCGCTGGTCAAGCGTTCAAAAAACTGCGATCAGGAGAAGCAAATTCAGCTTCCACAAATGCTAAATAATAGACAGACTATAACTGCAAATCAAAGTCAAGAATCATTACATAACTCGGACCTGCCGGATAGTTTTTGGGATGAAGTCCCATCTATTGACTATGAAAATTTAATTACTCCAAGTATTTCCGAGGTAGTTTTATCTTCGTTGCAAAACGATAAAACCTTGACAAAGGCTGCTGCAGCAGAAGATTTATCCGACTCCGATGACTATTCAATTTTCTGAGCCTTATAGAAATTGTATTTTGGTGTTAAAATTTGTATCATTATAATTTTCAAACAATATTTTAATCTGATCTGATCATCTGAATTGCATTTTACTTTGTGTTGTTCTTTTTAATTCTTTACTTTCCACTAAAGATATAGTTAAGGAAAATGTGATTATTACAAATCTCTTAGATAATTTTGAAAAGACTGTCATAATCTTAGTCATAATTCTAAGTCCTATTAAGCATTATGATTACAAATAGTTACTTTAACCAATTGTTTTTTTGTTAGAATTTTATCTTCTTTAATTACTTTTTAAAAGCTAATATTTAATGAGTCTAAGTCATTTTATAACTATAAAAGAATGTAGGTAGGTTGGTTGATTTCAAAATATTTTTAATTTTGTGTCTTTTACCTAGAAGTGATTAATTAAGTCCAAATAAATGAAACTAAGCCAAAAAGTTGTTTTTTATAGTTATGTTAATTTGTTATTTAAGCAATTATTTTATACTAGCTTTTGCCAGCGACTTCGTCCGCGTGGAATAGTGACTTCCGGCAGATCTTTTACCCACATTTGTAGTTCCCGTGGAATGGGAACGTCTCGAAAACGAGACGTTCCCGTTCCTGTATGAAGGTCGCGTTTAGAAAGTGTACATTTCTAACATATTATTATAATCTTGTTACACGTACCCTGAATAACACTGAAAACGGTTAAATAAATAATATTTTATCAATATTAATTTTTTGTTTCACTAATTTCACAGTTTTTGATTGCTCTGGCACCAATTATGATTGCTCTGGTCGCAAAAATTTTTAAACTTAAATATTTCCATAACTGTTTATGTAAATTGAAGGCCAATAGTAAAAATGTACTATTTGAATATCATTATTTGTTATAAGATATATAATTACCATTAAATATCAATATCTGAAAAGCACCAGAGCGATCACACGAATACGCCAGTTTCGGAGATTGATCCATCCATCAGCCACATTGTTTCTGAGCACTGGTATTTTGGGAACCACTGCTGTACAAATATTTTCGGTATGGTTTTATAAAAATAAATTACATATAACCTTAAAATTGATATTGATATATGCTTGTTGTAATTTCAAATATCCCTAGATCGAGCACAAGTAAATAAAATGAAAAATATAATAAAAAAAGAGTTTGTTATCAACACAAGAATTCACTGTATCAGCCTATAAGTGCCTACTGAGCAAACGCCTCTTCTCATACGCAGAAGATTTGAGCATTAATCACCACGCTTGATCAAGGCGGATTGGCAATTTCATACCATTAAAATTAGAAATTTAAAAGTCCTGGCTTCGTCACGATGTTTTATATGTGTCAGTGGTATCTAAATAATCATAGAAAGTACATAATATAAAACTCAGAAGAAGTCATATTACTACTTACTTACCTTACAAAGATATTTAAATCGTCATATTATGATCAATTCCACGCACAGTATGTAACATGTAACTCACAAAGCCACATTGGTACTTGCCAGCTTTGAAATTTGCCTCCGGGCCAACTCAATATTTTTAACGAGTACCATTTACCAATATTATTAGCTTGTATTTCAAAAAAAAAATACTGATTTTCTGATTTATGATTGTAAGTTAGAAAAAATGTTAAGTATAATTTCCTCTTATTTCAGATTGAATCGCCTTTGAAGAATTTGACGGAAGTCATATGGGTTCTCGCTTATTTGTCGATTTTCATTTGTAATCTATTCATTGATTGTTACTTCGGTAATACTATCACTATTAAGGTAAGAATTTGACCAGAATTTTAAGCCACTCCGTCGAATACCATAGCAAATTATATATTACTATCTTCTCAGCGCGGTTTTGTCCGCGAGGTGTATTGATAAAAAGGATATCTTTCATCTAACTACATATCAAATTTCAACCAAATTGGTCCATCCGTTTTTGCGTGAAAGAATGACAAACTGACGTACATACATTCTCACAAACTTTCACAATTAATATATGTATAAGTCGTCCATCCCGTTACAGTCAAACGTTTCAGGTCAAAAAGAATTCATTCTCTGATATTCCCTTATAAAAAAAGTAAATTTCACGCCTGTATTCTGTAAAGCCATGGTATTATTCGAACGTTTGTTAATTCATAACAATTAAAGGATATAAAATCTGATAGTTACACCAATGCGTTAACCAACCACCAAAATCAAATACAATAGCACTTAAATGCGAAAAGGTTTAAAAGCGGTTTTAGTATTTTCTAAACTACAATCCCAGGTACCATTCAGCCCAACTTCAATGCTTCTAACAAGTTTTTAGGTCAGTTGATTCTATTTTTGGACCCACACGTACAGAACTAAACTACAGCAGTTAAAAATGTTATTTAAGTAAAAGGTTTCAAATTTAAACTCGATAGTTGTTTTCAACTCGTAGAAATTAAATTAGTAAACAAAGTTGTTAAACATTTTCTGTTTAAATTTCAATTTTGTTTCTAAGTGTGACGACGTCACACGACCTCACAGAAAACCGGCGTGAAACAACCACAGCGTCGTGTTTCGCCGTGTGACTGAGGTTACCGGAGGCCTAATCTTTCCCCTCCCCCGATCCTTCCCCAAACCTTATATCCCCAAAACCCTAAAAATGTCGACATTTGGCAACTAAATACTCCGTTGTTGCGGGTGTCCATAGACTGCGCTGATTGCTTACCATCAGATAATCCGTCAACTCCTTGGCCGTCCTACCAAATAAAAAAAAATTGCGCGATGTTCATTTCGTTAGTAGACTAGCTAAAACGACTGCGTGTAGTTTGGAAAAGTCATGCTTTGACACGATGGTTCGTCTCAACTTATATACATAGTAGTATAGTATAATATATAAAACAAGCGTGAAACAACGCTTCCGTTGTATAATATATTTTTATTCAATACCATCACATCCAACTTGCAGTATAAAACTAAAAATCTAAACACTTTCTCTATGTTTTTCTGAATTAAAATTGTAGTGACAGTATCGAATGAAAACCCGAGTGAGGTTCTCATCTCATCACACCTCGACCCTTGTTAGAGGCACGTGCCAAGTCAATTCAGTTATCCATCCTAAACACTTGGCTGACCTTAAGTTAAGCTCCAAGCTTTACCCCAGGGTAACGTAACCGTTTGCTTGTTAACTTTCAATAGAAATTTCTAATAGGATAAGCATATTATTATTATCATTTCTTGAGTAGAAATTTATTAAAAACTTGGTTCTGCGTCAGGAAAGTAGCTTAGTTTTTTCAAGTAAACACCCTTATTAAGTGATAATTTGTATTTTAATGGATAAAATATTTGCTGGAATCTGTGCAGTGTGGGAAAGTCTGGCCTCGGGAAGAACGGAGTGATAATACGACCTCATAAAGTAACGGCGTGAAACTTCACTTGCGTTGCGGTTTGTTCTGTGTGTGAGGTTAACGGAGACTAGATACCCCTCCCCCATGTGCCAGTTATCACCAATTCCTAAATTACCTAATCTCCAAACCTGGCAATGTATTTGCAACACGATTGCTTACCTCCAGGTGATGCATCTGCTCGTTTGTCGCCCTACCTCACAAAAGGGAAGTAGAAGACCACGGGGGAAAAACAATGAATGTCACCTTTTTTGTGAAACAATTTTTAATGCCCTGCTTTCAGCTTTTTAGAATTATTATGTTACAAAAATGTTAAATGGGTAAAACTATCGTAGTCAACTGTTATAGATCGATTTTTTGAAAAACTAAACTAAACTATTTGTCTGTCCATGGCAAGAAAAGGTTATGTCCGCGCTTTAAACAGATTTTCTATTAATTGTCCTTTCTATACATTCTTCGTTTTTCCAATCTAGACACATATGCAATTTAAAACCCATTTTTCATCTGTTATGTAATTAGTCCTATGTAACACAGGGTAACCTTTTACCCTACACTAGGCACAATTCTAGAGGCCATCTTTGAAAATAGCACTAAACGATTTTTCTTCCATTTTCTAGAGTATGCACATCTCAACGGTAATATTTTCATGTCCTTGGATTGATTTGCCGAATACTGTAAAGAAGAATCTGGTTATCTTCATAGCGAAGACCCAGAGACCGCTTGTCATAACTGCGGCGAAGCTCGTCCCTGTCTCCCTGGAGACCTTTACCAAGGTAAATACGTTAATTTGTTTTTATTGATCTGTTTACATTAATAGTAGAACATGATGCTTAGTTTTTATGTAGAGGTGAGTAGAAATATTTGAGCTGTCCACTTAAAATATCCATAAAGTTTTGCTGGAAAAAATAATAGATTAATTATTTGATGACTTCTGGAAAGTTTTTTTTTTTTTTGTTCTGTCGTCTTTTGTTAATAGCAAATACCTTTTTAGGTCGCATCTTACAAACTATTTATTGAGTCAATAGAAAAATACATGTATACTCTTAACTTATGCCTAAAAAAGAAAAAATAATAATAACGATATTATCAACACATAATATTATCCTTTGTCAATCGTTATAATGACTAGTGGTTTGCTACTAGAAATATTGTCCTTGATCGGTCGACTTCACTTTCACAATATGGACCGTTGGCGTGAGACACGTGTATCCGAGAGAATTGGGTCAGAATTTAACGCGAAAAAACTACATGATTAATATTTAAATTTAAAAATAGGATTTATTTAAATTTTAAAATGTATAAATAGGAGTTAATGCAGGTATTTGAATATTTTTCTCGCTTTATGAACTGTCCGGTCTAAGATTCTTTGTAAATCCCATTTCAAATCATCTGGTTGACAAAAATGAAGTTTTTTTCTGATGAAAGCAACTTAAAGTAACTCTTCGAAATATAAAGGCAACATTGTAAAAAATTAAGACTTTTTCTACAAAGAGTATATTGCTATGGCTGATTAAATAGCTATTTTGTTTATTGAAATTCGTTCGTAAATAGCGATGAAGCGACGAGCTGACGCGACTTTTTGCCCAAAAATAGTTTATTGTTAAATGTATTGTGAATTTTATTGAAGAAAATACTCGCTGCGAGACAGCATAATCCTTTAAAAACAAGTACATTTTTTTACTCAAACGAACAATTTGATGTAAACAAAATATTACTAGAAAATGAAATAGAATTTTCTTTGTATGTCATTGTATACATATATATTTTTTATTTTTTCCTAATCCAATAAACGCCAAAAGAGAGCTGGGCAGTAGAAAAAGGCCCGGAGCGCTTTGAAACAGTGAAAACGTTCGTAAGGTGGGCTGTCGAAAGCAGGAAACTATTTCCGCCATTAAAGGAAAACTGTACAATTTCCCTTTGCTAAAAAGATGAATTATTTAATCAATAAATGGCTCAGTTAGCGTAGAAGAATTTGGAATATTTAGCTTTGAACTTCTTTATTGAATACTCACGTCCGATAAAGAATTTCGTGAGCACCTGTTATAGTTCACTGATGCGCCTTTTCTGTATACGGAGTAGAGAGAGCATTTAGGAGGACTAGGCTCTATGAAATATGTAGGAAGCTTGATTGGTACTTATATCAACCGTAAGAAAAACGGTAGCCAAATGTATTACTGACTGCACGGTTGGCGCATTGGCTGGGGAACTGGCTACTGTGCAACGTGTCGCGGATTCGATTTCCGTACAGAATAATCTGGGAGGTTTGTGTATGTGAATTCATATGTTTGTAACGCACACACAGCACACGAGAGACCACAATTGAGGGAAAAAAGAACTTATTTTACAAATAGGGTTTGATGGTGAAAAATCAAATGATTTCTCTCGCCTAGGGTCTGGCGAGAGGGAGTGTCAGACTCTCCTGCTTCAGGCCGCAGCCTCAGTAACTTTCCCGCTCGCCCCGGAAGCACGGCTCATGTTACAGATATACAGTACGGCCGACGTATCTTGGCGAATCTGAAGTTAGCTGTTTGTCTGCGCAATGGATCTTTTAGGAACAAAATTGTGTACTGCGCAGCTAATCGGCTAACTTCAGACTCGCCAAGATAAGTTGACGGTATTGTACTATAGTCATTAAACAATTACAACTAACAATATTATAATTTGGACAATACAGATAGCACTCAGGAGTGGACAACTAACAAGTTTTATCATATTTAATACGAGTATTTAGTTTACAAAGTTATTATTAGTTTATAGTAGTTGAATTTGAGTTCAAAGTTTGTTCAGCCTGCCTCGAAATGTTTACAAACACTCGCAAAATATGTCTATACGAGTACGTAGATATTCTCAAAAAACCAATAGATCATATCAGATAGCGCCCAATGTAGCCAATGTTTAGCCGGAGTCGCGGGTTAATTGCAATAAGGTACGGTAGGTAAGGTGCTAGGAGCAGGAGAGAGAAAACCTGTGGCTTTTTACTCAATACGATTCTGACACTCTCTCTCACCATTTCTCAGATGACTTCCCCTCGTGATGAATGATAAATGACGATGAATGATGATGATTTGCCCTCCACAAAAAAGGTAAAGACAAAAAAGGTATTAATGTGTAGTATAACCATTTGTAAACGGAAGCATACCCCGTAAAGTTTACTTTAAAACTAAAAACAAATACGTCAGAAAGATTGGATCAAAATTGTTTTGATCTCTACCCTTTGTTACCATTCAAAAGTTAGTACCTACCATGCACAAACTCATAAAATGTTTATTTGCAATTTAAAGTTCGCTCACTTAAATTCAAACTCTGATTCCATTTATATAATTTCTCAACTCTAAACATAAAATATGATCATATTTTTGATCCAGATAAAATAAACGCTTTCTTTCTAAAAATAGTAATCCTAAAGATATCCCTGTCAATCAATATAAATTAAATCTTTCCGAAAATAGATATCTTAGGCTCTCAGTATCTCTGTGTATATTACGAAGTAGGTACGAAACGCCCTAAGTTAAGAATTCATAGTACAGCTATAGTATACAATCATTATTCATAGTCGTTTATCATATTTTTGTCCTCAAATATTTGGGATCACATCCAAGATATTCCCCATTGTCATTGTACAATTCGAGAGATAACTCCCGCGTGTATTAATTTTATTGTACGAAAAAAACTTATTCACTTTCTAAAGAATTTTCATTAGCAAATATTTGCTTGGATACAGTAAGCATTAAATTAAGCAAAGATAACACAATTTTCTTTTAAATAATACTGTAAATAAACAGATTTAAAAAAAAGTTTTATGATAAATAGGTTTTGTTACGTTTAGGAACGAAGACAATTAAAATAAGGAAAAGGTTCTTGCTTCACAAAATACATCAAAAATGAAAATGTTACCAGTAGGAAATACGGCGAAAATTTCCTACTGGAAACATTTTATATCAAAACCAATTTTTGAACAGAATCTTTTAACCGATTCCAAAAAACTTTTATTCATCTGTTTTTATAACTAGCAGTTACCATTTTCACCAAAATCTCACTACAGGAACATATAAATATTCGATTAATTAAAGAATAAATCGTAGGAAAATTGACACCACAAACAATAACAACTAGGTCACTATATTTATTTACGTTTATCTTCGAAGAAAAACAGAAAGTCTAGCAAGTGACTGTTTATCTTTCAGAATGTAGTACTTATTAGCAAATTTCATTAGCTAGTTCCAGGAGTACATTGTCCACAAAATGAATTAACCTCAACAAGGAATGAGTTTTTCAAAGAAACGAGTACTTCATTCAGTTCTGCATTCCTGGTATTTAACGAAATGTTTCCATTACAAATTCATAATTCTTAGTACTATTTGTAGCTGCAGTATGACCTAATTACATTTAGTTTTGGACAATTATTTTTAATGGTTTGTTCTTTTCAAGGAAATTTGTTTTGAACTTAATTGTGTTTTAGTAAAGGAAAATCCATATCACTATAATTATGGAAGTTTAGATATAGGTAGTTCATTATAGTTTTTAATTTAATTTTTGAGGTACATTACAAGACAGGCATAGCTGAATATCGCTAAAGCCGCAAAAAAATAATAAGCGCTTAGTTAGTAGATTAGTAATTAATTAATAAGGCTAAAAGTATTTTGCGTAAAGTAACTTCTTTACAAATTAATTTGGATTGAAGGGTATGATTGCGAAAAAATAATTTGTATATTCTCAATTTAGTATGTAAATTCGAGTGCCTAGCATGGTGTTATTGCATATTTTTATTAACATTTAAAAAGCAAGTGGGGCCAAGCTTCGGCACGAATGGGTCGGCTCGACCGGAGTGATACCACGGCCTCACAGAATACCGGCGTGAAACAACCCAGCGTTGTGTTTCGCCGTGTGAGTGAGGTTACCGGAGGCCCAATCCCTCCCCTTCCCCTATCCCTTCCCGTTCCTTTTGCGCGGCAACGCACTCGTAACTCAATTGGTGTTGCGGGTGTCCATGGGCGGCGCCGATTGCTTACCATCAGGTAATCCGTCTGATCGTTTGCCGACTTATACCATAAAAAAGCATAGTACTACAATAAAATACTACAAGTTCTCTTATTAGAACCTAATCCAAGTTTTCGGGATTGCTCAACTTACACGTAAATATTTATTTGTATCACACTTCCTATTAAAATAACAACAGCTACCTACCACCTATTAAGGCCGAGGCTTATTACCCAACTTTGTTGTTAACACCACCATAATAAATCAAAACAACTTTATTTTATTTGATAATTCGATCCATTATGATGAAATTTACAAAAAAGTTTGTTTACAAACTTATTACTTAGTTGAATATTCAAAATTTTACAGCTACAGCAATCAGAGAACGTATAGAACTTGTAAAAGTATTTTAAATTTTATTTAAAAGCACTAACTTGTACATATCTGACAGGGATGTTAGGAAGCTCTGTAACTATAACCGAAACTATCGGATATCCGATATAAAAAAATATCAGTAACCGAAACCGAATCTGAAATTAAGTTAAGGTGAAAACCGGATAGGGGCGGAGCCTAATTGAGACACGTTGTGTGTTGTGTTTTACTTTAATATCCGGAACCGAAATTATCCGACACTAACGGATAATCTGAAATAATTTCATATCCGTAACCGTAATCGTATCCAGTATATAATAAGCATTCCTTTATCCGTATCTAATCCTATCCGAAATTTCATGTACATAACATCCCTAATATCTAAATAACATTAAATATTTTCAAATTAAACTTTATTTCAAAGTTGGTAGCCTATATTTATGAAGCACATTAATTCTATTAGTACCGTTTTTAATGAATTCATTCATCTCTGATTATATTAAAATTTAAATAAAAAGTTACATTTATTCGTGCACTTAAATGAACATTACTTTTAATTAAGAATATTAATTTACTTTGCATAATTTTTTTTCATAGCCAACTGTATTAGAGACTTTTTAGAAGGAGGAACCTCATCACATTGCGTCTCTCACTCTGAGCGGATCGAGAAAGACTTTGAGACTCTTACCCCCGATTTCCAAAAGACCGATCAATGTTAAAATCAATTTAATCTCTTGTCAAGTCATCTGATTGGTTGACTGAATTATCAACAACCAATCAGATGACTTGACAAGAGATTTAACAGGAGATTAGTTAATTTTAGCGTTGACAAGCCTTTCAGAAACCGGGTGTTACTGACTAAAGCCACCCCGTTCCATCTCCTAATCCAAGCTGGGGCTGCA
The DNA here is from genome assembly GCA_902829305.4 of Spodoptera exigua. Taxonomy (NCBI): domain Eukaryota; kingdom Metazoa; phylum Arthropoda; class Insecta; order Lepidoptera; family Noctuidae; genus Spodoptera; species Spodoptera exigua. The sequence continues at coordinate 4,426,756 of LR824616.2, read as the reverse complement.
GTACATTATTGCGCTGGCTGAATTTCAGCCCTACTGTGCCTCATCTGTGGTGGTCTATTAGCTCTTTGAGGCGCGCGTGGAACGCTACGCCCCGTACGCTCGGGTCTGGTCCTGGTCGGGCGGCGAGTGTTCGGTAAGCACTACTCCTTAACGACGAGTCTTAACGCTGCAATGAAAGCCAGCCTAACTTGTATAGAGAGATAACAAAATAAACTGACATAATAGATCTAGTAAAAATTATGTACAAATAAATCAATTTTATTATAACTTGTCATTCCGTTCTCTAGATCACCGACAAAGAACAATCTTAAGCTAAATTATAGACAATACCTACCTACTGGTTTTAATAACGATACACGGCGCGAGTTTCATTCAACCTTCGCGTCCAATACCTTCTATTACTCGGGGAATCAGAACGGCGTAATCTATACAGAAGCATAAGGGTGCGTACAGATTGAGTAACATTTGTATACCAACTTTTGGCTTAAAGCACGTCCAAATTATCTTAAATTGTTTTTAAACATAATTATAACAATAAATGCTACTAAACTTATTAAAATATAGTTATCATATCCACCAGTCCATAGCAACCCATACCTAAAACCCTATCAATTTTTACCACATTTCACAATAGTCCTGCATCACCGGGGATTGTCCTTGGGTGCACTTTTATAGTGCATACAGGAATAATTGCCGGCTGATGTCCCATCCCATTTAGATTAAAACTGTTCAACGGGCCTCTGCGAGTTGGCTTCGGCTCCTTGTACGCCTTCCAAAGGTCGGATACCCTGTAGTCCCGTGAAAGGAAAGAACAAACAAAATAGTACTAACTAATATTGTGTATTGTGGTGTTCCTGAAGGCGCGCCCGGCAATATTTTGGCACCATTGTTATCATCTCAGGAGGAAACCTGGATTTTAAGTTTCCTCATGGACCGTGGATGTCAAGCCCGCGATATACTGAACATAATACATATATGAGTAATATCTTATGAAATAATGTTGTTGTAGCACAAAGAGAAAATAATAAATGAAGTCAGAGATCTATACCACATAACTGAAGTTTGCGCGCCGATTAAAATATAATACATATAAATATTGGGCAGTCGCCAGTAGTTTGCTCACCAGGCATTGACACCTTACCTGATCGGAGAATTCTTCTTTTCCGATCTTAGGAAACATTACTTTCTACACCTTAACATAAAGTTCAATTTTATAACATTTTATAATAAGCCCATAATCTGTACGCGCCCTTAACATCCCCGGGAGATCGGTTGGTACCAGTTTTTCTCTTGATTATGCGTCGGTAACACGGCCTCTGATCACGGCAATATACCGGCGATGAGCCAAAGGCGTTGAAGTTTGTAATCGCAATTTATAAAAGCTTTTTCTAACTTGACTAATTTTTTGCGATGAAAAAATTTATTATTTTCATTTTATTTACAATGATGACAAGACTCGTTTATGTTGTTTTTTGTATAGAATATTACGGTTAAAAATAACATAACATTGCTTTAAACTGGTCTACTTTTTCGGTAATCACTTTGACCACTCTCTTTCCGCAAGTTAAGCTTGTTAGCTAAAACCTCATTTTCCCAATTATCTATCAACAACAAATGTGTAACGTAATCCATCCCTACCCACACTACCCAATGAATAAGAAATCGCTTAACCATGGGCCTAAATACACATTTCACCGCTACATAAGTCTCGCATTTGCAAAACTATCAAATTCACGTCGCGCGGCCATTTTTATTTGGTAAACTTATCACGTGCGTATGTACCAACACATTAATAGATACAAACTACTAAATTATTCATCTGGAGTCGCCGTGGCCTTTAGAAAACCTCGGGCTACCCACTGTCCCTGTGGGATGACCCCGGCTTTCTGTAGTTTAATCTTTGCCAATTAAGCTTGGACACAGGATGTTGTCATAGAATACGCGATCATTTTTACTGCTTGCATTTTTTAAATTTCTCACTGGTACTGGATTAATTAAATGTAAACTACGACTGTGCGAATAAAATATTAAACATTCTTCACTTTTTATTTAATTCTTAGAGTCTGATGGTCGAATCTTATGCTAGCACTTAAACTAAATTGATTTGCGGTAAAAATAAAGTTGGGAAAATAATAACTGGGATAAAAGTTTAATTTTATTTTTCGTAAAAACTCACCTCTCCGTTTGATTGTATAAAGCACTCAAGAGTCTCATAGTGTTTTTATTTCATTAATTTTGAAGTTTAGCTAAGACCGACAAGATATTCCAACGTCTAAAATAGATAATAAATTGTCGCAATAATTATACCTAAAGATTTTGAATTCCATTTTACGTTTTCAGGTCATGAATTGGACTTACAAGGCTTTTGCAGTCATGAATCAAATGAAGAATTAATTGGTAAGATCTACGTGATTGGAAAATTAAATTGAATATTATAAATGTTACAATAATGTTATTATTATTTTTTTCATCAAATAATATGTCAATGGAATTGCTTAGAACAGGTTTTATATTTAATTAGTTTTTACAATATACCTGTTTGTGAACAAGTAAACAGCTCATGTTTTAAAGCACTTTTAAAGTAGCCTTTACAATGAAACACCTAGACACCTAGACTTCAATATGAGTATTCAACACAAAGTTAGTTAATGCACACACTAGTCTTCTAGAACAGACTGCAGTTTCTAAACAGTCTGCACATTTATTTGGTAGACAGGTAAGAAAATAAAGTTTAACTCATAACTGGAACAGTTCTTATTGTTATTCTTAATTACATTAACGAAACTATACCTTTAGTAACCTTGGTAACCATTGGTTTGCTCTGACATAGCGCAAACCAAACAATGGTGGTTTTCGTATCTTCATGCCAAATCACTACGCATCGCATACTTTACGTTTATTTTCAATGGATAGCATTATAAAGAAAATAAATATTATAATAAAATGTCTTCGTTGTTTTATTTTTTACCTCTTGCACCTTTATAAGAAGAAGTCGTGGTAAAGGCACACCGGTTTCTCATGCGTGGATTTAAAACCTGGCAAATACTAATGAGATACATGACAAACTGTGAACTAAAACATCAATGAACTGATAATTTCTAATTAGCAGTTTAAAATCTCAATTCCCCTTGAGCACGCATACTGAATAATGCTCAAACCTCCGTGTGAGACGAAGCCTTTCCTGGGCATAGGGCACTTAAGGGCTGGTGATGATGATGAACCTTTTCATATGAAATTAGTTACCATCATCGATACAAAATTATGTTGTTGAATACAACCAAGTTAAGTTATTCAAATAGACACATCGGGTTCATAATAATATTATTTAAATTTACTTCTTGGTAAACTTTAAGCTTTATTCGTACTGAAACTAAACTGAGTACAAAAATATTGTCTTAGTCAGAGTGTAAAGATTAGCGAGTCAGCGAGTTAACAGCGTCTGTCGACCCGACTCCCGAGGTGTGCCGTTAAATGCCGATTAACTTAAGAAACGTTTAGTGCCGTCACTTGGCGAAGCTCTTTTATTGCACCCAACCAGCTATTTTTATTTAGAAGCCTCATTCGAATAGAATAATGTCGACCCAAAAGGGTAAGCTTACAGCTCTATGTACGATTTTGAATGTATTTTATCATGTTATTATTACAATCATTCAATAAAAAGGAAGAAAGACATCAGTGTATTTATATTTGTTTCTTTGTAATGAAATCTTAACCTTATTTAATATTGTCATTTGCTTATTCAATAAACAATTGACTACATATTTTGTAAACCTTTAAACACATGGGTCAATTCCAGATTATACGAACAGCATTCCAATTTTGAAACTTGGAAACCAAATAAAATTTTACTCGAAATTAAATCAATCATAATAACCAAACAAAGAGTTCCATATAATAAGTATTTACAAACATTGTAGTACTTGAATGGAGTCTTTAAAACTTATATCAATGAACATTTTGTACCGAAAATACAATAACACACTAACTCCAATAATATTGATTGAACAAAACAGAACAACACAACAAAGCCTTTAACTGAGTTTTTTCGAGGAAATGAGCCGAAAACGTTACGGAATCGGTAATAAAGAATGCATACGTACGTTACCGTACCGTTATATGACACGCAATATCCTGCATATCTCGAAAATTCAGTCGCGAATCTAACACCAAATGAGTTAACAGAGAACTGGCATTCGCAGTAATTGACGATGGTGTCGAATTATGAGGAATAAGCGATTCATCCATTAGTGACAAATGTTTACTGCAATCAGATGCGCTGCAGCTGGACGTACGCAATTAATCAACAGATATATGCACGTACGTACTAACATTATGTACTTGTATATCTGCAACTACAGTCGAAACGGTTGAGCAAACAATAGACGCAGTTTGTATCCATACATGTAACTTTGAATAATCATTTTACAGAAATGTTAAAGGAAGTCACAATAAAAGCTACTAACAATAGTCGCCGCCCGCGACATCAGAGAAGTTATAGGTTATAAGCCTTTTAGTGATTGGGGGATTTCGAGATTGGCGATAGGGGGATGTTGGAACAAAAAATTATATTATAGTATAAATAACTAATGTAGTGTAAAATTGGTGAGTAAGTTTCTTATGGGAATTCACACTAAAATCTTGATATCAACAAACTAAATCAATAAATACATATGTACATCCAAACTTGTTTATTACTTGAAAAACTTTTCTATTAATGTCACCTTCTACTTCAGTAAGTCAATCAATGCCATTGCGTTGTTATTTCAATTCTTTTTTTTTTGACATTTCTAGTCATTATTTAAGTTTCAAAGTGCAGCATTTGCTCCCCGACTTCAATAATGGCTCCCATTAATTCTAACTTTTGTTACAGAACGGCAACGTTGCGGGATTCTGCTATCTTCATATATCTTGTGGTTCTTGTCACATTTTTTCAATAAAATGTATAATAAGATTTTTTCTAGGTTTTAAAATAAATTATCGTAGGGTGGGAAATGAGCTGGATTGCGTGATGATAAGCATTGGCGTCTCACGTAGGCACCTGCAGTGTGATTCTGTAAGACTTCATTCTAAACTTCGAATCTGAATCCGCTGTGAGTAGTAGTACATTAGCGTTACACTTGCGAGTTTAACTAAATTGACCGGAACATTTTGATAGATAAAGTTTAGTATGAGATGACGTGAAAAGTGGCATTCTATAATGTTATTTCCCCGTTACTTCGACACTCACTTCACAATCGAACAAGATTTAAAATCAAACAAATTTTATAGAATCGACGTGGCAAGACCAGATTAGAACGAGTGAGATACTTGCCTTTTGAGGATCGCGGATTTAAATATGTTTCATAAAAAAAATGATTTAAAAGATAAAAGCTCTCTTTCGAATCGGCACTTACTTGAGTAATTTAATATCTTAACACTAATTTGCAAATATTTTTATAAAGAACACCCTAAAAGCCTTCGTATCCAATAAATTCAAGGACGAGTGATAAAAGAAACATCAAAGGATTTATAAAATCAACGTGTGCCGGCAGCCATCAAAATATTCGCAAACATAAGACCGACTTCGATAATTAGATTTGTGCCATCTTCCGAACGTAGGTATGTAATAATTCGACAGAGCTCAGTAAGCAAAAACTTTCATTATATTAAACAAAAAGACATTTTGTTTTTAACTGACTTCAAAAAGGAGGGTCTTAATTCAATCGTTATTTTTTGTATATTTCCCTATTAATAGTGTGATTAAAAACATTTCCTTATATTTTTTATTTAATAATAGGTCGACAAACGGGCTGACGGATAATAAAACAATTATAATTGACATACTTCCATTATAAAACCACGAGACAAATTGAACCACTTTATTTACTGCCTATAAATCACCAACATGTATTCAACAACGCACATTATTCTCACATTATTTACGAACAAAACAATAAATAAATTCTTCAACCAACTATAATACCAACATATTTCACATAGACACTTGTCAAAATTAACGGCACATTGTATGAAACTTGGGAGTTCGGACGATGGAGAGAAACACAAAGGCTCAAAGTTTATTTTAAGTCAGCGTGCCAACTTTCGACGTGGAAATGTATCAACGCCGTACATCCATACACTCTGCTGAATGAAATATTTGGACAATAAGTAAGGATGGAGGAGGCGTCAAAAGTTCAGAACGTCCGTTTTGCTGTGCGATTCGTTAGTAAATAGCATTTCACAGTTCCTCTCGAGCTATGGGGCTATGAACTCGGCGAACTTGGGATATTGTCAATTTTCGTTTGATAGCTAAAAAGTTATGAATTTCATAAACGTTTTTATTTATGGAAAAAAAATAGAAAACCGAGATTCCGATTTGATTTCAATACATGATATTATTATTATTGGGACTCATTAATATGTTGTTTAGATAGCAAGACTTTAATTATTTTACAGAACACAAAGTCATATGATTTTCATTTAAAACTGACACTCAAAGTGAAACAAATAAATGAATGCAAACTATCATCCAATAATTTCGTACATTCAATTGTAACCACATTGGTCGCAAATTAGCAGATAACAATGTAATTTGACGCACGTTTGGGAAAATTCAATCGCTATTTTCGAATCCGCATTCTGACCTGCAAAGTTCCAAAGAGAAGGTACAACGGGTCGTTTAGAATTGAGCGAGCTCAGATTCTCCCGCGAATTGTTTCGCTTGTAGTAGCATAAAAGTTTTTTGAAAAACTGCTTGTTTTCATGAAAATGTTGTACCGAAATTCAGGTAGATGTAGAACAAAATACGACGTTCTGTAAACAAATGAATGTAAATTTTATGCATGTCCGTACAATCAGCTTTGACAAACATGACACGTTTTACGATAATCACTTCAAACCACGAAACGACCTTGGGCTAAGAGCACGCTTGTTGACCACTCAATAATATAAAATACAAACTGTTTCCATCGCCTTAGTCAAAATAACAACTCGTGACCAAAAATTAATTCCCCAACAAACCCACTTGCATTCTAACATCTAATTATTTTTAATCTAGATTTAAGCCGAAAAATTGCTTAAATAACTTCAATTATGTTAATTACTTTGACCGGTCTGACGATAAATTAGAGCAATAAACGTAACTTTCGTCGCGTCGCCGCCGGCTGCGATTAGTCGCAGGCTAATCTGATCGGATACAAAGAACTTCGTATGCCACACGCGATATCAACATTTTTCACGAACATTCTGCGTGCGATGCGAATGTATTACATTGAAAACTGGGTAATGTTATGATTTGCATTTTTCAACAATAATTTACTATGTTTCTGTTTTCCATTTTATATTTCTGCATGTTACGAACAAAATGAGACATTTCTGAGACAAATTACAACGGTATTTCATTTGTTTGTTGTCGTACCTACGTGGACTCTTTGTGCACACTCACTAACGTAACTTAATAATAATATTCAATAACTAGTCATAAGCCTTTGTTACTTTGTCAAACAAAATAATAATTATGAAATTCCTGATAGTATTGTTAATATTAAAACTAAAGTATCGATTTACCTTAAGACTCTATGATACATTACGAAATACAGAATATGAAATCTTAACCGTCCGCCATCATAACTGACTAATGTAGCAAATCTCTAATTATAAATTTATTTTACCGTCATAAAAGCGGATTACACTATCAACAGAGGTCATATTACGATCACATTCGTTGTACCAATAAAACGGCACATTATCATTTATATGTATTTACCATTCTCGACTTTACTGCGGACTTGGTCACGAAAAGGCTGGATTGCGACAATAATGTAGCCTCACGACATCACATAAAGTACTTTACGTCACATTTATGCGTCCAACGTGCAAATGCATCCAATTTGCAGTAAAGTAAAAACGAAGTGTCCGCATAATGCGAGGCTCCTCGATAATCGTGCTCACTAACCGTTACTCCGAAGTGCTTGAAACTGTTGCACTCCATGTGTAAGTAGTGTATGAAAACGCATTATCTTCGATTATGTCCCAGCTAAAGTGTAACTGCCCTTGGCATCTTGTTTGTGTTTATTGAACCGCTTTACATAATCGTATGCGACTTCCGGACAAATGTTAAGAATATTCTTTAGATTTTAGTTCTGCTCGACTTCGATATGTACGTAGTTCTTTGCTACGAAATGAGCTACGCCGTAGTAAACTCTATGTAGGCTACGGCGTAGTATCTCGCCATATCAAATCATAAGGCTCGTTTATACATATAAATAACATTTGTATACATGATATATATATGATGATGACACATGACACCACTAGCCCGGAAGTGCCCACTTCTGAGCCTCTTATCACACAAAGAAGGTTTGACCATTAAATACCACGCTTGTTCAAGGCGGATTGGTGATTTCAATCTTATTATTAGTTCTTTCGGTATTTGTCAGTGATATCGAAGATAGAAGTCACAATGGTACTCCGGGCCTTCAAGACTTTTACACACACATTTACATATTGATAAACCACAATTTCATTCATAGACATTATAACACTAAATTTAATATTTAAATTTATTTAGAAGTTAGTTCTCTGATGAAATACAAAGCTATTTTTAGTGCTCAGGGGTACGAATGTACTCTGTAGTTTAAGCTATTTCTACAACTGTAACGTTGTTATACTTTATTTCAAGGAAAAAACTTGTATAGTATTTGGTTTGTTATTTAAAACGTACTCAAAACATCTTGTTATTTTTACCTTATTAAATAGTAAATTATGTTAAAATGTTTTATATTGTTACGTGCCTGACGTCACGGGCTTGGGTTACGGGATTGGATGAAATGAAACACTAATACCGGTTTTCAGACTTTCTATTGCACTTAAGTTACAGCGTCCACGGAGTTAAGTTATCGGCGTTCCTCTCCAGCAGAGTCCGGCCGACTGACACAACTTTGCCGTTCACGCTGAACTTCACTTAACTGACTGCACTTCACTATTTCACTGCACTTCACTATTTCACTCACTTTTCTTCTTTTCACTTCTTCCTTTTCTTCCGAATCGCTTTAGACTTAGAACTCAACTGCCAGCGGTGAGCCGCAGTTCCGCTTATATACCCCCGGTCAGGTTCTAGAACATTCAATTTCGTTATTCTTTTTGATCGTCATGCCTCCAGAACCTTCCAATAATTTCGTTATTCATTTTTATTTATTCTCCTTCTCGCTCCTTAATTTTTCATTACTTTCACTCAAATATTCCAGAAAGTTCGACAAAACTTCCATCAACTAAAAAACTTCATGTTTACGGCGGGACTCGAACTCGGGGTCTCTGTGGTGTAATCCACACGCCTTACCGATTACACCAACTCGTGTTGACAATTCACGACGAAATTTACAATCTCTAGGCAACGTTTGACAACCATCCATTGACGTCATGATGTCAAAGAGTTTTCTGTCACACTGCCCCCCTCTTAGATTCGCTCGTCCCGAGCATCGTTGCTGCCGTAATACCTCGCCAACCTGTCTATATGGACAACTTTCAAAGGGCTCCTTGAAGACTTCCGAATTCTGTAAGTAATGTCATTGATCTTCGTGACTATCTCGTAAGGACCTTCCCAACTCGGTTGCAGCTTTGGAGATTTTCCCTTCCTTCTGACTGGATTATGAAGCCAGACCAATGACCCCTCTTCAAACCCAACAGAATTGGCTCGTCGATCATAGCGCGTCTTTGCGCGATCACTAGCTTGAAGACCGGCCTCCCTGATCTGCTCATAAATGTCCAACATTTTTGCCCTTAACTCGCTTATGTAATCGCTAAACTCGGTGCGAGAGTCACCAGGTGGACAGCCCGATACAAGATCTGCCGGTAATCTCAATTCCCTTCCAAAATTTGCAAATGCAGGCGTCTTTGCGGTACTTTCATGTACAGCAGTCCGATAGGCAAGCAAGAAGAGAGGTATGTAAGTGTCCCAATCTCTCTGATGGCTGTCAACCACCTTTGCTAAGTGTCGCTCCAATGTTTGGTTGAAGCGTTCGACCATTCCATCTGACTGTGGATGATAAGGGGTCGTTCGAGTCTTATGGATTCCCAAAAGTTTACAAGTTTCCTGGAAAACTTGGGATTCAAAGTTCCGTCCTTGATCACTGTGCATCTCCAAGGGCACTCCGAATCGGGTGAATACCTCGTTTACCAACTTCGTGGCTACAGTTACTGCCTCTTGATTCGGTATGGCAAAGACCTCCGGCCATTTTGTAAAATAATCCATAACCACTAAAACGTAGCGATTGCCCGAATCAGTGATTGGAAATGGTCCAGCGATGTCTAAGGCTATTCTCTCCCAAGGCATACCAACATTGTAGATTTTCATCGCCCCTCTGCTTCTTGTTTGTGGACCCTTGACAGCTGCACAACTAGTGCATTTCCGGCACCAATCTTCGACGTCATATTTGCAATGCAACCAATAAAACCTCTCCTTGATCTTCACCAAAGTCCTCCTAATTCCCAAATGTCCTCCAGAAGATCCATCATGGAACGCTTTTAATACATCCCTTATTTTTGAACGAGGCACCACCAATTGCAAATGCTCGTCCTTGCCGTTTGTTGATTCCCATTTCCTGCACAGAAGTCCGTTATGCAGCGTAAGGCTTTTCCACTGTGCCCATAAACCTTTCGTTACCGCGCTATATTGGGCGACGTCACTCCAACTTGGCTTGTTACCACTTCGTAGCCACTCCAGTATTGGTTTGATATCTGCATCTCTTTCCTGTTCTAATTTCATCGCATCATCTCCCCATGCCTCGTCAACAGTATCAGTCCTTATCACCTTAAGAAAAGCAGTTTCCTTCTTGGCACAATGCTTGCAATCTTCCACGCATGGGCGTCTCGATAATGCATCTGCGTTGCCATGAATTCTTCCGCCGCGATGTTCGATTTCAAAGTCAAATTCCTGAAGTTGTTCCAACCATCTGGCTACTTGGCCTTCGGGATCCTTAAACTGAAGCAGCCATTTCAAAGCAGCGTGATCAGTTCTGATCAAAAATTTCCGTCCCAGTAAATACTTCTTGAAATGGTGCAGAGTTTTGACTACGGCCAGCAATTCCCTCCTGGTCACGCAATAATTCTTCTCCGGCTTGGATAGTGACTTGCTGAAGTAAGCAATAACCTTCTCCTGCTCACCATCGCGTTGTGAAAGGACACCTCCTATTCCAATATTGCTGGCATCCGTATCAACTACGAATATTCCTTTCGCGCTGGGGTATCCGAGAATTGGTGTGTTACAAAGCCGTTCTTTTAGTTCTCGAAAGGCTTGCTCACAATCCTCGTCCCAGATAAAGGCACGTTTCTCCTCTGTCAATCGATGCAAAGGCTTGGCAATGTCCGAGAATCCTTTCACAAACCGCCGATAATACGAGCACAATCCAAGAAATGCCCGAACTTGCGTTTTGTCTTTAGGTGTTGGCCATTCCTTAACAGCGGCAGTCTTGGCTGGATCAGTCTCAATTCCTCTCTCAGAAATAACATGTCCTAGATAATTCACTTCGCGCTTGAAGAAAGAGCATTTCTTTGGACTCAACTTTAAATTTGCTCCACGCAGCTTTCGAGTACCTTTTCCAATTTCCTTAGATGATCGTCAAAATCCCGTCCAACAATGATGATGTCATCGAGGTAAACTAGGCAGGTTTCGCCCAGCAGTCCCGCCAGCACCTGTTCCATCAAACGCTCAAAGGTTGCCGGTGCATTGCATAATCCAAATGGCATCACCTTAAATTGCCAGAGTCCCTTCCCAGTTGAGAATGCGGTCTTTTCCTTGTCCTTGGGATCCAAATCCACCTGCCAATAGCCGCTTTTCAGATCGAGCGTTGAAAACCATTTCATGCCACTCAGTGTGTCAAGTGTGTCATCGATTCTTGGTAACGGGTAGCTATCCTTCTTGGTTACATCATTCAATCGTCGATAGTCTACGCAAAACCTCGTTGAACCATCTTTCTTCTTGACAAGCACGACAGGTGAACACCAAGGGCTAGAAGAGGGCTCTATCACGTCATTTTTCCTCATATCGTCAATCATTTCTTCAACCTCTTTCTCACGAGCGAATGGTATGCGTCTGGGCCTTTGACGAATTGGCATTGTATCACCTGTGTTTATTTTATGCTTCACCAAACCAGTTCGGCCAATATCACCATCGCTTCTTGAAAACACATCAGAGAATCGAAGAAGTAAATTTCTAGCTTTCATAGTCTCCACTTTTGTCAGACTTTTGTTTTCGTCTAAGATTTTCGTTACAAAGTCTATTCCCGTACTGTCCTTCTTCACAAGATTCTCCGAGCATTTTCTTATCCAGGCCACTTCTTCCAATACGCCCACAGGCTCTCCTTCTTCAATCGTAATTTTTGAATCACTGAAGTTGAATACCGGAATGCGGTTGACATCAGATGACCCCACGACAGTTCTTGCCGGTAGCCATGAGTTTACGTGTTCCGATTTATCAATCACAGCGCACCTTCGAGGTAAACTTCCTTCCCTCCTCCTAGGTAATGCGATTGGTACGAGAGTCTGTGATTTTGGTTCAAGAACAGTTCTTCTTAAACAGCAAACTTTTCCCAGGGTTCCACCCTTCATCGGAATTTCCTCAGTTCCACATAGTAAACTCCAGATTTTAAGTCGATGTTACACTGGTGCCCTTGCAGGAAGTCAAGTCCCAGGATGCAGTCATCCAGAATTTTGGCCACAATAACCTCATGTCGATAAACACGTTCCCCAATTTTGATTGTTACATGCAGTTTTCCACTTATCGGTATGCACTGGCCGGTAGCTGATTTCATTTGTAGGCCAACAATTGGTTTAAGGTGTTTCCTGATGTTTTGCTCGAGCAGCCGAACATTTATCACCGTCCTTGAAGCTCCAGTATCTAATGTTAGCTGACTGTTTTTCCCATTTACTTGACCGTCTATCACCAGAGTATTTCCATCGTTGTTTGCTTGATGTAGATTGTTGGGGTTGTTCCACTACCAGCCAGCGCCCACCCCGCAGCCCTGGCTGGATTTAAGTTTCCCTGCTGGTCAGAAGTTGAGACCGCCGCGTCCTGGCGGTTCATCTTCTTCGGGCAGTCGCTCCGTATGTGCCCACGCTCTCCACATCCATAGCACATGAAGTTCCGACGGCGTGGAGGTACCTGCTCCGTTGTCGTCATTTCCCGCAGACGTAAGGTACGGGAGTTGCCACGCACGGCTTCCACTTCCAATGCATGGGCCAGAGCTTCTTTCATGTTCTTGTGATGGCCCAGATGAACAGCAGCTCGTACTTCGGGGTCCCGAATACCGTCAATGAACGCTTGGAGAAGCGTGCCTTCAATCATTGACGGAGTCGACCGGAAAGCTCGACGCACAAGTTTCTCGATTTCCACGGACCATTGCTGTAGACTCTCATTAGCACGCTGAGTACGCTCTTTTAATTGCGCTCTGTACACGTGCTCGAGGTGGCTGTCTCCAAAACGTGCCTCAAGTGCGTCGAGGAGGGCACTAAAGCTGAGATCCCCACTTGCGCCGATAGCTTCCAGCACTGAGAGCGCTTGATCACGGAGGGCCAGGGTGAGGGCTGACTGTGCTTCCTTCTGAGTCCAACCATAAGCCTCCATAAGTGTCTCAAACTGTAGCTTGAACGCGGTCCAGGATGTTGTTCCGTCGTAATGGGGAATCTTGAGCCCTTTCGTTGCGCTTGAGGCCACATTTGGGGCGTCAAAAACGGCTGCAAGACGGCTTCGGCTCTTCAAAGGGCTTGGGCTTGTCACTTCCTGCTTGATTTTGGAGATCTCTTCTTCCACTCTCTCCTCTATCGCCATGACGCGATGTTCCAACTTGCCTAACCCTTCCTCCACTTCTTGTACCCGTTCGACAGCCTTTTGCAGTCCCTTCGTGAAATCTTATGCATGTCTCCAAGCGACGCGCTTGCTCCTCTTGGCGACGAGCTTGATCTTCTTTCAGCTCCCGCAGCTGTTCTGACTGACAGCGTGCTTGCTCTTCTTGGCGGCGCGCTTGCTCTTCTTGGCGGCGCGCTTGCTCTTCTTGGCGGCGCGCTTGATCTTCTTTCAGCTCCCGCAGCTGTTCTGCCTGACAGCGTGCTTGCTCTTCTTGGCGGCGCGCTTGATCTTCTTTCAGCTCACGCAGCTGTTCTGCCATCATTTGCCGCAGCTGTAGCAGAAGATCCATCTGCACAGGCTTGGCTTCTGCATCGCTGGTTGAGCTGCAGCACCCTCTTCCCTCACACGCTGCGCTTCTGACATAGCACGGGTACTCACTCCTCTTACGTCCTGCGGCACTAGCGGCATTTTTCTCCAATCCCACTTCTGACACCAAATGTTACGTGCCTGACGTCACGGGCTTGGGTTACGGGATTGGATGAAATGAAACACTAATACCGGTTTTCAGACTTTCTATTGCGCTTAAGTTACAGCGTCCACGGAGTTAAGTTATCGGCGTTCCTCTCCAGCAGAGTCCGGCCGACTGACACAACTTTGCCGTTCACGCTAACTTCACTTAACTGACTGCACTTCACTATTTCACTGCACTTCACTATTTCACTCACTTTTCTTCTTTCTCACTTCTTCCTTTTCTTCCGAATCGCTTTAGACTTAGAACTCAACTGCCAGCGGTGAGCCGCAGTTCCGCTTATATACCCCCGGTCAGGTTCTAGAACATTCAATTTCGTTATTCTTTTTGATCGTCATGCCTCCAGAACCTTCCAATAATTTCGTTATTCATTTTTATTTATTCTCCTTCTCGCTCCTTAATTTTTCATTACTTTCACTCAAATATTCCAGAAAGTTCGACAAAACTTCCATCAACTAAAAAACTTCATGTTTACGGCGGGACTCGAACTCGGGGTCTCTGTGGTGTAATCCACACGCCTTACCGATTACACCAACTCGTGTTGACAATTCACGACGAAATTTACAATCTCTAGGCAACGTTTGACAACCATCCATTGACGTCATGATGTCAAAGAGTTTTCTGTCACAATATAAACGTAAATAGTTTTCTGTTCATTTTAATTTACAAAGTGTAATGTAAAATACAAAATGTAATCAGTATTTACTTAAAGTTTAGTACTGAAAATTAATTTATCCTCATTTTGTTTAATATTTTTATCATAAAAATATAACATAATTTTGAAAGAAAAACTATAAACGACAGTTGCACTAATAGCCATGTTCAGAGTCGTTATCGAAATCTAACTTATACAAATAAAGTACTTTATCAATACGAAGATGCTTTGAATAGCATTTTAGCAGGCCGTTCTTAGCGAATTCACGTGAATAAGGCATTATTTTCGATAAATTTATTATGTCTCACTATACAAAAACCATGCATGTTCCAATTAGCAGATAAAATGTGTCTTAGTTTCACTTAACACGGGTTTGATTATTTGGGATTTGAGGATTAGAATGGGGGCAGATTGGACCTCCGATAATCTCACTCGCAAGCAAAACACATCGTAAGTGTTGCTTCACGACAGTATTCCGTTTGGCCGTGATATCACTTCGATCAAGCCGACCAATTCGTGCCGATGCATGGCTCTTCCACATTTAAAAACAACAAACTATGTTAAAATTTTTCCCTTCACAATAAAGAAAGTTTTCACAAATGATTAAGTATGAAAAAGCAATGTGCAGTGCCGTGACTGCTTTTAACAACTACATCGAGTAAAGTCGAGACTGTTGCCAGGAAATTGCAGTTATTAACAGGAATCCCTCCATGTTTCCGATGAAATTACCTTTCATTATAACGAATTATTGTCGTTTCTTTGATTAAAAACAGGTAAAAATGAACAAAATCGTTCTGTTTGTAATGGAATCATAAATGTTACTTTTTGCAGGAACATGAATAATGGTTTGATTTTCTGTCGTTCTAAAACGGATTAAAACGGTTTCGTAGAAGGTTATTACAACCGTATTCTGGAATTTAAAATACCAGATTTCAGCAATTATACTCAAAACCAAACCTTTTTGGATATCCAATTTACAAAACAAAATTGAAACAATGATCACAAGTAATCGTAAAATGCTTAAATAAATACGATGCATAGGTATCACATGTTTACCACAAGAGGAAGCTTGAAAACTCGCGGCTGAACTCTTTATTATAATCTGCCTCAGATCACGCTTATCAGGCCGGCCCAAATGGGTTCCGTAAAAACGTATAGATGTTACCAAAATCATAAAAGAGGCCTAATGATAATAATGTTATTATCTTAAGTGCTTGCTTCGTACATAAGTGTGATTTTTATATTTTTACGATGTTGCCTACATAATGTTTAACGGTTCGCTTAGCAGGAAAACGGGCTTACACACACGCCTAAAATAAACAAGGTATGTGTTTTATTTATTATTTATTTAAAATCTAAGACCACATACAGCCGCGCGACGATCTCCGACCACCGTAATCCCGAGGTGTTCTGGTGAGCAAGAATAGCTCGCCACCCGACCAGAACCAGACACAATCATACTGATCATATAAGGAACGGCTTGATTTCTAGTCAGTAATATTCAGAAAAAGAATTCGATAAGATTACGCCTCAAAAACTGCCACATACTCCATTTCATTTTATTATAATAGGTTCACCAACCATTTTTTATACAATTTCTATTATAAAACACATGCTTAATGATATTATTAAAGTGTAACAATCACTCTACAGCCACCATTATGATCTTTGCACCAATTTTACATGAATATTGTGCTTCCATATAAATAAAAACTGCGAAAACAAAGAAATTGCTTCGACCTTACAAAGAAGACTTTTTAAATCACATACAAGCTGAAACGGATAACGAAGTCTCAGTTACAAGTGGTATCATTTTTCCTTTCAAACAAAAACTCTTTTAATAAAGATTAGAACTGGCATGTACGTACTTTTAGCTCCACACAAACCTTAAGCTTCGACTGAAGAGATAAGTACTTCCTAACTTCATAAGCTGACGTGGAAATTCTAACACATGTCGCACTCTGCAAGTCTTCAATTATTATTCAAGTAAACACATTTATCTCTAGGTCTTCTTAACATTGATGTGCGAGACTCGAAATGTGACTTGGTTTATAATGTGAACTGTCCAAACACTGTTAAGTGTGGGAGAGCCATGCTTCGGCACGAATGGGTCGGCTCGACCGGAGTGATACCATGGCCTCACAGAAGACGGGCGTGAAACAACCACAGCGTTGTTTTTGGCCGTGTGAGTGAGGTTACCGGAGGCCCAATCCTTCCCCGCCCCCAATCCCTCCTCAATCCCTAAATCTCCAAATCCCTAATCCCTAAGAAGTCGGCAACGCACTCGTAAATCCTCCATTGCGGGTGTCAATGGGCGGCGCTGATTGCTTACCATCAGGTCATCCGTCTTCTCGTTTACCGACCAATTACATAAAAATAATAAAAAAAACAACAAGAATAAAAGTGAATTATTTGTAATTGTATTTAATGCTCTTGTGATTGTTCTAAGAAACTACACGTTCGAGGCTTTAGGAGAAACCATTTATATGCACTCTATAATTAACACGATTTTTTTAATCTGCAATCAGCAACCAATCTGTCAAGTAGGCCGATAGTGGCAAACCTCATACTTTAGGTACGGGAGAGCTTTGCTGACCTACGCTTCGACACGATTGGGCTGGCTCGACCGGACAAATACCGGAGTAAAACAACGGCACCACCCCTAATTCCCATATCCCCAATTTTCTAAAAACCCACTAAAGGCCGGCAACACACCAGTACCTCGTTTGGTGGAGCAGGTATCCATAGGCAGGGCGGTGTGGAATACTTACCATCAGGACTTTATAAATATAAACATTCTTATACATATGAGAACTATAATCGAGAAATGGGCTATCTGGAACTGCTGAAGATCCTGGATATCATGAGTTCCTAATCATGAGTTAATAATCAAGAAAATTGCAAACTGAATCGGAAATGGAACCGTTTTAATTATCAAAAAGCTACTGTTCTTCTTGTGAAACTCTAAAGTTTCATAAGAAAATTATTCAATATTAAAAAAAACGGAGTGTCAGCCTATTCTATCTGTTTCAATTTCTTAAAATACCATCGATTCATAATGATTTTCCAGAGTACAAAATTCGATCATCTAAAAATTTCCCATTATCCGCCCGAAAGGACTTATTGATTATACTTTAATTACATTTGATTGATCTTTCATCATAAATTGAGCAAATCAAAGTTAAAAGTCTTTTCAAACTGCGATAGGTTCGTATTATTAGATTACCTTTGAATCCAATATGGCCGAACCTTCCAATTTATCGCTAGCAATGTTTTGAAACAGATTGCAGATAAAAAAATGACGATCTGCGTTGCGCTACCACGGGCATATTTCATTTGATTCGAAGCGTTCAGTTTTAAGAACTTTCGAAAATCGATCGAACCGATTTAGGGATTAGTATTTTCAGCATTTTTGTGGTAAATACTTCTTGATGTCGTAATGAAATAAAATAAAAAGTTCCTAAAAAAGTTAGGACTCCTTTATACCCTTTTAAAAAACAGAATCCCACCTAAAATGTGTAAAGTTATAACATAATCTCGCTCAATATCTCACTTGTTTACAACGAACGAACTTACCTTCAACCGAAATGAAGGCGGTTCCTAAAACTTTCACTCGCCTTTCATTAAAGCAGGTAGGTCAGGTAAAAATAGGTATTAAGTTATACGGGTCGGATTTCATGTGTTTTCTGAGAAAGATTAAAGTCTCCAGATAATCTGTGGGTGCCGTCAAATCCGACTAAGGGATGACTTCAAGTCTGTTAACAAAAGCAGTGCTCAAAGAATAAAATGCCTCCTTATTATAACGGTTCTTTTAAGATCTTTAATCATTAATTCATTCATCTAACTTTTTACGAGCTGAAATTATATTCAAAGATGAAGCCGGATGAAAAACATAAAAAAAATCATGTTAAACGCACAGAAAATCAGTAAAGTCCATTTGCGTCATTAACGCCAGTCCCAGAGGTCCCATGGAGGTCAAAGTACCATCAACCATTTCGTAAAACTCGTAAAAATATCAGGAATTTAATTTGAAAATATTCTTCCTCCCTTTGTGATCACAATTAGGAAAGTTTTGAGGAGAATAAAATTTTACGATAGGCTGGCAATTTTTTTGTGGAAAAATTGTGTATAAGTTCCATTCCAAATACTTACTGAGTCGTTAAATTAATTGTAGCTACAGCAAAAAATATTGTTATTAGGCACTTCTGAGATAGAATCGACTGAAAATGTTATACAAAAGAACATAAAAGTTACTTAGTATCTACCTATTTTACAGCCGAGTTTGTTTTCGAAAGTAGTTAAGTGGTTACCTTGAAATTTGAATCGTTAATGGCGTCCAATCTGTTGAGCACTCATTTCATTTAAATTATTGTTGTTATTATTGTTTTATTACAAGACTGTTTTTGTAATTATATGGTTCGTTTCCTTAGAGAGAAAAGTGTACAATGTACCAATTTTATTATTCGTATTTTTTTTTATTTAAAGCCAGTTATGTAGCTGTAGAACTGGACTATCAAGAGGCTGCTTTAAAAGAGTATAAACGATAAATATAAAAGTCTTAAAGGACCGTGAATCGATGGTACAATCACATTATACA
Source organism: Spodoptera exigua (assembly GCA_902829305.4). Taxonomy (NCBI): domain Eukaryota; kingdom Metazoa; phylum Arthropoda; class Insecta; order Lepidoptera; family Noctuidae; genus Spodoptera; species Spodoptera exigua. The sequence goes on along the minus strand of LR824616.2, from coordinate 4,407,156 downwards.
AAGCTAGTCAAATGCAAGAAGCGACGGTGCAACATGAACAATGAAATGGTTAACAGATCATATTATTACGAAAAATGTTAAAAAACAAAGGAGTAAGGGAAATGATCACGTTTGATAGACGAGAATGAAAAAAACTTGTTGTACCGACTCCAAGAGGCTTATAACAAAGGCAGGAAAAAGAAGGTATAACTTGATTTATAAGCCTCCGATTACCCAAGACTCTGATATAATATTTACTTAAAAATAAAGCACGTTACTTTATTTTTCACTGAAATAAACTTATCAGTACGCCGCCGTGGCAGTTAAAGTTATGAAACACAATTTATCAGAGAACATCTGTAGACCGAACTCATTTTGAAAATTATTCGTAATTTTAAATGATAACAAAAGAATTTGAAACAAACAGTATAATGTGATTAATTAATACAAATGGAATCTCTCGAGTTTTTGTCTTGTTTAAAACTCGACCAATGAGATTTCAGGTGGGCCGGCAATGGGAACGGTGGATATTCTGTTACAATTCGGATATTTTCATACTGTTATATTTTTTAATGGTTCAATACCTAATTCTGTAAAATTATCTATCTTTTAACTTTGTGGTTAATGTTTATCGAAAGACTTACCTTTTTTGTAATAACTACATGTATTGTACATAATATATCATTTAGTGTGGGAGAGCCATGCTTCTGCACGAATGATTCGGCTTGACCCGAGTGATACCACAACCTCACAGGACACTGACTTGAAAGAACCACAGCGTTTTTTTTTTCACTTTGTGATTGAGTAACTGGAGGTCTAATCCTATCCCTCCCGCTATCCCTTCCCATTCCTTAAATCTCAGAAACCATAATCCCCAAAAGGACGACAACCTACCAGTGACTTCTTTGGCGTTGCGGACGAGGCCATTGCGTACTGTCAGGAAATCCGTCCACTCGTCGTTTATTGTCCTATCACATAAAAAAAACATAAAGCAGCGCGTCAGCCACTTTTGTTGAAGAAGATTACATTTTCAACTCGCCGGTCAAAGTATTACATTGCTCGCGTTGTTTTATTTCACTACGTAAAGTTATACAATATATAAACTACTATTTTTATTTTATTGTATAAAATGAACAATGAACGATTAATTTTATCGGTACAGTTATAGCATGGCCGGTTGCGAATCGCTTGTTCGATTTTCATACAGAACTGTATTTGGTCGTATATAAATGGTTGCTATGGTTACTCAGCCAGCTGCTTGTTTGAGAGATTTATGTTAACAAATGCAATATCTCACACATATGGAGTTACATATTACCTTAACATGCAAATAAAGAATTTGAATTTGAGTTAAAACTTGGATGTAGAACTTGGTTTGGTGACTGGTGAAATAACTGCTATACTAGACGTTGCGTTGGAGTTTTGATTCCCGCTCGGCACAATATTTTATTTGTTCCACAAAATTTTGTCCCAGGTTTGGGTGTTATGTATATGGGTCGATCTCCAGTGGTGTTATTTTTCGTGTTGGGCTGGATAATCGCATTTTAAAATCGAAAAAAGTTTCCAAAAATTTTTTTATTTATAGTTCAGTGTCTAATCTACATGACACAAGGCTTATATTATAAATAAGTTTATTTTAAATATATAAAAAAAATTCTTACACATTAAAATCCTGATCGCTCTGGGTTGACCCAACTCCCGATTGAATGAAAAAAATGTTCTTTAAATTTTTAATGAGAAGGTTCATATCAAACAACTTATTTAGATTACATAACAAATAGTTTTTCTTCATAGTAATAAAATATTTTTAGTTATATTAACAATACTTTTGCCACAATTTGAATTTAAAATCGTGACCGGGCATTTTATCTCATCGCTCTGCGCTGAGGTAAAACATCGCGCACATCCCGAGATACGCGTTTTAGACACTATGTTCCCCTCCCGCGGGGCAACGCCAGTAGTGATCTAACCGCCGAGCAGGATACATGTGTGCCACGTTCCCGCGCTCCAACATTACGAAGGTAAGTTTATGATTGCTCTGTATTTGGTTCTCGAATTTTATGATTGCTATGGCACGTTATTAAAAATAAATAGTAAGCTTGTGAATGTGTTTGTTATGTGATTTAAGTAATCGTTGTGATGTTTTTTGTGGGAAGTAATCACAACTGTCTTCTGCTTTTACATTCGGCTATATTTATGATTTTGTGACTTTATCTGATCGCTATGGCTGTGATTGCTCTGTCCAAAAGGACCAGAGCGATGATATTTTACATTAATTGGACGTTATAAATCTATTTTAAGTAGTATTACCGAACTGTAATAATGACAAACGATGCATATAACATTTAATTTATAGCCTTTGTTGGGTTTCTTTGGGTAAGCTAAATCGATAAACAGATTTTGACGTATTTTATCTTAATGATATTATTATTATATTTTAATTTAGTTAACCACAACTATAATCCTTTCTTCTCTAAAATTTAATGGCAACTATTGTTGCAGATTTAAATTATGCCTCAAAATAAATTATCAATTGAAGAAAAACGTCTTAGGAAGAAATTGGCTGAGCGTCGTAGAATGGCCAAAATAAAAAATGATCCAGATTTATACGCGCAATGGCTTGTAAAGTCAAGAGAGAGTTACCAAAGGAAAAAACTCGGGGCACAGTACTACCAATGAGTGTTTTGACTCCAAGCCAGCAAAAGATTCGTAGGAAGAAAAGTAGGCAGAGTTCTCGACGATATTATCTAAAGAAAAAAATGGATAAGTTATCAGCAACCGATGAGCTCCCAATAAATGAAGAACCCATCTATAAATCTGAGAACCGTGATCCTCTTTCAAATGTTCCTCAATCAGCTCCAACCTTAAACACCTACAAAGTAACAACAAAACATAGAAAGATACTGCAAACTGTAACACAAGATGTTGAAAATGAGTTTAACATTATTAATCGTGTAAAAGATCATCTCAGACAAGTTTTTGTCTTCCACAGACTTCTAAAGAATATGACAATGTGGCTAATTTTGATACACCCGCATCACCGGTTAGTAGACTAAGACGAATAACAAGATCTCAGCGGCTATCGCAAGGTACTGAACGAACGAACGAACTAACATGCATTGGTAGTGCTTCCCCAGCATCTGTCCCGATAGTCCACAAAGTTCTATTAGCAACATATCAAATACGTCTCAAAAAAGTCTAGATTTATTCCCTAAACATAAAATATCGTCAGTTGCAAAAAAAACCTCTCCATGGAAAGCTTTATTAAGAAGGATGAAATATAAAGCTAATAGGGAATTAAAACTGAAAGATCAAAAGATTCAAAAGTTGAAAATAAGTAATGAACGTATTAGAAGACAGTTGAACAGGTTAAAAAAACAAAGTAAAGAAGGAAAACGTTTAGAAAGAAAAATGTTGGTTTCAACTCCTAACAAAGATAACGTACAAGAAATAAAATATACAGTAAAACAACAATTAATAAAAGATATAAAACTGTTTTTTGAAGATGATGATATTAGCCGCATGACATCTGGGAAAAAGGAGTTTATTACTAGAAATAAAATAAAAAGCAAAAGCGCTACTTAAATGATACCTTACACAATTTGCACCAAAAATTTACTTTAAGATTTCCACAGCACAACATCAGTTACAGCTTCTTTTGTAAGCTACGAGCTACGTTTGCCTTTTGGGCCGTTATCCCAGATGCAAAATGCCGTGATACATGTCTTTGTGTAGAGCATGAGAACATGGATTTGGTTACCCTATCATTGAAAAAATACTGCATTATTAAAGAAAAATCATCAACGGAAATCTTAACCTCCTTAACGTGTAATTTGAGAAGTATAGACTGCCTTACAAGATGTTGCATTATCTGTAAAGAGAAACACCTGGAATATAAAGAGTTTGATAACAGTAAGCAAATTGAATATTTTAAGTGGACCAAGATCAAGAAGACTTACATGAAAAATGGAAAAGAAATGAAAACTACACAAACCTTAAAGCAAAAAGTCGAAGCTAATCCCAAGGATGTTATTAATTATTTTGAAAATATATGCAGCTCGTACATGCATCACTGCGCCAATATTATAGCCCAGAATAGCTACATTAAAAAACTTAAAGCTAATTTAAATTACGATGAGTGTTTAATCCACTGTGACTTCAGTGAAAATTATAATACCAAATACGCGACTGAAATTCAATCATTTCACTTGGCGGTTCGCGCCAACAAGTAACCTTGCATACCGTAGTAATTTATTACAAAGAAGATGAGTTACTCCAGTCACAGTGCTTCTGTACGATTAGTGAGAGCTTGAGACATGACGCTGTAGCTGTTTGGGAACATTTGGTGCCAGTCCTCCTTTATATAGAAAACACATTGCCTAGAGTAACGTCTTTGCACTTCTTGTCAGACTCACCTTCGGGTCAATACCGAAACAAGAAATTGTTTCATATTATATCAAAACTACACTGGCAATACCCAAGTCTACGAAAAGTTATATGGAACTATTCGGAAAAGGGTCACGGTAAAGGTGCTCCTGATGGTGTTGGAGGAACGCTTAAAAGGACTGCCGATAAAATGGTGGCTCATGGATTAGATATACCTGATACGAAAACGTTTTTAGCTTATCTCAAAACAAATGTGTCAGGAATTATCCTGGAAGAAGTTGCAGAATCTGCCATATTAGAAAAAGACATGTTAATCCCCCAAGATATAAAAAATTTCAGGGTACTATGAAGGTACATCAAGTAATTTGGTCAGCGAATACTAAAAACGTTTTGGCCATGAGGCGACTAAGCTGCGATTTAGGCAATTGTTCACAAGAAGCTGTACAATGTCCGCACGGCAATCACATAGGCTTTTACCAAATTGATAGCGACCCGAACCTAAACACCTCAAAGAAAAACATGTCACGGACATCAAAGAAGACCAGTCGGCCTTCGCTGGTCAAGCGTTCAAAAAACTGCGATCAGGAGAAGCAAATTCAGCTTCCACAAATGCTAAATAATAGACAGACTATAACTGCAAATCAAAGTCAAGAATCATTACATAACTCGGACCTGCCGGATAGTTTTTGGGATGAAGTCCCATCTATTGACTATGAAAATTTAATTACTCCAAGTATTTCCGAGGTAGTTTTATCTTCGTTGCAAAACGATAAAACCTTGACAAAGGCTGCTGCGCAGAAGATTTATCCGACTCCGATGACTATTCAATTTTCTGAGCCTTATAGAAATTGTATTTGGTGTTAAAATTTGTATCATTATAATTTTCAAACAATATTTTAATCTGATCTGATCATCTGAATTGCATTTTACTTTGTGTTGTTCTTTTTAATTCTTTACTTTCCACTAAAGATATAGTTAAGGAAAATGTGATTATTACAAATCTCTTAGATAATTTTGAAAAGACTGTCATAATCTTAGTCATAATTCTAAGTCCTATTAAGCATTATGATTACAAATAGTTACTTTAACCAATTGTTTTTTTGTTAGAATTTTATCTTCTTTAATTACTTTTTAAAAGCTAATATTTAATGAGTCTAAGTCATTTATAACTATAAAAGAATGTAGTAGGTTGGTTGATTTCAAAATATTTTAATTTTGTGTCTTTTACCTAGAAGTGATTAATTAAGTCCAAATAAATGAAACTAAGCCAAAAAGTTGTTTTTTATAGTTATGTTAATTTGTTATTTAAGCAATTATTTATACTAGCTTTTGCCAGCGACTTCGTCCGCGTGGAATAGTGACTTCCGGCAGATCTTTTACCCACATTTGTAGTTCCCGTGGAATGGGAACGTCTCGAAAACGAGACGTTCCCGTTCCTGTATGAAGGTCGCGTTTAGAAAGTGTACATTTCTAACATATTATTATAATCTTGTTACACGTACCCTGAACACTGAAAACGGTTAAATAAATAATATTTTATCAATATTAATTTTTTGTTTCACTAATTTCACAGTTTTTGATTGCTCTGGCACCAATTATGATTGCTCTGGTCGCAAAAATTTTTAAACTTAAATATTTCCATAACTGTTTATGTAAATTGAAGGCCAATAGTAAAAATGTACTATTTGAATATCATTATTTGTTATAAGATATATAATTACCATTAAATATCAATATCTGAAAAGCACCAGAGCGATCACACGAATACGCCAGTTTCGGAGATTGATCCATCCATCAGCCACATTGTTTCTGAGCACTGGTATTTTGGGAACCACTGCTGTACAAATATTTTCGGTATGGTTTTATAAAAATAAATTACATATAACCTTAAAATTGATATTGATATATGCTTGTTGTAATTTCAAATATCCCTAGATCGAGCACAAGTAAATAAAATGAAAAATATAATAAAAAAAGAGTTTGTTATCAACACAAGAATTCACTGTATCAGCCTATAAGTGCCTACTGAGCAAACGCCTCTTCTCATACGCAGAAGATTTGAGCATTAATCACCACGCTTGATCAAGGCGGATTGGCAATTTCATACCATTAAAATTAGAAATTTAAAAGTCCTGGCTTCGTCACGATGTTTTATATGTGTCAGTGGTATCTAAATAATCATAGAAAGTACATAATATAAAACTCAGAAGAAGTCATATTACTACTTACTTACCTTACAAAGATATTTAAATCGTCATATTATGATCAATTCCACGCACAGTATGTAACATGTAACTCACAAAGCACATTGGTACTTGCCAGCTTTGAAATTTGCCTCCGGGCCAACTCAATATTTTTAACGAGTACCATTTACCAATATTATTAGCTTGTATTTCAAAAAAAATACTGATTTTCTGATTTATGATTGTAAGTTAGAAAAAATGTTAAGTATAATTTCCTCTTATTTCAGATTGAATCGCCTTTGAAGAATTTGACGGAAGTCATATGGGTTCTCGCTTATTTGTCGATTTTCATTTGTAATCTATTCATTGATTGTTACTTCGGTAATACTATCACTATTAAGGTAAGAATTTGACCAGAATTTTAAGCCACTCCGTCGAATACCATAGCAAATTATATATTACTATCTTCTCAGCGCGGTTTTGTCCGCGAGGTGTATTGATAAAAAGGATATCTTTCATCTAACTACATATCAAATTTCAACCAAATTGGTCCATCCGTTTTTGCGTGAAAGAATGACAAACTGACGTACATACATTCTCACAAACTTTCACAATTAATATATGTATAATCGTCCATCCCGTTACAGTCAAACGTTTCAGGTCAAAAAGAATTCATTCTCTGATATTCCCTTATAAAAAAAGTAAATTTCACGCCTGTATTCTGTAAAGCCATGGTATTATTCGAACGTTTGTTAATTCATAACAATTAAAGGATATAAAATCTGATAGTTACACCAATGCGTTAACCAACCACCAAAATCAAATACAATAGCACTTAAATGCGAAAAGGTTTAAAAGCGGTTTTAGTATTTTCTAAACTACAATCCCAGGTACCATTCAGCCCAACTTCAATGCTTCTAACAAGTTTTTAGGTCAGTTGATTCTATTTTTGGACCCACACGTACAGAACTAAACTACAGCAGTTAAAAATGTTATTTAAGTAAAAGGTTTCAAATTTAAACTCGATAGTTGTTTTCAACTCGTAGAAATTAAATTAGTAACAAAGTTGTTAAACATTTTCTGTTTAAATTTCAATTTTGTTTCTAAGTGTGACGACGTCACACGACCTCACAGAAAACCGGCGTGAAACAACCACAGCGTCGTGTTTCGCCGTGTGACTGAGGTTACCGGAGGCCTAATCTTTCCCCTCCCCCGATCCTTCCCCAAACCTTATATCCCCAAAACCCTAAAAATGTCGACATTTGGCAACTAAATACTCCGTTGTTGCGGGTGTCCATAGACTGCGCTGATTGCTTACCATCAGATAATCCGTCAACTCCTTGGCCGTCCTACCAAATAAAAAAAAATTGCGCGATGTTCATTTCGTTAGTAGACTAGCTAAAACGACTGCGTGTAGTTTGGAAAAGTCATGCTTTGACACGATGGTTCGTCTCAACTTATATACATAGTAGTATAGTATAATATATAAAAAGCGTGAAACAACGCTTGCGTTCCGTTGTATAATATATTTTTATTCAATACCATCACATCCAACTTGCAGTATAAAACTAAAAATCTAAACACTTTCTCTATGTTTTTCTGAATTAAAATTGTAGTGACAGTATCGAATGAAAACCCGAGTGAGGTTCTCATCTCATCACACCTCGACCCTTGTTAGAGGCACGTGCCAAGTCAATTCAGTTATCCATCCTAAACACTTGGCTGACCTTAAGTTAAGCTCCAAGCTTTACCCCAGGGTAACGTAACCGTTTGCTTGTTAACTTTCAATAGAAATTTCTAATAGGATAAGCATATTATTATTATCATTTCTTGAGTAGAAATTTATTAAAAACTTGGTTCTGCGTCAGGAAAGTAGCTTAGTTTTTTCAAGTAAACACCCTTATTAAGTGATAATTTGTATTTTAATGGATAAAATATTTGCTGGAATCTGTGCAGTGTGGGAAAGTCTGGCCTCGGGAAGAACGGAGTGATAATACGACCTCATAAAGTAACGGCGTGAAACTTCACTTGCGTTGCGGTTTGTTCTGTGTGTGAGGTTAACGGAGACTAGATACCCCTCCCCATGTGCCAGTTATCACCAATTCCTAAATTACCTAATCTCCAAACCTGGCAATGTATTTGCAACACGATTGCTTACCTCCAGGTGATGCATCTGCTCGTTTGTCGCCCTACCTCACAAAAGGGAAGTAGAAGACCACGGGGGAAAAACAATGAATGTCACCTTTTTTGTGAAACAATTTTTAATGCCCTGCTTTCAGCTTTTTAGAATTATTATGTTACAAAAATGTTAAATGGGTAAAACTATCGTAGTCAACTGTTATAGATCGATTTTTTGAAAAACTAAACTAAACTATTTGTCTGTCCATGGCAAGAAAAGGTTATGTCCGCGCTTTAAACAGATTTTCTATTAATTGTCCTTTCTATACATTCTTCGTTTTTCCAATCTAGACACATATGCAATTTAAAACCCATTTTTCATCTGTTATGTAATTAGTCCTATGTAACACAGGGTAACCTTTTACCCTACACTAGGCACAATTCTAGAGGCCATCTTTGAAAATAGCACTAAACGATTTTTCTTCCATTTTCTAGAGTATGCACATCTCAACGGTAATATTTTCATGTCCTTGGATTGATTTGCCGAATACTGTAAAGAAGAATCTGGTATCTTCATAGCGAAGACCCAGAGACCGCTTGTCATAACTGCGGCGAAGCTCGTCCCTGTCTCCCTGGAGACCTTTACCAAGGTAAATACGTTAATTTGTTTTTATTGATCTGTTTACATTAATAGTAGAACATGATGCTTAGTTTTTATGTAGAGGTGAGTAGAAATATTTGAGCTGTCCACTTAAAATATCCATAAAGTTTTGCTGGAAAAAATAATAGATTAATTATTTGATGACTTCTGGAAAGTTTTTTTTTTTTTTTGTTCTGTCGTCTTTTGTTAATAGCAAATACCTTTTTAGGTCGCATCTTACAAACTATTTATTGAGTCAATAGAAAAATACATGTATACTCTTAACTTATGCCTAAAAAAGAAAAAATAATAACGATATTATCAACACATAATATTATCCTTTGTCAATCGTTATAATGACTAGTGGTTTGCTACTAGAAATATTGTCCTTGATCGGTCGACTTCACTTTCACAATATGGACCGTTGGCGTGAGACACGTGTATCCGAGAGAATTGGGTCAGAATTTAACGCGAAAAAACTACATGATTAATATTTAAATTTAAAAATAGGATTTATTTAAATTTTAAAATGTATAAATAGGAGTTAATGCAGGTATTTGAATATTTTTCTCGCTTTATGAACTGTCCGGTCTAAGATTCTTGTAAATCCCATTTCAAATCATCTGGTTGACAAAAATGAAGTTTTTTTTCTGATGAAAGCAACTTAAAGTAACTCTTCGAAATATAAAGGCAACATTGTAAAAAATTAAGACTTTTTCTACAAAGAGTATATTGCTATGGCTGATTAAATAGCTATTTTGTTTATTGAAATTCGTTCGTAAATAGCGATGAAGCGACGAGCTGACGCGACTTTTTGCCCAAAAATAGTTTATTGTTAAATGTATTGTGAATTTTATTGAAGAAAATACTCTCGCTGCGAGACAGCATAATCCTTTAAAAACAAGTACATTTTTTTACTCAAACGAACAATTTGATGTAAACAAAATATTACTAGAAAATGAAATAGAATTTTCTTTGTATGTCATTGTATACATATATATTTTTTATTTTTTCCTAATCCAATAAACGCCAAAAGAGAGCTGGGCAGTAGAAAAAGGCCCGGAGCGCTTTGAAACAGTGAAAACGTTCGTAAGGTGGGCTGTCGAAAGCAGGAAACTATTTCCGCCATTAAAGGAAAAACTGTACAATTTCCCTTTGCTAAAAAGATGAATTATTTAATCAATAAATGGCTCAGTTAGCGTAGAAGAATTTGGAATATTTAGCTTTGAACTTCTTTATTGAATACTCACGTCCGATAAAGAATTTCGTGAGCACCCTGTTATAGTTCACTGATGCGCCTTTTCTGTATACGGAGTAGAGAGAGCATTTAGGAGGACTAGGCTCTATGAAATATGTAGGAAGCTTGATTGGTACTTATATCAACCGTAAGAAAAAACGGTAGCCAAATGTATTACTGACTGCACGGTTGGCGCATTGGCTGGGGAACTGGCTACTGTGCAACGTGTCGCGGATTCGATTTCCGTACAGAATAATCTGGGAGGTTTGTGTATGTGAATTCATATGTTTGTAACGCACACACAGCACACGAGAGACCACAATTGAGGGAAAAAAGAACTTATTTTACAAATAGGGTTTGATGGTGAAAAATCAAATGATTTCTCTCGCCTAGGGTCTGGCGAGAGGGAGTGTCAGACTCTCCTGCTTCAGGCCGCAGCCTCAGTAACTTTCCCGCTCGCCCCGGAAGCACGGCTCATGTTACAGATATACAGTACGGCCGACGTATCTTGGCGAATCTGAAGTTAGCTGTTTGTCTGCGCAATGGATCTTTTAGGAACAAAATTGTGTACTGCGCAGCTAATCGGCTAACTTCAGACTCGCCAAGATAAGTTGACGGTATTGTACTATAGTCATTAAACAATTACAACTAACAATATTATAATTTGGACAATACAGATAGCACTCAGGAGTGGACAACTAACAAGTTTTATCATATTTAATACGAGTATTTAGTTTACAAAGTTATTATTAGTTTATAGTAGTTGAATTTGAGTTCAAAGTTTGTTCAGCCTGCCTCGAAATGTTTACAAACACTCGCAAAATATGTCTATACGAGTACGTAGATATTCTCAAAAAACCAATAGATCATATCAGATAGCGCCCAATGTAGCCAATGTTTAGCCGGAGTCGCGGGTTAATTGCAATAAGGTACGGTAGGTAAGGTGCTAGGAGCAGGAGAGAGAAAACCTGTGGCTTTTTACTCAATACGATTCTGACACTCTCTCTCACCATTTCTCAGATGACTTCCCCTCGTGATGAATGATAAATGACGATGAATGATGATGATTTGCCCTCCACAAAAAAGGTAAAGACAAAAAAGGTATTAATGTGTAGTATAACCATTTGTAAACGGAAGCATACCCCGTAAAGTTTACTTTAAAACTAAAAACAAATACGTCAGAAAGATTGGATCAAAAATTGTTTTGATCTCTACCCTTTGTTACCATTCAAAAGTTAGTACCTACCATGCACAAACTCATAAAATGTTTATTTGCAATTTAAAGTTCGCTCACTTAAATTCAAACTCTGATTCCATTTATATAATTTCTCAACTCTAAACATAAAATATGATCATATTTTTGATCCAGATAAAATAAACGCTTTCTTTCTAAAAATAGTAATCCTAAAGATATCCCTGTCAATCAATATAAATTAAATCTTTCCGAAAATAGATATCTTAGGCTCTCAGTATCTCTGTGTATATTACGAAGTAGGTACGAAACGCCCTAAGTTAAGAATTCATAGTACAGCTATAGTATACAATCATTATTCATAGTCGTTTATCATATTTTTTGTCCTCAAATATTTGGGATCACATCCAAGATATTCCCCATTGTCATTGTACAATTCGAGAGATAACTCCCGCGTGTATTAATTTTATTGTACGAAAAAAACTTATTCACTTTCTAAAGAATTTTCATTAGCAAATATTTGCTTGGATACAGTAAGCATTAAATTAAGCAAAGATAACACAATTTTCTTTTAAATAATACTGTAAATAAACAGATTTAAAAAAAGTTTTATGATAAATAGGTTTTGTTACGTTTAGGAACGAAGACAATTAAAATAAGGAAAAGGTTCTTGCTTCACAAAATACATCAAAAATGAAAATGTTACCAGTAGGAAATACGGCGAAAATTTCCTACTGGAAACATTTTATATCAAAACCAATTTTTGAACAGAATCTTTTAACCGATTCCAAAAAACTTTTATTCATCTGTTTTTATAACTAGCAGTTACCATTTTCACCAAAATCTCACTACAGGAACATATAAATATTCGATTAATTAAAGAATAAATCGTAGGAAAATTGACACCACAAACAATAACAACTAGGTCACATATATTTATTTACGTTTATCTTCGAAGAAAAACAGAAAGTCTAGCAAGTGACTGTTTATCTTTCAGAATGTAGTACTTATTAGCAAATTTCATTAGCTAGTTCCAGGAGTACATTGTCCACAAAATGAATTAACCTCAACAAGGAATGAGTTTTTCAAAGAAACGAGTACTTCATTCAGTTCTGCATTCCTGGTATTTAACGAAATGTTTCCATTACAAATTCATAATTCTTAGTACTATTTGTAGCTGCAGTATGACCTAATTACATTTAGTTTTGGACAATTATTTTTAATGGTTTGTTCTTTCAAGGAAATTTGTTTTGAACTTAATTGTGTTTTAGTAAAGGAAAATCCATATCACTATAATTATGGAAGTTTAGATATAGGTAGTTCATTATAGTTTTTAATTTAATTTTTGAGGTACATTACAAGACAGGCATAGCTGAATATCGCTAAAGCCGCAAAAAAAATAATAAGCGCTTAGTTAGTAGATTAGTAATTAATTAATAAGGCTAAAAGTATTTTGCGTAAAGTAACTTCTTTACAAATTAATTTGGATTGAAGGGTATGATTGCGAAAAAATAATTTGTATATTCTCAATTTAGTATGTAATTCGAGTGCCTAGCATGGTGTTATTGCATATTTTTATTAACATTTAAAAAGCAAGTGGGGAGCCAAGCTTCGCACGAATGGGTCGGCTCGACCGGAGTGATACCACGGCCTCACAGAATACCGGCGTGAAACAACCCAGCGTTGTGTTTCGCCGTGTGAGTGAGGTTACCGGAGGCCCAATCCCTCCCCTTCCCCTATCCCTTCCCGTTCCTTTTGCGCGGCAACGCACTCGTAACTCAATTGGTGTTGCGGGTGTCCATGGGCGGCGCCGATTGCTTACCATCAGGTAATCCGTCTGATCGTTTGCCGACTTATACCATAAAAAAGCATAGTACTACAATAAAATACTACAAGTTCTCTTATTAGAACCTAATCCAAGTTTTTCGGGATTGCTCAACTTACACGTAAATATTTATTTGTATCACACTTCCTATTAAAATACAACAGCTACCTACCACTATTAAGGCCGAGGCTTATTACCCAACTTTGTTGTTAACACCACCATAATACATCAAAACAACTTTATTTTATTTGATAATTCGATCCATTATGATGAAATTTACAAAAAAGTTTGTTTACAAACTTATTACTTAGTTGAATATTCAAAATTTTACAGCTACAGCAATCAGAGAACGTATAGAACTTGTAAAGTATTTTAAATTTTATTTAAAAGCACTAACTTGTACATATCTGACAGGGATGTTAGGAAGCTCTGTAACTATAACCGAAACTATCGGATATCCGATATAAAAAAATATCAGTAACCGAAACCGAATCTGAAATTAAAGTTAAGGTGAAAACCGGATAGGGGCGGAGCCTAATTGAGACACGTTGTGTGTTGTGTTTTACTTTAATATCCGGAACCGAAATTATCCGACACTAAACGGATAATCTGAAATAATTTCATATCCGTAACCGTAATCGTATCCAGTATATAATAAGCATTCCTTTATCCGTATCTAATCCTATCCGAAATTTCATGTACATAACATCCCTAATATCTAAATAACATTAAATATTTTCAAATTAACTTATTTCAAAGTTGGTAGCCTATATTTATGAAGCACATTAATTCTATTAGTACCGTTTTTAATGAATTCATTCATCTCTGATTATATTAAAATTTAAAATAAAAAGTTACATTTATTCGTGCACTTAAATGAACATTACTTTTAATTAAGAATATTAATTTACTTTGCATAATTTTTTTTCATAGCCAACTGTATTAAGAGACTTTTAGAAGGAGGACCTCATCACATTGCGTCTCTCACTCTGAGCGGATCGAGAAAGACTTTGAGACTCTTACCCCGATTTCAAAAGACCGATCAATGTTAAAATCAATTTAATCTCTTGTCAAGTCATCTGATTGGTTGACTGAATTATCAACAACCAATCAGATGACTTGACAAGAGATTTAACAGGAGATTAGTTAATTTTAGCGTTGACAAGCCTTTCAGAAACCGGGTGTTACTGACTAAAAGCCACCCCGTTCCATCTCCTAATCCAAGCTGGGCTGCAGTACATTATTGCGCTGGCTGAATTTCAGCCCTACTGTGCCTCATCTGTGGTGGTCTATTAGCTCTTTGAGGCGCGCGTGGAACGCTACGCCCCGTACGCTCGGGTCTGGTCCTGGTCGGGCGGCGAGTGTTCGGTAAGCACTACTCCTTAACGACGAGTCTTAACGCTGCAATGAAAGCCAGCTAACTTGTATAGAGAGATAACAAAAATAAACTGACATAATAGATCTAGTAAAAATTATGTACAAATAAATCAATTTTATTATAACTTGTCATTCCGTTCTCTAGATCACCGACAAAGAACAATCTTAAGCTAAATTATAGACAATACCTACCTACTGGTTTTAATAACGATACACGGCGCGAGTTTCATTCAACCTTCGCGTCCAATACCTTCTATTACTCGGGGAATCAGAACGGCGTAATCTATACAGAAGCATAAGGGTGCGTACAGATTGAGTACCATTTGTATACCAACTTTTGGCTTAAAAGCACGTCCAAATTATCTTAAATTGTTTTTAAACATAATTATAACAATAAATGCTACTAAACTTATTAAAAATATAGTTATCATATCCACCAGTCCATAGCAACCCATACCTAAAACCCTATCAATTTTTACCAACATTTCACAATAGTCCTGCATCACCGGGATTGTCCTTGGGTGCACTTTTATAGTGCATACAGGAATATTGCCGGCTGATGTCCCATCCCATTTAGATTAAAACTGTTCAACGGGCCTCTGCGAGTTGGCTTCGGCTCCTTGTACGCCTTCCAAAGGTCGGATACCCTGTAGTCCCGTGAAAGGAAAGAACAAACAAAATAGTACTAACTAATATTGTGTATTGTGGTGTTCCTGAAGGCGCGCCCGCAATATTTTGGCACCATTGTTATCATCTCAGGAGGAAACCTGGATTTAAGTTTCCTCATGGACCGTGGATGTCAAGCCCGCGATATACTGAACATAATACATATATGAGTAATATCTTATGAAATAATGTTGTTGTAGCACAAAGAGAAAATAATAAAATGAAGTCAGAGATCTATACCACATAACTGAAGTTTGCGCGCCGATTAAAATATAATACATATAAATATTGGGCAGGTCGCCAGTAGTTTGCTCACCAGGCATTGACACCTTACCTGATCGGAGAATTCTTCTTTTCCGATCTTAGGAAACATTACTTTCTACACCTTAACATAAAGTTCATTTTATAACATTTATAATAAGCCCATAATCTGTACGCGCCCTTAACATCCCCGGGGAGATCGGTTGGTACCAGTTTTTCTCTGATTATGCGTCGGTAACACGGCCTCTGATCACGGCAATATACCGGCGATGAGCCAAAGGCGTTGAAGTTTGTAATCGCAATTTATAAAAGCTTTTTCTAACTTGACTAATTTTTTGCGATGAAAAATTTATTATTTTCATTTTATTTACAATGATGACAAAGACTCGTTTATGTTGTTTTTTGTATAGAATATTACGGTTAAAATAACATAACATTGCTTTAAACTGGTCTACTTTTCGGTAATCACTTTGACCACTCTCTTTCCGCAAGTTAAGCTTGTTAGCTAAAACCTCATTTTCCCAATTATCTATCAACAACAAATGTGTAAACGTAATCCATCCCTACCCACACTACCCAATGAATAAGAAATCGCTTACCATGGGCCTAAATACACATTTCACCGCTACATAAGTCTCGCATTTGCAAAACTATCAAATTCACGTCGCGCGGCCATTTTTATTTGGTAAACTTATCACGTGCGTATGTACCAACACATTAATAGATACAAACTACTAAATTATTCATCTGGAGTCGCCGTGGCCTTTAGAAAACCTCGGGCTACCCACTGTCCCTGTGGGATGACCCCGGCTTTCTGTAGTTTAATCTTGCCAATTAAGCTTGGACACAGGATGTTGTCATAGAATACGCGATCATTTTACTGCTTGCATTTTTAAATTTCTCACTGGTACTGGATTAATTAAATGTAAACTACGACTGTGCGAATAAAATAATATTAAACATTCTTCACTTTTTATTTAATTCTTAGAGTCTGATGGTCGAATCTTATGCTAGCACTTAAACTAAATTGATTTGCGGTAAAAATAAAGTTGGGAAAATAATAACGGGGATATAAAAGTTTAATTTTATATTTTCGTAAAAACTCACCTCTCCGTTTGATTGTATAAAGCACTCAAGAGTCTCATAGTGTTTTTATTTCATTAATTTGTGAAAGTTTAGCTAAGACCGACAAGATATTCCAACGTCTAAAATAGATAATAAATTGTCGCAATAATTATACCTAAAGATTTTGAATTCCATTTTACGTTTTCAGTTCATGAATTGGACTTACAAGGCTTTTGCAGTCATGAATCAAATGAAGAATTAATTGGTAAGATCTACGTGATTGGAAAATTAAATTGAATATTATAAATGTTACAATAATGTTATTATTATTTTTTTCATCAAATAATATGTCAATGGAATTGCTTAGAACAGGTTTTATATTTAATTAGTTTTTACAATATACCTGTTTGTGAACAAGTAAACAGCTCATGTTTTAAAGCACTTTTAAAGTAGCCTTTACAATGAAACACCTAGACTTTCAATATGAGTATTCAACACAAAGTTAGTTAATGCACACACTAGTCTTCTAGAACAGACTGCAGTTTCTAACAGTCTGCACATTTATTTGGTAGACAGGTAAGAAAATAAAGTTTAACTCATAACTGGAACAGTTCTTATTGTTATTCTTAATTACATTAACGAAACTATACCTTTAGTAACCATTGGTTTGCTCTGACATAGCGCAAACCAAACAATGGTGGTTTTCGTATCTTCATGCCAAATCACTACGCATCGCATACTTTACGTTTATTTTCAATGGATAGCATTATAAAGAAAATAAATATTATAATAAAATGTCTTCGTTGTTTTATTTTTTACCTCTTGCACCTTTATAAGAAGAAGTCGTGGGTAAAGGCACACCGGTTTCTCATGCGTGGATTTAAAAACCTGGCAAATACTAATGAGATACATGACAAACTGTGAACTAAAACATCAATGAACTGATAATTTCTAATTAGCAGTTTAAAATCTCAAATTCCCCTTGAGCACGCATACTGAATAATGCTCAAACCTCCGTGTGAGACGAAGCCTTTCCTGGGCATAGGGCACTTAAGGGCTGGTGATGATGATGAACCTTTTCATATGAAATTAGTTACCATCATCGATACAAAATTATGTTGTTGAATACAACCAAGTTAAGTTATTCAAATAGACACATCGGGTTCATAATAATATTATTTAAATTTACTTCTTGGTAAACTTTAAGCTTTATTCGTACTGAAACTAAACTGAGTACAAAAAATATTGTCTTAGTCAGAGTGTAAAGATTAGCGAGTCAGCGAGTTAACAGCGTCTGTCGACCCGACTCCCGAGGTGTGCCGTTAAAATGCCGATTAACTTAAGAAACGTTTAGTGCCGTCACTTGGCGAGCTCTTTATTGCACCCAACCAGCTATTTTTATTTAGAAGCCTCATTCGAATAGAATAATGTCGACCCAAAAGGGTAAGCTTACAGCTCTATGTACGATTTTGAATGTATTTTATCATGTTATTATTACAATCATTCAATAAAAAGGAAGAAAGACATCAGTGTATTTATATTTGTTTCTTGTAATGAAATCTTAACCTTATTTAATATTGTCATTTGCTTATTCAATAAACAATTGACTACATATTTTGTAAACCTTTAAACACATGGGTCAATTCCAGATTATACGAACAGCATTCCAATTTTGAAACTTGGAAACCAAATAAAATTTTACTCGAAATTAAATCAATCATAATAACCAAACAAAGAGTTCCATATAATAAGTATTTACAAACATTGTAGTACTTGAATGGAGTCTTTAAAACTTATATCAATGAACATTTTGTACCGAAAATACAATAACACACTAACTCCAATAATATTGATTGAACAAAACAGAACAACACAACAAAGCCTTTAACTGAGTTTTTTCGAGGAAATGAGCCGAAAACGTTACGGAATCGGTAATAAAGAATGCATACGTACGTTACCGTACCGTTATATGACACGCAATATCCTGCATATCTCGAAAATTCAGTCGCGAATCTAACACCAAATGAGTTAACAGAGAACTGGCATTCGCAGTAATTGACGATGGTGTCGAATTATGAGGAATAAGCGATTCATCCATTAGTGACAAATGTTTACTGCAATCAGATGCGCTGCAGCTGGACGTACGCAATTAATCAACAGATATATGCACGTACGTACTAACATTATGTACTTGTATATCTGCAACTACAGTCGAAACGGTTGAGCAAACAATAGACGCAGTTTGTATCCATACATGTAACTTTGAATAATCATTTTACAGAAATGTTAAAGGAAGTCACAATAAAAGCTACTAACAATAGTCGCCGCCCGCGACATCAGAGAAGTTATAGGTTATAAGCCTTTTAGTGATTGGGGGATTTCGAGATTGGCGATAGGGGGGATGTTGGAACAAAAAATTATATTATAGTATAAATAAGACTAATGTAGTGTAAAATTGGTGAGTAAGTTTCTTATGGGAATTCACACTAAAATCTTGATATCAACAAACTAAATCAATAAATACATATGTACATCCAAACTTGTTTATATTACTTGAAAAACTTTTCTATTAATGTCACCTTCTACTTCAGTAAGTCAATCAATGCCATTGCGTTGTTATTTCAATTCTTTTTTTTTTGACATTTCTAGTCATTATTTAAGTTTCAAAGTGCAAGCATTTGCTCCCCGACTTCAATAATGGCTCCCATTAATTCTAACTTTTGTACAGAACGGCAACGTTGCGGGATTCTGCTATCTTCATATATCTTGTGGTTCTTGTCACATTTTTTCAATAAAATGTATAATAAGATTTTTTCTAGGTTTTAAAATAAATTATCGTAGGGTGGGAAATGAGCTGGATTGCGTGATGATAAGCATTGGCGTCTCACGTAGGCACCTGCAGTGTGATTCTGTAAGACTTCATTCTAAACTTCGAATCTGAATCCGCTGTGAGTAGTAGTACATTAGCGTTACACTTGCGAGTTTAACTAAATTGACCGGAACATTTTGATAGATAAAGTTTAGTATGAGAATGACGTGAAAAGTGGCATTCTATAATGTTATTTCCCCGTTACTTCGACACTCACTTCACAATCGAACAAGATTTAAAATCAAACAAATTTTATAGAATCGACGTGGCAAGACCAGATTAGAACGAGTGAGATACTTGCCTTTTGAGGATCGCGGATTTAAATATGTTTCATAAAAAAAATGATTTAAAAGATAAAAGCTCTCTTTCGAATCGGCACTTACTTGAGTAATTTAATATCTTAACACTAATTTGCAAATATTTTTATAAAGAACACCCTAAAAGCCTTCGTATCCAATAAATTCAAGGACGAGTGATAAAAGAAACATCAAAGGATTTATAAAATCAACGTGTGCCGGCAGCCATCAAAATATTCGCAAACATAAGACCGACTTCGATAATTAGATTTGTGCCATCTTCCGAACGTAGGTATGTAATAATTCGACAGAGCTCAGTAGCAAAAACTTTCATTATATTAAAACAAAAAGACATTTTGTTTTAACTGACTTCAAAAAGGAGGGTCTTAATTCAATCGTTATTTTTTGTATATTTCCCTATTAATAGTGTGATTAAAAACATTCCTTATATTTTTTATTTAATAATAGGTCGACAAACGGGCTGACGATAATAAAACAATTATAATTGACATACTTCCATTATAAAACCACGAGACAAATTGAACCACTTTATTTACTGCCTATAAATCACCAACATGTATTCAACAACGCACATTATTCTCACATTATTTACGAACAAAACAATAAATAAATTCTTCAACCAACTATAATACCAACATATTTCACATAGACACTTGTCAAAATTAACGGCACATTGTATGAAACTTGGGAGTTCGGACGATGGAGAGAAACACAAAGGCTCAAAGTTTATTTTAAGTCAGCGTGCCAACTTTCGACGTGGAAATGTATCAACGCCGTACATCCATACACTCTGCTGAATGAAATATTTGGACAATAAGTAAGGATGGAGGAGGCGTCAAAAGTTCAGAACGTCCGTTTTGCTGTGCGATTCGTTAGTAAATAGCATTTCACAGTTCCTCTCGAGCTATGGGGCTATGAACTCGGCGAACTTGGGATATTGTCAATTTTCGTTTGATAGCTAAAAAGTTATGAATTTCATAAACGTTTTTATTTATGGAAAAAAAAATAGAAAACCGAGATTCCGATTTGATTTCAATACATGATATTATTATTATTGGGACTCATTAATATGTTGTTTAGATAGCAAGACTTTAATTATTTTACAGAACACAAAGTCATATGATTTTCATTTAAAACTGACACTCAAAGTGAAACAAATAAATGAATGCAAACTATCATCCAATAATTTCGTACATTCAATTGTAACCACATTGGTCGCAAATTAGCAGATAACAATGTAATTTGACGCACGTTTGGGAAAATTCAATCGCTATTTTCGAATCCGCATTCTGACCTGCAAAAGTTCCAAAGAGAAGGTACAACGGGTCGTTTAGAATTGAGCGAGCTCAGATTCTCCCGCGAATTGTTTCGCTTGTAGTAGCATAAAAGTTTTTTGAAAAACTGCTTGTTTTCATGAAAATGTTGTACCGAAATTCAGGTAGATGTAGAACAAAATACGACGTTCTGTAAACAAATGAATGTAAATTTTATGCATGTCCGTACAATCAGCTTTGACAAACATGACACGTTTTACGATAATCACTTCAAACCACGAAACGACCTTGGGCTAAGAGCACGCTTGTTGACCACTCAATAATATAAAATACAAACTGTTTCCATCGCCTTAGTCAAAATAACAACTCGTGACCAAAAATTAATTCCCCAACAAACCCACTTGCATTCTAACATCTAATTATTTTTAATCTAGATTTAAGCCGAAAAATTGCTTAAATAACTTCAATTATGTTAATTACTTTGACCGGTCTGACGATAAATTAGAGCAATAAACGTAACTTTCGTCGCGTCGCCGCCGGCTGCGATTAGTCGCAGGCTAATCTGATCGGATACAAAGAACTTCGTATGCCACACGCGATATCAACATTTTTCACGAACATTCTGCGTGCGATGCGAATGTATTACATTGAAAACTGGGTAATGTTATGATTTGCATTTTTCAACAATAATTTACTATGTTTCTGTTTTCCATTTTATATTTCTGCATGTTACGAACAAAATGAGACATTTCTGAGACAAATTACAACGGTATTTCATTTGTTTGTTGTCGTACCTACGTGGACTCTTTGTGCACACTCACTAACGTAACTTAATAATAATATTCAATAACTAGTCATAAGCCTTTGTTACTTTGTCAAACAAAATAATAATTATGAAATTCCTGATAGTATTGTTAATATTAAAACTAAAGTATCGATTTACCTTAAGACTCTATGATACATTACGAAATACAGAATATGAAATCTTAACCGTCCGCCATCATAACTGACTAATGTAGCAAATCTCTAATTATAAATTTATTTTACCGTCATAAAAGCGGATTACACTATCAACAGAGGTCATATTACGATCACATTCGTTGTACCAATAAAACGCACATTATCATTTATATGTATTTACCATTCTCGACTTTACTGCGGACTTGGTCACGAAAAGGCTGGATTGCGACAATAATGTAGCCTCACGACATCACATAAAGTACTTTACGTCACATTTATGCGTCCAACGTGCAAATGCATCCAATTTGCAGTAAAGTAAAAACGAAGTGTCCGCATAATGCGAGGCTCCTCGATAATCGTGCTCACTAACCGTTACTCCGAAGTGCTTGAAACTGTTGCACTCCATGTGTAAGTAGTGTATGAAAACGCATTATCTTCGATTATGTCCCAGCTAAAGTGTAACTGCCCTTGGCATCTTGTTTGTGTTTATTGAACCGCTTTACATAATCGTATGCGACTTCCGGACAAATGTTAAGAATATTCTTTAGATTTTAGTTCTGCTCGACTTCGATATGTACGTAGTTCTTTGCTACGAAATGAGCTACGCCGTAGTAAACTCTATGTAGGCTACGGCGTAGTATCTCGCCATATCAAATCATAAGGCTCGTTTATACATATAAATAACATTTGTATACATGATATATATATGATGATGATGACACATGACACCACTAGCCCGGAAGTGCCCACTTCTGAGCCTCTTATCACACAAAGAAGGTTTGACCATTAAATACCACGCTTGTTCAAGGCGGATTGGTGATTTCAATCTTATTATTAGTTCTTTCGGTATTTGTCAGTGATATCGAAGATAGAAGTCACAATGGTACTCCGGGCCTTCAAGACTTTTACACACACATTTACATATTGATAAACCACAATTTCATTCATAGACATTATAACACTAAATTTAATATTTAAATTTATTTAGAAGTTAGTTCTCTGATGAAATACAAAGCTATTTTTAGTGCTCAGGGGTACGAATGTACTCTGTAGTTTAAGCTATTTCTACAACTGTAACGTTGTTATACTTTATTTCAAGGAAAAAAACTTGTATAGTATTTGGTTTGTTATTTAAAACGTACTCAAAACATCTTGTTATTTTTACCTTATTAAATAGTAAATTATGTTAAAATGTTTTATATTGTTACGTGCCTGACGTCACGGGCTTGGGTTACGGGATTGGATGAAAGGAAACACTAATACCGGTTTTCAGACTTTCTATTGCGCTTAAGTTACAGCGTCCACGGAGTTAAGTTATCGGCGTTCCTCTCCAGCAGAGTCCGGCCGACTGACACAACTTTGCCGTTCACGCTAACTTCACTTAACTGACTGCACTTCACTATTTCACTGCACTTCACTATTTCACTCACTTTTCTTCTTTCTCACTTCTTCCTTTTCTTCCGAATCGCTTTAGACTTAGAACTCAACTGCCAGCGGTGAGCCGCAGTTCCGCTTATATACCCCCGGTCAGGTTCTAGAACATTCAATTTCGTTATTCTTTTTTGATCGTCATGCCTCCAGAACCTTCCAATAATTTCGTTATTCATTTTTATTTATTCTCCTTCTCGCTCCTTAATTTTTCATTACTTTCACTCAAATATTCCAGAAAGTTCGACAAAACTTCCATCAACTAAAAAACTTCATGTTTACGGCGGGACTCGAACTCGGGGTCTCTGTGGTGTAATCCACACGCCTTACCGATTACACCAACTCGTGTTGACAATTCACGACGAAATTTACAATCTCTAGGCAACGTTTGACACCATCCATTGACGTCATGATGTCAAAGAGTTTTCTGTCACACTGCCCCCCTCTTAGATTCGCTCGTCCCGAGCATCGTTGCTGCCGTAATACCTCGCCAACCTGTCTATATGGACAACTTTCAAAGGGCTCCTTGAAGACTTCCGAATTCTGTAAGTAATGTCATTGATCTTCGTGACTATCTCGTAAGGACCTTCCCAACTCGGTTTGCAGCTTTGGAGATTTTCCCTTCCTTCTGACTGGATTATGAAGCCAGACCAATGACCCCTCTTCAAACCCAACAGAATTGGCTCGTCGATCATAGCGCGTCTTTGCGCGATCACTAGCTTGAAGACCGGCCTCCCTGATCTGCTCATAAATGTCCAACATTTTTGCCCTTAACTCGCTTATGTAATCGCTAAACTCGGTGCGAGAGTCACCAGGTGGACAGCCCGATACAAGATCTGCCGGTAATCTCAATTCCCTTCCAAAATTTGCAAATGCAGGCGTCTTTGCGGTACTTCATGTACAGCAGTCCGATAGGCAAGCAAGAAGAGAGGTATGTAAGTGTCCCAATCTCTCTGATGGCTGTCAACCACCTTTGCTAAGTGTCGCTCCAATGTTTGGTTGAAGCGTTCGACCATTCCATCTGACTGTGGATGATAAGGGGTCGTTCGAGTCTTATGGATTCCCAAAAGTTTACAAGTTTCCTGGAAAACTTGGGATTCAAAGTTCCGTCCTTGATCACTGTGCATCTCCAAGGGCACTCCGAATCGGGTGAATACCTCGTTTACCAACTTCGTGGCTACAGTTACTGCCTCTTGATTCGGTATGGCAAAGACCTCCGGCCATTTTGTAAAATAATCCATAACCACTAAAACGTAGCGATTGCCCGAATCAGTGATTGGAAATGGTCCAGCGATGTCTAAGGCTATTCTCTCCCAAGGCATACCAACATTGTAGATTTTCATCGCCCCTCTGCTTCTTGTTTGTGGACCCTTGACAGCTGCACAACTAGTGCATTTCCGACACCAATCTTCGACGTCATATTTGCAATGCAACCAATAAAACCTCTCCTTGATCTTCACCAAAGTCCTCCTAATTCCCAAATGTCCTCCAGAAGATCCATCATGGAACGCTTTTAATACATCCCTTATTTTTGAACGAGGCACCACCAATTGCAAATGCTCGTCCTTGCCGTTTGTTGATTCCCATTTCCTGCACAGAAGTCCGTTATGCAGCGTAAGGCTTTTCCACTGTGCCCATAAACCTTTCGTTACCGCGCTATATTGGGCGACGTCACTCCAACTTGGCTTGTTACCACTTCGTAGCCACTCCAGTATTGGTTTGATATCTGCATCTCTTTCCTGTTCTAATTTCATCGCATCATCTCCCCATGCCTCGTCAACAGTATCAGTCCTTATCACCTTAAGAAAAGCAGTTTCCTTCTTGGCACAATGCTTGCAATCTTCCACGCATGGGCGTCTCGATAATGCATCTGCGTTGCCATGAATTCTTCCGCCGCGATGTTCGATTTCAAAGTCAAATTCCTGAAGTTGTTCCAACCATCTGGCTACTTGGCCTTCGGGATCCTTAAACTGAAGCAGCCATTTCAAAGCAGCGTGATCAGTTCTGATCAAAAATTTCCGTCCCAGTAAATACTTCTTGAAATGGTGCAGAGTTTTGACTACGGCCAGCAATTCCCTCCTGGTCACGCAATAATTCTTCTCCGGCTTGGATAGTGACTTGCTGAAGTAAGCAATAACCTTCTCCTGCTCACCATCGCGTTGTGAAAGGACACCTCCTATTCCAATATTGCTGGCATCCGTATCAACTACGAATATTCCTTTCGCGCTGGGGTATCCGAGAATTGGTGTGTTACAAAGCCGTTCTTTTAGTTCTCGAAAGGCTTGCTCACAATCCTCGTCCCAGATAAAGGCACGTTTCTCCTCTGTCAATCGATGCAAAGGCTTGGCAATGTCCGAGAATCCTTTCACAAACCGCCGATAATACGAGCACAATCCAAGAAATGCCCGAACTTGCGTTTTGTCTTTAGGTGTTGGCCATTCCTTAACAGCGGCAGTCTTGGCTGGATCAGTCTCAATTCCTCTCTCAGAAATAACATGTCCTAGATAATTCACTTCGCGCTTGAAGAAAGAGCATTTCTTTGGACTCAACTTTAAATTTGCTCCACGCAGCTTATCGAGTACCTTTTCCAATTTCCTTAGATGATCGTCAAAATCCCGTCCAACAATGATGATGTCATCGAGGTAAACTAGGCAGGTTTCGCCCAGCAGTCCCGCCAGCACCTGTTCCATCAAACGCTCAAAGGTTGCCGGTGCATTGCATAATCCAAATGGCATCACCTTAAATTGCCAGAGTCCCTTCCCAGTTGAGAATGCGGTCTTTTCCTTGTCCTTGGGATCCAAATCCATCTGCCAATAGCCGCTTTTCAGATCGAGCGTTGAAAACCATTTCATGCCACTCAGTGTGTCAAGTGTGTCATCGATTCTTGGTAACGGGTAGCTATCCTTCTTGGTTACATCATTCAATCGTCGATAGTCTACGCAAAACCTCGTTGAACCATCTTTCTTCTTGACAAGCACGACAGGTGAACACCAAGGGCTAGAAGAGGGCTCTATCACGTCATTTTTCCTCATATCGTCAATCATTTCTTCAACCTCTTTCTCACGAGCGAATGGTATGCGTCTGGGCCTTTGACGAATTGGCATTGTATCACCTGTGTTTATTTTATGCTTCACCAAACCAGTTCGGCCAATATCACCATCGCTTCTTGAAAACACATCAGAGAATCGAAGAAGTAAATTTCTAGCTTTCATAGTCTCCACTTTTGTCAGACTTTTGTTTTCGTCTAAGATTTTCGTTACAAAGTCTATTCCCGTACTGTCCTTCTTCACAAGATTCTCCGAGCATTTTCTTATCCAGGCCACTTCTTCCAATACGCCCACAGGCTCTCCTTCTTCAATCGTAATTTTTGAATCACTGAAGTTGAATACCGGAATGCGGTTGACATCAGATGACCCCACGACAGTTCTCGCCGGTAGCCATGAGTTTACGTGTTCCGATTTATCAATCACAGCGCACCTTAGAGGTAAACTTCCGTCCCTCCTCCTAGGTAATGCGATTGGTACGAGAGTCTGTGATTTTGGTTCAAGAACAGTTCTTCTTAAACAGCAAACTTTTCCCAGGGTTCCACCCTTCATCGGAATTTCCTCAGTTCCACATAGTAAAACTCCAGATTTTAGGTCGATGTTACACTGGTGCCCTTGCAGGAAGTCAAGTCCCAGGATGCAGTCATCCAGAATTTTGGCCACAATAACCTCATGTCGATAAACACGTTCCCCAATTTTGATTGTTACACGCAGTTTTCCACTTATCGGTATGCACTGGCCGGTAGCTGATTTCATTTGTAGGCCAACAATTGGTTTAAGGTGTTTCCTGATGTTTTGCTCGAGCAGCCGAACATTCATCACCGTCCTTGAAGCTCCAGTATCTAATGTTAGCTGACTGTTTTTCCCATTTACTTGACCGTCTATCACCAGAGTATTTCCATCGTTGGTTTGCTTGATGTAGATTGTTGGGGTTGTTCCATTACCAGCCAACGCCCACCCCGCAGCCCTGGCTGGATTTAAGTTTCCCTGCTGGTCAGAAGTTGAGACCGCCGCGTCCTGGCGGTTCATCTTCTTCGAGCAGTCGCTCCGTATGTGCCCACGCTCTCCACATCCATAGCACATGAAATTCCGACGGCGTGGAGGTACCTGCTCCGTTGTCGTCATTTCCCGCAGACGTAAGGTACGGGAGTTGCCACGCACGGCTTCCACTTCCAATGCATGGGCCAGAGCTTCTTTCATGTTCTTGTGATGGCCCAGATGAACAGCAGCTCGTACTTCGGGGGCCCGAATACCGTCAATGAACGCTTGGAGAAGCGTGCCTTCAATCATTGACGGAGTCGACCGGAAAGCTCGACGCACAAGTTTTTCGATTTCCACGGACCATTGCTGTAGACTCTCATTAGCACGCTGAGTACGCTCTTTTAATTGCGCTCTGTACACGTGCTCGAGGTGGCTGTCTCCAAAACGTGCCTCAAGTGCGTCGAGGAGGGCACTAAAGCTGAGATCCCCACTTGCGCCGATAGCTTCCAGCACTGAGAGCGCTTGATCACGGAGGGCCAGGGTGAGGGCTGACTGTGCTTCCTTTTGAGTCCAACCATAAGCCTCCATAAGTGTCTCAAACTGTAGCTTGAACGCGGTCCAGGATGTTGTTCCGTCGTAATGGGGAATCTTGAGCCCTTTCGTTGCGCTTGAGGCCACATTTGGGGTGTCAAAAACGGCTGCAAGACGGCTTCGGCTCTTCAAAGGGCTTAGGCTTGCCACTTCCTGCTTGATTTTGGAGATCTCTTCTTCCACTCTCTCCTCTATCGCCATGACGCGATGTTCCAACTTGCCTAACCCTTCCTCCACTTCTTGTACCCGTTCGACAGCCTTTTGCAGTCCCTTCGTGAAATCTTTATGCATGTCCTCCAAGCGACGCGCTTGCTCCTCTTGGCGACGAGCTTGATCTTCTTTCAGCTCCCGCAGCTGTTCTGACTGACAGCGTGCTTGCTCTTCTTGGCGGCGCGCTTGCTCTTCTTGGCGGCGCGCTTGCTCTTCTTGGCGGCGCGCTTGATCTTCTTTCAGCTCCCGCAGCTGTTCTGCCTGACAGCGTGCTTGCTCTTCTTGGCGGCGCGCTTGATCTTCTTTCAGCTCACGCAGCTGTTCTGCCATCATTTGCCGCAGCTGTAGCAGAAGATCCATCTGCACAGGCTTGGCTTCTGCATCGCTGGTCTGAGCTGCAGCACCCTCTTCCCTCACACGCTGCGCTTCTGACATAGCACGGGTACTCACTCCTCTTACGTCCTGCGGCACTAGCGGCATTTTTCTCCAATCCCACTTCTGACACCAAATGTTACGTGCCTGACGTCACGGGCTTGGGTTACGGGATTGGATGAAAGGAAACACTAATACCGGTTTTCAGACTTTCTATTGCGCTTAAGTTACAGCGTCCACGGAGTTAAGTTATCGGCGTTCCTCTCCAGCAGAGTCCGGCCGACTGACACAACTTTGCCGTTCACGCTAACTTCACTTAACTGACTGCACTTCACTATTTCACTGCACTTCACTATTTCACTCACTTTTCTTCTTTCTCACTTCTTCCTTTTCTTCCGAATCGCTTTAGACTTAGAACTCAACTGCCAGCGGTGAGCCGCAGTTCCGCTTATATACCCCCGGTCAGGTTCTAGAACATTCAATTTCGTTATTCTTTTTTGATCGTCATGCCTCCAGAACCTTCCAATAATTTCGTTATTCATTTTTATTTATTCTCCTTCTCGCTCCTTAATTTTTCATTACTTTCACTCAAATATTCCAGAAAGTTCGACAAAACTTCCATCAACTAAAAAACTTCATGTTTACGGCGGGACTCGAACTCGGGGTCTCTGTGGTGTAATCCACACGCCTTACCGATTACACCAACTCGTGTTGACAATTCACGACGAAATTTACAATCTCTAGGCAACGTTTGACAACCATCCATTGACGTCATGATGTCAAAGAGTTTTCTGTCACAATATAAACGTAAATAGTTTTCTGTTCATTTTAATTTACAAAGTGTAATGTAAAATACAAAATGTAATCAGTATTTACTTAAAGTTTAGTACTGAAAATTAATTTATCCTCATTTTGTTTAATATTTTTATCATAAAAATATAACATAATTTTGAAAGAAAAACTATAAACGACAGTTGCACTAATAGCCATGTTCAGAGTCGTTATCGAAATCTAACTTATACAAATAAAGTACTTTATCAATACGAAGATGCTTTGAATAGCATTTTAGCAGGCCGTTCTTAGCGAATTCACGTGAATAAGGCATTATTTTCGATAAATTTATTATGTCTCACTATACAAAAACCATGCATGTTCCAATTAGCAGATAAAATGTGTCTTAGTTTCACTTAACACGGGTTTGATTATTTGGGATTTGAGGATTAGAATGGGGGCAGATTGGACCTCCGATAATCTCACTCGCAAGCAAAACACATCGTAAGTGTTGCTTCACGACAGTATTCCGTTTGGCCGTGATATCACTTCGATCAAGCCGACCAATTCGTGCCGATGCATGGCTCTTCCACATTTAAAAACAACAAACTATGTTAAAATTTTTCCCTTCACAATAAAGAAAGTTTTCACAAATGATTAAGTATGAAAAAGCAATGTGCAGTGCCGTGACTGCTTTTAACAACTACATCGAGTAAAGTCGAGACTGTTGCCAGGAAATTGCAGTTATTAACAGGAATCCCTCCATGTTTCCGATGAAATTACCTTTCATTATAACGAATTATTGTCGTTTCTTTGATTAAAAACAGGTAAAAATGAACAAAATCGTTCTGTTTGTAATGGAATCATAAATGTTACTTTTTGCAGGAACATGAATAATGGTTTGATTTTCTGTCGTTCTAAAACGGATTAAAACGGTTTCGTAGAAGGTTATTACAACCGTATTCTGGAATTTAAAATACCAGATTTCAGCAATTATACTCAAAACCAAACCTTTTTGGATATCCAATTTACAAAACAAAATTGAAACAATGATCACAAGTAATCGTAAAATGCTTAAATAAATACGATGCATAGGTATCACATGTTTACCACAAGAGGAAGCTTGAAAACTCGCGGCTGAACTCTTTATTATAATCTGCCTCAGATCACGCTTATCAGGCCGGCCCAAATGGGTTCCGTAAAAACGTATAGATGTTACCAAAATCATAAAAGAGGCCTAATGATAATAATGTTATTATCTTAAGTGCTTGCTTCGTACATAAGTGTGATTTTTATATTTTTACGATGTTGCCTACATAATGTTTAACGGTTCGCTTAGCAGGAAAACGGGCTTACACACACGCCTAAAATAAACAAGGTATGTGTTTTATTTATTATTTATTTAAAATCTAAGACCACATACAGCCGCGCGACGATCTCCGACCACCGTAATCCCGAGGTGTTCTGGTGAGCAAGAATAGCTCGCCACCCGACCAGAACCAGACACAATCATACTGATCATATAAGGAACGGCTTGATTTCTAGTCAGTAATATTCAGAAAAAGAATTCGATAAGATTACGCCTCAAAAACTGCCACATACTCCATTTCATTTTATTATAATAGGTTCACCAACCATTTTTTATACAATTTCTATTATAAAACACATGCTTAATGATATTATTAAAGTGTAACAATCACTCTACAGCCACCATTATGATCTTTGCACCAATTTTACATGAATATTGTGCTTCCATATAAATAAAAACTGCGAAAACAAAGAAATTGCTTCGACCTTACAAAGAAGACTTTTTAAATCACATACAAGCTGAAACGGATAACGAAGTCTCAGTTACAAGTGGTATCATTTTTCCTTTCAAACAAAAACTCTTTTAATAAAGATTAGAACTGGCATGTACGTACTTTTAGCTCCACACAAACCTTAAGCTTCGACTGAAGAGATAAGTACTTCCTAACTTCATAAGCTGACGTGGAAATTCTAACACATGTCGCACTCTGCAAGTCTTCAATTATTATTCAAGTAAACACATTTATCTCTAGGTCTTCTTAACATTGATGTGCGAGACTCGAAATGTGACTTGGTTTATAATGTGAACTGTCCAAACACTGTTAAGTGTGGGAGAGCCATGCTTCGGCACGAATGGGTCGGCTCGACCGGAGTGATACCATGGCCTCACAGAAGACGGGCGTGAAACAACCACAGCGTTGTTTTTGGCCGTGTGAGTGAGGTTACCGGAGGCCCAATCCTTCCCCGCCCCCAATCCCTCCTCAATCCCTAAATCTCCAAATCCCTAATCCCTAAGAAGTCGGCAACGCACTCGTAAATCCTCCATTGCGGGTGTCAATGGGCGGCGCTGATTGCTTACCATCAGGTCATCCGTCTTCTCGTTTACCGACCAATTACATAAAAATAATAAAAAAAACAACAAGAATAAAAGTGAATTATTTGTAATTGTATTTAATGCTCTTGTGATTGTTCTAAGAAACTACACGTTCGAGGCTTTAGGAGAAACCATTTATATGCACTCTATAATTAAACACGATTTTTTTAATCTGCAATCAGCAACCAATCTGTCAAGTAGGCCGATAGTGGCAAACCTCATACTTTAGGTACGGGAGAGCTTTGCTGACCTACGCTTCGACACGATTGGGCTGGCTCGACCGGACAAATACCGGAGTAAAACAACGGCACCACCCCTAATTCCCATATCCCCAATTTTCTAAAAACCCACTAAAGGCCGGCAACACACCAGTACCTCGTTTGGTGGAGCAGGTATCCATAGGCAGGGCGGTGTGGAATACTTACCATCAGGACTTTATAAATATAAACATTCTTATACATATGAGAACTATAATCGAGAAATGGGCTATCTGGAACTGCTGAAGATCCTGGATATCATGAGTTCCTAATCATGAGTTAATAATCAAGAAAATTGCAAACTGAATCGGAAATGGAACCGTTTTAATTATCAAAAAGCTACTGTTCTTCTTGTGAAACTCTAAAGTTTCATAAGAAAATTATTCAATATTAAAAAAAAAACGGAGTGTCAGCCTATTCTATCTGTTTCAATTTCTTAAAATACCATCGATTCATAATGATTTTCCAGAGTACAAAATTCGATCATCTAAAAATTTCCCATTATCCGCCCGAAAGGACTTATTGATTATACTTTAATTACATTTGATTGATCTTTCATCATAAATTGAGCAAATCAAAGTTAAAAGTCTTTTCAAACTGCGATAGGTTCGTATTATTAGATTACCTTTGAATCCAATATGGCCGAACCTTCCAATTTATCGCTAGCAATGTTTTGAAACAGATTGCAGATAAAAAAATGACGATCTGCGTTGCGCTACCACGGGCATATTTCATTTGATTCGAAGCGTTCAGTTTTAAGAACTTTCGAAAATCGATCGAACCGATTTAGGGATTAGTATTTTCAGCATTTTTGTGGTAAATACTTCTTGATGTCGTAATGAAATAAAATAAAAAGTTCCTAAAAAAGTTAGGACTCCTTTATACCCTTTTAAAAAACAGAATCCCACCTAAAATGTGTAAAGTTATAACATAATCTCGCTCAATATCTCACTTGTTTACAACGAACGAACTTA
This sequence comes from Spodoptera exigua, assembly GCA_902829305.4. Taxonomy (NCBI): domain Eukaryota; kingdom Metazoa; phylum Arthropoda; class Insecta; order Lepidoptera; family Noctuidae; genus Spodoptera; species Spodoptera exigua. The sequence goes on along the minus strand of LR824616.2, from coordinate 4,373,778 downwards.
CCTTCAACCGAAATGAAGGCGGTTCCTAAAACTTTCACTCGCCTTTCATTAAAGCAGGTAGGTCAGGTAAAAATAGGTATTAAGTTATACGGGTCGGATTTCATGTGTTTTCTGAGAAAGATTAAAGTCTCCAGATAATCTGTGGGTGCCGTCAAATCCGACTAAGGGATGACTTCAAGTCTGTTAACAAAAGCAGTGCTCAAAGAATAAAATGCCTCCTTATTATAACGGTTCTTTTAAGATCTTTAATCATTAATTCATTCATCTAACTTTTTACGAGCTGAAATTATATTCAAAGATGAAGCCGGATGAAAAACATAAAAAAAATCATGTTAAACGCACAGAAAATCAGTAAAGTCCATTTGCGTCATTAACGCCAGTCCCAGAGGTCCCATGGAGGTCAAAGTACCATCAACCATTTCGTAAAACTCGTAAAAATATCAGGAATTTAATTTGAAAATAATTCTTCCTCCCTTTGTGATCACAATTAGGAAAGTTTTGAGGAGAATAAAATTTTACGATAGGCTGGCAATTTTTTTGTGGAAAAATTGTGTATAAGTTCCATTCCAAATACTTACTGAGTCGTTAAATTAATTGTAGCTACAGCAAAAAATATTGTTATTAGGCACTTCTGAGATAGAATCGACTGAAAATGTTATACAAAAGAACATAAAAGTTACTTAGTATCTACCTATTTTACAGCCGAGTTTGTTTTCGAAAGTAGTTAAGTGGTTACCTTGAAATTTGAATCGTTAATGGCGTCCAATCTGTTGAGCACTCATTTCATTTAAATTATTGTTGTTATTATTGTTTTATTACAAGACTGTTTTTGTAATTATATGGTTCGTTTCCTTAGAGAGAAAAGTGTACAATGTACCAATTTTATTATTCGTATTTTTTTTTATTTAAAGCCAGTTATGTAGCTGTAGAACTGGACTATCAAGAGGCTGCTTTAAAAGAGTATAAACGATAAATATAAAAGTCTTAAAGGACCGTGAATCGATGGTACAATCACATTATACAAAGCTAGTCAAATGCAAGAAGCGACGGTGCAACATGAACAATGAAATGGTTAACAGATCATATTATTACGAAAAATGTTAAAAAACAAAGGAGTAAGGGAAATGATCACGTTTGATAGACGAGAATGAAAAAAACTTGTTGTACCGACTCCAAGAGGCTTATAACAAAGGCAGGAAAAAGAAGGTATAACTTGATTTATAAGCCTCCGATTACCCAAGACTCTGATATAATATTTACTTAAAAATAAAGCACGTTACTTTATTTTTCACTGAAATAAACTTATCAGTACGCCGCCGTGGCAGTTAAAGTTATGAAACACAATTTATCAGAGAACATCTGTAGACCGAACTCATTTTGAAAATTATTCGTAATTTTAAATGATAACAAAAGAATTTGAAACAAACAGTATAATGTGATTAATTAATACAAATGGAATCTCTCGAGTTTTTGTCTTGTTTAAAACTCGACCAATGAGATTTCAGGTGGGCCGGCAATGGGAACGGTGGATATTCTGTTACAATTCGGATATTTTCATACTGTTATATTTTTTAATGGTTCAATACCTAATTCTGTAAAATTATCTATCTTTTAACTTTGTGGTTAATGTTTATCGAAAGACTTACCTTTTTTGTAATAACTACATGTATTGTACATAATATATCATTTAGTGTGGGAGAGCCATGCTTCTGCACGAATGATTCGGCTTGACCCGAGTGATACCACAACCTCACAGGACACTGACTTGAAAGAACCACAGCGTTTTTTTTTTTCACTTTGTGATTGAGTAACTGGAGGTCTAATCCTATCCCTCCCGCTATCCCTTCCCATTCCTTAAATCTCAGAAACCATAATCCCCAAAAGGACGACAACCTACCAGTGACTTCTTTGGCGTTGCGGACGAGGCCATTGCGTACTGTCAGGAAATCCGTCCACTCGTCGTTTATTGTCCTATCACATAAAAAAAACATAAAGCAGCGCGTCAGCCACTTTTGTTGAAGAAGATTACATTTTCAACTCGCCGGTCAAAGTATTACATTGCTCGCGTTGTTTTATTTCACTACGTAAAGTTATACAATATATAAACTACTATTTTTATTTTATTGTATAAAATGAACAATGAACGATTAATTTTATCGGTACAGTTATAGCATGGCCGGTTGCGAATCGCTTGTTCGATTTTCATACAGAACTGTATTTGGTCGTATATAAATGGTTGCTATGGTTACTCAGCCAGCTGCTTGTTTGAGAGATTTATGTTAACAAATGCAATATCTCACACATATGGAGTTACATATTACCTTAACATGCAAATAAAGAATTTGAATTTGAGTTAAAACTTGGATGTAGAACTTGGTTTGGTGACTGGTGAAATAACTGCTATACTAGACGTTGCGTTGGAGTTTTGATTCCCGCTCGGCACAATATTTTATTTGTTCCACAAAATTTTGTCCCAGGTTTGGGTGTTATGTATATTTGAAATTGTTCGTTTTTAAACTCACTTACGACTAACTTCTAGGTAGGCCATTTTTTTAAATGTAGGTAATGTTGATGACCTTTTACTGTCGACGCAACAATTACTCTAATCAGTTTGCTCCGTAAGCTGATCCTTTTTTCCTACTAGTTTTAATGATGATATTTATTTCCATATTTTTTTTGTATGAATCTGAAAAATGTACGTAGAACTTATTTTTATTTTGTATTCAATGTAATTGATAATTGTGCTCACTTTGTTTGGAATTACTTTTAACTTTAAAAAAGACACCGCAGTTTTAAACAAACTCAATTGAATAGTTAATTAGAGTTAATAATTAACGATTAATGATAAGGGCCTTTTTATCACCTTCATTTATTTAAGTACCCTACAAACGTATGTGACACATAGTGCTTACAAATAAAGTTCTACATTTATTTGCGTTACATAATTACAGTAAACAAATACTTCACGAATTTTCAAATATTTAAGAGCCATGCTTCGGCACGATTCGACCTATGACAACGCGTGTTTCCTATTCCCTAAATTCCAGATTCTCCTATACATAACACTAGCACCTAGACACCCGCATCACCAGATCATCATCTTCCTGCCCTTGTCCCGTTTTATTTGGGGTCGGCGCAATATGTTTTTTTCTTCCATTCTGTACTGTCACTCGTCACGCTATCGCTAACTCCTCTGTCTTCCATATCACTTCTCACACAATCCATCCATATTTTCTTTCGTCTCCCCCTGCCTCTCCATCCATCCACATTTATACACATGACTTTTTTTGTTACATGCTTTTCATCCCTCCTTTTCACATGGCCATACCAAGACAAACGGTTCCCTTTCAACTTTTCAGTCACTGGCGCCACTTTCAAACTTCCTCTAATATACTCATTTCTCACTTTATCCAATCTCGTCACGCCACACATCCATCTCAGCATTCTCATCTCTGCTACATGCAATCGCTTTTCATCCGTCTTTTTCAGAGCCCAACATTCTGACCCATACAGTAGGACAGGCCTTATCACTGACTTGTAGATTTTACCCTTCAACCTGAGGGGCATCCGTGGGTCGCAAGTTGTTCCAGTGACCTGTCGCCATTTCATCCATCCTGAGTTGATCCGATGTGCCACGTCTCGGTCTATCTCACCATTTCCTTGGATAAGCGAGCCAAGGTACCGAAAATCAGAACAGGTTGGTATGGGCGTTCCGGCGAGAGCTATGGGCACAGAACTAGAGAGACCGCCAAAATCGCAGAACAAGTACTCTGTTTTAGTTCTGCTCAATTTTAGGCCAACACTCTCCAGTCTTTGCCACCACACCTCCAATCTGCTCTGGACCTCTAGGGCACTCTCGGCAACCAGCACAATATCATCGGCAAACAGCATACACCAGGGAGCCTCTTCCTGAATGTCCGACGTCAGAGCGTCCATTATTATCAGGAAGAGGTAAGGGCTGAGAGCCGACCCCTGGTGTAAACCGACAGCCACATTGAACTTGCTAGTGGTGCCCGCTGCAGACCGGACTTGTGTACTGCAGCGACTATACATTGATCGGATCAACTGCACATACTTCCCAGGCACACCTTTCTCCTTAAGGGCCCACCACAGAACCTCACGAGGTACCCGGTCGTATGCCTTTTCGAGGTCAACGAATACCATGTGCAAGTTTTTATGTGCACCTCTGTATTTTTCGCACAACTGGCGTATAGCAAATATGGCATCCGTTGTACTACGACCAGGCATAAAACCGAATTGGTTCTGTGAAATGTCACTCTCTTCTCTCAGCCGCCGTTCAATAACTTTCTCCCATACTTTCATGGTATGCGACATTAGCTTTATTCCTCTATAATTGTTGCACTCAAGGACATCACCTTTGTTTTTAAAGATGGGCACCAAAGAACTGTTGCACCATTCATCAGGTATGGTTTCTTCCTGCAACAATTTATTGAAGAACAAAGCCAACCACACCCATCCATCTACTCTTAATAACTTCCACACCTCAACTGGTATTCCATCTGGGCCAATGGCTTTACCATTTTTCATTCCGTTCACTGCTACTCTGACTTCCTCCATACTAACCATTCTCACTAACCCCACATTCACTGGTTTATTCTCTAAAACCCCACTCCAATTATTTTCCTCATTCATAAGTCTTTCAAAATATTCCTTCCACCTCTCTTTGATTTTGTCATTATCCGATAAAACCATTCCACTTTCATCTCTTACACATCTTACCTGGCAAACATCCCTCGCCTTTCTTTCCCTCATTTTAGAGAGCCGGTACAGCTCTTTTTGGCCTGCAGGACTGTCTAATGTATCATATAGTTTGTCCTGGGCTTTTGCTTTTGCTATTGCTACGGCTTTCTTTGCTTTTTTCTTTAAAGCATCATACTCACTCTTTCTTTCAGCTTTCAAACTAACATTATCTGTTTGTACGCACTGCCATTCCTTGAATTATATACACACCCGCATCACCAGATGCTACCAAATATGTTTCCATAGGTAACGCTGATTGCCACCAATAAGGTTATTCTCTATCAAATAAACCCTTTAACTCTTTGATTCTAGGTTTAAATTACAAAGGCAGTAAATAAAACGGTGGCTCAGTATCACAACTACGCAAGATGACAGGTCTTTTTTGGCAAACTGTTAATTTAGGAATATGAGAAAAAACAAAGGTTAAATGAGATAGCCAGCGTATTATCACACACAAGATTGGCACGCGTTAATTGAGGAAAATGGGCTATGACGATAGTAACCAATCTTCCCCAGTTGACTCTAATAATGCGCTGAATAAAGGAAAGGCTGATATATAATACTGTTTCCTTATCTATTTTATATGTATTAATGAGTTATCTTTTTACTCCCTGTGAGGAACAGAAAGGCTATTCGCTGTTGTGGTGATTGAATTTTGATCTTTACGTACTCCTTGCTAATAAAAATCCTAAAAACTATCAAAAGCCAACATATATACAATATTGCTATATAACTTACATATTTACATGTTGCCATAAAAATAAAATGTTTTCAGTTAGGTAAATTCAACTTGTTTCTTTTTTTAATTTAGCACACTATTTTAAACAATCAAGAAAAAAATGCTGCTTCAAATTATGTTTAAAACAATACATAAACAATAACTTTGTAAAATAGTTATGCACCCCTCGGCCCTTGGGCCCTCGGTTTCAACCCCAAATGGTAGGAAAACATAATTTCTAACCAAGTTTTCAATATTTCAACGCTTGAGGTTCTCAGAAGCTACAGTGCCGATTCGACTTGTTGATTTTTTAAACAACAATTTATCACGACATATATATATATATATATATATATATAGGTACTTACATCAAAATCTAAAATAAAATGTGTTTAAGTCCGAATTTATTTCACATCTCATTACGGAAAGCCCGGTGTATAAATCTCGACTTTAGCATACACACGACGTCTTGGTCGTCGTCGTATCTCTAAATTCGCATCGTAAACTGCATACTAGCATTTTATATCGCACTAAAACAGTCTCTCTCTCTCTCTCTATGATAAGAGTTTATTGAGGAGAGAGTGAAAAAGACCTAGAGGTATAAATAAAGTCACATTTTATATGTTGCAATCACGTCGTGCAGGATTATTTAAACACGCAATGACTGAACGAAAGTGAAAATACTGTCTAAGAGCAGATACCTACATCAAAAATTTCATGTTACAGCGAGTTGGCTACAGAGTTGTCGCAGTTGGATTCCCTTAAGAAACAACTCTTTCTGTGATCCACAAATTGTTGTTCCGGGTCTGGGTGTGATGTGTATGTAAAATTATATTTATAATATTTTTCTAAACACACCCAAATTATTGAAGAAAATTCAAATAGGGCGACGAACTCTTCAAAAAAACAAAAGAAAGGTTAATGACCTTTGAATGTGGATACAACAATTACCCTAATCAGTTCGCTTCGTAAGCTGATCTTTTTATTCCGAGCCTTTCACAAATATCTAGGCACATCTCAAAGAGATATATAACAAAAGAAACAGCACCCATGACATAGAAGAAAATAATAGTGTAGGGCAACGCTATTAAGAAAAACATGTGTTCGTACCATGTTTTTGTTCTTAATAACTATGTACTACGAAACTACCTCGTTAATTTATGTATACTACATAAATATAGCTAGAGATTAACATGCATCCACGTCTTAAACCGACTATGTATTTCAACTAGCTTAAAATAATGTAAAAATATAGCTTTAAAACAGAAACAAAATTCAAAGACAAACCCGCAGAGAAATAAACCAACTTAGAAAATAAACTTAGGGAGCGTACAATTTCTTCGTTCATTTATTGCATCCATGATTCACGGGCAATGATGTGAATACCAGGAAATTATGAGGGCTTGGAGGTAAAGCCGCTAATTGCAGCGAACTGAGACGTTCATACACTATTACCTTTGCACGGAGCCAGCCATATCTTTCGAAATGTAAAGCACACCCAGAGCTGTGAAATGAACAAGGCCAGAGAATGTAAGGTACTCACAGACAGGGGAATTAAACATCGCGCGTTTCTATGAATATTTAGGTTTAGCTATTAGTTTTGGTTCTTATTAAGTTCAAAATGATACATACCACTGCCTATGTGAGTAATTTCTTTTAGTTATAAATTGGTTGTATTGGGAGAAATGTTCAGTCATTTATTCAACTTCGACTTTCCGTAATCTTAGTGTTGATATGGAAACTAACATTTTGTATGTACCAACCTACAAAAAACTACAAAAAAATTACTTCAAAAATTATAAACTATGTAACTACTGTAACTATGTAACTATAAACTATGTACTTGAAACTGTTACTTTTTTCGAGTAAAAACTTTCTCAAAATACAATAAATTAATAATCAAATAAGTTATCTCATGTAAGTGTTTGACAAGGAACATGATTCATTTCAAGATACGCCGGGGACTCATATTTATGAGCAGCAATACGCGACTGCTGACGAAAACAAAACTTGATAAAATATGATATACTAGCTTTTGCCCGTGACTCCATTCTTATGGAATAGTGACTACCTGGAGATTTTTGGTATAAAAACTATCCTATGTTCTTTCTCAAGTTCCAAACTATATCTGTACTGTCAGAAATAGGTTCAATAGTTTAAGCGTGAAGAAAAGACAGACAGACTCAGTTAGTTTTGCATTTATAATAATATTAACTTACTATAATTTCCTCATTGTTAACGAAATAAAAACTCTTTTCAGAAATACCTACGCCTAAGATAACATAAGACACATAAGGTGTATCAACAAAATAAAACGCTCAAATATTTACGTCCACGTGTGTAAGGTATCTAACGAAGCTCTACAATCTCTCTTACCTTGGTTGCCAACCGGAACGAAGCTAAACGTGCTCAGCTTAACTTCTCCGACTGCTGTATTTTATTTCTTCGAGTGTTTATTAAAAATGCTTGAATCTTTGAAGGATTTTCAAAAATGCAAACAGTTGCTTTGATGCTGCTGGATTTAAAACTAAGCGAATGTTTTTTAAAGTAATGTGACCTCATAGATCTCCTACAAAAAAACATTGATAGTAAGACTAAAACGTAGTATAAAACAAAGTCGCTTTCTCGGTCCCTATATCTTTATGTATGCTTAAATCGTTAAAACTGCGCAACGCACATAATGCGTTTTTTGATAGATAGAATTATTGACTAGGAAATTTTATACCTACATATAAACCTTCTGTGTATATCCACAGGCATCCATTAGAAAGTGGAGAAATTTAGTATCAGCATTACACTGGTGCAGAGCTTTCGCCATAAAAGTCAATAATGTTGACTGCATAGTTGGCGCGGTGGCTGGGCAATTGGCTGCCGCGCAACGTGTCGCGGTTTCGATTCCCGAACGGAACAACTCTTTGTCTGTTCCACAAATTGTTATTATAGGTCTGATTGTGATGTGTATGTGAAATTGTATATTTTTAAACCCAACCACGACACAGGAAAAAATGTTAGTGTAGAGCAAAGTAAAAAAAAATTAAGTCAAGTTAGTAAGTACTACTCGTTTATTAAAAAACGCAATCTTATATCCAACGAATTTTATGTACATAATTTTTTTGTGAATAGGCGTATTGATACTAAGTTATATTACAGATGTTATCACTCTTTAAAAAATTATAAAGCGCTGTCTGCGCACTCATCCATGCTTACATAGCATTGCTATTGATTTTTCTCATGAAACGTAAAACCCGCGCCTATACATAAGAGATTAAGGCGAGCGATGGGCTCTACAGCCGACATGCGACAAACAACATGCAAATATATGGAGATGAGTGGCGAAGAGAGGCCGTGGCAAATGACACGCGAATCTATTGTCGGGAGGACTCGGCAAACTTCGGGACACTTCGGCAACCGTCAGAGGGTGTTTGCCGTACTACAAGTACCCGTCACTGTAATATTTATTAGCGTATATTATTTCAGGTTTGATAGTGATCGGTAGAGAAGAATGGATAATTGCATATTGGTATGCTATTAACTTGATAAACTAAGGTAATATGTGTCTTGGATAAACGTTGTTTATTTAGTTATAAAAGTGTTGACATGTTTACTTTATTACTATACACGTGTATGTGTGTTCTAACACGATATTAATACTACGACCTAAAGACAATTAATTGGTCTAAACTAACGCTTGCGTCCGGAAACTTTTTGGGAAGCCCGAAAAGCAACACAACACAACAACAACAACACAGTTTTGCAATCTCTAAATCCCTCAATCCTCCATTAAAAGACTGACAATGGGCTTGCCATTCCACTGCTCCTGTGGGTGTCCATGGGCGGCACTAAATGCTTACCATCAAGTCATATGTCTGTACATTTTCCCCCCTATCCCATAAAAAGTTAAAAAGACTTCTAATGTCATCTTGTTCAAAAGCGCGGTTATAAACCCCATCGATAAATCAACCATTAGCACTGTTATAATAGGAACTAAAATCTCTTTCATAAAGATATTTCTATGGTATAATAGTAGTTCTAACACAAGAATTATTAAAATAGTTCTACAAACTGACTTTTCAATTTTCAAATGTTCGAAGGTGTGCAGGTGCACATACTTAGAACAACGTGTTGACATCAATTTCGAAGTGAATCCATTGTAATCTGTAAATGGAATGATAATTGCCTTCTTTGCCAAAGATGGAATAGATAGTCGTATCAAATCAAAAGTAAGACAATGACTGAATTTGACTTGGCCATCCGAAAAATTACGTTAATGTCAAAGTCATAAATACACTTTTCTATTAATTTTATATAAAGCTATTTTCTAAATTCGGCTAGTGTTTGTGTCATTTGTCTAAGAGCTGATTTTTCAATAGTCAGATAAATGTTATCTGAGGAATAAAATTATTTCTGTCACTGTCTTATACAAACATTCCGACGCGACAGCATCAAAATTATTCCATTGGAAAATCAGCCCTAAGTACCTAATGTCTTCTTGAAAGGATTTTCAATTTTCAATTTGGTTAGACAAATAGATCTTTAATTCAATCCAGACAGTTCAGTATTATATCGAAACCAATAGCTACACAGCAATGTAGTACAAAATATCCACCAAATACCAATTTTGAGCCGTCAGTCATGTCGCGATCCGCCAGACATTCCAATTACATCGCAACTTGAGATATTGCGTTATCAAACATTACATGTATCTTGTATAGTTTTGAAACTGATATGTGCAAGTAAATATATTCGTTATAGGCGCGTCCCTAAAGTCTTTATTCGACTACATAATAATTAAAAATCACCTGGATCTTACTACAATACTTATCTTACTTAGGTAAATTGAATAAGGTCATGTCTTAGTGTGAGATTTTTTTGCGTTTACGCAAACATTGCCTAACACTATGATTTCCCCTTTTTCGTAGGCGCATTTACAAACATCATATAGCACCCACACTCGAAACAACAATGTTTGATTTAAACAAAAAGGTTTTCTTTATTATTAATTTCAGTTGTAAACTACAAAATATTTTCGGCTTACTCACGTAATAATTTGACGAGATACTCGACTAGTTTCAAGCCATGCCAGAGGCCCATATTAATGAGCAGCATTCCGCGACGCGGTGACTGTCGTGCTGCTACTAGTAAACGGAACAACTCTGTGTGATATGATATATTATGTTTGCAAATACACCCACGGCATCGAAATAAACCGTAAGTAAAGTGCAAAATTTACCATACCTTTAAGTATATTTCACCATATCTTTAAGTAATCGAATTTAATTCAAAGTAATTGGTATATTGGTTATTCATTAATAAGAATAAATATTGTGAAATAGACGTTACACAAAATTGAAATAACTCAAAGCACTGTACTTGATCCAGAGTCAGAATTCCAGACTACCTACACGCTTTGCATTCGAACTTACAATCACTAGAAAAATAAAAATCCCCACGTCATAACAGGCAACACATTCCAAATCCAAATCAAAATCTTTTCCTCTACGAATAGTGTTTATTATTGACGGGGGACTTTCCGATTGCAACCCTTTGTGTCACAAAAGGTAGACGGGATCATTTTCAGCTGAGAAAACCCTTTTTAACATCGCCCCCTCGTTAGAGCACCGTAACTTTAGCTAGAATCGCACACCGCCCTGCTCAAATTACATTTTCTACCTTAAAACGGATGGCGATGCATTTTCCCTGTCCGTGTGTGAGAGAAATAATTACTCTTTAATTATTTGAGAGACTCAGCGTCTGAATATTAAGGGTTTCTAGTTTGAATATTTTTTGTCACGTCATGTTTTTAGCTGTGAGTTGTGAGGGTAAGGTTGTTGTTTTCCGTTACTCACAGCAAATGTAATCAGCGTTGCGTAGTTGATATTACTTTGTCAGTTATTTTGTGTGATAGTGGTCAATATTGGAGTAGTAAAAACATGTTTAATACAGCGTTTCTTTTACCCTTCCCTTAGTCTTTCTTTTGTCCATACTTCAACAAAGTGTGGGAGAGCCAAGCTTCGGCACGAATGGGTCGGCTCGATCGGAGTGATACCAATACGTTGTGTTTCGCCGTGTGAGGTTACCGGAGGCCCAATCCTTCCCCTCCCCCGATCCCTCCCAATCCTTAAATCTCCAAAACCCTAATCCCTAAAAGGTTTCCATGGGCGGCGCTGATTACTCACCATCAGATAATCCGTCTGCTCGTTTGCCGACCTATTATTACATAAAAAAAATAGGTTCCTCCTTGAATGAAATTCACAACGTCACAATTGGTCCAAAAGCTAAAATGAACAAATTTACTAACTTTAGAGTCAAGAATGGTAATCAAAATAATTCCATATATTGATCTTTTTACGCCAGTTCCAGATTCGTCCCGTCATGCCTTTTCTCTCCCTATCGCAATTCGACATACTCAACGCCACACTATTCAAAAAATCTCGAAGACATTTCGCGGAAAATCAGAAGGGAATATTCAGCAATGCTCAGATACTCAGTCATAAACCGGAGATCTTCAATATCCGAAGAAAAATCAGCTCTAAACATGTTGCTGGAGGCTAATATATGTGTACGTGCCGTTGGATTATTACGAATTCGTGCAAAGAGTCGTTTTTGCCTCAACTCCGAGCTGGATTCATTTGTCGTCGTAAACGTTGGATAGGATAAGAAAGTTAGCTCTTAGGAAGTCGTAAAGTGTTGCCGGGAAATAGGTGTGATATGCTGTGAATAGATTTCGTCGATCGATTACATTTATTGGCCTTTTATTTCAGTTTTTCTGAAGTTCTGTCATATAATATTACTTTTGAGGAGGAAAAAATAATATTGAACATGAAAACGTTTTATGCCTAAGCGTCTGCTTTTTATTAATCATGTCAATATTTCACCGAGGCTGTGGACTGAAATACACTGATGATGATTATAATTTTTATTTTTAAGTAAATTTCAAAATATAACTCTATTTGTAATTTTTTCTCGTCCCAAGAAAATCATTCAAACATAATATGCTAATTCCAATAAAACAAACTTAGACCAAAAAAAAGTTGACAATGGCTTAGTTGTGTTAATCTATACATATAATAAAATCGTAGGAAAGTCAAAACTGTACATTGAATATATTTTTGAAATAATACTTGGGGCGTGATGTACAATCGATACTGAAGCCAAAAATATGGTTTTTAGAATTTTTGTCTGTTTGTCTGTTTGTCTGTTTGTCTGTATGTTTGTTACGGATAAACTCAAAAAGTACTGCATGGATTAAATTGAAATTTTGCATGAACATAACTGACAGGTCGGTTCATCACATAGGCTACATATTATCACGCTATCACCTACGGGGGATGAGTAATGAACCTTTATATCTGTAAACCTTACTGAAGCAGCATATAGTGTTACCTCATACACATTTAAATTACGTTTGTAAGCAGGTTGTTTGACAGGACGTGCTATCACAAACCTAGACACAAAAAAATGAAATATAAAATAAAACATAGACTTATATTGGTAAATATGTTGCTTCGGAATTCATACAATATTTTTGTGTATAATTATAAACATAGGTGTGATGAAGAACTAGCATTTTTTTTATTCATATGCGGTTACGTTTTTTTCACGTTGAAAACGTATTCAGTCGTAATTGAGAAATTATTATTGTTTACCATATAAAAATGTTTCCATTTTCTAGATGGTGTTGGCGTCGAATTAGATCGCGCTATGGTTTCGTTCACAAAAAGTGATGTTATGAGTACCGATGTCGCCGCTTCAACCTATAGAAACGGGGGTTACCTGCGTTGTTTATAAGTTATCGAGATTCTCAAATTATTCTGTTTACTTCGTGTTAATTTGTCTTTTAGTAGTAAAAATGCCCAGAAAGCGGTCTAATCTATCACAATCGCGTGATAGATTAGACTGCTCTTATCTATTAGATCTCTCGCGTGTTCCATCTAAAGTTGAAGTGTCTCATGGATCTTCTCACAAAGGCAAAGGTGTTTGGTGCAGTCCGATGCTACATGTATTCTGTGGAATGGCAAAAACGCGGCTTGCCACACGCTCACCTGCTTTTGTGGCTGGAAGAGAAGATCAGACCCAACCAGATTGATCAAGTCATAAGTGGTGAGCTCCCGGACCCTGACATTGATCCTGTTCTGCATCAGATTGTGAGAAGTCACATGGTTCATGGCCCCTGTGGCACTTTAAATCCAAGTTCCCCATGCATGAAAGACGGACGATGTACAAAAAGATTCCCGAAGAAATTTACCAATGTTACCATAACAGGTGAAGATGGATATCCTTCATACCGGCGCCGACCACCTGCAGAAGGCGGACATTTCACTGAGCTGAGCGTACGTGGCCAGCTGCAACAGGTCGACAACAGATGGATTGTTCCATACTCACCTGTTCTGTTCAGGACCTTCCAGACGCACATCAACGTCGATACCTGCACCAGCGTCGAGTCGATCAAATACATCTGCAAATAAGTCAACAAAGGGAGCGACCAGGCGACCTTTGCTTTACAGAGCACTGATAGGGACGAGGTGACCAAGTACCAGTCTGGTCACAAGGTGCCGTCGTATTATACATACGACAAGCAAAGAGGTGTATTTAACCGACGTTGACGTGGAGGTGTAGTTGAAGGTTTTCCGGGCATTTTTAAGAATACTGCATTGGGTAGAGTTTATACCGTGCATCCGAACAATGGCGAATGCTATTATCTGCGGTTGTTGCTTCATACGGTCCGGGGCCCAACGTCTTTTGCCTTTCTGAGGACAGTTGATGACGTGGAGTATCCCACATACCGCGCAGCCTGCGTAGTACCTACTTGACGGTGACCAAAACTGGGATGACACCCTCGCGGAGGCGAGCATCAGCGACAGTCCCAGTCGCTTGCGACATCTGTTCGCCGTCATGTTGGTGTTCTGTGGAATCGCGAACCCGGTAACTTTGTGGGAGAAGTATCGCCATCGTCTGTCCGAAGATTTTTTACGAGCTTTGAGGCGTGCTAATGAAGATGAAGTCGAAGTAACTGATGGACGCGTGTTGAACACCTGTCTCAGTTCACTTCAAGACGTGGTCATTTCTATCGGCGGCAATCCACTGGTTGAATACGGGTTACCAGCTCCCCAATCATCATTACGTCAAGACCGTGGAAATCGGGGGAGTATGCCGCTGAGACACATTACGATCCGGCCGTAATGACCACCATACGAAATGACCACGTCGCTTTGTTCTCTTCAGAGCAAAAAGAAATTTACGACATCGTCCTTGAAAGCGTTACGCTCAACCAGGGTAAAATGTTTTTCTTGGATACTCCTGGTGGAACAGGAAAAACATTTGTTACCACTGGCATACTTGCAGAGGTCAGGAGGCAAGGCAAAATTGCCATTGCTGTAGCGTTGTCGGGAATCGCTGCTACACTACTTCCTGGTGGCAAATCGGCACATGCCATGTTCAAAATACCCATCGACTTAGAAAGCACCGAAACTCCTGTTTGTGGTGTGTCACGCAACAGTGACAAGGGACACGTGCTAAAGGATTGCTCTCTGGTCGTATGGGATGAGTGCACGATGGCGAATAGGAAGGCAGTTGAGGCCGTGGATAGAACCCTGCAGGACATCCGCAGGAACGAACACTTGATGGGCGGTGTTACAGTTCTGTTTAGTGGTGATTTCCGACAAACGCTTCCCGTGGTAACGCGGGGATCTAGGGCTGACGAGGTGAATGCTTCGTTGAAACGATCTGCGTTATGGTCACGCGTTCATACGCTGCGCTTGACCATCAATATGAGAGCTCAGCTCGGCGGCAATGCACGCGCCTAAGAATTCTCTGATGTCCTTCTAAGTCTCAGCGACGGTACTCTACCAGAGGAGAGGGGTGGACAGGTGGTGCTCCCAGAATCTCTCGGTAGAGTGGTATCCACCTTAGATGAACTCATTCGCTGCGTGTACGGGGATATCAGTCGAATACCGCACCAGCCGAATTCTTGGGCATGGGAGCGGGCCCTCCTCCTCCATAAACACCGTAGTCGAGCAAGATGACGCCACACACTACCCGGTGGAATTTCTCAACTCCCTCACAGCAAGTGGACTTCCAGCACATAACATCAAGCTGAAGGTTGGCGTCCCGATCATGCTTACAACAACTGTACGTCGCTTGCTCCCGCGTCACCAGTCCTGACTCTCTATACATTTTGGCTACTAAGAGCAAAACTACAAATGTAGTTTATAGAGAAATTTTATAATTGTGTTTCTTTAAATTCTGTAAATTCTGTTATTCGTGGGATGTAGGAATTAAACCATATTTAAAATTCACCTGCGCTATGAGAGGTACTCATGAGGTGAAGTTATACTGCAGCGCCAACTGCAAGGGAATGTGATCTTAAAAGTTGCTCACTAAAAAACTACACTTAAAATGACGCAGGCATAGTACTTTTGGTGCTTCACGGCGTCCGCGCGGACGAAGTCGCGGGCAACAGCTAGTTAGATAAAATATTTTGCTGCATCTGAATTGAAGTTAGATGACATGCCATTAGTCCACCTACCTGAAGCGTAGACGTGGTCTCAACTTCAGAATACGCCTACCCGTTGGTCTTCGGTTCTTCGTCAAATATCCACTAAGCCCACTGACAGTTTGCTAAGACTTTGCAAACTTAAGTGGCCTATTAGATGATCCATAGGGTGGCTGGCAGTCAAAGGATGAGAATAGCTGAACATCGAGCTCAGTGGTGTCCAACAACTGACGGGAATAGGCTAATGATGATAAAGGTGAATGTGTCATATAATGTTATGAAGCGATTAGTTTTGATAAACGCATAGCAGCATATAAAAAGTTTAAGCAGCATTTTGATTCAAACTACATTAGTCATGAATATCCTTCTGATGTGGTCACACGACATCATCATCAGCCTGTTAGTGCCCACTGCTGAGCAAAGGCCTCTTCTCACACGGATAAGGTTTGGGCATGTTCAGTAAGGGGGTGATTTTAAGTCAGTTAGAGTCTGACACTCCATCTTGCACTACCCAGAAAAAACTATTTTTTTAACTATACTCTATCTAACGGCATTATTATCTATCTAAGGAAGTTGAGATATTCGATGAGGATGACGATGATGATGATATCAATAGTATGAACAATGTTCACCTCGTATATTAACATTCTATTTGTTGTTAATAACGTACTTTTATCGCACCTTAAGAGAAAGAAGGACAATGATATTTTCTCTTCTAAGAATTAAATACAACCATTAATTAGTCCGTAATCATAGTAACGTTGTTCCTAGAAATGAGATTTCAGTTAATTACAACATATAGAAGTATAAATAATATTCATTACGATGGTAGGTAGGTACCCCTAATCTAATTAATTTACATCCTTTGCCAGAAAAGATCCCTATTCTCAGAAAATATTTCGTAGAAGATTATTTAAACCTTAAATGGGATTTCTTGTTTTATCTCATAATGTATTTATTATTACTACCAGTTACCCGCGGCTTTGTCCTTGTAATCAAAACATCTGTACCACCGAGTGTTCGTTGCAACGATATGCAAAAACAAACGGGTCCATTTTTGCATTTACATTATTAGAAAAGATAAAAAACAGAGAACGATTATACATAAAATAAAATGTACTGACCCCACGAGTCAAAGTTTTCCATTCTGATATTATATCTATGAATGTAAAAAAAGCTAAAAAAATATCTACGCATTTAGGGAGACACCAGCCACCAACTGACTTTTTCTCTCTTTCATTCAATGTCTGCATACCCCTATTGAACAAAGGTGTAAATTATTGTATTAATTATGCTACAAGCTCGCCAAAACATTTCCTATAAGATAGGACATACAGTATATAGGTATACAACCATGAAAATACCGAAACATTGAAATCCGCCGCGTTCCAGCGACACGCCTTGGATCCCAAGACGAAATTAAATCAGAGAAGAGAATAAAAACTAAGCAGTCTACGCTTCCCACGGTGAATTTAATCATTAAATCAGGCTTAAAAAGTGCAAAAAGACTGCACAACTTGAAGAAGTCCAGTCGTAAATGACCACAAAAATTTCAGTACAAACAATGTAGGTTCTATGTGTGAGCAGTTTCCAAAACGCAAGACAATTTGATCTACATTCCACAAGGTCCATATAATAAACTAAACCTATTTTTCGTTATTAAACTTTTACGATCATAATTATTGTCAGAGAATTAATGTATGCATGATCTGTATGTATACATACATATATGTGTACATATATGGGACCTACGTGAGTTGTGGTAGACGTGTTAAGTATCAACACTTAGGAAGGCTCTCTACATGGACCCCTTCGTCTGCGGTTGATGAAGGCGGCGAAAGGGCAATGACTTATTTAAATATGTATGTAAATAATATAAGGGCGACGTCTTCTGTACATTGGTATTCAGTCATAAGCATAATATATGTTATGTATGCAATCCTTGTAATGTTATTAACGTAAAAGTTTATCCGCCTAGTTATTTGAACTTGAGTTCGGTTAATGAACTGTCGAGAGTTGCTTTTTTAAGTCAGTCAGCGGCTTCGAATGCAAATGTATAAGATGTTGTTAATATTATTATTAAAACCAAGTTATTATACCTATCGCATGTTTAATAAAAAACAGAAATAAGTCATAAAAGACAGTATTTCAGAAATGAAGCTTGTTATTGTAACTTATTTTTTAAGATTCAAATACTTTTTTTATTGAGACCTCTTTTCTTTTAACCACATTATTATGATGTCCTGTACCTTAAAATATCGTGGTGACCTGAAGGTTCTTGCAATAACCTCGTGCTCCCATGTGGGGTTATCCCGAGTTCAAGGCCTATTATTATAGATGGTATTATATAGGTATAATAGTACCTAGTATTTATTATTGTTTGGACCTAAACAATAAAGTATGATTAATTATATTTTGAAATTTTGTTTTCTTTTTTTTTTATTTCATAAAAAACATGTTGTAGTATATTTTTACTTAATTTTTAGAACGTTAGTTGAAATTACATTAAACATTTCTAGTAAGTAGATAAATTTTCAGTAGGTAAATATATGTACTTTATAAGATAACTTATACACACAAACAACTCAGACAAGGAGGTTCTAGGAAAACATCGTTAATCTGGAATCGCAATTTATATTATAATATAACAGTTTAAAATTATAAACCCATTATTCTTGAATCATGATTTCTATCAATTTTGGAACGCATGCCCTAATTTTTTTAATGTTATAAGGCGGCTAACGAGCCTGATAGGATGATAAGCAATCAGCGTCACCCATGGACCTTTACAACACCAGAGGAGATGCGTATGCGTTGCTGGCATTATGAGCATAAGAGGTTTTGAGGATATAGAAGAGAGGATTGAAGAAAGATGTGGGGAAGGAGAAGGTTTGAGCTTTCGGTAACCTCAGACACATGACGAAACACAACGCTGTGGTTGTTTCACTCTGGTTTTCTTTGAGGCCGTGTTATCATTTCGGTCGAGCTGACCCATTTGCCGATGCATATCTACTACATTTATTTTCAACTTAAAGGACGACCTGTAGACCACATCTAGTTTAAAATATTTTAATTCCAAACAATATTCAACACAAATAACTATTATTCTTAAGAACAAATAACAGTGGTCACAACACCGAGTCTTTTGTGAATTTTAAAAAGCACGCTTCGTATTATGTGCCTGTACAAGTTACGTCGACACGGTGACTGGACAACTGGCTGGTGTGTAACGTGTCGCGGCTTGAAGTCCCACACGGAACAATCCTTTGTGTGATCCAAAAATTTTCCCGGGTTTAGATGTGACAAGTAAAGTTTTGCAGACCCCGATGTAAAAAGAAAACAATCAAAAGACACATTTTTTTAACATTGTACGTCTTTCACAGTTCTTTATAAAAATAGAGAATGTATAATTATTCAATTTTAAACCTAATCTTATCTTTGGTTTTAAACAACCCCATGAACAGCATGAAGGTTAAACAAAAGAGTAAGTTAAATAAAAACATAAACCAAATAATAAATTCGAAATTCAAACACTCGTAGATTGACGAGTGGAAACACCTTCTACAAAACAAACTTGTCTCATTAATCATTTAAATATAAATTCCTGGAAATCCGAGCTACACTTAACGAACCGTCCGGGTATATTCGTTTTCAAGGTTCAAACTGATGTTTTTTACATCACAGTCTAGTAGGCACGAAAATTGGATTTCCAACAACATATTTGTGCAAAATCAAATTTTCTGATAAAAAACGTGTGCTTAATATTCTCATCTAGATTAATGCTGAAAATGATTGTACGATAAAAGGAGTTTTAGGAAATAAAATTTACATACTCTACCTACATACCCAGTATATTTCGAATTGCCACCTATTTATAAACGGATCTCACATCATCAGCCTATAAGTGCCTACTGCTGAACCTCAAGGCCTCTTCGCACAGGAAGAAGATTTGAACAAACTTATAATAAGAAAAGTCCAGGTTTTATCACAATATTTCACGGTCATAGGTTTGTGGTATCTAAATAAACTTAGAAAGTACATATTACTCCTTAAATGTCATGTTGGTACTTGCCAGGTTTCGAGCCCGTCTCCTCAAACACTAGAAGCAGGCGCCGTAAAGGAACGAATAAAAATTAAAATTAGTAGCCTAATATCGCGCTGCCATTAGATGTTACCAGTCACCAGAAATTTACACCCTACATAATTATAGTTTTCATTAATCAAGACCATAAAACTTTGCCACTTCTAACCAAGATCTCGAATCCATTAAGGAAGATCTGTTTTCAAAAGAAGATAGAAGTCTTGTAGCTAATAGTATGGTGATAATTTTGATGAACACTAGTAAAATTGATCGAATATTTTAGACTGGCAATAAAATGGATAATTAATTAAGTTTTAAACCACCCTGAAATTCGAACCGCCATGATTAGCAATAAGTTCTAACCACTGAAATGCAATATCCTGTAATTTCTATTCTAATTTAGACTCTAAATTCAATAATTCGATGTAACGAAACGATTTCTATGTATCAGTGGAAAACAATGACAACGGTTTAATATTTCAAATAACTTCTGAATTTAAAATCGAATCCACATATATTTCTAATATAATAAATGCAAAAGTTACGATGTTTGGATGTTTGTTACTCACGCCATAACGACTGGACCGAACTGGATGAAATTTAGCACAAGCATAGGATACAATCCGGAATGGGACATAGGCTTCTCGTTATCATGTTACTACGCGGGCGAAGACGCGGACGGAAGCTAGTTAAACATATAGGTAATTATAGAATTTTGAAACATAACGCAAAGACAATGGATAACCTGATTACCATAACTTTCTGCATTCATATTTTTGCGCAACAAAAAACCTAAGAAAATACACACAAACAAAAGTAACTGTAAAGGTTTATTAACATAAAAACATGTAAATGAATTCAGAATACAAGATATAAATCACTTACATTCTTGCGAAATGAGTTCACGCAGCTAATATCTACGTAGGAGATTTGCACACGACCGTTTTTACTTCGCAGGTGATATATTATATTCTGATGAATACATTTTCTTTTACAAATGGACGACTTTTCCACATTAAGATTTAGTATTTAACCGCAATTTCTTACATTTGCCGCAGTCGGCGTCGTCATAATGTTCTTGCGTGGATTTTCATTATTTACGCAAGTAAGAATGTACTCTCTCTCTCTCTCTCTCTCTCTCTCTCTCTCTCTCTCTCTCTCTCTCTCTCTCTCTCTCTACTGTAACTCTATTGTTTGTACAGAACAATGTTATTAATTTGAATAACTGTCCGATAAGTTTTTATATGGGGATTGAAGAGCGAAGCCTTGGTCTATAGTAATGTTTATTTGATTCAAAAATGCAGATTACAATGTAAGTCTTACTATCTAAACAACAATTTATACCAAACCTGAATTAGGCGCAAACCTACATTACAAGAAAGCCGACACTAGCAGTGAATGATAATGATGACCCAGTGTCTGTTTACCACATACAGTTCAGTTTAAGTGCAAGTATTATTTAAGTACCCTAACGCAAGTTCGTTCTATGTTATCGCGATCGAAACAAAATACCTTTAGCCATCTGTTTGTTTGATTCACTTGAAACCGGCCAATCAGATCGCTCAACGTCATAATATACATGTCGATAGTATTAAAGTAAAACCAACTCGCACCTGACAGATAAAAGTTTTTTTATATATATATATTACACAATTATACAAAAACTATTCATAAACGTCAAAATGTAACTACTAAAAAACTATCAAAGTTTTACGTAATAAACTATTCAAACTTTTCATTCGAACTTTTTATATTGCATATCCTCCACTTAATAGAATCGTGTTCGTTCTCAGAAAAAATTACATAAGTACAACAAAAATGTAATAAATCCAGACATTTTTGCGCGGTGAAACGCAACACCAACGCAAATAAATCGTGTGACTTGGCTAGTTATACCAACGTTGACTTATTTATTGTAATCGTCTTTATTCGCGGCTATATTTTAACTATATACCGGGTTTATTGAAGCGTTCCTTCCAGCTTAACATTTATAAACATGAAACATTGCTGCTCTGCGTTTGTGGGTTTTAAATAATTTAACGTCAAGCCTGTATTTCCCAAAGGAATTTGTAGAAGTCACAATGCTGTGAATACAGGCACAAAATATAAAGGATTATGCAGAATGATTATCCACAGATGATATACACACAGTTGATTATGATATCACTTTTCAATAAGTTACTTACCATGTTTATCAAAGTACAGAGTACTTCCATCGAGCAGTAACACAATTTTTTTTATTATATCTGTCTTTTTTATGAGATATTGCGACAAACAAGATTATGGATCCCTTGATGAGAAGCAATCGGCGCTGCTCATGAACACTCGCCACTTTCCTTTTTTTTCTCATTAGTGATTGTCTTTGGAGAGTGGGGATACTGGGCCTCCGATAACCTCATTCTTATGGCAAAGCTTCTTCGCTTATCTCCAAACTACTACTGCTTTTAAATAGAATACCTTTAGGTAAATATCCCAAAGCCATCATTTGGGAATTGCGCGCGCGTCTCTTAACGCCAACAGACCATCATAGATGGAACCAAAGAGGGTTATTGCTGCAATAAAATACCGCGGCCTCGGCCTAGAGCGGGAGAATGAACGTATAGGTTTTTAGTCGGTAAGAATCTTACAATCTAGCTTTGATTTTCCGTCCTAAAAAAATATTCCAATGTTAAACTTTTTAGGTCTAGTTGACGATCCCAATTCAAGTTTAAAATAATAATAAAAAAGGAAAGAAACCACTAAAAATTCCAGCAAAAGAATATTTAAATACAATTCCTAAAAAAAGTCTTACACAAATCCCAATTCAATCTTTGTTAATACAATTCCGAAACGGCTATGAAAAAATATATCATAATCATTTTGTACTTTACGCCTTCAAGTTACGGAATATTCCACAAAACTTCGAAGATAAGATGTTTGTGGATTTCCAAGTACACCACTGAAATATTTATTGAAGAACAAATTCCGTTTACCGCTAAACTTTGTGGAACTTTCCACTATTGTGCGGTTCACGAGTTAACTCGTAACTCGTAATCAGCTTCATTGCATGAACATATTGTAACGCTGTTCCGAATAATGTATTTTATTCTTATGTTACTTAAAGTTATTTTCGAATAACTTACACAACTATCATATTTTTAATATATTATGTATATTTTACTTCTTAACCAGCGTGCATTTATTCATGTCGTAGCTAACCAGTATGATTAGCCATTCAACTAATGACCTGAGCGAATGGCTGTATTTCTCATAAAAACCGTAAGTTAAGGGGTGAAGGAATTGTTTTTAGAATCGGGTTGCTAACAATATGATTGGTCCAAATTGCCATAAGAAAAAAACTACTACCAGAATTAGTAAATAGGTTTGTTACATAATTGATAAGTCGAATTGGATGAGACATTCATATAAATATATTATTATATATTTACCAAACTAAATTTAAAGAAAGAAAAACGTAAATATTGTAATATAAAGAGCGTTTACTACCACGCATTGCTACAATTAATTGCGTGATTTTATATAAATCAATAGCTTTGAAGAAAATATTAACCTTATTAAGCTACATTTTCCTTAACAACAAGAAAACGTACCGCACACCATAATTTATATCCCACACACCTCTAAGAACTTATCTAAAATTCTAAACAACTGCATGGCATTATTCAAGACACGAGAGACATAATGTGACATAACATGGCCGCTGAGGATGCAAATTAAGTATCATTTGTCGTTCTTGGTATAAGTGAAACAAAAAATATGTGTACTGAGACATAATGTTACTTTGCTTCCATAAATTTTACTTATATGTTGGTATGTATTATTATTTTTATTCATAAAAAACTTTGAAATACTTGTCATAGATATTTGATTGTGAGAATTGACAGTATAATAGCGAAAAAATAAGAATATAAGACGACAGAAATAAATATGTACCTTAAAACATAAAACTTTAGAGCATATTTTTATAGTTTGGGTTAATTCTACTAACGTTCTCTTAACTATAAAAGATAAGCAAATAAAAGAATTCTTTCAGAACTAATTTCAATTAAAATAAGAACCACAATGGCGCCATGTTCAGTGATAAAATATTTCTAGCTTAAGTTAAAGTTATTTTAACGACTCAGAATTAAAATCTTATAGATAAATGACCGTGCCAACTCAGCTACTGATGGCAATGAGGCATACAATTCAATTTTGACTAACCGTTAACGATTGAGAGAGATTTAAGGGTTTTGTAAATTGATGCTTCTCCAGGTCATCCCAATATCAAACTTTTTGTGTATAAGCTACAATGTTTTACGAAATGTAACTTTAACTTGAATAGATCCTTCAAGTTAAAGAAGCTATGCATATATGTAAATATTGAATGTAACATTAAATCCAAACTAATATTATAATTGCGAAAGTTACTCGGTCTGTCTATCTTTTCATCACGCCTAAACTACTGAACCGATTTCTGTGATATTTGGTACAAACATAGTTTAGAACTCCAGAAAGGACATAGAATAGTTTTTATACCAAAAATCTGCAGGAAGTCACTATGCTAGTATAAAATATAGTCAGAATTTTATTCAACTATAAAAAAAACTACCTCATAACGTCTTATTTAATTGTATGTAGTTTAACTAGAAATTCATTACCTACTACGCCGCACCAAATTGTTACTCTTAAATACTTATTACGCTAGCAAAAGCAAGAACTTTAAATGCTTAAAAAAATTAATCCCCATAACATGAAGTAAAGAAAAAGGAGAATTCTGTATGTTGAACAAGTGAAATATAAAACTACGGAAGCTGGCGCGGTACCAAAACTCTCGTTTTGCAACCATTTGACGTACGAGCCGAGGAGAATTAAACCGCAGGAACAAAAAAACAGACCCACTGCAACCACAAGTTTGTACAATTTGTTGCTCACTATATTTTTAGCTTGATTTTTGTTTGACGAACTGTTGTTGCTCAATTACATTCGTTTTCATATTCTGAATCGTGATTGGTGGTGGAATTTTTAATTTTATTCGTGCATCTTGTGCAATGTTTGTCTAAAAATTATTTTCACTCCGCTTATCGTTTATTTTTCCTGTATCTTCAAAATCAAACTTACTGCTACATGATTCAAGCAGACCAGAAGAAGTAAACTATACCTAAAGCCGTCCAAAAACACTTCACGCATTGAGTTATAATGCAGATAATAAGGTTTTTATTGATCAGACCAGATCTTTACATTTTCTTTTGTTCAAGAAATTTAACAAAATATCCTCAATACGTGGCGCTCGCGTAGCTAAAAGTCGAAATGTTCGATTTGCAACAACTGCTTGTAGTGCAATAAAGAAAAATAAAACAATCGTAAAATACTATAAACTAGGAACCACAAAATGTACCTTGTGAATAAATTCACTCGAAACAAACAAAATTTCATCTAAATCTTTTTGAACAGCTTGCGTTTCATTTAAAATCTCGATAAAGCGACTATAAAGGTGTTATTGTTATGTATTTTTGTTTGTTTGCAAAATTCCAAATTCAAAAGCCAAGTTTTCCCATAAAAACATTATCTTTATTAAACAATGATGAATAACAACATGAACATATTAAGAGGCCAATTTTATACTATAATTATCAATCGTCCATAAATAAAAGTTTTTCAAAAAATAAAATAAGCCAAAGGGAATTTCCACCGCTCGAACGATACTTAAAAATAGGTACTTACTACAAAGTCACTTTTAATCTCATTGATTAAACACTCTGAGGCTCAATTTAGTTAAAATTTTAAGAATTTCAATAAAACGATACGTATTTTAAATAACTTTGTAAAGTAAATAGTCGAGGATTAGAAAACTATTTGGAGTGAATGATTGCAAATAATCTTTGCTTGCGACGGAGACGCGACCTCTTTCGTGAACATTTCAAATTCTCGTGTCACTCCCAACATTATTTAGATTGAAGCAACGATTTATGTGTCTCAATGAATGTTCATTAAACTGTAACTAAACATCTGACCTATTACTTTGTTTGTGAATTTAAACAATCCAATGGTCTGAATCGGGTGATAATTTTAATGAAAAGGACAAAACAAAGGCTTGTTTTACAATGTGCAGCTTCTTGATAAAGACGAAAACAAAATAGCGCCTTAGAACTTCTATTCACAATAGTGTAATGAATAAAGAACCCACACACAGCTAGCTAGTTATGTAGTTTTATGAAGAAAAACTAGACATAATATCACTCCAGCTTTTCTCCTGTCTCGCCCACATTTCAACATGATAATACTAGTATCAATGTTATAGTGGGCGAATTTACTGCCTTAACATTACACAAAAGCTTTAGTAGAATTCAAATTCATACTGATTGTGGTTCGTTATGTCGGAATATTTACTGTGTACCTGATTTTTTTGTATGTTGTAGGTCTCTAAACGAGCATACGTATTATCTAGTGGAAAGCAATCGCCGCCCGTGCACACTTGTAATGCCAAGAGAAATACCTAAAGGTGATTTGCAGAACTCTTGTGGGTTGTTTAGGATTTAAGAATAAGGATCTGAGAATAGAGGATGGGATAAGGATTGGGTTTCCGGTAACCTCAATCATTAGACGAAACACAACGTAAGTGTTACTTTACACCGGCTTTCTGTGAGGCCATGGTATCACTCCCGTAGAGCTTATATGCCAGAAAAGTTTATCGGTTTTTATATGAAGCAGGTGATTCACGCCTGTACAGTATTATTTCCCTGTAGAGGGGAATCCACAAAGGTCATATTTCGACTAGTATTCGCTCTGCCATCACAGTATTTTTTTTTACACACATACAATTTCACATGCACGTCACACCCAGACCCGGCACTACAATTTGTGGAATCGAACCCGTGACACGATGCGCGGCAGCCAGATGCCCAGCCTCCGCACCAACCGTGCAGTCTAAATAGTTAAAAAAGTCGTATGACGAGGTGTTAAGGATTTTTATGTAATAGCACCGGCAAAGACTCCCAGAGTTATAAGTGCGTTGTTACACTTTAAGTTCAAGTCTAAAACACCAACTAACGATAAGAAGCTGTAGACCAAAAAAAGGGTGAACAAATTTCTCACCATCGTTATCCAGGTAACACAACTAATGAACACATTCACAGTGGTACGGAACCTGAATTTGTACCGATATGGGTGAATATACGCTCTCCGTTACGTGGGACTAATAATATTACTGGCCAAAGGTGAGTTTACACGTATAGGAGCTTCACTTTAGAACAAGCAAATAAAATTACTATAAGACTGAGTAACTGACACATTTATAGTTAAATGTTTGTTCGTTAAATTTATTAGAGATAGCGACTTAATCGCATGAATTAATTGAGAAGAGCTCTACCAGTTTCAAGTCACAACGGGACCCTTACGCAACGTCGCCGCGACGAATGATAAGCATGTCTCACGATACTCTCTCATTTCTCTGTTAATTCGCGTGATTAGCATGTTTCATATACTAATCTCACTATTACTGTACTCATATAAAAGTACATGAAAAGTAGCTTCTGCCCGCGACTTTGATCGGGTGGAATAGTGACTTCCTGCAGATTTTTTGTTTAAAAACTATCCTATGTCCTTTCTCGAGTTCCAAACTATGTCTGTACCAAATTTT
This sequence comes from Spodoptera exigua, assembly GCA_902829305.4. Taxonomy (NCBI): domain Eukaryota; kingdom Metazoa; phylum Arthropoda; class Insecta; order Lepidoptera; family Noctuidae; genus Spodoptera; species Spodoptera exigua. The sequence continues at coordinate 4,346,108 of LR824616.2, read as the reverse complement.
ACAGAAATCAGTTAGGCGTGAATAAAAGATAAACAGACAGACAGCCAGAGTTAGTTTCGCATTTATAATATTAGTATGGATTTGGATAACGACTACGACAATGATAGTTACTATAAAAATGTTGTTTTATTTTCCGATTACCTCATTGGTCTAGTTAAGCAAATTTATTTATTTATTAAAAAATAAGCACACTAACAATACACTCATCCAATGTTATACAATACAATTGACTGCACAAGCAATTTGTACAAATTTAAAACCTATTTTAGTGATAACAATTAAAATTCATATTAGCAAGTGTGATAATATAATTTATTGTTGTTTTTAATTAAGTATGTTATTATGTTTCATAAAATTGTATTATTCTTTGAAAGTAATTATGGTTAATAACTATTGTCACAACAGTATTAACTAATTAGTTATTTTGTTAACTAATGCTTGTACACAGATACATATTATTCATAAGTACGTGACTTAATGATTACAAAAACAAACAAATACAAACAGTAAATGTACTTTTATTATTACTTTCGTGAGACATTCTTAATTAATTATTGTTTTCGGCTTACTCACGTAATAATTTGACGAGATACTCGACTAGTTTCAAGCCATGCTAGAAGCCCATAGTCAAATAATTACGTGACTAAGAAGAACACTTAATAATTAAGAAAGTAAATGTACTGAGAATATATTATGTTATTTTGTAATATGTATGTAAATAATACGCACATAATTATACACTTATCTATCTTGTATCTCTTATATGAATTTAAGTCTGTTTGCTTGCTTCTTACAACTACCATTGGCATCATCAATTCTGCATCACCCAAGGGTTCAACCGGTAGAAAATTCCTAAGGCATTAAGTCCGCCAATGTACCCATTGGGCATGAAATAAATGATACAAATATTTAATTCACACTAAAATGATTATATAAACAAAAACGAAAACGCAAGCCAACAAATATCAACAATACAAACCAATCAATAATTTGCAATACCAATACGGCTGTGGGCACACAAGCGTGCTACGATCGTATTATTCCCATCGAACCGAAAACCGTGAAAACTGACGATACTCTGTGTACAAAGTGCTTTGATACAATATATAATTGTGCACCAACCCTAATAGAGAGGCGCGCGGTTACAAAGGGAAATCGGATAAATGTCATAGCAGAACGTAGCCAAGTTTTGTACCTTGTGTGGATGCCATATTAAACATGGAGGACATAGCAAATGGAAAGAACAGTGTCGTACTTATACTGCTTTTAAGTGTAAGAGAGCTAAGAACTACTCTTTAGTAGCTTGTCCGACACCACAGTAGTAAAGACAACAGGCGTGAAACAACGTTTACGTTGTGTTTGCGCTGTATGAGGAAGGTTTTTGCAGGCCCAATCTTTTCCCTATCTCATATTTTCACTTACAAACAACTAGGAAGTCATTTAGTGTAGCGGGTGTTAATGAGCGGCGGCGATGTTGTTATCGGTTCTCGAACTATCCTATTAAAAATAACATAATGCCTTTTATTATAACTTTCGTGAGAGATACTAGATTAATTATTATGTTTTCGGCTTACTCGCGTAATTATTTGACGAGGAACTCGACTAGTTTCAAGCCATGATAGAGGCTCATTTTTATGAGCAGCATTCCGCGACACACGACGCAGCGACTGTCGCCTCTTAATTCGCGAATCATTAATAATACTTTGCTCATTCTGAGAATAGAAAGCTAATAGCTTATCAGTCGGTTTTGATGATGTTTTTAAATATTCTGTATTTATTACAACTCAGTATATTTAACTATTAGTATACATATTCTCGAAAGACTTCCTTACCTTTAAAAGCAACATAATCTAAATTTTAATCTTCCATAAGCTTCGTAAGATAATGGATACCATTAAAATATTATTTTTATTAATAATTTTTAGATATTTCTTCATCTTGAAACGATGGAATTTTCCTATTTGTAACGTAGTCAAAGGAGGATTCTAACAATATTACAATCAATAAAAACCAATTTGATAACAATAGATTGCTTAAGCCAAACATTCATATTATTATATTTGTATGTTACTGTAATGGGTCATATTGTGTTCATTTAGAATAAAAATATCGGAATATAGTAGATGGCTTGACTTACAAACCTTATACTTTACTCGTTTAAATTCTTGATTTCTATTTGTGTATTTCTTTTTTTGTTTTTAAAATACTTTATACCCACGTTTCAGTTAACCTTATAAACCACAATTAATAGTTATAAACTACTCTAGATGTCATCACCATCGTCATCAGCCTATAAGTGCCTGCTACTGAAAAATCAAATTTATGTAGTAGATATAAGTCTACGTTTCCTTACGATGTTTTCGTCCAATCACATTGATATAATTATAATTAAAAATTTTTGAACCTGCATCCATATTTATGACAAACGGGCGCCTTAATCCATATCGCAAAGAATGTCAAGAAAAACTTCCATACAAAAAAAACTATTTTATGAGCACTCCATTGAGTATATAACTCATGTATCTGTGTCGCGTACGTCCACCACCGCTGTACGTGACCATACTGACGCCAGGATATATCCCCGTGAAGAATATAATACTTCGGAATATTATCGGGGAGCCATTTCTGCGGGATACGGGATTCTTATGACGTCCACTTCACTTGAAAACTGAATGGAAATGGAAAGTTGCGCCCAGAATATCGGGTGTCACAACTCGCTTTTAGTTGAAACTTGCTAAAAATAGGAAATAAAATTTTTCGCGACTTGGAAACTAAAGTTTTCACTTATCGTTGAAATTCATATCTTGATATACTGTTTTTTCTTTTTCTTTTGTCTGAATTCCAACTTTTTTGTGCCATTTTTTCTAATCATAGTTCTTCATCAAGTTTCATCCGATGGTAATTCTTTTGTTTCATTTACAAGACCTTGGACAAGATGAATGCTTTCTTTTAAGGAATTAAACCAACTGGCTATTTCTGTGACTATTATGATAGACTAGCAACCCACCCCGGTTTCGGGAGATGAAATGCTGACACCAAATGTTTCCACTATTTTAATCACCCTATCTCTTAAAATCCGCATTAAAATCCTTTGCTTTGTTTTAAAGATTTAAGCATACATAGGGATATTATGGGGATAAATAAAACTTTTTTTTATATGAAGTGATATATAAATATAATAAAATATCTGACTGCACATACTACTAACAAGCTTATAACAATACTTACACACCTTATTTCTATACTGTTTTTAAAAACAACTTGCACATTTCCATATTTTTAGAGTACAGCAATTCTAACCTTTGAAATTGATGTATTTAATAAACATTAACATATTTTATGCTTCAATTATATATTTTACATTAATCAACTCGTAATAAAAATATAAAAAACATGTAATTAACAGGTGACTGTGTGTAGTACTGCAATAGTTTGAAATAAGTAACTACGATTTACGCTGGTTGGACTATTTTACTACCTTCATATAAGTTCCCGATAAATTTAAGTAACACATGTGTAGTTTAAACTTATCTAGAAAATAGTGGCTATCTATACTACGATAGAACAGTAAAAAAAATTGGCCAATAAAGGAAAAAATCAATACAAAGCTAATCTAACTTATTTCCTTTGCACACAAAGTAACAATAAGTGAGAACATATCTAAGAATTCCTAGTTGGATTTCACTGGCGGTGACACTTTTCAATTGAAAAGTCCGTACGGAGGCCACCAGCCAATGTAAAAAGAAATGTTTCTTAGGAAAACCGGAGGTTTAAGCAGAATGTTAGAATATATAGCAATTTAATTTCTCAATAAATATCGGAACAAAGTCTGTCCACTTCTTTGTCTAATTCGAATTCGTGATAATTGAACAGTAACTAAATTATATCGAATTCTAAATTTTAGAAAATATCACACTTTAATTCGAATATTTTACGATATATCTTGCCTAGTCTGACCCATATTTCTATTTATGAAATAAACATCGTAACACACTATACCTTGCAATATTTAAAGAATACTATAGATTTTTACATTACAACAAAATTGCATCAATAGTCATTATATATTTATCATATTAAATATACCCTGCATTTTTCTGACTCCACAGCATTTATTGAAACCTAAGCCCGTATTTATTATGTCTGTGTATAAAATTGTGGCAGAATTAACTTTACCGTCATCATAATGTTTTTACAGTATTAATTGCAAACAAATCCTTTTCACGTCTTAGCATTATTGGAAACTTATATGAAGGTGATGAAACAAGCCCTAAAACTATCAAATAGTCAAAACTGAACCCTATGTCAATTATAATACTTACGTTTATACGAAAAAGGTTGGTGCTAGATACAAAAGTTACTTAATAATTAATACAGTAGATTCCCATCAATAATTCAATTAATGTTTAATTACATTACTTGGTGGGTAATCAATTACTTATTCAGCATCGCTTGTTGTCGAACTTTTGGATATAATCTAGACTTCGTAAATCATGATTGAATATATTCAGTGGAAACTCGATCTCATTAAACGGAAATAAGAGGTTTGTTCCCTAGTTTGGTTATAGGGTGAGCGAAATTCTTAGTAGGAACCTCGGAAAGTTGGACCTTGGAAATGTAATCAGTGCGTGAGAGTTAGTGAGCAACTTGACCTCTATTGCTTTAAGCAATAGTGTAATGGGAAACAAATTTCCTCAAAAAATATTTCGACTAAAATCTTTCTTGACGATATTTCATATTGTTCTCAACACGTAACAAATATTATGTTTACAACATTTTCTGCATTCATCTATTGACCTATTTTTCAAACGTCTATATCATCAAATGCTTACCAGAGTAGAAGTAACTCTAATTGGTGGATCTTATTATCCTCATTCGCAGCATTACTCCATAAACCTCGTAACCCAGAATAAGTCAGTAATGTCTACTCAGGCAAGTGTTAACACTTCAGCAAACATACTAATTAGTAACAACTCAATTCTAATTAAATGTAGCGAAGGAGAAAACCCACTTTTTCGGTAAAAGGAAACCAGTATAAATGACTTTTATTAAAATATTCTACATCAAAGTACTTAAAAAGTTTAGACTACACGTGGACAGTATACAATTAGAGAATTATTCGAGTATTGAGTCTATTTAAATAAAAAAGCATTTTAAAATTCAGTGTTGTTTGTTTCGTAGCTATTTGCTACGCGAGCGTAGGCGCGTAGCAATCGTAGCCCTCACCTTAGGCAAGTTTGCATTACATTAACGCAGTTGACACATTTATGACGTTCAAAATTCATTCAGAATTCTAATTAATTTGGTCCAAGTAATAAACCAATCAGAGGGCTAAACGGTAACGCTTTAATAACGCAAGCATGTGATGCGCTGCGCGGCCATCTCTTAGCTACAAAGTTACGTAGGCCGTGTCAATATGGTTCTTATTATTTCTTTATTTACTTCTGCGTCTTATTACATTTTACATTGATAAAAAAACGTTCAAACTTCATACAGCATTTCTTTACGATCATATTCCTTATCTACATACACGTAATCATCTCAAGGTGACCAAGCTCGATGCTTCAAATATATTTCCGTATCGCAAAAGAACTTTACTTAAATGGGCCACTCAGATACGCATTACCAACTTACTTCACAAACCTAAGATAACATTATAAAAGAAATATTATATTAAGGTTCAAAATAATCTTTGGGTCTTTACAAATGCCATTTGCCTCAAGCAGGTGTTCTTAAGTGTCAATAACGTTGTACCCTCTATTAAATCAATTTGTCAGTCTATTAAACCTACTTTTTGCCTTCTTCTTATATTATTTAGGTGTTTGTGTATTTGAGGGTTCATGAATAATAGTTTTACTATTAAAGGGTTTCTTTTTCATCGTGTTTTTTACTTTGTATTGTTGAAATTGAATGAGATTTGAATTGTTGCCGTGGTGATTGTTTGAGTGAGAATGGAATGATAGCTCTTTACACTGAGCTTGGTGTACACGTATTTACATCAAGCTATGTAAATCCAGTATAAAATGACCGTTAAATATGCTGAAAGTTCATATCAAAGCGAGACCATAATAAACTGGGTTTTATTATATTGATAGAGCCGCGTCACTAATAAATAATCCTTTTTCTTCGTCTTTACCCGTCCTGGGTAAGACGAAAGAGAATTTCAGTCTCTTACTGACTGAAAAATGAGGTCAGGGCCGGAGTATGTTATTGCGTTTGCAGCCGCCACCCCAGCTAACTATCGGCCCTGATGAGCCCTGCCTGTGGTGGATGTGATTAAATCTTTATTTGGTGACCATTAATTTAAATTCAGTGAAATCTATACATGTATAATCTCATCTGTGTAACTGTAAATAAAAAATAAGGGCCCACTAATAAATCATATATTATGGCGACATGGAATCATAGTGTTTCCCAGTGAAATAATAATAATAATTTTTCTTTACCGATAAATATCATTGGACATTTATTTTCTTACTAAAAGTGAGGTATTTTTTAGTTTTATATGGAAAAGGAAATGCATAAAATCCTGTATGGCGCATATAACATATGACCACGTTTTATTACCACTGGCTCTTGGACATAACTCCATATTTTATATCGGTATAGAAAACTTGTACAACTTTTGTGAAGTTATAGTGTCAATCTTGATACTTACTTACTTTATTCAGAACCTGTGATAACAAACATATACATATATATTTCACAGTTGAAAAAAATAATGCTGAAAGTCATTACAAAATTGTGCACCTAAATGGCGAAAGCTAATAAAAATAAAACAACTCTAAAACCACTGTCTCACAATAAAAACTAAAAACTAAGGCTTTGGCAAAATAGAATTATCTGTCAATTAGTCGATCCCTTACCAAAGCTATTTGCTCATTCCAAAATATGTTATAAAGAAGAACGAGTAAGAAACTCAATGGTTTCACATCTCATCACATTTCAATCAATATCACAATTTAAGTTTTACACACACATTATTTATCATATCCTTTTTTTAGGTTAAGACAGTAAAAATCACCAAACAAGCCGACGTATTACTTTATAGTAATAAGCATTTTGGGGATGAGGGTTTCGAATATCTTAGGATTGGGAAGGGATGGTGGAGGGGGAGGAATTAAGCAACCGATAACTCCACTCACACGGCGAAACACATCGCTGGAATTGTTTCACGCCAGTTTTCTGTGAGGCCGTAAATAAAAGGAGGATAGTATAATAGAAGAATATATAACCTGAATATTCGTAGAGAAAACAATAAAGGCTAGGCAAAAACGGATTCAAGAAATACCTGGAAATGGGTTTATAACATTTCTAATTCCACAACTCGAGTTTAAAGCACAGTAATCAATGCTAAGCGTTGAATAACACCACTTGGTCCCCAACCGAGTGAGCTCCGCCCTTTTGGTGTTATAAAGAGATTAGACAAGAACCCACGGGAGCCAATAACAACCTTACGATCAGTAATTGTGTGCGATGATTATTGCTTGTACCTTCAACGAATGTATCACGCTTATGTTTGCCAAAAGTGTTTAGAACTGCTGCATTATTTCCTAATTTATTATTACCATTTACAAAGAATATCTTCATCGTCAAAAAAGTCTATCCTCATACGTAGACGATTTGAGTATTAATCATCATGATTGTTCGTATTAGGAATTATAAGTCCAAGGTTTCCTCGTAATAGACCTAAGAAGAAAGCGCCTTTACATACGAGACGTCACATCATTTTACTAAAAGGCAGATGAATGCAAAAGCCCTTCCGCAACACAAGAGGAATCACAGACGCGTTACCAGCCTTTTTAAAAGTATTATGCTCGATTTTTGAAGATTTCAAATGTCGGCTTCGATTCGTAAATACCACAGTTGAAAGATCTTTTCAAAGTTTTGATGTGCAAGTTAAAAAGTTTTGCGAGATTCACACAGTTGTGTGATATATAAAGTACACGTACGCTTCGTCATCGATGTACAAATAAAATATACATATGGGTGAAACTTATAAAACATATAGTTACAAACAATTCAACTGATACCTTTAATCTAAAATGGTACTCATAAAAAAAGTTATCGAATTTTGGTTAAAAATAAATATCCCCGAATGTTCCACCTTTATATTATTCTTATTAACTTCGTCAATAACATCGATTAAACTTAACGAATGCTTTGAACTGGATCATGGGGAATGGGACAAACCGGATTAATCAATCCAAATAATATTTTTGTTATTAAGATTACGATCAGCGGTAATTAGTAAAAGCAATCAATCATTTCTAAGTAATTCGCATCAATCATACTTTCTTTAGTCATTGAATTGGTATTTTAAAGGAAATTATGAAATTATAAATAATAAATAATAAGTCAATATTGAATAGAATTTCTTGGAGTTTCTGGCTTATCTTGTTAGCTTTCTATGATTTGGAATGGATAGCACTTAGATGAAGGAATCAATTATCCAAATTTAAGTTAAAAAATCTTGTACAAATCTATTTTGGCTCAGATCAAAGTGAAAAAGAAATGATGGAATCGAATCAAGTGAGCGCGAATTCTGAGAAACCAAATGCCAAGATTTATTTTAATCTTTGTCACTTTTAGCGTCCATTATCTTTATTTTTGCCTACAGTGACACCTACGCCATGTTTTTGCTTACTTTTTACACGTTCATTCTGCATGACAAACACGATGATGACATGCAACACTGCGATACCTACATCAATAATATTAAACATACATCAATATTATTAAAGGAGAGTCATGCTTCGGCACTATACCACGGCCTCACAGAAAACTGGCGTGAAACAACCACAGTGTTGTGCTTCGCCGTGTAAGTAGGATTACCGGAGGACCAATCCTTCCCCTCCCCCAATCCCTCCCCAATCCCTAAATCTCCCCAAAAGGTCGGCTTCGTACTCTTAACCCCTCTGTTGCAGGTGTTCATGGGCGGCGCTGATTACTTACCGCTTGCTACGTAATCCGTCAGCTCATTTACCGACCCACTACATAAAAAAAACACACACAAAAACATGTTCCTGATTTTCCAAAAATATCAAAATACACAAAGTTAGATATTAAAACTTGACTCACGTGCATAAATCACGTGTTTTCAAGAATTAGCTGTATCAAACAATAGAAATACCTAAAATATTTCTTTTGAGTTATAAAAACGTTTCAAGTTTAACTTAGAAATGTTATAAGAATCATTAAATTTCTTAAAATTCTGATACAGACTCCTTTTGTTATCGAGACAATCCGATCAGACAAAAATATTATTTTTACTCGAAAATAACATTGTGTCTATCTATTTTCGGGAAAAATATAATCGTTTGACATGGGAGAAAATATATAAGAAGAATATTTATTTGCGCTCTATTTATACGATATAAAGTAAAAAAAAACTACACATATACATAGTATTCTATGTTCTAATATTCTTTTTTTAAATAGTAAAATCAATGACTCATACTAATTTTTTATTGAAAATAACGACTTACTTACTGAGAAACGCTCAACTGATTTCGTGTTATAACGGGAAGCTTATTGGATATGAATAACAACAAGGGTTGTGACTTTAAATTAGAAGAACTTTCCTCAGTTAGTCTTTTTTTTTAATAAATGCTTCTTTTCGATTCGCCCTAAAATTGACACATAATATGTGGGTCAATATAAGGAGTGAAAAGGCAAAAATATGTACAGTTAGCTACAAAGTTGTGCCAAGATTTAATAACCAATAAAACAATGAATTTATTTTTGCAAATAGGCCATAAAACAACACTTTTACAAGTCAATAAAGAGACATTACAATCAGGAGATTATCCAGAATTAATTAAATAACGTAAATAAAGGATTATACCTTATACCAAACCAGCATTTATATAACTGATCACACGCATTTTTAAAAGAAAACAGAACTAACACATGAACGAGGGTATTTCAAAATTGAATCTTATTATTCAAACATATTTTTTAAGATTCAGATACCTTATTTTAAGCATACAAATTATATGTCTAAAATAACTTAATAACTGAAAGTATGATTCAAACCCGCAGAAACCATTTTTAGCCACATTTTATATTTTGTACAACGTATGATATACCATAGCAACATACAGTAACGTTTAATAATTGGTCTTCTTATCAACAGCTTAAGGGTAATACAACAGTATGACAGACAGACGGACAGCGCCTGTCAGAACCTACATAAGGCAAAGACGTTGCAGGGTTGGAATCTTTGTAATACGGAACCCTCAACAAAAATAGACAATACAAAATCTTTGTGCCTTGTATGAGATTGAACTTGCAAGATGTTCAAAGAAACCTAGTAGGTATAAATAATGTAGCAACTGAATCAAGTTTGTTTTAAACTTATATCCGTTCTAACAAATATGAGATATTTGTAAACAAGTCCTAGTCAGTAATAATAACTGATACTAAAAAAAGCATAAATGTGGGTTAATGTTTCTTGCTAGCCTTTTTTTTGTGTTAATGTATCTATATATAACAGCTGTTTTCCAAGTACTTATATTATATAACAGTAAGGTATAGTAGATAATGGTGTATTTACCTATAAGTATTTTGTTACACCTACTTTAAGAACTTTCATGTATTTATTATATTATACCGGTGTAAACAAATGTTGATAAATCTAAATAAATAAATAAAATAAAACTGCAGTATGATTCTGTAAGGCTTCATTCTAAACCTCGAATCTGAATCCGCTGTGAGTAGTAGTACACTAGCGCTACACTTGCGAGTTGAACTAAATTGACCGCAACATTTTGATAGAAAAAGTATGAGATGACGTTAGAGGTGGCATTCTATAATGTAGTTTCCCCGTCACTTCGACGCTCACTCGAACAAGATTCAAAATTAAACAAATTTTATAGAATCGACTTGCTAATGTAGTAGTTTTGTAAAGCATATATTAAAATTAGCTGCCTACTCCTGCTGTACACGGGTATCGAACGGTCGCGATATTTTCTTATCTAAAATTATCTTTCATAAGACCTTTTCCAATAATTACATACACAACAAAATAAGAATTCGCAGAATTGGTGCAGGCGTTTTTGAGTTATGCGCTTACTAACACATTTTGCTCTTTACTTTTATATCGTAGTTGCACATTCATATTTAGATAACTTTATACGATACAAAATGTAACATAGTAAATGGAGTTAAATATTAATATATAGTACATATTTAATACGTGGTATTATTCTATACCTCTCGACTCGTGAGAGTCGCTATTTCGCTATCCTTCCGCCTCTAGACCCTCAAGGAAAATCGCGTTCCCTAACTACATATGTATACCTATATATAGTATATAGACATGCATATATATATATATGTGTTTATACATATAATATATGAACGCTTTCTCTGTCTATATCCCTATTATGTTTGCTTGAATCTTACAACTAGGCAATGGTTTTTGATGCAGTTTTCTTAATAGGCCGAGTGATTGAAGAAGAGCGTTTATATGTATATTATAATATAATTATATCCGTTAAACATTGGAAAAATTGGTACCCGTGCAAAGTCGGAGCAGATTGCTAGTAGGTAATCTATAAAAGAAGATGTGCAGTATATATATATATATAAGTACATATATTCTATGTTTATCGATTCAGCAGTAGTAATCGATTCGTCATATCACATATATTATATAGGCACATACGAGTACCTTCTATTTATTCAACATATTTGTTACGAAGATAGTTGGTAGTTCAAGTTATAAGTTTATGAGACATGTTTTCCGATATCGACATCTCTTGAGGTTTCCCTGCAATAACTTTGTAGGGTTGATAGTGTGAATAAAATACGAATATTAGCCACGTGAAAAAAGAGACTTCGGTATGTATTATTGATATGATATTTTTTGTGTTTTTATTAGGTACTTCATGTAATAAAAGACTTGTGGGTCAATCGCAATAAGGTACCGCGGCCTCGGCCTAGAGCTAAAGAAGGAACGGGGTGGTTTTTAGTCAGTGAAAGTCCTCTTACCCCACCCAGGCCATGAAAAGTAACTCGATACTATTCCACCATCTTTTCTTTTTTTTTCTTAAAAAAACGTTGCCCAGAAAGGGTCTCTAAATACATATATGTAAAAGAAATACTATATACATACTCAACGATTAACTGTCTAGTTTCAGAGCGCTACGGTTTATGGCAAATATATATATGTATATCTATATGTATAATCCTTTACCACTAGATAAAGACAAGAACTTCCTTCCCATTTTATAAATCTAGTTAGTTCAACCCTTGAATCTTAGTCACATAAATAAGAACCGAACAGACTAGAAAGCCATTCATCACATATCTATATGAAAGAAAATTAATTATTTAATCAAGTTACGTAGGACCAACTGAATTATAAAGCCCCCTGCCGTCTATGAAAATATAACTTCTTCAGGGTCAAACCGTCCTACCTTAGATAATATGTAGCTACTAGTTCGCCTGTGGTTTCATACTCATTATTAAAAAATGTTTATACTATGCTTTTTCTTACTACTTTTCTTTTCTTTTCTTACTTACTTCTCTTTTCTTTTCTTTTCTTACTACTTTTCTTTTCTTTTCTTACTTACTTATCTTTTCTTTTCTTTTCTTACTACTTTTCTTTGTCATGGTCGGCAAACGAGCAGACGGATTACGTGAAAGAAAGAAAGAAAAACATTTCAAATCAAATCAAATCAAAATCATTTATTCCAACTAAACCGTAAATAGGTACTTTTGAAACGTCAAAATAGAATAGTAGTCTGTCAGTCTGTTCGTCAGTCATTTATTTGACAACATACGTGATGGTAAGCACTCGTAGTACCAAAGAAGTTACAAGTTATTTGCAGGCCTCTTGTGGGTTATTAGTGATTTAAGGATAGGATTCGAGGATTGAGTATGAGGGAGGGGAGATGAATTGAAACTCCGGTAACCACAACTTAAGTGTTGCCTTACGTGGATTTTCTGTGAGGCCGTGGTATCACTCCGGGCCGACCCATTCGTGCCGAAGCTTGACTCTCTCACACTTAATTGCTTAATTATTTGCGTGCGTTCGTGCAGCGGAATGTTGTTGAATTTAAAGATTTTAATTATGCAGATATTTAGTGTATGACGTCGTATAATTGTGTATGGTAAAAAAAAATTGTGCACGCAACCATTGTGGAGAAATTCACCAAAATCTGATTCCGCTGGGCGAATGTTGTCCTGGCGGAACTTTTTTTAATCCATAGACTTTAGAAGAAAAGAGATGTATCCAAAAATTAGTGTGTATTTGTGTGTAATTGTGTATGTATGAATAAAACTAGTGCATGCATAAACTTCGGAGAAATTCAAGTTTCCGCTACGCGAACGTTTGGCCATTAGCTAGTTTTCATATAAAGCGCTTACATAGAGAGCTGTAGATTTTTACAGACGTTGTTTTGAATTTGTTTATATTTGTTTAAAAAACAGATTTAGAAAAAATCGTAGGGTTTAAAAGATAAAAATATAAACGTAAAATACGCTTATTAGGTCTTAGTTCTTAAAGTATGCACTTTAGGGTCTAGATTTTCACGTTTATACAAACCTTGTAAGTGTCTGCAACATGTTGCCAAGTATCAATGATGTTCCGTTAGTAATTAAATAGTTATAGGACAAATTTACCATGAATAGATCACTGTTTACAAAGCAGTCAAATATCACGACTTTCTAAATGAATTGCATGGTAAAATGTATGCCAATAATTAGTGTATTAATTCAACTATTCACAGGCAAAATTTCATGTCATTAAATTCAGTAATTAAAGAAAAACAATTATAATACTGACGAAGCATCGAAAACCTACATAAGTTCGGATGGCTACAAAAAAGCGGCCGTGCCATATATCTAAGAAACGTTCTTAACTTTCCAATATAGCATTTATTAATATGGTACAGTATCGTACACAAGCGTTAGGAAAAAATAAAACACAGTATCGTACACACGCTCGTGCATGCCCAGTCTATTGGTTAAATAGTGTAATAATTATGACAGGAAATTTTGATGTGCAACGCACGCCTTTTTAGCGTGCGTTCTGCTTTTTTGTAGCCATCCGAACTTGGTCGGGTTATGTAGGTTTTCGATGCTTTGTCAGTATTATAATTGTTTTTCTTTAATTACTGAATTTAATGACATGAAATTATTAATGACATAATATTCAACTAAAATAAAAATATTATGATTTAAATTTCAATTTCTAATTTTGACTCAAACAAATACTGTAATTAAAACCGTTCAATAAAACATTTCCTATCCGAAATCAAAGTTTAAACTTTTAAAGAAAAAGATATTATCTATGCCTAATTTGTCTTGTAAATTGTTGTACTTCGGACGTAGGAATTTATACCTGCAGGGGTACCCTTCATTTGAAGCCTGTTCTAAACACCCGAACCTTATCAGCGGGTTGTAAATCAAGCCTTATTATCGCGGGTACGAAAGTATCAATTGCTGGCCTTATATTGTGTAACTTGAGGAAATGAATTTAAGGGCTAACTACTCTGTGGCTACGGCTTCGCTTGCGTGATATTTAAACTAGATTCTGCTCACTGGCTTTGTTCCACGTGATATGTTGAAAATAAATAAAGCGGGCTATATATATGTTAATCCAAGGTATAACCTATTTACATACCAAATTCCGACCAAATCAGCTCCATCCGTTATTACATAAAATTAGGTAATCCGTCTGCTCGTTTGCCGATCTATTCCATAAAAAATAAAAAATAAAGTGTATTGTAAAGAAACCGTTTTAAAGTTTTATGGGTAGACGTAGAATTGTAAAATGAAAAACCAATACTGGGATTTGGAAATCACAGATATCAAGTGAAATTGAAAATACTAGTAGTATCTGTATTGTCAGAAGCACTTGTGAACGGACGGGGCGCGGTCGCGTCGCAACCACCGTCCGTCGGATTTCTATCATACAGCAGCTTCAGTGGATCGCATAATATTACTCCACTTAGTGGAATTTTCGACCACTTTTCGGAAATACTGTCACGATAAAAGTTCCATTGAAATGGTGACGCAATCTAATAAATCGTTGGTAAACTTGGTAGAACTAAATTTATTATTTTCCTTCAATATTCCTAGAACGGAAGGCATTTCTCAAAATTTTCAACAATCAAAAGGATTTCGTATAATACGTTTCATGAGGTTTCTGCTTACATCTCAGATTTACTTCCACGATATTTTTAAAAAGAAACAAAACACGTTTCTAGGAATCGGATCACTTCATACAAATATTTAATTCAGGCGGAAAGAACGCGTCGCTTAGTACAGCGGTTGCCATGGCAACCACGTCGGTGTTCATACACCCATTAATAACAAGATTCGAAGGCTCTCTTGGACACAAAAGCTTCCCGGACTCTTCAACCATCATGTCTTCATAATAGTAGAAAGAAGTATCTACGTTAATTGCGTCACACCTCTAAGAAAATGGAACCTGGTTACTACTACGAACGCTATTTTATTTATTAGCCATTTGTATGAAAAGACTTTTTACCTACTGTTGAATATTTTAAAATCATAAAATATTAACACAACTAAAACTTGATTCGATATTTTAACAACAAACACACTACGTTAATTGTGTTGACGCTAAAAAGTAATAAAAATCTATACTAATATTATAAAGAGGTAAAATTTGTAAGTTTGTATCTAGGGGGTTATCTTTGGAACCATTGTGAAAATTTTTTCACTTATAGATAGCTACAACATTCCTGAGTGCAATAGGCTATAAAACATCACGCTACAGCGGGTGAAATAGCGCGAGAGTAGCTAGTATTTCTATAAAACAGTTTCAAGACTAATTTTAGCATTCAATTAGACCGCGAGCTACTCGAGTTATGTACTTAGCATACTAAAAACTCGATCCTCATAATCATATGCCGCAGCCTGGCCTTAGGCTCGTTAATCATAAGAAATTTAAGCAGAACATTATGCTCAAGCATTGTAACCTGAACTGAAACATTAAAACGGCCGTTGTTTGTACAGGTGGTCGATGTTTTTACTCCGTGAGCTTGCCAGAGATTATGAACCATTTTAAATGTATTTTTCAACTCAATACTTTAAGCAGAAAATGAGCGGAACGGCTAATGGAATGCCTTATTGAGCTATTATTACAAACGTAAGACGTTTATTTTTTAAATTTGGCGATAAAAAAATATCTGAAAATTAAACACTGAAATGCAACTTACATTTTTTTTTTCTAACGTATACATAATACAGTATTAGCATACACTCTCTATCTCTTTTCCACAAATTCTACCAGGATTTGAATGACACGTGAAAAATCTAAATTATAAATAGAATTCAAAGGACATTGAATTTCATTTGTATGTACAAGAAGGCTATCTTAGAATATAATTGTCAAAATTACTTTAATAGGCGTAGTCGAAGGCCGTACACGTGTAGGATTTTTTCACCAACTTGTTGACTGTGATGTATAAAAAAGATCCTGGTTGTTTTACGATTATATATTTCATAGTTAAGTTTAAACAGTTTCTATCAACGGATTAGCTCGCGTTGTGAAAAGTAGCAAATGTGGTCTTCCAGACTATCTAGGATATACCTACTCTATCTTAGTAAAAATTTTCATCAAACTCCATAAAGTAGTTTTTATGATAGAGTAACTAACATCTATAAACACTTAAAATCAATATCAATAATCTAAAATGACTAGTAAGTACCAGGGTGGCAGGTCAAGCGCAAGAAGCAAGAGAAGGAACAATATTATTTTCAGTCAGTAAGAATCTGACATTCCCCCTAGGCCCACGCTGCGCAGGATAAGACGTTTCCCGATTTTCCTTCTCAAAAGCAAAAGCTTCTGTTAGCTGATTCGCACGATATGATTAGATTCGATTTAGTAGTTTTGAAGTGAAAAACGTCCATCCATTCTTCCGTATGGTATTCGTAGGATTAACTTTACTACTTACTAGAAGTAAGAATTTCACGAAGTTACATGAGAACATTAGAAGCTCCACTCGAGTAGATAGGTGAGTAAAAACGTGTCGAGTTACCTTAGTAGTGGTCGCAGGACAGTGTCATTTGCTGCAATTCACCCCCACCTCGGCCGGTACGGCGGTACCCGGTGCCTCTTCGAGCCGGTTCAGGCCATTAGCACGGTTTAATGTGACCTTTTATTAGTTTAATAAATGTCTATGTTCCCGCCAGCCATGTGTGAAAGCGAATTTTTATTCGAGTTTTTGTTTGTTCGGAATGTCGTTTTAATCGCTTTTACAGATGAAGCTATTATCGTTTCGTTTACGTTGCCAGTTATACAAAGGGTGTATTCAGTTTTATTAGGTAAAATTTTAGACGATTTTACTTAATATTCCAGTATCGTAGCTTAGCTTTGAGGTTATGAGTCTGCTTTTACAAGGTCAAAATTAAATCAAGTCTTGGGTAGCCACAATGTGACTTTTTTAATATGATTAATATTTTGAGCATCTCAACGCAAATATTTAGCCACAAAATTAATATTGTGTAAATGAAATTCAGATAATACTATACAATATGAGTAGAAGGTGCCTTGAAGCCAGGGATCCCCGAATGAAACGTTGTACCTTAGTGCAAGACAATTTTATTTCTCTGAATTTTGCTAGATACTCGACCCCAACGCCATCTATCGAGCTATTCGATACAATATTTTTATAAATAATTAATTTCGGTTATGGGATAACGAGGGGATTGAGTAGGTACACCCGTTTTATTATTATTTCTACATTTAAGAGACACTGACAAAATCAATCCACTGAAACAAAATTCAATTTATACTTATTCTTTTAACGTATAGTGTCGTAACAACAACAATATAACATACATAATGTTATTCAAATGTTATGTTTACACGCAAAAACTTACATCAATATCGCGAATTGATTCGTAAAAGCGTGAAAACACAATGAGAACATCCAATTATCTGATAGGGGCTTCAAACCTTTTGTCCGTGACGTCTGGCTTCGTATTTCTCGTGCCTTTTCAATTCGAGTCTCCATCACATCTTGTTCATACATATTAACATGTGTAGCAACCTTTATATAAGGTAAGTTCATATGTACATTATATTTCAGCTTCCATATCTTACTTAATATTGGGATCCATGGCGAATTTATCGAAGCCTTACGGAATGGAAATGAGCTGTTTAAGCGCACCACTCAGGCCTAAATTTACCATTCGTGTATAACATAACTATTGGTTGCCTTCAAAGTTAAAAATTAATACGTACTTAGGAAAATGGTTCTTATTCATTTTCAATATTGTACAACTCGTCCCCTTAGCTAACAATACCGCATAATATATGCTTTGTTATTTTATCAACTTTTTAGAAAGCGAAAAAATATCTTTTGATGCGTCATTGTTGAGAAGCGAATTGTTGGCAATACTTTTCGAATTACAGCTTCTTATAATCTCTATATCATGTAATTAAATGTTAAATGCGAAATAAAAATCTTCATTTTAAAATTGTAAAATGTGAAATTCTGTTTTCGAAATTTTGAGCGTTGTTAATTTAGTCATGTATGCAATACATATCTTTGTTCAAAATTTAACATTTTATTGCTTTTTATCTACAAAATACGCAAATGACTGCACCTAGGTATTATTTTTGTTTTACTCTATCTTTGTATATGGTGAAGTAAAAACATAAAATGTGACGCGTATTCGTAAAAGTATCCATACGAATACACGATACATGATAAAATGCAAAAAAAATACGATTTCAACCAATATTCCCCGGCCACTTCATATACAAGTCTAATTTAAAAATAAAACCGTCACACCTCGATTTAATCAAACGTCTTTTTCGATTTATTCACCAAAAAAGAAGCCTTGCCCTTAATTTAAAAAAAGCCAATAAGATTCGCATTTGAGAATCTTCAAAGCATCGGCTGATGTTGACTGTTCAGTACCCAAATCTGTGTTAGCATCGTTAATTGCACCCCTTGACATAAGTCTTAGGTTCTCTCAAAGCTAGTAAAGTGCTCTTTTTAATTAAGGCCCCGTTGATAGCGATCGGCCAGTGACGTTGCTTCGAACCCTAGTGAAGCATACTTTAGCTGTAGTGCTTGCAGAATTCTCTTCTTTGTTTACTTTAAACGAGGATCAAAGAGCAAGTTGTTGGTAGTTCAAATTTTCATGAAGTTTCTACTGTTCCTTTTCATACCTAGGTGGTATGGTTGTGAACTTACATATCTAAGATTAATACATATCCTTGCAGAGGTCGGATGAAACTAATAATTTTTGACTAGTTAGTCCCTTTATGAGATAATTTTATATCTAAAAACTTACATACTATCGAAGATTAATGCATGACCTTGCAGCGGTTGGATGAAACTGTATAACAATCAATGTTTGGCTTCTTAGACCTTTTAAGAGAAAAAAAATTGATCACCATAGGAATCGACGCACAAAGGTTAGCCATCTTATGTGCTAAGCCCCACCAAACCGTTGTAATGGTTTGACTGTGGGGTCAGTGAGTATCTTTAATAACAATTAAATTTACTTGTAACTAAATCTATACTAATATTATAAAGCTGAAGAGTTTGTTTGTTTGTTTGTTTGAACGCGCTAATCTCCGAAACTACTGGTTCGAATTGAACAATTCTTTTTGTGTTGGATAGTCCAGTTATCGAGGAAGGCTATAGGCTATATAACATCACGCTACGACCAATAGGAGCAAAGATATAGTGGTAAATGTGTAAAAAACTGGAGAAATTATTTCATCTTTGAAGCCTTCCGTTGCGTGCGCCGTGAAAACGGTTCAAGATACACAAAAAATATGTATTAAAGAATAACAGCTCTTTTAATGATCTAAAAAACAGTCCGCGACAGTATATGTCTATCTTTTAAGATTAACTCACAAAAACCGTTTTTATGGTACCTAATTTGGTCGAAATAATTTGTTTAAGTTGTATCAACATAATAATATTAATCTTTATTCAAATAAATATGTTGTTGGTTAAGAGTACTTCATTGTGAATAAAATTGTCTTTGGCATAACTTAATTTCAACAAAAAACTTTAAAGATTACAATCCTAATCCTAATCCTAACTTCCTAACTATATAATATTATAAATGCGAAAGTAACTCTGTCTGTCTGTCTGTCTGTTACGCTTTCCCGCTTAAACCTCGCAACCGATATTAATGAAATTTGGTACAGACAATCTTTAGACCCTGAGACAGAACATAGGCTGCTTTTTTTTCGAAAAACAGGGATAAAGGGTTTGAAATAGGGGTTAAAATTTTGTATGGGATTTCGGAATTTTTAAAAATAAAACCATAAAACTTAATATTTAAGTATTTGATAAGAAAATATGAAATATTTGTTCTAGCATTTTTTAAATTTCGACCAGCTAGGGGGTGAAGTAAGGGTTGAAAGTTAGTATGCAATTTCGTCAAATATCACGTCATAAGAAACAAAAAATCGTGTGTACTAGCATTTTGAAAATTTTATCAGTGTGATATGTAGTGAAATAGGGGATGAATTGAAGATAAGACCCGGAACGGGGTCTACAAAGCCAACCGTGTTTTTTATTAATTAGATCCTGTAAATAAATTTTGCACATACTTAATATTTCTTTTAGTTCATAGTTACAACGTTACAATTAGGTAGGATAGTTTCCGTTACTTTAAATAAATACGATTTGCTTTTATTTCCTTTTTTTATTCAATTAATCTAATAGCATCCTACTTTTTTGCATTGGTTGTAAATAAGTACTTATCCAAGTAGGTGCAGGTAGGGTGAACAAAGCTTTTTTAATATAATAAATCTGAATCTGTACATCTGTTTTGTTCGATTCATTTCATTTTTGTTGTTCTACGATGCCTCGCAAACGAAAGTCCGATTTAGCTAAAAGCTCTAGCAGAGCTCGGGCTGCTAAACTTGATAGATCACTGGAATGAGACTTCTCAACAGACCTAAGCTCGCCAAGCCATTGATGCCGAGCGTCACGCGGCTCAAAGAGCTGCTGAGACTTCTCAACAGACCCAAGCTCGCCAAATCTTAGATGATGAGTCAAGCTTCGTACATAGCCGCAGAGACCTCCGAAGAAACACGTAGACGACGTTTAATTAATGCCGAGCGGCAAGCAGAAAGGAGACGTACGTTTACGATGAATACGTGGGAGGCATTTGCCGATGCTGCTTTTGATTATGATCCGTTATTTGATTACTTTAATCATCGATTAGTCCTCATAGGTAGAATGGCCAATAAATGCAGACACTGTGAGGCACTCAAGTGGAAGGAAGAGACCCTAGGTATGTGCTGTTCTGGAGGCAAAGTATCAGTACCAACGCTTGGTGACCCCGAGAAGCAACGACAGAAGAAAGGACAGCAATGAATCTCGGCGATTTTTCCTGTCATCATGCCTGGATTTTCACCCACATTTACGGTTCAAGGGCAAGTTTACTATGGGAGACGAAAACAGCGAGGTTGACCGTTTTTTTTGTGATTGGAAAATCATCAAATAACTTCTCCCGCCCAGGGCCGAGCGGGAGGGAATGTCAGACTCTTACTGACTAAAAACCCCCTGTTCCTTCTCCTGCTCTGGGCCGAGGTCGCGGTACCTCATTGCGCTTACCCCGCAACCCCGGCTGAACATCAGCCCTTTAGGGCCCCGTCTGTGGTGGTCTATTGGCTCTTTGAGGCGCGCGCGGAACGCTACGCGCCGTGCGCTCGGGCCTGGTTCTGGTCGGGCGGCGAGCTGCCCTTACTCGCCGAGCTTTGAAACTTTATACACCCGCGCTTAAGGTGGCCGGAGATCGTCCCTCGATCCCCGACGCCCGTAGTGTCGCCAGTTGCAGCGGCTGGGGCGTGAGGAGGAGGATTGCTCCCTCACGCGGGCCGCCTATCTCTTTGCGAGCATGACTGCTTCACAAAAGGACGGCGAGAGAGACGGCGTACCAGTTCCTCTCACTCCGCACCATGGCCTCGACTAAGGCCGGGCGCGAGAGGTCGCCGCCGCCGATCACTTCCCTGAGGATACGGCGGTGCTTAGCCCAGGCAGGGCATACCGCTACCGTATGCTCCACCGTATCCTCTAGAGCGAGGTTGACCGTTAATGGCAAAATATTGAAGGAGATGAGAGGTACATTGTTTTCTTCCTCATTAATACCTTCAAAACAGCCTTAGAAAAAATGCCACGGGAAAATCACAAATTAGTAATACTCGGCGATCGTACGCCAAGCGGGGAACATGAAAGACGTTATAATGCACCCTTAATAAACGAAGTCGCTGCCATGGTGTGTGGTGAACACTTCGCATCGCACGATATTGTTTTTCAAACCTATGATAACACAATGATCAGGGTGTCCGACACACACAAGTTTTATGACGCCCTACAATACCCGCTTATGTTTAGCAATGAGCAAGAGGGTTACGTACGAGGGTACCGTTTTCAAATAAGGGACCAGGATTGACAAAAACTAATTTGACGCGGGCGAAGCCGCGGGCGGAAGCTAGTACTATATATAATATATAAAGACAAAGAACTTGCAATTACATATATAAAACTTAAATAATGTTCTTGCATATTTCTTTATTCGCATTTATTTTTGTCAGCAGACTGTTTTAAACCTATAATCTATTATCGATATAATTAATTTACTTCCTTCATTCAAATATAAGCACTAAAGCTTTGAAATAAAATGTATGTTCGAAAATGAACTCTAAAACGATTAATATTAATAAGTAAAATTAAACGTATTATTGCATTGCCTGGTCCTTCTTTTCCCAATGTACTTACTAAAAAAATTATGAAAACGGTTCGTCATTAAATAAAGACTCCAGTCTTATTAACTTTTAAAGCCTAGACCGAAAATCTATTTAAGGATTTTTTGAAGCCAAAAGATAAGAAAGTCGTTTTGAGTATCTTCTTTTTCTCTTAAATTCCTTTTGGAATCTTAACAGTTTTTTTTTTTCTTTTTCTTACTTACCAATAAAGTAAAGTTAGGTTACTTTAGTTATACCAACTGTTAAGGAAAGTGAATGTTGCTAAAGCAGATATTTAATAACAACCGAGATGTAATCCGTACTTTACTTTGTGTACTGTACTTTGTGTATTCCACAAATTGTTGTTTCGGGTCTGGGTGTGTTGTGTATGTGAATTTGTATGTTTGTAAATGCACCCACGACACAGGAGAAAATCCTAGTGTGGGAAAACGTTTTTTTTTAAAAAGAAATTAAATGATAAGTTTTTTTTGAAAAATTTGCGATTTACAAGCACCTTTTAAGGTAGTTTAGTTTTAAGGCTTTTTTTAAGGTATAAATATTTTAAGTAATACTTTCTTTAAAATGTAACTTCAATTATAAAGGCACTTTATCAAAACCCCGAAGCCATGTTAAAGCCACAACCAACTAGGTTGTCATGCATTTCCTTTGTGCCTTAAACGTTCCTTTTTGAATAAAGAAAAAAATATATACATAACATCAGACCATCAAATCAGAAATATATATTTAAATTATACTTGTACATTTTAATAGCCCGGAGTGAAACGCAATATTGTGGTTTTTAAATCTAAATAAAGCAGCATTTTCCATTACATTTTCTGAAATTACTCTTTGAGGGTAAATAAGGGGAAATTGTCCTTTATTTCATTATACTGTAATCTGTTCAGAGAGTAACAAACACTGTCATAGTTTTGAGGACAGCTCATAAAACTGATTACAAGTTTTGAGTTATAAAAATGACAAAGAATTTTTTTATTTTCTTAATAGAATGTTTTTCCCACAATGCCATTTTTTGCTTGTGCTTGCTGATAAAATTAAGTTAATGTAATGTTGTAGGTATTATAGTTCCAAATAGTTTTTTTTTTTCAAATAGACTACATCGCCAGTAATATAATTATAGCAGACTCTCTTTATACTCATCAATTTATTGAAGATTGCACTCTATTTTTATTAAATGAACAACGCATTTGTACTAGACTATAGACATTATGTCTTTTTTCTTTTAATTCAAATCAAATGCTATCGACTTATATTAATTTGGAATATCGGGTGATATCACGATTTAGTACATTTTGTACTGAGTGGGAATGAAGCCAAATCCCACTCCCAAACTTACTTTATTCAAAACAATACGTATCTATTACTTTTATTTTATAACTGACGGGCTCATTGTAAAACAGACGTTCGCACACTCATTAACAAGCTATCCAACAAAAAACGATAATGATAAGCCTAAATTTCACTAAAAAAAAGAAAAAAAACAGCTGTAGGTCGAAAATTTTCCCAGCTGACTCTTTTGTCATTTTATTTTTAATACACGAATATAATACAGACCAATTAGGAGGCAGAGAAAATGAGATTAACTAAGAGATGACCTCAATAGTAAATACATCAGGCCAGAATATATATTTTACTAACATTTTGCCAAAACAAAGCTAATTTACGATAAAAGCCTTTGTAGTGTGATTTTTATTAAGAGACAAAGTTATTATGTTCTTACAATTAATATTTTCTTTCTGAAGGAGAGCGGTTGGTTTGGTTGGAACCAATGACACCTTATAGTAGTTGATGAGACTACCATGGTGGGATTAAGAGTATGGGAGGGCTTTGGCACGAATGGGCCAACTAGATCTTAGAACACCATTTTTGAAAAGAGATAATCATGAAATCGCTTTTTTCGCCCTGGGCGATATTGTCTAACTAAGAGAGCCATGCTTCGGCACAAATGGGTCAGCTCGACCGGATTGATACCACGGCCTCACAGAAAACCGGCGTGAAACAAACTACAGTGCTGTGTTTCGCCATGTGAGTGAGATTACCTTAGGTCTTCCCCTACCCTAATTCCTCCCGAATCCCAAAATCTCCTAATCCCTAATACTCAAAACTCGTAACTCCTCTATTGTTGCGGTCGTCCATAGGCGACGCTGATTGCCATCGGGTTATTCATTTGCTCGTTTGCCGTCCAGTTCCTTCTCCTGCTCTAAGCCGGGTTCACTGTAAATAATGGACAACTGCACTATCAATGGCTGTTGCGTGTTCTTAGCTCTTTAAAACCATGGTGACTACCATAAGGTAAGATGATAAGATGGTTTTAAAGAGGTAAAAAGTGTGTGATAATGAGTATGGGAGAGCCATGCGTTGGCACGAATGGGCAACCTAAACGGGAGTGATACCACGGCCTAACAGAAAACCAATGTGAAAAAACTGCATCTCTTTCACCGTGCGAGTGAGGTTCTCGGAAGGTCAAACTTTACCCTTCATCCACCATCTAAA
This sequence comes from Spodoptera exigua, assembly GCA_902829305.4. Taxonomy (NCBI): domain Eukaryota; kingdom Metazoa; phylum Arthropoda; class Insecta; order Lepidoptera; family Noctuidae; genus Spodoptera; species Spodoptera exigua. Next base: position 4,320,886 of record LR824616.2, on the reverse strand, counting down.
AATAGGCATGGTCTGGTTTGTCACAAAAAAATATCGTCAAAAACTAAGTGGTTTTTTAAGGTACTACAACAACCTGTTTTTTATGGTTTATCGAGAAAGGAAAAGAAACAATGTTATTTTGTTAGAGTTTTAAGTTTTATTTAAAACGTGGTAAAAATTACGTAAAAATATCACAGTGATTATCTGAACTCTTTCTAAATTATTTCTGTCCGAAGCAACAACTTGAGAAAATTGATTTCCCGGTTAGAAATAGTTAAAGAAGTTATTTAAGTATTCTAAAATCTAATATCCGGTTCGACGCTGCGAAGATAAATATTCCTGTTAAATTAAATCTTATTTTCAGAGACCGTTTGGGGTCATTAACCCTCCAAACAGTATTATAAATGGGTTATAATTAGAAACCACAATCCTATTACGAGTATTAGAAAAAATATTAAATTGTAATACCAGTAATATGTGTTTCACTTTATAGAAATACATATTGTCACACAATGTCTCCAACTGGGTAGAAAGGTTACAATTGAACATCAAATAATTTGTTTATGACTGCACGGTTGGCGCAGTGGCTGGGCAACTGGCTGCCGCGCAATATGTACCGGGTTCGATTCCCGCACGGAACAAATCTTTATGTGATCCACCAATTCTCGTTCCGGGTCTGTCTGTGATTTCTACGTGATATTGTATGTTTGTAAACGCACCCACGACACAGGAAAAAATCCTAGTGTAAGGCAAAGTTTTTTTTTTAAATAAGTAAAATAAAATAATTATCGAGTTTACCTGAGTTGTCTTGTATAGTAAACATTTTAAAAGGAAGTATGCTGTTTGAAGTAAGAACATTATGACGTCATACATTATGTTGTGTTCACATTCAAAATTGAAAAAAAGTATCGTTTTTTACATTTCACTTAAAGTATTGAATTTGACTAGTTGGAAACTACTTCGCACTACTTTACAGATTTTCGCTACATCTACAACTCAAAACACTTGATTAATTTGGAAAATCATCAGTCGCTGTAAGCATTACGAAATTAATACTTAACCAAACCATACCATGATTGCAAACTGTGCAATTATTACGTCAATTCAATCCCTCCAAACATTTGACATATGAACTACTAACTTAGTTATGACGCAATATAATTATGTTCAATCACAAACCATAAGCTACGAGTAAATCCACAGATACCGCAAGATTTAGACACGGCATATTTTGTATAACTCGTATTTAACCTTCACGCACGAGAGTCAGATTGGAAAATCTTTTTTTGTATGTATTTTGTATGTATGTTACGACAAACGAGCCAAAGGGTTACCTGAAGAAGCAATCAGCGCCACCCATGGACACCCGCAGCAACAGCTACGAGTTCGTTACCGACGTTTTGGGGATTAGGGATTTGGAGATTTAGGCATTGGATGAGGAGGGGAATTTTCCCCTCACAAAAAAAGCTTAATATAGGCATTAATGGGCCTTATCTGTGATGGTCTAATGATTCCTTGTTGCGCGCGCGGAACGCTACGCGCCGTACGGTCAGGTTTGATTCGGGTCGTTTTTCGAAACAAAGTTAAGACAAAACAAAGAAATGCTTCTATCCAACTAACAGTGCCATGCTATCTAGTTATTTCTAACTCTATGATCATATCAATATTGCCAGTTAGCTGTTGCATCATTAACTTTGTCAAAGGAACAATTTGTCTCTATAATTAGCTAGTAGGTATGTAATCTGGCACGCTGGCTGTATTATGGACACTATTAATTAGGTCTTGTCCATGAAAAATGGCCGATATAAGAGTACAGTGACGAATGAGACAAAAGAAAGTCGCTTTCTCTATATCAATTGAAAACAACGACGTACTCACATGTATTTACAGAGAAAAGCTCTACTAGATTCAAGCCATAACGGGACTGTTATTCATGAGATCCTGCGCGTTCGTGGCGACGTCTCGCAGCCAACTGTTATTTTTAATTAATTTACTACGGTTTTATTTTCCCTATATCCTATGTATGCTTAAATCTTGAACTCAAACCTATGCAACGGATTTTGATGTACGTAATAACATCAATTTAATCCCTGGAGAAATTTTGTGTCGACGTTGCACCCGTGCGAAGCCGGGGCGGGCCGCTAAAATTCAAAAATTATAAAAAGGACTGAATATTAAAATTTACCATTTAAATACGACAGTTGACGATCGAGCCTTGTTACTGCAATCTTCAACCCGTCTGCTAATTAATGGAGATTATGTCAATTCCTTTAGTGTCGAGATGGGCTAAAAAGTTCAGTAGCTCATCTTAACTGCCTTTGATTTTTTTTAAACAAACAGGCAGCCAAGATTTGTCATAAGATTGTCGCAGTGGACTTTTGAAAATAAATGTAACCAACTATGATTATATTTATTTTACCCTAATAAATATTCATAATGGCGAACAAAATATACGTTGCTGCGTAGCTGATGTAATCACTGTCTACGGCAAGCCGTTACAATTAATAAAAGTGAATTATAAAATTTGTATAAGATCCTATTCAATTACGGGATGAAGTTATTAAAAAGCAGCTACCGACGTGTCTTATAAGAAAGGCCGGTAAAATTTTATGGTTCAGTAAAGAAACGTACTGCGTTTTTCTGTCAAGTTTAAAAATATAGGAGTAGAATTTCCAGTGATAAACCTACCCTATCACGTTTATTCATAAAACAATTTTTGGTGTACACATTACAGCAAGAACTGGAATTATTTCTATTTCAAAATATACAAAATCAACGGATCTCAAACCCCACGAAATTCTCGCATAATGTAAAATTATATGCACATCTATATATATTTAAGTTACAGTCTGTTCCAAATTTAATTTAAATAAACTTAAATCTAGAAAACGCAGCCAATAATTTATCTTTTCGGAAACGGAACCCAAAAAAGAGGTGGATAATCAAAACGGGGAGCCAACTTAAAATAAAATATAAGCTTCTTGGTATTATGCAAATGTTATGAAAAGCGTAGTGTAAGAGCTCGCCATTTATGAATATTCATTTTGGAGTCATTACAAAAGTTTTTTTTTTCGACCGTTCGGCTTTTTGCTACCCAGCAATAAATAGGATTGCCAATCTTTTTCTTTTTAAACTGAATTTATTATAATATGAAATCGCGGACTTTTTGAAAACTTTAAATTGATTTAAGATTTTGCAAACTAAAAAAATATCGCTCTAAGCTCTTTTTCATTATTGAAAAGTATGGATAAAAGTGTCTTCTTTTAATTTACTTGGGCACTTCATTCACTTAAATCGATGAGATACCGACTTTAAGCTAGAAAAGACTACACTTTCTGCAACAACTTTATTTACTTATTTTTTTAAACTAACGCACACTTTAATATTGTTGTGATTAGGTGTTAGTAGACACCCATACTTTCTATGCCATGTAGTGTTGATAGATCCGACTAAGATACTACACATTTACCAGGAGCCATGAAACAAGACTCGGTGATAAACCTGAACCTTTTAAACTTCGGAGCGTAAAGATTTGTAGCAAACAGTACATGTAGAAGACACCAAAAGTGGCCCAGTAACTGCAAACGGCAGTTTTTTTAAGAGAGAAAAGGCACCACGGCCGCGGCCTAGGGCAGGAGAAGAAAAAAAGGATTTTTAGTCAGTAAGAGTTCGAGGCAATCCTAGGTGAGAGAAGTCATTTAATGATTTTCCCCTCACAAAAAAGGGTATGGCGAGAGGAAGTGCCAGACTCTTACTCAGGACTGTCGATGGTGAAACGTCTCTCAGAAATAACTACAATTAAAAAAAAGAAGGCTTACCAGCCAAGGACTTCCATGAAACAATTTTATATAAATAGGCCATTAAAAAGCATTTTTACACAATACAATATATAATATATTTAAATAATAAACAAAATAAAAGAATTTAACAAGGCCCTGGGTGGGACGAAATGTGGTTTCAGATATCTTCCTGACTGAGAAACCAGCCCATTCCTTCCCTTGCTCTATGGCGGGCCTACATCATTACACTTGCACCTGTCTCCCCTATTGGAAGTAAAGAAGGCTTAAAATATAATTCTTAACGGACGCAGCCAATAGCTTCACTAAGAGGACTGACCGACAGACTGACACTTTTTATCTTTAAGCTTTGTTTGATGTTCAAAAGTGCCTATCAAATGGGTCTAATTGAAATAAATGATTTTGACTTCGACTTTGACAAAAAGAGTTATTCACTCAAATTATAATATTTCATTAAACAAACAAGTACTTAAATTCTGCGAAATATATCATAATTATTTATTCTTCAAACCGTTTAAAAATCCCTTTTAATCAAAAATAAATGTTTGTGTAAACCCGACTTAATCTCGCTATCGAAGAATTTCGTCACGGTTAAGTGCCTTTAAAATTTTTAAATATCTTTCATAGCTTGGGTTTACGAGTACAACAAACAATATTTGGATGTTTATTTTTTTCTTTTATATCGGAGAACAAAAGGCTTCTAACCTTATGGCGGAATTGTAAACAGATAGCTAATTAGAATACTTACTTTTTGCGACGCACTTTTATAATCTGTTATGTAACTTTTTTTAATTGCTTTGATTTTGTCTCGTCTTGTTTTTTATTTGTTTTTAGATAACAGTTTGTTTTATCTTTTGTTACATTTACTCGAATTATGTAACACTGTGTACGAAGGTTTTAAAACATTTTTTTTTATGGAATTAGAATAAGAAGCAAGTAAGCAGCACTGACGCTTGCAACATCAGAGAAATAAGAAGGGGAAGCAAATATGCAGCCCTGACACTTGCAACATCAGAGGAGTCACAGGTCAATTGCTGGCTTTTTAAGAAGTAACACGTGTTTCTTGAAAAATTGCAGGTTTTTATTAGAAATAATGCAATGCAAAATGTATATGATTTTAACACATTATTCGAAAGCTTTACACTATAACATATAATTTACTTTTTTTTAAAGCATATTTTTAAAAATATTGATATTTGTGTGTTGGATTTCAACATACAGTAACGACAATGCAGATTCAGGTTCAGTAGGCTGTCGTAAACTCAAATTGAATATTGTATTTGGAATAATGTTCAACGAAATTTTAATTTTAATAGTCCTACTTAAACAAGGCAATCGATTGCTTACAAAATAAAAATAAAACTTAAAATTATGTATATGTAACAGCACGAAACTTGTTTTAAAATAAATAAATAAATAAAATTCATAATTCATATTTTTTTCCTCTCCTCTGCCCGAGAATTGCAAAACTGGTCTGCATATAGAGACAAATAATATTAAACAAACTTACTAGCGTTTAGGGCCTTTACCAAGTGGCGAGTTTACATAAAATACCCACACAATATCTCCAATTTCATCGTCCCCCCAAAGGGTAAGAAAAATAAATTTATAACACAATGTCAACTTGGCTATACCTTAATAATTTAAATTTTAAGCTATCCCAAAGGACGAGCATTTTCGTAATAGCTGATGAGCACTGGTGCTCTACTTATTTTGCTAGTATGTACCTAATATCTTAGTGACCTCTCCTGGGATTAGACTTCGAGACTGCTGGAAGACCCGAGAGCTTACGACAATTTGTTCGCCTATAAGAGAACTCCAAGAGACCTCTAGAAAAATGTGTAAGGAAAAGTAAATGTTTAGATATTATTATGTAAATATATGTTCATATTACTGCAGTAATTATTAAATTGTTTTCAACTTATCTAAAACTGTAAGCGCCTCAAAATATGTACAGTAAGGTATGTGCAGTTGCACTCTACCAATTTGAAAGTGACTAAAATTTCTTTGTAGTAAAACTTCAATGGTTCACAGCCAGTTTATTCAATCATTTAGATTCTATGCTATAAATTACAGTCCTCAACCATTGACTCTATTCTACAAAGATATTTTGGTCATTTTAAAATTGGTAGAGTGCAATTTCATTTTTGACCCCTAACTGTACATATCACTTGGTAAAACACAAAGCCGCTGCTTGTGAAATTCATGTGAAATTAAAACAATATTTACTAATGTATTTTACTGAAAAATCCACCAAAAAGCAAGTATAGCTGTAGGGTTTGTTTATTTATTTGTTTATACCTACTCAAATAAAAACTCTTTATTTATATAAATACCCAATTCAAGCTAACAAACTTTTTAGGTGGAAATTTTTCAGTAATTGGATTTAACAGGCTGGATTTTTTCGTGTATTTGTTTGTGCAATCCCTTGTCAAAGCACCGGATTAACTAAAACTAAATCTGATTTGCAGACGAAAGTAAAATAAATAAAAAACCTACTTACATTACATTGCCCTGAAACAACATAAGCTGGAGAGAATTTTTAAACGCCATTATCCCAAAAATGAAAAAGAATGTTCTGAATATTTTCACAGATATTGTAAGGAATATAATATATTAATACAACACCCTACTATAATCAAACACAGTATTTTAATGGCCGACCTAATAAATAGTTAAAAAACCACTTAACTTATTTAATAAAAGTAAAAAGAAAAAATGTTACTAAACAACTATAAGAGTTTCAAAAAAAACACATGCGTTCTAAAATAAGCAGTATGACCAACATTAACGTCACAAAACAAACTAGTAGAGCATAGACTAAATAAAATTAGAGCTCATTTGATATGGCCACACTGAGCCTGGTTTTCTAAGAGCACTTAGATTACTTTACCACCGGCAAAGTTTATCCGGACCGCGTCTTTTGCTACCCGGTACCCGGTACTTGATTACCGTAGCGTAAACCAACTTGGCGTGACACACCCTAGAGATTTTTCTACTCGAGTCGAGGCGGAAAATTATTGCTGACTACCAACAACTTACTCTGTATTATCTAGAATTAATGTTTACGCCAGCATGTTCGTGAAAAACCTGTGTTCTTTAATGTTGTTATTATTTGAAAAATTGCCTGTGGCTTCGTACTGTATGTTAGACAGTTTGGACTTTAACAGAATTTGTTTGGATTTTTTTCTAACTCATTTACAACCGGTTTCATTCGATGCGCAACCGTTTGTATGCGGATATTTTTAAAGAACCATAAATATATAGCCTGTAACAATGTAATTGTTATCATAGTATGTGCTCTTTCATAAAAATAGATCCTTAGTTTAGAATTTTTAACCCGCAAGAACCTATAATTGGTTTCCTGCTGCAGTTTTACTGTCAATTTTTTTTGCATTTACTCTCCCATACTCTCATCATCATCTTCAGCCTATAAATGGCCACTGCTGAGCAAAGGTCTCTTTTCACATAGAGAAGGTTTGAGCATTAATCACCACACCTGTTCAAGACGGATTAGCGATTTCAAACTTACATTTAGAAATTATAAGTTCAGGTTTCTTCACGATGTTTTCCTTCACCTTATGTTACTGATGTCTTAAAAATTTTAGAAAGTACATATAAATCGGAAATCGGAAAAGTCACATTGGTACTTAGCAGATTTCAACCGCACTTTACCATGCCTTAACCTCCGGGCCGCCACAACTTACGTTACATAAATTAATTAATTTTACTTCTTTTTTTTGCACTTTCTTTTGTAAGTGGCCAAATATTTTTCTGTGTCTCTATAGATTGTTTAAAACAACTGTCAGTGAAGAAATAACATAACTAAGTAATATTGTTAGGTATCTAAACCACAATTAAATTCTATTCGAAGCATAAGAGTCCGTTCGCAGTGGTAGTTCCTAGAATATGATATACATATGTGTTGTACTAATGAATATTCAATTATAGGTAACGACCGATTCTAAGAATTGGTGAATATTTCATTATACGGTTTCTTAATTTAAGTTTAAAATTAGTTCAATCGAATAATATTTTATGTAAACAATACAGAAACAAGGTTATACATAGGTATGTAATTTTTTTACAACGAAAACTAAGCTTTGCTAAAATTAGAAGAAAGATTTGATTGTCTGAACTGAATAGCCTTCAGCCAACTGATCAGCCTTAGTCAACCATTTCAAGAGTTTCAGACACATTACGTAACATTAGAACAATTTAATCCAAATCCAAACTAATATTATAAATTCGAAAGTAGCTCTGTCTGTCTGTCCTTTTTTCACGCCTAAACTGCTGAACCGATTTCTGTGAAATTTGGTACCGATATAGTTTGGAACTCGAGAAAGGACATAGGATAGTTTTTATACCAAAAATCTGCAGGAAATCACTATTCCACGCGAACGAAGTCGCGGGCAAAAGTTAGTTCTAAAATAAACGGTATGATCATCATTAAACAGCACAAAACAAACTTTATAAAATTAAAATTATGGCCAAACTGAGCCTGGTTTTATAATAGGCTGAAGATCTTGACTGATTTAGATAATTATTTTACTCTTGGCCAGCTACACTGGTACACAATACGTGGGTGAAACTCAAGGACTCGGCTAGTCCTTAATAAAAATTAAAAAAAAAATTTGAAATTCAACATATCAGGCAATATGGATCAAGCGACTTTATTATTATAATAAACTAGCTTTTGACCGCGTCTACGTCGCGTGGAATAGTGACTTCCTGCAGATTTCGAGTTCCAAACTGTGTCTGTAACAAATTTCACAGAAATCGGTTCAGTAGTTTAGGCGTGTAGAAAAGACAGACAGACGGACAGACATAGTTACTTTCGCATTTATGATATTAGTTTGGATTTAAAACATAATACTTACGCGGTTATTAACGAAAAAAATAATTATTGAAATACCACTATGTATAGTTTGATATAATAATAAAACAAACTATTATAACAAACTATACCTACATACATATTATAGATTGTATATATATGTCCCTTGTTATTGAAACTTCAAACAAGAACAACGTACAACATTCAACTGCGTCACCTACCATACAATACGAATCCCCTTACAACAGTTTCGCAGTACGAACATACGGACAAGGTACGATATACATACATACATATATACAAACCTATAGGTACACATTTGTATCACAAACAAACACCAGCAAAATCAATGTTAGTTCAATCTGGGAATCGAAACCGTGACCGCGAACACAGCAAACAGAAACACACCGCTGTACCACTTCAGTTGATTGGATAACAAATGTATTGATAATATTACTGTTCAGTAAAATTCTTAATTTAACCTCCTTTTTTTCCATTTTTAAAAAAAAAGAAGTCAAATCGTATATCTTAAAAAAGAAAACAAAAGTGTAGCAGACCTCTTTTTTTTTTATTTTTTCTTTATATACAATTGCATATCTTAAGACTTAATGCTAGAAGCATTTTCTGCCAGCCATAATATTTTTATTGAGAAGGGAAAATCATCTATCAACCCTTGCCCAGAGTATGGCTAGAGGGAGTGTCAGACTCTTTCCAACTAAAACCCTGTTCTTTCTGCTCTAAACCAAGGCCGCGGTGCTTCGTTGCACTTGACTCGTAAACCCAGCAAGTGTGAATGAGTCCTGCCTCGGCAGGAATAGGTGGGCTCGACCGAAGTGGTACCAAGATCTCACAGAAAACCAGCGTAAAACAACCACAGCGTTGAGTGTGAGTGAGATTACCAGGGACCCAGTCATTTCCCTCCCCTTTCCCTATACTTCCAAACTCCTAAAGGCCGGCAGCACAGTCTGCCATCGTATCACATTAAAAAAAGTATTGTCGTTAAAAAAGTTGAATAATTTGTCGTAGTAACTTAACAACTATCAGTCATTTCGAACCGGATTTGTTATATTAAATGAGACAACGTTAACAGCATTTAAGCAAATTAGTTCCAATTTTATTTAAATCAAGCTGTGCCGTGCACTTAGCGTAAAAATTCTGTTTTTGTTGTTAGGAACATTGAAGGATTTTTTCAAATCAATCAAGTAGTTTCGGAACATATTCAATTCAAACAAATAAACAATCTTATCCCTTCTTTTTTTTAATATTAGTATAGATAATCATGATTTCAAAGTCCATATTTCTATCACTCTGTATAGTATAAAAGTTCAAATACCATATTTTTGTAACTGGATATCCTGGTACAAAATGTGCTCATAAATCACCTGTTTCCATGAACAAATAATAAATAATCCTTCCTTTCTCGGAGCATCTATCTTAAATGCAGATTACCTTAAACATACGATAGTACTCAACCACAAATCCCACCCACAGAAAGTACGAAGAAACCTATTAAAATAAATCTTGGAAACCGCCAACGCTGGAGATTCCAACTCTGCCGTGAGATTGAAAAACTATTTCAGTAACGTTGGAAAAAAGGTGGGAAAACACGGTTTCGGAACTCGAATTTTAGAATTTCGAGATTTCAATTCAAATAAAGTTTTGGGCCGGAGTGGGCATCAAGGGTGGTAGACCACTGCTAGAGTAGTTCGTAAAACCTGCATGCCCAGTGCTACCAACTTTAAAGTCGTATTGTTTTTGGCCAACTCATTTTAGGTTTTAATTGTTTGTTCCTGCGTTGTTTCCTTTTCAAATTAGTTTTAAAATGTTGGTATGACGTACCAACATAACAAAAATAATGTTAGCAAACTACCGTTTGGAAATTTAAAAATAGAATTGAAGTTTAACTTTATGCTTGCAGTTTTATTTCTACAAAAAGTATCTAGTTATATGTATAATGAAGGTTTTATTACTTTTGTTACACTGAACGTTGAGGGCATGTGTGCAATTTACATTATTTTCCGTATTGGATGTTATTAATTAAATTTAAATGTATTAATTTTAAAATGACTGGCTTCGAATTATGTCTTCCACATAAAATTAAAACTAAAATTATTTGTTCTTGCTCTTTCGACCAAACCTCTCGCAGACCTACATATTACTTGAACATAACAAAACAAAGATAACCTGACCTTAAAAAGCAATAATAATAATTCAATTTCAGATGTTAAACTAAACAATAAAACAAACCAATTAAGATTATCAAAACAAATTGTAACACGATTAAAACAATTGTCAATAAAATTACCAAGAACGAGAAATCATAACCACGAAACTACATCGTATTAAACTATCACGAAAACGAGCCAAAACCCCGAATATCACTTACACGTTAAAACAGCTATCCTATAACGGTTATAACCGTTATCATAACAGTTATTACACTAACAGTTACCGACACTGTCTTAAATAACGTTGCGTTAATTAAATGTTACACGCGAAACTCGTGTTAGGCTTTTCCCTTTCAGCTAATGGGCAGGAAATGTCTTACGTGCTACTGTGATTTTCTTAAGAGCCTTTTTCAACTTTGTTACTTATTTATGCGTTGCGATTTTTTTCTTTTTCTATTTAATTACGTGTTTTTCTTTGCGCTTGACTTAATGTAGGTAGGTACTATAATTAATGGGATTATTCTTCATGCACGATTAATTTATCAATACTCAAAACTGCAATGTTGGCATTTTAGGTTTCGTTCAAGTATAGTTTTTTATATAAGTGTCAATTTTGCTAATTGAAAACTCAGTCAACAACAGTCAGTCTCTTCCTTGATAGGTAACTCTAAAGTACAGACAGGATTGTGGGTTAAGACCAATGATGTACCTAGGCCTCGATCTGGAGCAGGAGAATCAACGGGGTTGTTTTACACAGTAGAGTCAGACAGTCTATCTTGCCCTACTCAAGGCGAAAGAACTCTTTGATAATTTTTCTCCTTCAAAAACAAACGAACAACTATAAAAGCAAAAATTCTTATATCAATGAACTTTTGATATAAGTTAAGGTATCTAAATTATAACATAATTTTTGTGATAGGACGCCAAACAATTAGTCGCATTACCTGGTACTGGACTGATACTGACACCCGGAACAACGGAGGAGTTACGAGAGCGTTCCCGACTTTTTGGGATTGGGAAGGGAAATGATTGGGCTTCCGGTAGCCGAGGTTTGTCTCGCCAGTTTTCTGCTGCAGCTATAAAAGCAATAAAACCTAGCATTATCAGCAGAATATGTTTTTTTGTATTTAGCAATTTGGCATAAGATACAATTTCGTTAAAACAAATGAATGCAATGGAGCAAAAATAAATGCGACGGTCTACGGTGCCAAACAGTCTGGGGTGATGAACACAATATCTTTCGGTTGTGTTATAACCTGCTTTGTCATCACTTCTCTTATCTTTTGTGATAAGATAGAGATACATTAAAGTGCCACATTGAGTCCCTTTGTTTATTTTATTTACTTACTAAGTTTATTTGAACATAACGTTTTTTTTTGTGGGTAAAATCATGAAATGACTAAAAAGCCCCACCGTATCCAGCTCCAGACCGAGGCCGCGTTACCTTATTGCGCTTGCCCCGCAACCCCAGCTGAACATCACCTCTGTTGAGTTCCAACTGTAATGGTCAGTTGGCTTTTGGAAACGCTTATGGAACGTTACGCGCCGCTTGGGTCTGGTTCTCTCTTGCTCGCCGTCCGCAGACGTGCGCTTACATTCTAATCAGTTATAAATCGATCACGCCTTTATTTCTAGGAATCTGTTTATATCTCTATTGTAGTATAACTACTACCTAAGAACTCTTTTCTATTTGTAATACAACCTTACTATGATTTTCTCCTCAGTTGTGGCTTTTTATTGCGAGGGGAAAATCATCAAATGACTTTTATCTATGCTAATGCGCGGAACGCTACGCGCCCTACGCTCGGGCCTGGTTCTGGTCGGGTGGCGAGCTGCCCTTACTCGCCGACCGCAGACCCGCGCTTACAGTGGCCGGAGATCATCTCTCGATCCCCGACGCCCGGAATGTCGCCTATTGTGGCGGCTGGGGTGTGAAGTGAAGGATTGCTCCCTCACGCCGGCCGCCTCCCTCTTTGCGAGCAATAACTGCTTCACAGAAGGAGGACACGGCGTCCCAGTTCCTCTCACTCCGCACCATGGCCTCGACTAGGGCCGCACAAACCCCACTCACATTATTATCTTTAGCAGAAAAACACAGGCGATAAAACGACGGCCGTGCTACATTAATTACCCAATAAAAACGAGTGCTCGGTAGCTTTGTAATTGGAACATAAGGTTTTTACGATATTATTACGATAATTAACTTAATTATCTGTTAATTGCATTTGATGTATTTAATGTAAATAAGTAATTATACAAAATTGCGTTTACGGATAATCTTGTTCGTTTATTTATTTATATTTTACAGGTTTGTCGCTTTAGTTGTTTTTTTTTTTGTTGAAAGTCTTTTCTTGTCCTAATGGCATGAATAAGTCTGAAGTTCTAAATTTAAATCGTGAAATCGCTCCAACCCCACCCCTACAAAGAAAGGTTAAGAATTTGTAATTTGGCTGGATTGCTTATAATCTAATCTTCTGCGCGTACTGCTTAAAAACGAACGCACAATTATGATAAAACCTTAATAATTATGATAATATAAATCCGTAAGGCAGGTTGTGGCGAGCGAGCGAAATACGAGCGAGGTTGGGCATCGGCGACCCCATGGACATGACTTCCGGGAGTTGTCTTGTTCCTCATCTCCGGTTAGTCCCCGTGACTAGCTGGAGTGAACACTGATGAGAAACAAGCCCTTCTACCTCATTCTTGCCTTAATTGGCTGGCTTGTGTGGAGATTCGCAAAAGTATGAATTGAAGGAGACTCGGGGAAAGGATATATCTTAGTAAGTTGCTGGTAGAGGTCTTGACCGTACTTCCGAAAGTGTTCTGATAGTCGTGGAATGCCTCTCCTTTCTCAAGCTGCTCAACGTATGTTGCCCCCGTGCCGCTACATGCTAGTTTTCCAGTCACCCCAGCCTGTTTATCCGTATGTATAAATATTGTTCAGCAGTGTGATTCTGTAAGAGTTCATTCTAAACTTCGAATCTGAATCCGCCGTGAGTAGTAGTACACTAGCGCTACACTTGCGAGTTGTGTGGAGATGACGTTATAAGTGGCATTCTAAAATTTAATTCCCCGTCACTTCGACGCTCACTTCGCACTCGAACACGATTCAAAATCAAACAAATTTTATAGAATCGACGTGCAGGGGCAGGGGCCATAGTATTTCCATAGTCATCATATCTACCAGTATATAGCCATCCACACGCATAGTCATATAATTCAAATGACATTTAATGAATTGTAATATAATAGCAACTCCTTAACTGGAAAATCTTTTCATGTTAAGATTAAGTTAAGAATTGTATAAAGTTATATTTTAATTGAAAGAAAATAGTATTAAAAAAATTCTACCATATTGCACAATAGCCCTGCATCAACCGGGGATTATCCTTGATGCATAGTGCAAACCGGGACAATTGCCGGCTGATGTCCCATTTCACTAACATCACAGTTGTTCAAAGAGCCTCTGCGAGTTGCCTCAAGCACTTCGTACGCCTTCCAAAGGTCTGGGTCTGGGACCCTGTGGTCCTATTAATGAAAGTATGGGAATCACAATTATAAACTATGTATGTATAATTGTCACAATAATGTCTATTTAAGTATCACAATCATAATGTGACTACCGGTAACGACTGTTTAACTGAACCCTTCAGAAATTATCAATAGCTGAACGAACAATCATACATTGAACTGTGACCACAATTACACCATACAATGCCATATTGAAACCGTAACTTTATTGAATCATAATATAACAATGTGACAAGTGACCATTCTGCGAAGAATATTATTTAAATTATTAACTTAAAGCCCGAAATAGAAACATTTTAACGTAAAATGTAAAATAATAAATACATTTTATTATTTTGGGTGAATAAAGGTACGGATATATGAATGTACTTGTAAAGTATTTATTATGAGTTATTAATACAAATATGATTTTATAAAACAAAGTCTTTTTAACGATAAAAATGTCTTTCGAAAAATATTGAAATGAAAAATGGGTTTTGAAAAATATATAATATCGAAATGACCATTTTTAAATCATATGTAAAATATGCCATTAATACGAAAAAAAATATTTATTTATTTCATCTTTTATTTACGTACACAAATAATTTTATGCGAAGGAGAAACTTTTATAATTTTGTCGAATTATGTTTATAATTAATAAACTCAAAAACTACTAACTAGATTAAAAAACAATTTGATCACTGGAAACCTATATTTACTTTTATTAAAAACTAGCGGCCCGCTCCCGCTTCGCCCGGGTCCAACTATCTCGCTATCAAAGGGTCACTTTTTCCTAATCTTCCCCTCTATTTTTCATATATTTTCTTTGATAAGAACCTTCTCCTGACAATAACAAACACAACAAAAAATAATTATCAAAATTGGTCCAGGCGTTGTTGAGTTATGCGCTTACCAACACATTTTGTGATCCATTTTTATATATATAAAGATGTAAGTAATAGGTAAGTAAAGTTCATACAAATGTTATATGCGAAGCTGGGCCGCACTTAAGGCAGCGACACTATTACGTCATAAAATATTTTTTTAATAATTAAAAATTATAAATATATTTTAATTTATAATATCTTTATCAAAAGTTGTTGGGTCGTTTTCAAGAAAAACAATTTTCATCACTCGATGTTAATTAATATTTATTGTACAAATAAAATTCTTAGAAAACAAATTCTAATAAACGTCATCAATTCCTTATCAAACCAAATTCAACCGTATCAACCACTAAATTGCCCGTCCTTAGCCTTTGTTCCATACATTCGAGGATTACATTTGTACGGAATTCGTAATTAATTATAATTAATTAGACATGCTTAATATTAATTGGATATTGCTTTTAATTAAACTCGATGTGATTTCGGGAGGCAGGTTGACGGATGACGAGCTGTCAAACCGAATTGTTATAATGCATTTCTTTAAACTTTTTGACGGTGTCTAACGTGCCAGTTTTTTGCTTCTGTATGAAAATGGGATATTTTGTCTCTTAAGTTCTTATATTATATAACAAATTACGTTTGAGTTGATGAAATAAAACTAAGTTTATTATTATACGTTTATTGTTATACTTTAAGAGGTGTGTATTGCCTGAAGGCGTGAGCAGAATAGAATAAGGGCAAGATGCAAAAATCTCAGTGAGGTTTGGCTGGCCACTTTTAAAGCATTTATAATAGTAGCGTTAGAAAACATAAGTAGATTGATTTTTGTTATTCCAACACGGTATAGGTTGGCAGCGATGTAGACGAGCAGACCAATCACCTGAAGGTAAGCTATCGGCGTCACCCATTTTCTCCCGTTATATTAGTAAAAGAATTATAATGGCATTGCTGGCTTATTGTAGGCTATTAAGAATTGGCGTTTTGGGAATGGAGCGGGCGCGATGGGCCTCCGATAACCTCTTTCAAACTGCAAAATACAACCAAATGTTGTTTCACGCCAGTTTTCTGTAAGGCCGTGGTATCACTCTGATGGAGCCGGTCCATTCATACCGAAGTAGTGCTCTCCCACAGATTTACGTACTAAAACTGCAGTTTTTCAATGTTTTACCCCGTATTCAACTTAATATAGAGACTAGATTATCTGGGACAAAATACACATCTTAATTTTAGATAGTGTTTTCAACAATAGACCACCAACTCTCACGATTTAACATGGACATATGATTAAGCTAAAATTACGTAAGTCAGAACCAGCAATTCCCCGGTACATGTAAAGCTCGTTCCTTAATTCCCCGTACATTATGCTAACAGGAGTGAAAGCCACACTCCGAGCTATATGTCTACAATGGGAATATTTCCCATTGAGCTGAACCAATGAAGTGTAAGCGGGATAACACGAATGCCTTCACGGCTAACAAAGGATTCCTTGTTACCTTAAGCTCGGTGCACAGGGATTGCAGTGTTATCTCCTTATTGAATACCGTTTATGGTTACTTTTTATGTGCTATGCGCCTGTCTGGAGGCTAACGTCAAAGTAATATCAAAGGATAGAAAGAAGAATACCTATCAAAGAAGAAAATAATTTCAGATTGAACTCAGATAGAAAAGTTTCGAAACGTTATCAAAAAATTGCTAACGTATTTGCCAAAAAAATTAAGTCATAATGGTATCATGTTACTTAAATTATTATAAGATTAAAAAAAGTATTCAACCAGTTCAAAAAGTCTTGTTATTTTTTTAAACTTCTTGATAAATCAAAGGCGCACTTTGAGAACAAGAGTTTTTAGATCCGATTTCAGTATTACATCAAAGTTAAGAAACTTATAATAAGGAGAAAGTCTTAAGCGAAATAAGAATAAATCATTATCATAATAAAGATTAGATACCGGTCGTCGCTCGAACTTTCCAAGTGAAATATATTGAAGTTTGCGCCCAAACTTCTGGCAATATCGAACTGTTAATAAAGAAATACTCGGTCTTCGATCAAGGAGGTCGGGAACTGAAAGTATTTTTCCTGTTTTCAATAAACTTTTAATGGCAAATATGATTGAAACGAAAGTTTCGGCGACCGGCGACCGTTACTTCCAGTCATTTAATGACTTATGTATTTTCCTATAAATTTCTATCGGCTTTTCAATTTATCAAAAAACTTTTGTAAGATTATTAACTTTGATTTTCTGATGGAAGGTTTCTGAAGAATTTTCTGAACGAGACTCTAATCTAATACTTGGTAAATAAAAATTTGGTGTGGGTTCGCGTTGTTCTTGCTTGTTACTGTTTAGATAAAACAATTTGAAACAAGAAACAATGCTTAAAAGTCTGTCTTAAGACAAGCAGATGGTACAAAGTAATCACTCGTCCAGAATGTTATACTTACTTACACAATAATTATATTTGATAACCTGTGGGAAACAAGTGTGTGTATTTTGACAAAATTTTATTAAATTCTACTCTTGAATCTGATTGATATAATTATGGGTAACTATTAATCACTACCTAAGCCATTAATTACATTATTCATTGTGTAAAAAAATTACTAAAGTTTTAAAACTATCGCATCACTCACATTCTCATCTGCTAATGAGTCTTTATGAAACGAATGATATCTGTATATGTGCTTGTGGTATTTCAACTATTAAATAAGTAAAGTTAGAACAGTACACCGTTGTGCACTCACCTTTTAACTTAATGATAAGACGGCGACATTGTCAACAGTATCATCAACCGGTTTTATTACATAAATCTTTGCATATAAAGTGCATTTTCGTATCATTTGTTATCTAAAGTATTTGAATTTTGGCGATAGACTCTTTCGTTGACTGAACGATGTTTGAAAAGTTTTTTATAACTGAAAATGCAAGTAGGTGTTTTGTGTTATATTAAACTAGTATCATCGCAAAGATACACACTAATAATTCTTTTACCCACGAGCATTAAATTCAAAATTATTTTTTTAAGAATGCATACTTTAAGGTAGTATGTGTTGTACTCTTATGTATAATTTTAACATCTTATTTTATACCTATGTTCTTTGCAAAATAAACGACTTGATTTGATTTGAAAAAATGGGAGAACCATCAAAGATAGTGTCAGACCATCCCATTTCTTCTCCTGCTCCAGACTGTGGCCACGGAACATTAATTTAGATGGATTAATAAACCTACACATAACATTCGCTGGGTAGTTAGAAAAGCTTAGGGCAAAACCTTTTTGAAACATCCTTAATTTGGACAGTAAATGTCATTGTAACAAGACGACCCATCCCGGATACGCCATGAATCTTTTAGCTTGTGGCCTTTAAGTGATCCCCTTGTAAGGTCCAGTGACGTCACTGGAACAGCGCAATGTATCTATATGTATAAACAACAAAAACAACCTACAAAACAAATATTTATTTACCTACATTGCAAATAAATTAATGTATTAACAAGGATCAAAACTTTATGAGAAACAAGAACAAAATATCAAAACATGTCGGTATAGAGTAACAAAAAATATCAAAATTTTTACTACGAAAATGATTTAGCTACTAACAACATACATATGTAACCTAAACTAATATTATAAGGAGGTAAAATTTGTAAGTTTTTAAGTTTTTATGTAGGGGGTAATCGTTGGAACAGCTGGTCGGATTGCAAAAATTCTTTCACTGATAGATAGCTACAATGTTCTTGAGTGCTATTATATAGGCTATAAAATATCACGTTACGATAAAATGGAGCTGAGTAGCGGGTGGAACCGCGCGAGTATAGCTAGTACATGTATATACATTTATTTATTACTTCTCGTTATTCGTTATTGGTTAAGAGGGAGAATGGAGAAATTAAAACAATGGAATCCGTACGCCCGATTGCGAAGCTATCCCATAAAAAAAATTGATTTCAAATACAGATGACCTTCTTCTGGTCCGGTTCTGCCAGCGGTTTCACCCACATTACTAACTTGAAAACTTTCGCTTTCCATATTAACAACAAATATTTATTTACGCGGGTAAGTGTGGGAGAGCCATGCTTCGGCACGAATGGGTCGGCTCGACCGGAATGATACCACGGCCTCACAGAAAACCGGCGTGAAACAACCACAGCGTTGTGTTTCGCCGTGTGAGTGAGGTTACCGGAGGCCCAATCCTTCCCCTCCCCCAATCCCTCCTCAATCCCTAATCCCAAAAGCTCGGCAACGCACTCGTAACTCCTCAGTTGCGGATGTCCATGGGAGGCGCTGATTGCTTACCATCAGGTAATCCGTAAAAAAATAACGCGGACAATTATTATTTGAATACCTTGGTAAGCTTGACATTTCTCGAATCAAAAGTAGCCTATATTTCGTTCTAGACTTTAATCTACATTTGTACCTTTCCATCAAAATACATTCAGTACGTTCAACGTGAAAGAATAACAAACAACCATCAATATTTACAAACTTTCGCGTTTATAGCATTAGAAGGATCTCCATTTTTAAGACTTAATATAAAAATAATAGGATAAAACGGTCCCTAATGAATGGTCGTGGCCATGGTGGCGGTATCTTAACAATTTGTCAAGGCGTCGCCTTTTGATGACGACAAAGTTTACCCCGTGATTTATGGTTCACAAGTTAAAAAAGTTTCGATTGTAGCCATTCGAGTCTTAAGAGGATTTGATGTAGAGCCAAGAAGATATGCCAAGTGAGCGGATGAAATGGACTAAATCAGGAAATCAAGCAATTTCATCTTATTTCCTGATATTAAAAAACCAACGATATTTGGTAACACTGGTACTAGAATTTTAAAATCACAATGGTGGAATAAAACTTATTCCAACGAGTCGACATTTGTCGCGTTCATTCTACAAAAATTCGTTGGGACGCGAACAAAGATTTCACATTTACCAATGTACCGTAGTAACTGGGTACCCGAATATTTTTAGCAAAACAAAGTAGGTAAGTAAAGAAAAACGTCTTTTTTATTTATTTTTCAATCAAAACTTTGTCAGTCGTAGTTCGTGCCAAGAAACTTAAACAGATTTTAACAATTTTGGCTAGTTGGAAATTAATTACTAATTCCATTTTAACGAGAATTCTAGGTGAAGGAAAATCAAAGCGCCATCCGAGATTCTTTTGTTTGACAGTTCAATTAAATTAAGCCTCTTACTAATAGAGAAAGAATTTAAATTATGTACTGAATATCTATCTAGACGGTTACTGGTTGACTTCTTTCTTTTTTTATTTATGTGTGGGAGAGCTATGCTTCGGTACGCTTGACCGGCATGGTACCATGGCCTCACAGAAAACCGGCGTGAAACAACAACAGCGTTGTGTTTCGCCTTGTGAGTGAGGTTACCGGAGGCCAATCCTTCCTCTACCCCCATCCCAAAATCTCCAAATCCCTAATCCCTAAATTTCGGCAACGCACTCGTTACTCTTCCGTTGCTGCGGGTTTCCAAGGGCGGCACTAATTGCAGGTCATCTTTCTGCTCGCTTGCCGTCCTATCACAAAAAAAAAGATAGAACTCAAGTCAGTTCTGAGACTCGACGTGGCGTTCTACAAGTTTGAGGTCATGTGTTGTCATGGCCATCGTAACCTCCATTTGTGTGAAGTTTACGATGAGATCCCTGGGTGATGTCCTTGATAACCGGTGGAACTCCGATATCACACCTGAATAGTGCGTTGGAGATTGCACATCAATCTCCAGCCATATCGTAAGCAGAGATCTGTGGTCGGCGAGCACCACCCGACTATAACCAGACTCAAGCGTTCGACGCGCCAAATTCCACCGAGCGGCTCAAAGAACCAAGAGCAAGAAAAGAAACGAGGTTTATAATCAGTAAGAAAGATCAGTTATCAGATCAGATCAGCAACATTATCAATTAGTATAGGGCGAGAGAAGATATTGGAATATTTTACCGCCTCAAAATAATCTTGGGTTACGACTAAAAAACTATCTAAGCAGTCTTGCTACTTATAATTACATTACTTTAATTAACTTATACGGAACAATTAAACCTCGAAATAAAAATTGGCAAATATGTCTTAAAACTGAACATCTCATACCCAGCAACCGTTATCATCATCATCAGCCTATAAGTGCCCACTGCTGAGCAAAGGCCTCTTCTCACACAAAACGAAGAAACGAAGAAAGTTTGTGCATTAATCTCCACGCTTACTCAAGGCGGATTGGCGATTTCAAACTTATAATTAGGAATTATAAGTCCAGGTTTCCTCGCGATGTTTTCCTTCACCGTTTATCAGTGGTGTCAAATAATCATAGAAAGTAGTTCCTACATATAACTCGGAATAAGTCACATTGGTACTTGACAGGTTTGAACATTACTATCAAATCACCTATCTTCAAATACACAAACTAAAATACTAAATTCATAACTGTATTTATGTGAGGGCGTGGCACTAGTGTTGTGCGCACGATCCCGTTTGTATGACGTATGACATGACATATTCATCCACCGAAACAAATTCAAATATTGAATAGAGCTTTCACTATACACAAATTATTTCACTCATAAAACCATGAATGACAGCGGTAGATTTGTATAGAAATAAATACTAGTTTTTGTAAAACGTTTACATAGTTTTTATCAAAATTGCGTTTTTTATAAATAACAGTGTTAAACGGTAAAGGCAGAAATGATTAAAACAACTTTTACATTCTGATCTGATCACCATTATAGAGGCACTAAGTCTATTGCCATTATCATCACGAGCTTATAAGTGTCTGCTGCTGAGCAATGGCTTCTCCTGATATGGAGAACGTGTGTATATTCCGAAACACAACGCTGGCTTAAGGCGCATTGGCGATTTTAAACTTATGTATAATCAGAAATCTATTAAGTTCAGGTTTTCCATGAGACACAGGTGCCTTACCTCCAGGTCTGCCTCCTCCTGGGTACTAGATACAATTTAAAATTCCATGCTATTATTACGAATTTTCTCAAAATCGAAATAACGTTTATAAATTTTACTTTTCTCAATGTTCGGATTGATCATCAAATCTGAAACTAAATCTACTTTTTACAACTACAACGTCCCTTCCACTGCCCAAAAAAATATAGCACACAGAGTCAACCGCGATTTTTAAAACATAAATATTGAATATTTTATCTTTTCATAAATTACAGGTTTCTAAACAAAGAAGACAATCTCAGCTAACGAACAAAAGTTAATGGAAAGGGAAAACTTACAGTTCAAACAAAACGAACTAGTACTTACACGTAAACGTAGATGTATTGGGGACTAGATGCCGCATTTGCACTACTTTCCGCTGTTTGAGCAAGATTTGCTTTCCTTTATGGGTGGAGGGAGAAATGTTACACTTTTTTCCTCTGTTCGGCTCCATTTGATCGTAGCGTGATGTTTTATAGCCTGTAGCACCTCAGGAACATTGTAGCTATCTATCAGTGAAAGAATTTTGGAAATTCGACCAGCAGTTCCAAAGATTACCCCCTACCTACAAACTTACAAACATACAAACTTACAAATTTTACCTCTTTATAATATTAGTATAGAATAGACAAACTATCCCATTCCTGCTCCTGCTCCAAGCTAAGCCGCTGTACATGTTCTTACTACAGCTGGATGTCAGCGCTACTATTAGCACCTATGAGTGGTACGGTGGGCGGACCTGTGGTGGACTAATGACTCTTTGACTATGGCATACTCTGTAACATAGTTCAGTATAAAATATGATCGACAGTTGATGACATACATATATTTACAATTTCTACTTACTAGGATATACATTACTTCACACACTTTTAGCATGGGACTCGAGGTGGCGCTCCACAAGTACGAGGCTATGTTTTTATGGCCGTTCGGAACGCGCCACCTCCGGATGGGTTCCAAATAACGGCTGAAGGGGTTAACAGAAAATATCCTAAAACTTATTGCAATCATTGGCATATCTAGGGCACTCTATATCAGAACCTCTGGGCATAAGGGTCGGACGACAACTACTTAAGTCTACAACTTAAGGGCAATGTAAAGCAAACAAAATAACTATTCGAATACACAAGTGAATGTGGTTAAATTTGATTGTTTACGTTTTAATTCGATTATTTCGCCTACAATAATGTATGGGACAAGACTACACATCAAGATTTACAAATCCAGTATAAAATGGCCGCTGGTTATGTTAAAAAATCACACAACGCGAGATCATGATAAATTGGTTTTATGTAACTACATGTGTTTCATTTATCTTGGCACTAGAGTGACTACTGTCTTGTGTAAACTCGGCCTAAGTGAACACTTAGATTAAGTTTACACTGAGAAGTTAGTTTGAAGTTACTTAAAGCGTATAAGGCAAAGACACATTGGTTCTTAATGACTTAAAAGTTTCGGTGTGATATGTTACAACTAGTTTTT
Organism: Spodoptera exigua; assembly: GCA_902829305.4. Classification (NCBI taxonomy): domain Eukaryota; kingdom Metazoa; phylum Arthropoda; class Insecta; order Lepidoptera; family Noctuidae; genus Spodoptera; species Spodoptera exigua. The sequence goes on along the minus strand of LR824616.2, from coordinate 4,297,289 downwards.
TTTTTCATTCAGATTCATTCAATAGTTTTATGTAAAAGAGTTACAAACATAGTTCCACTTAAAAACTTTCGCATTTATAATTTTCCTTGGGTAAGATAGAGTGCCAAACGAGCTGTCTGCAACACCGAAAGCCTTTTGGGGTTTTGGGGTCTTGCCTGGTCGGGTTTTTTCATTGACGATTCACATGGCAAAAAACAAATTTGTAGTTGTTTCTCATAGCGTTAAAAAACTAATTGATCAATTTAATCTTAGTACGAGAAATTAAAATAACGACAGAATGATGCATCTTAATACAGTACAGCCTACGTATCTTGGCGAGTCTGAAGTTAGCCGTTTATCTGTGCAATGGATCTTTTAGGAACAAAATTGTGTACTGCGCAGCTAATCGGCTAACTTCAGACTCGCCAAGATACGTTGACGGTATTGTACGTATACCTTTATTTATAAAAATGTAATTAATACACACAAACACAAAAGTTTATGTAACAAGTGTTCTCTTGTTTTGACATTATGTAAATCACCAACATAATGTCAAAACAACAACAACAACAACAATGCACATGTTAAGCTTCTAGGCTTTTAAAAACAAGTGATTCGTTTAGATGTCAATGTATCCTCTTTGCCAATATTCAAAGATTGAACCCTAATAAATTTTAAAGTGTCAAAAAAGGTGAAGTTTTCTGTAAAGCATTTTACAAAATACAATACGACTTAGAGATAGTCAAGGAATAAAATGCTATGGACTGAACTCTGAGTTTAGGTTTTTCTTCTGACTATGTAGTTAAATGGGAAATGCCGGTTTCGTCTAGATATTTTTTAAACAATGTGGACGTATAAAAGCGCTGTTTAGTTAAGTAGTATCCCAATTGTTAACTTATCATTTTATTTTACCAGGTCAATTATACAGCCATCATTATCTTGTAGACCCCTTTTTGTGAGGGGAAAATTCAGACTCTAACTGACTAAAAAGCCCCCGTTCCTTCTCCTGCTTTCGCTGAAGCTGTGGTGACTTATTGCGCTTACCCCGCAATCTAGGCTGAACATCAGCCCTATAGGGCTCCGTCTGTAGTGGTATATTGGCTCTTTGAGGCGCGCGCTGAGCTCTACGCGCCGTACGCTCGGGAACCTGTAGATCCTACCGTGACGTCTCGGATTAATATTAAGTATAATGGAAATTAAATGGTGCCATGAGGGTACTACCAAACAAGTTTGGACCGCACATATGAATTAATTGCTCTAACGGCCTAGTAATGGGCGAAGCACTTATTAAAGTCTCCAAAGTGTCATCATTGGTGGGAACGCTAATACTTTTTCAAGTCTGGGATTTTATACTTTTTTATGAGATAGGACGGCCCCTGTTGTCAACCGCGTTGTAAAAAAAGTTTCGTTTGAGTTACTGGCATTTTAGGAATTAGAGATTTGAGAAATTGAGAATGCTATATCACTACGGCCGTTACTAAAAGCCCAAGCAGTTAAGAAGAATTTTCATAGCTTAAAAAATGGTTTGAGATTTTTTTTTATATATATGTAAGACTAATTCTTAAAGCAGAACTTACACAATTTCTTTGCTTATACAAGTACTTTTTATCTAAATGAAAAACGTGATTAAATTTGTTAAAAAAAAAAATAAGACAGTCAATTTAAATTGACAAAATACTTTTTTTAACGCACTCACATCATCAGAAGTTGCCCTTGACAGTCCATTGCCGTTCTATTGCCATTCTTAATAATAAAGAGACATGCAAAAATCTCCACACTTGTTAAATGGATTAGAAACCAATTTTTTGCACGGTTACAATAATAACTAGGGTGACTAGGTGACGTCCCTAGTCACCAAACAACTCCCGTCCTGGGTGGGCAGTGAAGGAAATGTCAGACACTGACTGACTACAAACCACCCCGATTCTTCTCCTGCTCCAGGCCGAGGCCGCGTTACACTATTGTGCCTACACCCGCAACCCTGGCTGGCCTGTCCTGCTTGGCCTTCCTTCGTGATCTATTAGGTCCTTGAGGCGCACGTATGCTTGAGTTTGGTTCTGATCGGGCGACGAGCAACCCTTGTTCACCGTCTGGAGATTCGCGTTTACAATGGCCAGAGATCATGATGTTCAAAGTGTTTGATCCTTTTCCCTCTTAAAAAAGTCCTTCCTTACATTAAACGTAGAAAGAGAAAGATAGAAGAAGAAAAAACTAAATACTCTCGCGCGGTTATACCCACTGCTCGGCTCCTTCAGATCGTAGCGTAATGTTTAATAACCTAATAGCCTTCCTCTACTACGAACTAGACTAACGAACAGAAAAATAGTTGTTAAATTCTAATCAGTCGTTCCAGAGATTAGTGTGTTTAAACAAACAAACAAGCTCTCCAGCTTTATAATATTAAAAACATATAAGTACAGATTAAATGTATCAACTATACTCTATCGTCAACACATAACAAACCGCATCAATGATCATTAAATTCTATGCACAAAACTAATAAAAAAAAGTTTTGAAATTCACCATTTGATATTCATAATATTGTTGTGGTTCAAAATCGTTGCGGTCAAATATTACTCGTGGCTTATTTTAATGTAAATTTGCAATAAACTAGAAATCATATATTTTTGATATGAATAACGTAAAGAACGTTACCACCGAATATAATTAAAAAGGTTTTATGTTAATATTGTTGTTTTAATATAATGATGTCATTATTCAACCACAAGAGTTAACATATTAAAAGTAAAATTTAGACACTAATAATTACTATACTATACGTCGAAAACAGAAGCAATAATTTTTAACAAATATTTTTATTTTATTTTGTTCTTATTTTCTTTAAAATACGTTGCCGTTAAATACATATAATAGACATACAATTTCACCTACACAGCACACCCAGACCCGGAACAACAATTTGTGGACTATACAAAAAGTTGTTCCAAGCAGGAAGCCGCTTGGAACAAGTACATCGCTCCTAAAGCGCCAATCGTGCAGTCAACAACAATTTAAAAAAAAATGTAAATTATTAACACAATATTTCTATGGCTCTTCACTACGAGTGACACATTACTCTTTTCATTTTTATTATGTAAGTCAACAAAGTATAATCTGATGGTGAGTAATCAGCACCGCCCATAGACACAGACGAACCTCAAGTGCGATGTCGGACTTTTGGGCATAAGGGTGTTGGAAATTTGGGATTGGGGAGGGATGGGGGAGAATGGTCAAAATACAACGCTGTGGTTATTTCACCGAAGCTTGGCTCCCCCACACTTGCGAAGCTAGGCTCTCCAACGTGATTTGAAAAAGAAATGTTTTCAAATAGAAAGCGTGTGCGTGCGATACTACAACACCTAATACACAAGCAATCCATGTCTAAACAAATAGTAATAAGGAAATCTAATAACATTAAACTATTTTTAACGCAGTTCTACTGATTTATAAATCACTGTAAAACAAGAGGTCCCTTTCAACTATTTTCCAGTTACTCGTTGCGTAAGGGTTAAGCTTCGTTCAATTTGTTAGCATCAACGCCAAAAATTCTATCCACCTGAATATATTGAGAGCTGATCATGATGAGTGTTCGAGAGAAAATTATTTGTTTCAATTATGAATATTTTTATCCAAACTACGAGTAACTGTCTTTTTGTCTGTCTTTTCTTCATGCCTAAACTACTGGACCTATTTGTGTAAAATTTGGTATCGACGTAGTTTGGAACTCGAGAAAGGACATAGTTCTTAAACCAAAATCCTGCAGGAAGTCATTATTCCACGCGAACAAAGTCGCGGGCAAAACCTAGTTTTATTCTAAATAGGAGATTTAAATTACAATTTTCAGTCTTGAAAGAGGTCACTACAATTTACGATGAACTTTAACAAACAACGTTAAAGTGAAAACAAGTAGTTTTCTAAACATAGTTTAATTATTTCCAATGGCTATTACACTATATCAAAGTAAAATACGCCGAAACGTTCGGAAAATACGCAACAATGGAATTTCGGCAATTCCCCATTTAATAGAATTCATGTTGGCAGCGATCGTGTCGGAATCCGCCGAAGACACAAATTTACTGTTGTTTACTTGTTTTAGTTTTAGCATTTTTTAATATTAGAATTGTTTTCTTTGCCCATTAACTCAATAATTTAAGAAGACGACGGCTCTAGATAAAGGGAAGATAAAATCAATCTTAACGTTACGTAAACTCTTCTTGGTTGACTTAAAAGCCGCTTTTTGATAATTTTGACCTTACACCCACCTTATACGTGTTCTCAATTGTGGTTAATAACAGCATTAACATCAAAGTAATAGGGTTGTCTTCAAATTTAAGTTTCTTGCTAATAAGATTCGTATTGGACTGAGATGTTCTCTGAGAGTTAAGTCCAACGTCTCACCACGACAAAGGAGAATGATTGGGAACTTAATTAGTTCGCGACCTCGATCCGTGAAGAATGTTTTTAATAGGATTTCTGGGGAATCCAGACCAGATGGTAGCCTGTGTAATTGCTACCTCTACATAGTATCACTTCGTTGAAGCTTTTAACATAAATGAGATGGTAATTTAACTGGGAACGTCTTTTGTTTTTAACCGACTTCAAAAAAAGGAGGAGGTTCTCAATTCGATTGTATTTTTTTTTTTTTTTTCTTTTTTTATTTTTTTTTTTTATGTTTGTTACCTCAGAACTCCGTCGTTTATGGACGGATTTGCAAAATTTTTTTTATGATTGAAAGGATATGCTTCCAGATTGGTCCCATTCTTTTCAAAATCAAGTTTTGATGATGGGATCCATGAGAAATCGAGGGAACTCCTCAAATATTATAGGCAACTATATAGTAATTTTAATATTTTCATAGAGCACTCAAGCATTTACAGTCAAAAAGTAATGTTTGATGAGGTGGAACTGGTGAAGAAGATCAGAAATGGATGATGAAACTTGACACTCGCATAGATATCACAATCAAGGTAGTTCAGCAACTATGAAAATGCACTGTAAACCAATGATCTTAAATAATTATGTTGGAAATGTTATCATCGAACTGATTTAATGATGATTATGGAGCTGGAAGGTAGGCACTGGAACTGCGTACCTAATTAATATATCCTAGCCGTGTTTGGGCTTGTTAGAATTGTTATAAGATGCACTTTGGCTGTAAGGTACTATTGAACTGATGTGATGATGAAGCTGGAAGGTTGGCATGGGGCCTAGTATTGTGTAAGCTTATTAGAGCTGTCAAGAGCAATGGAAAGGGCTATGCTCATAGTTTCCGTGCATGTTCGAATCAGAAATGAAGAAATCCGCAGAAGAACCAGCGTCACCGACATAGCCCGAAGAAATGCCAAACTTAAGTGACAGTGGGCACGGCACATTGCTCGTAGAACAGATGGCCGATGGGGCCGAAAGGTTCTAGAGCGGGACCGCACACCTTTGGGGGCGGAGTTTGGCCTAGTATTGGCTATTTTGCATTAGTCCACGTGGACTGCGTTTACACATTAGTGGTGAAATGCGTCATTGTGTTCTTATCGTTTTCCTGGTAATAGGCTAAGAGAATTAATTGGCATTTTTAACAAAACAGTCGTTTTAAATGGGTTACAAAACAATAATTGCGTCGTACAAAACAATAATTGTGTTTCTTTTGTGTGCACATATGTAGATAATACTTACTTAAAAAAGGTTCATACATTGAATGAGTCATAAATGTATATTTACAATAGCGATGGTCTTTTATATTTTTACCAACTTGTCTATATATGAATGTTCTTAGTAATAACAAAATAGTATTCTTCATTTAATGGGTTACAATTGATACAAAACAATAATTGCATCGGTCTTTTTTCTATGTACGAATGTATTTAATCATAGATACTAAATTAGATTGCATTTGGTATCTTTGAACTTTATCTGTCTGTTGATGAAAATATCTAGTTTTTTGTTATTTGGCGAGAACTAATATGAATTTATGATAAGATTATTATTTTATTTTAACTATAAGTCATAAGTATCTCATGCATCATATCATCTCTCCTCGAGATCAAAACGATTACACAGTAACAATGTACTATGATATGTATTTCTACGTATAAGTATGACATTGGTAACTTTTTCAAAAGAAATGTAGGAACGATATTGACTTCTTTGCCATAACACATTATAATAAAAAAAAAAACACTAAACGGCTACAAATAAAAAAAAATTTTACAAAATAAAAAAACCGCCTTCAAAAAAAGTCATAAAGACTCCAAAAATAAGTAATAAATTTTGAATATTTGCAAAATATTAATGTCAAATAAGTTTACCTATAAATTAAGTTTTTTTACAGTAATTCAAATTGTTATTTTTTACTTTTTAGTGTAGGAACTTTTATTGCTTGACTTTTTTTGAAGGCGGTTTTTTTATTTTGTAAAATTTTTTTTTATTATGGCAACAATCTCATTTGGTGAGTGTTCCCTTTTGCATTGTCATCCTAGTGATGTTATATTTTGTTGATAACTATGTTACATTACATGAGTGAGCGTTGCAGTGATAAATTAGTTTATACGCTATGATATTGCGCTTTAAATATTTTGATTTCTAAAACGAATTATGTATGTGACGTGCATGACGCATTTACACGGACATAGACTTACTTCAAAAAAATATTTGCAATAAAATTGCTTGACGCATAAATAACTCTGATTTTTCCAACTACGAAAGAACTTTTTGTTCTTAAAACTGCTATATTCCACAAACAATATATTAAAAAGATAGAATCCAGATCACGATTTTCACAAGCACGTATCCAGAAGCAATTCAAAAGAACAAATGTTACACCCACAAAAAGTTACGTACGCAATTTAAAAGAAGCTATTATACGTAGGAATTTATTTAGTCATGAAGTTTTACAGATTCTGGTCACGTTGGCGGGTACAATTCATTTTTATGATGTCGGGGCATCAGCTGGGGGGCAACCGATATGCGGAGTGAGCTACGATTGTTTGCCCGGTTGGTTTGCCCACTGCAAACACTGACTTTGAAATAGGCATTGGCAGGGCTATGGGCAAGCTAGATACATTCACTCACTTGATAGCAGTGGATCGTAAAATTCTATATCACTTTTTATGTATAGATCTGATCGCAAAACAGCACCAAAAGTCGCTATCTAAAAGCATCTATGTGTACGTTCGTATTTGCTTCCAAACTTTTGAATGGATTCGAATGCGGTTTTCTCCGTTTAGAGAAAGTTTAAATTGAGAGGATAATCTGAACGAATGCACTACACTTTAAAATCGTTACGGCTGGAGAACTTAAAAAACATATGGAGAGAGCAAATATTCAAAATTCGTGCCATTGGCTAAAAAAAAGAATAATTAAATGGTACCTACCCTCAAAGTGTCAGAACACACTGACTGTAAATAATGAAATAAAGAACAATAATGGAATGAACAATAATGGTATATGTAAGACAAAAACACTGACACACAACTTAGGAATTGTGAGAAAAAGAAATAACATTAATCTATAAAAAAAATACATACTGAAAGTACTTTCTTTTATTAATATTACTCCAGCCAGTCTTTCTTTAAACACAATCCGTTTCCTGGAGTAAAAAGTTTCTGAGCTAGTGATTTATTTATGAGAATCCTTTCCAGATGTTTGTCTGTTTCACATTTCCTTTCTTGTACTATAATAGAATATGAATCATATTATTTTGTGATTATACCCACACCAACTGATCGGATAATAATATTAGGTGGGCCACTTGTGTGGGAAAATCAAAAAGTATTCGTTTCATTTCGGTAAATGGATTTATGTATGTTATGTAGTACTTTTACTAGCAAACAATGTACACCAAAATTAAATAATTTAATTAAGAAAAAAACCTGAAACATTGCCACACATTATGATTTTCTCCTGTGTCTTGGTTGTGGTTACAAACATACAATTTCACATGCACATGACACCCAGACCCGGAACAACAATTTGTGAATCACACCATCACACAAAGAGTTGTTCCGTGCGGGAGTCGAACCCGCGACACGTTGCACGACAGCTCACCAACCGTGCAGTCAAATTTACTTGTGTGCACCTAAAAATCAATTTATATATGTACATTATATATAAATAAGTTGTACTTGCTACTGCTCAACTGACGGCAAAATCAAATAGAAGCAGTAACTTCGGTACGGTAGTTTATATTCTCAAACTAGCGACCCGTCCCGGCTTCGCACAGGTGCAATACTGATACTAAATTTCTCCACTATGAAATGAAATTAATGTTATTATACATTAAACTTCTTAAAGCACTCTCTTGTACTTTCCACCATCGTACAACCAGACAATCGGCAAAACGTCACCGCTTTTGTGGTAGATATCCCACCTACACGCATAAAGCGGTCCGCTTCCAGATTTATAATCCGAACAGCATAGGAGTGGAATTATTTGCCGAAGTCTGTCTTTGCCGAAAGGTAAGAATAGGCATGCTCCATCGTAGGTCGAATTATCATTTACCACCAGGCGTAAATAATATTTCAAATGTCAATAGTCAGCCCATTCCATTTTAAAAATCCTGGATTATCACATAGGCTTCTTTTCATTAACATACCACGCATACAAAGCGGTGGACGAAAGCTAGTGTACAATAAAGCAGATGACGTGACCCAAATTGTCTACAACTCGATGTGTTAAACATACACACATAGATAACAGTTACATCGTAACTACATGGACATGACAACCCCCGCACGGCTTGGGTACAAAGGAGTACACATGTTTAACCACGTGCGATGAGCTGGAACTACATTAAATAGGGACAAATTCGACGGCGAATTATATTTCTGACGATTCCTTAATTAACGAATAAAGGGTTGGATTCATAAAATACTTACCTCTTTAGTCGAGTAGATAATCGTATGTGCTTTTGTAGAATATGTGCGACGGAGTATTATTAGATTTGATTGTATTTTGTGGTCAAACTTTTTATGTTTATTAACAATTATTGTTGAATATATTAGATTAAGACTTACTTTCTTCCAGATATTGACGGCCTGATTAGTCTTAGTAACTATTCAGTTTTTGTATTTCAAATTGAAGGTCGGTCGGTGAGAATAAATTCAAAATACAAAATTTAACTTACACTGAAGGTAAATCTTATTTTGTAATAGAAGGGTGAGAGTTTAATTAAAGTCCACCTCTTCAAAAACACACTCACCAAAACACCTCTTCGAAAATCACATTTCGTACACTGGTCGCGTCAGGAACAAGGTTGATACATCTCAATCTTTATCGAATTCAAAACGCATCTCTGTCAGAATGTCAGCGGCAAAAAAACATTGCTATTCTCGATGGTCCTCCGAGGAGATGTCTGACTTCAATTAACGATGACACGATTTATATTCATCCTGTGGATTATCCAGCTTTGCCTCTGTTTTATTTGCATATTTATCACTGTAACTTTATTTTGTTCTTAGTCGTCGGAATACACAATTACTCTTGGTGTTGAATTAATTCCTCCTGTCTTTTTACATCCAATTACTGCGCCGTTTATGAAGCAGCTTTCACGAAATATTTAATATTTTAGCAAGATATAAAATTACGAGCACAAAGACAACCTTTTGTTAGTTGGTTTAAAATTATAATACGTTGGAGTTTTCATATTTTATCATGAACATTATTAGTTCGGCTTTTCTGGAAACCGCGGGACCGCACTCGCCATCCGTTCGCAGACAACATTTGGTAAATCTGTTTAATCACGTGTCAATTACAAAACTGGAACGCGTTGTTTCTGTCGACACAGTTTGGTTGGAACAACACAGCAATCATTTTGCCCATTATTCTTGCAAAATGGTAATTTATTACACGGTCTAAACCAATTTCGGACGGTTTTCAACAACTAGAATAATAGTAATTTAGTTGCTAATATGGTCGATGTATATTGAACTCAATCCTTTAGATGTTGGTACCCGCAATGCGGATTACACGGTGTCGATTCGTGTCAACGCAACTCAATAATTCATCAGATCGAAATGGCTGTGAACACGACAAATATAATTTAGATCGATAGTTATAGTGTAGGTACATGGATACGTTATTAGGTAAGCATGTAGATACTAACGTCTGGTGCTGTCGAGTGGAGACATTGCCGCTCCACTGATATCTACAATTCATGGCCATCTCTTCATCATTCCATACATATAATGCTACCTATTGATTGAATTATTATATTTTATTTAAATTTCAATGTATTCGTATTCGCATAACTTCGTCAATTTTGTCCCTATTGTAATTTTCCTTAGTTTAATGTTTATGTTTATGTTTATATACGGTGAGTGATGTGTAGATACATCTGTTAAAAATATACATATACATACTAGAACTCTGTCTCAGTCATAAAATTAAGAAAATGTATTTTATGTGTATCGTTGAGGTACCTTATTGCATAAAAAAATTATACCTTCATCAAGGTTAATAGAAACAGTACTTAGAAACATGTTGGAGTGAATGCATAATCCGGAAGCTCCTTATTTTATAATTTGAATTTGATTGAAGATGATATTATTAGCCGCGGCTACCTATAATGTTAATTCAACTCTGATTTCATAAAAAAAAATTCTTTTCTTTATTTGTACATGATCGCTGTCGTTGCTATATGCACTATTACTTGCTATCAGTATTCAAACCCAATAAGTGAATGAGGCACCGTGGCCTCGGCTCAGAACAGCAGTGTGATTTTGTAAGACTTCATTCTAAACTTCGAATCTGAAACCGCTGTGAGTGGCAGAGTACACTGGCGCTTCACTTGCGAGTTGAACTAAATTGACCGCAACATTTTGATAGATAAAGTATGAGATGATGTTAAAGGTGGCATTCTATAATGTAATTTCCCCGTCACTTCAACGCTTACTTCACAATCGAACAAGATTTAAAATCGAACAAATTTTATATAATCGGCGTGTAAAAGGAACGGGGGTTTTTAGTCGGTAAGAGGCTGACACTCTCTCTCGCCTTACCCTGGGTGGGAGAAGTCATTTGATGATTTTTCACTGACAAAACAAAAGTGTTATAAAGGCCATGAGCATATTCTTTCAACATTTTGTTTTAACGAAATCTAACGCAAAAAAAAACTCACAAATCGGCACCATATTCTCAAAATAACTCCACGAATGACCGAAACTGAGCAAAATAAAGTAAATAAAATTATAACTACTTTATAAGCTCGGAATAAGTGCGAAGATATTGCCAATCCGTTAGGCTGGAAACGTGCTACGCAGCAAAAAGGTTCACGAAAAAGTTTTGCGCACTAGACTTGAATCCGTAATGCGGAAGATTATAAAAAGGTATTTTTTGGACAAATAGTATTTAAATAAATAAACATTCCTTGTGTGTTAAGACGGCAAACGAGCAGACGGGTAATCCGTTCTTTTGGGGAGTAGAGATTTGGAGATTTTAGGATTGAGCGGTAGGCCTCCGGTAACCACACTCACATGGCAAAACACATGGCAATGGTTGTTTCACGCTGTTTTCTGTGAATCCGTGGTATCACTCCGGTCGAGCCGACTATTTCGTGCCGAAGCATGACTCTCCCACACCAAATTTCTTTATCCTTTTCACCCACTTAACATTTATATCAATTGATTAAAAAGAATTTCAAAAGTTTGTTTCAAATTAAGGCCCCAATTCGTCGAACAACAAACAGTTTGGAACTAGGTACGGTTCCTTAGTTGGGGAATTTAATCTTTTTACCTAAAAAAACATGTCATCAATAAATATACCAAAAATCCTACTTTTCTTTGACTATTAAGGTAATGAATATCTTTCATAAATTCACAATGACGCGTGTAAAAGTATAGAAACAAAAGTGTTTTGCGTCAATGTTCAAGAACATTGAACCTTCTTAATAGATTATAATAGATCATTGTTCTCCAAGAGAAAAACAGTAAATGATTAATATTATTAACATTGTTCCGTCGCAAGGCGAATGAACTTGAAGAGAATAGGGATATACGCAAAGCTTACAAAGAGGTTGTTACTTACGATTGGAAGAAATAGGAATTATTAATTTATAAAAAACTTTATGCGTTTAAAATTATACAGAAGTGGTCTTAATGCTTTCGGAATTCTACCTGGATAGTGCAGAAATAATATAAAAAACACTCATTTTATTGTTTATACTTTTAAAAAAAAACAAAATTAAGGAATTTTAATATAATTTCGAATAATCAATATTTTAATTAAATTTATAAATTTGTCTTTAATTTGTCTGGGGTTGCAGGGCAAGCGCAATAAGAACAGAAGAAGGAACGGGGGTCTTAAGCTTGTAAGAGTCTGACACTAGACTAACCCGCCCAGGGTTGCAGGCAGAAGTCATTGGACGATTTTTCCACCACAAAAAAGCCATTATACACACTTCCACAGAAACAATAAAAAAGCTAGAATCGATAACGACCGTATCGTCAGAAAACTATTTTATAAGAAAAAAACTAGTAACAAGTTACATTTGAAATTGGAACAAAAGTTTTAACATATTAATTACAATTTTGCTCTTGTTAGTCGCCGGCCTGTCCCAGCGGATCCATTCAAATAAATTTATAATGTAGTCCTCCGTCCAGAACAGTTTAAGTACCTTCTGAAAACTTCTAGTTTTACTCATTTTATAATACGCTGACAAATCGTATTTTATGACTTGATAAAACTTTTATACATTTATAAAAGAGAAGTGAGTAATGTAGTCTGAAAATTGATTTAAATCATTCCTAAGAAGAGAGGAGATGATAAGCACATTAAAAGGAACTTATCACATTTTCCATATATTTATTAAAATTACTCTAAAATTACATTTTTAAATATTACTATAAAATAAAATAAAATAATATTTAAAAATATAAAAGTAGGAGCCAGCTGGCAGCGGGAGCAAGGTCCAAGCTACCGGCAGTTAGGGCTCCAGAGACAGGAACCTCCTCACAATACGTGCCGTTTCAAGGAGGACTGCCTTCTGTATGAGGCCCTTGATCCATCCGCCTAACGTCAGCCTCTTAAGGTGGTTGTCGAGGCTTTTGGGGACTAACCCGTTTGCCGACACAACTATCGGCACAACGATAGCCGAGTCCACACTCCACATGTCAACAACCTCGTGAGCTAATTCAAGATATTTCAATTGTTTATCTTTCTCAGCTTTCACGAGGTTCTCGTCATGAGGAATGGCAACATCGATTATCGTCGTGCGACGCGCTAGTCGGTCTACCAACACTATGTCAGGCTTATTGGCTACAATAGTCCTGTCTGTGATGATAGACCGATCCCAGTACAATGTGATATGGTCTTTTTCGAGAACTGGGTCGGGCACATACTTGTAGTACGGAACCTCAGACTCAACAAGCCGGTATTTCAAAGCAAGTTGCTGATGAATAATCTTGGCCACCTGATTATGTCTGTGCAAGTATTCGCCATTAGCCAAACGACCACAGCCGGAAATAATATGTCTGATGTTATCACATTTATTATTATGTAAAAGTGAAACAGTTTATTATTATAATACCTAAGAGTTTTTTTAATAAAATATAAATTTAAAATTTAAAAAACCCCCGACCAAAAATCTAGTATTCCTTTAAAAAGTAATAATTAAAAAAACGTGGCGTTAGGGGACCAATCTCAGTATTTTATTATCCACTACATATTTCTATTTTGTAGGGGCTCTAATTTATTTATTTATTTTATACTTTTGATAGGTATTTTATATCATTTTCTCTCGATTAAGTCATCAACATTCCCTCTCAGTGCGCTTTCATTTGAGACCCCACTCGAGTATATTTGCAGACCTTCGGTTACCTTTCCCCACTTACCCCTCATAACTTCTAAACGGCTCAACCGATTTTCGTCAAACATGTCTAAGAACACTCGCACGTAAGTCACCTTTAAATCAAAAAAAAACTAAATTGAAATCGCTTCATCCGTTCAGGCTCCAGGATGCCACAGACAGACAAACAGACAGACAGACAGACACGTCAAAGTTATAACACCCCTCTTTTCCCGTCGGGGGTTAAAAAGGTAGGCTGTTTTATTCTGTTTAACATTAGCTTGTTAGATACAGCTATAATCTCTATAAGAAGTCAAAGCAAAAGAAGGAAATTCAATGGTTTTATTATAATTATTCAAAAGGAATCATTGAAGTCTTGTAGCAGATTAGCATTTGAATAAAGTGGAATGTCTCAGAAGCGTATCTAAATAAATGGAAGAAACATCTCGTTAGTCTCGAAAACAAATGCAATTAAGGCCCAATGTGTTTGCCTAAAACATTCGGCTCAATGTCCCTGACAAATAGGTAATCGGGACTATGCAAACAATTACTTCCCAATCAAGCATTCCCGAGCTTACCAAAAGCGCAATTCAAACTCGACATAGTAGCGACAACGTCACACAAACGCGCCAATGACCACTCAATCAGCGCAAGTTTTACCCGCGTCACATCCATCGAATCACGCAATTAATTTAGAAGGTCACCCGTCCCTGTTTGCTTTGACAACCCCTGTAATCGAGTTTCGAGCGGCGCACACTCCCAACGGCTGTAAATCATTAAATTTAATTCCGGAGCGACGTTTGCATTTGAGGCCAGTCTTGTGCTAGTTCTAGCTGTTGTATTGACGCGTTTGACTCCCTAGCTCGCACCAAATTAAATTCTCTTTTCACTTTACAACAAGGTTTTTACTGCAAAATGTTCCAGATTTAGAGATGCATATGAAACAGTTTTTATTTTTCGCCTGTCAAGTGCAGGTTAAACACAATTTTCCAAGTTGAGAGTTACGTATGTGTTGTAAGGCGCGCGTGCAAAGTGGAGTTAGCATTGCATGCTGTAGCTGGGCGGAGTCTTAAAAGATTGATAACGTGATTAGTGGCTTGTTGAGTGGTTGGTTTAATTAGCCAACCAGGTGATAGCTTTGCGTGTCCAAGTTAAAACATTCTTGTTAGTTTCACTATACCTATTTGGCTACTCAATTAACGTTATAAAATTTAAATAATCGGTGGCCTATTATTATTAATATTTTTTAATTTAATTACATTAGTATAATACCTAAGTGACGATTTAAACTTAATATATGAATTATTAATTCACTTCGATTAAAGAAAATTGTTCCTCTCTTGTAAATAAATAGCTATCTATAGAACAAATAAAATGTGTACGACCGAATTCCGCAAACCAATAAGTTGACCAGAAAACGTTTCTGTGCCATCTCATTACCCAATTACAAAGGACATCGTGCATAAAATTGTCCAAATAAAATGTATTTGTACTTTTCTTTTCCAACCTCCATTTTGCGTTTTCAATCATCGAACAAAACAAATACTATTGGTACGTAATGACTAATAGCCGATCGGTGTGGGATAAAAATTGGAACGAATAAATAGAAGCGAGTCAACGGGAAAAGCGAGCGAGTACGAAACCTTTCACCACATATTTTTACGTGTAACAAACAAAGGCAGAACATTATCCTGCTGATTCATGTCATAGATAAAATCTATTTGTCTGAGTATTTCACTTTGATCTTTGTTTATGCGAGCTTGGATCTGAATCCGTATTGCAAACTTCTGAATCTAACTTATCTCATCTTATGTTGGTGCGGCTTCAATCAAATTCGGTCCCATATCGATTTTAACTCTAGTTTTTGCCTTCTGAGAGATGTCTGGCCGACATTCCTACAGGGCTACTATCGATAATTGGATGTGGAATTCGTAAACAAGTGCTGTTTCTTGTTTGAAAACTGTTTGGCGCTAACATTTGAATGGTACCTACGTAATATTTATGTGTCTGGACTTTTCTTTTATTTATATTGTCGATCTACATTAACAAAATTATATTCTCCTTTAGTATGTCTTCGTGAATTATACGTATACATATACTAATATCAAATTTATACGTAAAATACATACGGTCAGCCGCCCTCTACACGATTTATTACCCAACTAAAACTATAATTATTGCAATAATACATTTATCATAAAATAAAACAGTATTCCAATAATTGACGTCACTTAAATTTTACGTCATATCATTATTACATAGTCATTTAAAACATGAATACTAATAAACCGTTACATATTAATAAATTAACATACAATTGAAAAGTAATATTATTTAATAATACAGATTAGCATGTTTTTATCACACGAACTTAATCCGTTAAAATAACTACGCAATGTTTTTGCATAGTATCATAATAACAGTAACATTTTGATGGACCAATTATTTTGATATGGACAAACAGAGTTCATTAAAACCTGTTAATAGTGATTAGCGGTTATTTAATTAAGTCAATTATTGTAGCTATATGAAAGCGTAGGCACTTATAATTAACCTAGGTACCTATTGATATCATTTTCTCACCTTATTCGGGATTGAATAAGTGGAAAATATACTAAACCACATTTTTCGGTAGATTTTTTTTTTATGAGATAGATTTGCAAGATTTACCCTTGGACACTCGCATCACCAAAGGAATTACAATTTAGTACTTCACCGGCGTTTTGTGAGTGGTTAGGAGTTGAGGATCGGGGATGGAAGGATTGAGCCTCCGGTAACTTCACTTACACAACGAAATACAACATAAGTTTTTTACATGCCAGTATTTTGTATGGTCGTTGTATCATTCCGGTCGAGCCGCCCCAATTGTGACAATGTATGGCTACATGTACAAAAGTGTGAGATACACTTTTACTATGGCATATTTCGACCTGATAAAAAGATTAAATAGAAACAGTCAGTTTACTTTTTTTTCCGATCTCTCTTCCTCTTCACATAATCAGTCACATAACTATTCATAAAGCATCAGTTGCAAAATTATGCTGAAAGAAATTTAATAACCAAGCTTACACTAGATACAATGCAATTTTCAATCCGAAAATCCAGTAAAACCAAATCGTAAAACTGTTTCTTTTGTGCAGGCAAACAGAGAAGTATTTCAGTCCATAAAACAGCTTAAAAAATAAAACTACCTGCTGTTCCGGTCCGATCCGGTACGTACATGGAAAAAACTAGCAAGAGAACGCACGCGTCCGGTGTCGTAGAGACCGGAGCGGTCACGTATTGCTACACCGTACGGCTCGAGGCGATACACTGTTTAATTTGGACCCAAGTGTAAGCCGTAAGCGGAAAACGGTCATGGATTCTCACAATTATGTATGTAACATTAAAGACTGTTAAAATTAACGAAATTGAATTATCGAAGTACGCAAACTCTCAAAAAACATTCTATGTTTAATTACAAGTTTTCAAAACCGATTTTTTATGCTTCACTTTTACATAAAG
This sequence comes from Spodoptera exigua, assembly GCA_902829305.4. Classification (NCBI taxonomy): domain Eukaryota; kingdom Metazoa; phylum Arthropoda; class Insecta; order Lepidoptera; family Noctuidae; genus Spodoptera; species Spodoptera exigua. The sequence goes on along the minus strand of LR824616.2, from coordinate 4,280,035 downwards.
GACTGAAAAGAGAGATAAGGATTGCATCAAACAATGCCAACCATCTTGGGAGTTCGACATACGATATCACGCAAACATAAATAATTCAAACTAAGCAACAAAGAGAAAGACAAAAACGAAGATCATTATTTGCAAATGAATGATCCGTTCTTTTGAACAATTATGTATGAAAATTACGGCTTAGGTAATTAGTTAAACATATTTACATGAAAATTCTGTTGCTGGAATCTATCGATACGCGTACAAACAATTTTAGACAAAAAACTTAAAGCCTGTAATTTTTACTTAATTACTTACCGTACACACGCAGTTAAAAACTCCGCATTCGAATAACCGTCACACTCAGTCGAGCGGGAAATTTAACGTATCTAACACATTTGACAAATGACAGCTTCGACATATCAACTAGTGTCGTCACTAACACTGATTCGACTAGAGCACGTTCATTTAGTCATTTCCGTCGTCTAAAAATACTTTGCAAATAAGATTAAAATATAATCGCTGTAAGATTATAACTTGTGTACCAGAAAAAAGTTCCATGTTGGTCAGCATTATTAACTTACCCACCTTGCAGCCGTGATTGAGTCGCAAGTTGTTAATTGAACAATTCTTTTCTCTCGTACCCCGTTTGCTAACCATTTTTGTTTTAATAATGCCACCTCTCACGATATACCTTTTTTATGTATTTTTAAAAACGTAAACTTAAATTGTAAAGAATTTATCTGTGGAATTTCTTTATATTTATATTTCTACTTCTTTATTAGTGTTTTTGTTGTTGCGTCATTTTATTTACATTTTGTGCTATAAGTTTTAAATAGGTAACAAATGACTACCTTTGCTGGACACAATTTAAAAACCAGTTTTCATTACGTAAAAAAATGACAGATCTGGATCCTTTGTTTATACATTTTCAATTACACATGGTCATGGCATCACATGTGATTAGATAGACCTAGAGGAGACCTTACTAAATAAAAAGATAAAAAAAAACTAACAGAAAAATCGGTATAATGCAATCTTCTCGATGCCGCGGCAATTGCTTAAAAAATTGAATGATATCGAGGTTGATGGATACCAAGAAGCAGGAACATAAAAATATCAACTATAACAAGGAAGAAATAAAAAATACTGAAATAAAATACATGGCTCAAGGTAATTAAAATGTAAAGACAAGATTTAATATGGAATAAATAACTAATTATGTTATACCTTATTTAATTACTTGGCCTTTCCAAAGTAAAACTGAAAATGTATAACAAGACTTTTATCTTAATTAATTTGAAAAGGGTCTTATTACTTCAACGTGAGTCGTGTTTGTGTTGCCTCCGATTAGTATTACTAATTCACGATTGTTTGTTCAATTTAAACGCACGGATATTCTCAAAAAATTTTTTTCTAATCCTTTTCCAAAAAAAAAAACGTAAGTGTGGACCACCCCTTAGATCACTTTATTTATAATTAGTTTTATTTACATTTAGTATAGAATAATAGAGAGCAAAGTATACATATGTTTGGCAAAGAAGGATCCTGTCCAATAGTTCTGCCTTGGTATTTTATAGTATGCATCTTCGCACAAACTTTACATAACATGTGATGTGGGATTTGTGACATGTAATGAATGTTATTTGTTCTTAAATCTTCCATATGTGTGTCGCCACAGAACAATAAAAAAATGGTATGGAATGAATAACTCATTTGAATAATACCGCTAAAGTAATCTGAGAAGGCTATTAATTTTTGGTCCTAAAAATTTTAAATTACTAAATTAATAGTGAACTAAATTCATTCATTTTATCATTGATCAACTAGTGAATCCTCTCGATTATTCATCTCTTTCGCGTAATGCGTTTTAAATCTGAGTCTTATTTAGGACTAAGCGCTACAATAAAATACTCAACGTTTTAAAATTTATGTGTTTATAAAGACCATTTATTCTGTAAATATATACGTTTTCACAAAATCGCGTCCTCTGTTTGAGGGGGAAAGTGATCAAATGACTTTTCGCACCGTGGCCGGGACAAAAGGTAGTGTTAATCAGTTGTTTACTTGCTAAAAACCCCAACGTTCCTTTTCCTTCGGGAAGCTTCTCTAGCTCGGCCTGCGGTACATTACGGACTTATCCCGCGGTACATTACGGACTTATCCCACCCAGGGCCCGGCCCGGGAGGGAGTGTCAGACTCTTAGTGACTTAAAACCCCCAGTTCCTTCTCCTGCTCTGGGCCGGACAATGGGTACTCTTGTGGGCGTTGTAACAAGAAACAAGATGTAAAAAAAACAAAAGTTATATTTACAGACAATGACAGAAATAAATTCAAGAAATGTAATTCTTACGTTCCAAAATATGTTTTGAATTTCTACAACTATGTTGTACTAAATAACCTTTATTTAATTAAATTAAAAAGAAAAAGGAGCTATTCTAGAATAGAAATATTGCATAGTATATAATTAATTTGTCATAAGAACATACATTTTCTTAAAAACATGTATTTCGTTAAAAGCTACCGGTATTACAAAAAACTGTAAATATTTTACACATTTTTTTTTAATGTAATAACTAGGCAAACGAGCCGACGGATTACCTGATGGTAAGCAATCAACGCCGCCCATGGACACCCGCAACGGAGGAGTTACGAGTGCGTTGCCGACCTTTTAGGGATTAGGGATTTGGAGATTTAGGGATTGGGGAAGGGTCCGGGAAGGGGAAGGATTGGGCCTCCGGTAACCTCACTCACACGGCGAAACACAAAGCTGTGGTTGTTTCACGCCGGTTTTCTGTGAGGCCGTGGTATCACTCCGGTCGAGCCGACCCATTCGTGCTGAAGCATGGCTCTCCCATACTTAAAATAATTTACTGGAGTCTGGATGGCAAGCTTTAACATGCAACTGAAATCAGTATTGAAATGGATAGCGTTACTGTAAAGCTAAGCTCTCACTTGATAAGCCGTGTAATGAATGTATCAATACGGTATCAACTTCGATAATCCAATATAAAAAAAAACCTACTTACCGTAGATATTGAAAAACGAAACATATTAATTTCACAGAAACAGTCAAACTTTTCATTATGATAATAATTTATATTATGGAATGGATTATATTATCCCTAAATCCTTATCATTCTTTAAATATGAATGCGAATAACACAACATATGTACATAAGATGGTAAAATAAGAACATTTTATTACTTGTATCTCTATATTCTCTCTCTACCTTAAACACAAAGCAGTGAAGACAGTTATTTGCATAGTATTGTTTAATACCGCCCACCGTAGCATCCGGCCAGCCGACCCGTTCGTAATGCTACGAACTCGGCTACACCTAGCTACGGCGTAGCAAGAATCTACTACGACAGCACTGGTTAAACGCCTTTAGCACTTTTAACAAAAAATAACATTGAAATACAGATTTATATCATTTATTTATTTTGTATTTACTTTTTAATAAATACATAAACATTTTTATTTTTATACTTTTTTTTGTATTACTATTCTATCAATTTGAGGTTTTGTTTTCAAATAATTTAGCATCATACAAACGACAATACAACATTTTAGTTACTGTTGTAAATAGAACAAAGACGGGCTTAAAATCGGCTGACCGGCGCAGACTGTTTTGCGGGTCAAGGTGGATGGCCTGAAAAAGCAATCGGTTTTAATTATAGGAACAAAACGTTTGAATTGACGCGACAAAAGAGGGATTTGATCGTTTTCCATTCTTCAGCGTTTATTACAAAGCCTACAGCAGTGTAAAGTCATGATTTTGTCATTATTTTAAACACGTATAGTGTGAATAAATGAGTTCTATACGAATTCTCATTAAAAAAATATATAAATTGTAATGTAAAATGACAATTTATTAACAAACTTTCACCGCGAGTTTGAACATCATTTAAATATTTAATAGTTCACTGACAAAGCCCAGTTACATGTTAACTTATACTTCCTCATGTTAATTAATATAGAAATTCCGCCCACCATAACAGACTAAACAACAAATAATTACAAATTTATAATCAAGTTACACACGCTCGTAGAAACTAGCAATCACAATGGACACTCACACGAAATGTTTCACAGATTCAGAACAGTTCCATACGCCACAAACTTCGACAAATCGATCGTCATCTTGTTTCATGTCCATTGTCAAGCGATACTGAAGGGGGGGATGGGAGGGGAGGGGAGACATAAAACGGCATCCAGGCATGAAATTAAACAGCTTGCACTAAGTTGTTAATCGTCTGGAGCCCTGCCAGCGACCAATTTGAAGAAAACGCTGACGACTCCGCTAAGTTTCAACGGCCATCTAATTGAGGTTCGTACCTGTATTTCTGATTTACGAAAACAAGAAAATCTTTGACCCAAGCTTTGTAAACACAACTGTTTTTGTTTTATATATAGTTTTTTTTTACGCCATTTGGTACAAGTACACATAAACAGAAACCACTTAATTTATTTTATTTTATTTTACAAGGCAATTACAAAATGTAACAATCGAAATGATACAATGTTCTATACAGTAGGTACAATATTTTGTACAAACCAAATTATTTTTTATTTTTTTTTAATTAAACATTTAATGTCCTGGATTTCCGCAAAGTTACGCCTGATTCTATAAATTATATTACAATAATTACTAAACTTTTGCATTAAAAACGATGCGTTTGTTAAGTTTTTATTCAACACTGTAAAAATAATTTTATTTTCATTAGATATTCATTTAGCAATTACAATCAATCAGTTTTAGACTATTCAATGATTCAGCAACTATTCGTAACAATATTACCTGGAACCTCTCATTAAAATTTACTTTCAATCAATATCTGGTTTGAAGTCAGCAAACTACCAATCGGGTTATAATAGCAATGACCTAGATAACAAAATACAAACTAGTTAAACAAAATTTTCAATTGTCAGATAAATGTTATCTGAGGAAGAATATTGTTGCTGTTACTGTCTTTTACAAACATTCTGACGCGACAGCGTCATAATTATTCCCCAGGTAACTTTAATCTAACCATTGAAAAATTGGCCTTAATCAATTCAAATTATTAGATAAGAGATCGAACAGTAAACATTAAAATTGGTCTAAAAGCAATATCAGTTGGCAAATGGCATGAATTAAATAAATAAATACTCAAAATTGTAAAAGCAAACGGATAATTTTGTGACAAGTGTCGTACGATTATTTAAACCATTCACTCACTCATTCATTCATCATTGCGACGTTTTTTCGCACTCACACCATGTTTAATCACCCGTCGAATTTTAGCACCTTTCAAATGAAATATCGGAATCAAACTGTGAATTTACAAATACAGCAATATTCTCACATGTAGTACATAAAACAGCATTTAAAACATGTTTTGAACGTATCTAATTGGAAGTGAAGAGAGCGCGATTGGAAATATATTTTGTTTCTATCGAAACACGTGACGTGTTTGACGTATCCAGTTGTTACAGTTGCCGCTTATATTTTTATACATATACATATTTTGTTATGTATATTCTGACACTTCATTTCATAGATTTTCATGCCGCGGAATAAAATGGTTTTAGTTTTGATATATTCTGGTTAGTTTTTCGTCGCTAAAGCTTTGTTTTTAGCTACTGTCAGTGAATAATAAATATTCAATCAACGTTTACCTATTTTTCAAAGCCGGAATAGTCTTTGACATGGATAAATGAACTGAATACATATCGTTGACAAAAGGGTAGGCACTGCAAGTAACTGTTTATTTAATAATTTATGTACACACAAATAGCACAGAGGAAAATACATAAATAAAATAAGAGTACATATGGTGCTACTTATTCCTGTTGGAATTTCTTCCAGCAGACCTGAGACAGAAAATGTTATTAAAATATAAGACACAGTGTGTAACAGAAGAGTTTGTTACTAATTTAAGGATAATTAATCCAAATTTATAAAATGGAAGATATTTTTCACAAAAACAATGTGAATGTTCTGACAACAAAACGTATCTCAAGATATACGAGTACATAGCATAGGCTTTTTCTAAAGCTAGAAGAAATAAATTTATATAAGATTAAAACAAGTAAACATTACTGAGTCAAAGACATTTAAAGAGTATTTGCCTTCAGACATTTAAAGTGAAAAATAGTGTAAACTCAACTTTGAAAAGCAATTCCCAATTCTAAGTTGTAAATGGTTAGAAAATATCATCTGTCAATATTACTTACTGGTGATTTGTGTAGTGTGCTTCGCCGGCGAAAACTGGGTCCTGAATGTTGGCTTACACCTCGAATCCTTCGAAAGAGGGATTAGAAATGACAGCATGGTTGTCGGACTTTAGGGCAGGCTGCCAAGAGCCAGTCCAGAAGACGGATTTTTTTTAATTGGCCCAGACTATTTTAATGAAACTTAAAAGCTTCTTCAGTAAATTTATGACGACATTTTAAACCAAAATACCTACAAACAATTGTCTACAATTTTATATTACAATAAATGAATTCAGGGCAATTTAGTATATACTAATTATTTAAGATATTTATTTTGCAGAAAGAGTGGGGTTGCCATAAACTGCAAGCAGTCAAACGATTTTATTTACGGAATGAGAACGAAAATAAACAGTAAATTAAAGAAACCGCTTGTTTATAGCATTCTCCTTTAGCAAAGAAAAGCCGGTATTTTCATGGTAGTACTTCATTTTATAGCAAGTTAAGAAATATTTTTATTATCTCACTAAATAAAAAAGTCTTTTATTATAACCTCTGGAAAGAAAGCTTCGCAGAATAGTAAACAGTTGTTTATGAAATCTATTGTAGTTGAAAAAAACTCAAAATTTTATCTATAAGTTATTTTGATGCGGTAGTCGTTTTTAATTTTAATTTGCAATAAAATCGTCTGTCTTAGATTTTAATTAATTGTTCAAGCTACCAATTCAATTTTTTAGAATGCAGAACTAGGAAAAAAAATGAAAAATCGTTTATTTCAAACCCTCTAAAGATTGCAAAAGAAGTCTTACCATTACGGTGTTAATATCAGAGTTAAAATCAACATAAACATAAAACCCCCACAGGAGTAATTCTCGCAATCAAATGTTATCACTTATCAGTATGCAATGGATGATGCTGCCCAACCACCTGATGGAATACCATTGCCTTTACGACACCTGGAAGCGGACGTAAAAATTTGCATGTTTATCGATTCTGTGACCTATTCAACGCATACCCTCATCTACGCTTTATAGTGCCAAATAAAATTAGTGAAGTAATTTGAAAGCGCATTTCAATTCTCATTATAAACCCATTTTTCTTGATAATTCCTAGGAATGGAATCAAAATTAGAATCAGTTAATTTATGAAACATAGGTTTTATATTTACAATTAAAATATGTTTAGGTTATAAGGGTAAGATAAGGGTTTAAGTTGCGTGCCGTGAAAAAATGTTGAAATAATACTTCTTTTTTGGGCGGTAGTGTAAATAGAAATATGATTCTTTTTAATAGTCATAATCAGCCTATAAGTGCCTAGTGCTGAGCAAAGGCGGTTACAATGAGGGATTCCTGAAATGTCCCCCCCGTGAGATGGCAGCGCTGTAACGTCAGGTCCAACTACCTGTCAAAACACATACTTACACGATTTATATTTTTCGATCATTTTTTTGGTTTATTTATTCTTAAACACGTTACAAACAGAATATTGTCTTCCAAAATGTTATGCAGAATGTTCCCAAAGATAAAACCGATTAAAACAGTGGCTTATAGCCATAATAAAATCATCTGTCGACTTGCCAAGCTTTAACCCGCGTTTTCATGCATGAGAAGCGGGCGCCTTAACCTTCGGGCCACCACGATTATTTGTAGTGCCTTTAGTGACTTGAAAATATTTCCCCGTACGGCACCAATCAACAAATTTGGCTTGATATTTTCAAGACAGCCGGATACCCCAATTCGTACCTTTCACATCTGTGTAAATAGCTCAAAGACCTAAACGGGAATTTGCATAACGACTACACCTTTATATCAGAACCCTTTCCACGAAAATGTAGTTCCGCCGTGCGAAGTGACGTTAGTAATTTTTATGATAAATATCGGCACTCACGTGTAGTACCGGGAAAACTTTTGGGAGGCAATGCAGGTTATGTGCCGTGAAATGCGAGGGATAAAGGATATTCGGAAACTTTCATCTTATTGTTTTAAAAGTGCTCTTAGTGCCAGCTGATCAGTTGTAAAAAAAGGTGTGATGAAATTATGCATAAAGCCCCCAATTCCCAAAACAGGTCCGAAACGCACTCGTAACTCCTTTGTAGTTGCGGGTATCCATGGGCGGCGCTGATTGCTTACCACCAGGTAATCAGTACGCTCGTTTGCCGATTTACAAAAAAATGTTTGTTCTTGTTTAAACGCTGATCTATGATTCGTTATTTATTTTTATATAACAATAAAAACATTCTTCATATCCTGCAGAAAAACAGTAATTCATATATTACATGATGGTGTAAGTATTTTAAGCCTTCCCTTTCGTATTCGATTAAATAATAATATCTAAAATCTAAACGAATAAAGTTCCCTCCCTTTAAACGTTTGCAACAGTAGCACAGAAGCTTTCCCACTCGGCACTTGGAGAATTCTCAAATGTAATCGATTCTTCACTCGAAGTTCTGAGAGCTGCGCTCTAAACGAGTACAACGTTCTATTTGATCGCGACAAGTTTCTCTTGGCCACTCCAACTATTCGCTTCACAAAAATATACTATACTTCGTAAGCCATAAAAACGTACAGACAAATGAACACTTACATGAAATCTGAGTGACGAAAACTAGCTGTGATAACAGAATCTGCGCCAGTCGTACATTACAGTCCATTCTAGTTTTACACTTCGCTCAATTACTAGAGTCATGAGAGCGAAGCTTGTTTTTTGTTCCAAGTATAAAATTAATGCGCCGAACTTTACCAAATGGCTGTGTTCCTCAGTTTCACGAGCAAAAAAGCAACCGAATAGTTTCTTTGATTCGTCAGGACGCGCGGACGGGAGCACACTGTGAATAAATTCGTAGTTCAGTGTGGTTAGTTCAGCTCGTAATGCGGCCGCGGGTGCGGTTTGTAGCGAACTTTGAACAACTTTAACTCCAATTAGTCATAAAACAGGTTACAGAACGAAACGAGGTGTTACCTCCTTACGACAGATTTGATTTATAGCTCCCAACACGAACACGGGAACTTTTCCAATATTCATTGATGTTGCGTGTTTGATGTACTAAGTACATAAAAGATAATTAAACTTTAACTTTATTTGTTATAATTAGAACAGATATTAAAACTTATGTACAATTAGATTGGAAAGTTTTCTTCGCTTCTCCACCTCCGGTCTCATTAAATTGAAGGGCTGCTTCTGTGAAATGAGAAAACGTTTATTTTTCGAGAATGAACGAATCTGTAAAGTTTAAAAGTATGGTTTACTGAAGGTATATAATCAAAAAAGTTTATTATTAGTACCTTCTAAAGGTGATAGATTGATCAGGATGAACACTTTTTTTGTGTCATAGGTTAGCAAGAGAGCTTACCTGATGGTAAGCAATCGGTCCCGCCCATGGGCACTCGCAATACCTACCGAAGGATTTATTTGATACGAGTGCGTTGCCGGCCTTTCGTGGATTGTTAGGGATTTATGGATAGGAGATTTGAGGATAGAGGATGGGGGAAGGATTGGGCCTCCGGTAACCTTACTCACACGACGAAACACAACGCCGGTTTTCTGTGAGGCCGATACGATCACGAGGAATCACTCCGGTCGAGCCGGCCCATACGTACCAACATAGCTCTTCCATATTTCCAAGATTATAATTATAGAAATCGGTTCGATGTCCCGGTAAACGAAGTAAATAACTTGGTAATAAGTTAGTTATGTGCCTATCTATAATTAGTTCAACGTCTTAATCACTCACTTTGCCCACTAACGCCCACGGCAGTCCTTCAAGACAATGAGCACTTTCGCCGCCATTGTGATCCTATCTCCTTAAAGGGAGTCTTGTATTCAAATAAAGGATATGCCGTTAAGTGGTACACGGGTCATTGTTACAGAAACAAATACACAATCCATTTAACAATGTAAAGCTTTCATCAACGACCTAAATGTTATTTTAGGTAAGGCGGCCAACAAGAAGAAAACATTTTTTTTTTTTTTTAAAAAAACGTTGCCCCACACTAGGATTTTCTCCTGTGTCGTGGGTGCGGTTACAAACATACAATTTCACATGCACATGACACCCAGACCCGGAACAACAATTTGTGGATCACACAAAGAGTTGTTCCGTGCGGGAATCGAACCCGCGACACGTTGCACGGCAGCCAGTTGCCCAGCCACCGCACCAACCGTGCAGTCAGAGTCAATTTGGTTTGTTATTTTATCAAAATCGTATTTTTTCAACAATGAAGCCACCATCCTTCTCCTCCCTCAATCTCTAAATCTCCATAACCCTGATCCCCAAAGCTAAGGCAACGTACTCGTAACTCCTCTGTTGTAACAGGCGTCCATGGCGGCTGATTGCTTACGATCAGGTAATCCGTCTGATGGTATGCCATCGTGACATGTAAAAAAATTTAGAATAACTTGAATATTAACTGAACATCATAATTGCAACCAATAAACAATTTATTTAAAAACAAAACCGATTACCTCATCATAATTCCTTTGAATTTTCTTTCGCTTTCCATGATCCTTTTACAACCATCCACAAGCATTCGCAACAATCCAAAAGATCTCCATTATTCCTTTCATTCGACATACTTAGACAACCTACATTTTTATATACTTCGACATAAATAAGCACAAGTAACGGATACGCAAGAAAATGCTTTCAATTCCCAAAAGGAGGTATGTAAATCCGACACTACTTTGTTTTGATTTCAGAAGCCAACAAATATATTCTTTTGTCAAATCAATCCTGGCTTTAACCTTAGTGACATGTTTAACATCGGTAGGTAAACAGGAATATGTATTTGTGAATAAAATCTGCTGAAATATATATTTTTCTTTCGACCATTTTCACTTGCCGATGTTTATGTCAACAGTCTAACAGTCTAAATGTAGGTCAACTCTTGTGTATTTTAGTACCTATATATACGAGTATTCTGAAAACATGGCCGCCTTTTTAGTAATACTAATACAAAAGAATTCTTTGTGCGTAACCGAATGCTACATTTATTTTAATGAATCTATATATATACATAAGTACATTCTTTAATTTTCCAATGTTTAATCGCATTCTAACGTAACTGTCTGACGACTAACTCGACTACTTTCAAGGCTGGGGGGGCTCATAATCATGACCAACCTTGCTTGACACATGACGCAGCAAACGTTGCACAATATGATAAAATTTCTCGATTCCCTCATCAGAAGAATCTGGCATTCGATCAAGTACACATATTATTTTCACATTATAAAATAATTATAGGTTTAATCTGTAAAGTCACCTAAGTTATCACCCGCTTTGTAGAATCTCATAAGACTACGATGCAAGAGTTTTTATCAAAATATTTGTTACTTAGTATATGTACATATTAGAAAATCTTTATAATTTTGTATACTTAAAGTTACGTAGCTTTAACTAAGTATTATATTATACTTAAAAAGTGAAGTGGAAATGTAAACGCGTCGACAGAGGGAATATTTCTGTAGAAACCCTTCAAACTGTCTAGAACCAACTTTACTTCCTCGTCCGAAAGTGCTTTTACCAAGAGCTTCACTACAACTACAACTCCACCACATATTTAGTTATAATACCGGAACTTTATATAAAGTTAATTAGACATTATAATATTCGCTAACGTACCATTCCCGGGAGCTAAATGAACTAAAATTAATTATACTAATACGAACCGCATGGCTCTAGTGGAAGTAAAAGTTAAATTAGACCTCATTTTATTCATGACAAGCTGGTTTAAATTAATTATATCTACGAATGGACGGCGACATGTGTCTGAACCGTAGTTATCTAAATAATTAGATTTCTGATGTTTGTACATTCATAATTAGATACCACACAACGATTAGTTACTAATTCATCCGGCAAATAGTTGCATTACAACATTTTATGGTTATGAACAGAGTTATATGTATCCATTTAATTTAAATAATTGAATCTTAATAATGGTATATTTATATATAATTGAATCTTAATAACTATGGTGTATAGTTACCCGTACCTATAACCCTATCAATTTTTACCACATTTCACAATAGTCCTGCATCAACCGGGGATTGTCCTTGGGTGCAGTTATATAGTGCATACAGGGATAATTGCCGGCTGATGTCCCATCACATTTAGATTAACTGTTCAACGGGCCTCTGCGAGTTGGCTTTGGCTCCTCGTATACCTTCCAAAGGTCCAGCACCCAGTCGTCCCGTGAAAGGAAAGAACTATGGTGTATAAAATCTTATACAATAAACTTATTTAGTACAAACTACTTCTACATAGGACCCTCATTATACTGAATAAAGTCATTTCATCTAACAAAAAGAAAACAAACTTGTAAAAAAAAATTCTAATGAGTAATTTTGGTCTAGTTTAGTAATGGCGCTTGATTGATTCCGGAACAAAGCAAAGTTATTTACGTACTTAATAAAATTAATTCAATTTTGTAACTTCATTAAGTACCTAACAAAACAACATTGTAACACTTCTGAAGGAAAGGGTGTAATGTTATGTTAATAGTAAATATTTGAAACAAACATTCGAAGTGGAAAATTGTTTAAGCCACGAAAATCAAAACGACGCAGACACATTAAGAACTATAAGGTCCAAATTCCAACCAAATAGATAGGAGTAAATCAACGTTGGGTAAATTAGTTGGATCTTCATCAAGAACTGTCTTCTGGGACTATTGAGTAAGGAACTTGGTATAGGAAATCAGGGCTCAATCCCTTAAGGACTAGAAGAGGAATAGTAGATAATAACATTTTGTGATTATCGTGAGAAAAACAGGTAGATCTGCTTGAGGAAAAGCTGTCTCTATATGAGACACAAATGTGGTCTGAAAGCCCAAGGAATTGAGGTCAATACTCCGACAAGGCATAGTATTAGTTGGTTATTGAATTATTAAACGCTTCCTTCACTCAGTAGTAGTCTGAAGTTTGAGTAGTTTCCATGTGGAATATATATTACGCACTACGACGTTAACATAGAACAACTGGTGATACAGAGATTTTGCCTAATAAATGGACAACCAAACTACACTATGGCGTATATTCATCACATCATCAGCCTATAAGTGACCACTGCTGAGCAAAGGCATCTTCTCAGACGGAGAAGGTTTGAGTTGAGAATTAAACACCACGCTTGCTCAATGTTGGCAATTTCAAACTTGTAACTAGAAAATTATAAATGTAAGTTTCCTCATGATTTTTTCTTCACCGTATGCCTAGGGTATCTCAATAATCATAGAAAGCACATATAACTTAGAAAAAGTCACATTGGTGCTTGCCAGTTTTCGAGCCCCCACCCTCATGCATGAGATGTAACCTCCGGGCCTCCGCGATGATGGCGTAAATTAGAATCTGTCAAATAACAAAAGTGACATTACATGCTGCCTGACCTCTTTTACCTCCTTTACATAAATGCTCAATAGACCTTTGTGGCATAGTTAAACAAACTACGTTCGAAATTCAAATTTATCCTGCTCATAGAGGCAAACCAGAAATTGTGTAACTGGCTTAAAATATAGAATACCTACATTCTGTATTCAGGAATATACCTATATAACCTCTATCGACAAATAGATCACCTCTTTGGCTAACCCAAGTTCTAAGTATTTAACCGGTCTTAACAAGTATAAGGAAATTCTAAAATCACAAGCTCAAACTACAGTATAAATTGAACTAAGTCCATCAACTTTGTTTATCCTCCCGCTGCAGATTAAGAAAGGACGGTGAATGAAGAAAATGATTTCAATCGGCAGGAGTTCACGTTGAGCCCTCTTGAGAAAAGTACAAAGGCGAGAATCGCAACGGATGATCTCCGAGGACCATTTATTCAATTCTGTTCTGTCCCTGGCCTGTAAAGCTTTTGAATTTGAGGATACCGAGATAGGGTTACAGTTACATAGGTTAATAATAATATTTTAAAAAGCTGAAGAGTTTGTTTGTTTACTTAAATGCCAGTTCCAGAGGAAATTTGAAATGAACATTTATTTTTGTCAACACCGACTGCTTTCAGGTATTCATATTACCAAGACTCATTTGCCGACCAGTCACAAAAAAAAATCTAGAAACGCTATAGTCTCTAAAACGTCAAGCTATATTGTCAATAGTACCTAGTCCAGCAGCGGGTCAAGCCGCACAGTAAGTAGATATAAATGAAATAGCAAATAGGTTATATTATAGCATCTAAAATGGAATTACTTTTTTTAATTAACTGTATCAACAGTTAGACTCTAGTAGTTGTAAACATAGCTGCTCATTTTCAACACTAAGATAAAACAGACTTAGCTCTATCGACAAAACTGTTCGTTTTTCAAACTTTAACTACACGGTTGGGCAGTGTCTGGGCAACGGGCTACGTTGCGCAACGGCATGCAGGGTTGTTTCCCGCACGGAACAATCCTTTCGTTGTCCACAAATCGTTGTTCTGTGTAACGATACAGAAGACGTATAAACGCACCCACGACATAAGTAGGGCATACATTACAAAAAGAAAAAACTAATCTTAAATTCTTTCAGCTTCAATATTTTTTATGGTGAGGCCGATTCGTACCTACCTATATTCCGCAAAAGATAAAGATAAAGATGATGTTTTATTCATGAAACTCACCTAATTTTATGTAATTACCTACTTACTTATAATTTCAAAACCAATACTAATAAACACAGGCAATCCTAATATAATTTACAAAGTGTTTCGCGAAATCAAGATGAAACCTTAAACTAAGACCTTCTTCGTGAACTTATTTACTTTACTGGAGAAACAGATTTACCACAATTTATACAGAATATAATCCGAAATAGGTTTGTGTTTGTAAATTAAACATTATTATACATAAGTCAGACATCTTTAGTTTTAGGAATGGGATCGTTGACATTGTCTAGAAATAACTACTAAGTTGCTAGTAACTAAGTTTGTTTCGTTTAAAATCATAAGCTTAAAGGACTAGACCAAAACTAACCGTCATTTACATTACAAAAAAAACATTTTAGAATGAACAAAATCTATATTTTTTTAAACATTATAACTGTGGGAGAGCCATGATTCGGCACGAATGGGTCGGCTCGACCGGAGTGATACCACCGCCTCACAGAAAACCGGTGTGAAACAACGACAGCGTTGTGTTTCGCCGTGTGAGTGAAGTTACCGGAGGCCCAATCCTTCCGCACCCCCAATCCCTCCAGAATTCCTAAATCTCCTAATCTCTAATCCCTAAAAGGTCGGCAACGCACTCGTGACTCCTCCGTTGCGGGTGTCCATGGGCGGCGCTGATTATATTACTTACCATAAGGTAATCCGTCTGCGCGTTTGCCGATCTATCAGGTACATAAAAAAAAATACTATCACACTGGTGTATTTCTTCTGTATCGTCGATGCGTTAACAGACGTACAACTTTACACACCGAGCAGGAACAACAATTTGGGTATCACACAAAGAGTTGTCTGGTATGAAAATCACACCCATGATACGTTACAAGGCAAGTAGGTTGACCAGACAATGCGAACTATGCACTCATTGTCAAATATAAAATTATCACGACATGAACATTTACTATGAAACACAATTTCGCCATTTCAAACGTTCAGCTTGGCCGTATTATCCAATTTTCCCGTCTAATTCCAAGACTAGACCAACTCGCACTGACTGAATTTCCTCTAAAATAATGTAATTAACAACTTTACAAACAACAGAGGATAGCCTGTAAACATTAACATATCACTTACGCAAGCATCTAGCCGCTAACCAGTGCACTCTTAGCCTCAAGATAAAGCAACACTTGATGTAGAATTAGACACGCCTTCTGCATTAAGTTCGCTTGGGAGCCAGCAGTTATTGCGGCAACATAAAACGAAGCGCCCGAGCTAATTGCAAGACGGACGTGCAAAGAATAATGGCGTTCTTCATGAAATATAGCCCGCGCTCTCTTACGCGTACAGTTTTTATTTCAGCTAGTTTTTTTCAGATTGCCTGCAAGATGTGTGCTGTTTGCTAAGAGGTTTCTAAAAGAAATGTAGGTAGATACCTACGACTTTATTCTTTTAAGCATTTTCCAAAACAATCTACCTACTTTCAGTAGGTACTTAATATTCTCGTACCTAATTTCAGACTGGTAATAATTTACAATTGAAAAATTTTGACATTGATATCATCTACGTAATTGTGCAAAGCAGGATACTCAAAGTACACACACAAAGTATAATTCTATTCAAAATATAACTGACAACATATGGCTCGTGTAGACATAAGAAAAATGTACTTACATTTTAACAACACTGTAGGTACTACATAACCCGTATCGTATATTGAGTTAGGTGCTTCAAACATTTTTCAATGTCTTATAAAAATCTTGAAAGTTTACGTTTAGCATAACTTTGTAACCGCGTTACAACGTCAAAACTTTACCTCCATGACAAGAAAGTATTCAAAGAAACAGTACCTAAATGTTCCCGAAGCGTATCAACCAAACTATCTAACCTTTCGTACAAGTTCGTTATAAATTTTACGACGCAAGCGTTAAGAACTTAAACCAAGGTTATACTTGGGGAAAACCTCCTTTAAATTTATGCTATTTTTGTTAGCTAAACTGCAACAAAGTTACGTTAGAATATACCTTAGTTTTAAGCACTGACGTTAATGACTACCTGATGAATATTTATGTGCCGTATATTACTTTCAAGTGTACGCGACACCAACCGCTTAGGTGCAGGCAAGTATGAACAATTAAACGGGTCGCTTAATTTGTGAGTTTATATACATAAAACTATGTATTTCATTAATCAAACTATTAACTACTTTTTAAACATTGTCTGACACTAAGATGCATCAATGAATCAATGCATCTTTAAGTAAGTATAATAAAACTAAAAGTAAGTATATAAACATTTTATATTATAAAGTTTTATATTTTAATGGACATACGATTTACTAATTTATAATATCACTTTTAAGAATCTTACTTCGATTTATTTGTTCGATAGTTTACCGAGCTTAAATATCTTTATCCTAGTTTCTTTGTCCAGTATTTTAATCCAGACGGATTGTTGGAATCTATTCAATCTCGAACTATTATAATTGTCTTGACTTTTAGCTCTTTGGTATTCCATTCACAGATCTTATAATATTCTTGCCTGTGACGGATTCTTAATTGAAAACTTTATCTTCATTAAAATAATGTAGGTAATCTAAAAGCAAGTAATTCGTAATATTTGTCTAAGAATTAATTCTAAATAATTTAATGGATTGTGATTGATTAAGTACTCACCTTGTATTTATGTAATTTGTCGAATAGTAAATAATAATAAATCTTTTGTTTTTTATATATAACCTATTTATTTAGATATGTGTACAAAGTTTATATAATATGAAGTGAGTTATACGTCACACTTCAATATTACATGTCATAAAGAGAAAATGGCCGCCACACACCACAGATTATAAAGACTTACAAATAATACCTAATCTATACAAATTGACGTTAAATATAACTGGCCATTAGTTCGAGAAATATGAACGAAAACCAGCTCCGATAGCTTTTTCCAGTCCATGATTTTCTTGCTCTCATTTTTTAATAATAACATGTGACGGTAAGGTGCTTACATGGTATCGTAAGTAACGTTCATTACATTTTGGCAAATTACCTTTATACGCTCATGAAACATCATTCTCTTGACTGGATAAAAATAAGATTTTCTTACGTAAAAAGAAAACTCCGTTGACTGTTGTATCGTTATTTTCCCGCTCAAACTTTTAGGTATCTCAATTTATAAAATGCTTGTACTGTTTATAAGTCGGAAGTAATTTGTAAAGTGCTTTGGATGAATGTTTGTTTGTGACTTTACCACATTTTTATTGTCAAACTGAATTAGATCATTTTAAATAACAATAAAAATGTTTAAATTTTTGTATCATTGCAGTTTTATTCAAACCAAAAATTAAAAAGGTGTTACGAAATGTTACTAAAATTGTCTATATTCTTGCATAGGTACAAGTATCTTCAATATTAGTGGTATGAAGATAATAGTCATTAATTAACCTAAATGGATACTAAACACTCTTTGTATACCTATTGAGTTTTGAAGACACCTCTATAAATTCACATTAATTTATTCCCACTGAATTTAGTCTCACCTAACCGTTTTAATCCAGGTGATACGGCCCAGTGCTTCACGACAGCCTCCACCTTTATCTAGGTCAAGTGCAGACTCGAGTATTCTCAGCTTTGCAAATAAAAGGCATTTAGAAATGAATCAATAAGCTTTATGGGCATTTTTTCATTTTTGAAGCTTGTAAAACTTTTATTTCTACTTATATTAAGATTACAATATAGGTAATAAGTTCAATTATTGTTAAACAGGAAAGTATGAACCTATTTATTGTAACTATTGTAAGTCGTGTGAGTGTGGCAGAGCTTAGCTTCGGCACGAATAAGTCGGCTTGACCGGAGTTATACCACGGCCTCAGGGAAAACCGATGTGACAGCGTTGTGTTTCGCCGTGTGAGAGGTAACCGGAGACCCAAAATCCTTCCCATCTTCCCCATCCCTCCCCGGTTCTCAAAAAGGTATTCCAAACCCTAGTCCCCTGAAGGCCAGCAACGCACTTGTAACTCGATTGCGGGTGTCCATGGGCCGCGCCGATTGCTTACCATCAGGTAATCAGTATGCTCTTTTGCCGACCTATTTCATTATAAAAAAAAAAATTGGTTCCAAGTTACTTTCACCATCTGTTTAGATCTTCATTGGACATATACCGGCTGATGATGATAATGAAATAGAAAACTGATAATGTGAATATTTTTGGAGTAAAACACAACTTAGGTACCTAAACCAACAAAATAAAAGTTCGTGCTTGCACTGTCAAAATTCTTAGTGAGTAGCATATTTATTTGAAAAAGCGAAACGAAGAGAAATGGGAATTTGCAATGTATGCATTTTTGACAGCGCGCTGTGTATCCGCAGAGCAAAGTTTTGTGAGTAAAAAGACGTTGTATACCTGGGTGAGGTTTTGCAGCGCTGTACAGCAAAATCTGTGAAAATGTTTCACTCCAAGTTTGACCAAGTACAGTTGGAATTTGTAACTGTTTCATAAGCTTTGAATGTTATCAACTTTTATGCCGTTTATTTGTGGCAAATTAAGTATCTACTTATAGTTTTTTGGCAACAGTGCTGTTTGAAAAGACAATCACAATAACTACCTCTTTTTTTAAATGAAGGCGAGAGATTGACGTGACTTTTTTATAAATCATTACCTACATTACCTACTCGTATTAGTATTGAATTAATATTTCAACATTGGTTTTAAGTTCTGTAAACAAATTCTACCTGGCTATTGAAAAACGAGTTCAGCATTTGAGGCGATAAACTTTACTTCAAAGAAAATAAAATTCAAAGTTAAATGGCACGTTCGTATATCAAGCGCCTAGGTAAATATAATACTTACAGTATATTTAAAGGAGTGTCGGTTTAAATCATTTTAAAGGCAGTCAGGAGCTGTAGGAGTTAGCGGCGGTGCAGTCGCGAGTCTTGCAACTTGGCATAATGGGCCTCCATCTGTCTTTTTAAGCGGTGCATTTAAGTCGAGCTCAGCCCTCTCGATGTGAGCAACTTTAGTATTCATTTCAACTCGGATTTTATAATAAATCTTTAAGGCGTGAATAATTTTACAAAGGATATTGTTGTAACGAGAACACGTAGATTAAAATTGAATAAGCTACAGCTTGTTATGGTTCAGCCGTACCTATTGAGAAAACGCACAAATTAAAATTAGAAAAATAATGTTAGTGGACCTGAGAAAGCATGCTTAAAGCAGCTTAAGGTAGAACCAGTATAAATACGAATCTGGAGCATAATAATAATAAAAAAAAAACAATAATAGATATATGTACCTACATACCTAGGTACTAGATAATTATCGGTTGAAGAGGCCACCAGCCACCACCCTGAGACTATGCTACTACTGTATTAACAAACGTATAAGATAAATTAATAAGAATAGTGTTATAAAAACGCCTACTAAAAATTGGTTTAATATGAATAGGAAAAAGCAATACGCTCCTTTCTTTTTTCAATAAAATGTCGTTGGCTAGTAGCCAACGCCAGATTAGCAAAAAACTGGTACACCTTGCGCCATCTGTGATGTAATAGGGAAACCAAATTGTGACGAACTAATCAGTAATTCTGCCATCTATCTATCAAAGTCATAACTATTGACTAAATATTAATTACCATTAGGGATTAAGGATTAGTTGTTCCTTATAAATTGAGGCCGATTTTGACCTGCGAATTATTAGTTCTTAGAATAAAATGATCTGTATCGATCTTCACCTTCTAATATCTTATAAATAGCAAAAAAGCAAAGAATACATTTTAGTGGGTTATTGAAAAATCTAATGGTATTAGTGACACTATTAATAATGACTTTTTGTACAAATTATATAAATAACAAAAATCTAAGTTGTGGTTTAGTTGATGTGTTAAAAAATGAATGAAGTTTTTACCATTTCCTAGTTTTTAGTAATGGCAACATTTACTTTCTCAATCATACTAAATAATCAACAAAACAGTATAATACTTAAAAACTAAAATAAAAATCTAATATTTAAAATAAAAATATTTGTCTGTATATCCGTACATTATTTTATTAACTTTGATTAAAACATCTTCACTATCTTTGCATGATTAAAAAATATAAGATCAAAGCGCCCCCTCGCGGGAATTTTGTCATGGAAGTACATCGTGAATGTGGCGTGTGTTGTTTGGAATACTGTGAGTCGTAAATAAAAATGCTTTTGATGCATTACTAAACCCTGTTATAAGTGAACTTCGTGTGTGTTAGAACATTAAACAACCAAGAAGCTTTCAGTGAAGCCCAAAATCTGGCGTTCTAAAGTGATTTACTTTTGGTATTTTGTCATATGTTGCACGCCTGCCTTGGGATCTCAATGAAGACAAAAAAAAATAATCAGTAATTCTGATGCTAAATTGATAATGTTGTAAGTTTTATGGTATTCTCTTGAATTATATCAAACAAAAGAATCAGTATTATAACAATTTACGGTTCGAATTATGTTTTCCTGCTTGTATTATTGGCAGGTTACTTACGTTAGTGTCAATCTTGAGAATCGTAAATTCTTACCCATCATCTACTACTGAGTTTTGACGATCAATGAAACAAAACACTACAAAATCGTTTAATATCTATAGTTTGAACTATAAATGTAAATGTTTGCAGTGAAATTATTCCAAGTCAAATATTTTTTTGTTACAGAAATAGACACAACCAGTCTTCCGGCACGTTATTGCGCTTTCTCGTGACAATGCGGTGCCTTATGTGCAAATACATTTTCTAAAATGTTCATGTTATTGATTCATGATGATGGTTGTTAGAGCTGAAACTGAATAATATCAGAATGAGTCACAATCTGGCTGGAATGCCGTCCTACAGGCTGCCAGGCCCTGGTCTAGGGCCTCCAGACTTCAAGCCTCCAATGGACACGCCGACTCCGCCGGCGCCAGCACCAAGCAACCCTAAAAAACGAAGGAAAACTTCAAATGCAAACAATGCATTAACACCTCCTCAACCACCTCCCACAGCACAAGATCTACTGCCACCTCCTTTAACAGGATATGGAGATACAATTGTTGCTTCAAACCCTTTCGATGACTCCCCATCCACTGTATCACATAATGGTCCCATGATGAGTCAAAACGGATCAATGATGAGTCAAAATGGTCCAATGGGTATGATGGGACCGATGCACAGTATGGGTGGTCCACCAATGAGACTAATGAGCCCACATGGTATGAACCCTATGAATCAGCAAATGCCTCCTAGAGGTGGTATAAGCCCAATGGGAAATATGAGTCCCATGGGACATATGGGTGGCATGTCACCCATGGGAGGCCCCAACATGAGTATGAGTAATCACAGTATGGGCCCAGGAATGGGACCAACTTCAAGATCAATGGGTAGTCCAATGAGTCCCATGAATTCAATGCCAATGGGCTCACCAATGTCATCTGGACCTATGGGCAGTCCTATGAATATGGGTTCAATGGCAGGTAGTCATATGAGCAACAGTCCTATGGGTCCACCTATGCACAGTCCTCTTGGTGCAGGATCTATGAATGGGCCAATGAATGGCCCTATGGGTGGTGGAGGACCAGGCATGAATGTTCCACGCATGAATGGGCCAATGGGGCCTAGTTGCTCTAATGGTTCAATGGGGCCTAGTAATTCAATAATGTCATCTAATCCTATGCAAGGTGGTGGTATGGGGCCAGGGCATTGTGGACCTATGAGACATGGAAGTCCAATGCCTTCAGGTATGGGAAGTGGACCAATGGGTGGTAATGGACCTATGACATCTATGGGCCCAGGCCCACCCTACTCTAGCAGTCACATGGGTCATGGTGGACCTATGGGAATGGGAGGAAATGGATCGATGGGTATGGGACCTGGGCCAGGTAATATGGGAAATTGTGGACCACTTGCTGGAATGAGTGGGATGGCAATGGGTGGTCCTGGGGGGCAGGGCGTGGGTCCTATGGGCCAGAACATGGGCATGTTTGGACCAAAACCTATGCCAGTCAGTGCTGGAAAAGTGTACCCTCCTGATCAACCAATGGTATTTAATCCACAAAACCCTAATGCACCCCCTATTTATCCTTGTGGAGTTTGTCACAAAGAAGTACATGACAATGATCAAGCTATATTATGTGAATCTGGCTGCAACTTTTGGTTTCATCGGTATGTATCATTTATCATTTAAAGTTATTAGACCATTTTTGTAACTAAAAAAATCACAAAATTTTCCATTGTCAAGTTAATTTACACAGTTAAAATATTTTAAAACTCTGAATGGTACTATTTGCTACATAAAACTACAGAGATTGATATTTATGATTTGTTACTAACATGATGATAAAACAACTTTCTCTTATTAAATTAAAATGACTTATTATGCTGATAAGTCTTAAACTGGTGACACATTGTGATTAAACCAAATACACAATAATTTTATATAGAAGTCTTATCAATACATTCAAACTCACAACAATTCTTGTTTATAGTTAAAATGTATTTATTTATATTGAAGATTACAGGGATAAAGTCTTATTAATATTCAATTTGTGCAAATAACCAACTAATATTCCATTATTTTAATATTTCAGGGGCTGTACTGGTCTAACAGAGCCTGCGTTTCAATTGCTGACAGCAGAAGTGTATGCGGAATGGGTATGTGACAAGTGCCTGCATTCAAAGAATATACCTCTAGTGAAGTTCAAACCATAGCGATGCGCCGTACCCCCCTCACCTCCCCTCCTACCACCTATTTGAGTCGAAATCCTCTCCTAACATCACAAAATATTTATTTCACTTCATCAAATAAGATGGACACTGTATGTGAGCACAAGTAGGCTTGGGTATGAAGTTAGTTTGTCTGATCATCATATGATATGGTCTGTTGGTACCCTAGCTAGGAAAGATCTCATGTTGGATAGTTACATTAAATTAAGATAGCTAAAATGTATTTGAAGACTTACAATTTGATTTTAATATTATGTTAAATCGAAATACAATATTACTAGTAACTCCACAGAATGGTTGGTGAATAGGTTATTGATGAAAGTGCAGACGGTCCTGTTATGTCTAGTCTGTTATGATTGTCATTTTATTTATTTTAACCTAAATCTAAGAAATCGTGGTTAATAAGCCTTGTATGGAATATATATAACATGTGTTCCTCATAACGCATATCTGTTGAAGCAAATAAATGTTAAAGTATTGGTAGCACATAAATGGATACAGTACTTCAAAGTATAAGCAATAAAAATGGCTGCCCTGAAATTTTTGATGCCTGTTATGCGTGTTGCTTTAGTCTCTGTGCATATTGTAAATATTTTTAGGTGAATAAGTTATAAACATTCTCCGCCTTATGAAAATGGTGACCTAAATATATGATGGCATTCAGTTTTGAATGTAGTGCACATCTGACCCGTTATTTGGTCTTTTACAAAGTGTGCTATTGAGTCAAAGTTGAATCAGTTGGACTATACTACAATTTGTAAGACACCTTAGGCGGTCCTAGTTTCACTATATTAATAATGATAATAATGTACTTATTATTTTGGTGCCCTAGTTTGCATGTAACATTACGCGCGTTATCTTTATGTACTTGTAAATATGATGAATCCATACGCTTTGTTAAGTATAAGGGTGTTAATGTGTTTGTCAATTTTTTAACTTTTGGAGATTTTTTTAATATTAAATTAACTTGTAATATAAGTTATGTAAATATACAAGTAGCTAAATAGTGAACTGAGATTATACACTGGAACTGCTGGCTCCAAATATACGCGTGGTTGTGACGTTACGTGGTCGCGTAGTTATAGTAATCGCGTGCAGCTTTGTTTTAATTATAATAATAATCATTTTGGAGCCAGCATGTTAACATTATTATTGCGAATCTTTGTTTCAGTCATTATAATATTAATTTAATTTAAATGATACAATAAAAATTCATTTGGAGAGCAATTTTGGGATCATCTGGTTGCAGATGAAGTCTGTAAACTTTAAATATCATGTTAGCTGATGTGTTAGGTTGGCAAATTAATAACAACCAGTGATAGCCAACTATTTCACTAGGTAGATTAAATTGAAATGCCTTTTAATATTTGGGGAAGGTGTGATATACTGCTGCAGTTCATCATAAAATATAAAGAAAGTACAATTCTATGTTTCTACTGGAAACAACTCATATTATAAATTAATTATGTAGTATAACTTGTCAACCAATGAAATGTGACATGCATATAGGCATTGATTCTGGTAGCTCCAACCAACTTAAAAGTACATTGTTTCTGTAATGTATCAATATTAAATTCTTTTCTCAAATGTAAGTCATAGACTGAAATATGCCATCTAAAAATTATTATTTACTAAAGTATTTATATGCAAAGATATGTTGTTATATTTTGAGTGAGTTGGTGCACAACAAAATCAGTGCCAATATCTATTTTTATTACCTGAATGCAAGTATTGTTGGATCTTCCAAATAGAAACACTTTTAGAAGCAAATGAATAATTCTCGTCAGTCGTATTTTCTTTAAATAGATGAAACAGCCACTTAAACACATTAAAGATGTATTATCACTTGTTGAAACGCAATTGTATTGCATTGATTTATACATCAAATTACTTATAAAATGTCACCATGTACTTATCAAAGAAGAAAAAATATTTAGGGAAATTAAGGGTCTGTTCACACAGACCGGCTCGGAGAGCATCGGCGCGCATTTTTCTTTTCACACAGACCGGATCGTATACGCTTGGAGTTGGTCGGAGCGGAGTCGTCAACTATTCCACATAGACCGGCTAGAATCGGCCTGAAAGCGGATGCGCTCGGAGCCGATCGGATGTGCTCGCAGCCGGTCGGATACGCTCGCAGCCGGTCGGATGCGCTCGCAGCCGGTCGGATGCGCTCGGAGCCGGTCGGATGCGCTCGGAGCCGGGTGGATACACTGCAAAGGCAGTACCAGTATTCCACGCAGTCCAAGTTTTGTTTTCGGTGTTAACGTGTGCTTTTCGGAACATGGATTTAGATAGCTCCGATGAAGAAATATATTTGCTAGCAAGATTGTTTGAAGCTGAACAAAACAAACGAAAGCGCAAGCGAAGACAAATATGGGCAAAAAATATTTGGAAGAATCGATTAATCCATGGGGAGTTTCACACCATTTTCGAGGAATTGAAGAATGACAGCCTTAAATTTTATGAGTATTATCGTATGGAATATTGGCAATTTTTAAAATTGACAGATTTGTTAAGAGTACATATAACAAAAACGACTACAAATTATCGTTGCACCATTCCAGCCGAAGAAAGATTAACGGTAACTTTAAGGTAAGTAAATAAAAAACAATCATTTATAATAATCATCTTATTCAGGTCACAAGATCACAGCCGAAGCTTTGTTAACGTATGTTGCCGTTATTGTCCTGATTGATTGAAATATCAAATATTAGACAGTAAAAGAAACAGTTATTAAACTAAACATTGCTTAAAATTAAATGGTTAAAGTTAAAGATTACACCTAATTGAATGGCTGAATGTAATTAAATAGTGCAGATTTGACTTTCATTATTTTGATTGTCTGTGTTTATTAATTATTTTGTATTTTGTGTGTTTGTACTGTACCCGTAAGTAGTCTGATCTGGATAGTTTTGACAAATATAGGTTTCGTTTGATAACTGATGGTAAGTAGATGGATTAGAGGATGGCGGAGAATTTATTGGCAAAGAATAATTCAAATCTGCACTATTTTCATACAGACTCAATTCAGCTTCGTTAACAATGTCAAAAACGCGCTTTTTAATTCGTGCTTGAACTTCTTTTGGAAACGTTTCCACTGTATCTGACATAGACAAAAAAAAATTGCGTAATGCCTTGTCAAAGGGTTTAGTATTTTTTTTTTCTTCAAGATATTCTTCGAAAACCGTAGCAACATCTTTGTTTAAGCGTGTTCTCTTTTTCGAGTCGGAAGTACTTGCAAGCGATTCAACTTCGGAATGGTCAGAACGTTTAGATGATGTCGATGCTGGTGGTAGTGGTGTGCCAGGTTCCGATTCATCCGATGATAATGTAACATTAGATATTTGGTTCCGATTACGAAAAAACGGTATTATAAACGAAAGTTCTTTTTCAAATTTTATTAATTTGGATGATGTCGCACCATCGCCACTCTTCCCTTTTCGGTTATGATAAGCTTTTCTGAAGTTATCTCGCAGTTTCTTCCAACGATCCATGCACTGCCTAACTGGAAAAAATAGAAATAAATAAATTAAAAACATCACCCTCCTTTAGTTCATCGGGTAAATGAGCATGCAGTCAGTGGACTGTTTTCTTTAATTTATACTTCGTTTTGGCGCGGCAATGTTATATTTAGATTTTTTGTTTGTTTTTACAGATTCCTCATTACTGGTTGCAGTTTCAAAAACTTGTCATTTAATTTCCGAATGGGAATTTCTACAGTTCATTCAATAATTCACGAGACAATCAGAGCAATTTGTGATGTTTTGATGCCCTTAGTTATGCAGATACCAGATGAAGAAATGTGGGACAAGGTCTCTCGTGATTTCTTTAATATTTGGAATTTTCCTAACTGTTTGGGCGCTATAGACGGAAAGCACGTCAGTATACAGGCACCAGATAATAGTGGAAGCTTATACTATAATTATAAAAATTTTTTCAGTACAGTGTTACTAGCTGTGGTAGACGCGAAATACAACTTTTTAATTGTTGATGTCGGATCGTATGGTAAAAATAGCGACGGTGGAATTTTACAAAATTCAAAATTTGGAAAAAAACTGAACACTAATAAGTTAAAGCTGCCCCCAAATAAACCTCTACCGAATACCACTGAAAGCTTACCACATGTTTTCATAGGAGATGAAGCATTCCCTTTGAGCAATAACATATTGCGGCCGTATCCGAGAGAACAAACAAGAACAGACTTATCAAAAAAAGTATTTAATCTGCGTTTAAGCAGAGCAAGAAAAGTCGTAGAATGTGCATTTGGAATGCTAACTCAAAGATTTGAGATTTATCAAAAACGAATGAAAATCCAACCGAAGTACTGTGACTTAATTATATTAGCAACTACATGTTTACATAATTTTTTAATAGAAAATCGGACGCCATCACCAGGACAAGAGAATGTTCTTCACAGCAATATGAATTTATTAACAGCGATAACAGACAATAATGATGAAAATAGTTCTAATATCGACGCAGGTATAACCATAAGAAATAAATTTAAGGATTATTTTTCAGCAAGTGGTGCTTTAGATTGGCAAGATCAAGTGGCCACTCGAGTTTCTTAAGTTATATTTAATAAAAATTGTTCGCTACTTCTTGAGTAGGTATATTGTAACGTTCAGATACTCAAACGATTTTTACGAGTAAAGTGAGGGTACATTTAAACTCATGTTATTCCTGTTTTGACTTTGAATTTAACAAGTTACGGCAAATTAAGAAGCCCTTACTTTAGAATTCGTTCGAATATCTGGAGATAGGTGTAAAACAATAAAATCTTAGTAGGTACTTACCACTTAACCCCACACATTTGCTTATTTCCTCCCACGCATTGTCTTTCATTACCCGATCGCTATACGATGGCTTGGTTATGTCAAATAAACACTCATATTTTGACACTAGTATTATTAATTTTTCGTCAGTCATGTTTTCCTACAAGTGCATACAACTGTTCCGTTTGAAAACTTCGAACACAAGTGATTCGAGACACGATAGAAATACAATAGGGGCGCGAAAGCCGGCTGTCGCTTGCTTGTTGAAAGCAAAATGGCAGTCGGCGTGGTGCGACGGGCACGCAATCGGAACCGATCGGCTGCGCGAGCGAGAAAGAGCACGCAATCGGAGCCGATCGGCTGCGCGAGCGAGAAAGAGCACGCGATCGGAACCGATCGGCTGCGCGAGCATTAAAGAGCATGCAATCGGAGCCAAACGGCTGCACGATCGAGAAAAAGTACGCGATCGGAGCCGGTCAGCTCCTCTTATTATTTCACACCAAGCGCCTTCAAGCATTCTTAATGACAAAAGCTGTGCACATAAAAAAATAAACCTTAATACACATACTAAAAACTCTGTTTTCATCGTGATAAGAATCTGCTCTCCTCTCCGAGCCGGTCTGTGTGAACGGACCCTAAGGGCAGACTTGCCTTATCACAAACTGCGTCTTTATCACTATAATTAAGTAAGTACATAAATATTTTAAATCCATATATTAATGGATAATTTTAGGAAGTGTAAAATGTTAATAAAATATATTATCCAAGTACAAATACGTGTACTTTCCGATTGGCTAATAATTGTGTCCGTTAGTGTAATGTTATACTCCGACTTCCAATCGTATGCATTGCAGACATATTTGGCGCTTCTTTTAAATGTAATACAAAAACCGCGTACAATTAAAAGTCGGAATATAGTGTTAATCGTTAAGAAATACACATAAACTATCTCTAAGATCGTGCTAAGCACGTAATATTTTCGTGCTGTATAATTTCCTAAATGTATAATTTAATAATAATAATGGTCTACCACTAGCTTATTATTAAATTACCTAGTAAATTATTATAATGATTTATTTTTCAAGTTCAATCCTGAGATTATGTACTAATTTAATTAACGTTATCAAAACCAGATACCTACAAGTTGTTTTATTGCTGTAGATTACCTGTATTACTTTAAAAAGATGACAATATAAAATACCGAAAGAATAAACTGATTAATATTGTCATAACTCTTCTAAAAGTTAAAATCCAATAACAAATAACTAATTTTTATATCTATAAAATCTATTAATGTCTCTTGATTATTTTAATGATTTATGTGTATTTTAAATGAAACATTTTTTTTATAATTTTAACTGAATTAAATTGATGTTTTTTATTTTTTTATTGTGAATCTTGCAGAGATTGTAAACCATATATTGTTTTATTTTTACGACCATGACAATGATTTAAGTACATAATTAATTTGTGAAAGATTCTCGTTTTTATCTCATACTCGAACAGTGAATTTTATTTATTTCACGCGCAGGCGTGTACTTTTATCACTGATTTGTGCTTAAATATTAAACAATTGGCATCCGAGAGAAATACATGAGTATTTATAGTTGTGTAAATATATTTAATATGACTATTACGAATAATTGCTGATAATTGTACAGTTACTTATAATTTAGAAACCTAATAGGATATTCGGCCATGAATGTAATAATAATTTTAATGCGGTGAGCACATCACAATTAGTTGACGAGGGACTGCTGCTATTGTATATTAATTTCACTAATTGTAAATGTTACGTGTTACACTACATGCAACGCAACTGTTGTGAATGTCAGAGTTGTAATTCAGAATATTTTATGAAGTCTAAAATAGAATATCAGTGGTCTTAAACTTGTGCATAGTTTATTTTGTATTATGTGAATAATAACAAGCAATAATAAAATTGTTATTGAGGAATTTTATTTCAATTTTAACACAATTCCCGCCCATCTCGATATTATTTTAAATGTGGTTACATACAAACATGGATACTTCACATATAAATGGCACCCAGAAAAACAATTTATGAAAACCAACGACACAGCAGTTTCGTCAGTAACCCAGCCACAAAATAGTAATGCACTGCATGCATTTATAATTTTACAACCTACTTTTAACTTTATATAGGTGGTCAATAGTATATAGACTAGGTAAACCTACCAACAGCAATTGATCGTATTTCTAAATAATAAACTACAGTCTATAGGTGGTTCAGGTTCTTTGTCATTGACGTATACCTACCTAATACGGTAGTTTCCAGAATCAATACTTTTATCCAAACACGATAATTTTCTGTATGAAAAACTGAGTTATGACGTCATAGTTTCTTTTGCGTCAAATAGTTTACTTATTTCTTAAAAATAGCTAATAAATATCTAAAATTCATTGTATCGATGAATAAAAGTTTAGTTATTTTACATTATTTAATCGTATTGAAACGTCAAATTTTTAACCTAGGAAACTACCCATTTTTTTTATTAAAACTATTATTCATTATTAATACGGCAAAAAAAGATTTTTCACAGAAGATAAAAATATTGAAAAAAAAGTCCAGCAATCAAAAACAAAAGAGATAAAGAGAGAGAGACTAAGTTTGTATGTTTAATACAAACTTAAAAAAAATATGTTTACAGAATAGTAGGTATGCATTTCTTTGACCAGCTTTATGGAAGTAATTTCTTTTTTTAATATTGACTCCTAGAAGACGAAGAAAGGTGCTGAAAAAGTTAAATAAAATATTGGTTGAGTATCATTTTATTGACTGCAATGTCATTATGGCATACATGTATATTTACTAATACTATGTTATAAATTGTTTTATTTTCTAATACTAAAATTGCATGAGTACACGAAATATAATCTACTAAATAGGCATCGGTATAAAAGGTAAATAATTTTCTATAATAAAAAAAATACAACAAAAATGCATGGTTTAAAAAACACCTTCACAGGAATATAAAACATGTCAAATTATAAAATTAAGTCCTACAACATTTTTAATAGTAATGGACAGATAACATAGGATATTAATGATAAAATGACCTATTCTACTAAATTAATATTAAAACATGCATTGGTAATGTACAAAATTGAAGTCCACATTTTCAAAATCAGTCGCATGATATGTTTCAAAACATTTGAAACTTTTGTACTTCTACATTTGAAACCAGTACAGTATACATAGAATTCACCTCAGATATTTAAAATTATAACTAATAGGTTGGTTTATTTACATGAATTTGTTTATAATTTCAACAAATTCTCTCTTAGGAAATTTATTATTTAAAAATACTGATTTTATGGCAGAACTGCATAACATTTATAGTTAAGAACCATTTGTGCTTCCATATAGTCTTTATAAGCAACAGTAAGGTATGTTATAACAAGAACAGAAAGTCTTAGTAAAATATGAAACTTAAAAAATAAATCTTAGCCATAATCAGTTCCAAATGTAGTCAATCCTTTACTCTGTATGGCAAATAGAACTGCCGCATCAAGGACATCACAGTGATTATCAGTTTCATTTATTATCCCAGAAGCTACATCACCATTATGGAGATTCTCAATAAATGCAAATGGCAAGCCTACATTTGATGGAGAAGGGGAATTTTCATTTCCCCTACTTCTTTCAGTATTAGAATAAGACCATTGCATATCTATATTATTCAATCCAAAATTTACATCATGTGGATATCTTTCTGGAGATTCTATATTTTGAGATGTAGGTACTCTTAATTCTACATTTGCTGGTATTCCATCGTAACTTATAGCATCACAGTGTTCTTCAAATTCCCCAACTCTAACTAAAGACGAGTTAGAAGCATTTTGTAATCCATGAGCTGAGATAGCCATAAGAATTCCTTCATTCTCAATACTGTCATCTTCAGGGAGGTTGTCTATTAGTTCTGCCACATCATGCGCTACATGTTCCTCTTCAGGTGTTGATGAATTCTCCTTACAGAAATCTAGGACACGGTTTATTGTATTGTCAATAGATCCTCTCGCCATCTGTAATATTAAGAAAACAACATGTTTAACATTTGAAACAAACCAGGCTGCACTTTAACTATCAACACAATTGTGTTATTTATTACCTGTTTAGCCTGCCATCGAGCTATGCACTGGTCTTCTGTGTAACTTTCTGACGCCACTAATGACATAGGGACGGAGTCCACTTCATAACTGCCAATAACAGAATCATTTCTTGTGGTTTTATATTCGAAATCTTCTATTTTACTTATTCTTCGAAGGGATTCATCAGCATTACCAGTAACATACTGTAAGTTTTTCAGCTCTTGGTCGTATATGTACTCGCCTAAAGTGTCTAAATATGGATCTATGGCTTCACTTATATCGGTATTGTCTAATAGGTCATCTGGTGTCAAACAGGTATAGCCTGAACAACCAGCAACCATTTCTTCATCAGTTGATTCCGACTCAGTAGACGTTGTAGCTTCCGCAGCCGCATCGTTTGTATCATTTTTTAAATGGTATTTTCCTTTTACTTGCCACGCAAAGCGTGCTTTCTTGAGTGGGCGATCAGATCCATTCGAATCGTCGCCATTTTCTTGTCCTTTACTCGACGAACCTCCAGGCGATTCATCGAAATTCATTACGAAAAATAGAAAACTTAGGCGTTTTTATCCTAATCTTTCATTAGTAAACAAACTGACATCACTAATTGATAACATATGATTGAATGACAAGTAGATAATTACTCGGTAACTTTTGTTATTAACTTTCAAAAGGGCACTGCTAAATAAAAGCTCACAAAAATCTATTCTTTATTATATTTCAACAATCACTCATAACATCGAATTTATACAGTGGGATTTTATTACTGATAATATCATTGACTGAAATAATTTACACCTCAATCAATATCGAATTAGAATTTGTAAACGAATCCCTATTGTATTGCTCACACTTAGCCAGTCAACACCAATAGTTAGTGGGTAGACTCTATAGATTGGTAGATAGTCGAGTCTGTGGAAGTGTGGACTAGCGTAACTGGATATTACGAAATAATTATTTTCACATAAATATTGAAATAATATGCTGCATGCACGCTTGCTAATATTTTAATAAATAAAGGTAGCTTTATTTCGTTTTTTGGTGAGTTTAGCCGTGTAATCCAAAAAGGCCAAAAACCAATTTCAATAGAGTTGGCAACAGTAAAATCGACTACCTATGTAGGAAAGTTACAAAGCCATTTTTTTGTCTTTAAGTGGATGGACACCATTTTTTTCAGATTAATTTACTTGTTGTGTTATAAGGCATGTAGATATTTTATTAGTGCAACATAACATATCTGTTCACGCAGAAAATACGATACCTTGTACCTTATTTTTTATGTTGTGCTTCTATTTTTGCCGCCAATATTTAAAATACTTAGGACGATAACTACATACCTAGTTTAAAAAGTAGCTGATACATTATACTGAATGGGAATGATTCAAAATTAAACATAAGCAAAGTACATACCAAGTACAAAAAAGTAACCTCGTAGTAAGAAAAAAAATAAACTTCAAGCAAATAACGATTA
Organism: Spodoptera exigua; assembly: GCA_902829305.4. Lineage (NCBI taxonomy): Eukaryota > Metazoa > Arthropoda > Insecta > Lepidoptera > Noctuidae > Spodoptera > Spodoptera exigua. Next base: position 4,246,199 of record LR824616.2, on the reverse strand, counting down.
CTTATCACATATTGTATTACAATTTGATTACAATTATGATTTTGTTAGAAAACATAATTTTAATAAAGTTTGTTATTTGTGTAAACATTAAACATTTTCGTTAACCAAACGCGGTAGTGGGTAAATTAGATTTACTAGACAAGTTATTTAGTTTGAAAGATTTCAATCTTTATCTACATGCTACGGATATCATTATTCAATAAAAAAATTACGACTAGGACGCCCTTCTCGAGCGTAGATATGAATCACGGAGAAACGCTAGCGGGATTAAGTACTTACCTACAGAGAGTAGGCACGATTCCGCACGATACCTAGATAGGTACCTAAGTCCCTACACTCTAGCGAGATGTAAATTCTATCATGTTTAATTTTTTACTCCTTAGAGTACTATTTAATAGGCTCTAAAATAAATGTAGGTTTTTAAAACACTTAGATACATAAGTAAGTAGGTTACTTACCTAAATACCTATTTGGCTACAATTAAATTAAAGTAAATATTAAATTAGTAAACAGTGGGATATCGTTAAATATTTCCTAAGGATAGCCCTCAATTCCGAGATAATGACCACACAAAGAGGGGAGGGCCGCATTCCCGGTCACAATATTAACACGATCATAGTGGTCAGTCGTTCCCTAATCGTTGGTCCGGCGTAACCCAAATATTTAGCTCTGTTTCTACTACAAGTTCAGTGATAAAATATTGAAATTCAATCCGTTCCGAGTGGGTGTTTCTATAATGCAGGTAGGTAAATAAATAATCTAATATTTTTGTAATTAAAATTTCAATAACACCGAAGTTTTAGTCAATATATTTTAAATAATTATGTAATAAAATTCCCGATTTCACGTTCCTCGTGTTACTAAAACATTGCGTGGTCGTTATTCAATCGTTTTCAACGGAACTTTGTAATCATATTCGTTTAAAAGTAAATCTTGAGTGAGTCAGCGACGTTGATGCCCTGAGTTCACGGCTTTGGAAACAAATCTGAGAAAAGTACCTACCTATAATAAGTTGTACATTTACGTGAAAGTGATATTATTTCACATCACTTTATAAAGTAATTTAATACAAATAACAGTACTTATGCTATCTTATTCTTAAATGTACTTTGTTGTAGTCTATTTTTTTTTATAGTTCTAAAATAAGATAAATAATGATTACTATGAATATGAAACTGTGTTATGACAGGCGAATCGGGTGCCTACAGCTGACAGAAGATAATACAAAACTTACTGATCTTAAACTACCCACTCTTATGTTTAAAAAGTAAAAATAACATAAGCAGTAATCTCCTGACGAAACTTAACTTATTAGGTACCTACACTTTATTTCAGATCGTCGTAGTTTTAGTTGTGGCGTGTGTAGGTTTGGTTGCCGGCTTGCATGTGCAGGCCGGGCCTCAAATGACAGACGCACAATTAGAACAGACTTTAGCCGATAAGAGCACGATGCAGCGACACATCAAATGCGCACTCGGCGAAGGACCTTGCGATCCTGTTGGGAGACGATTACGAAGTGAGTTACAGATACACATATTTTACTAAACTAAACAGAGGAAGTAGACCTACACCTACCTAAATATTTGTATTTAGAACACTTTATTTTTAAGAGACATGAGTACTTACACATAACGGGGTACGTGTGTTATTTTTCTCTGCAGGCTCATAAAATAAATCGGCTTTACTTCAATTTTGACCAGCACGTTACACCTACGACATCAAAATTGAAAGAAATAAAATTTAAGTTGCGAAATAATAGGAACTTAACTTAAAAGGATTAAAACCATTTAGCGCTGGTTTTTCAATAGTTCAGATAAATGTTATCTAAGGAGTAAAATTGTTGCTGTCATTGTCTTATATAAACATTCTGACGCGAAAGCATCATCAGCAAGTTATAACCGAGGTACAAATATGTAATAATCTATTCAAATCTTCTAAATGTACACGGGGTTCATGTCAAGTCTTTGTGGTAATCTAAACTCTTTAGTCACACCAATCATCAATATTGCCATACATAAATTTCGTGGTATTTTCAAAATGGTTTGCTTAGGTATTTGTGTAAAGATTATGACTGAAGTCATACTATTGTGTGAGCTTCGTTATGGGCAATAGTGGTTTAACACATTATCTATAGTTTTTTTTTTGTTACAATGAATACTAGGTTCTAGGAGTCTAGGTATTGCAGACTGCTATTCAATTCTCCATGTCTCTTGTTGCTGTATTTTCCTAATTGTTACGCGATTTTCTAAGAAAATCTAGAAAAAATCGATATAATACCGAACTTTTAATTTTTTTTTAACTAGTTACCTACCTTACTATGCTTAGGTAGGTACCTAATTGCCTAAACAGTACCTCGATCTAATACTTAATTAAAGTGCGGCTCGTTTAATGAATTTCTAATATTAAATTAAATCGATGATGCAAATAAAAAATATCACTAAAGCCAATAAAATTTAAACTTCGAATTACAAGATAGCGACTCCAATATTTAAGGGAACACATTATGGCGTTTAAGAGCTCTGATTTATTTACTTATTTATTAAGGAAAAATAAAGAGCAGCATATTATATTAGTATTAGAAAATGGCAGATTATCCAAAATATTTAGCAACTAGAGAGAAATAAAAAAAAATTATAAACTAAGGTAACGGTTTGACTATTTAAGATGCACAACTAAGATTTAGATGAAGGTAAAGATCAATAAATTATTTACCATAGCTACGGACGGATACTTAGATTTATAATTTAGGTAAGTTTGAAATGTGATCGGTTTTATTTTAAACCTATTACGTAGGCTCCCATCAAAGGCCGTGGCGTGACCACCTTACATACTTACTTACTTACCATGAAGTAGTTGACCCTGCACGTCTACCATCCTATTACATAAAAACCGTCCAAGTGTTAGTCGGACTCGCGAACAAAGAACCCTTCCTTACCAAAATCCCGTGTATTATTTAAAATATGAGACTTAACAAATAATTTATTTTATACTAGCGACCCATCATGTTAAATGTATGTTATTGTGCATAGGTAGGTAGTACCTATAAAACCTCCTCTTTTGTTTTCATAAAAAAAAACGCATCAAAATCCCTGGCGTAGTTTTAATGATTAAAAATGTCAATACATGGGTCATGCGGTATAGGGAGAGAGAAAGTGACTTTGTTTTATACTATGCAGTGATGTTTTTAGTATTTTCGTTATTGTATACATACTTAGAAATAACAGAAATGCATCAGCTGTCTAGTTATTAAGGTTCATGAGATTGAGATATACCCTGGTGACAGATAGGTGGACTTTGGATTTGATTCTTAATAGTCTTAGTATTAGGGTTGTCGCTTTTACCCTCTAGGACCTGGACAGAATGAAGCTGTAGGTTTTTGTAGGGTTTTTAACTATGACTGGAATATGATAACTGGTTCTATCATCTATGGTATACTTATATGGTAACTAACTGTGTGACATGCTACATTCAAGTCTACAACCTTTTCGGCACAGCAGCCCAAAAAGCAATCTTAAAGTAGGTATTCTTGTAAGTACCTTTTGTGGGGGAAAAATCATCATGTTACTTCTCGCGCCCAGGGTCAGGCGGGACAGCCGGGGCTGCGGGTAAGCGCAATGAGTCACCGCGGCCTCGGCCCAGAGCAGGAGAAGAAAAAGGGGGGTTTTAGTCAGTAAGAGTCTGAAACTCCCTCCTGCCCGACCCTGGGCGTGAGAAGTCATCTGATGACTTCTCACGCCCTCACAAAAAAAGGGTCAGGCGGGAGGGAGAGTCAGACTCTTACTGACTAAAAACGCCCCCGTTCCTTCTCCTGCTCTGGGCCTAGGCCGCGGTGCCTCATCACGCTTGTCCCGCAACCCAGCTGAGGTATTCTTATAACTACCTACTGCAATTTTGACTTGCGTAAAGTGACGCTTTATACTACTTACTACTTAGGTATGTGCAATTCCTAGTTCAAAGGAAAGTGTTGCTTGCTGGGTTTTTCTGTTAAGAAACTTAGATTGCATATTATTTTGCACGATTCAGTAGCGTTCTACTGCTACTCACAGTTCTCCGGTCATCAATATAATCAAATAGAAGCCTATGATGCATACTGATCCTATGTATAGAGAATGATGTTTATTTAGGATTCCCTTAAGTAAACTAAGTAATAACGGCTCTTTATTCTATCCCTACTCCGACGATTGGGAAAGAACAGTCTACAACTACAGTAGCCTAGGTACAAGCCTGACTCATTTAGACATTTACTAGTGTATAAAAGTAGGATTTTTTAAGATAGGATAAGACTTTAATGCTTAAAGAGACTTAACGATAAACGACATCTCAATTGAATAATTCTTTAACTAAACACCGGCCCGGAACAGGAGAAGGAACGGATTTTAGATAGTAGGAATCTGTCACTCCCTCTCGCTTTACCTAGAGCAGGAAGATTGTTCACTTTCTCTTTCCTCAAGATTCCTGTCTGTGCTTCTTTTTTTGTTTTTTTTTTTTGCATTAAAGAAATTATTTACTTGTATAGTCTAACTATGGTTTCGTATGTATGTAGGTATCGTGATAATGGCTTCATATTTATTGAATTAGAAAATGCTCTAGTATGTTCAAGAAAATTGTATTGCGTAAATAAGCCTTTAAACATTGAAGTACGCCTCACACAATTCTTTGTTTGGGGTTAACCTACCCGTCAAGGACCTAGCTTGTCCCGTCTGACTAACATAAAAGAGAAACCGCAGAATATTAATGTCCCAACTTCTTCACAAATAGTATCGGTACGTATACCAATAAGACGTTGCCCCATTTTATTATTTTCTCCTGTGTCCTGGGTGCGTTTAAAAAATATTTGTAGACCATACCAGAGATGTTCCGTACTGGAATCGAACCCGCGACACGTTGCACGGCAACCGGTAGCCCAGCCACCGAGTCAACCGCAGTCGAATTATATTTATTTAGTCACCAAGTCAGGCACCTAAGTGTGAAAAATATTATTATGGTAAACAAACATTGCACTTTTGTATTAGGGAATATTTCTTAAACCTATATAATAATAACCTAATTGTAAACAATTTTCTTCCAGCTCTAGCTCCGTTGGTACTCCGAGGGGCATGTCCTCAATGTTCGATGCAGGAAACGCGCCAGATTCGACGCACACTGGCCTTTGTACAGCGCAACTACCCATGGGAGTGGGCGAAAATTGTCCGCCAATACGGTTAAAAATTACAACCCAGGGCCTGTGCAAAGGAGGAACTATCCTCAGGGTACTTTTTGTCAATATAGATCCCTTATGAAGTTGAACTATATCGATATAAATCCACACAAAACTACTTATATCGAATAACATTTAAAGAGAATTAAGAGTACCTACCCCGTGAAATAGGTAGTTGAGTCACGATCTTTTTCACAATCCTTTATGACTATGTAAGTCTTTGGCGGATAAAAGTACCTCGTCTGCAGCAGGCCCTTAACCAGTACATACCTACCAAACAATAATTAACTTTATATTTTTATACTGAAATGAATTATGTCTATTTATCATGTATTGATTTTGATGCGTAATAGAGACAGGACCATTTTTTCTCTCTCACTCTCTTCGCACTGTTGATGGTATCGTTTTATGTATGAGAAAATTTCATGTTGTATAAACAAATAAATAAAAACTCTGTATTTTAATTATATCTAAATTCTTATTGATTTGAAAAGTGGACGCCTCTTCCTACCATAATCTGTCTTTTAAAAAAAAGAATGTGGCCTAGTTTCAAAAGTGGAATTGCATTCTAATCGGGATGTAGCAACATCAGAACAATAATGGGAAATGTTTAACGTTTCATTATTATGTATCATTCATTTTATAACACATTGTGGATAGAAACTTATTTGCTTTCCTTTGGAGTAACAGCTACTATTGAAATTGTAGAGAACCAATCGAAATAATTACGACATAAAAGACGGATGTGGATACTAACGAACCTAAGATTAAATTGTTATGAAACTAAATTTCGTAGAAAATTATACGTCTGTTGTTTTGGGTCAAAATTAAAAATAAATTGTTAATTAAACCTAATAAATAAAGTTAATAAGTTCTCTTGGAAATTTAGGTTAATTAGGTATTAATTACATATTTGTTAATTAAAATAAATAAATAAATTAGAAACAAAAGAATTCGTCATAGACAATTTCAATTTTATCGATTATCAAATATTTATTATTTTTCAAATAATTAGTTTATTTGTCGAATTATTGGCTGACTGTAACTAATTTGTATTAACATAATAATTTGGTCACATGTGATGAATGATAGTACGCATAATGCAAAATCAGTAATGTCTTATGTTGTGGAGAATTTACCCTATTGATCTTTACGCAAGCGTTCCTAAATTAGACAACATACACTATGTAACGTAGTTTTTTCAAACACATACAGCATGATCCGTTTCCTGTTCTCATTATGTACCTAAAATAAAATAATATATGAATACAATAATTAGTGTTTTATTCACACTGCGTGGTCACGTAACGTTGACGCACAATCTCGGTGCAGCCCGTCGAGTATGTACAGCCAAGTCGAAATAGAGGGGATTGTCGAGTTAAGTAAGAGGTTACGGCACCACGGCTCGCTCCAGCATTCTCCAACCAGACGTACGCTTAAACGCTTCACTGGCTTCGAGAAAATATCGTGAAATACTGTAGAAATCATAAAGCCGAGATTCAGGTCAATCGCTAACTAAACGGCTTACTAGTGCAACGAAAGTAAAAGTGTTTCGATTACTCTAACTACTATCTACGTCACTGCCAACATGCAGGTAAGTTGCAATTTCTCTATAATATCTGTTTTCCTGTTGGCGACGAGTTTTGAGCTTTTTAACACTCTTGGTAGGCTATCGAAGGACAGTCAGTTTCTAGATTAAATTGCCTGTTAAATGTCCACAGATTGGCTTTATGTGCGAGTACAGGTTTCTGTTGATATTTTCGCTCCCCGATAATTTATGTATGTTCGTTCTGTTCTTGCTCGTGTATGATCGCAGGTAGTGTATTCGAGCCAGATAATAATTGGATCATATTTTTCTTCAAAAATTAGAGAGTAAACAATAATATTGATTGTAAAAAGTTTGCGATCTTTAGTTATCTAATCTCCTAAATAATTTGTTGTGTTCCATAATAACAGCAATCTTATGCACGCGTCTGTTTATATTGGTCAGCCTAATGACCGGAGTTACATAAGGTGTTCTTCTTAAAATCGTATTAGGGACTGTGGTCCACTTAGTCGCAAATTTCGTTATTAAAGCATAGTTTTTGTGTGTAAGCTTTGCGTAACATGTGCAGATTAGTGTTCACGACCGCGCGAGTGTGAATGTCAACATAGCTTACATGTGCAAACAAATTGGCGGGTTCTAAGAAAATTTGACCGTTGTTTACTACTAATATGATTTGTTTTGGTGGAACACAGACACACTTAGATAAAAAACTAGCCCTTGATTTTCAGTTCAGGTTTTTTTTCAAAACATGTTTGCCATAATTTATTTTATAGTACTCAATAACTTTTATTTTATTTCATTGTATTCTTCCTTTTTCGATGACGACCGATATCGCCGAACTGGTTTGGAATCATTGATCTGTATTCCATTCGAAGGTCATTCTTAATAGCCACTTATTATCATTATGTCTTCTTTTTTTTATTAAAGAACGTACCTACTCGACTCTACAAGTACATAAATTTAATTCCACTTCTTTTCCTGTTTTAATTTTATTATCAGGTTAAATCAATCAGTTCTCAGGTAACTCTGTTACATTAGTTCATATTTGTCACCGATATAAAACCAATCGATTATTTTTAAATGACAGTTGTTCCCACTTAGGTGTTCCCCAGGGTTCAAATGGGACCAAAATATTTGCTCTTATTTTAGCGTGCAAATGATAGTAAAGTTTATTGAATTAATTTTATAGTGTATCTAGCTTAAATCTACCTTTGTATCTTACCTTATGTATCTTACCATATTCATTGTCCTACTACAATTTCAAACCGGAGGTCATGAAGAACTTGACAAGCAGTGATGACTGCACTGCTTACGTAGTTTGAGGTTTGAGCATTTAAGATTATATCATACCAAATCCTCATTTAGATTCTCAACGGTTTTGTGTAAGTAGGCGAAGGGCGACAATTTTGTTTATTTATCACGTCGGTGCAATTTTCATCATTTGTGTGAATACTAGTATGATGAGCCCCATTGTAGGATTGTCTGCAATGTATTACATGGTCGCTGTTTACAAAAACTGAGCATTTACCACAATAATTCAAGGCTTTCTCTATGTTTATGCGTCGGTTGAGTGGATGCTGCCTATGAACCAACCATTGCTCATGTTAGAGGAAAACACAAGTTAATAAATACCTACTTACTTAGATAGGTAGGTACTTACTTACTTAAGTACATTTATTGGGGCCTTTAATTATAAATGAATGATAGTTATGTTATACAGGTAAGCCTACTATCTTCTTTATATATAAAAATGGATCGCAAAATGTGTTGGTAAACGCATAACTCAACAACGCCTTGACCAATTTTGCTAATTCTTTTTTTGTTGTGTTTGTTATTGTCAGGAGTAGGTTCTTATCAAAGAAAATATTAGAAAAGTAGAGGGGAAGATTAGGAAAAAGTGACCCTTTGATAGCGTAGTTGGACCCGTGCGAAGCGGCGAACCCAAAGGTTGACTATTAGAGAATGCCATATGGCATTAAGTCCACCTTTTGTACCAACTTCATTTTATCGTGTACAATAAAGCATAAATAAAAAAAGATGGTTAAGTATACCAAAACTTTGCACGAAGTCACTATTCCACGCGAACGAAGTCGCGGGCAAGAGCTAGTAACCTAATAACAATTGCACTCTTATGCAGATAACAACTATTGAATTTTTGATAACCCAAAAATATTAAGTTTTATCGGACCCTTTGCCTGACGTTGACGTTCACGATCACTTAATATTATGACATTTATTGTACATAGTTACAGTTAGGTAGATAAAATAAGATGCCTACCTACCAGTAGGTAGGTATGCATCGTAGATTTACGTAAATATATTTAACAACTAAAACAATTGTTTAGAAACTAAACAACACTCAATAATTCTTTATACACTTCATATAACTTTAATGGGACAGTAAAAGAAACTTATTTCATATGGAAATATGTCCATTCTTATTGTAAGTACGTACACGTCAAAGTTTCACCAGCATACGTCATCTTTGCTAGCGAACAGTTCAATACTCTTTTGTCTTGCAGTTTGGCCTAAATAAATGTTGAAGAAACAACGAATTTTTGGCTACAAACAGACTGAAATTCGTTGAAAAATATTCTCTGGTCTGACGGTAGGTATATGACAAACGTTAGAAAACACATTGTGTCTCGCGTGGATCTGCGCTCCCGGCATATCACGGGATAAAAACCAATAAATCGTTAACTAAAAGTTACCTAAATCTACCTACGTAACGCCAATGTTATCTAATAGATTATTGAAGCAATTACAACCTAAATAAAACAAAATTGAAGTACTTAGTTGTAATCATACATAAATATCGTGTAAATTATGTGACAGATAGGTACCACAAACAATATTCAAATATTCTATGAATGTATGCATGTAAATGAAAAAGGCATTTTCAAGAATTTCAAGATTAAACTAACGTACCTAACTAAATGATTTATGATTAAAAAGTAAATTAAAATAAAAACGTTTGCGCTACAAAAAATACCGCAAATGTTTTGCTTAGGTAAAGTGTAGATACCAAATGAAATAAATGTTGCATAACTTAGGTATAACATATAAGTAGGTATGTACATTGTACATACAGGTAATTGCTGTTCTAAATTACCTACTAAGGTAACAGTTAACATAAGTTAAAATGTTTAAGTTTAGTTGCTCTTGCTAATATGCAAGTATTTCACTCTGCGAATATTTTATGAATGGGTCTTTATTTTTTTTTGAACTGGTTCAAGAAAAGTACCTATTTAAGTTAAATTGGTTCAGTGTAAACTGTAAAAGTTCCTAATTTTTCTACAAATGAATATTGTAATCTATCTTACTAGAGGACTAAATTTCATTCAAATTAGTTCATTGGTTTCGAGGTTTAGGCGTAAAGAAGAACGACAGATAATATGATTAGTGTGGAGTTAGGATAGGCTGTCCTGACTCTATTCACGGTAAATTGCCACTGATGAAGTGACCTGGCTGTGTGGATTACACAGCACACGCTCGAGGAGTGTCCAGCGTAGGCTTCCGAATGGCTGGCCCCAGTTGTCAGGATCGATGTCTCTTCACGCATTTAGAACTATATTGGCAGAGACTATTCAATACATACACAGCTATATTTGTGAGAGGTCACCGCCGTGTATAGCTACCATTTGGTGCTCAGCTCAAGCATCTGTGCTTGGGTTCAAGTATCGCTGCGATAACTGCATTTGCCCTCAGTTGAGACAGTCATTGCGATCTTAAGATCACGCTGGTACTCATTCCACCACGTACTAAACTAGCGTGGCAGCGGAGTATCGCCTCAGCGCCCAAACTAAAGACGTGCGAACGAGCCTCCGCCTCCAGATCCCATACGAGAGATCTCTTTGGAGATCGCGCAATCAGTAAATAGAACTACCTTAGCAAAAATGTAGACCAGGTCCAGATCTCTCCGGATTTGTTTGGAAATAAGTTTGACAAGGAGTCTCGTAAATCAGATAAATTCATTATTTGCAATGGGCGTTTGGTCATTTATGAGTCTGGTGGTTAGCAATAATGCAGCCTACGATCTACGACGGGGCACGCCTGCTCAATCAACAAATTATAAACAACAACAACAAAATTTTAAATAACGGTAAACTGATTCTGGCAAAGAATTCTAACTCCATTGTGGTGCTGACAAAAGTATCGGACTAGGTCGACCTATCTTTGAAAAGAATTAACAGAAGAAACAAAATGTTTCTGAGTACCTGCTGTATTTAAACATAAAGGTTTACTAGAAAAGCTTTTTATTCGAATTTTTTATTCATATTTGGACAAAGGAAATGCAGGTACCTACTGAATGATCTCCAAAGAAATACTTTCTGCAAAAAGGTCGCAAGTTCATTCACCTTTAAAAACCAGATTTGTAATATAAAGTGATGTATTTCCGGGTTCACATTTTAAATACTGTGTAAATCATATTGAAGGCTTTATTTCACTGACACGTTATTAACTTTTAATCGTTATAACAAACAAACGCAATTCATTCGAGGACGTTTTGTTCTGCATAAGTTATCTGCGCTCATTTAGTTAAGTAATTAGGTGTATTCAAATACATACGATACTATTCGTTTTGTATAAAAAATAATAATAAAAAATTAAACTGATAATCCCAGTTTTTAGGGTTCCGTAGCCAAAATGGCAAAAACGGAACCCTTATAGTTTCGTCATGTCCGTCTGTCCGTCTGTCCGTCTGTCCGTCTGTCACAGCCGATTTACTCGGAAACTATAAGTACTACAGTGATGAAATTTGATGGGAATATGTGTTGTATGAACCGCTACAAAATTATGACACTAAATAGTAAAAAAAAGAATTGGGGGTGGGGCCCCCCATACATGTAACTGAGGGATGAAAATTTTTTTTTCGATGTACATACCCGTTTGGGGTATCAATGGAAAGGTCTTTTAAAATGATATAAAGTTTTCTAAAAAACATTTTTCTTAAAGTGAACGGTTTTTGAGATATCAGCTCTCAAAGTCGTAAAAAGTATGTCCCCCCCCCTCTATTTTTATAACTACGGGGTATAAAATTCTAAAAAAAATAGAGGTGATGCATGCTAATTAACTCTTTCAACGATTTTTGGTTTGATCAAATTATCTCTTATAGTTTTTGAGATAGGTTGATTTAACTGTAATTTTGGTTAAGTTATTGTGCTTACACTGAAAACGATGGCTGAACCTTATAAGATAGATCAAAAAATATACTACAGTATTGTACACCTTTAAAAATCCGCGATGATATAAAATCTTTATAATGTAGGTACTTTTTACGAGAAATATTAGCTTATTATTAATATTCATACATAAAAGTACAAGGCAAAATATCGGGAGAGTTTAGGCTCCATTCACCAGGTGTATAAATTGACATAATAAGTTTATTATATTTGCTGCTACGGAACCCTTTGTGCGCGAGCCCGACTCGCACTTGGCCGGTTTTTCTTTTTTCTCTACTATGTAAGAATTTTATTATTGGACGTTGCTGCATACCGCATGTAAAAAAAAACATTTCTTTCCTAACAGAATTAAAGCTAAAATTTTTTCTGTAATATTGGTTAAGATTTTTCATATATTTTTGGTTTGATCTTGAAAAGTGCGTATACTGGTTTATTTGGAATAATTGATTTGACTTTGACTTTAAAGCCAGTTTAGCATCCACCTACCTAATGAAGTTTATCTGCAGAATCCAAAAACGGTGATGGCGGATTTGCTAAAGAAATTTATAGCAATTATAGCAACTATTACAGATAATCCTTTGGTAAACCTGTCATCATAACGCTATCTACGAGTATATTGACTGTACCCCGCAGAGCATAAAAGTATTTGTACAAGACATCGTATTGATAAGGAGATTAAAATGGGTTCGAGTCGTCTCCATCAAGTTACTACTCCAAAGAAAGAATGCGGATATAATAAACGTAGCATTTTATTTTATGGCTAAACTGGAAGGAATTTGTTTAATGTGTTGCTATTAAAATGAGTGTCGGTGCCGCATCAAGCATAGCACAGCTGTTTCTGAGGTTGTTACTTTAAAGTGACACTATCGTGCTATCGATGCGCACGTGCTCGGAAATCTAATGAATTTGCAATCAAAATGATCGATGCTTCGGTCATCGATGTGTTGAGTCAGTACATACTATTTATTTATAGGTAGGTACGTGTAGTATTTATATTGTGTGGTTGTCCAATCCTATTGTTTTGTAGTTTCCCTATTCCTTAATTACAACAGCAGTTTTGACCTGGCTCGGTATAAATATGGAACTGCCAAGGTGCTAAATGAGAATTAATATATCCTTACGCTGTAGAAAAAAAATCAACATCGATAGCACCTACCCAATTCCTAAGTATACAAATCAGCTAAATTCTTTTTTTTTATGATGGGGTGCAGACTTCCAATAAATGCATAAGCACCTGGTTTTTTGTTGGGAAAAGACTAAGGTTGACTCTCTTAAACTTCCACGGTAGCCATCATAGGTAAGGCAGCATATGTAAGGAAGACCGGGTCTTCTGAATAGACCAATATCGGATACGTACAGTTGGACGCTTGTTACGATATATCATCAAAAAGCACAGCGACAAGTGGCCACTGTGCCACCATGAAGTCACTGGATACACGCCTTTTCTTTGTTACGGGAAAATCATCAAAATCATCAATGGCTACTTCTTCCGGTTGTGGCGAGAGTGAGTGTCAGACTCTTACTGACAACGTTCCTTCTCTAGCCTCCTTCTCTAGGCCGAGGCCGCGATACCTCATTGCGCTCACCGTCAATCCAAGCACCGGGCAGACGCCTTAGTTTTCGTGCCTTATCTATGCTATGCAAAGACCTTTATTAATATACTTAAAGAGGCTATGCCTTATCTATCTATCGGTCACATATTAATTATATCCTTGTACCAAAAAAACATTGTCATTCGGAACCTATATTGTCGCCTCCATTTAGGCGTCGACTTTCTAAAAAATATTTTAAGCACTCTTTCTAGTAAGAAGTAGGTACTCAGGTAGACCCCTACCTATTTAAGTATCCGGGCGGTCTACAAATATATTAAATAAATAGCTTTGTCCTTATGTCTTTATGACCCCTCTCTTTGTTCAATCTTATAAATAATTTGGCGCGACTGTGTCTATACAATATATTGCCTCTCATTCGTATAATATTATAAACTATACTAAAATCTACATGTATTCAGTATTATAGTATAGCGGCTGATATTCATTAATTCTTACAATTTCTTCTTATTCTATTGATATACAATCCTGTTTTATCGATATATGAAATCGGGTTTTGTACGTATGTACCAACAACATTAATACTTTGCCCTAATGTACCTATGTATTGTACATTGATAACAATATACTTAATGAAGTTATTAAAACGAGTGCAAACAGTTTAGTTTGGTATATCAAATATTAAATCTAAAGATTCTTGTATTTTTGTAATATTTTTTTCTATATACTCCGAAATATTAATGTATAAAAAATATAGTACTAGATACCTAGTAGATACTTCACTGAAAACTTCAAGGTTACCAGACAAAAGTCTAATTTCTAAGCACGTAAATTTCTTAAATTTTGCAACAATTCGTAGCACAGTCTATGAATAATGGATTTGTGTACACAGAATAAAAAGAACGTGGTGTCGCCTTCGGTCATGATCGAGGAGTCGATTGAACAATTCTAAAAAACCGGATCTAAAGCCACACTTATGAAAAAATTACAGCACTTATAGATAATTAAATATTATTAAGACTCGTATAGGACATAAAAAGCACTAACATTTTATTGACCCATTTCATTATTTATTTTTAAATAGAATTCTTTCACTTTTTCCAGATTAAGTACGCGTTGGTGTTATGTTGTGTGGCTGCGGTATCGGTTGCGCAGTCGCAAAGGCCTCCAGTCTCCGACACAGCGCTTGATGATGCCCTACAAGACAAGCGTTTTATTCAGCGACAGCTTAAGTGCGCGTTGGGCGAAGGACCCTGTGACCCCATAGGAAAACGACTAAAAAGTATGTTGATTTTTAATACTTTTGTCATAGGTTATAATCATTTCAAATCATGTGGGCAAAGTAGAATACTTTTTTACCACTACTTCCCACTTCACATCGGATAAATACCGAGCAATACCAACCTGCAATGCAAAACGATTAGCAAAGCCATGAAGATAATGGCAGCACACCACAAATCATCAGTTTATAACCATTCCACTGCCCCGGAACCTCTGATTCAATATGAACAATTATTTTTGTGTAATATTGTCTATTCATCGAGGAAGGCTATTGCGCAGTGCCGGCTTTAGGGGCGTGATGGGGCGATGGCCCAGGGTGACAAAATCTGACGGGCGCCAAGGTCTAAAGTTGAAGTCTCTTTGCCTCTCCTGCAAACCCTCAGAACTGTGCTCTACGGTCTGTGCATGTGCATATTTTTTTAGATGGATTTTTGAGGGTTTGTAAAGATAACGTAAGAGTCGCTCCTCGACCACACGGTGCTTACGCTTATGATTGGTATCTACTTCCTACGCCAAACCGATACGCGTGACACGTGGTAGATGGTGGGAATAACTGAACCTTCTATAGGTATATATACCTAAAAACTAACACTTGTCTTGATATTGCTTTCCTCAAGTGGGCATCACATTATTTTCGCCCGGCGTGTCAGTGGCCCTTACTGCTATAACGGGCTATAAACCATTACGCTTCAATCAATAGAAGCCGAGCAGTTGATAAAACTGCGCTTTAAAACTTTACTAAGTCATACCTAAGTATCGATTATGGAAATATTTCATATAAAAGAAGCCCATAGTCCGGTAGGACCTGGGAACCTACTTGAATTAGTAAACCATGACAAATCAAGGAAATAAGTTATCCGTTAATAAATTTTATTAATCAGTAATTTCGTTTTAATAATACTTTTTGTATTTTGTTTTTCAGCCCTCGCGCCTTTGGTGCTTCGAGGAGCTTGTCCTCAATGTACGCCACAAGAAACCAAGCAAATACAGCGCACTCTATCGTATGTGCAAAGAAATTACCCGCAGCAGTGGGCGAAAATAGTTCGCCAATACGCAGGATAGTCCAAAACTCTTTATGATATGTGTTTCACAAACATCATTCAATGAGATTTTGATTGGTTATACGGTAGACAAGTTTAAAAAAAATCTTACTCCAAAAATTAAATATTGTACCCAAATGACCAAAACTGTAGTTCTAAATTGCTATTATTTATTAATTTTAACACCAGTAATTAACTACTACGAATTGCAGTAAATGATAGTAATTATTTTGGATATTTTTCATCATCACATTTCTAGTAGTAAGTCGTCATTTTAGTACTTTGGTTTCATCACTACCTATGTATTTTGTAGCTAAGTTTAGTGCCCAAAATAAGATTATGTGGTGCTGAAGTTGTAATTTTCCTAATCCACCTAAATTATAAGTCATATTTGTTATGTAAATTATGTTTCTAAATAAAAAAATGTGAAAAAGAGAATGTGTTTTTTATATTTATAATGTAAGGAACAAGATATAGGTAGGTGTTTAATTCATAAAAACAAGACACATCTTCAAAAATGAAAGTAACATGGAATCAATTCGTATTATTGTCAGCATCAACCCCGTATTATATCTGTCTGTTATAAAGTGGGTGTTATTTCCTACTGTACACTAGTATGTTACAAAAATGTCATTTGAACGCTCGATTAATTCTTCGATGATGATGATAAAAAACATGGAATCATGGAATGCAAAAACTCATATTTGTCTTTTCCTGAGCAGATATCACAATCGACTGTAATGGTTTACAATAGACTAATATATAATAATATAATATCACGATAGTTATTATAAAAACATACTTAGTTAGTTAATAGACTAATAGTTTACATAGAAAAAAATATTTCTTACTTAACTAAATAACACTTTGATAGTAGATTACCCCCTTTATTACTTTATTCTTTGGCGATAAAGCAAAGACAATGTTAAAAAAAGAAACTACAAAGAAAAATTGTCTATTGTCATAACACTGGCAACTCTAATTTTTAAATGGTAGTGTTGGTAACTGCTGACGCTGACCATTTTATACATTTCCGGTCACTTCGTTTTAATTCTTTTTATATAAAATTACATACAATTTCAAAAGAATAAATATTTTTTGTAATAAAAAATAATATTGTACGATAATAAATTGCTTTCATGGTACTTATCGATGTATTTGTTTATAATTGCATATTTTCTTTCTATCAATGCTACCAACATACGTACGAAGTAAAATAATTTCGTACGCAGTCGGTGATATTTACAACTAATATTTTGCTACTGTTTTGACAAATAAAAGACAAATTCTTACATTTTCTTTTTGTAAAAGTTACGGTCGATTTATACAGTGATTAAAGTTTGATGTATGAGTTGTTTTAAAGAAAATGTTATAAAAACTGTTGCACTCGGCATTCAGTGTCTACTTGACAAAATATGGTCGTGCGTTCTGTCTGAACATAATAAGTGGTGATGTGTGAAAATACTGATGTTAGTTATTTGGATGGAGAGGTGGTATGGGTTAAGCTTGGCTCCTGCTGGTGGCCAGGCGAGGTGGTCGGTCCTGAGAAGCTGCCACCAGATGTCCTGCCATCATTTCGGAAGCCACCAATAGCCGTTGTCAAGTTCTTCCAGGAGGATACATAGTAAGTTTGCAAATATAACCTGGAACATTATAACGTAACAGAATATTGGTTCAAGATTTCTGTATAGTGTAACCAAAACTGTAGTTTCTTTGTTCAATTTGCTATGATGATGATATGTGCATAATTATGGTAGCTAGGGCGCCTTCTAGGCTTTCTGGAAGGTCATTATTTAGATGTTCTTTATTTGTGATTTCATAATGTTCTATCCCATGAGAATTTTGTGTCTGAACACATTATTAATTAGAATATTATGATAAGCCAAGCAACCAATGTTTTGATACTAATAAACTGGGTATGAAAAATATAATTTAAACTATTTAATTGGGAAAATCCAGATATTGATTTCCCTGATTGGTACATTATTGCAGTATGTGCAAGGTTTGTAATAATATACAACATGAATATATTGTATTGTGCTCATATTATACATTATTATTTTAATAAAACTCATTTCACTGCCAGTTAATTTTTGCATCCAAAACTAACTGTTATAAATTCATCTATAAAAATAAAACAAAAGTAAAAGGGAAAATGGTATTTTTTGTAATAAAAAAAGTGTTTTGTTTGAATTGTGGTTTCATGCCATACTCGCTGAAACTTTAATATTCAGGAAAAAGTATAATGTTGATGATAAATGGTGTAATTTTGCAAATGAATACATTACACTGAATATGAACATTAAAGCTTGCTTGCGGCTCATTTCATGACTTTGCAGGAGTACCTGAAAGAAAAAAAAATACCATGTTTATCATGACCATGTCCAAATGCTATCTTAGCAGCCAATTCCACTGCTAAAAAGGTTATTGAGACTGTATATCTGTTTGTGCTATTATAGTAGGCAACCAAAAGTCTGATTAGAATCATGGGCAATGTGGTAATTATGTTGGCATACCAAATTATTTGATAGAGATGGGAGTGTGGTAAGTATAACATTATCGAAAAAAAACACCAATATAGCCTAGGGACACCATAATATGGAATAATATTTATGAGATTAGATTTAATACAAAGAGTCTTTCTTGGTGTTGTAACATTATAGGGTTTACTTTCATAGTTTTGGTGTTGCAGTAACTTTTAAATGAACCAAACAGCAAATCCTGTATTAAAACCAAAACTACATGGTGTTACTAGGTCTGGATTATTCCAGATTATTAGATTCTAAACTGTTTCACCAAATTTTTTGTAAATTTATATAAATATTTTTTTCTCCTGTTTTCAGTGAATATGTAAAAAATGCCAGTTCAATTTTCAAATATGAATGCAGTCGTAAAAATGAATTCATCAACAAAGGCCTGTGTAAGTATTTCTAATATTATATTTTTTTCGTGATTTTTGCTGTTTAGATTCCAAATTCAAATTACTAAAATAATCTTTATTGTCTTCAGATATGTTTAGAACCAAACGCGGGCACATGGAGAAATTTCCAGAAGATGTTATCCGAGCTGAGACTGCAGTTGGAGGTGATATAGAAATTCTAACAAGAGATGAGTTCCAAGAAAAGAAAAAAGAAAGCTATGCAGGTATATTTGGTGACCCTCAGAAGAAAACACCTGGCTCTGGTAAAAAAGGCAAGTTTTTGTGAAAATATTATCTAAGACAAATTTTTGTGGCTTAACAATTTGAAAGATTAGTTGTCATTGATTGAATATTAGTAATGATTTTCTCTGTACACATGATTTAGTCATTATTTCTAATAAATTTAGTTTGTCTAATGATAGTATTTTTGTTTCCAGGCAGGGGTGGTCGAGGAAGATCTGCAGAACCATCAAGGATTTCAACACCTTTTAGAAAGGTATCTATTTGTATTAAAAACAATCACTTAAAGAATTCAATACTTAGACTTAAGGAATGGATAATGTTATAATGACACCGTTGAGCATTGAAGATCCTGTAGTATTTTGCTGCTATATTAATACTGTACTTATTTGTTTCAGGGTAAAGAAAAAGCCGATTATAAAGTACACATATTGGTACAACGCTCAAAACCAAGTTCTGATACTCCTTCTACAGAAACTACTGAACCTATACCCTCCACTAGTGCTGAACCAGTATCAGATAATAAAGATGACACTCGGTTAGGTAGTGAAGAAAGGGAGGAAGAAGAAAAAGAGAAAGTAGAAGAACCAGTACCATCATGTTCAACTCCTACTGCTTCGACATCAGCTGCATCTACCCCAAGTGCATCAAGCTCTGGAATATACTCCTGCCATGCATGTCCATTCACAACAGTACGTCTAAATGTTTTAATTTTACACAGTAAAACACACAGTGTTTCGTTTACACCTTACACACCATCTCCGGTAAGAAAAAAACTACCCATAAAATCTTCAAGCAAATCAACACCAGAAATAAGCAAAACACCAAAGGCTCGTAAACCACGAAAAGAGAAAATCATTAAAGAAAAAGAACCTAAAAAGACACCACCAAGTGCTACTAAAAAACGAACGGCAGATGCAGAAACAAATAATGTTGAAACTAAAAAGGTAAAAACTGATGAAGAAATTAAAAGCAGTCTTCTGGCTGACTGGGACGATGGAGATGAAGAATCTAATGACGAATCCACTACTGTTATGGCTGAATCACCTGAAGTGCCAGAAGCCACGGAATCACCAGCAGTGCCAACATCGGCAGAACTATCTAGTGTCCCGTTAATTCCTGAACTGTCATCACCTACTGAAAAGAAATTAAATAGTTCGCCCTCGAGTGATAAACCAGAACCCTCAAGTGATTCTAAATACGAGTTTTGTGAAGATGAAGACTGGCCGCTGGAAGTGGATGGAGGTCGTAAAATACCCAGAGTCAAGAATCCGAAACGTAAGGACGATTCAAAGAGCGTCAGTTTAGACGACGATGAAATGGCTAGAGAAGTAGCAGAATTACTTAATAAGACTACTGTTCCTGAATTACCGTCGGCTCCCGAACCCTTAAAGGTCGAGGAAAATTTTCCTGAGCCCTCCATCGTAAAATCTCCGGACAAACAAGAGAACTCGCCTGAAAAAACTGAAAAGCCCCCTGTTGAAACGCCCCCTACTAAAGCAATTTTTAAAACGAAAACATTTTTTCGAAGCAGGCATTCTAGAAGCCAAGATGCAATTGGAAAATATGTCGCAGAACAATTAAATGCTAATGCAGTTGAAAGGATGGATATATCTGAAAATGAAATAAATGGATCAGAAGTTGTATCATCGCCTGAGGCTAGAGAATCTCCACCAATTGAACACGTGAAAGTTGCTCGTTTGGCGCCTAAAATACAACTTAAGAAAATGAAAGCCGAGCTTCGTGAAAAAGAAAAAAGTAACTTTGAGAATTTTGGGGACATTTCAGATTTCAGACAATTCACTGACATGGCTGTACCCAGTAAAACCAGCCCACAATCTATTAAGTCACCTCCTATGACAGAAAAAGGAAATATACAACTGCATGATGTCCTGTATCCCACACAGGAAATTAAACCTGTTAATATGGATATACCTGAATCTATTACTAAAACTTCTATAAACCGAACAGATTTGACAGACGATAAAATACACAGGACTGAAATTACAGAATTAACAAATACTAATAAAACACAAGATAATGATGACAGGATAAGCAAATTCGAAAGTATTGAAGATAGAATTCTGAATCAGGCATCAAATAAAATTGAAATAGCACAAACCACAAGTTACTCTGAAGATTTTGATGATCATAAAGTTGAAACACCGTCAATAAATGAAGGTACTAGGATTGTAATAGAAATGGAACAAGAAACAGATAAAGATAATAGTGACGGAATAACACTTGACAAATCTCACAATACAGACATTGCTATGAAATCCGAAAACATTGAGGTTACAGTGACAGAAGAAGAAGTACTTGATAAAATTACAGATGAAGATTACAATATGAAAGAAGTTAAAGACAAAGAATTAGATCAAGGGCTTATTAGCGAAGTAAAAACTTCATCACCTGAGGTCAAATACCCAGTGAGAAGTGATCAAAAACCCTATCAGCCTTATATGAATGAATCTACAGCATCAGCAGTTGACGCTTTATTGAGTGTTTCTAGAGAAGCTGACAGAGTCACGAGGGTTATCAGCGATGATCCGCCAGAAGATCTGTTCGAAGATGATAATAAGGATAACAGCGGAGCTAGCCAAGATCACAATTTCAATGAAAGTCTTTTAGATAACAATGGCTGTGCTGTGAAGTATGCAGAACCAGATAAATCGGTTTCAGATAATAGTAATTTGTTAAATAATGAATTAAAAACAATTCAAGATAATTCTGCAGGTACAGAAGATAATGTGGATTTGACTGAGAGAAGTAATGTAGCATCTCTAAATGATATCAATGACCAAACAGAGACTGCAATGAATACTGATATTACTGACAGTGCGGGCAACATTGTCGAAAATATTCCATCTGAATCTGACCTACAAATAGCTGAAACTCTTATTAATTTACCATCCATTCAAAATAAAACAACTAGCAATGTACAGGTAGAAAAACCAATTCTAGATGAGATCATGCAAGAAGATGTTGCTCCTGAGGGAATGGTCGTGGAGGACAAACCTAACGAAACGATTGTAGAACCTGAGCCAATACTTCATCAACAGAAATCTCTATTAATTTCTAATAACGAAAATATTATGCGATTTGAAACAGAACAAGAAAAAAGTGAAAACTTAAATGCTGCTCAATCACTTGTCCAAATGTCAGAAACAATTGACCATAAAATAAATATGGATCATAACTTATCTAGTAGTGTAAATAATAATAAGGAAGTAACAGAGAAGGGGGTGTTCAGTGTTAAACAAAATAATGGCTTGGATAGCATGCACAATACTGTAGAACAAAAGTTAACTCACAAATCTAAAGATAGCAACAATGAAAATACAAATGGTAAAAGTACTAAAATAGAAACTTCATCGTCACGGTTATTAAAAATTCTAGAGGAGCCAAGTACTCCTAAGTTTAATACCAATAAACCTTTGCCTACTAAGACAACCATTATTACAGGCAAAGAGAAAATTTTAAACTTTGACGTAGCAAAAACGTCGTTCAAAAGTAAAACTGATTCTCCTAAACAGAAAATAATTATTAGAAGGACGACTCCAAACAAAAATTTAATAAACAATATGTCTGAAATAACAACGCCAGATAAAATTATTCTATCACGTAGTAATAACGCAGCGCAGGACGGTTCTGTCCAAACTTATACTATTCAGACGTCCGCAGAGCCGCCAGCCGATGCTAACACTATTATAATACAACAAAAGATAAGAAAAATAGCGAAACCACCTGCAAAAATACAGAAGATTAAACCCGCAAATTCACTGATACCCTCTCTAAATGAAACGTCAAAGATAATTAACGATGCAGCCCCTGACGATACCATGTTTGATATTAACTCAATGCCTATAGTTTTATCCGAAGATCTGTTAACTCCCGAAAGTATCGAAAAAATGCCTATCGTAATGTCTGACGGCAACATTATAACCCACACACCAAATCCGCCAAAACTTGTTAAGACTAAACAAGTAATAGAAAGTGAAAAAATTGCGATAAGTGCAACACCCAATAAGCCAGAAATGAAAACATTGTTAATGAACCCTATCAGTGATGGTAACAAAGTTAGCACTCCGAATATTCTCTCTAAATCTTCCAAATTACGAGGGGCGAAACCTATGTTAGTAATTGATAAAACAACAGGGAAGCAGAAAATTATAATGACGAAAGGTGAGACTAGTATCAAAGAAGTGAAACAAGCACCAACCCTTATACAGTCGGTTCAGCAGAATACAGGCAAGGCTGAGAAATTCATAATTTTACCTACTCCAAACTCGCCACGCCCTGGCAGGACACAAAAGATTGTCATAGATCCCCAAACTGGCAAAGCTCACGTGCTTGTAGCAAAGGGATCGGAACCCCAAATAACTGCTACGGAGAACAAACCAGTTTCGGCGAAATTAATTCCGTCTTCGACGGACACCAGTAGTCCTGGAAATACAGTAATGATCATAACTAACGCTCAAGGTGCGCAGTCTAGAATTGTCCTGACTCCTGAACACGAGAAGATGCTATTTCCAAAGAAACAACAACCTAATGTATCTCAATTGAAAACTATAGCTCATAGGATCTCAACGACGCCGGGTGCTGCACAGAAAACCCTTGTTACGACAATAACATCGACGAAAACTCAAAATGTCGCACCTGTAAAGACTCAGACCAGGATTGTGCCGAAACAAAAAAGTGCAATAATTACATCAAAGGGCCAATTGATTGTCGGTGGAAGAGTCGCTACTACTACTCAAAACATAGCGCCCATGCCGGAAATAAGACCTGTACCCAAGCGAATAATCGCATCGGAACCCAAAAAGCTAGTTCAAACAATTCAAAAGTCTTCTTCAGAACCTTTAATATTCTTACAACAAAAATCTGGTGCAGTTATGCAACTAACAGCAGCACAATTTGAACATTTGCAAAGGACTGGCCAAATTGTACAGAAAACTACTACACCTATACAGGAAAATAAAGTGGTTGTCCAAAAAACGATAACAATTTCTCCAAACGAGACAGGTGCGCCTACAGTGCATAAACAGAGGGTACGTAAGACGATATCCGAATCGCCAATGCCGGCTAAGAAAATGAAGCAACAAGAAATTGCTATAGCCCCTGCACCCGCGACTATGTCAACTATGCCCCCTGCTTTGACTCCTCTGAGCAACAATAATGCATCCATTGTGCCATCTGTATCTAACACAGTATCTATTGGCACTTCAAATACTTATTCTGAATTTGATAACTTCGAAGAACTTCTACCGTCTACCGCCATCGTCCGACAACAACAACAACAACAACAGCCAGAACCAGTCAGCACAGTGACCCAGCCGGAACCACCCGCCGCTCCTCCTGCTGGCCTGGGCGACAGTCAACTGCTGGCAGTACCAGGGGAACACTTTGGCGGCCCTGTGGGCTCGTTCTATCTATGCATTGAAGACAATGGCACTTTGACTCCTGTTGACAACCGACCTCTAGTCCTAGATAATAATCAACTAGTTCCTATGCACGCAGAACCCTTACCGGTATTATCAACGCAACCTGAACGGAGAGACATCCTTGAGGCGGCTTTAGCTAATAGTGATGTTTTCCATGCGGATACAACACGAGACGAAGCACCAGATTTTCGTGACTTGAATGCAAATGTATCGGTTCATTGTCGTGTATCTGAGACTAGTACGACATTAAATCAACCTATCATGACTCCGGTTGAGGTACCTACTAAAGTAGACAGTGAACCTGCCATTGCTTCTAATTTAGAGGATGGTCTGGCAGTAATCGGTGTCACCCCTCCGACGGTACCGACTTCACTAGAATTACCTATTACTGTGACAGATCCTAGGATAGCACCTGCAAAGACGACAGATCCTCTAAGTAATAACAACTATGGGTCTGGAGTATCTTTGTTACCGTCACCTAATACGGAAATGACCTATGTGACTACAGAAGAAACAGACGTGCCTATGGGTGGCCCTATTTCAATGCCACTGCTAACGGAAGAAGAATCTGTTGGAAAATCCATGCCAATACTGACGGACGACATAGCAGAGAGAACTGTTTCATCAGTAGACTCAGCAGTTGGATCTCCATCCTCCATTGATGTTCGGGAGTCGGAAACTGAAGATGGCGGTCAATGGACTCGTCGGCTGCTTACGCCTGGCTCAGATATTTCAGAAGCGTCAGCTGAGATCCCTTTACAGCCGGCCATTCAGTTGTCGGTTAGCGAACTATCTCGCCACAGTTAAGAGGGACGCCGTCGTCTTTTCTCTTTCGTAAATAGTATTTCCCAAATCTCCACTAATCTATGATTAAGAAATGTAAATGTATCGTTTCCATCTGAAACTCTTGTATGCCTGATTAGCAAGATTTTTATTTAGTTTGATACATGTTGTGCAAGGTGAAATTCACAAACCTAATTAACTACATAATCCTATCTTGTTGCTATTAAAATATGTAGTTTTAAAATACATTATATTTTTACTTAATCGTGAGAATTTAAGTACATCAGTTATGATATTATATATTTTTGACAACAATGAAATTGTGATGAATACTGTGTTAGATTTGAGAAATATTATAGTACAAACGGAGGAGAAGAGATGATAGTGATACCTCGCAACCAGTCGAACATAACATCACTCATAGTTAAAGTTGTGGCTATTATCATTGATGTTCTTAGTTTTATTTATTTGTGCCTATTTCATAACTTGTCATGTTACTAGTGCAATAGATTATTTAAACTTGTTTCATTGTTCGATCTTGGCGTTTTAAATCTATATTTTATGTAATAGGAATATTTTTTATCTGTTGTGGAACATTTTGAATGAGTATAATATAAATGGTGCCGCTATTATCAGAGAATGATTGTGAGCGTTTGAAACGCATACAGAGACATGATTGTGTAAATATCTAGTTTATAGAAAGCAAATTTGAAGAAACTGAAACTGATTGGGTTGGACTTGTCATATAAAACAATTAAGTATAATGCAATACTGCATACAATATTTAGGTTAAGGATTTACGATTGTAAATTTAAATTGAATTATGATATTTGTTGGATCGTATGTGTAATATATAAAAAAAGTAGTTATATATTATTTTTATAATGTGTAGCGAGGTTGGAGTAATTGTGGCGCTGTCGCAGACCTGTACATGGAAGTGCTGTTAAGTTATCGTGAATAATGTTCACCAGTGGACAAGTAAAGTTGAAGTATAAGAGAGATTTGTGAATGCGGCTGTCGACCGTCAGTTAAACAGGATACATTTCTTATATCAATAATGTAGGGTTAATATTAAGTACAATATTGTTGAAGTAATTTTTAAACATAATGTCAAAAGCACTTATTGGTTTGTTTGAGTGATCTATGTAAAATCTAGATCAGACTATACAATGGAGTCTTTAGTAATAACTTCTGTGTAGTTTTATTAAATAAATTTTAATCAACTGCTTGTTGTTATTTTGTCATTAATGGAGATGCAGTACCTTACACATATGAAATAAAACAGCAAAGAGTTACTTTGATGATTTACTCATTCCTTTTCAGGTGACACTTACTTATTAAAATAAAACTAAGGCACTGAAATGATTTTAGGAAAATATATTGCATTGTAATCAATAAGGTGTTTCATGGTTTGGAAAAAATGCACTTATATACAATGCAGTTTGGATACAAACTTTATTATATCACAACTCGTGTTTTATAATTTTACTACGTACTACACAACTACAAACTACTATAACAATGGTAATTTATAAATTCGTAATATTAAAATTGTTGCAATAATTACAACATGGTAATGAAATGAATCTTAACCTATAATACTTTATCCAATAAAGATCTGATGCAAAACTTTTAGTCTGATTTAACAATTTTAAACAAATATATAACGTAATATAGTTATAACAACCTACAACAGTCAATTGCTTTATTTACTAGAAATATGTATCGTTCGTACTTTTATTTAGTTCATAAATAAACTCTTTAAGTTAATATAAAACTATTGTACAAATATGTAAAAACTAGTTACATCATTGGATCTTTCGATGAGATTAATGCTTAATATCTTAAAATTATGTTATATATCACATGGCAGGCCAAAGTTACTCAAACAAAATGCCATTTGAGTCTTCTTCGAAATTGACATTACAAGTTTGTACGGCAAGAAAAAAGTTGAGTGTAGTGGCATTCTGTGAGAGCGATGGCGATGTTAGGAGAGGGCCTGCCGCGTGGTGTTGGGCAGGAAGAGGCACATGAGGCCGCCGCTGGCCAGCAGCACGGCCACGATGAAGGTGGGCGCCGGGCAGTACGTGTCCAGCAGCGCGGCGATCACCACGTTGCCGATGATACCACCCAGCCGGGCCGCCACCATCGACACCGCTACACCGGTAGCACTGTAACAAACATATTTATTAGTACTGGTTGCTTTCCTACTTTTGTAAAAGTGGTTTCCAATTAGGGCTACAGTTTTCGTTTGTCCTATCATTGTTGCTGTGATGCTGTGAAAATCTATTTCTTTGTCTGAAGCCCTGAATTCTTAGCACCCGTAGGGAATTTATAGAAAGTTTACAATCATTAAAATCTTACCGCAAGTTAGTAGGGAAGACTTCTGTGATGAGACAGTCGAGTGACGCGTTACCGCAGGATATCACCGAACTGAAGATGGCGCTTACAATTAAGTTGTTTGTCTTATTGTACACGAAGTACATAGCGGCTGAACATAACCCAGCCGAGAATGTCGCGAACACTGAAAAATAGAATAAGCGTGTTTAAGACGTGTTTATTGCAGGGAATGAAGTCAACTACTAAAAGTAATAAAAATGTTCTTACCAAGGAAGAACTTCCTTCCAAGTCGGTCCATACCAAGTACGGCAAATATATTAGATGGAATAGCAGCAGCTACAGTGATCAGCGAATCCATGAATACATCTGAATTTATGTGAGCGTCGCACTGTGCTGCCGTCGAATGTGTTCCGAATTTTGTGACATACTCGGTAACCATGCAAATGTCAGCCTCCGCGTTGTCATGCGTCCTGGACCATTCGTCGAAGCGGTTGAACATCTCTGGGAACCACATCATGAGGCCGTAGTACCTGTAGATAAATATTTATGTAGATATGTTGAAAAGGTCTTGAAATAAAGAACACAAAAGGAATAGCAAGACAATATTTGGCTTGGTATTAGTTACTCACCCAATATGGAATGTGAAGTTAATAGTGATAGAGATCGCAGTAAACTTGAGTATAGGCGGCACGAATAACTGTTTGCTGTGTTCCACGATGTCGCTGAACATTTTCCTTAACTTAGACTTAGGCTCCTTATTGGCTTCAATCTGTTTCTCTGGTTTGGAATGGTAGTTCTCTTCGACCAGCAACTGTTTGACTGGGTACTCCTCCTTACTCCGGCCGGTGTTCATCATGTAAATGCCTTTGAATACTTCTAAGGCTTCGTCGTGACGGCCATTTGAAATCAAGAACTTGGGAGACTCGGGGAGCAGGAAAAGTAATGCGGCTACCAAGAAGGAAGGCAGTGACATTACCAGCAAGAAGATACGCCATGAGTTGTACACGAAACCATTTGTGACTCCTCCAATTCCTGAAATTTTGGAAATAGTAAGTTTAGTAAACTTACTAAGTAAATATTGTCAACTACATCAAAACACTGATAATTCAGCAAGTAGGTAGAATTACAAATAATTACCGCTAGGGATGATGACCCAGGCTAAACCAGCGACGAACAAATTGCCAAGAGTCCAGAAAGCCGCCATGAAGCTCAACATGGCACCTCGCTTATTCTTCGGCTGGAACTCCGCGAAGTATGACCAGATCACAGGACCAGATCCACCTAAACTGTTGCCAAAAATATTCAATATTAAAATTTAAATAATTTTACAATACTCGGGTGAATGTGCGTTTGGTTCAAAGAAACTTAGTTAAATTAGGTACACTTCCCATAAGTCATGCACAATAAAATGAGTGTGATAGCATAGGTCATTTGTGCCATGTTATCATGAAGGACTTAATTCGGTAGCAACTTCTGTTAGAACGATAATAACAACTTTAATAAAAGTTGGTGTTCGTTCTGCAAGGACGTCAGAAAATGTATTTCAGATCCTGAGGTAGGTACCTACGTGTACAACTAATAACTACGTTTCGTTACGAGATATCCTGCTTGATGCAAGCGTCAATTTTACTTCTATACGGCTAGTGTTATAATTGAAATAAGAATCCAAGTAGGAACGTAGTGAAATCAATCGCTCTCATTAATAATAAAAAAAGAAATACCGATAGTATTCGGTAAGATAATAGGTAAGTACCTGCCTATGCTTTTTGAGTAATTTTTTTGAATGAAAGTTATTTTCTTGCCAAGATTTCTCACTCAACACTACTCGATTACATCGCTTTTCAATCAGTGCTTATGTAATTTTCAGCCTTTGTTTCGAATACTATTGACCCAGTGAAACAATTATACTGCGTCTTGTTTAGCTTGAATAAGGTTTGTAATTTGGACAAGAGCAACTTAAATCACGTGACAACGTAGCGACAAAAACATAAGTATTAGGCGGGTTTGCGGGGCAAGCGCAAGAAGGTCGGCCTCGGCCTGGAGCAGGAGAAGGACCGGGATGTTCTTAGTCAGTAAGAGTCTGACACTCTTTCTCGCCTAACCTTGGGTGAGTGAAAAATTGTATGATGTTCCTTTTACAAAAAAAAAAAAAACGATAGTAAAATATGTCATGTTGCGTTGATAGGTACCTAAGTAGGTACCTATTTGTATTTTTTATTTAGGTAGGTATACCTACTGATTGACATTGGTTGTCATTACGTCCAGTGTCAGTAACCAATATATCCAAATATATCTATCCTGTATTTTCTATTCCGTGATATCTATCGGTATATATAACTTTGACACATTGCCTACCAACTTGTGGAGCCTAGGTCAATATTCGATTTGTAATTGTCGAGGTCTACCCAGATATAGTGAATAGGGGAAATCTTACGTTGAACGTTAGTAAGCAATTGTGAGTTTTTAGTTGTACTGTCTATGTTGTACTTACGCGGCACCATTGATAAAGCGGAAGAGCATGAAGAGTTCGTAGTTCTGGCTGAAGGAAGAGGCGACGATGGCGAGCGCGTTGACCACGGAGATCGCGATGAGCACACGTTTGCGGCCTAAGGAGTCCGCCACGGAGCCCCACGCGTACGCACCCACCATCATACCGATGAAGATTATACTGTTCAGCCATCCCTGTAACAAATAATAGATAAAATTAATAACAATCATTGTTTATGCTCTATTGGAGTACGTAGTTAATTTGGGCCTTACAACTGTTGTCAAGAGTAAGTAGGTATGAGAGACGAGTTCTAAGTTAACACATTTATTTCCGTACGGCGTACTTGCATTAGTATTTCAAAGATTGAAAATGTCCGTTAAAAAGTTACCTAAACATGCATTTATTGTTTTGAATCGTAAAGTTATTGGCTTCACCATACCATAGGCCTAGCTACAAAATGAACAAAACCTTGAACAACAGTGATGGGCGTTTTATTCTAAGTGGTCGTCATAATCCTCAATTCAATGTCAAAAAATTGAGGATCTAACAACGAAGGAAACGCAGTAATGTCGTATAGTTTCGAAATATCTTCCGACATCTAATTGATTACTTACAATTTATTATTGACCGTCATAGGTATGTACGCGAACACACCTCTTGTAATGTGTCTACGTAGCTATGTTTGTTTGCAAATAATTCGCACCGTGCGAAATTTACATGTTACTGAATGACATAAGTCTCTGTTCATGGTTTATGCGTTTCGCAAACAAGAATAGTTACTTATGTGTTATGTTATTATAAGTGTTCCTCAAAATTTGATACAAACTTAATTCTAAATTGAAACTTATCTGTGTTCGAAACCGTTTTTTCTTGTGATGCAGTTTGGTAGGCTTTTGCTATTCAGATTATTTATAGTATTACCAAAGTTAAAACAACCTTCGGCTTCTATAACGAAATCACGATGGGAATTGAAACATTCAATAGAACATGAGTAAACATGTTTTCCCCCCAATAAGTACCTAGGTAACTAACTAGTAAAGCCGATGAGGCACTCGTTATAAATGAACAGATTCATTCTTTAAATGACATCTGGAAAATAACAAGCGGTATTCCCGTGAAATATGTAACATTGCATTGTTATTTGATTTGAACTAAGGTATTAATTATTGTACTTCCACGTGGTTGCAAAAGTTAAGTACAACATCAAGTGATGTTAATTGTAACAGTTAATTCCAACGGCGCTGTTAGCATCGTGGTGTATGTGTAGGTACCCACCAAAGTTTTGTGAATGAGGAGGAAGTCAATTTAGAGTCAACCAAAGGTCTTTGAGTACCTAACAGCTGAGAGCTCCGGTTACTGGCTAAATAACCAACGACCCGGTTTAGCTCAGGACGAAGCCCCACCAAATATAAGGAGGATTGAGAACTTGTGTTTACCTATACAATTTAAGCATTGCGCCCTTCCACCACTCCATCCATTCAGGTACTTCACCGAGTTTTGAAAGTAAGAATAAAAAATCTAACCGTCAAATTAAGTGGTGCATTTTAATTAGTTTCTTTTTCACTTGAATTCATTTCGGTAATTACACCCGTCTTTTTTGCTTGATGTAAAAATACGTCATTCAAATCTACATCTGCGGATGATCATACCTAGGTACTGATAGCGAGGCCAACTTACACCACCAAATATGTATGGGTGGACAGGTAGATATATGAGCATTTCATACCTTAAACATAAATACATTTTAAATAGATACGAAATTACGAGCTAGTTTTTTAGTTGAGGATATGCATAATTGCCAATTTAACTTAAAAAAATCTCTTAGACTTACTTACTTACCTACTTAGTATCAAGGAAGGCACAAAACTCAATTTTGCTCTTGTATGTAATGAGTTTTTTAAGTTTACCTAAAGTGGGTTGTAAGGATAAAACATTATAAAATTGTTTTAGTACCTAACCTAAGACTAAGTACCTATACTAATTAGCAAGTACAATGACCAAACAAAATATAATGCAGTGTAAAATAAAAACCCCTACCACGTGACTGTTTTCTTCAATTTTGACTGCGCAACATTTTTTTTTAATTTTAATCTTTATACGACATTTACGTAGTTTTATATTACTTAGTCTATTACTACAAACTTTCACCAAGTAGCTTGTGACTAGGTGTTAATATGTTTTCGTACAATAAATCGTAAAAGAAACTTACTTTAGTCTGTGTGGTGAGGTCTAGGTCGCACTGAGCCGATGGAAGGATGAAGGACATCGAGATGACGTCCATCTCCTCTGAGGTGCTGACGAGGCCGCATACTGCCAGGAGCAGGTAGTGGAACCGTCCATATCCTGCGCAAACATAAATAGTTACTTGTAACTTCCTAGCTCTGCTACTCCACTATCAGTGATACGATCGAGTGTTGCCAGTTTCCGACACATTGATTGTGTTAAAACAATAGTTTGTATGTCTTTAAGTTACGCATAATTTTATAGTTTTACATAACATTACACAACCTTAAGAGATTCTTTAGTCAAGTGACAGTATGTAACCAATCACGAGCGAATAATAACGCTGTATTTTTTATATCAAATCAAAAATTCCAAGCGTATTCAAGTAGGTAGATAGTACCATTGTGATACGCGAAACCTTAATTACCAGAAGCTAATTACCTATCCTTTGTTGTTTACAAGTAAGGAAGTGACAATAACAACAAGTTGAAAACATTAGCTAAAGCTCGTGTAAGTGCTCATGTTTCAATCAGGAGTCACATCCATCGTACGATACGGTTCCTAGTAAACGTGGTGTTTACACTGTCGGCCCACAGATAGGTACCACTGCGAGGAATGAAACCCGAACACATTTCATTCATAAAACTTCGTTCAAGTTACGAACCAAGCCATATATTATTTCATATTGTTTTTATTACGTAACTAGCTGTGCCCGCGACTTTGTTCGCGTGGTTGTCGAAAACAAAACAACATCGTTTAGATAACAGTAGGCTATACACATATAAACTCCACTCAAGAAAGAATTTTTTTTTGCTATTTAAGATCCTGACTGTTGTATATATTTATTTAGTAATATTGGTATAGCTGATTACGTTAATGCTTCCCTATATACTATCTTAGCGGTGGAATTACCCGGAGCATATACAAAAAGGTTGTTTGGGTTAAAAACAATCAAAAGTATGGTCATGGGGTAACTGACCCTTACAGGGAATTGCACATTTATTGCATTAGAGACTTATTTCTCTCAGCCGTGTACCATTACAAACTTTTGGAGGACTTAAATTTCTGAGTAGAATGATTGGTAGAGTACCAATTTTTAAATAAATTTTGTGTGCTGGAACACCTGGTGTCATTAGAGAGTCTAAAAACTCTACTGGATAGTGGGTGGCATCTCCTTCTTCCAAAACCGTGTTAATAGATGAATATTCCCTACTTTCTCCAGAAACATGTAACAATATTTGAGAATTGATTGCTGCTGCTTGGTAATTGCGAGGTGCCAAAGTAGCTCGTTGGCATAGCCAAGCAGCGTCATGGTTCGAGATCTCTGTTGGATCTCCGTATACAGAAGAAATGAGTTCTTGCTGTGAAGCAACAGAACGACACAGGCTCTCGACTAAAGTTACTTCACAACCTTTTTGAGGCGTTGGCAAGCCGTATTGACTAAGAAGGTTCCCTCCTATACTTATAACTATATCTTGTATAGCTAGCAAAGACCTATTATGGCAGTTTTCCCGTAATTGGTCAGAAGTTTCTCTATTACTATTTTCCTGTCTGAAAAAATCTTCGGCAAACGCGTCTTTATATTTTTGCCACAACTGCCCAGCGTCCGATAGGCCACAAAATGTCAATAAAACAAACAAATGACGAAGACGATGTGGACTATCGCTGACGCATGCTTCGGCTAAAGCATCATCCCAATGCTGATCGCCATCTACCAAAGGCCGTGCGCGGCAAGCAGCCTGAAATGAGGGATATTCTATATCGTCCACTTTGCGGAGATCAGTAAAAGTAGGCCCTCGCACTATGTGAAGAAGAAGGCGTAAATAATAACACTCTGCATTATTTGGGTGCACCGTGTATACTCTTCCAATCAAGTGTTGTTTAAAAATGCCGGGCTCACCTTCTACAGCAGTTCCACGTCTCCTGCGTTTAAAAACACCTTGCTGCTTGTTGTAAGTATAATAATGTATTGTGGCACTTCATTGTACAACAGAGACTTGGCGAAATTGTCTCTTTCGCAAAGGCGAAAAAATGCGAGCAAGGTAGTTTGTCTCGGGTTATGTCATGTACATCGGATCTGCGCTATGGTCTGGAAATTCTGCGCTTATGACACTGTCTATAGCGTCGGGACGAATTTTTTCTTCCAGCCACAAAAGAAAGTGCGCATGGGGTAAACCACGCTTTTGCCACTCGACGCTATACATAAAACACAGAGTTGAACCGAAAACTTTCTCCTTTGTAAGTAGATTAATCAAAACTTTGAGTTTCAAATGCAAAATCCTCGCAATAATGTCATAATTAATCTTATACAGAAAATGACGTATTTGCACAACGTGTCTATCGAATAAAGATATCAACTATCAACATTCGTTCGCCGGGGCGAAGATCCTCTGCCGCGCCAAATTAGTGCGTGGCGGTATGAGCTCCGGCGAGATCTCATGGCAGAGTGGAAACAACGACTGTCGCAACCGAGGGCCGGGCACGCTACCATAGCAGCGGTAAGACCCCTCTTTGAGGAGTGGCTTGAGAGACGCAACGGCGTCCTCACCTTCCGTCTGACGCAGGTGCTTACCGGGCACGGCAGCTTCGGTAGGTTCCTGTTTCGGATTCAGCGGGAGGAAACGCCCGAGTGTCGTCATTGTGAGGACCACCTAGAGGATACGGTGGAGCATACGGTAGCGGTATGCCCTGCCTGGGCTGAGCACCGCCGTATCCTCAGGGAAGTGATCGGCGGCGGCGACCTCTCGCGCCCGGCCTTAGTCGAGGCCATGGTGCGGAGTGAGAGGAACTGGGACGCCGTCTCCTCCTTTTGTGAAGCAGTCATGCTCGCAAAGAGAGAGGCGGCCCGCGTGAGGGAGCAATCCTCCTCCTCACGCCCCAGCAGCCGCAACTGGCGACACTACGGGCGTCGGGGATCGAGGGACGATCTCCGGCCACCGTAAGCACGGGCCTGCGGTCGGCGAGTAAGGGCAGCTCGCCGCCCGACCAGAACCAGGCCCGAGCGTAAGGCGCGTAGCGTTCCGCGCGCGCCTCAAAGAGCCATTCGACCATCACAGACGGGGCCCTAAAGGGCTGATGTTCAGCCGGGGTTGCGGGGTAAGCGCAATGAGGTACCGCGACCTCGGCACAGAGCAGGAGAAGGAACAGGGGGGTTTTTAGTCAGTAAGAGTCTGACACTCCCTCCTGCCCGGCCCTGGGCGGGAGAAGTCATTTGATGATTTTCCCCTCACAAAAAAAAAACAAAAAACTATCAACATTCGTTCTATTTTTGTCTTAAGGTATCGTTGCAAGTACTACCTATACGGAAATGCGTGTTGTAATATTTTACTTCTTGAACTCACTAAATTAATCATATCTTCTGATAGAGTGAACCGATTTCGATGAAACAAAAACTAAGTTATACCTCAAGATGTGTAGAATTTTTGTATATAAGCATTGTCTGCATTGAATTCGTAGATTTTACGTGATGCGCGCACAAACAAACATATAAACAGACAAACAGACAAACAGACAAACAGACAAACAGACAAACAGACAAACAGACAAAAATGACAAAAAATACGAAAATGGGTTCGGTTAGTTATCCTTTATCACGCTGGCTATTTTTTTTGTCAATTTTTTCAATGTACAAAAATTACTTTTCTACAGATTTATTATATGTATAGATTGTATGTCAACAATGCAACATAGGTAGGTATATAATTGCGCATTTATGATTTTATGTTACAGTAGGTCGCAACTCGGTGTCAAATTACAAAATAAGTGTTAATTATATGACATCGTTTAATTTGAAACGATATTTGATACTTTTCCGGTATTTTTGATTTAGTTTGTATTTGATGTATCGCTTCTTTTGTAGTTACTAGTCAGCACAATAAACAAACTATCTTAGTTATGACATAGGTATTGTGAGTACGTTTCCGGCGCGACATGCTAATTATGTAAATATTGAAGACATGTCAATTCTGCTTAGTGAGAATTTTTTTTCGTATTCAGACCAAAGAAAATCTACAAGATTGTAGATACTACCTACTTACAATAAGAAAGTAATCAATACTTGTGAAAGTCTAATGTAATCAACCAATTATTATTTATACTTAATCATGATCACCCGTTAGGTACATCAATAGATAAATGGATATTAACAATTTTTTGGTTACTAACCACGAAATTTATTTAAGTAACGGTTATTATAAGATAAACACGTCTTATGACTACCTTAGCTTAAATTACCTATATCTCTATTTTATATTTTTAAATTGTGATGCGTGACAGGGCCCTCTTCCCATAGCAAAAATCTTACCGGTTAACTCGATAGCCCTCTCGAAGTCAGCTTTTTCCGAGTTGGAGCCCTTCTCGGGGTCGAGCTTGACTGGTGTCTTCAGTGAAGGTACGACGCCTGAATCAAAATAAATATTTTGTCAAATGCTAGCCTAGGGTTATTTTAAAAGCCAATGACTTTCTCCAATGCCGTGGCTTTCAACCTAGCACATATTGCCTTATAACATTGCAGTTTATTATATCCCAAATGTGCGGGAGAGCCATGCTTCGGTACGAATGACCCGGCTCACAAAAAACCCCGCGTGAAACAACCAAATTGTTGTGTTTCACCGTGTGAATCAAATTCAATCCGTCCCCGCGTTAGGATTTACTATTATTTTGTTATAGCTCTTCGATCAGATTGTGCAGTTCAAAGCCAGTCACTTGGACTTTCTGGTATCAAGTTCAATAAGTGAAAACAAAAAATTGTCCTTTAGTCCTATGGTTGGTTTTTAATGTGTTCCCTATTGTTTACTCCCACTTTAAGTACTTATTTTAATTTAATTTAAAAAGTAAATAACACTTACCAAGCTCGGCGGCTTTGGAACCTGGGCCGTTTAGTTGAAGGTCCCTTTTTACATCACAATCTGCAACAAAAACGGAACAATTAATATTCAGATTACGTATAAAACATATTAAATACTAAGATAACAACCCTTTACAACGAAAATAAAAACCCTTAACCTATATTTTTTCTTTACCGTGAAATATATTCGAATGACTTCTCCCGGCCAGGTCCGGGCGAGAGAAATCGTAAGTCAGGCAACCCTAACTGAACTTTGTAGGTACGTATGGCAAAGCATAGCCCAAGTTAAATTTTTCCTTATGTTCAACATCTATAGGCTCATTAATCATGACCAATGAAACGTCGGCTTTACATTCTATACAACGTTACATTAAGATGTTATCATACGCTGTTTTTAGTGATACTAATATTAGTCTAGTTTCGTCATTACCTATAGTCTCTATATTATAACGTATGTTACTAAAATCTTTTGAGAAGGCTGGTTGGCTTGACACACGGTTATTTTTACTTCTGATAAAAATACCGTGACGCAAGAACCGCAGTGTCAATATTTTAGTTTGTTCGAAGCAAACTATAGCAATATATGTATATATAGTTAGGTCGTAATAAGCGTAACACTAGGTAATTGACTTTTTTCTCCAATACACGTGTCCTGTGTTACGTGATCTGTAAGATATTGTTTAGTATCTAACTAAGTTGTTATGGATAAATATGGCATTTGTATGACTATAAACAATTCGATTCTTACGTGAATTTTAAACAAAACTGCATTTGGATAGATAATATTGTATCGTGTGTATTCAGAGGTCCTTACGGGAGCCGATAGAGACCATCTTTGTTTCAGCGAGATTAGAATCCCACACACCTTAGTCTTTCGTCGTCAACTTAAATAAGATCAAACCCCTAGAGAGCGCACCTATTGTTTTTTTATTTCTTTATTTTTATTATAGAGGGTTTAATCACAAACTGATTATGCCACCCTCATCGGTATAAACAAATCATTCTTACGATCTAAAACCTATCTTAACTAATTTATATAAGTTTCTTGCATCCTTTGATAGAGGTGACGCAAGAATACTGTTGCTTTTGCCAACATCTATTGAGGTAGGTATTATTGACCGACGTTCGGCCTCATTCCGAACACACTCCATCAGAATATGATATGTGTCTTCCACTGTATTCACCTATTGGTCTTCTATTGTGTCTCGAATTATTACGAAATTAAGTTAAAAATTGAAAGGTAAAACAGTCGTCAAGAGAAGTACGTATGTTATTACAAATATCAATACACATTATATATCTACATAACCTAAGCTAAGTGACACATGAATATTGCTTCGTACGGCACAAGTACTGACATTCGGCAAGGTCTCGCTAACAATATTTGGTGCAGGCATGAACACAATGAGTCCGTCAGTATAGTTAGCAACATTAATCGTTCGATATAAACACTTCAATCAGCCGGACAAACCTTTTCAGTTCTATAATTTATAATATATTAAACGACAGTGTATCTACTAGTGATTTCGATTCGTATGTTTTGACATGAACTCTGAAATTACTGAGCCGAATTTGATGAACGTTAGAGTTAAGAGACAGGCTTTAGCTATAAAATAAATTACCTTTCCGGACAATATAATGGCATTGATAAGGCATTATCTTTTATTTTCATTTTATAGGAAGTTGTAAACAATTTTTTGACAAACTCAATTTATTTAATATTAAAATTTGCAGGTTTTTTATTAACGTCTTAACGTTAGACATATTTGCTCAGTATTTCTTAGTTACCTTGAAATGTGCATAATCTTTGGTTGAGGTTACAAATGGACATGGACATGGACATATGTCATATGGCTTGATTACAATAAGAGATCTGTTTGAAGACTTTGAAGTAGTCAACAAGTTATATTTGCACAATGTATGTTCCTAATTGTAAGTCATTGTAGGTATGTTAAATGGGATCGGTAGCTGGAGTGGTAGAATGTTTAAATTTTCTTTAGGGAGGTCTCTAACGTATGCAGTCTTCTCAATGTGAAATGACCCTGAACCTGCACGGTTGGTGCAGTAGCTGGGCAACTGGCAGCTGTGCAACTTTTGGTTCGATTCCCGCACGGAACAATACTATGTGTTATACACAAACTGTTGTTACGAGTCTGGGTGTGACATGTATGTTTGTAAACGTATTTATATTTACATTAATACTGTTTTAGGGCAACGATTTAAAAAAATTGATCACATAACATTTCGACGGTTTTAACATTTGCCTTCGCACTATGGTACTGGTTTATTATACAAAATTAAATTAAATATTCTAATATAGTTTGATCAAGTTGAATTCAGTTCTTTAGAAATAACTGGATAAATATTATATGTAGTCACGGGATCTGCCCACAGTCTTAAACAAACATCTAAAGCAGTTTTTATATACTTGTAAAATGCATCGTTTTCTAAGAAAACTTCCACTACGTATGACGTCTTTACAATTTTTATTTACTTGTGGTTGATCATATATCAACACCAGTAGCCAAGCTAACTAAAGCAAAATTGGTTCCACGAAGTTAAATCCTGTTAAGTTTACTTCATAAGGAAAATAAACAAGAAACAGTCTTTGAAATGACGCTTCATTTAATTTAAATATCAAACTATTATAAACTATCAGAACCATCAAGAATCAGAATCAGAATGCAAATGTTTTTTTTAGAATTAGGTAACTAAGCAAGAAGGTTTTGTTTCTAAAATAACAAATAAATTCAGAGGTATCAAACCTTTTCTAAATTAACAGCGCCAAAAGCCGCCTATCTCAACTGTTTTTAAAACACAGTGTTATAATTTTGCCCTATATTCATCAAATTATTATCTATACCAGCCGAATTTACCCATTATCATAATCCTCAAGAATTCTTAGATTAGTACTTACTGTGAGATTTCTTGGGCCCGGGGTCAGTTTCTACCATCCTATGCGGGCGGGTTGCTTGGTATGGCGCCGGTTACGCGGACAAAAATTACTCTTACTGGGCTGTGGGTCGCTTACAACGGCGCACGGCTCGTCTGAAACAAACACAATTAACTAATTAGTATTTTAGATCACCAGTCAATTTCCTTTACTTAATGAATTCTTTAGAATTTCCTGCAGAAAAATGTTAAACAAACAGTACTTCTAGCATCCTCTATCTCAGACTTTGCATGAGGGCTTCGGAGCAGGTCTATAACTCTATAAGAAAACCTGGTGCCCTTAAAAAGTGGGGTGTCTAGTCACTGGTATAATTTTAGGAAGGTTAACATCTCATGCTCTTTTCCGTACAACCAGTCGCTTTTGTGAGGTGTATCATTTATTTAGGACCAAAAGAGCCAGAAAATACACACAAACACTAAATTAATTCCCAATTAATACTTTCAATTGGAATTGTTTGAGTTACAACTTATTCTTTTTATTTAATATCAAAATGTAGTAAGTACTTATTCCTAATTAATGTTAGATTAATAAAAAGTGAGTAATATGGCGATAGAACAGTGGATAGCATTGGACCGGCCATTCTGACAGCTGCTTCCCGTCTTTTGTTACGTTATACGCGACACACACACCACTACCATCTTAGTACCACATTCACGCAGTTTATATCAATGTTGTAGGTACGCAGTTAATAAGTTTACTTCTAAAATACGGTCTGTTTAAACATTGCTGCGTTTGATTTTTGTTCGTTTATGATATTTTAAATTTTGTTCGAGTGTGTTTTTTATTGTTTTGATATAGGTACTTTCAGGCACATTTAACTAGGTTTAAAAGTATCTATGTTAAAAATTATCAAGAATTTTTCGTATGCCTTATCATTAGCAATATTATCAAGCTTACTGTACCTAATTGTCCATAATTACATATATTATAACATCCTAGTTTCTGTTTTGAAATCAAGCAAGCGAATCTGCATAATCTGCGTCAATGCTAAATAATAAGCAAATACACACCTCCATAAACCAAGATCCTATAAAATTTGCAAAAATAAAGTTCAGTGTTTCACAGGAAAAGCTTCACGCGCAGCTCAACGCGCATCATGGCGGATTTGAATATAAACAAAAAGTTTATTTGCAGTATTTACTTTAGATACATTTATAAGGGGTGTCTGGTAGAAACGCGATGTTAAAATATAACTCAAGAAAACTCCATTATTTTTACGATCGACGTTCCTCGTCAAAATTTCAATGTGAACACTATAAAAAGTCGATTGATGTACCGAATTTAGAACAATTTCGTACAATATGTATGTATGAAGAGTATACGGACGGGTATTTGCAATGTTTTCGCACACATAACATGACACAGCTCATCATGATGACAGCATATGATATTCCAAACCCTAAAGTTATACAGATAGAGTACAGATTTATTTTGTTGCTCCAAGACGAAAAAAATACTTATTTCTAATTCTCGCTATTAGATAGGTACCTAGGTGCTAACCTAGCGTACCTAATTATACACGTTTATGTCTACCTAGGTATTTACCTAAGCTATGTAACAAATTTACCTAAGTTAATGTATATCTGGTAATTCACCTAAGTTAATGTATACATATAATGAAATGGTATTTTTCATTTATACAGTATACATATCTAAACTAAACGACCTACACGGAGTAGTAAATACGACCTTGTAACATTTAAATTGTCATGAAAATTAAGAGAAAAAGGTGCGTCACTTTTCTAAATAATTTAGAACTAATCGACTGTAAACTTTTTCACTCATGCGTATTCATGAAACCGACAACCTTACATTATTTGATACATTTTTATTTTATTTCCTAAATAAATAAAACAAATTTTATTTATACAAGGACTAAGA
Organism: Spodoptera exigua; assembly: GCA_902829305.4. NCBI lineage: Eukaryota > Metazoa > Arthropoda > Insecta > Lepidoptera > Noctuidae > Spodoptera > Spodoptera exigua. The sequence goes on along the minus strand of LR824616.2, from coordinate 4,204,284 downwards.
ATTCAATTGGCCATGTTCAAATTGGAATCGCAATTAGTTTTTTTTATTGTAAGAATGATTTTTGGTCGCTGGCGAGAATTCAGGATTCTCGGGCTTGCCAAATCAAGCGTACCTATGTCATCTTTGTAAGTCTTTGTAATTTTATCTGTGTATTTATGGCTTTAAATGATTTAAATGCGATTTTCAAAAATTATTGAAAATAATAAAAAGTATAAAATGTAAAACCCAACTACGACAAAAACGGACGCTGATAAAGTATAAAACAAAATTTTCAGAATACTGAAAGGCGTAGTCACACGTTACATTTACTTACCATACCTACCTGCACTTTGATAACAGTCGCGGACAATTAAGACGTTTCTAATGATATGACATATGTTGAATTCTGATAAGTAATTTGGAAGTTATGTGGGAACAGATGAACATACCTACATAGCCTGTCAAAATCATACATAATCCTCCTTTTGCTTTGCCGTAGTCGGGTAAAAAATTAATAGATATAAATGACAAGTTGATGTTTTTCATTTTGTGTATGCAATCTTTTTGCATTTCGGTACCTACTGTTTGAAAAATGGAAAATAAGCGCTGAAATTACCTACTTTTCTAAAAAAGAAACATTTTTGTTTTTACTTTTTGTAAATATAGTTGCTATGGTTAACCTCCTTTTTTGTTTTGTTTACGTACTAGATACTAGTTGGCCTATAAAAATAAAAATAAAATCATTAAAATATCGATCTGCACTTTGACAGGACAAGTTTGTTCTTTATCATCTGAAACCAGTTTCCTGCCAGCAACCGACATTAAAAAATGTTTCTTAAAAACACAAAAGGGCGATTAAAAAATAAGCATAAAATAAGTTAATCCCATTCGACATTTTACAGTGTACGTAATTGTTTAATTTGCATATTTTATCTGTGCGTTTATTCTTGTACATCAGAAGGCTGGCTGGAAGTACTCAAGTGGCAAGTCCTTGGCATTGCATGCATCATGCGATTATGATGCAGCTTGGAATTCTGAATACTAGCACGATATATACGAGTCTGATTTTCTTATCTATCATCTATATTCGACCTTCTGAATCGAGCACGGTTTTTAACAAATTTAACGAAAATTTTGCTTATGTTAACGTCATGAAAACGGTGGAGGATTTCTGATCTTATTTGTGACGAAGCGAGTATAAATCACGTTTAACTTTTATGCAAGTAAACCAATTACCAATTACGTGTAAACCACAGGACAATGTAGGTAAATCTATTACTAAGAAGTCAAAGTATCAATAAGATTTATTATTTAAAACAGTAATCAATTATATTTAAACGATTTCCAGCAACGTGCTAATAACTAATAGGTTTATAGTCGACCAAAAGAAGAAAAATTATTGACTATGAATTAATTATTGTCACGTCCCTGTGTAGACAGGATTACCTAATTATTATTTTTGGTGTCCAATCCTTGCTCATTAAATTAATATTTTAATACTGGCAAACTCGTTATCAAACTGTCAAAATAAGTTTTGGCGCCAATAGATGACGTTTGAAGGCATTCGAAGGTCAAAAGGTTACGATGCATTCGGCTATCATTGAATTTCAAGCGGGAATTTGAAAAGTTTATTCTATTGAATAGTTGCATTGAACCGAACGTTCATTGTGCTCGTTCTAGTTTCGTGATACGATCGTATTTACTTAGTGGGCTGGCCCACCGGTCAGCCGATTGTAGCTTCACTTATGCAGCGAATCTTATGTAAAAGTAAATAATAATCTATACAAGAAATAGTGATAGCATTCTATTATTTAATACCAAATTACAATATTGGCTTGTTAATGTATCATAAGTTATAACGTATTTAGACTAGACTTTGTGCTCTACGATCGATGCGCGACGATAGATTTGTCACCTAACCTAACAGGGACCTTATTGCAAAGATTGAATTTGGTACCTACCTTTATTAAAATGCTAAAGAAAATATGTCGAACCTACTCTAATAAAATAGAACAATTATTTTCATTGATTTAAAGTAATCGGTACCAAAGGAATATAAAAGATAAAAGTGGTCCTTTATTGCTCTGGTCCTTAATTGCGGTTATTTACAAACATCTGAGTGTCCACAATGTAAGGATAAAACCTAATAAAATATATAAACAATTATTTATGATGAATGAACTGTTAATCTTACAAGTGATTGGACATGTGACGCAAGGCTGTGTGACACAAACAAACCAAGTGATTTATTCGATAATGACCCATAACATCATTGACTGTAAATTACACATTAAAGTTTAGTATATTCAATACATATTTTAAATGATAACTACCGGAAATATTTTAAATTTGTCCGTCAAATTACACAGGTGTTGAAATCGGAAGCAAAATAATGTATTTATTTGAATAAAAATATATAAATACAAAAAACTTACATTTCTGAGATAACATGAATTGGTAATTTGTAATCTAAAGTAACATCATTACAAATTTTCATGGTTCTTTTAAGGAAATGTTATATTAAAAACCTCGCCATTAGGTATATCTTAAAAATTAATCTGTGCATTGCATGTTCAATCGCCATTCGTCCATCATTCATACTTAGAAAAACTAGTTTGAATATCGAATCAATATAAGTCATCTAAGAAAATTATTGTTCTCATCATAATGTCTTACTTTATTTTTTTTAATAATTTACCTGTATTAGTAAAGGTTAAATGACATGTGACGTGACGAAATTTGTAGCGTTATGTTTGAATATTATCAAATTATTGATCTCAATAAATACATGACCTCTGTTTTACGATCTTTTATATTAAACTCTAAAAAGATTAAATTTTAATTCTATGACGTGCAATAAAACCTTAGCTTAAACGATAACGATAGATAAATAAGGCTGTTTATATTCTGGTATTCAATCATTCACTTCCAGTTCATTAATAATAGCCAATTGTCATAGAATATATGGGAAGTAAATTAGAATAAATCTGTTTGTACAATCTATTAAGTATCAGATATTTTATTACCATTTTTTTATCTTGGGAACGTGATAATTTTTTTAGTTTAAACAGCTAGTATTCATTCCTTTTTGAATGAAAAAAAAATACATATTTAAATATTATAAGTGTCGATGCGATCATCGTGACACATAATAGCTCTGAAAATTATGATTGTCTATGCTATTTGAGCTTACAAGGACCAAAAAGTATCGTTGATCAAGTGACTATGTAGCTATGGTAATTAATAATAAACATAGAGCTGGTTCCACCTGTTCTTTCAAAACACGACCTACGTCACTTGTTTGTTGGGGTCACTGATGTTTGGACCTCATTCATTTTTATAATGATTGTCAGTAGTTTTACTAGATAGGCTTGTTGCTATGTATGAATTACTAAAATCCTGTTTTGAAATAGGTTTTTTGTGTTTTATTTATAAATTAAAGTTTGACTTTGGACTTCATTTAATCCTTTTAATAATTGTGAGTTTCATCAGTTTCTCCTTAGAAATACCTCAGGTTTGTTAAGAATTATTAAGTTATTCTATTCTTAAATTAAATTATTTTGTACTATTAAAAATTAAGGTTAAGTATGTGGCCATAATATCTATCTATCCAGCTCATTGGTTCAGGGTTAGCATTAGTCACACGCAACATCGCGACCAGATTTAAGGCTTGGCAGTTGGCTACATAACCATTCATTTACATTTATTTCACTTTTCCCTAATTATGTTAATGGGTGGTTTGCAAAATTTGTTAGTTTAATAGGCTCAGCGCGTTAGTTTTGTAACGGTAAACTTTTTATTTCGTTTAAGACAACTGAACGAAGAATATCCAAATTCTACACTATTATTCCTTGAGTGTTGTCATTGTAAAATAAAGCATAAAGCAATTGATAACTTGTTAACGCCATCACGATACGGGAACGTATTTGTTTTTATAATATTTCTTGTTTCTTTACGATCAATAAAATACAAGTTTAATTAGAATGCATTAAAATCGTTATAATTACATACATTTTATAAGATTAAAAACAAATTATGGAATCAAATCGACTTGGCCACGTGATATGCCATGTTATATATCTAAGCATTATAAATTACATTTACTACACGTGAAACTAAAAATGACGCAACTACGATATAAAGTGAACTTGAATCTTTAAATCGTAAAAATTTAAATAATGGATTAACCAGTCTGTTTATTGGAAAATAGGATAAGTACAAGGTAAGGAAATACGAATTAACAAGAATTATAGCAAAAAGTGTTTGTGGCTTATATTATCTACTAGTGTAAGTTCTTCTTGAATAGTTACCTACTATCTTAAGACATATAAAATTTATTGGAAATAATAAGTTACGTGAACTAAGTAAAGCTCGACTAGTTTCAAGTCACAACGGGACTCTTATTCATGAGCAGCGTTCGCGTCGCGTTATTTTCAATAAACGTGTGAGATGATTCTTAATGCCATCCATATTACAAAGATACAATTGATGTGTGTACAATGTAGATGCCACATCCAGCACATACCTATCTAATTAAAAGTTGTGCAAACAATAGCGGTCAAGTTGTAGAGATTTTTTATAGAGTCAAGTACCTAAGTAGAATAACCTCGGAAATTGAGATTACCTACTTTAGATAACTTATTCCTTGTTTATAGCTAGATAAATAATCTTGACATTTAAATATAGGTAACTATTTTCCACACCCCATTTATTGATAGCTCATCATGACACTAGTTTTAGACCTGTAAAAGCTCACTGCCACTATTATATAACTGTCTACTACATAAAAGGAAATTGTTTATCAGACTTCGCACTGGCTGGGCCTTGGTCTGCTGAACTGGTTTCTTTTAAAGGATAAGTCATCAGACGGTTACTGACTGAAAACTACTGCGTTCCTTCTCCCGCTTCAGGCGGAGGCCGCGGAAAATTATTGCGGTTGCATAGCTAGCATTGGTTGGAGATCATATTTTAAGGGAATCATTTTTATCGCTAGTGCCCAGTCTTTGCCAAATGTGTAAGTAGTCCTTTAGATAAAGTCCCTTCTTAATTCATAAATAATGATCATTGTTTCTTCTTTATATTTACAAATGTTTTCATGTCATTAATTATTTACAATTTAAACATTTCAATAATGAATAGATTAGGATTAATTTATTAGCTCATTACAATAATGGCAATGGAGAGATTAAAACGAATTTGAATACTCTAATGTATTTACCAAAAAGTATTTACTATTTACTAGTTTTTATTTAATTTGTTTGCAAAAGATTAAAAGTGGTAAACAATTTTTGAGACTATATTGGGATGGAAGGATACATAAGGACGCAGGTCGCTTTTAACCACTTGATGTAGAAATTATTATGAAAAGGGCCTTTATTTTGTATTTGGTATCTTTTAACTTATATACCTAATGACGCTATGCTCTTTGACGCCATTATACATATATTTGGAACGTTGAACTGTTTATTTACGTAAATATCACTTACTGTTGATACACAACACACGTGACATGTTCATTTCCCGCTGTTATTGATTAAGGTACTTAGTGAGAACAGGTTTATAAAACTAATTGAAAATCAACTAAAACAGATTATTTAGTAGGCTTTATTATGTACACGTGTTTGTATGTAAGCATTAAGCTGTCGCTCTATTGTGTTTTTAAATATACCATTTTATTTATATTTTATTATATTTTTATACCTTTACTCAATATTTTGAAGCTAAAAAGTTTGTTAGACCGCGCTTATCTCCAAAACTACTGGTTCGAAATGCAGAATTCTGCTTGTGTTGGATAGTCAATTTATCGAGGAAGGCTATAGGCAACGTCCAAACGGCAAACATCACGCTACTAGCCAGCTTGTTTAATGATATTCCTAACCAGTATTTCTATGTTACTTTGTTAAAAAATATTATATATTTATATATTACTATATTATATACAGCCTACACTATTCGCTCCACTAAATTATATTTATTGCTTATATAGCTATAGTTTGGTAAAGCACCTATACTAAACTTACTAGTAAATTGATGATTTTTAAACTCAAGCATGATTTATTACTAAAATTGTTATTCAACACTCAATAAGAAAAATATCTGACCCTGGATAAATGGTTAGCCTTGTATTTATATTTTTTTTTCTACGTCTTATTTATTTTATACAAATTTTAATAAATCGTGTACTAAACATTTGTTAGGTATATTCTGTACGAAACTTTATTCTACATTATAGTCCATTGTGTGTATATAAATACATGAAATAAATATGTGCAAAAAATTGTAATAACAACACTTCAATGAAATGAAATTCTCACAATGAATATTATATACTGTGGTTAATTAATTTATCATAACATTTATTACGGTCAACAAAAAATTAAGAATAATGTGTGGTGAGAAATAAAATATATTTTAGAAAGCCGTTATGCTGGTCTTTCGATACGGCAGTTTATACAGACGTGGTACGCGTGGCCTCTAGAGCATGTATGTACACATTTATATATACATTTTGTATAGTGCTATAATTACTGAGTTACTTCCTACTCCGTAGGCGTAGGTCACTAGGCGACCTACGGGCCCTAAAGAAAGGCCACCCGATCTAGTTATGTCAGAATGTAAATCCGAAAGTTGTTCTTCATTTAAATATTTTGACCGGACGTCAAATTATTTGGAGAGTAAAACAAATATTTGCCGAGTAGAAATTAAATGTTTTAAGTTAATACGTATTCTAAGACTTTCAGTTAAAAACAAAGTTTTGTTTTAGTAAGTATCGGCTTATATATATTAGGCTAAAGATTAATATTTTTAACGATAATTGATTGAACTAGAACAGAAACAATAAAGCTGTGGCGATCGTTATCAAGGGTGACATTAACAAGAACATTTATTTATTCATGAATCCTTCTGAGATTGCAAAACACTTTCAATAAGATGGCATTTACGAACAATTTTTTAACTCAACTGTTTCTCATTAACATTATTACTGGACAGATTAAACGCGATTATTCTAATTGCATTACTAATTTTTATGCTTGAAAATATTAACATTGAGAACTGCTGGAATGTTAACATTTTTGATGCTTGACATTTACGCTATTGAAGTTTGTTTAGTTTCTTTTAGTTTAAATCGTCATTTTGATCTTCTTGTTCTAAAAAAGGACCAGATCAAAAATGAAATTTCTTTCATTTTGAAAGATGTTTGGCAGTATTCTACAAATTGGTTAGTGAGTTAGTTTAAATAGTACTGAACATTTGTAGTTGTTATGTCACTTAGGGCCGAATGGCAAGCTTAACAGCAACCAGCAGCTCGTGCGGTGTGGACCGAAGGACCACATGTGATACAGTGATACTGAATTCATTACTTTAGTTCGTATAAAAATGTTACACGTTTCGTTGGTTTCTGGAATTAAAATACCATTAAAATACGACCTCACGCTTCTCAACTGTTAATTATAAACACACGATTGCCAAACGTGATGTACCTTCTTCATATATTTTAATAACATATTGTTTACATACAATTTTTTGTTGCGTCCGATTGCAGTTTCTCAGTAAGTACGTAATTGATGCAGTTACTTTAATTACAGTGCGCGTACAACTATACAAATCCATTGCAAGGCACCGATAGCATACGTAATTCATAATTTTGTTCGTTTCCACTGAGTTTTATTGTGTGTTAACCTGACCACTGAACCATTCAGTTGAATTTTTTTCAGGTAGAGTCAGAATGTATGTATGTATTTGTTTTCTTACAAATATTAAAAACTAATGTTTTGCTTACCTAAAAAGGGCGGGATCGGTGAATGAAAACAACGTTCAGTCAAAAGTTCCAAAAATGAGCATGATTTCTTGAAGTTATACTAAAGCGAAAAATGTTGAAGATGAACGTCGTCACAAAAAGTGATGAAAACTCGCGTCAAATAACACTTTCGGGAAACATTTCACGACACTATCGGTTTTCAACGTCCGCATAGGGGGAGTGTGGGTCCGGGGTACGAGTACCGGGTGCACCGGCTGGCGGAGACTATGCAGGCTGTGCTGGAGTGTGTGGGGCACTGGGGCACTGCGGCGCACTGTTTGTCGTGCTTCGAGAGCGGCGAGAGTGCGGAGTGCGAGGCGTGTGCTCGGACAGAGGCGGCGCGGGATTCTGCTGGTTGCAGGCTCGCGACTACACTTTTGCACCTCCTGCCGACCATCGCCCCACTCCCGTATTGTTTGTGATAATTAACTTATTTTAAGGTTGCAATAGTTTAGTTCCGCGAGCCATTAACTGATTATTATTGGTGTCTTGCAAATAGGAAAAACGTTTTGATTCAAGGTGTCATCTTTGCATCATTCATCTTCAGGAAATAAATGATTCCTCAATTTGATTCAAAAACAAGATATTGCCTAATTTGTTTTGTATCAATAAGTTTCATTATTTCACGGTCGTGGGAGATGCTTTACATTTGCGTTCTTCGTATGCATCTTTAATTAATATTATTTATATTTTACCTAATACTTAAATAACTTTGTGATATTAAAGTTCATAAATTAAGTTATCCCATTACTGAACAATAGAAAGTTATCTGCTAACAAGTCTATTATTAAATGAACTGTTTTTAATTTTGAATACACCTAGTTCTTAATTTGCATGAACTGTCTGCCACAGGTTCTTCGGGAACTTGTATGAAGGTGATAAAACAAATGCAGGTAATGTAACGTATATATATATATTATTATATCACATGAGCCTTCTAAGCACAGGAATTCTAATTATGATTTTAATACTTAGCAAGCAATTTGGAGTCTACAAGTATATAGTTAGTAAAGTAAGTCGAGTTCATAAGTCCATTAGAGAAACACTACCGAAAATATGTATTACTCGTGATTTAGTTAGATCTTTAAAGGGTGAAAAAAGCAATAACAGTGTACGTAGTACTTAGACCAACACGTGTAAGTTATGAAATTAATATTTATGAACGAATATAAAATATTTTACTATAGATAAGGTACATCGTACTTACATGCTTTACTACCACATTATCAGTAGGTATCTAGGTACATATGTAGGTAATATAATTTCCACATTCATATTTAAGTAGGTACAAGCCTCGAAAAAGAAAACTTCAAATTTCGGCCGTTCAAATTTCGAATGCACAACATAAAAAATAAATCCATTCCATTCTGCTTAATTTCTTTTTTATTAAAATATTAGAATCTTTTTTTCTATTTTTTTCTTTTACTTACTATGAACTAAGACCATTTTATACTGGTTTTAGAGATTGCTATCGTCAGTCACGAATCTATGCTAAAATTGTAATTGATAGCACCGATGGTTAAGAGACCTTTTTCGGTACGAAAAACAATGTTTAAAGGCCTGAAAGTGAAAATACTACTATGGTGCTTAGATTTTTTTTTTAATAAAACTCATAACATTTTCGGCGAAATTGTGTTTTTCTGTGTTTTTTACTTTGAGAAATAAAAGGAGCTATATTGTACGGTAAGGACCACTGAGGACCTATCGACAGGAGGAAAGAAAAATTCACAATCACTCCACTGAAAATTTTAAGCTTTTGTTAAATATTGTTTTTATATAGATGCCTGTTTGAACTAAAACTACTTACTTAAATATAATGAGTCATGTTTGTAAATATATGGAAGGCATATATTAGAATTTCTATTATTTATGCCTTCTTTAAGTTTATAAACTGGATAGTATCTTCTACCAAAAACTATTTGTACACATTCCTTGTTCGAGTCGAACCCTAACTGCATAAAAAAGCAGTTGATCGTCCAGATATTGCGCCAACCGTGGCCCGTTAGGTTATTTCGAAAATATTATTATACCAACCCGCGTCATGAAAACAGCTTCCTACACCAACCAGTACACTGAAGTGTTATCCAAATACATAATAACTTCTGAATTTGTAATGAAATAATCATTCTCAAGTAAATATTTTCAAAACCGCATCGCCTATGTCCGATATTCTGTGTACTATCTACATAGATAAATATACGAATACGAATATGTACGAATTGAACGAAATTCAATTTGGAAAGAAAGAATTAATGAGTACATCACGATTCTTCTAGTTCTTAGACCAAGATCATAGGAAAGTCAAACAAATACAATATTTGAAATTAGTTTTTTCATAAACCGCAGATGTTAGGACCCACAAAGGTTTGTGTGACCCACAAACGCATTATCTAAATTATGAATTTATTATGTTGAAGTAAATCTTATAAATATTTATATAATATAATACTATTTTACTTCCGACATAATAGAATATACTTACTGCTTAATAGTAGGATCAAACACGTTTTACTAATACCGAATATTTTTTTTTCTTACATAATATACAGGGAATGGTGGACTTGAAGGTATTCTATAATAGTCATCCTAAGGGAGGTGCAGCGAAATTACGCGGTTGTACGAAGTAAGGACATAATTGTAAAGAAAAAAATGAACTGGAACTGGTATAGCTGGGCGATTGTTTGCTGCGATTACGCGAGTTAGATCCCACACGGAATAATTCTTTGTGTGACCTACAAATTGTAATTATTTATACATATTAGCGAAAATCCAAAAAAAAACGAATGACTTTAAAAATAAAAAAGCTAAAGACAAAATAAATGGGGTTTCCCTAATCTACAATCTGCCAAAAAGTTGTTTTTGCAATAAAGTGTGTACTTGTGATTCGACTAATATTAAGCGTATGCTAATAGTTTCTATCGACAAATATTTTTGGAAAGTCCAGATGGGACGGTGCGGTCTCAAATGTGTTAGCTGCTAAATTTATGACGTAGATTAAATTCACAGTATTGGTATTGGTCATTTGTATTTGAAAAACAATTACACAATTGGATAGATACGTCGTCATTATGTTGAATCAAATCGGTCAAAAATTTCATCACAGTTTTATCAAATAGTTTGGTAAAATGAAATTCCTTATCCTTATCGTCATTGTCCTTTCGTTCGCCTGTCTCACAGTTGGTCCTTTTATCCTCAAAAAATCCAACAATTACAGTAAATTATTTTAATTACTTTTCTTTCAATGCAATGCCAGGTGAGGAAAATAAAACAATCCGAGCAACTAAGTAGATTAACAATAAAACTACCTAGGTACTTGTTAAATTTAAACGGTTAAAGAAAAAATATTACATAACAAAAACAATTCCCTATTTGACCGTGATCAGTGATCAAATCAAAGTGATAAACAATTGGTGGATTAAATGAAAATTTAATTGTTGTTTTGTATTTAAACAATGATTTACTAGAACAATAGTTCGTACCCTCAAAGGCTAAACTGTGTGTTAATGAAATAATTAAGAGATTAAATACTAATAATTTATTGACAATACTAACTATTTACTGTGTTGAATAGAGTCATTACAATTTTTTGAATGGGATTCGACCTTTTGTGAATTACAACGTAGTAATCTTATAACAACGAATAGACGCTAGACCACGGCCAAAGCCTTTGCAAATAGGAACGAAGTAAAATACACTGCAATTTTCATTTTTCCACGCTTTTCGTAGAGGGTGTTTTCAACGCAATAATAATGTTAAGGATTTTATCTATTAAAACTCAAAATAAAATACTTGCTAGTTTTCAAACTATACAGTTGACAGACTTGTTACAAATAAAAATTCGACTCATAAAAATGTTTCAAAATTGTTGTATATTTTTTCCGAGTTTCGTAAAAATGTGTAAATATAACTAATCTACTGAGAAGACTTAATTGTGTCCACTAGACTTAAGAGGAGTCATAAATCATATTATGACACTTAAGTCTGAGTTCTTTCTTAAGTGGTCACGCTATGCTATGCTAATTAATATCTAGTTAAGCCGGATAAACAATTAAGCATTTCTGGTAATGTTCATTGGTATGACCTAATCTCTTAAGTTAATAAAACATTACCCATAATTAGATCCATTGCTCTCGATATTTTTTTTAATTACCATAAATTATCGCATAATAAGTATTGTTTTTAAACATTATCGAGTGGGTATTTATTGATCTTTCTAGATTTAGCTTTAATCATGACTATTCCTATTTTGTAATGAATATTTAAATTTAATAGTAGGGTAAATGTCTCCCGAAAAATAGGAGAATGTGGTTGAAAATAAAAGACTGTGTTGATTAATAAACTCATATGACCTAGAAAGCGAATACCAGCACAATAGTTAACCACGGTCCCGACCCAAAGCAAGAGAAAGAACGGAGTGATTATCAGTCAGTAAGAGCCTGACACTTGTCCCAACTGAGGGCCTACCATGACGTGTTAAAGTGTGATTCTTTCGGGCGAGAAAGAGGGATGGAGCTATACACCTTTTATAGCTCCATCTCTCTTTCTCGCCCGGAAGATTCACGTTTTAACACTTCATGGTAGGCCCACTGGAGTGGGGCAAGTCCTTTGATGATTTTCTCCCCTTAAAAAAGTTAACTACCAAAAACCATATCTTAAATACCACTGCATATTAGTGAATGATCTCACAAAAATATGAAAACACGAATGACTTTTCAATGAGTGCTAATGATGGTTTGCTAAGTATATTAGCATAATTTGCAATTTGTGTAATTGCTACAGTCACCGACACTCGTTAATTCATTGATAATTTCGGAATTTTCGCTTAAATAATACCTACATAAGTGGACGTTACCAAAAATTCAGACGCACAAAAAAAATTTTTTTTCATTGTTTGCAACCCTGATATAAGTACATGCATGTAAAAAAATGCGACGTTTTTTTTTTTTTTTTTAATTTCAATTATTAATTTCAAGCTATAGTTTTAGAACAGTAGCTAACCGTGTGATAATACAATACCATCTTCTTTTTAAAGCTAAAGTTGGGTAAAAAGTATTTATATTGTTATGCTTTTGACGCGCGCATCGTAGACACGGATCGTAGCTAATTGAAGTAGACTAATATTTACAAATATGATGTTTTATTTGCTAAAGTCATTGACTGGTACTTCCCCTGTACCAAAAGTTATTGATTTTAGTATAAGGGAAGAAAACTTCAACTTTTCCGAATAGTATTTTGAGAAAGTCTTTAAAGTTCTTTTTTCAAATTTTAAATTAGTTTGATCCTGATCGAGTTCTGTATATTTTAAGAATTCGACAATTAAATTAAGAAAGCAAAAACATTGGGATAAACTGCAGTGGTATGAAGTAAATATTTCATATTTAATTTGTTATACCTAATGTGACTACTAGATTTCAAAATTCTGTTAACTAAATAATCATAAAGAAAACACGTCAAAATAAACATGTCAAAAATTGTTGAATAAAAACTTCATACATGGTGCAAAGTTGGCTAGGTCAAGCATAATTTGTTTGTTTGTAACCCGTTCCTAGTCATCAAGATCAAAGAGGTGACGTAATTTGGTGTGCGGTCCCGTCAAATCCTGGGACCTATCGATCAAGCACGACCCCATGTCCTGCGCGTGCGCATGGCCACGTCGCACGACGGCAAGGTGAAGGTAACTGGTTACTATACTATTGAGAATATTCTGGAGACGATACCACAAAGATAAAAAACATAATCGTATTTCTTTGAAAATGTTAGCGCCATCTTCTGAGTAAGGGATTCTCATTTGTATCTATCAATTTTCGAAATATTTTACTCCCTACAAATACCCGATAAACGTAGCATATTATTATACTTTATAGATATTACGTTCTATATTCAAATGTATCTGATACTTTGGAGGATATTCAGACACTGTGAAGCATGTCCTTAGTCTGACATGTAAATTGCAAATTGCAATGAATCTCCCACGATATAATCCAGAAAAAAATCAAGTGTAACATTGATACATATTTCAAAAGATATTGAATACTATACTTGAGATCTTCCTTACATTTATATAATTGTATCTTTCAAAATTTACATCCTAGTAGTGCCTGTTTGTAAGTATATTTCGGTTACTAAGTAATCACTATGAAACCACAAACTGACCACAGTTTTTATTTATGTTTATTAACATACAAATGCTATTGTGTACTACCAGAACTACTCGTAACTAACATAGAGTTTGTACGCGTTTTTAACGTAAACTAAGCAAAAAAACTTATTTTCCAAATTAAAATTGATTTTGTAAAGAGGTTGGGAGTTCCGAAGTTTTTATGCCTCGTGTGTTTACATTTTTTTCTGCCGGTGAAATCATATTACCTTTATACATCATTAGTATAGTGTTAATTCTTCATTTATGAACAGGTCTGATAGGCAGGTACTTGTTACACCTTGTGCCAATTTGCTTTACGTTAACGCGACCGAATCTCTATCGCGCCTTCTGATTGGTTGGTCAATTTTGAACTAGCCAATCAAAGCGCCGAACGTCATCAACGTGTCGTTCGCCATAGCGTACAACAAATAATAAACTTTTTTTGTCACTTTGGTACGTTGATGATTACCAGGTTTCTTAGAATTAGTAGACTACACTAGGCAATATCTTGTTATTTATAACAGAAACAAATAGTTCTACCTATAGACTATGTAGGCATCTATAGACATCACGTGCCAAAAAATGAACCACGAGTAATTTACAAGTATTTTGGCTATGGTACCCAGTGCAGTAATTAAGTATATATTGAAAATAATTATATACCACTAGAAAGCTGTTTTCGAGCTAGGTACACTTTCTCTAGTGAATGTTAAGACAAGACGAATTATGGGTCAGTTTTATAGGTAGTCAGCTGTCAATTTTAAACAATAATTAATTTTATAAAACCAGTTTTATTTTTATGCAAATTATAGTCGAGATTTGCATGTCTAGCTGCTTGGCGCCGGCGCCAATGGACACACGCGTTTCGAATTATACTAGTTGGTACAAGTGTACAACTGTACAATGCCAATAATAAATTATAAAAAAAAGTTTATTGTTTAAAAAGTGCCGATAGAATTTCCTTTTTTAATCTGCTTTTTTATTTTTTAGGCATCTTGATATTTAACCTCCGACATACTGAAGTCTAATTAAATATTGCAGTAAAGTTTCCTAGCTTTGTCATAAATTTCATAAGAACATTTTTTCTATACTTAAGATTGCTGCAGTATTGTGCTTTACGACTGCTATTAAACAGCTATTAGTTATTAACTATTACTATTTACTATTACGTACAGATATAATAGTCTCGCCCATTGTTCTAGATGGAATCTTTTTTCACTTGATAACATTGCTTGTTAACGTTTAGCGAATCGTGTGCTAATGCAACGACTTACTGGATTCCTATTAGGTCAATCTTTCGCAACGTCGTCACGAATGAAATGGATCAGAATACTTTGAGGGTAACAGCAAATCACGCAAGTCATAGAATATTGAATATTCCCACTATGCTACTGATTATTATCACATAATGATCAACTTGGCATAAAATTATCCGACAAAAACTTCTCAGTGATAATAAAAACTCCTTCAATTTATTTTACACTTTCTTTGTGACCTCAGCGTACAGGTTTTGCATAAAAATAGCAACAGGGAAACCCAAAAAACTGTGCATCAGAATGTTTCGAAAATAAAGCAAGTGATCATGACCAATTTTTGAGATAGTAGATTTATGAAACAAGTCTTAGTGATTCATAGTTTCTTTTTGAATAAAAGTTCACTATGGTTCGTTTTCCAAGTGAACAAAAATTTGATAAGTTTGTTATTTTTATGGCACTCTAGCGATCTGCCCGGCATCGTACGAGTGCAGTGCTGATACTAAATATCTCTACTACTAAATGGATGTTATTATACATATGAAAATTTCTCTTTAGTCACTAAAATTCATAGCGCAGCTTTAAAAATTTAAGCATGAATATAGGGAAAAAAGCGACTGTTTTATACTATGTAGTGATATATACAATCTTTGATAGAAATCACATTCTATTCAGATTCCCTGAAAAGTTTTGCGGGCGATTGAAGGTTACCTCTATCTAACATCGAGCGATGACGCGGGAAACATATAGCTAATATTTTTGTTACTGGAAACATCTGTTAAGATATTTTCTCGCGAATATTGACTCGGCAATGTGTGTCGCCGTGATTTATCATTGTTTGTCGTTGCTCTGGTGTTTGAACACAAGATACTTGATCACTTCAGAGATAGCGCGGCTGGAGGCTGTCGCCTGTCAGCTACTGAACTACCGACCGAAGTAAATCAACATAAGATAAAAGTACGAATATAAACAACTTCACAGAATTACTTTTTAACAATTCATGAATGCGTAGATAATAGATGTTTTATCATTTTGTTAAAAGTGTGATTTGGAAAAGATCTGACACACAAGCACATTGATGTAGTTGCTGGTTAGATTGTCGCTCCGAAAAACATATTTGTGTGATCCACAATTTTTGGGTATATGATGATATCGAGGATATACTAAAATTGTGAGGCCATGTTTAAATAATATATGGAATGAACATTCAGACTTTAAAGAAATATAACAATTCACTTAGGAAGTAATTGATAATGGAGAGCCAACTAGAATCTACATTATTGAGTTCTGAGACGTCTAGCCACAGGAACTGAATCAGGTCATTCATTCAATAGCAAGAACTGTTTAGTTGTTCTCGTAACAAATGCTTTGAAATCACCAATTAAGGAACGTTTTACACCTCCGCAACGGACGGGTTAACTCGTTAAAACATACTCATTACGTACATACGTCATTCAGATACATTTCACAACATTTTGATATCAAAACCTTCGTCGTAAAACAAATATTATTTTGTAATAATATATTTAAAATAACACAAATGTAACCGGAGATTGTTTATCTAGTTTCGTGAAGGAAATATAAGGTCCTGTCCTACATGCCGTTAAGTAAGTAATGATGGATAATGGAGTGATCACACGATAAAATAGGACGCACTGGCTGCTCGCTACTGTACGTACGTGTTCTCGCTTGCGTAGGGCGCCTACGCCGTCAATATCTCAATGTAAACTTATAGACGAAAATAATAAAGATAAATTTTCACTTATTAAAAATGAGAGGAAAATTTTTAAACGTTTTTCTATTATGACGGAGATTCAGCACACACGGTTGACACGATTGTGCAAAATTTGGCGGGTGACTAAGTCGACGCTAATGGTCGCGCTGAGGTCTGTGTGAGGATCGTGAGCTGACAATTAACATGGTTCACTTACCGGTCGGCCTGATGTGCCTCTCCTGCTGCTTCGTGAGGTGAAGGTGTTCCGCCACTTGAGGTGGCTATGAACGAGAATTTGGATGAAAGGTGAAGTGAACTTAAGGCTAGAAAGAAGTCGTCTCAGAACACTCTCAGAGGAGTGTGTGAGGGCACACGTCGTATCTCCTCTATATATCGAGCGACAGGCCTCGCAGCAAATCAACATCGACGATCCTAATGTAAATACGACGCAAAACACCTAAATACTGTTTGTGTAAAGATTTGTTACGTCGACGTTCAGTGAAAACTATGCTGTTTTTTTCAAAGGATGTTGTGTGAAAATACTCAAATTCTAATGCAGGTACACGAGTGTTTGTTCAAGTCTAAGTACGTGGGGTACAGATAGCAAACAAACAATACAATTTGTTGACTCCGCTGCCAAAGTAATTGCTATTAAATCAATTAATTAATATTTCTCGAGTAGATTGATAAATTGCTTCGTGTACAAGTAACCGGGCTCATTATCTCCCACCCATCGTCCGTTAGATTTCATCAGTGCCGGATGTCATTGCTTTTTAAATCATTATTAGCTTCTTATGGACCTGGCTACTCGTAAATCATTGCTCAGTCAATGTTTTACATCAGTTTACTAAGAAGTATTAATTAATGTCTTAGTTACTAAGTACAGCGTTTTTGTTAAATATTTCATCCCGTGCGATCATAAACGCTAGAAGTATTGTAACGGATCGCAATTATTGATAAAAATAATGTTTTAGTATTGTAAATTGTAAATCAAAGTGTCGTGTCACTTTCAAATCGTAAAGCTGTGGGGATATAGCCTGTATCATAAAATATGATTTTCCAAAAAATGTAAGCCTTAAAACACCCGAGGGAAGCGAAGGAAGGAAGGTGCAGAGGTATAACTACTCTGCTGTTATAACTTGGCAGTTTCACATACTAGAAGATCTGAAAATTCCGAGTACCTTATAAACAGGTATTCAGTACCCGCTCTAGTTTTAAAGCTATGAACTAATAGTAAGTATAGTGTATTACCGCACGTGGGAATGCAAATATTTTAGATGAATATTATTCAGTCAACCTTTACATGTGTGGACAATCGTCAAATGAGGTCTTTCGCCCTGCCTTTACCATCTCCAGCTCCAGGCCGGGGCCATTGTACCTTTATGCGCTTGCCCTGCAACCCCGGCTGAACATCTGGGCCCGTCTGCGGTAGTCTATTGTACTTTTATGTATACCTTATAATAGTATATTGTACAAACGGGTCTAGCTCTTGTCGAGTGGCGAGCTACCCTAGTTCGGAGTCCTCAGACCCACGCTTACGGTAGCCGAATATCTTTACTTGAACACCCTACTGCACTTGAGGAGTAAGTGAAATAAATGCATTTCTTTCTTTCTCTTTCTAAGTGAAGCGAATCTACCTAAATGGCACTCCTAAGCCCTTCTATTCATTATACATATTTTATATGTAATATAATTATATTACACGCGTACCGTATTAGTATAAGCTTATCTATAAGTATAAATATGCAACTATTTATAATTCATAGTTAGAGGCTAAGACTAGATACTGAAACAATAACTTTTCACGTAAAAATATGAACTTTTCCGATCATGTACGATTTAAAATATCGCATAATGTCACGACGAATGTAGGGAGCTGCATATTAAGCAAAATTTCAAAATTCGTCGTGACATTATGCGATATTTTAAATCGTACATGATCGGAAAAGTTATAATATTATTAATATACATTTTTGTTCTTATTTAAGAAAATAAGAACAAAAATGTATATTACTTTTGTTCTTATTTAAGAAAATAAGAACAAAAATGTATATTAAAATTTGACACATATTTTTATTTTAATCTTTTAAAATAACAATAATATTAATTCATTATCTAACTGACGAATTTAATACAATTTTCAATTTAATACCCTGTAGTCATCGATATTTTTATAATTAATTAATATATTTAATTTAAAAAAACATTAAATACATTGAAATACTTAGTTGTAAATTATTTATTTTATTTCCCTAACAGGTTACAAACTAAGGTTTAGTTACCTGGTGTTTGTTCTGAAAATTAACCTGAGTTTAATTTTAATTTTATATTTATTAGTTTTATATTAATTAACCTAGGTGGCACCACAGAACGAGTTACGACAGTTAAGTCCATCGAGTAAAAAATATAAAAACAAAAATAATTTACTACATAAATATAAAAACTAGATATTTATCACGGTAATTATTAATACCCATAAACTGTCTTTATAATTATCCTATTGTTTGATTGAGATCAAATAAATAATTATGATTTTTTACATAGATGTCCGGAATTTCAATAAATAGATGCAATTAGGTATTACGGATCGAATAAAAATATATATTAGCAAATCTTCCTGGCTGTTTCCTTATTGACACTAGTTGAGTGGCTTGATGTAGCGTGCTATAATAAAGACCTACCCAACTTACAGAGAAGTAGTGATCCACCGACAGGTCTCTTTGCATGAAACTTAAAGAAAAGCTCCATATTGACTATAAAATAGTTTTGTACGCCCCAGCCGCTGCAGAAGGCGACACTTTGGGAGTCGAGGGATCGAATAATGACTCCGGCCACCATAAGCGCGAGTCTGCGGACGGCGAGTAAAGGTAGCTCGCCGCCCGACCAGAACCAGACCCGAGCGCACGGCGCATAGCATTCCAACGCGGCTCAAAGAGCCAATAGACCATCATATACGGGGTCCTATACGGCTGATGTTTAGCCGCGGATGCGGGGTAAACGCAATGAGGCACTGCGTCCTCGGCCTAGAGCAGGAGAAGGAACGGTTTTTAGTAAGAGTTCGCTTTCTCTCGTCTCGCTAGCGGGAGAAGTAATTTTTCCCTAACAAAAAGACCCTGTTTATTATTATTTTATTTGTTATCACAATATTTTACAGATATTTAATTTAAAACTTTTCCCCACAAAACCGGTTTAGTAGTTTGACTGTGGATGATGAGCCCCCATTGCTTTACGTACTCTAATAAATTTTATAAACTACTTATAAAAGAAGAACTTCTCAATTATTTTATAGGGACAGAGGTGCTGTGTTCTATGGTGTTAAGTTACAAGGCGTGGGTTCAACCAGCACGAGATAGCTCTTGATTGTAGATTCGTGTTTTGAAGGGACAACGGAACACAATAGGGTAATTCCAACTTGTCAAATTCAATAATTGAAACAGCTAGTTGTGACGACAAAATAGCATACTCATCGCTCTTAAATTAGACTTACTAGCTAGAAAAATACGAAACGTAAATAAAATCTCTTAATGAATGCAAGAGGCGTAATTTTTGAGTGCTTTTAAGTTTTTAAATTTTATTTTTGACGAAACTGCCTAGTTCCTACCTTTTTATCTCCAGTTTACGGAAGAGACATCGCGTTTTTTTTATGTAATAGGTCGACAAACGAGCAGACGGATTACCTGATGGTAAGTAATCAGCGCCGCCCATGGACACCCACAAAGGAGGAGTTACAAGTGCGTTGCCGACCTTTTAGGGATTAGAGATGTGGAGATTTAGGGATTGGGGGAGGGGAAGGATTGGGCCTCCGGTAACCTCACTCACACGGCGAAACACAACGCTGTGGTTGTTTCACGCCGGTTTTCTGTGAGGTCGTGGTATCACTCCGGTCGAGCCGACCCATAAAATATTTGCCGAGCGTAAAATATATTTTTGCATCAATAAATCAATTAGGTACAGAATAAAACAAATTAATGAAATTATTATTGATTGCTTTAATTTTAAGCTTAGTTATGCTTTTCTATAAAAGAAGAAACGGTGTTGTGGTGCTTGTTGTCAGTAAAACTGTGGACATTCCCTCTTTCACCACCAAAAAGTGGAAGAAGACAGTTGATGGTTATTATCCACAAAAAATACGCGGTACTAAGTATGTATTATATCTGACGCAAAAAATATTGGCCTCATACTAGGGCAATTACAATAACAATAAGAACTCTTTAAAAAAGTTAAAACAGTATATATTTTTTTTAAATTAGTGTCTGGTGGTAGGTATAACCTACACACAAGAACTATAGAAGTAAAAATCCTAAAGCAGCAATCGATTTGTATTTGGACTGTGATAAAAACAGAACACTTTTGTTCGTACACTAATTAGTTCAGCGTGCAAATTCATAAATCATAACAAACGGGAACAAAGGCAAAGAATAACCGTAAAATGTTCATCACACTTATATCGTAAATAAGTAAAATATTTGCTTTTTGATTGGAATACTGTTTTAACTTTTAATTCCTTGTAAGTAGCCCTAAATTCAAAGATAAGAGACGCTTTCAAAACAAAAAACGTAGTTACGGTAAACCTGACGCCGTGACGAAGACAAAATGTATGCATACATATGTAGGTATGTGATATCATTCTGTTATCATAAGGAAAACTTTATTATCTTTATATTTTATTTTGACCTGGATGACTACCTCATTAAGTAAGTTAGTCTTTTGTTTTTTTTGTCGTTTGTAGTACATTGCAGTTTGCTCCCTTTCTTAGTGTATCTATGTACTAAACCATCTGAATATCTGAATATTTATATTCAAACTGGGCGATCCTGGGCTGGCGCCTAGAATGGGTCGGCTAGACCGGAGTCTTACCACGGCTTTACTCAAAACAGGCGTGAAACAACCACAGTGTTGTGTTTTGTCGTGTGAGTGAGGTTACCGGAGATCCAACCCTTCCACTACCTCATCCCTTCCCTACCCAAACCCTAAACCTCAAAAGGCCGGCGACGCACTTGTAACTCCTCTGGTGTTGCAGTTATCCACGGGCGTCACCGATTGCTTACCATCACGTAATCTGTCTGCTCGTTTGCCGACCTATCACAGAAAAAAAACCAATGACTTCTCCCGCCTTGAAAGGGCCAGGAGTCCATCCGGTTCCTTTTCCTGCTCCGGGCCGGGCTGGATTAACTTAACAAATATCTTTATATTCAAAAAGTTACCAGATGTCATGCGGAGAAAGTAAAGGCCAAGTTTCTAGCTCTACCCTACATGCTCACTTCTTAATCTATAAACCCATTTTTACATATTAGTTGCAGCGAAATATAGTGAAATATATGTATAATAGCAGCCGTAGCTCGTAGCGCGTAGTTCGTAGTATGTAGTTCGTAGCGCGTAGTTCGTAGTGCGTAGTCCGTAGTGCGTAGGACGTAGCATTTAACAGCGTTTTTCTGTTTTCGATTTTGTAGCTAGGCCAATTTGTGTATTTGGACTAAGGTGTATGTAGCTTGTAGAGTTTGTAAACTTATCCCGGGCGACGTACTTTAGGTTCCAACCAAATATACACAAACGAGCAAACGGATGGCCTGATGATAAGCAACCAGCTCCGCCTATGGACATCTTCAATATCAAGAAGTCACATGTGAGTAGGTGGGGAACACTGAGTCTTCGTTGACCTCACTCCCACAACGATACATAACGAAGGCGTTGGTTTACGCGGGATTTCTTTGAGGCCACTACACGTGTACACTAGTACACGTAGTTCCGATTTTTTTTATGGTATAAGTCGGCAAACGAGCCGACGGATTACCTGATGGTAAGCAATCCATGGACACCCGCAACACCAAAGGAGTTACGAGTGCGTTGCCGGCCTTTTGGGGATGGGGGTTGGGGATATAAGGATTGGGAAGGGATAGGGATTGGGCCTCCGGTAACCTCACCCACACGGCGAAACACAACGCTGTGAGGTGTTCACGTCGGTATTCTGTGAGGCCGTGGTATTAATCCGGTCGAGCCGAAGCTTGGCTCTCCCACACTTCGTGAAGATTGGTTCCATTGCGCTTCCTGTCCTCCTAGATGCATTGCCAAGAACATTACATCCAAAATATGTAGCGAACAAAAAATATCATGCACTGCATATCGACAACATATAAATAATCTTCTCCTTGTGACGTTTTCCTAACCAGGTTGGTCTAGTCGAAACCAGATTCAACTGGTTGTCAATATTTACTTTATTTACGAGCAGCGACTCTTATGAGAGACGAGCTATTCTTGACGCCGTTATCAGACTTTCAAACTTTTAATAATTCGGTCGGGTTGGTGAATTTTTCATGTAATATGGAAATTATTTCAACTGTTGAGTTTTTGAAGCCCAATAACTTTTCATTGGTTCTTAAAATTACAATCTCTTCCGTAAATGTATTATTATGTGAACAAAACTTGCCGTACCGGCAAAATAGCATACAATTGAACCATTCTGGCTCTTCCCCGTGGGCCTCGTATGAGTGGACAAAGGAGCTGGATTTAACATTCGGTTAACAGCGCTCCCCAATCAACTTGAAACTGTTATCTCTTACCCGATAACCTATCAAGCGTAGAAATTATGGTGAATCTCACCATGTAGAAAAACTCTTAGTCGAGTAATAAACTATCACATCCCACATAACCTTATGACTGCAGCGCAAAAGCGTCTTTTCGGATGTAGCATTGGTCACGACGCTTGCTCAAGACGGATTGGCTATTTCAAACTTATAGTTAGAAATTATTCACATAAGTTATAATATTTATAGTAGTAGTCGTGGTGGCCCGGAGGTTAAGGAGCCCGCTTCTCATGCATGAGGGCGTGGGTTCGAAACCTGGCAAGTACCAATATGACTTTTTCCGAGTTATATGTACTTTCTATGATTATTTAGACACTACTGACATACGGTGAAGGTAAACATCGTGAGGAAACCTGGACTTATAATTTCTAATTATAAGTTTGAAATCGCCAACCCGCACTGAGCAAGCGTGGTGATTAATGCTCTAACCTTCTCCGTATGAGAAGAGGCCTTTGCTCAGCAGTGGGCACTTATAGGCTGATGATGATGATGATGATGATAATATTTATAATACTTATCTAAATATCTACATATATAATCTACAACCTGACCTGGCAAACTTTGTTCCGCCTCAAAATTAAGCTTTCTGACCTTTTGAACCTTCTCAGGACTTCCACCAATAATTCAAGACCAAAATTAGCCAAATCGGTAAAGACATTGTGAGTTATAACATTTCAACGATAAGAGGCATTGATTTTTATATATAACCTATGTATAATTAGAAATTATACGTCCAGGTTTCCTAACGATGTTTTCCTTCACCTATCTCATCTATTGAAGACGTTTTATTTGAAGTAGTTAGGAGTCATAAAACCTTATCACACATTTGGACATTTATAAGCAGGCGTAGCGGAAGCCGGTACAAAAGATCTGCGCTTGCATTTCGAGGGATCAATAATGTCGTGTCATTGTGTCATTGTCAGCTTATCTTGTAGTATAAACAAAGCCCCCGAAAACAAGTAGTAAATAAGATTCCTGATTGGCTGAGAGTGACAGAGCCCAGTCGAGTAACAGTAACGTGCATCTCACTGCAGTTACTTTAAACAGTCGACAATATAGTCCATTCGTTCACTGTTTGTCATAATTGTGCAAAAACTATATAGACTTAACTTCTTAAGATACAATTAAACACAGCTACTTTATTTAATTTAATTTTTAAAATTTTTTGAAAGCGAAAAAATATAAATTTCTTTTTTTGAAAAATAACAATACTTAGGTACAAAAAGCAAGTCAACATGACTTCTCTCGCCCAGGGTATGGCGAGAAGGAGTCTTAATTAAAAACCACCCATTGGATCCTCCTGCTTTGCATCACCCTCCAAAAGTGTTCATGACAGTACATATACATTTAAGAACAGATATCCTTTGTGTAAAATTGCAAATTGCACATAAAAATAAGCACGTGTCGTGTCACGTTTGTATAGTTGCACCTATCAGTAATCCCGACAAAGTGACATTGGAAAATCACCAAGTGTTGGTAGTGGCGAGACAGCGGTGCAGTGGACGCGACAGGCGACAGATTAAGCAGCAAATTGACGACGCGGCAATTTATCAATAACGACAGTATCAAGTGTTCCGGCTGCGTGTGTGCTGCGATTTCGACCATCATCTACTCTAGAGCGTCCGCTCCTCTATCGTTGATACCGTCACGCGATCACACAAATAGTGTTAGCGTGTCACTCTTCTCAGAATTGTGATCCATCTTCTAAGAACAACAGGTTTTCAAGGAGGAAGTTTATATTACCATTCCTGTTGTTTTCTTAGACATTCTTGAAGACAGATGTCGCTCCTAATCTACAGATCAGATTAACCAACAATTAAACCGCGCTTACTAACTCAGCTTTGTAAAATGTAATTAATACATAGTTATTTTGAATGTATAGTAAACAACAATAAATCTGTCGGTATTTATTTTTAAACTGTTTACGAAGAGGAAGTGTTACTTTCACGGCTAAAGAATTCAGAACACTGACACTCGTTGAGCAAAAGTATATGAAGGTTAACAAGATATAGATAGGTGTCTATGGGTAGATTATATTTGTAAATACTAAATGCAATGCACACTGCATATTACTAACATAAGTTATGATTGGGTGTTGAATATTTTGGAACAAAAGAAATCTATCATATCGAGCTTCACAAGAAACCACTTGCTAGTTTAGATATTTTTTTACATACAATTTTTAAAACATTCATAATTCCATATTACTAACCAAATTATATACAATTTAGGATAGTTAGGGCGCAGCTTTTAATGAATGAGAGTGTGGGCTCGAAACCTGGCAAGTAGACACTACTTGCATGCGGTGAAGAAAAAGATCGTGAGGAAGGCACAACTTATAATTTTTTATTATGATTGCCAATCCGCCTTGAGCAAGCGTGGTGATTAATGCTGAAACCTTCTACTTGTAAAATGAGGCCTTTGTGCTTTGTGTCAGTGGGCACTTATGGACTGGTGATGTGATATATTTACAAGATGGCTTTACGCCTTATAAGTTACTTATTTATCAAACTTAAACAAAAAATCTGGATGTGGCATTCTCTTCCACTCGACCTTCAGATAATCCAGAGATGAAATTGGTTGACGATTAAGTTAATTTTATGAATTTATATAAAGGTATTGGAATAAAAACTCTGTCTTACAGCCTTTAGCCTAA
Organism: Spodoptera exigua; assembly: GCA_902829305.4. Taxonomy (NCBI): domain Eukaryota; kingdom Metazoa; phylum Arthropoda; class Insecta; order Lepidoptera; family Noctuidae; genus Spodoptera; species Spodoptera exigua. The sequence continues at coordinate 4,178,164 of LR824616.2, read as the reverse complement.
CTTATACCAATGCAACCTTCTAACATCCCACGTGACGTGAATCCAGGTTTTTTTCAGAGCCCGACCCAGTCTTTGCGAATGTATACTTTTTGCTAGAAGACATTAGGGAGAAAATGGTTTCTACTAAACATTAAAGTTTAAAATAGAATAACTTTGTCTATTTATCGACTAGCAGTCAGCAGCTAGCTGAAACAGATTAATTGATATGACGTTTGTAGACAGAACGTGTTGATTTAAATAATTAAAATTAATTCGAGCAAATAATAATCACGTTGGGGATTAGTTAACAATGTTTTCATCTGAATTTGCTTATTAAGTATATTTCTAGATAAAAACAAAGTTTTTTGACAGGATGGGAATCGAGCAGACTAATAACCTGGTTGTAAAAAATCGGTGTTCCTCATGGACACTAGAAACACTCGTTTTGCAGATTAGTGATTTGGGGATTGGGGAATGGAGATTTAGGGATGTGGGGAAGCATTAGGTCTCTGGTAACTTCTTTAACATGCTAACTTCGTTTCATGCCGGTATTCTATGACGCTATCACTCCGATCTCCGAACCAGCCCATTCGTGCCGAAGCATGGCTGTCCCACGCTAAATAGTTTAGACGCGACGCGACGAAGTGTAATTATGAAATTTTAATAAGTATCTTTAATCACAGGTTCTATGATAATATCAATTAATGACACTGTTACTCATCTACCAGATAGTATTTAATTATGTTGTAATTATTTTATTTCGTGCTGATAATTGACCTACATTCCTGTCTAAATAAATATGGAGTATTTTGCACTTGACAGGTTTTTACCCAGTCTTATTTAGTTCAGCACAGTCAATAAGATATATCCTTTAATTTATCGCTCCTTTCAATTATGATTCATGCATAAGGCAATGGAAATAGAATACAATAGTTTTACCAAACATAACCTTCATTCAATAAACGTATCTACATCCCAATGTAGTCCTCGCATAAATACTTAGTTGTGTTATACGAACGTAAAGTCTAGCTAGTCTTTATAACAAATATGATAAGATCTAGTTTGATTATTACTTACCTACTTAATTCTTTACACGTTATTAGATGCCTACAGTCGCATTGTTAATGCTTATTATGTAAGTAATACAGAATAGTGCAACCATTGTTAAATTAAGTGGATATATTGCATAGACAAAGTAAGTTTGACCTTATCGGACTGGGCCTTGAGTCTGCTATTACAATAGTGTCAGAATAGTAGATCATTGGTTTCAAAATTGTTGATTTTGACAAGTTTGGTAATCTACTAACACGATAGCGTCATTATGACTTTCCAATGATAAACCAATGCCACTTCATTGAAATAATTCTTTAGAACGGTAATCTCGTACATAATGACAAATGAATATTTGACATAATGCGGTAAATTAATAAAAAAAATGTCATTTCCTTTATTCAATGATTTACGTTTAGAATATTAATGTGCAGGTTATTGTTTATAATTCGTTACAAGACATCTCGTACTATTTCTATTAAGACATCCCCGAACGCATTGGCGTTCGGGGATGTCAGATGAGAGGGGATGAGCAGCCATTTTGAATTAACACATTACGAACTTTTAGCAAAATGACAATGGACTCGTGTAGGAATGACAACATTTTGAAAATAGTAGACTTCGGCCCCCAGAGCTACAATGATAGTAACAATTTCAGCTTGGATAAGTCTTAGAGACCTTCATTTTGTTTAGAAATAAGTACAGTCAGCATCAAATACTTAAAATCTATAATCTTAAAGTTCATTTTCCTAATGTTTTCCATATTTAAAACCCTTACAGCTACTCGATACCATTGACAGGTAAACTGTACCGATATTAATGACGCTTTGAGTGAACCTATCTATATGGTGAATTTGTTTTTACTGAAATTTTAGGTGGTAAAAGCATACCTTTTATTTAATTGAGTTAGTTTTAATGTCCCTATAAATCTGATGCTGTAACTACCTAAATTTAACAGGACTGTAGTAAGCAAATGACATTATTGAGTTTAGGAAAAAAATGCGTCTGACATAACGATACAAACAAAACCACATCTCACTATTCTCGCTTTTTATAACCTATGTCACGTATTCAATAGAAATACGAATATCAAGTTCCCTACATACAACATTAAAGAAGGTTTCCATTGAGTTGTCTCTAAGAACCTACTGTAGATTTTTATGTAACTAGGAGCCTTACATGAAACATCATTTGTTTTTAGCATTCTAGGAAAACATACAATGACGTAATGTAGTACCTTCGAGAAAAATTGCAGTCTTTATACTAAGAGAAACATATTATCAAAAATAGATTGATCGGTATAAAGTTACAATATAAAACATAAATAATATAGATAATTGAAATATAATATAAATTAATATAAAGAGGAAGTGTTTTTAAGTCTTATATTATTTGTATGAATACGATTGTCAGCCTCATGGCCCATCTAAGATCATTGAGAGTAGGTACAACTACGCCGTGTGCTTTTAGACAGGAAGAGTGACGAAGAAATCACACCTCAAGGTGATTTTAATAAATGATAACATTTTATAACTGAATAGATTTTAAAAAGTCAAGAATGCTCTGTATTTTCTTTATTTCTCAAACAATTAATTTTAAGGCTTGATCGCCTAGACTTAAAATTCAAATCTATGTGTATCTAATCAAGCTTACCTGGTATGATTTCTAAAGCTAAAATTTACGCCTTCAATTTTCTAAATTAGAAGGTACAGTTATAAATGGGTACATTATCATTTAATACAACATAGGTACGTTACGATAACAAAATGAGACAAACAGCTCATTAAAATAAACATAGAGTTAAAGATAAGTGTAAATCACCGAAGTGTCTACAAAACATGTGAAACATTTATTTGTTCCGTTCCCGTGATAGATTCGTAAACAATTCAGTGGCACGTAGCTTATTTAAAAACTTACGCGAACATTCTTTCACTTCTAGGGGGTGATGGCGATGTAGCTCTCTGTCGGATAAGGTCCCAGCACACCACTACGCCTCTGTGCATGCCGCGTAATACGCAATGTTACACCGCAACACTAATACTTTATTTTAGTTTTAGCAATTCGAAATATTCACGTGTTTATCTCGTGATACTAAGGTACAATGCGTCTGGTCTGCTGCCAGTCGTCGTGTGTCGTTAACCAGTGGGCCAGCGCTGCCGTTGACTGAATAATAGCTCAGGATTGCACGTCCTGCCTCGACGACCCTACATCATTTCACTTTATTAAATAATTTTATTATTACTACCACATTACTCATACATAATTGTGGCCAATCAATCAATTACGGCATAGGACGTATTTTTTATGCCTGACTCATCTAGATCCACAATTGAGTCTAAAATTGACAAAATGTGCATAAGTAGAGACCTACGTTTGAGCTGTTTTAATGGCAACAAGCAAAATGCTTTGTTTGTAGAAAGTTCAATGACCGATGCAAAGAACGCCTACTTAATTTTATACTAAAACAGTAGGTAAGTGAGCAACTATAAGATAGAACTACATGTACAATATCTTATTAGTATGTAGCGACATCTAGCGCACTACATAAACAACAGCACCAATCACGAGCAAGAGTCTACATCGCGCTATAAGAGTTATCAACACAATTAGCACCCATACAGATATCCCGACAACAACCGTCGGGCAGTAGCCCACCAGGCACGAACACCTCGCCTGGTCGGAGGATCCTCCCTTTTCAATGGAGGATGAGGAACTTTCCACCCTGTTCCTCATACCTCTAAATTGGTGACCCCGAGCATGAACATCAACGCAGCCTTCGTGCAACTACGTCGAGCTTTCAAGCAGCGAATCCTACAGTCAGCCAGCTTCCACGGCCACAACGGGTTCCCTGACCACCAGCATGCAGCCAACGCGCATTCCTGGTCAGCACCTACAGCCTCATCAGCATCTTCGGCACAGCATACTGCACCGGCCGGTCAGCAAGCAGAGACGTACTCCCTCTCCTGGTCGACGCAGCAGCTAGCCACTCTTCAGCACCTACAGCCTCATCAGAAACTTCGGCACAGCATACTGCACCGACCGGTCAGCTAGCAGAGACGTACTCCCTCTCCTGGTCGACGCAGCAGCTAGCCACTCTTCAGCACTGCACCACCCGACTCACTGGGGCACCTTCGCAGACAGATTCGACGCACTGAAACCATCAACTGGCTCGACAAGAATCTCACAGACGTCTCAACCAGCTAACGACCTCCGGTCTCGGAGGGGAGTGATGTAGCGACATCTAGCGCACTACATAAACAACAGCACCAATCACGAGCAAGAGTCTACATCGCGCTATAAGAGTTATCAACACAATTAGCACCCATACAGATATCCCGACAACAACCGTCGGGCAGTAGCCCACCAGGCACGAAGACCTCGCCTGGTCGGAGGATCCTCCCTTTTCAATGGAGGATGAGGAACTTTCCACCCTGTTCCTCATACCTCTAAAAGTAAGTAGTTATGTCACTATTGTGTAACATGTTTAGGTCAACGGTATCTAAATACTGTAACAAATTTACAAACAACATTATTTAGATGCTACTTCAATATCAATGTTGGTTAAACTACTTACAATTCAAGTCAACACCTCGATGTTATAAGCACCACTCAACATGTAAAGTTGTATCGTTTATTTCTTCATATTGTTTTTATTCGGAAACTGAATTCATCAGTTTGACAGTGATTTGTATAAAGATATAGCTAGGCATTTTTTATTATTATTGATAATTCAGCTACTTCCTCAGATTAGGTGGTGGATTCAACTAAGATAAACTTTAAAAATCATAAACTAAGTAAGAAACCTTAAAAATCAACAGACGATTTCAGGCATTAAACTTTTTGGTTATTCCAAAACTATAGGTATTATAGTGAAAAGCTATACTCCGTAGGGACCTTTTTGCGTTCTTCTAAAACCAGACAATGTCATTTCCTTTATTTATTTAAACTTATACTTACAATAAATATTTTTATAAATATTTTCTCTTTTATTATATTTTGAGTTATTTTTAATGTTTAACTTCTTAATTATTAAACAACCGTGACTAATCGCTTGATACTTAACACGTTTCTTCGTCCAACGAGCTGTTATTTCTGAAGCAATTATAAACTGTCACTATCAATAAGTAGGTACCTCTAACAATGTATCGACTGAAACAAAGTATGAGGTATCACCCTCGATTTAACAGAGTGTTGAAATATATTCCCACATTAAAATCACAGTTGGTTATGAAAGAGAATTTATTAAGATAATAAAAGCGCAACTTGACTCAAGCAAATCATCCGCTTCCGCTCACACAGTCCCGTTGACCGTCCGACACATTTCTTAAATATTTCCTTGTAGATAAACATCCCCAAATGTAGGTTGCATGCGTTATTGTTTCATGGTATCGTACCTACGCTCGCTCATTCACATGCCACGACTACTACAGAACTTCTTTTGTCTGAATGTCTTCTAAGATTTCCGGCGTCTATTTAAATTGTTTTCTTCTCTGCGTTTTTCTTTGCGTGTTAAGTACATATCGACGGTGAAGTACCAATACCTCCTAACTTAGATGCATTTTCTCTAGACTCGCTTTTTTTGAATTTTATAAGAAATGCCATACTTAACATTCTTCAGAATTTTTGGCAGATGATTTATTGGAATGCTGTTGCAATTTAAAATATAAACATTAAAGAGAATTCGATCCAACATGCGAAAAGCCCATCTCGAATAAAATCATTAAATATTTAGCCGGAATTGCGGGGTAAGCGCAGAAGAAGGAACGGGGGGTTTTTGGCAGTATCTAAGAGTTTGACACTTCCTCTCGCCTCAACCTGGGCAAGAGAAGCCATTTGATGATTTTCCCCAAAAATCCTTACGAGATACACAAAAAAGTGAAGTTTGGTCTACCTGGCTAGAACTCTGCAAAAGTTCTTACTGTATACTTATATCTAATTTGATTGTCGCCTTGTCCTATGTAAAACAAGGCACCAAGTAAATAATGTAAGGTTGCGTATCTATGTCTCATGCGGGCGGACGTTGCGCCCAATCTTCTCATTGCGGGTGACCCCAGTCACGTAGTGATCGGCCGGCGCGCAGCCCCGGGACAAATCGTAAACGTAAATTGTTATTTAAGGTCAATGTTAAACCATACATTTGGTAGACCCTAGCTAGCTACACGAATCATATATAAATAGGTACGTTTAGGATGTTTTGATAGGTAATACTACGACAAAAACTAAGTACATCCAATTTCGCAACAAAAACTGGAAAAACATAAATTTGAACATAACTCACAAAGACCAACAACTTCAACAAACTGATAAAATGACTTTTCTCGGTATAGTTATAGACGAAAGGTGCTCCTGGATTAATCATGTAGACAAGGTATGCGAGAAGCTTGCTAAGTTTGCTTATGCTCTCTGGCGATTATCTAGCCTAACAACTAGGCAAGCTACATTACAGGCTTATCATGCCTATGTTGGTTCAGTGTTACGCTATGGTATATTGGTATGGGGCAACTCGGTACATATCGAAAACGCACTAATTGCTCAGAAACGATGTATACGTGCTATATGTAATGTGGACCCACTTACATCATGCAAACCATTATTTAAGAAACTTAAGATCCTAACCGTAATTTGTATTTATATTGAAGAAATCTGTAAATTTACTAAGTGTCATCCTGAGCTATTTGAAAAAGTGGGAGATTACTGTAACTTCAAAACTAGATATACAACTAAATTAAGTCTTCCTAGTATGAAAACCGAGCTATACAAACGTAGTTGCTTCCCCATGTGTATCCAAATTTATAATAAACTTCCTGTCCAACTTCGAGAGTTGCCAATTACTCGATTCAAAAGGGCATTACGTGTATGGCTAATTGAGAATCCCTTCTACTCTATAAAAGATTTTCTGCAATATAGATTTCCAAAATAATGTATTAATATTATCAAAACAAACATTTGCATGTCATTAGCTTATGACTGAATACTGAACTTATTGATATTATTGTAACACCTTTTATGTAACTGTATTCAAGAGCAAATAAATCCTTTGACTTTGACTTTGACTGCCGACTTCTTACTCATAGGTTCTAACAATTTCTTCAAATTCATAAAAAAGTTAGTACCTACTACAGGATACAAAACTTTGTGACAATTATTTAGAAGTGACACCTAATGAAAATTATAAGTAAGTTTTTAAAGTAACAAGAAAACACAAAACAATCGCTTGTTTAGTCCCATCGCTGTCTGAGTAGATACCTACATACTTAGTAGTACAGGTAGGAAAACCATAAACAGATAACTTAGTTTTCTGTACCCACAAAAATTTGAAACGGATCCTAGATACATACTTATTTGAGTAGGTACCTAAAATAATTTATCGAGCGATCTCTAGTAAGTAGTGTCTACATACTAGATTATATCCTGGTCCTATATACATATGTAGATATAATGTTTCGATTTATCAGTATCACGAATGAGCCTATGCTTCGCGAGACATCCTTTCAATACTAGATGCCAATTCAAATGACAGTGAACCCATCGAACTACCATTACACGTGGTCGGATAAATGGCATTATTGAATAGCTTTATTACTAGATACCTGTCAACCGCCTATGAGGTGAATGAACGGCTGTTGATACAACTGCATAACTTGTGTTATTTGTTTACAAGCATGCCGAGTATGACAAACGATGATAGTTCTAAATTGCAGGTATAAGCATAATCTTCCGTCTCAGCCTTCCGTGGGAAAGTATGGCGGACAGAAGTCGTTACTGTTTTGACCCGTCTACTACACGTGTTGCCATTACTACGCCTACAATTTGTTTTTGTTTAGGATTTTTATCTGAAGGACAACGTATGTATTGTTATTATTATGATAGAGATAGAGAGAACAAAGTATGGAGTAGGTATATTTTATTAATTTACCGCTCAATGGACCAGTCAAAATTGATTCTCCACTTTTTACTTCGCCCTAAGACTGATCGCCTAGTACGAGTTCGCGACCGACATCTGTATGAGGTTCAGTACCTACTGTGATTGGCATGCTCGAAGTTTACCATTCAATCAAAGATCTAAATATGATAATGTTTCGATCGCGTTAACGTGAAACAAACTCAGAGAAAATAAGTCCGTTCGTCGTCGTTATCATTGAGTTACTATACTGTAAAGTCTCCATTTCTAGGATTTGTTTAGGTAAGTAGTACAGTTTGAAATAAGTTGTTCCAATATTTATCCACCATGTACGTATCTACGCTCTGTGAAAAGCTACCACTTTATTTTTTCGCAATAATTAGTACAGCAGTGTCGAATAGAAATATAGTTATATAGTACCTGAGTATAGTATTATCATGAATACTACCTTATTCAGTGATCGTGTTCAATGTCAAAGGTATTTAGGTATAAAATCATCACCAAGAAAAGATTACTTGAGCAAACTCTAACAGGAAATGGACCTTGGCACAATCTGCTCTTTGCTGTCACTGATACTGTTATAATATTTATCATGTTCAATTTAGATCTTACATTTTGGTACTTGTTGAACAAATTGTGCGTCGGTTAAGTAACTTAAGAATTAGTACCTACCTATTTAAATAAAAAAATCACGCGGAAATAAATTTTCCCCGAAGAACACGGTAGCAGTGTTTCCTACCTAAGCTGAGCACTGCCATATCTTCTTCCTGAGCCCGACTCTGGAGCAGACCTTTGCGCAAAGACGCAAGTGTAACGCTTCGCCAATAGCGTTGTTTCGCCGTGTGAGGTTAAATACCGGAGGCCCAAACCATCCACACTCCCAAATTCTCCAAATTCCTAATCCCCAAAAGGTCCCCAACGCACTCTTAACTCCTACGTTGTTGCGGGTGTCCATAGGCGGCGCTGATTGGTTACCATCAGGTAATCAAAATGAACCACAATGATGTAGCGCGGCCGGGTCGGAGCAGGAGAAAAACAGGGTGGTTTTTGTTTATTAAACTTCCGAGACTCCCTCTCACATCACTAAAGACGGGAGACTACATCAGAAAATAATGAGTCTCAAAAAAAAGTCTCACTAAGATCAAGGAGTAAGTTAGTGAAACTGCAAGAAAAGCAAATATCAACTTATTTTGATCCAATTTAATTTATTATTAAAACATGAGTTACAACAAATGGCATCTTAAAACATATAAATAGTAAAGCTGCTCGTTATATCAAATAAGTCATTTATAATAACACTTTAATATCCCTGGTTTATGTGTAAATAGTTTGAATTCATTAATAAATAATCAACATACCAGCATGTTGACCAAACAACTCACATGTGACAAAAATACATACCCTTTGTTGTAATAAAAAATACAACATTTCAAATTGATTAACTTGTAATTTCATTAAATATAAATCAAACTATTTACACCCACAAGAAACAATTTTGATATCAATTAGAAAAGAAAATATAATTTTGATCCCAAAATTCGATTTAACGATGCGACGGTGGCTCAGGGTTAGCTATCGAATAGATACACTATAATAATTTATTTCATGTCACAAAATTTACTCTATTTGTAATAATACAAAAGGCAATCAAAGTTTAAGTCTTATTTCTAAGCTATTATTGACTATTGTAAACTATGTGTATACTAGTTAAGTACATATATTTGAATTTCATGAATTAACTGCTGCTATAGATAAATTCATGGATATTTTAACGGGAACAATATGTCTATTTTGTGGTACTAATGGTACACTGTTTCTTAACAATAGGGTAAAGATTATTGAGATATAAGTGAATGTGCAAGCCGACAACAATTAATATTGTTTCTGATTTTAATATAAGGTCTATACGATATTGCCTAAAAGTGCACTCTATTTTGAATCTTAATAACAAAGAACTGTAACAGATGATACGACTTCCTGGTACCATATTAGAATACATTGTAATTCATTTCGATGTGTATATCATCTTGATTTTATGTAACAATGATTATGATGAAAATTTGTACTAGATTTTGGGACCAATGACTCAACATGCTGCTACAATAATATTATTAGCATAAACCATAATAAAGGCAAATACTTTAAATAGCTTAATAATATAAAAATCACTGACGTGTTAAGTTACTAAGAAAAGAGTAATAAAAACTAACAGTAATTTACAAATAAATTAGAAACAAAAACAACTTTGTTCTCCATGATCACAATTTCAAGGCTTAGCGTGAGGGACGTGCGTACCGCAGTACGCCGAGCTTCAGGTAAACAAGCGGAGGACAACAAGCGGCCCGTACAGTAAGCAATATATTATCATCTTGATTTAAACATAAAACAACCAACCACCTTACGCTACTTTATGTACAACTTAATTTAACCAAATGTATAAAAAATTAGAGAGATTTTAGTGCGTGACGTAAGGCATATAAGAGTTCGCCCCGCCTTTCGCTGCGAGCACGTGTAAATGACCAGACGATTGAAACATAATCTACTTCCTCTAACTCTTAATCTAGCGGAAGATGATTAAAAAAGAATAATAATAATTAATCACTAATATTAAATTAACAACCTCCCAAACAACATCTCCGTATCTAACCTCTATTAAAACTCTTCAACGTTCAACATCAGTTCGCACCAGTGGTCGTTAACTAATAATTTGATTAGCCTACACTATGTTAACTCGTACACGTATAAATAACTAGAACAAGACTCCGACTTCGCGTAATGTAAAAATAGAACTATGATGCAGTCCCCGAGCGGATGAATGAGGCGGGCTGGGGGCCGGGGCTGGCGGCGCAGCAGGGGCAGCGTCAGGACAGCGCGCGGCGCGCGCGGCGCGGCGCCAGCAGGTAGCTCGCGTCGAGCGCGGCGCCGCGCGCGCCCAGCCGCGCCAGCAGCCGTCGCGCGATGCTGTTCACGCGCTCCTTCTGCGCCTGCCGGGGGAACGCGGGGACACTCTGCCACACACACGACAACATGGTCAAAAAACACTGATTTTTTCCAATTACCTGTTAATGGGTAACTCAAGAAAAATTGACATTACGTTATACTAAGTTAATTTTAAATAAATATGCTGATTGACGAAAACAGTTATGTTAGTCACAACTTGCATTTCATAGTAAATTTATACCGAATTGTCGTTTCTGACATTTCAAAAAAAGTATGACTAGTTGGAAAGTACCCCTATTGTGTCTTCGGTTTGACAATTGGGTTTAGTTAGCAAACAACACCACAAAAACTGGACTTGCTTTTTTAAGTTATACAAATAATTAAAATATATTTAATTATGAAAACCGAACCTGCATTCTTACAGAACTTATAATTTTTCTGACGATTAAACTTCTTATCAAATCAACATGAACTCACCTTGGTAGTTTCCGTAAGAGTGACAGCGGGCATTTTCTTTTTAACGTCCTTGGACGTATTCTTATTACTTTTCTCAGTAGTTGCAGCATTTTTAGCCGCTTTCCCTTTCAGGTATTCTGGAGAAACTTCGTGAGGCTGCAACAATTATATTAAATTGTAAAACAATAATCCCTAGTTAACAATTATGCGCTCTATACTAGCTCGAAATCAACTCAATTCTGTAAAGAACAGTTTTCATTTTGTTACCCATTAATAATAATAATTCAGAAACATTTAGAATTTATATGAAAAATTTACAATGTGGAATATGCAATTCGTGTAATCGTGTCGTGTACTGACCGCGTAGGTGCGCGTGATCTTGAGTCGGTGCGGGAAGTGGTCGAAGGCGTAGGGTCGGGTGCAGATGGGGTACTTGGGGCGCGACACCTTGGTGAACAGTCGCGCGCCGCGGTCCACGCGCAGCTCGCAGATGTACACGTGCGCCTCCGCCGCGCCCACCGGACGACCCTATATAAAGAAAACATTTCATTTTATATACACAATATAATTATTATTGTTAATCTGGAAAAAGACACAGAAAACGACGCTGCCACGCGTTCCACTACAGAACACTTACAAATTTAATAATATAAATTTGTAGTATATTACCTTGCAGTAAGTGTTGAGATCCATGACCCAACACTGCGACATCACAAGTTCTATAGGCACCGCTTCGTACAGTGGCACTCGCATCACCTCATTGTGGAAGAATCTGAAAGCAGAATAAAAAATTAATTTAGTACCATGTTGAATGTACTTATGGAAAAGCAATAAAGATATTGAGTATTGAGTATTGAGTAATGTAAAAATATTGAAACTAAAACCAACACTTTAGGGAAAAGTGATTGGGGTAAATTCCCAATTTCAGTAATACCTCTTCATTTCGAGGGTCTAATTATAACTGGTGAAACACGGCGTTCGGATGCCAGATATATTTCGCACAAACCCCAAAGAGAACCGTTCACTCGGACCAACCGAGTGTCCGTTCCTTGCATGCCTCACGCTCTCATAAATTTTTGCTTGCCTTGCACTCTACCATCCATACTTACATGTGTCTCTAAAACTCCATAACTTGATGAAAAAGTGTGAACAAAATTTAAGTATAAACTTCTTAAACATTTTTTTTCATCATCAACAATTCTACATCGTCAAAGGGTCAACAACTACTACTAGAGTACTACTAAAGAATACCCTTGGGATAAGTGTACGGATATAATTGAAACTAATGTATTACGCATGAAATTTGACTAATTAAAGATAACTAAGTAAACATCTTACTTTCTGGTAGGCTCGTGGAAAGTTTCGTGCGGCCTGAGATAGTGGTGACCATACACGTATCGTTCCTGCGTGTCCTTGTGTTTCCACAGCCTCTCCACGCGGAAAATGTCTAGCTCCGACACGGAGATTTCTCCAATAGTTTGGTAGGTGTGTTTACGTACTTCACCCTCCTGAAAAAAGATAAGACATGTTTATAGTTCTTACATTTTCAATCTGAGTACATTATTTATCTGTTAAGTAACTACACAGATTGATCACAATAACTATCACTTCTTTTCTCCACATATTCTCCATTAGGAATTAGTATAGGTGAATAATATTCAAAGTATCTTAAAAAAAAAACAGATTTAATAACAATAGTGAAAAAAAGCTTTAGTTTTACCAACCTTAATCTGAGTAGTTTCTTCAGTCTTATCTTTCCCTTTAGTAATATTCTTGACCTTCTTCCTATCAACGCGTTTAGTTTTAGGCGACTCAGGTTTGTCAGTTTTGTCGCCGTTCCGCTGGCTAACGTCGGGGTTCTTCTCGTCGATAGGAATATCGCGCAGCACGTACACAGTGTCGCCTTGCCGCACTTGTAAGTCGCCGCGCATCAACGACAAGTAGAACTGATGTCCTTCGTCCGTGTACTCGTCAAGAGGTATTTCACGATCCACCTGTAGACAACATCGTATTAGTATGTATTAAATAATACTACATATGTTAGATTAGACAGCTATTCGGTTTAGCCGGTTTAACGTGAGATAAAAATATACTTAGATTGAAGATTGTAAAGATTGATATATTTCAGTACTATAAATGGAATAACAATAAATTAAAACTAAAAATTAGTGATAAATAGGATGATATTGAGTCGTCTATAGACTATTTTACTTAGGTGATGCGTTTTAGCAATTACGCTGATATGTTCTTATTGATCGGTTAAATACTGTACCTGTGCGGGGCGGCAGTGGTGGCAGTAGTGCGGCACGGCGGTGTCGGCGACGCGCATGCAGCGCGCGTGTTAGTATATATATAGTGCTACGTTACATTACAGTAGGTGTGTGTGTACCTGTGCGGGGCGGCAGTGGTGGCAGTAGTGCGGCACGGCGGTGTCGGCGACGCGCATGCAGCGCGCGTGTTAGTATATATATAGTGCTACGTTACATTACAGTAGGTGTGTGTGTACCTGTGCGGGGCGGCAGTGGTGGCAGTAGTGCGGCACGGCGGTGTCGGCGACGCGCATGCAGCGCGCGTGTTAGTATATATATAGTGCTACGTTACATTACAGTAGGTGTGTGTGTACCTGTGCGGGGCGGCAGTGGTGGCAGTAGTGCGGCACGGCGGTGTCGGCGACGCGCATGCAGCGCGCGTGTTAGTATATATATAGTGCTACGTTACATTACAGTAGGTGTGTGTGTACCTGTGCGGGGCGGCAGTGGTGGCAGTAGTGCGGCACGGCGGTGTCGGCGACGCGCATGCAGCGCGCGTGTTAGTATATATATAGTGCTACGTTACATTACAGTAGGTGTGTGTGTACCTGTGCGGGGCGGCAGTGGTGGCAGTAGTGCGGCACGGCGGTGTCGGCGACGCGCATGCAGCGCGCGTGTTAGTATATATATAGTGCTACGTTACATTACAGTAGGTGTGTGTGTACCTGTGCGGGGCGGCAGTGGTGGCAGTAGTGCGGCACGGCGGTGTCGGCGACGCGCATGCAGCGCGCGTGTTAGTATATATATAGTGCTACGTTACATTACAGTAGGTGTGTGTGTACCTGTGCGGGGCGGCAGTGGTGGCAGTAGTGCGGCACGGCGGTGTCGGCGACGCGCATGCAGCGCGCGTGTTAGTATATATATAGTGCTACGTTACATTACAGTAGGTGTGTGTGTACCTGTGCGGGGCGGCAGTGGTGGCAGTAGTGCGGCACGGCGGTGTCGGCGACGCGCATGCAGCGCGCGTGTTAGTATATATATAGTGCTACGTTACATTACAGTAGGTGTGTGTGTACCTGTGCGGGGCGGCAGTGGTGGCAGTAGTGCGGCACGGCGGTGTCGGCGACGCGCATGCAGCGCGCGTGTTAGTATATATATAGTGCTACGTTACATTACAGTAGGTGTGTGTGTACCTGTGCGGGGCGGCAGTGGTGGCAGTAGTGCGGCACGGCGGTGTCGGCGACGCGCATGCAGCGCGCGTGTTAGTATATATATAGTGCTACGTTACATTACAGTAGGTGTGTGTGTACCTGTGCGGGGCGGCAGTGGTGGCAGTAGTGCGGCACGGCGGTGTCGGCGACGCGCATGCAGCGCGCGTGTTAGTATATATATAGTGCTACGTTACATTACAGTAGGTGTGTGTGTACCTGTGCGGGGCGGCAGTGGTGGCAGTAGTGCGGCACGGCGGTGTCGGCGACGCGCATGCAGCGCGCGTGTTAGTATATATATAGTGCTACGTTACATTACAGTAGGTGTGTGTGTACCTGTGCGGGGCGGCAGTGGTGGCAGTAGTGCGGCACGGCGGTGTCGGCGACGCGCATGCAGCGCGCGTGTTAGTATATATATAGTGCTACGTTACATTACAGTAGGTGTGTGTGTACCTGTGCGGGGCGGCAGTGGTGGCAGTAGTGCGGCACGGCGGTGTCGGCGACGCGCATGCAGCGCGCGTGTTAGTATATATATAGTGCTACGTTACATTACAGTAGGTGTGTGTGTACCTGTGCGGGGCGGCAGTGGTGGCAGTAGTGCGGCACGGCGGTGTCGGCGACGCGCATGCAGCGCGCGTGTTAGTATACTTAGTCGGGTCATAAGTTCTGTCAAAACCTTATATTTTTAATTTTCGATTACTGGCCAGAAATTCTTCGACTTATTTTAAAAATAGAACTTTCGCGCTTGTAGAAAATAAAAAAGAAATTATTTTTTATTCATTTTTAAATATGGAGTGGTCGAATAAAGAAGACAGAATCGCGGTTATCGCGTTGCACCGCTGTGGTTACGCGCCAAAAGACATTTTCAATATTCTTCAAAATTTGAAAATAACGTTACGGTTTGTTTATCGTACTATCAAACGATACACCGAAGAGTCAAGCTTCGAAGATCGTAAGAGAAGCGGCCGACCTCGCACAGTTCGGACACATAAGGTCATCAAAGCAGTGAAGGCGCGAATCGAACGAAATCCCGTACGTAAACAAAAAATCCTAGCTCTGCAGATGGGGCTAAGCAGAACCACTGTTAAAAGAGTACTAAATGAAGACCTGGGACTACGAGCTTATCGTAAAAAGACAGGACATTTTTTGAACGAGCGTTTAAAAAAAATTAGGCTAGACAGATCCCGCGCTTTGCTACGACGGTACGCGGGAAAAAAATACCGCGAAATTCTTTTTTCGGATGAAAAAATTTTTACTATTGAAGAAAGTTTTAACAAACAAAATGATAAGGTGTATGCCCACAGCAGTGAAGAAGCAAGCGCGCGTATTGCGAGGGTCCAGCGTGGGCATTACCCTTCCTCATTCATGGTTTGGCTTGGAGTCTCATATTCAGGCGTAACTGAGGTGTTTTTCTGTGAAAAAGGTGTGAGAACTAGTGCCGAAGTTTATCAAAATACTGTCCTAACAAACATAGTGGAACCTCTTTCTCAGACAATGTTCAGGAACAGGCATTGGATATTCCAACAGGACTCTGCACCGGCTCATAAGGCACGAAGTACGCAAGACTGGTTGATCGCTCGTGGAATTGACTTCATCCGGCATGAAGACTGGCCCTCTTCTAGTCCAGATTTAAACCCACTGGACTACAAGATATGGCAATATTTGGAGGAAAAAGTCTGTGCTAAACCTCACCCGAATTTGGAGTCTCTCCGAGCATCTCTGGTTAAAGCAGCGGCAGACATAGATATGAATGTGGTGCGTGCAGCGATCGATGACTGGCCGCGTAGATTAAGGGCATGTGTTCAAAATGGGGGAGGGCATTTCGAATAATGTAAATAAAATTATATTGTACATTTAATGACCTTTCATTTCATATATAATTTTTAAATAATTGTCAAAAGGCGTATAAGTTATTACATCAAAAGTTTGTGACAGAACTTATGACCCGACTAAGTATATATAGTGCTACGTTACATTACAGTAGGTGTGTGTGTACCTGTGCGGGGCGGCAGTGGTGGCAGTAGTGCGGCACGGCGGTGTCGGCGACGCGCATGCAGCGCGCGTGTTAGTATATATATAGTGCTACGTTACATTACAGTAGGTGTGTGTGTACCTGTGCGGGGCGGCAGTGGTGGCAGTAGTGCGGCACGGCGGTGTCGGCGACGCGCATGCAGCGCGCGTGTTAGTATATATATAGTGCTACGTTACATTACAGTAGGTGTGTGTGTACCTGTGCGGGGCGGCAGTGGTGGCAGTAGTGCGGCACGGCGGTGTCGGCGACGCGCATGCAGCGCGCGTGTTAGTATATATATAGTGCTACGTTACATTACAGTAGGTGTGTGTGTACCTGTGCGGGGCGGCAGTGGTGGCAGTAGTGCGGCACGGCGGTGTCGGCGACGCGCATGCAGCGCGCGTGTTAGTATATATATAGTGCTACGTTACATTACAGTAGGTGTGTGTGTACCTGTGCGGGGCGGCAGTGGTGGCAGTAGTGCGGCACGGCGGTGTCGGCGACGCGCATGCAGCGCGCGTGTTAGTATATATATAGTGCTACGTTACATTACAGTAGGTGTGTGTGTACCTGTGCGGGGCGGCAGTGGTGGCAGTAGTGCGGCACGGCGGTGTCGGCGACGCGCATGCAGCGCGCGTGTTAGTATATATATAGTGCTACGTTACATTACAGTAGGTGTGTGTGTACCTGTGCGGGGCGGCAGTGGTGGCAGTAGTGCGGCACGGCGGTGTCGGCGACGCGCATGCAGCGCGAGTGTTAGTATATATATAGTGCTACGTTACATTACAGTAGGTGTGTGTGTACCTGTGCGGGGCGGCAGTGGTGGCAGTAGTGCGGCACGGCGGTGTCGGCGACGCGCATGCAGCGCGCGTGTTAGTATATATATAGTGCTACGTTACATTACAGTAGGTGTGTGTGTACCTGTGCGGGGCGGCAGTGGTGGCAGTAGTGCGGCACGGCGGTGTCGGCGACGCGCATGCAGCGCGCGTGTTAGTATATATATAGTGCTACGTTACATTACAGTAGGTGTGTGTGTACCTGTGCGGGGCGGCAGTGGTGGCAGTAGTGCGGCACGGCGGTGTCGGCGACGCGCATGCAGCGCGCGTGTTAGTATATATATAGTGCTACGTTACATTACAGTAGGTGTGTGTGTACCTGTGCGGGGCGGCAGTGGTGGCAGTAGTGCGGCACGGCGGTGTCGGCGACGCGCATGCAGCGCGCGTGTTAGTATATATATAGTGCTACGTTACATTACAGTAGGTGTGTGTGTACCTGTGCGGGGCGGCAGTGGTGGCAGTAGTGCGGCACGGCGGTGTCGGCGACGCGCATGCAGCGCGCGTGTTGCCAGACGCCGCAGGCTCGCGCGCCGCACTGTACCATGAGGCCCTCCTCCACGTGCAGACCGCAGATGCACATTATCACCTCCTCTGCACAAACCATGTACGTCGTAAGCACTCCAAAAGATCGACACGATTATATTCCATTCTACAATAATAGTTTGTCGAAAATCCCTGCTTCCTAAGCAAGTCATAAAACAATCATCTGTAACGATTTTTACTAGAAGACATGACAAACACTGCCACATAAACTACGTTGAGGAAGTTGATTACGTTTTGAAAATTATCTTTAACATATGAAATCTCCGTTTTTGTTATATTGTATATCATTTTGTATAAGAAAACCAATGCCATTTTATCATATTTTACTCACCAGTCTTTGTTTTTTGCAGGAATCCAGGTGGTAGAGGTTCATCTGGTCCAAGTATTTTAGTTAGCATATCCGCATATTCAGCCTTCGCCGTGTTATATGCCTGTCAAATTATTTTAACATTAGTACATAACACGCTTTGCATGAATTGTTTAAAGAATAATGTTTTAAGTTTCTTACCTTTTTAATTTGAGCGGCGGCACCTCCCATGGTGGACAGACGACCATTCTCCCGCAGTACAGCTGACAACAGCGAGGTGACATCAGCATCGAACTTAGCTACAGTGTCATAATGTCCAGCTTCCACCTCACTCTCTATAACTGCGAAGTCAGCCGGACCAGCCTCTTGGACTTTGCCACGCTCAGCTTTTGCTCGGACTAGCTGAGTGCATAACGGGCGGTCTTTTTCGTCTGTGAAATTAGAATAAAAAATGATTAACGATTATGTCTACTACAAGATTAAAGAATGTATTAGGATTATATCAACAACTTCAACGGACAAGACTTCATGCATGTGGGAATTCCCTTACCTTTGAGGTCTTTCAGTAGCCGACAGATGGCTTTAAAGACAATGGCGAGCCGCTGCACCCGCGGCAGTGCGGGGTCGTCCTTGGGTCGGGGCGGGCGGGCGACGTCCCTCAGAGCCCGCAGGCGCGCCAGTGCGCCCGCCTCGTCCACGCTGCTGGCGGGGGCCAGCGGGTCCACCGTGCACGCCGTACTGGCCGTGCTCACCGCCGCCGGCGCCGGGGCCGCCGCGGGGGGCGGCGCCGTCGACGCTGGGGCTGCCACTGGTGGCGGGGACGCTGGGAGTGCCAGGTTCAGCCTTTCACGGATACGGCGTACCTGTAAAAGGACCATCAAATTATTTAAACTGTCCATTTTGTTCACAGTCTATAAAATTTTAATGTTAATTTATAAAAATAAGATATCGAACATACATTTTCCAAATTCCTTAAAAGGAAGCAATGCCGATCTTTGACGATGTTCTTCTCTTTGGCTGTGAGAGGTTTCATCTGCGGCTCCTGCCACAACTTGTTCAGATGTTGTTGGTACTTGAGTATCGTCATGGTTTTGATATCGCACGTACTCACAGCTTGCTGTTCAGACTTCTTGTTACATTTCACTGCTTTCCTAGGACGACCCACACGTGGCTGGTTACCGTTCGAGCCTTGGGATTGATTCGAAGCGTTTGATGGAGTACGCGATTGAGTCTTTACTGGTTGTTTAGTAATTCGCTGCGATTTTCCACCAATCACACCTCGACAGTCTTCGGAATCGCATTTACAGGGCTGTAAAATTATTAATATCATGAATACAGTAAAATTAATAACATATACTGTTGATATTAATAAAGGTTAATTTTAATTCCTACCTGGCCTACCGCCGGATTAAATAATGAGAAGTTGTAATCATATGTAAGTTCTTCACCAGGTTCAATATCTCGGAGGGCGAAGAGAGCCATTCTAAAGGTGCCTGAAATAAAATATTACATTTATTTAAAACTGCACCAGACGCCTTTTTCTATGTCCGTGGTTTAGATGAGACACATTATAAATCCCAAAAGAGGTTGAATGATAATTCTAACCATTAGAAGTCCATTTCTGCATCTCGCAGTTTGGTCTGCAAGAATGATTGACGAAACGGCCGTCGCCGCCCATACGGTGGCCGTCTATGACGAGCCCACCGTCTAGGTGCAGGCAATAGTGGTGCGTGTCGCGTGCGTATCGTGTAGCCATACGTTCCTGTGAAAGAAATACAAATATTTAAATAGCTGTAATTGGAAAGAGACGACATAATGTTCTAGTGCATGAATAACTTGCTTACCTTAAACTCTTTATCAGAAACAACTTCTCCGACATACTCCAGGATAAAGTCTCCCGAAGTGATCTTGTGTTTAGTTCGCACGCCCCAGCCTTTATTTTCAGTCATAAACTTCTCCAACCCCGAAGCCCATTCATGTCGCTGTATACGTTGATTCTTACACCTATCGCTGCAAGTAACACACAATAATTTTATACTGTTCGCGGAAGTGTTACTGAACACACCTATATGTGAGGAAATGTTAAATTAAAAATAGTTTATTTAATAAGTACTTACCCGCAAGGACACAATTGAGGTGAGCATTCGGCGTACACAAGTCTATTAATACAATCCTCATTGCATCCCGACGATGGTGCACAGTTACAAGCAACACTTTCACATTCCTCGGCTGATGGTTTCACGTCGTAATAAACGTCTGAAACAACACGTATTTTCACTCAAGCTAAGCTAAAAAATCTTGAAGAGTAGTTTCTACTAAGATACTAAATATGTATTTGTAAATGAAATCATGACTCAGTCTTCTATAACATTACAATTTGTATGTGCAACTTACTTGTGCGTATTTTTTTATAGTTCCAAGATGGCACAGGTTGGTTATAATGCTGTTGCCACCAAATGTCATAAGGCAATGAGAAATGTTGCAATCTGCGACGGACCCAACGTTCGCAATAAGGCGGCGGTGCCAACAACCCAGGAGGGAATTCTGTTTGGGTAACCAGATTTTTTCCTTTTCCTTCTGGTCTGGGACTGCAATAAAAATAAGGTAAGCACATTTCCGAATAATATTGAAAGTATTTTTAAAAATAAAAAATAACTTACTCTTCCTTGTAATAATCTGAAAAGAGCCCGGCGGCCAAAAATTTCTTCCTCAGTCGCGGATTCCTTTTGGATATAACAGGTTTGTCTCTATTATCGACGCTGCTTGCAGGACTGTCGTCGCGTGATGAAGCTACGCGTTTCTTACAAATGATGTTCTTGGATAATACATCAATGCTCTTCTCGAAATCAATTTCCTTTTCATTAAGTGGTAAAGGATCATTTTCAAGCGTGTCTAATGAGGGCTCACGAGACTTAGAATCAAATTTACGACTGACGACAGTATCCAGAGAACTTTCCCGAGAACTAGATTGCACTTCTCGTTTCTTGTTCACTTGACAAGATCTCGACTTCCTTCTGTTTGCAATAGAAAGAGGTTTAGTTACTTTTTCAGTCTCAGTTACAGATTTCTTGGCATCTGTCTTCTTAGTCTTGGCAGGTTTCGGTTCTTCCACATTATCGGAACTCCTTGTTTGTCTCCGTTCACTTGGGCATAGGACTGCAAGGCTTGATTTTGGTCTTAAGCCAATTTTGCAATTTCTCTCGACCACTTTCCTTTTGGAAAATATTTCTTCGATTTCATGAGAAGGTGACATCGCTCTTGTTTTACGTTTTAATCTTTCTAGATTATCCAGGCGACTGACGGGTTTATCGGGTTTTAGATTCAAAAGGCTTAAAGGTATGCTGTCTTCGGGATCATTACTGAGAGAGCTAGCCAATGATGGTATACTGTCCGTTTCACTTAGCACTTCCCATTTGTTTACATGGTTCTTCACTTCCTTCTCTGTTTTACTTTTCAATTGGAGCGCAGGTGCCCTCAAGATAGATGAATTCATTACTTTCTTCTCACTTACTACAACTTCAGGAATGTTGCCTACCTTGTTGTTGTTGTCGGTAGGAACATCTTTCCCTTGCAATTTCTCAAGAGCAACTACCGTCAATCTGCCTTGTTTAGGGCAATCATCCTTATTTAGCACAACTTTTAGCTCAGTCTTTTTGCTAGTAGTACGTTCCAAGAAACTGCTCATTGCTTCACCATCTTTAGGTACCCGCTCGAATGCGGAATTATTATCAGTGTCAGATGTAAAATGACTATCAGAAGTAACATTGTTTTCAATTTTCTTCTTCTTCCTTTTGATGCTTGGAAAGCCAGTCCTATTGATTGCTTTGCGTCTTCTAGTTTTCTTTTTTGACGCATCAACTGTCTTGTTATCGCTAGAGTCATTTGCTTCCATTTTCTTAGCGTTTAAGCCAATTTTCTTAGCAGAATCTGTAATTGCGAGACGTTCAGCTTGAACTTTTGGAACTAAAACTCTTGCCGGCAGAACCAGTTTACTCTCCCGCAGAATATTATTAGTTTTCTTCTTTTTCTTGTTGTCATTTGCGTCATCACCCTCGGTATTTAAATTCCGTTTAGTCTGTCGTAAGTTATGTCCACCAGTGGTTTCCTGAAGTTTATCCGATATCACCGCAGCAATAGATTCTCCTCTTTTAGGTCTTATAATCGGGTCTGGTGTTTCCGAAATCAAGGCCAGTGGTATCTCAGATTCAGTATCGATGGGAGCTAATAGAGAGTTAGTTGTCTTTCCGTCGCCGTTCTTTGATTTTGATTTAGCTTTATTTGCATCAGCTAAAACATTGCTTACACAAATTGAGGATTTTGGTATTTGGTCTTCTAAATCTATGGATGGCTCAAATATGCCTGTAGGCTTGTCAATATTGACAACAACCGACTGCTCAGCTTGGGGTTCTGATGTTTTGGACTTCTTTGTCTCTAGAACTTTACCCTTTGAAACTGGGGATTTTATAACAGTAGCTCTCGTGTTTATTTGTGACGGTTCTTTGCTTTTAAGTTTTTCTTCGATCACTTTAACAGCAGGATCTGAACTATTTTTCTCTTTTTCTAAAATACGAGATTCTATAGATTTGCGTATATTATTGTTTAGTAGAGTATCTAGTACTTTAGTAGCTGCACTTGGATTTATTTTAGAAACTAAATTACTGGTCAATCCTTCAAGTCTGTTTTTCTTGCGAGTCATAATTTCAGATTTTTGTGCTGGTGGGATAGAACTTTTGTACAATGAGCGAGCAGACATACTCTTCAATGGGTCTATGGTCGTACTGCTTGTTGAAGACGTACTACTATTAGGCGTAACGGCATCCGATTTGTCGATCTCCTTAGCCTCATCACTTGAGTTATTTTGATTTGCTTCCTTGGTTTCTTTAGTATCTGATGGACTCGACTTTTCGTCGTTCAACTTTTTAGATAAAGACTGCACCACTTGATCGAGGCTTGAGTGTGATATAACCTTTTCTGCTTCTAATCTATGCCGCTTTTTAGGTGTGACGATGGGCGCGGAATGACGTGTAGGCGAAGATTTATTTTCAGATCTTGGTGATGAAACTTTGTTTGTTTCTTTATTATTGGATTCTGGTTTTACTTCAGGATCTTTGGTCTTGGGAAGAGACTTCTCTAAATCGTGAACCATTTTGTGTACCGCCTTCAATTTCTCAGATGTCTCATAAATCTTCTTCGAAAGTTCAGACTGTTCGGCTGTTGGTTTTTTTATTGAAAGATCTTCGTCAGTTGCATGCACGGAATTAGAAGAGTTATTTTTTGTTGGTGTTACATTATTTTCTTCAGATTTTTCTGAAGTATTTTCAGCTACTTTCGCATTTTTTGAAGAAGTTTCAGTACTTTGACTTTTACTATCTTGACTATTTGCATTCTGTGTAGTTTTAGAACTGTCACTGGCTTTTTTACCTTTTTCGGGTGGAGTTTTAGTTTTAGGCGAATCTTCAGAAGAATTGCTTTGAACATCACCTGTACAGTCAGTTTCAGTACATAAAAACTTTTCTGGACTATTACCATTCTTGGAATTTTCGTCGAATTCTGTTGTTACTAAACTAAGGCTTAAGGAATTACCAGTAGAGGAATTGATATGATAATGGCGCTTTTTAAGAGGAAGTTTATGTTCATTAGTATCTTTGCCACCCTTGTTCTGAGATTCTGCTAGTTGTTTCTTGTGCCTTCGCTTTGATGTAGGCGTAGCTATTTCTTGATTATCTGATGTTTTCCGTTTCTTCGACCCTCTTTTAACTACTTTAGTAGGCGCTGCGTCTGTGGATGCTTTTTCTGTTGTTTTAACTGGATTTTGCGTCACATTCGTGATCAATTTTGGAGCAATTTGACATAATTTGATAAAATTAGAGATTAAGTTGTCCATGTCCTGACTAAACTTTTGATCCACAAGTTCTATAGATTTTGTGTAACTTTCTCGACATTTAGAAACCGACCGAGATCGATGTCGCCGTTTGCTTCTATGTCTATGATGTTTATTTTCTGTTTTAACAGTCACTCTGGAAAGTCTTTCTGTTGGTTTCAAATTTATTTTAGGCGGTGCGAGAACAACCGTCCTTCTATGTTTTTTGATATGGAAAGACGGTTTGATGTGTGGTTTCTTAAAATTCAGGAACACATTTCTCGACAAGGACTTGTTCGGAATATAACTGTTTTGCGCCTTTTCAAAAATACTCGGTAGCTGTTTAGGCGAAGTTTCTTTCTTTGACCCACCCGAAAACACGATGTTACCATTTTTTAATTGTTTTCGATTTTTTGGTGACAGTGTCCTAGGAAAATATTTGAAATTGCTATCGTTTTCCTTTTTGGATCCTGGAACTTTGGCTGTTACACAAATCGGTGATGATCCAAATTTGTGTGTAAATGCAGGTTTGAGTGCCGGCAAAGAATTACCGCTGTAGCCGATTTTACTTGGGGATTTCAGTAAAGTATTATTATTGTTGTTGTTACTCACTTTGAATATATTACAAGTTGTTACGGGTCGCTGTAAGCCACTAAAGACAGGTCCTGGGGCAAACGGGTCTGATGAATTCAGTCTTAGTACGTGCTTTTGATTCATTTTTGAGAATCCGAAATTGTATTTTGATGATAACGGATATTTTGTGCAAACGCTTACATATTTTGGACTAGCACTGGGTTTCCTCAAATAATTATCACACTCAGAATCACTGGAACTGTGACCTAAAGTTAAGCTGCTAAACGTTTTATTTGTCAACACTAGTATTTCTTGATCGGATACAAAGTGTTTTTGATTTTTGTAATAGGACCTGTCCCTCACTGACCTAGTCTTTTTCAATTTTTTCATGCGCCTTCGCATACTTCTAACACTGTTGTCTGTTTTATATCCCGATTTATCGCTTTTGTAACCTGACTTATGGTCACTTTTATAGCCAGAACGGTAGTAATCGCTTTTATATCCAGATCGACACCCGTAATCACTCTTGTAGCCCGACTCTATGAGGCGACTACAACTTTTATATGGTTTGAATTCATGATCACTTTTGTATCCCGATAAGATTTCTTTATATTTAGGATTCAGGTCGATTTGCTTCCATGTCGGGTCTAGTGGATCGTCCGCAGCTGCTTCATTTTCACTCTGGTTATCTCTCCAAGTATTGCCAAACGATTTATTATTCTTTTTGGGTAAACTCGCCAGTTTGCTATTGAGTTCTTTCCGCTTGGCGTACACACCTGACAGCACAGACCTGTTAGTAGATACTGAGTCGTCATCACTGTCACCCGAGTCATACTGATTCTTATCTTTTAATGTTTTTGGAGCATTTTTCGTAGACTTGGCTTTATTTTGTGGTTTTCGTCCTACTTTTTTCCTAGGAGGATATAATACTCGATCAGTAGCGTATAACATTCTATCTAAAGCAGCTATATCTAGTTTATGGTCATTTTTCTTGGACTTTTCAAATTTATTTTGTTCTTGTTTCAAAGGGACTGGTGATGGTGCTTCTGTTTTTATTTGTTTAATTTCATTCTCAATCCTCTTCTTTTGATAATCACAATCGCTTGAATCAGACCTATTTTGTGTTCGACTTCTAGTTTTGGATTTGGACCGCATTGCCCTTCTCGTGGTGTTTTCCTTTTGAATAGATTTTCTACCTATTCTACTGTGGCCCTCATCTACATCGTGCCGTCGTAATGGGGAATGCGTCGGTGAATTGTGATTAGACAGAATTCCCGAATCCGGTGACACGTTCGGTGGGTCGTTATTATTGTGGAAATTTATAACATTTACTACAGATTTAACTTCTTTATGAGATTCTACACCCTTGCTGTCAAATTCATCAGCTTTCCGAACTTTTCGAGGCCTGCCTCTCTTTCTTCTAGATTCTACTATAACATTCTTAACATCTTCTTGAGATTCAATTGAATTCGTACTGATTGTATCTAACTTTTGAGAATCAATATGACTTAAATTATTTAAATCTGTACCGACCACTGTGATAGGCGAGCTTTTCATCAAATCACTAGCACTTCCTAACTCAGAGCCTCCTTGTGCAATGTCTAATGTCATGAAGTCATTATTATCAACACAATCTTCTAGGCTCGGTGGATTAGTAATCGATATATCCACAGAATCCGTGACGGAAGTAATTTCTTCAAGATCTTTATAATTTTGGGAAAGTTCTTCAGTTTGTTGAGGACTCAAATGCTGGCTAGATGATAAAAAGTTCGGCGCTATAGGTGCCATCTCGGGTAGTGTGTTTATTTGTCCGAGAACACAATCACTTATGGTGCCCACCCCGTCTATCGTAGTAGGATTTAATCCACATGATAACGAAGTGGTCGCAGCTGAGTTGATTGATGTTAGGGGCGCCGTACTGCTCAGGAGCTGCGTTTGGGCAACAAATTGTTGTAACAGGCTGGATGCGTAATGCGTCGTGTTCTGATGGCCAGTGTCAGAGTTAGAACACTCATTTTCTGAACCTGAAGAGTCAGCCGTTGCCCTTTGTATTGCCGCTGTCACCAATTGTGGCGTAAGTTCCATCTCACTACTGGATCCATCACCTGAAATGAATATATAACGGTAAAATTATAATTCTCATGAAACTACACTAGAGTTGTGTAATGCAGAACAGAATTCTCACCATTATCAGCAATCGACTTGTCGTCGTTATCCGGCGCGGCGTTGTGGACAGCAAAGGTCGGGAAATTGGGCTGTTGCGCCGGCGCGCTCGATGTTTGTTCTGGAAATAGTTCCGCAAGGTCTGCATCGTCGATGAGCTGCAAAATATATTTCAGTATACTGCCCCAAATAGACACAGTAAACACAGACTGCAGACTCTATCTATCCATGCAATGTTTTCTGAGGCTATGAGTAGGTACGTATGACGGGTCATGTACGATGGCCTGGTAAAATTCTGATAATAATAATATTTTAATTGGCAGAAAATAGGTCAAATTTTAATTTACACAGTTATACACTACTACGGGTGAGGAGCTACATGACATTTTGACGCGTGAATGCACTTACTTGCAGCTGACATTCCGCGGCCAGCACGGCATTGGAATCATCAGGCGAAGCATGAGCGGAGCCGCCGGCAGCGTCCGCTGTGTCCGAGTCCGATGACGATGACGATGAAGATGATGACGACGAGGACGACGAGGAACTAGACGATGATGAACTAGTTCCGCACGCCACACTCTCCGTCGCACCCGAAGCGAACTAAAACAATAACAAAAGGCCACTTAATTAAATTGAAGGACAATCCCATATAATCATCACATCTATTATAATGCGCATACATAAAAGCCAGATTCATTTTCGATATAAATGGGATTATAAAATTAAATGTGAACGCACTATGCAGTCCAGTACTTTGTTTGGTTAGATCAAACTTGGTGGTACCTAGTACTTGGTAAGTATTGCAAAGTATTTCAACGGGACGGCGAGAGGTGCGATTAGAGCCCAAGATTGATTTGGCGCAACCAGTACCGCCAGCGGAGTGACGCAACACCACGAGTAAGTTCCTCGCTGACCGCAATACACACCTTAGCACTCGTAAGTACCCATTCAGATCTCATACACAGCTGCATAAAATTTAACGATCACCAATCGAGCCTTACAAACACATACATTTGTAAAGTCAACTTTAATTTGACATGTTCTGAAATATAAACGTGACTGTATCTATAATGCACTTAATTAGTTTGGAGTTGAGCCATAGCATGCATTAACGATTATGTGGACCGTGCATGTATTTGTCCTTCTATTCCCAGATTGCCTTTTCAAGAATGAATGTACAACTCACGATTCTCGATAGTACAATGAAAGCAAGGGATTTACAACACACTCGTATTATTTAACTTAAGTAACACGGCTCGATCGGTGTAACTGGTTCGCGCTCGCACGGTTTACTATAAGCTAATAATAGGGAATGGCCCTATCTCTATCAAGTACCATTTACTTGGTTCGCAGAAATTCAATAAGCATTCAGATCCGTTAGAGTCTAATGAACCGGCAAGCATTTCATAATTTAATCTAAGTGTATAATTTTATTTCTGATGGAAACTTGTAAGTCTCTTAAGTTCTTGTGGACCTTGTGGCAATCTTAAAATAAAACCACTAAACGAAGAACCAAAAGTGCAAACTATGTGGTAAATAAAAGGCCATTGTTTAGTAATTAAAATAGAAAATTTATTTTGCTTTTAACCAGGGAAAAAGTTTTGTGATGTTTTCGCATTTATGAGGCATCATTCCAAATGCTGCTTTGTAGCTCGACGCACAATATGGTTAAAATTGCTGCTTTCATATAAATTAAAGAGCCAAATGCATTTATCACTAGCTAGCTGGTGACGTGTACGTATGAGTAAACGATATGCCGACGTGTGTGTTGTTTTCACCATTAAGTTAATTCTCCGAGGGTGCTAATCAATAAGGCGGAAGGGCGACCAACCCTCGACACTGGAAGGGGTTGAGCAAGTGTCGCGTGGTCGCCGGTCTTATCACGGCTAGCATATCAAATACAACGGAAACAACCGAGTACCGACCCTAAGTTCCACAACCAGGCAGCTCGTGTAGACAGTACAGGTAAGAATTACCCTCCCAAGTACGTTTACCGATTTAATACAAAAATACCTTAATTTGCAACTACTCATGTTGTGCGCCTATTCAAAAAAACTGGAATTGGCCGTTAACATGGAACAGCTCCTATTGTGAGTCACATCTAATGATTGCGGGCACTTAATTATCAAATTATAATGCACTATCGCGCATACATCTCTCGAGATTAGAAAAGCAGACCTGTTCAGATACGTTTAAAAGCCTCGTAATGCTACCTATAAGTACATGTATTGGAAAGATATCGATCTGTTGACTTGCGCGGAACTAAATCTTACAATAGCTGTACATAGACAAATATGAAAGCGCGGAACATTTGAATCGACAATGGGATAACAGTACCTATCTGAGACGGCGCCGACACGAATATCACATTAACGACCTCGTGATCTACGGAGATTTATATCTGACAGCCAGCACCAAACAAACGGAAAATGTGGTACCGACTCGATCATGTTTTATATATTTAGGTACTATAATAATTGATTAAAGATTGAACATTTTGAATGGCATCCAATTTAATTTCTATCATGTACTAGCATGAACTACAGTGGTCATAAACCGTTGATAAAAACCAGTGGTAGGCACCTAAAAGTTACTAGTAAACAACTTTTTATAGAAGGTTCAATTCTATGTAGAGAAGTTCAAAATACGTAACGGCATTATATTAAAACGGCAATTGTAACAACTTTCCATCTACAAAGTAAGTTTTGGTTTAAATTATGAACAATTAAACTATTGTTTTCAATCCGAAAAACTTTTCACGAAAGAAACAACAAGAAAATTTGAAAACAGAAACGCTAGCAATCACAAAGCATCACTGCTCCAAACATAAGGTAGGTAATTTTGATTTAATTTATTCATAAAATTTGTAAGATACAATACATAAGTTTATGTAAAATCCATTTTTGCCATAAGATTAGCAAACATTTGCTAGATATGGTCGTCGACCCCGCGCCTAATGTCGAGAACAATACACGTGGAGCGCTTCAGAATGGCTGAACACATCGAAACATACCTCAAATTAAATCGACTGTATTTTATAATGGACAATACATAAAAAAGGACCTCGTTGTCAAGCGTTCCGTGATGGAACGTGTTACAATCGTAACAAGGAACTATAAAGCGGTCTTTACGTATTATCTACTGTAATTGAAGGAGATCAGAAAACAATAAAAGAACAATAAAGTAATTGGCTCTCGTAAGTAAGCAGTGAGACAAGGCTATCAATTGCAATGCTTTCGATTTAATATATCGAGATGATAAATAAAGAGTAACGAGACAGAACGAGGAAATGTTGTGGAACGTTGGCCGGGGAGGCCGTGAACTTGACTGTGACAGACTGTCGAGCGTCGCGCCTCCGACTCTGTAGCAGATAGTCGCGACTCGCGAGGCGAGAGCCAGGTTCACGAAATCAATACTCGTTCTCATTATCTATGGACCGACCTATAATATCAATAATGAAAACTTTTACTTTCCAACTCAAAAGTGAGCGAGCGATACATAATCACATAGACTAGAATTAAAATTATCGAATCACAAATATAAATATTTAGGTTTACTTCGTACTTATTTAAACAAAATATTCAAAGTTAAAACAGGGAATGATGTCATTGGCGAAATTAGTTTTATTTCCAAATCATCGGCGAATGTGTCAATGACAATTTTATAGTTTTTTGCGTATTATAAAAAATACAGTTATTGTTATTCAAAGATGTTTGGAATCAAGTGCCTATTGCTGGATACGTCTTGGACCAAGAAGTGGTTTCTAAAAAAATATATATATTATGCGTATATTCTTTGCCTGTTTTTTATTAATTTCTTTTTACATGTGACAACTACTGTTACACTTAAAGTGTGACGACGGATCATTAACTACATTCAAGTCGGTGTTTAACCACACAGTTCTTATTTGTAACTTTCGACCGCCATGCTTGCCCAAATATAGTCTTACAATTTTATTAGGTAGGCACACAATACTAATTATTTGAACGTGTTCTAAAAAAACCATTTGGTTTTCCTCTTATGAGTCATCTGTTCTCATGTTATTTAAACAGATTATAAACGAACTCAAGTGTTAACAAGAAGTATCAATGAATAAGTGGGTAGCTAGTCTGTTGACAAACTTCTGTTTATTGCGCGATTGTACGGCTGATTTAAATTCCATTTCATTATATTATTAGTACATATTTGTGCAATTGGCGACAAAGACCGGCGAGCTTGTCTAGGGCCACTCTTATTTGCAGTTTGTCAGCGATGGTTTCATAACGTCCAACATTACTCGCGGTGCCGGCGCGGCGGACCGGCTGGCGCGCCTCATGACGACGTTGCTACGGGCCAAAAAGACCAATCAAAGTCCTATTCGACAATTCATTTTCTCCCTTACATGCCACCACAAAAAGATCTTAATCCTTCGTAGTAATCGCTCGTTACAGCGTTTCTGCAAAGATTGATAGTGCGGTACGAGGTTGAACGCTCACGTAATTGGTAACGATTATTAAGAGAATTTATATTCGATAAGTTGACAGGTCGTGGCTCGAGTTAAATTCAATTTAAGCTGCGGTTGGATTTAACACGTGACATGTTTACGTACTCGTTTCGATTAAAACATATTACATACCTAGATGGCTGAATGTATGGAGAGATAAATACTGACTACCGGAAATCTCTGCAATCGAGTAGATAACGTTGGAATAATTTATGTTCGGCGGAACATTGCGCCGGGCTGTATGTTTCTTTTTTACAGAATTGTTTGTTTATACATTTACGACACAGAAATGTCAATATAAGTGAAAAGAATACTTAAAATTATAAATTAAAACAAGCAATTAACCAATCTCAATCCAAATCAAAATATTTGGACAAAGATTGATTATTCTTATTTTTTTTAATAATAAATAAAAAAGATTTTTTTCTTAGACATATAGTTCTAATGAATTTCTTTAACAAACCTAGATCGATCCAAATATTTTGAATGAACACCGTTTATTAATTGAATTTAGGCCGTAAGACAATTATGTGACATATTCAAATTATCAAACATAGCTAAGAACTCTACGGCTAAACAACGAAGTGCTCCATAGATAATCGCAATTGGCTGTTTACAAATGCGACTTGCGGCATGGCAATGCGGTATTCCAGCATGTATAGCGCCCAAGCACAGCGCTAATAGGCGTTTCGCGCCAATTTATTTTCAGTTTTAGTTTTTGTCGTCACACTTGCACCTACGCTTTATCGACAATCTAGGGTTGCGCTACAATGCTAAGGAGTTCTTGCATTCTCTCCCACACTACTGCAAATATACTGCAAAAACACCAGGCAATATGACTAATAGATAAACAAGTTTACGCAACGACTTGACATCAAACAAGTTGAATTGAAATAGACTCCGTAACTCGCCTTACATGTAGTTAAAATATTAATTGGCAGCCCTGGACGGAGACGACTATCCGGTGGCGGTTGATTGTACTCATCAAGGATTTCTGCACTCAAGGACGATGGCGGCTAGACGATCGTGGCTGTCGAACGCCTCTTATTATTTCTCTTCAGACACATCTTGTTTTTGTCTTAACTCATTTATATTCATGATACGTATCGACGGTTATCTCTATAAATTAAAATATTTCCATTCGCCTCTGATGGAAATCTATCGAGCGAAATACTTGAATATTCGTTAGACTATAGATAGATCATGTTAATCTTTAACATCGTTAGCGACTTGGCTGACGTGTTGAAATATTTTTTTATGCTGATCACAGAACTTTAATGATGACAAGGAACAAGGAATAAAATATTACGAAAGCCATTCATACTGATATAATATCAAAACAAAAAATATTTCCTGTACTATCAATTTCTAGTACATAATAATAAGCTGGAAACAAATTGTCTTTTTACAATTTAAACACTATAGGTCCACGTAATAATACATGACGTAGCATAATTCCACCGTCCATGTTACGGCTGCTGTAAAATCACTGTAATTAGCGGCTGCTACTTCGATGCCATTAGCCACCTATTTGAGTTGAAATGATATCGAGCACAGTCCAAACAAGCGAGCGGTTGTTGAGATTTATCTCATTGCTCAGGGCAATTTATTTAAAGTAGTTTTTGTAAATCAACAAAAACGATTGACTATGTTCTGTTCGCGGGTTCACTCACCTCGATATTTTCGAATGTGCGAACCTCATTGTCTGCTACTATTTTTTGTGGCATATGGCTAGTTCATGGCAATGGCAGATGCTAAATATTACGCCGGTCGTAATAATAATGAGTTGAAACTTTTCTTGGATTTTGTCCGAGCTTGGCAATGATATGTTATGAAAGTATCATCAAGTGAACAATGCAGTTACATTTGACAAGGCAGTCGTCGAGTCAAGGGTATATGCAAATACACATCAACAAAGCGCATTGCTCGCAGACCCCAAAAATAAAAAGACGAATACAACACAAGGACAAAAGTACTACCAAACAAATCGTTCAGGTCCACGGGTTGATTAAAATGTTTTTTGTTTATGCTATTTAATTTAATAAGTATATCTGAAAATTATATCGAAACATGAGTTAATCATTATTTAAATATTACGTTATCTTTATGGATCGATTTATTAAGAACATGAACATGTGTGAAGTTTTAATTAAAGATCAGAATAATTGTGTGAGTAAATGAAAAGTTTTATAATAAACTAATAAAGTAAGTACCGACTGGGCGGCAGTGGTACAAAAAAAATATAGTTATGCATCAGCTGCCCGTCATCCGGTGCAAGTGGGAGTTAACTGAGTTATTGGGTTAGTATGGCAGTCTAACTTAGGCAAAGCTACGTTAATTAATTTAACATGTCAACAACAATCACTAAACATTCAAAACATAATTGCAAAGGTATAAAGTTAATTTAGAATCCCAGTTTAGATTGGTTATATTCTACACACACAGATAGGGATGCGTTCTTTTTGAGCTCCAAGATTTATAAGAAGAGCATAAAGTACCTACACTGATGTACAAATCAACTATACATGTATTATTTATTGATGACATCTTCTCCAAACGAGCACAATTCATAAACAAGACAAATATCGTGACGTTACGTTTAATGGATACGTCCTGGTGAACCAGCGTAAGTAAATAAGAGTAATTTGCAGTGCACTTACATACGCCATATAATTCAACAAGGAACCCACGCGATATGTATAAAAATAAATACCACCACAATTACGACCACTTAAATGTGTACCGGATATCTTCAAGAATGATGAGTAAAGAAAATAATTGATTCGACCCAACAACCTTCTTTGGGGCCAGTAAACGGTGGCTCTTATTCACCCCAAAAGTGGAATACAGTTTAAATTATGAAGTAACTTTTATCAAATTGATTTACTAAAGCCACCGAGCCCATTGAAATGGCCGACACATTGATGCCTTTCATAAGTTAACGCGGCGTATAACGTCTACAGTTATACAGAAGCAATATAAATTATTTAGGTGTCCATCTGCCGCTTACATTAAACGCGAATTTCGTGTTATTTAAACCCGGATACACGGAGCGCAGCAGTTTTATTACAGCGTAAGCTCCATCTGAACTTCCTAGCTGTCTGTCTAAATTAACGACGATGTAGCAGCAATCTGCTACATTAAACATCTGAGTCGTATACTACTATCGATAAACTATTTAGTATCTTTCCAGAAACAAATACATTGAATAACACAATTTAGTTTGTTAACAACATTTAACACTTATCTTCTGTTGTCTTAAAAATAATAGGAGTACAAACCAGTATTGATAATTGATTAGAAGAAATTGACATTTCATTTTATTTAAAGCTAATAAATCGGTTAGGTCGGCCTATTATCCGTCAAATCGTTAATCAAATTATGTAATCCATTATCTATAGATGTTGTTAATTACATTACATGCTCGTCAAGTACAAGATTGAAACATACATCAATGCACGAGTATCTAACTAATGGGTGTCAATGTCAAAACGGCTTCTAATTTTAATAAAACGATACTTATCTGGTTGATATAATTAGACGCTCTCAGCGTTATCGAGTAGGACAAAAAGTATTATTATATTACCAAGCACATGTGCCGTTTAGCGTGAAGGTTATTTACACGACTCACTGGAACTCAGACGGGACGCAACGAATAATGACATCATTATTTTTCAGAGATCACTCGATTAAGTAGGTAAGTATCGGGCCCGGCGTAAACAAGATCATGGTACATGATGTGCCAAGTGAGCAAACCACAAAAATGAATTCATTAAGAAATAGACGCCATACCACCACGCAGGCACATAGACGTAACGTAGTAAATAAAGAAGACTAATTTTATTGTATACTTTAAGTATAGTATATTACACGGTACACCAGAGACATATCGAAGCAGAACATAAATAAATAACAGTTTTGATTGCAATATCCCGAAGAAGCACAGATAATCAACTAATGCAACAGTTATGATTTGCGGCATTATACGTATAGAAACATATGCTAAACATCTGAAATCTCTTTGACCTAGCGACCGGATTAAAGAGATTAATTTAATGTGGGCTGGCAACGGGTGCGGTCAGAAGCTAACAAATAAATCACGTTCCCGACTGGGAATGCCCTAGCCGAAGGTGGTTATTACAGCCAATAAATACAATTCAAATCAACTAGAAGTCTCATCTTGTGAATTCATAACTTCATCATGCTCTGTACATTATGACATATTAAGACGTATTTGGTCATGTCAACATCAAACAAGACCAGAAAAATGTACATCCAGCGTGGGTTGTGTTGTGTTCTCAAGGTTTGTTAGTAAATTAAGTAATTGAAACAATCAAAGATTAAATTACATGCAAGTCCCCGTTAAGTAAATCTCCTGTGGAGTTGTATTGTCCATCTTTATGCTTTATAATTGTTAATAAAACAATGTATATTTTAGTCAGACATTCGCGAGACGTGATGTCACTCATTCGCTTTGTCACGTTGTGCACACAAGTGGTTGCCGTCCGCACCGCGCCAAAATAAAAACATGATGATGTTTGTGGGTTTATCGGATACATTTTAAAATTAATGCATATGAACGACCAAAAGGAAGATAACGAAGCAGGAAAATTGAAATCTGAACACTCATTCATAAACACTAAACAGACTAGTGTGTGTTATTGTCAGCTTTATCCTGTAGGTTAACGAAAATAGCTCTTATGAAGCGGGCGCTTAAATCAACGCCATGAAAACAAATTTGAACAACCTGATGGGCATTCCGTAGTGCATAACAACAATAATACTTTGTCCCGTTTAAATAACGAGACAGCCAAGCTTGGGGTTGGCGGAATGAGCTCCGGCGAGATCTCATGGCAGAGTGGAGACAACGACTGTCGCAACCGAGGGCCGGGCACGCTACCATAGCAGCGGTAAGACCCCTCTTTGAGGAGTGGCTTGAGAGACGCCACGGCGTCCTCACCTTCCGTCTGACGCAGGTGCTTACCGGGCACGGCAGCTTCGGTAGGTTCCTGTTTCGGATTCAGCGGGAGGAAACGCCCGAGTGTCGTCATTGTGAGGACCACCTAGAGGATACGGTGGAGCATACGGTAGCGGTATGCCCTGCCTGGGCTGAGCACCGCCGTATCCTCAGGGAAGTGATCGGCGGCGGCGACCTCTCGCGCCCGGCCTTAGTCGAGGCCATGGTGCGGAGTGAGAGGAACTGGGACGCCGTCTCCTCCTTTTGTGAAGCAGTCATGCTCGCAAAGAGAGAGGCGGCCCGCGTGAGGGAGCAATCCTCCTCCTCACGCCCCAGCAGCCGCAACTGGCGACACTACGGGCGTCGGGGATCGAGGGACGATCTCCGGCCACCGTAAGTACGGGCCTGCGGTCGGCGAGTAAGGGCAGCTCGCCGCCCGACCAGAACCAGGCCCGAGCGTACGGCGCGTAGCGTTCCGCGCGCGCCTCAAAGAGCCAATAGACCACCACAGACGGGGCCCTAAAGGGCTGATGTTCAGCCGGGGTTGCGGGGTAAGCGCAATAAGGTACCGCGACCTCGGCACAGAGCAGGAGAAGGAACAGGGGGGTTTTTAGTCAGTAAGAGTCTGACACTCCCTCCTGCCCGGCCCTGGGCGGGAGAAGTCATTTGATGATTTTCCCCTCACAAAAAAAAAAAAAAAAAGCCAAGCTTGGGGTGGAAAAATCTTAATAAGTGATAATGCAACTTAGTGATCATAGTTAGACTGTTTGCATTGGTTTTTTTAGTCACAGTTTATCTGCATAAGTATGATATATTTTTTTTAAATAAATCGATCCCAGAAAATCTTGTGCTATTTAATTGTATTTCATCATCATAAGTGATACATATCACTTTCACGTCACATATTCAGCTTATTTTTTGCTTCGGTTATTATTCTAAAATCTTAACCATTTAACGCAGCATCGCCGCTGGCGCCTAAATACAGTAAGCCGGTGAAAAAACGCCGCTGGCTGGTTGTACAAAACAAACCATGTCCAAATTCGATTCTACGGTATCGTTACCACGATTTCATTAATGGAGTATTGATAAAGCAGAATGAACAGAAATCTTTATTGTTATGAGTATGAACCACGTGGGTCTCTGTGGCTTTGTTTTAACTTTTTGTACGATGATCCGAGGGTTGGCCTGTTCCAGGCGGACGCACATCACATAGTAAGCGGTGCGAGCCGCGCCGGCGCCGATCCGTCCGTGACTTTGAATTAGGCGCACTATTACCATACCTGCAATCACAATCTACCGCCACGGATCCCGGCTGCACTTAATTAACGCGGTACACATTTAGGGTGCGAAACGAACGGAAAACCTCGTGTAATAATACCCCCAACATTTAATAACATTCGTGCGTTAGGCGAAGGCGAGTTCGTTATGCTTCAGTGTGCAATTCAGAGTTGAGAAGGCTGTTTTAATAAACTTACATCATTATTAGACGCGTATTGGACCATAAAGGGAGATTCGACGATGTTAAATCCCATTTATGTAAAACACTGCATTCCTATTTAACATGAGACAACCCACTCAATAACGGAACTATGATAAGCCTCGCGAGGAAATCGTAATTATAGTAAAGTTTATTGCGCTGCGGATTTGCCGGACAAGTTTCTAATACATTAACTGCTTAAATATTACTTTAATTGAATGAACTTATATAGACAGATTAGGTAGCAAATTGAACTCTAAGTAATTGGGCTTCGGTACTATATACTTATAATGAGTCTAACCAGGCCCTTTAATTTACCTTAACACGGAATTCACTTGCAACCCGAAGGCACAGTGGCAACATACTTGTCGATGACATGATAGCAGCCCGCGACTTCCTTATCCGTTACGCGATACAATCTGCTTAAGAACGACGTCTCATTTGAATAACTACCGACCTGCATTTATTACCTTAGAAAATAACTGACATCCTGATAAAAAATTCCCCACTGGATAAAGTGATTATATTATAAACAGTGTGAATTAAATTAATTAATGTATGATGAATATGAAATTAAAATAGTCAAAGTCAAGTAAAAAAGTGGTAGACTATTTCATTGTTGATTAGAAAGTTCATAAAAGGAATAAAGTCATGGAAACGTCGAGTCGTTAAAACAGTCGAGCCAGTGTGTATCGGTGGAGATACCGCCATTAATATCTGTGTAGCATTTACGTTGGAATTCTCTAGAAACTCTCCCGGGTTCCCGCGAGGTTCAGATCGTGACTGCGCGTCGCGTCGGCGCAATTTGCTTACCCATACAGTGCCAGTGTGCGCCGCTCTAATCATGTGTAAAATATTGCCGTGCCTCGTCACTGCAACACGGAATCAGGACGGCACGTCAAAAGTCACAGAAGTGCAAGATTAATTGACTGCGATAGCTGCATCACGATTAAGGTCGTCGACACTATTATTCTACATTATTCTAACCTACAAAAAAGTTTTTCGTGGGATGCAAAGTTTTCAGTTTAATTATTGTCAAAGTAAGATTATTTCAAAAACACGCTTTAACACTATTAATGATGCACTAATATTAGCAGATTTTTTTCAATCGAGCTCTTCCTTATTCAACTATATTGAGTTGTTATACTAAGATAAAAAATAGGCAGACATTTTCTCCGAAGAAAACCATTTCATAACAATAATTGTGTAGGCAGCATAAAATAACCGGCAATGTAGTCGTTCAAACAATTCCCATATAAGCGTAGAAAATCGGCAAGATCAAGTTGAACGCGTGACCTTAAGTCGAGTAACGAGACGGGTGTTAGTATGAGAGGCGCGAGCTAGGGCTGAGGGCCCATTAGAACAATAGTAGCGCGCAAGAAGCGTGCGATCATAAAGTTACACCTACAATCAGCGCGAAGCCGTAAGAATTCCCGACCTGCCCTAACTTAGCGCCGCACCGCACTCTTCGGCGGTTTTCACTGAGCTATGGTTAATTTGACATTATACGAACATTTCATTACCAGCTTTTGTCTGTCGTAACTTTGTTCACACGACCTGCATGTATATTTATGGTATGATAAACCACAAAGCATAAAACAAAAAGAATATAATTTATAAGACACTTGGGCAAAAACCACTTTTATTCGATTAAATAAATCATTGAGTAAATGTATCATAATAATTGGGAGGACGACAAACGACAACATTAATTTACAAAAATATGTTTCGGGTTGGGAGTTTGAATATGCATCAAAGTGCGATACATTTTTTTAGTTTGAAAATAGCACAAATTCCTTGTGAATACTTGGCAAGGATCCCAAATTCCTTGAGAATAAAACACGTGTACACAAACGAGAATTAAGAAGGCTACGCTAAAACAAATGTACTCGTATTACTTCTAGGTCAGTTAATAAGTTTAATTAAAAAGCTGTTTGACGAGACCATTGATCTAATAAGAGCTTTAGTTAGTATTTACGCCTTGATCAATATTTAAGAAAATTTTGCTGTAACCTAAATCGATTTCAGTCAACATTTTAAGATGAAGAAGACCAAAACTAGACGTCGCCGCTGACTAAATTTAACCGTGAAAAAAGACGCAGAAAGGTTAGTCTCAGTATATTAAATTTTGTTCAATCTTTTTGTTTACGACTTCTATTCGTTCAAGAATGGAGCCATAAAGGTTCTTCGCAACACTCATCGTTTGTGGTGTGTAAAAAGGGTGTGGAGCAATCCTGCTAAGGCATTCCCACGCATACAGGCCGACATACGCGGATACGCCGGTTCCGATCACCGCCCGCACTAATTGAGTAGACGATGCTATGCGAGACTACCAAGGACGCTAAACCGACCTATGTCGGTAACGAGATCATCTGGATTATTAGGGTCACTTACACGTATTTTAAACTTTAATTCAAAACTGACGCATTTCGAAATAAGTACACGTCAACCTGAGAATAACAATGTAAACTTGAGCAGATTACTAAGCCTACCTCTTAATACGAATGTTTTCTTGACCAAATCGTATTATTAAATACCTTTAAGATGCAGGGCAAAAAATACTTAAAACAAGAATATTTTGATCGAGTTCGATTGGTCGAGTCAATATTTAGTTTTGTTGTCGAACAAGTGACGCTCGTCTCAATAAAGAGAGGACAAGGTGGGGTTACAAGCGAAGCAGATGCTACAGTCCCACGACAACATGTTTACAATGCCTCACATTATAAAATATACATACTTTGTGTAACACTTACCACGTAAAAAACATTTACAGGATGAACGACAGAATATTTAAGTGAAGCTGCTTAATTATGTTACAATTGACACAGAAGCTATCATATAAATAAGGACATCTTATTGTTCGAGGAATCATAAGTAACGAGACAACTGCAATCGGTAAAATGCTGCGTGGGCGACGATTATCTGATGTTATCGGTACCATTGCCCCTCAGAGACTTGATGGCACTATAATAATAGAAAAAGCTTTAAATTATATAGAAATTGGGAAAAATCAAAATGCTTTTAATGGATTTCGGCCAAAATATCGTATGGAAATCTCGTAGAGAAAACTTTTTAACAATTTGTTCGAAGAGTATGGTTTTGCATATTAGCTTAAAGCTTAGCACAAAACAGAGATAAATCTATATAAAACCGCAATAAAACCAAAGATAAACGAAAACCTCTTTAACGATACTTCCCTATTAGCTTGGAATATATATATAATTTAAGTGTGGGAGAGCCATGCTTCGGCACGAATGGGTCGGCTCGACCGGAGTGATACCACGGCCTCACAGAAAACCGGCGTGAAATAACCACTGCGTTGTGTTTCGCCGTGTGAGTGAGGTTACCGGAGGCCCAATCCTTCCCCTTCCCCAATCCCTCCTCAATCCCTATATCTCCAAATCCCTAATCCCTGAAAGGTCGGCAACGCACTCGTAACTCCACCGTTGCGAGTGTCCATGGGCGGCGCTGAATGCTTACCATCAGGTAATCCGTCTGCTCGTTTGCCGACCTATTACATAAAAAAAAAAAAAAAAATATCTTTAGCCAACAAAAACCACAAAATAATGTATAAAATAAGACCTTGTCGTGGAAGTAAACAGTGGTCAATTACGGTGGTAGCGCCCGGCTCTATGGCGCGTTCAGAAACAATCGAAGCGGTGCGATGGGCGAGATACCAGACGGTAATAACTCTAATGGCGAGATAAGACCGCCACTGCCGCGGATACATGCCGTACCGACCACACAAATGTATTTCAACAAAGTGCGTACGCAAAATTCAGATGTGGCATCAAATATTGTTATGAATTAACGCTAATTTGATTTCCAAATACATTGGAAAGCTAACTGGTTGGGTGTATACTTTCGTGGTTTCAGTACTTAAAGTTCAATTTAAATGATTCATAAAGCATTCCAACTTCTCTTCTTTATCTCTTATTAGCTGTGCGCATTTATCACAAGTAGTACATCTACGATGACTATTGGTAATCGAGTGTGATTTCCTACGTCCGTGTGGTATCGCTCCGAGTCGCGCTGCGACCAGCGGGACCAGTTTACGCCGACAACCATGTAAACGATTTATTCCCGAGTCTCGTTTTGCATTACCCGATCGGAAGCCAGGGCTGGATCGGTCGCAAGTCTCCGTACTGCAGGTGTTTTCATCGCATAAATAACATGGGAATATAATTCAATTATTAATATCAATATCCCTTCGAACCTGTCAACATGGGACAGAGAATAAATTACAATGTTATGTTTAAATAAAATGTGAGAATATTACTTTATATTACGTCTAATATCTTGCCTAAGACCAAGTTTCTTTTGAGTAATGACTTCATGGTCATCGAGATCAGTTACAAGACAGCCCTGCTAAAGCATGCAGTTGTCGCGGGGGCTTTATTAAACGACGATGCCATGGTAAGACGGCCGTTGGACCGGCTTATCCCGATTCCCAATGCACCCTTCTCACTGTTCTCAATACGCAATGCTTGTTTAATACTTGTTTATTTATCTAATCGCAAGAAAACAAGTTTCGTGCAATGACAGCTATTAATATTCCGTTTATGTGTTAGTACTTATTTTTTACTATTTATTTTCTAATAGAATCGAAGTTGATTGAACCTGCAGTTATGTACATTTACGACACTAATTATATTTATCGCTGTTACTTCTTGCTTATTACAATATTGTGTTTTTATAAATTGAACAGAAGAAATAAATCAAGTTCAGGCTACCAAAAATTACCACAACAGAGAAAGGAGAGTATATTTCGATGACAAGATCATAAACATTAGATAACGATCACAAGAAACACAATGAAGAATGTTCTTATAAATATTTAATTGGCACATGAGGACGGCCTGATTGGACGCGTTTATTATTAATACAACAGGCCCCTATGAGGGTCGGCGAATTATTTATAAAGAGGCCGATTGAATATGAGTATGCGGCGATGGTGCATATAATCGATGTGACCGAGACTGCGAGCTCGGTGCGGTGCAACACGTGATAGCCCCGCGAACACTAGAAAAGTCGATCAACATTTTCATACTTCTCGTTGCTATATATTTTTTTTTATTTATTACCTATTTGCTCTTGAATTATCTTTAAAATCAGTCGTAATTTGTCTTTAATCCTTAATATAAGTTCGTTTTATTAACAAGATCAAAGTTAAATGCAACAATTCGCAGCTCAACCGATTTCATTTTAATAGTTTCATATCCAGCGTCCATGGCGGAAAGTGGGAACACAACGCGTTAGAGTACACATAGATACTTGGAATAGACAGGGGTCCAACCGGTTCAAATAGCCATTCCAGCAAATCAATGCCTTGTATAATGAGATCGAGTATAGCAAACGACTGTGGTCGTTAACTGCGGTATCTGCGCATCGATTAAGAACCAACCAAACTCACTTCGGATGCCATTGCGCACTTTTTGCGGATATCACCAAAAGCCG
Source organism: Spodoptera exigua (assembly GCA_902829305.4). Taxonomy (NCBI): domain Eukaryota; kingdom Metazoa; phylum Arthropoda; class Insecta; order Lepidoptera; family Noctuidae; genus Spodoptera; species Spodoptera exigua. The sequence continues at coordinate 4,134,714 of LR824616.2, read as the reverse complement.
GTGGTTGCGCGGCGACAAAGGTGTTCAACCGGTTTACGTTACCGCCGCCTCACATCGTCATAAGCGCGTCTGCAAATTTAACACTCGTCAAATACCGCAAAATGCAATACAACCGCTATGTCGTTGCGGCATTAATGTACACATTCATCGGCGAAATGTCGCCTATAACCTGGCGGCCTAATAAAGCTCAATACTCACGGTGATCATACAGGCATAAGAGTAGTTTAACAACTATCTTTACGTGCTTCCAGTAAGTAGTTATATTAACATTAGGTTCCGACATAATATTATTTTAATTAACAAAGAGTGAATCAATAGCAATCATATCGTCCCCGAAATACTTATATTCTTACTTTTTCCCGACTATAACATAAATACAAACATCGTTTATTATTAACAGAATCAAGGACAAAAATTATCTCTCAATAGAGATTTAATTGTATCAACAACATTAGATGAGCTTGATAGACAGACAATTAATCAAAATACGTCATTAGAATTATGCTACAACGCAATAGCAAAAATATAAGTTAGTATCTAGGTACGATTGAATAAACTGCATTGAAGCGTTAGATGAATACGTTGCGTAATCGGTCATTAAAGCAGATCGTTATAATAACGGCGGGATCGCTCTCAATGACAAACAACCGACTCACTCGAACAAAAGAATACTGAAGTACATATGCATAATGAAGACTCGTCATGTAGTGTGGTGTTCGCCGTATAATGCAACGAGTTGCGTACTCCGTACAGACTGCACCAACTATGGTATGGCAGTCAACTTCGCCCGTTTTGTATAAAATTATTGAAAATCTGTGTGAACTATACCGATTTCGCATGACTTTTATAGTGTCTACTTACGATGTAATTTTACCATTGATCAGATTATTAAAGAATTGTCGGTTTTCCTGTATAATAAAATATTACCAGGTGCAGAGCAATCACGGAAATATTATGTAAATTCTTAGATGGGTACCGTAATCTCGTTAAAGCCATTAGATAGGTAAGATAAGATCAAGCAGGGCTTTAACGGCGAACGACATCAATCAGGATTGCCTTCACTGCACTAGTAAACAGTGGACGTAGCTTTTATTTTGATACTGGTTTTATTCAAACTAAGGCGTACCAGTGTACCACATAGACTGATTATGTTATTTTAAATGTTGAATAAGTATATGAAGCATTAATAAATTACTGTGACGACCTTGATCGCGGTCAAGTAATTTTTTTTACGTTCCTCATTTAAATTTTTATAGGTATCCAGATTATAAAAGAGATTGTTCGAATAAGATAATTAAATTGTTGTTATGTTGTAAGTACTAGCTATTTACATAATTTATATTTGTGATAAAAAGAAAACCGGTTTAAAACATTAACTACATACAATTGAATTTTTCGATGTCAGCGATACCAAACTCCTAATGTGCAATATGATGAAAGATGTATTGCTGTAAACATGATTATAACATTATCTCACATCTATGTTAAAGACAGGCAATTGTAGTGATGTGAGTGCGTTCCATAGCAAAGTACGCCAAGTGGTCACGCTCGGTCGATCACAATTTCACGGTCAAATAGACCGAGTTTGATTTGTCTATTACGTGGCACTTTATTGCTTCCATTTGAACAAACAAGTTCAACGGACAGAAGCCGATATCAATGTTAAACTTTTGTGTAACTGTGGTACGTACGATCATTAATTTATTAGCGTAATTCCGATGTTTTCTCGACGCATTCATGATGTAATTTAATATTATTACTTTTTAGTACTTACTGGTTATTTGTTTTTCTACTGTAATTTCTCTTTCTTAAGACTTATGCTTTTTCACCTACAGTTAAGTTAAACAAATGATTAATTTCGTACTATCTAAATGAAAGTAACTTCAAGAAGTTTGCAGCAACGTAAAAGAAACACATTAACAAATTATCTATCAGCCATGAAGCTAACTAGGTCTTGTGCATGTATAATGTGAATTACATGAGGCGTTAATAGGCGACGTGAGCCGTGAGTCACACGTGTGTTGTGTTATTATCGATGCGCTCGACTGCTTATGTATGGGCGCGCTATGTGTAGTGGCGTAGTGTATAGCTAGAGGGGTAGACGGTAGAGCACCTGGCAGTCATGTTGGTCGTGGTACGAGCTGACGAGTTGGCTGACGTACTCCCAAACTTCTCCGGGCGCCGTCCAAGCCGATGTCGCGTTCGCGGCGTGCCGCATCATGCCCGCATTACGCGCCTGCTGCTAAGATTGCTCGACTTCTAATCCGATCTCGTGAGCACTTCACTCGCACAAACACTGTCCGTAACGCACCAGTTAGTGTTACGCGGGCGGTTACTTCTCGCCGCTCACGTCCACTAGCGTTGACGAGCTATTTATATTGTTTTATCCTCAATCACGCGCAACTAGGTCGCGATCTACATCACACACGCTGAAACAGATTTATGTCGGTACGAACCTCAGCACACCTATTGTAAACAATTGAACACGATAAAATTCTTGCTTGCTCTTGGGATTATTGACAATACCCGAAGTACACTAATGACCATTTCGTATTGTAAAATACTGCATTCCCTTTACGGACAATAAATTGATAAACATTATTTTTTTGTAACAAAAACAATTATTTGTATGAGTAAAATCAGTGCATATAGCAGAGTCCATTAGATAGATACTGATTCTTTTTTCATAAGCTATTAGTGAATTAGGTAGAATAACAATCCGTAGATATAGTTTAATTCATCAAAAGTGAGTATGTATTTTAACTTACAAAATACAATTTATTGTATTACGAAAACAAATGCACCGATATGATTAGTGCAGCGATGCGCGCAATCACGGAACGAATCCATCGGCGACGCGCGAGCCACTGATAACGCGTGACCTTGGGCTGCGCTAAACGTTTGATAAGGGAAATTCGGCGATCGCCCCCGCGCCGCTCTCAGCCGCTTATCACACGCCTTGTTTGTTTTGCATGAAATTAGTGTCGCGGTCGACATTATAATGCGATGACATGATCACGAATTAATGAACTGTTGCCTAGTGATAACCAATGTCAAATATTCTTCTCACTTTGTTATCAATTTTAATATAAACCACAGCTTATTACTATACATTTTTTTTACTATTTAAAGGACTTACAAGTTGTTAAGGGTAGCTTTGATTTTTAAGTATAATTTGAATCCCAAGAGCATCAAAAATTGTATTTGACTAACCACAAATCTTCACATTAACACAAAATTTTAATCCCATAAACACTTTAATTACTTTTAAATATAATATTTATGTTATGAACGCTTGTTGCACACTATAGCACATGATCACATCAGCCAATCAATCGAAGACGACATCGCGCGTATGTACACATGAGACGGGTGTGTGCGGCGTATACGCGTTCGAAGCACCGCGTACGCAAGAGGTCGGAACGCGCGCGCGCGTCTCGCCGCGATCCAGCTAATGACCGGCGTGGCGCGTATTCGCGACCCCCACTCCGCCACCGTACGCGCGCTATCAAACCAGTTTACGTGAAAAATTTTAATTCCTCAGAGCGGGTGACGACCGGTCGCGCTTTCCTCGCACGGCGCGGCCTCCCCCGGCCAGGAGGAAAAAGCGCAGCGCCCCCGGGGGCGAACCGGAAGTGCACCGCGGCCGGCACGCGAGCCAAGCGCACCCACCGCCTTAATTAAATGCTGCACGCTGCACACCTACCCCTCCGTAGCGTCCTACCCTTATGCACCACCTACCATTTCTATTACTAACACAAATTACTATTTTATTTAAATTAACAGTAACATGAACAACTCCACAAGTAGTTAACATTTTAGACGTAAAATAGAATGGGTTTTAATACGAGATCGGGGAATGCAGTCTATCAGCGTATCAAATGGTTGTTTGTACTTAGAAATTCTGATGTCGCCTAATTGTAACATCAATAAGCAATGTTTAATAATTAATATTGGAAGTAGCGGTAACAATACGCGGTGTAAATTAATTCAGTCACGAGTGAATAACTACTATATAGACGCGGTGTTATGATGAACACCGATCTAGATACTTTCACGCACCTACCGCACATCACATTAACGCACATAATGCAGGTACTGCATTAAACAAAGTAAACTGAAAATTTAAGTAAAATGCATTTTTTATACCAATACTATATTCAGTTACGAATAAGGCAAAGCAAATATCGTAAATAAATGTGACACCAATCTTCAATTTAACTGTAATCTTGTTTACGACTAAAATTTACCACTTGACAATGGACAAATCAAAGTATCACTATAATGATTCCAAACAAAAAGGACAGCACAGAGAGCCAGATGCTATTAAAATTATTCAAATACAAAGATTACACAACTGTCTCGACGCAAATACCATAAAAAGGGGATACTTTGGCCAAGCAACTGGCACTTTCTCATAAATTGAATGAACTTATGCGGTAACAAAGAATAATAAAATGTGAAGAAAAAACTGGACCAGATTAAGGCGTCACAAAGAGTTTCTTTTCATATCAACAGTAATACACCCATACATTAAAAGCCCCCTAACGAAACTTGCGAACCCCTCGAAGCATAAACAAGTTAAACAGTTACAAAGAGCTTTGGAAATACTGATTTTAAAAAGACAGAGTTATAATAATATATTATGTATTAATAATCCGATTTGGGGAGGAATCATAAAGCTGATTCCACATACATACCTATAATGTGTATAATCTTAATTCACTGTCAGTATAGCGAATTTTTGCACACTCGAATAAAGAATTCTCATTAAAGTTTCGAGTCTAAGAAATAGGCATTTACTATTCTTGTATAATAATTTTTAAATACTAGTATTTTAATACTAGACTAGACTTACATTACAAAATTAAAATAACTGACCTAGCCTACCTAACCCAAGTTGTATGTATAATGCAATTACGAATCTATACTAATATTATAAAGAGGTAAAATTTGTAAGTTTGTATGTAAGGGGTAATCTTTGGAACCGCTGATACATAGCTACAATATCCCTGAGTACTATAAAACATCACGCTAAGATCAAATGGAGCAGAGCAGCGGATAAAACCGCGCGGGGGTAGCTAGTCATCTATATAACAAAGAATAGGTGTTCGTTGGACTCACTAAAACTCGAGAATGGCTGGTCCGTTTTGGATAATTTTGGTCTTAAAATATTCTTTTAAGTCCAGGGAAGGTTGAAAGTTTTTCAGTATTGATTGAGGGTCAAAACATATTATGTAGTTATAATTGAGGCAGTATGCAGTTTGCCGAGAAAGCTAGAAGGTAATAAATTCACAGTAAAAAAACATGATTTTAGTCACATATCTATATATATAAAAATGGATCGCAAAATGTGTTGGTAAGCGCATAACTCAACAACACCTGGACCAATTTTGTTAATTCTTTTTTTGTTGTGTTTGTTATGGTCAGGAGAAGGTTCTTATGAAAGAAAATGTTAGAAAAGTAAGGCGGATTGTGGAATTTTAGGTACTAGGGACCCTTTCATCGTAAGCGAGATGATGAGACCCGGGCGAAGCAGGGGCGAGCTGCTAGTTTCTAATAAGTCTAAGCTCGATATGTCTACTAGTAACCATATCTAGGCCAAGGTTCCATCTGTCACCTTCCAATTCCTTTACGATCCATGTCTACTGTCCAATAATATTGTATGGTCTTCTAATCTAAGCATAATATTGTCAAGTTTTATCACGATGTTGTATCATAATATTTTTTACTTCTATTTAGAAAATACAGAGATTCCACCTATTGCGATTCTTACATACAATACGAATTTGAGAGAGTACCAATACAATATAGTAATAGTATCCAAAAAAAAGTTTGTGAGAATGTATGTTTGTTCCACCGATTTGGTTGAAATTTGGTTGGAATGTAGATAGATACCCTGGATTAACACATAAGGCTCCGTTTTAACACCAAACCAAGCGGGCAAAGCTGCGGGCGGAAGCTAGTAGTAAGATAAGTCACCAAGTAATTTAAAATGGATCGTCATTATTAACGGCATACGTCCAGTAGTTAACAAAAGCATAATGGCAAACCCTTCTTGGGTCCCTACCGAATATTACGAGCTTATCATTGACAAGAAATGGGAAACGATGGCTGATCGTAGTTTAATCAAATATCCGGGTTCAAGTTTCATAGTTGATCGACAGACGCTGGTTTTATGACAACAATAATTCAACCATCAACATCATCAATAGTAGCGAGAGGAACTGGGAAACCGTCTCCTCTTTCTGCGAGGCAGTTATGCTCGCAAAGGAGGCGGAGCACGTGTGGCAGCAGTCCTCTTCCTCAGGGCCCTGCCACCGCAGTAGGTAGGCAAAACACTCCTACCGTTGGGGATCGAGGGATGGTCTCCAGTCACCGCAAGCGCGGGTTTGCGAACGGCGAGTTAGGGTAGCTCATCGCCCGACCAAAACCAGACCCTACCGTACGGCCCGTAGCGTTCCACGCGCGCCTTAAAGAGCCAATAGACCACGACAGACTGGGCCCTAAAGGGCTGATGTTTAGCAGAGGTTGCGCGGTAAGCGCAATGAGACACCGCGGCCTTGACCAAGAGCAGGAGAAGGAATGGGAGGGGTTTTAGTCAGCAAGAGTCTGACTCTTCCTCTCGCCTCACCCTGAGAGGTTCGAAGTCATTTGATGATTTTCCTCTGACAAATCATCAATAGTCAGTAATCATCAATGGGCCTTCTAGACAAAAGAAGGGTTTTATAATCTCCACACTTTAATCTTAGCAGCAAGCGGGTAGAAGAAAGCATTTTAGAAGGATCACGTTTGTCAGGGGATGGTGGTTCGGCTGCGTCGGCTTTTACGACACCTCGCAGAAAGAGAAGGATCATTGACAAATGTATCCCACTTGACAAATGTTTTCTACTCTACCGTAACTGATTGACTAACAAATGGACCAACAAACAAATAATTATAACATAGTGAATCAACTCAGCCAGTTGGCTGCACTAAGTCGCCGCTTCGTTCTCACGACAACCTAAGAGTCCCTGGCATAGCTTGTAATTAGTCGTGTTAGCTCGTCAAACAGTAACGTGAACAAGTAAGTCGTGATTCATAATTAAATTAGAATGTCTCACGGGAGCTATGGTACAAAAAATAGATTAAATAATATAATAGCTTTTTTTTGTTATAAAAACATTGTCATAGCACAAGACATGAAACTTTTTACAATATGACAAGAAACTATATCATAGTAGGCTAAATATAGCCAGGTGGCTATTTTTTTTTAATATTTGTATCTAGTAATAAGTATATTATGTTTAGTACAAAATTATATATAACTGTGGAGAAGTGAAGTTGTAACTAAATATAACATTTCAAATGTAAATATAAAATTTTAGCTATAGATATTAGTGTCTAGTTTTCCACAATTGGTAAATCAAGGGGCGAGACCATGTAACACATGATGTATAAAGGCAAAGTAGAATACTCAAGTGCAAGGGAGGTTTGGTGAAGTTTAAAGCAAACAATGCAGTGTGAACTGCTTTTGATGGGATTTGATTTGATTGAATCATTATCTATATTTGTTGTTGTATATCCAAAGTGTCTTATTATACAGAGGATATTATGTTGAGTTAAAAATGCCCCTAGTATATTGCTAATGGGGTGTTACACCGTTAATCTATACATATATTATAAAGAGGTAAAAATTGTAAGTTTATATGTTTGTAAGTTTGTATGTAGGAGCTAATCTTTGAAACCACTGGTCGGATTGCCAAAATTCTTTCACTGATAGATAGCTACAATGTTCCTGAGTGCTATAGGCTATAAAACATCATGCTACGATCAAATAGAGCAGCTGGTGAAACCGCGCCAGAGTAGCTAGTATTATTATAAAATTCAACTCTGTCTTGCTATTGAGTCCTTGTCATGAGTTAGGACTTTTCTCAGATCCTATCACAATATAATCATAAATCAAGACCACCATATCTGCTGTCTTACAAGAACAACATTAACTGGTGACTGTCTACTAGTAATTAATGGGCTCCTTTTATTATGTTCCACACTTGCCAGGTAGGTAGAAGATTACAGTTTAAACATTTGATGTTTAGTTAATGTCTCCTTACAATACCCAACCAGAAGAGTACTGCTACCTTGTTTCTATTATGTGCATAGTTAATTCTATATGATTTCTTACTATTATAATTTAAAGAAATGAGAATATATAATAGATGGTTGTGGTAAAGACCACTAGGACAGCAGATTATGACATTCAAATAACTTTTTGCAACCATAGCAACTTGACTAATGAGGAGTGAACTCAATCTTCAACTTAATTAGACATTATGTTATTCCCTATTATCTATTATATTTCTCGGAAAGAAATACCAAGGTCTACCTTAATAATAGCTACATTGAAATTTGTTTATAAATATGAAAAACTTATGCTAAACTTACCTTGGTTCTTGGTCGCCCTCTTCCTCTCTTCATGTCATGTGTAGATTCATCACTCTTAGTCTTTCTAACATTACTTATGCTCTTGGAGGCACATTGTTTATCTTTGTTCACCTTTGTCCCACTATCCTTGACTTCACACAGTTTTCTTCCATCTTCAATATCATTCTTATTGGTACTTTTCAGCTTTGTTGGTGTTTTAGCTGAACATTTTGATGGTAATGATTTAGAAACAGCTTTGAGTGGTAAATCATCATCACTTGAAGAATCTGATGAACATTTACTACATGATTCAGAGCTAGAAGTTGTATCAGAAAGCTGAGATTTCTTCTTCACCGGTGTTCTATCCTTGCTTTGATTTTTATTATTAGTTAATTTCTTTTTCACTGATGGTTTACTGGTTCTTTTTGGTGATACCTTTCTGGGTGGTATAGCAGCAATCTTTAATTTCAAGCCAGTATCACAGGAAGTTACAGAGAAATGTGCCTTACGTGAAGCACTCTGTTTAGCATCGGAACATTCCCATTCGCTTCTTGAGGACTCACTTGAGCTGCTATTCTGTAAAACAAAAAACCAAATGTTAAAAAGATAAAGAGATAGGCATCAAAATATGATTTTAGCTTTTGAAATGAAATTAGCAAGCTAAGAAAATAAAAAGTGAAACATCCCTAACATTAACCAATACAAATCTTTTTTAATATGAGACTAATGAAAACATTCACAAATATGCCAACATTTTCTTAAGCTTAATTTTGGGAACATGTTAGGTAGATAAATGTTATAAAATAACAAACCTCAGAATCACTATTAGAGTCTGAATCACCACTTGAATCATGAGTTTTTGGCAACTCAGTGCCCATTTCTGAAAAATATAAAATCAATGCAATTTATACAATTGAAATACTACACAGTTTTATCTTGATGTAACCATGAACTTGTTAAATAACAAAAACATTGCAAAACAGAAATATTCAGACTTTAGGTGGATGACATTACAACATAAATAATAATGATAATCTTATCAGCATAACAACTATAAAGATGAAAGTATTGAATATCATGCAAGAAAACATTCGAACAAACTATAATTTATATGGATATTAGCTGGAATAGCTGGTAATGACGCTTTATACTGGCTACAAATGGTTAGGGTACTTACTTCAAGGTTGGTCAAGATGTTTCCAAATACAACAGCGTGATAGTCTTCATTTCAGTCGCAAATTATCCATAATATTATAATTGTCTGAAATAAGATACCAAAGTCAATCACAGTAGCAATCTCAAAGCGTTATTTTGAGAAATATTTCCACTCGACATAATTTGTTGAAATGACAGATCTGACGACACTCGTAAGACCAGTTTATTCACGATGAAACTTGGTTGTGTTGTACAGCGCAGACTAGAAATATCAGTAAAAAACTACGGTGTTACATAAAAACCAATATTATTTCGTTAGATAAATCATAATAAGCGAGCATAACGGTCTTTTAGTCCATTGGCGCCAAATAAGTGCATACGTTTACATGCATATGTGAAAATACAATGCCGATTGTTAATGTATTGCACTATATTATTATGACATAATAGCCAAAATAAACTTCTTGTCATACTAACCACATCCGAAAACTTCGTAATACAAATAATACACTGCAAAACGACAAAATTACTTCACACTAGCATAACACTTGGCCTCCATGTTTACAAATCATTCATATAAAAATGTACATACCTATGTAACTCAAGAGAAAGTCAGTGAATTTTGCATCTTATTCTTTTACTCGTATGAAAGTTACGTATGAAAGAATGAGACTTATTACCATTATATCTATATGAAATGCGGCGCAAAATGGCGTCCTAAGATCAAGAAACGCTTTAAAATAATTTCTTTTCTATTATATTTACAAAGTACACACTATTTTGTATAACATACTTGAATAACTTTTTACCGCTATCATGTTTTTTTTAATCATGAAAGCTTTAAATAAATAAAAGCTAATTTGAACAAAATTATAGCTAACATAATAGAGACAGAAGCTCCATCTTTTGAGCAAAAGTAAAATCTTTTGCTGATCGAACAAAACTTACTAAACAGGCAAAAGCGTAAAAATTCAGAAAATTACAAATCAAGAATGTAAATATAAAAATAATTTACAAAAGCCACTTAGTAGAAATAGAACTTGGAGGAATAAAATTTAGGCAAAGCATTTTCAGAATTGTATAGTTTTGACAGGGACTGCTTTTATGTCAGTCTTAATTTCAATTAAAACTTCCCATTCACAGCATCACAGTAAAAGTACAAGACTTAACATTAAAATCGGAGCTTGTTTAAGTTTTGTAATATCATAATTGCCCAAAGACCTCAATTAATATTCATCAAAATTTCAGATTCAAGTGGTCATTTTGCCATACGTTGTCGGTCTGTTGATTATGATATTTTTAATAGAGTATTTTAGGGGTAAAATCGTCAATACTAATTCAATTGGTAAGGCGAGAGGAAGTCTCCGACACTTTTTGACTAAAATCATCCCTGTTTCAGACCGAGGCCGTGTTACTTTATTGCGCTTATCCCGCAAACCCAGCTGAACATCGACCCTTGTTAATGATGACTATAAGTTATAACCAAGAATATTATAAAGTACACTGGATGTTGCACCAAGAAAAAAGAACTGAGGACTAATAAAATGACCTTGAAACACGTCATTTATGTTTTGCATCTCTTTCATCAGGGTGACAACTATTTTTACTAGCTTTAGGATATTTTGTACATATTTATGATTGTTTAAATTCAACATTTCTATTTTAGTGTGGTTTTCGATCGTATTAGTTTTGGTTTAGTAATCTATACATACATATAATTGTAAATCTGTAGAGAAGTCAATTCTGTACATTAAATATATTTTCAAAATAACTATCAGGGGTTGGTAGTCGATAACTACAATGGCTAAAATGTTTGTCTGTCTGTCGTATGTATTCCTTATCCCATTCGTTGCTACCAACGCACCATTTGCGTTGATGGAGAAAACTACGTCATGCCACCAACATACCGTATGCGTTGAGGGTACCTTAGGATGTTTATTGGCATTACATAAAAATTATAAAAAATATTTGTCAACATTTCATGGCCAGAAACGTTTTTTAAATGTAGAAACTGTTGGTTTTTGCTTTGAACTATGTTCTTGTGCTGATAAGGAAACAACGGTTGGTGCCTCGAAGATCGATTTTGATTTTGGAATAACAGATGTTTTAATGAGTTTTTACCGCATGTTTGTGAATTGTCCAACGCCTGCGCTGCGCCGGCCCCGTGCCTTCGCTTTACGTCGCTTGTGTATGTTTTAGGTCTAAGGCGAGCACAAAGCGTGCGCGGATGCTGTGCGTGTGCAGCGCATGTTATCTTAATACACCCTTAAGAGTACTTACGTATACACACAACTGTTAATACTTAACAGTAATACTGCTATATCTAGATATCATTTCTTTAGATATTAAACTTGATACAAATGAAAAGATATTAAAATTGTCAGGTAAGCAACACAAATTAAAAAGATATACTACGTATGTAAACAATAAGAATTATAATGATAGGTATTCTTTCAAAAACACCCCTTGAAAACAAGTCAAGCTGATAAGTTCCCATTTAAGCTTAAAAATTACTTGCAGCTAAAAGCCAATACCTATTTGATTTTATAAGTCCTTACCAGTCCACGATATCAACCATCATCATCTTCCTGCCCTTGTCCCGTTTTATTTGGGGTCGGCGCAATGCGTTTTTTTCTTCCATTCTGTCCTGTCACTCGTCACGCTATCGCTAACTCCTCTGTCTTCCATATCACTTCTCACACGATATCAACCATTCAATAAATTTCCTTAAACAGTTTCAAGTCCTCGTTTTAAAGTCTAGTATCAAGTCCTTTTTATTTAAATAGGTAATAACAAATGTCTATACATATTGACAGAGGGCGAATGTAAGATCATGTGTGTTGACGATAGGATCCCGATCTCGTTTTTCAGCCACCATGGGCGCGGGCTAGCGGATGGTGAATAGTTGGTAGGTTGCCGTCAGACCGTACCGGGGATATTTAAAAAAAGTCAGTACAGTGCAAAATCATTTTTATTAATAAAAATCACAAGTTTATATCACACGTGTGAAAATAAAACAGTTTTATGCAATTTTTGCCTTTTAGTGCGAATCTCACCCAAAAGCCTTTGAGTATAAGTTTTCAGATAAGAATGAATTCTTATTTTAAAAAACTATTCGAAATATATTTTATTATTTCAGTTTCGAAACATATTTTATTATTTTTAAGTGTGGGAGAGCCATGCTTCGGCACGAATGGGTCGGCTCGACCGGAGTGATACCACGGCCTCGCAGAAAACCAGCGTGAAACAACCACACCGTTGTGTTTCGCCGTGTGAGTGAGGTTACCGGAGGCCCAATCCTTCCCCTCGCTCAATCCCTCCTCAATCCCTAAATCTTCAAATCCCAAATCCCTAAAAGGTCGGCAACGCACTCGTAACTCCTCCGGTGCGGTTGTCCATGGGCTGCGCTGATTGCTTACCATCAGGTAATCCGTCTGCTCGTTTGCCGACCGATTACATAAAAAAAATAAAAAGTTTCGTGTAAATCCATACAAGTATCAGTGATTGGATGTTTAGGCACAAATAATTCCTGCAACAATGGATAACATTTTTCCAGGACCGCTAACACTAATTTTGATTGCAAATTATTAGTTTTGCTGTGAAGCAGTATACCTTTGGATACCGAGTGCTTAAACAAACTATCTGAGTAGCGGACTACCTTGAACGCTGCACAAAGGTCGTAAACGCAGAATGTCTATTAATATTAACAAATAATCATGATCATTTTTTTTTTCATTTTCGGTAGTTAATAATTGATGACAAAAGTCACGAATTTTTTTTTGTAAAATTTTATGAACTATGTATGAGTTCATAAAATTTTACAAAAAAAACGAACAATGTTTACTAACGACTTCAAATCTTTTATTTTTTGTTCATTTCGCGCAACTTTTTGTTGTAATTTTTTTTCTTTTTTTCCAAACACTTTTCCCGCAGTGAATTTAATTTTACATTGAACATTAAAATCTTTTAAGCGGCGTCGTTTCGCTGGCGGTTCATTTTCATTAACTACCTGTGGAACAAAGATTATAATCAGTAACAACTAAGATGATCAAAAGGTCTCAATGTCTATCATGAGCTTACTACATCGTGAAAAAACCAAAAAACACCTAACCTGGATGTTGAAGGTTTGGTTTGACTTCTATGCCATAAGTACAAGCTAATACTACACAATAAATTAAATACTTACAATATTTTCAGTGTGTGTGTTGTGCGTTGGTATTGTTTCATTTGATGAAGCCGAGCACTTGAATGGCGTTGTACTTTCCTGTAATTTGAAATATTATTGTTAACATGATTGCTAGGTATGTAAGCAGCAAATTTTGAAAAGGATAAAAAGATACCTTAATACTAGACAATAAGTTAAATACTTACAATATTTTCATTTTGTATGATGTGTATGTCCTTTTCGCAATAGCTGTGTTCTTTTCCTGACATTGTGGAACAAGTATCAGTTTCTGTCGGTATCATTGCATTAGGTGAAACCAAGCATTTGAATGGCGTTTTACATGCCTGTAATTTGAAATATTATTCTCAACATGGTTGTTGGATGGGTAAGCAGCACATTGTGAAATGTAAAAAATGCTTACCATAACGTTATTACCACAGGAGCATAATTGTACAGAATCAACCAAAACAGCACTATTTAAAAGCCTTTTTGGTCTTAATGGATCATAATTCTCCGGCTTAAAGTGTAAGCTACAAATCTTTGCTGATTCATAAAACTTCCCTTTTAATAGCAGACAACCATTTCTGCCTTTTTTCCGAGTCCTTGGGAAAACTGAAACATAAAATTAATTGTATATTAACCGAGTTGACTGATTTAATTTACTGTAATTAGACCAAAATAGCAGGACAGCTCTAAACTTAGTTTTGACACTCTTTTAATTATTAAAATTTGAAGACCTTTCTGTTTTACCCTCAGATATAATACGTTAGTCTCATTATAAGAGCAACGAGGCCTACATAAAATTCAACCATTCCACAAATCAAAAAGTATCTACCTAACTTAAAAAATATGGTCACTCTTTAGCTCTTTGTTTACAAACACATAATTTTGACGTCTAAGACTAAACGTACCTGTTTTTTAATAATTAAATGCGATTTACGCATATAAATTTCTAAACGATGACAAAGATTACTAGAAAAATATTTGTGACACCGTTTCGAACGTAAATATTTACAGATTTTTTAAATATTGGCATAAAATACGTAACGACAATGTATAACTTAAAATATGGTATTTCTGGACTTACCTGTGAAAGATGACATTTGATGTTGGGTTCCATACACTTGTACAATCTTTGACTACGCAATACATAATAAGGCACTTTAAATTAATTCACAAATCCTCGAAATACTTCAGTCAAACACTTCGAGTAGTCGAAAAGTAATTGACAGAGTAGCCATTTTGGATAATACTACCCCAACAGTGTTACAAGTTTTGAACTCCACGTTAAAAGTTTAAAAGTGGGTAAACTTAAAAATAATTTTAATAAAAAAACAACTTTAAAATAGCCTGAATTAACTATGAATAACTTTGAAATTGTTTAAATTTTTAAGGCTGATATTTGGATTTCGAAATAAACATAAAATATGTGTGCCTCTCTTTTGGTAATATATTTATGATCAGTTACCAAGGTAAAAAGTCATTTTATTATGGCAACATTTTATTCAAGTGTGAGCGAGATAAAAAACATACGAAAGGTGAATAAACTCGGATTCAATAATTTCTTCTAGGGGCAACATCCAGTGTTCTATATAATATTCTTGGTTATAACCATTGAGATAGAAAATATATAGAGGCGCCGTGTTACTATAGAAGTATACATGCTTATACAAATATGAGGGAAATATGAAACAAACTATGAAATATCATTTTTTCTCACTCTTTCTAAGGCAATAATTGTATTAGACAAAAGGGACAACAATATTTAAGTTGTTGCTTAATATGGAAACAAATCATTTTGACATTAGCAAAGTTGTAGGTAAGTGCCATGTCCGCCATCTTAAGCGCTCAGAGTACCTGAGTTTCATGGTAGTTGTGCTGTCAAACGGTTGTTTATGTTTTAAATTATTGCGGTTTTTCAGTAAATTACAAAGAACCATTTTTTTAAACTTCAAATATATATAGTGAAACAAAAAAACAATATGCCTGTGTGTTGTATTGTGCAGTGTGGTGCAAAAAAGAACGAAAATCAACCTCAATTGTCTTTGTATAGGTTAGTAGACAGTTTTCATCAAATATTACTTAGAATAATCCACATAGATAGAAAAAAATGTCACGGATACTTTAATCTATTGCCAAAGTATATATATTTACTTTTATTTCTGTCTGTGAGACAGTTTTAGTAAAAAAATGTTGTTTACAATAATATGTCAATATGGCATAGTTACGTACCATTTCACAAAAGTATCGATATAATCTCCCATTTAAAATTCAACATAAATTATACTAAATAATCTATTTTAACAATAGAATAGATGTTTCCACAGTTTTATGTAACGCTAAAGTAAGACGTCCGTATTTTGGTATTGGTTTTAGCTACATAAGTAGAAGTTCAAATTATCATGTATTATAATAATACGGGCGCGATTGACAGAGCGGCGTTGGCGACGATCCCAGTGCGACCACCAAGCGTAATAATAAAAAGTGAGATACATAGAATAAGATTGACTTCACTACATATCTATTTTGTGCTAACGTAGTTTCGAAGATATCATCGCTTAATCAGACGCGCCGAAAATGTGCGCGAGCACTTCACAAATACCCACAGGTTTTCCACATATATAAAGATAAACATTTAACAAACACTATCTTTTTCTATTTCACCATTCCATTAAACGCTGTTCATAAACACAGTCCTATTTTTTTAAAAGACGCTTTACGTAGAATTATATTAATACAAATTCGACTTGAGAAAATCATTAGCCAATCAAGAGACCAAGTTAACCCCGGGTTCCGGGCTCTAGCTAGGCCGACGGCAAAGTAGGAACAGGAGTTAATTTTAGTCAGTAACGGTCTGTCCCGAAAAAGGCCGGAGATGACATTAGATGATTTCCCATAAAAAATACCGTTAATCAGCTGGCTAATCCCTAAAACTATACCTACGTAGGACTTTTACTCAAATTGTATCGATACTCGTTAAATACTTAGTCGGCACAACCCTAGCAACGGCAGCCATCTTATGCGACATTTTGGATTGTAGGTAGGCACCTTTTTTTCGTAGGTATTTCAAGTCCATATATTTCCTATGTCAATGGTTATAACCCACCAAACGAAAGTCAGATGCAGATGGATGTTATTTCCTGTCAATATAATACGGCGACTGACTATTGAGTAACCTAATATTAGAAAAAAAATCCTCTTTCTTTTTCCCTGTTGTATAACGTGGTGCCTGTGGATGACAATAATATTCTGCATCAACTTTCGTTTCAAAATTCAAAAGTAAGAAGAAATGAAATATTGGTACCTACTTTGAAAATAGATAATATTTCAGACTAAATTAACTAAAAAGCTTAATAGGTCACCGTTAACGAAACCGGCAAGGAGGGCTATACAAAGTACCTCTAAGGATCAACTATTACACCAAACAATATAGGGGAAGCTATAAACTAAAAAACTGCGATGTTCGAAAATTACATATAAAAAACATAACGGTTAAGTACCTATCAGATTTTCTTGTCTCAATGTCAAGTTGTCACTTGTAAGCTATTGTCAACAAGTCAACAGTCAACTTATCGTGATTAATCGTGAAATCAAGAATGAAGAAAGTTTAGTTTCGAATTTTGTTTATCAAATTTTCTTTATAATGATAAGAGAGACACAAATTGCGATGTATTAGAAATCAGTTTTCTGGAAAAACCGTAGATGTAACTGTTTTTAGTCTAACAAGTGCTCTGAATAGTGTGATCTGTGAATAGAGAAAATTATTTTAATTAGGTATAAGTAAACGTCTGAGGAAATAAATGGATACTTAAATAAATAAATAAGCAAACATCTACGTAACTTGAAAAATACTTTCTTTGTTTTAGAAAAATACTATCGACCACAATTAAAATAAATTAAGTTGTAATAGATAATTTCAGGATTTTCAGAGTTAGTTCATTATAACCTTACCTGTGTTAGTATGGACTGTCAATCATTCTTATAATTCCTTACTTTATTTCTTATTAAAAATTTATTTATTTACTTATCAGAAAACAAAATTAAATGTTCACACACTTTCTTCTATATAATATCATCTTACACATTTTCATAAACAGACCTATAGTTTCCTTAATGTAACAGTGTACTTACATTTATATAATGAACAACAACAAAATTTATTGTCTTGTATTTTCCAGAATGGAAGAACTTGAAGTTTGGGATGATCTATCTAACATTCCTGCTGATCCTCCAACCATGCGCAAACTTTGTGCAGATTGCAGGTACCTAATATAATTTTGTTGTACTGTATAGTGCATTTATTTTCTACCACATTGTCAATAAAAATAATAAAAAATGTTAATATTCACTTTTTAAGTTGATATTGAAACTTCCTTTTATTTCAGGAGACCAGCAGTTGTTTGTTGGTGTTCAGCATTACCACCTGAAAAATTGAATCCTCGAAGCACTGTAATACTATTACAGCATCCTGCTGAAGAAAAAAGATGTTTAAGAACGGCTCCTATGTTGCAACTAGGTTTAGCACCCAATAAGTGCATTATATTTAAAGGAAAAAAGTTCCCACAACCCAGGCATAAAGATTTGGAAATTTTACTTACACAACCAAATACACTTTTGCTATATCCTAGTAAAAGTGCAATAGACATAAGAGATATGGAGAATGATACTGATAGTTACAATTTAGTACTAATAGATGGCACATGGCCTCAAGCTAAGGCAATATATGCTTCCAGCCCAATATTGCATAACATTAGACAAGTTAAATTGTTGACCAGCAACACTAGCAGTTATATCATAAGGACACAACCAACAGAAGGATGTCTGAGTACACTTGAGACTGCCGCAGAAGCTTTGTCACAATTGGAAAGGGACCCAAAATATACTGAACTTTTAATACAACCCTTACACACTCTGTGTAAGTATCAATTAGAAAATGGAGCAGTAACTCATCAATCTAAGGAGTTCCTTATTAAAACTAGAACATATCCCAAATTGATTGGGAAAAGATTATCAAAGTTACTTAGGTCTACACAAGAAGAATTATCCAATCAAACATGATATTTTGTAGTTGATAATAAATAATATGTTACCAAGAAAATCCCTGGTTTTTCTTAGTATTTTTTTGTTCTATGATATAATGATATTATTGTGATGAATACTTTTTGGAAGACTTGTTTCTTGCAAGCAAAACTGCTAAGGTCGAGATCATACACAATTAGATTACACACAAAATGTATGGTGTAGGAATAGGCTGCAAAAATATTAATGAAATTCAAAAGAGTAGAAACTACTTTGGTCAGTGTTTAGGGTTCTGTATCCAAATGCAATTCATTCTCCATTAGTGCGTTGTTACTATTTTGGTCAGTAAGTTTTCCTCACATGTACATTAATAACAGAAATTATATTTTACATCAATAGGCTCAGTTTATTGTGTTGTTGTAAAAAGCCAAGATGCCAAATATCTGGCAATAAAATGGTGTGGCCTGTTTTGACATTTAATTTAGAGTTTAAATATTTTGCGCTGGCAACACAGTAATTCTGTTGTCATTTTGACGCGATTTCATTTTTCTTTCCTTTTCTTTCGGTTCTGTCAAACAAATCGGAAACATGGCTGAGGTTTGTAAATTATTTTAGCAATATTATCCACATTTATAATATGAATCATTGAAGAAAACTCGCTTATAGTGACGGTGTTAACTATTGGTGTTATTAAAGAATAGTGTCCAAGTGTTATTTTCTTGAAGTGAGATACAATGTTTACGTTTTACAGGTCGATGAAACTCTCAAGAAAAAGCGTACCTTCAGGAAGTTTACCTTCCGAGGTGTCGATCTTGACCAACTCCTTGATATGCCCAAGTAAGTATTCACCCTTAGCATTTTAACTTAATGTAATCTCCAAAACATGGTGAATTTAAAGACCTTACCACTTGATCTGTCAAATCGAAATGTTAATTATGTACATTGAATGACGTATTTTAGTTTGCCGTAACGTAATAAGGTTTAATATTAAAGATAGTCAGTAAGTTTGTGTTGTGGTATTTAATATGTCTTTGTTTTATCCGATCGCTAACATAACCTCAAAATGTAATTTTCAGTGAGCAACTCATGGAGCTCATGCACGCCCGCGCTCGTAGGCGATTTGCCCGTGGTCTGAAGCGCAAGCCAATGGCCCTGGTGAAGAAACTGCGCCGCGCAAAGAAGGAGGCTCCACCAAATGAGAAGCCCGAAATTGTGAAGACACACTTGAGAAACATGATCATTGTCCCCGAGATGGTTGGATCCATCGTTGGTATCTACAACGGCAAGACATTTAACCAGGTAAGCTTAATGTTTTTGTTTCAATTTACATGTTTTTATTTTGTGGTTAGGAGCAGGTACCAATTTGTGGCCAGGTACATCAACCAATGCTACCCAAACATAAGCTTAACTGTAATGTATCAACCTAATTGTAAACTTCCATATCAATATGTCATAACAAAACAGTAAAGTATTTCAATGAAAGAATATCCCATGCGAAATACAGTATGTATGGACACTGAATTAGCATTTTCCGAATGCTACACTTGTTACTAGAAAAATTAATGGCCATTAACTAGACCATGTAGAGAAAAGTTGTAATTTAAATATGCCATTTTAAATAAGGCACTACTAAGCAACTCATATGAAGGCACAACCTTAGCCTTTGGCAAATGTTTAATTTGAGTAAAATTTGGAATAAAAATGATGAAGGTTGTTGTTGTTAGATTTTTCTATGGACCCTGTGCTTGGTTAGTTCTTCTCTAACAATTATCAGGTGCTAATAATAATATTTAGATATGTCATAGTGTTAACTGCTGATCATACACTAACCCCATTTCAAAAAACAATTAAGTCCAAGAATATGTAGAAGTATTTAATATATTAATGTTAAAATGTATTTTTTTTGTTTCCAGGTTGAAATCAAACCTGAGATGATTGGTCACTACCTCGGCGAGTTCTCAGTCACATACAAGCCTGTAAAGCACGGTAGGCCCGGTATTGGTGCCACCCACAGCTCCAGGTTCATCCCACTCAAGTAGTGTGCTGACCATCACCTAGGCTTAAGTCTAAAACAAAAATGTACACAGGTGTACAATAAATGTATCTTGTGTAGCAATTACTGTTTTTTATTACAATTTGCCATTGAGTCATATCTCTTACTTTGTACTCTCCATACTCCATGAGGTTTTGTTGGAAATTTGGTTTTTTGAGAAGTTTTGATATTTACCTGTGGTATAACCAATGTACTAACAATTCTACCCTATGCTTTACACTTTTCATAGTACTAATAACTTGTAACATTTACTACTAGTCTACAGGTAGATAATAATTAAACCTATACTGGTGTACCGCATCTGAGGCATATTACTAATAATTATAATTATTAAAGTTGTCCCACACTAGAATGTTATATGTCGTGGGTGTGTCTACAAACATACAATTTCACATACACATCACGCCCAGTCGCGCCTCGCCAACAATTTGTGAATCACACAAAGAGTTGTTCTGTGCGGGATGCAAATGGCGACACTGCGCGACAGCCAGTTGTCCAGCCACCGCGCCAACCGTGCTGTTAAATTATTATGCTGCACCTGGAGAAAACTCCGCCCATGGACAGGTGTCCATGTTGCAACACCAGAAAAGTTGGAACTGTTGCAAGTGCGTTGCTGGCATTTTGGGGATAAAGGGTTTTGCGAATTTAGGGAGGGGAAAGGATTGGTCCTCCTGTTCCGACCCTACTACGGCGAAACACAATGTGGTTGTTTCACGCCGATTTTCTGTGTGGCCGTAGTATCACTCCGATCGAGCCGGCCTAGTAATTGTAGAGATTGCCCGGTTGAGATATCCAGTCTAAATAAATGTTATATAAAATTACACACCTGAAATACGTTACAAGTGATCTGTGCCGCTCATCGTTATCAGCAAGAATGCACCCCTTTCGTTCCTAAGACCCCCACTTGACCTCTACACAGAATTACTCGCCAGTCTTTCAACGGCGGGTCTGATGATGTCTTTGGTCCACACCTAGTGTATGTGGAAACGTCTTAAATAAAATACCCTTTTTGCCTATCGGGCGTCAGTAAGCCTTTACGCGTAATGTTTTCTTCACACACTTCTCGAAGTAACGAACTTTATACAGTAACAAGTTTTTCATTTCGACGGTAGTTACAGCCGGTTATAAAATGCTAAGTATAGAAGGAAATAATCGCATTTGCAGTAACAATACGTAGTAAGTCGGTACCTTTTTTATGGAGGGAATTTCATCAAATGACATCTCACCCAACCCTAGGTATGGTGACAGGGATTGTCAGCCTCTGACTGACTTCGGGCACGCTACTATAGCAGCGGTAAGATCTCTCTTTGAGGAGTGGCTTGAGAGACGCCACGGCGTCCTCACCTTCCGCCTGACGCAGGTGCTTACCGGGCACAGCAGCTTCGGTAGGTTCCTGTTACGGATCCAGCGGGAGGAAACGCTCGAGTGTCGTCATTGTGAGGACCATTGTGTGGAGCATACGGTGGCCGTATGCCCTGCCTGGGCTGAGCACCGCCGTGTCCTCAGGGAAGTGATCGACGGCGGCGACCTCTCGCGCCCGGCCTTAGTCGAGGCCATGGTGCAAAGCGAGAGGAACTGGGATGCCGTCTCTTACTTCTGTGAAGCAGTTATGTTCGCAATGAGGGTACGGCCCACGTGAGGGAGCAATCCTCCTCCTCACGCCCCAGCCGCCGCAACAGGCGCCACTACGGGCGTCAGGGATCAAGGGACGATCTCCGGCCTCCGTAAGCGCGGGTCTGCGGTCGGCGAGTAAGGGCAGCTCGCCGCCCGACCAGAACCAGGCCCGAGAGTACGGCGTTCCGCGCGCGCCTCAAAGAGCCAATAGACCACAGACGGGGCCCTATAGGGCTGATGTTCAGCCGGGGTTGCGGGGTAAGCACAATGAGGCACCGCGACCTCGGCCCAGAGCAGGAGAAGGAACAGGGTGGTTTTTAGTCAGTAAGAGTCTGACACTCCCTCCCGCTCAGCCCTAGGCGGGAGAAGTCATTTGATGATTTTCCCCTTACAAAAAAAAGCCTCTGACTGACTAAACCCCCCGTCCTTTCTCCTGCTCCAGGCCGAGGCCGTTTTACTTTATTGACCCGCAACTCCGGTTAAGATTTGGTTATGTTGGACTTCACCTGTAGTGGTTTATTCGGTCTTTGAGAAAACGCTACGCGCCATACGCTCCTGTCTGGTTCTCGGGCAGCGAGCAACCTTGTTAGCCGACCTAAGACCCGCGCTTGGACCCGGTGGCCGGACATCGTCGCTCGATCCCCGATGCCCGGAGTGATTGAGGCGTTTTTTTGTGTGAGCAAAATCATTAAATGACTTCTTCCGTCCAGGGTAGCTGGGCTGGACAAAAAATTGCGGTAGCGCGACAACCACACGTGGTGTCGCAGCTAGTCACTTTATGAATCATTAGATCATGAGTTTTCAGAAATTGTGTGTTTATGTGTGGGAGAGCCATGCTTCGGCACGAATGGGTCGCCTCGACCGGAGTGATCCACGGCCTCACAGAATACCGGCGTGAAACAGCGTTGTGTTTCGTCGTGTGAGTGAGGTTACCGGAGGCCCAATCCTTCCCCTCCCCCAATCCTTCCTCAATCCCTGAGTTTCCAAATCCCTAATCCTTAAAAGGTCGGCAACGCACTCATAACTCCTCCGTTGCGGGTGTTCATGGGCGACGCTGATTGCTTACCATCAGGTAATCCGTCTGCTCGTTTGCCGAACTATTACATAAAAAAAAATACATGTTACATTTGCTGGTGTTTATCCTGCCTTTAATGTTTTCTATGAGGAAAGTTGCTTATTCACTTGTAAGATTTGCGTCATATTATCAGAACTCGTATTTTAGGTGCCTAAAATATGCGTCCATTTAAATTTCAACTACAAAGACTAGCTGACGTACTAGTGACATCACGTAGTAGGTAATCGTAAAGCATAAGGATTCAAGGATGTACCTACTAACATACCTACCTACTAGTGGGTGGGTTTTTAATACGTGCCCTTTCCGTGAAGTCCGTGACGTACCTAACAGTATACATTATCTCTCTGTTTTCTGGACATTCCGATTAAACCACTTAAGTACCTAGTTCATAGCGTTATTATTTTGTCATCATTTGTTACCTACCTACTTCATCTTTCAATAACATGAATTTAAATTAGATAGCTACTTACTTATTTATGAAAGGGTTCGACTTTACATTTCGATTTGACACACGTGAGATTATCTAATGCCGCCTCGGCCCGGAGCAAGAGAAGCTACGGGGTGGTTTTTATTGAGTAAAAGTCTGATACTCCTTAAAGTCAATAAACTTATCTCACCCCGCCTAGGGCGAAAGAAGTCATTTGATGATTTTCCACCCTAAAAGAGAAAAGTAGGTAAATACATACCACATATTCTTTAGGTGGTGTGTATCGTCAACAAGTAAATCGTCGTATAA
The DNA here is from genome assembly GCA_902829305.4 of Spodoptera exigua. Classification (NCBI taxonomy): domain Eukaryota; kingdom Metazoa; phylum Arthropoda; class Insecta; order Lepidoptera; family Noctuidae; genus Spodoptera; species Spodoptera exigua. The sequence continues at coordinate 4,110,494 of LR824616.2, read as the reverse complement.
ACAAAAATTAGTTTTTAATAAAATTCTAACAGAAAAAAAGTGCCAACTGGCACAAACCAACTTGACCCTCAAAAAAACAGGCATCTCTAAGTAGCAAGAAATGCAAATTTTCTAAAGATTTAATAATCCTTCGTTAACTTTTAAAAGGCTGCTTGTGTCGTTGAGTGTGTAACCACATCGTTGGGGTTAATAGAATTGCATTACCCATCAGCATGGTACATCGTGCTTGGTGGACATCACAAAACTAGCTCAAACCGGAGCGAGCAGCCTCGGGCCGACTGAGCCCGGTCGCGCCAAGCCGACTCATCGAGCCAAACGTACATTTATTTTGACGATTGACCCTTTTTGTCTCGGCTACCAACACCCTAAATGGACTTACGAATCATTTGAACACATAATGCTTACTTATGTTTGGAAATATTCGCCTCGACCTGTAAATACTTATACGAGCTTCAGATTTTATTTGAGTAAGTTCTTGTGTAATGTGTTTCGAAAAATAAACTGTGGTTTCGGTGCATTATTTTGTTACCCCGTAAGTACATATTAAGTTAACTTTAATTTACTACTTTGTTGAGGAAACGATTAGAAAAAGAAAAGGATGTCTCGAACTATGGGTAAGTCTAGCCGTCAGTCAGTACTCAGTACCTGCATAAATTGCACTGATAAAGAATCCCATGGTTAGACTGTAGGTAGGACTTGACTGGAACTTCCTGATTCGACCATTGTCTGCACGGACTTTTTAGACAGTTCTATGAAACAAATAGGTAACTACTCTTCTTTTCAAGTCATATGACAATAAATGGGTACTGCGTCTGTCATTAATTATTAATTTCCAGTTGATGGCAGTTTTACTGACTTCATCGCAGAGGCACGCCAGTGAAATGATCTTGCAATTAATTTGTATGTCGTTTATCTAAATTAGTCATGTTTCTACACAACGTTATACCTCTACGAACAATAAGTATAAAATATACTCATTACCTAAGTCTACCTACAAATGATCGAGAATAATTAAGTAATTTTCCCTCCACGTCGATTTTCATAGTTAATTCGTTACAGCTTTTTAAACAAATCGAATAAATATTGTAAAGTGTCGTCCTTCAGAAATGGATTTTGTATTAGAAATATTAGAATTAGCTGTTATAACTAGATGCAACTAGTTTAGTCTTACTAAAGATTCTATGCTACCTATCCTATATGTATGTATCTGTACCTACCTGGCATCTGCGAATAAGCTTCTTTTCCAGGCAAATCCAATCGAATTAATGGCATACGGGTAGGTAATTATATAAATTACTTAATCGATTTCAATGGAATTTAATATCACCAATATTTTTTTTACTCTTTGTGTTAGTGTCAAACTCTTTCCCGTTCCATTCCTTCTCCTGCTCTAGCCCGAGACCAGAACAATGACTTGGGGTACTTACAGAGCGCGGAGGCTTAGAATCCGTGCTTTAGATATTTACCTGTTTAGGCACGGTAGGTATACATGTTTGCCATTCGGAATAAACGTATAAATAAAGAGTACGTATCAATTTATACTTACTTACCTACATATGCAGGTAAGATATACTCGTATAAAACTCGGTGCATATGGTAGCTGTGGCCCTTGTTTGGGCTGAAAGCCTCATGAAAGCGATCGGCGACGGTGAACTCTCGCTCGAGCCAGGCCTTAGTACAGGCCATGGTAGGAATTAGGAAGTCACCTGTTCCTGAGGCTAAGCGGTCTTGCTTGCAAAGAAGGAGGCGGAGTGCGTGAGGGAACTACCCTCATCACGCCCTAACCGCCGCAGTCTAGGTACTGCGGCGGTTAGGGCGTGATGAGGGTAGTTCTCTAGAGACGATCTCTCGAGATACGATACGTTAAGGATTGTGAGACGATCTTCGCACATCTTAAGCACGGGTCTGCGGGCGAATGAGGCAGTGCCGATGTCTAGACGGATGCGAAAAATCTGTATTTAAAATAGGAAACTTGTTTCTTCATCAGGACATTACCCAGATAAATTTTAATCAAGCTAGATACAAAATGAAGAATGAATCTCAATGTAAAATTCATGTTAGAAAAAAGTTATCTTATTATATATAAGATAACTTTTTTCTGATGGAATGGATCGCAAAATGTGTTGGTAAGTGCATAACTCAACAACGCGTGGACCAATTTTGCTAATTCTTTTTTTGTTGATTTTGTTATTGTCAGGAGAAGGTTCTTATCAAAAAAATATTAGAAAAGTAGAGGTGAAGATTCGGAAAAAGTGACACTTTGATAGCGAGATAGTTGAACCCGTGCGAAGCGGGGGCGGGCCGCTAGTTTTTCATAAATTTGACTTTCGAATGGGAAAAATCATACCTACCTAATAATATCACTTCTTGCACCTGGGTTGAGGGCGAAGCTGCGATGCATTATTGCGCTTGACCCGTAGCTCGCCCTCCCCCTCTCCCTTATAAGTGTTGTAAACTGAATAATTATATAAATAAATATATAACATGTGAGTTTAAAAAAAATTGTTGGAAATAAATCGAGTTTATTGTGATTTGTGATAGGTCGTCTCGCTGCTGTTCTGGCGGTTTTAAGTGCAATGTCGGGTTTGAGCAAGATACGGTATAAATGGTTTTTTTTTATTCCGAGAATATATATCTACTTAGGTACCTACGTAGTACTTGTAGTAGGTACCTACCTACATGAGGAAATTGCCAATTGAGGTTTGGGTGTCGTGTAAAAGGCGTAGGTACCTATCTAATTTACAGGCAATTGGTATCAGGTAGAGTAACTAAGATTTTATTCACTTTCAACCTGTCAAACTTGGTACCTAATTTGAGACACAATGGAAGCGAACGCCGGCGTTCGTTGGGGTTGGGTAAAAAGAGCGCTTCTCTCTATAGTACGATTTTATTCGGTGAGTATAATATAAAAAAAATATAGAATTATTTTTATCTAGGATCTAGAATAATTATATAAATCATTGATCGCTAATGGTTGCGATCATTACCGAGTTGCCACAACATTTACCTATATTTTAATGTAGTTTACACTTGGTAGGTACTGCACACCGGAAGTTTTATAATAATAGATGCGGCAATTAAATAGATAGTTTTACAGACATTAGACACATAAACATTACAGATAGATAATATTAATGTTACGTTGATGTATTGCCATGCGCCATATATACCTCTATTACTCCTGTTTCTGTTAAGCAGTCATCTTCGCATATGAGGAGGCGGAGCACTTAAAAGAATATTTTCTTTCTATTCTCCTCACTCCCCACCTGTGACAGTAGGAGACATGCCGGATGTTAGTAGAGAAGATCTTCGACCAGAACCAGAACTGAGCGTACGCCAAAGAGCCAACAGACCACCACAGATGGGGCCCAATAGGGCCGATGTTCAACTGGGGTTTTGGGGCAAGCGCAATACGGTACCACGGCCTAGGCCTGGAGCAGGAGAAGGAACGAGGTGGCTTTCAATCAGTAAGAGTCTGAACTTCAGTCAAAGAGCCATTTGATGATTTTTACCCTATGAAACAATCAGCATAGACAATCTGCGTAGGTAAAAACACGTTTACATTGTGTTTTGCCGTTTGAGTGGTTTACTGGAGGCCGAGGCCTCCTGTACCTCTAACCAAACCCCATCCAATCCTCAAAAGGCCAACAACTTACTTGTAATTCCTCTATTGGATCACCTAGTGAATTTTAACCATCAGATCATCCGTCTGCTCATGATCTGCATCAAAAAAGCATGATGATCTTCTGTAGAACAACTTATTGACGTTCCTGTAATCATTCCTGATACAGAGATCCACCTAGGCCGGGTTCTTGATAATTTTAAGGGTCCAGTACCTACCTCAAATATACAATTTAGTTATCATTTTCTTCTGTTCGTCCGTTTTTAGGGTCAATATTTCCCGTTATCAGGAAAGGGAGCATGTACATATTACGCTGAAATTTAAATAACTAGGTCCTGTCACTTACAAATGAGGAAAAAACAAATTTCTACGCCAACACAAACTGAAAATACATTCGAAAGTTCGCAAGGATTCAAAACCTACAGTGTTTTGCACATCCGAATCTTGCAATTTATTGTGAAACTTCCATAGCACAGATAAAGGAATAACTTAAATTTTTAGTTAAGTAGGACTCATCACTATTATCAATAATTAAAATTTTTAAAAACACCAAAAAAAATGCTAAGATCATTTTAAGAAGCAAAAAAACACAAATGCGTTGGAGGACGGCTCCAAATTTTTTACTATCCTTACATTTATGCTGTAAAAGTTCAAAGTCACAACGCGCAACGTTAACGCAATCAAAACCGAACAATTCGAGAGTAATTTGTGGGTACAGGACCTTAGTGTGCGTCAAAACCACGCAAAACTTGCACATGGCGAGGTTTTCTTTTTCAAAATGTCAAGATTTAAAAAAAAAAACATTTCATTTGTGTGTATGGTAGTATTAGGTATGTATATTTCTAATATGTAGCTACTTCAATTTATTAACTCTACGCTATAAATCGTGTAATAATATCGTTGTTGCATATATTTCAGCTGTAACAGATTGCAGATGGCGCTCGTCCATAGAACGTACCGTAATAATATACTTACCAATACATACTTTATTGCTACTCAATGTTTATTGGCTTTTATGACCGAGCGGTAGGTGTGTGGATTACCGAAAATTTGTTGAGCAGAAGATTTATGAGCGGGATAAACGGGAACTATACGTTACGTCCGTGAAGACATAGGAATGAGCAAATTTTATAGTCGATTCACTTTGGTGCTCCAATGTAAATAATATTCGGTATTGACTAAAAATAAACACATACATAAACAAAGCACACTGAATAGGTACATAGTTGTAAGTTTGGCTCCAGAGGCGGCCGCTGGAACTGGCAGAAATCTCGTCCTAACTAGAATGAATCATTGTTGTAATTAAAAACTGCCGTTTGTAAGGGCGCTTGGTATTGGTGTGTTTATAAAGAGTCGGGGCAGAGGCTTCGCGGGCTCTGGTCGACTGGCGCCGCGCCACTGTCCGCACGCGCCTTCGCGATTTTCCGCCTCGCGAAACGACGCGAACGGTCGCGATTTTGTAATTTACAAAGTAAATTAAAAAAAAAGAATATACTAATTAAATCAACTTTATTAAGTACAATAACTAATTTGAATAATTGTATAACACTCAGTGACTGCAAACTTGTTGTGCTTCAGTGAAATAAAACCAGTGATAATTATTTATTGTATTTATTTTTGAAAGGACGTTTCTTCACTGCAAATATTTTGAGGTAAGGAAAAGTTTAGAGCTTAGTATGTAGGATGGTAGGTCGTAATATATTTTATCAGTTTATTACGTCTGTTTGTTGTGTAGGCGGTTTTCACCACTATTCACCGGAATCCGACATTTGTGCGAAATTCGGAATTGGAACAGCTGTTTCAATTATCCAAAAATAATTCAGAAGTGACTTCATAATTTACTTACTTAAAGTCAAAACAAATTCGAATAAGCACATTAGAATAAGTGGCGCTACGTAACATATTTACAATAAAATTTTAAAATATTCATTAATGACCTAAACATTAAAAAAAAAACAAAAAAATAAGAATAAAAATAATCTGTAAGACAACTTTTTGAAGAAAATATTTTGAATTTAGAACACGGTAGATTATACACCTCTAAAGCTCATCATGTGTAAGCAAATGTAAACCTTGTCAAATCAGAGAAGACAATCTTAAATCTCTTGTCATCACTTTGAAAATTCGTGCCGGTAGTTGTCAGATCCTACTGAAAATCCGGAGATAAGGTACAGAACCTCTTTACTTTAACTACTTATTAATATAAGTAATTTGAACCTTATGTACTTAGTAATGAATCATTTAAAAACAATTTAAACGGTAATAACTAACTCCTTTGTTTAAAACAACCTTGTAACTCAAAATTGTTGGTTACAATGAAATTGTCACATTAAGATAATTGTTACAGAGGCGAAAAATATGTCGGGCGATGTTAATCGCAGTGTTAATTGCGTAGATTAATTAAATAAATAATTAGTGGCTATATACAAGGTGTCGGTAACGTGTTAGAGATAACATTAAGGACGTGTGTACAACTAGATGGAGTACCTACTTCATTCAGCTAGTATTGACGTCAGTAAGGCTACTAATCGCTTGGACAGTGTTACTACCAAAATGTTGAAATTTAAGGTGACATTTTAAACTTCGAACGTTTGGCTTTTTGGTTAGCTTTGAAATTAAGTTTGAAAAGAAGTTGTTTTGTGAAGGCCGGCTTGAACGGAATGATATAGCAGTGCCTCACAAAAACCGTCTTTAGCCGTGTACTTATAAGGTTATCGGATGTGCCATCCTTAACCGCTAAAAGGTCACCAACGCACTAAGAAAATCTGGTGTAACAGTTGTCTATGAGCGCCTCCGCATGCTTACCATCAGGGTGACCAGTCTGCATGCTCGCCGCACTATGACAAAAAATATATATTCTATATATGTATATAGCTACTTAGTTTTCGAACAGATAAAGACAAAATTGATTGACTTAATTAATATTCAAAAGCACAGGTTTCAAGTTGAAAAAGACATAAAATTAATGACATAAATAAAACCCACCGATCTTAAAAAACAATATTTCAGTCACAAGACAAATAAAACAACGGGTACTAGTGTTGTCTAAAATTTCTCTTACAATTTGTAGTTAATACACAATAGAGTCCAGGTTTAAAGGTTTAATATTATATATATTTTTTAAGTAAGGCAAGTTACTTGGTTAACTCGCCTTACTTAAAAACTCGACCCTAATAAAATAAGAATAAGACTCCACGTGCCTGCTTGTCAGCAGCCTATACCGTGCACCTATCTCATAAAACGTGATATCAACAAATACTAAAAACACACTCAGCCGGTTTTCAAAATCCCTCGTATCGAGAACAAGCACGGATTCAAAACGAATGAATATTTTACTAACGTGATTTCGCCTGCAATATGTTTTATTATTAGTACCTATAGGTAACTGGTGCTTTTTTTAAAATTGTGTAATGCACCAAACTTCTTCTCTCGCTCCAACGGAGCAAGAGTCTGTTTTACTGACCAAAAGCCACACCATTCCTTTCCTTCTTCTGCCGCATGCCAAGACTTGGTACTTAGTGTTATATATATTTTTGTATAAAATATAAATGTTGACCAGAGGCTTTGTCCACTAGAGTATAGTAAACATAGCCCTTTTTTCCTTCGTTTGTTTCATATGGTAATCTCTGTTCAAAATGGTATACCGAAAGAGTAACAAATATCCTTCCATACGTTTCGCGTTTTTAATATTATTTAGTAAGAGAGTTTTTCAAAACAGGAAGAAAGTAAATGAATGGCCTTACTTATAAATTTTCCCTTATGTTTGCAAGTATTGATAAGACGAACAATAATGTTGCTACACTTTAAAGTACTCGACTGATTATGAGCTGTTAAGGAAAAATAGTAAACAGCTACATACCGACTGATTACCTAGTGATGATCTTGGTGAATTATCACTGGGTACGTGTTTGATTACACCTTTAGTTATCAAATTACAATATTGTAACAACCTTACTATAATATTATTGTTACAATAGACAGTTAACTACTTAATAAAAGTTGTATATTTTTATTTGTTCTTAAAAATATTTTTTTTTTCTAAAATTTATTTATCTGTGTCTCACCAAGAGCACGGTTGGCAATGTGGCTGGTTCGATCGAGTGCTGTGCAAATTCTCGCAAGTTCGTTTCCCGCTTCGCTTCCAAAAGACTCCACAACTTCGCAGTTACCTATAGATATTTTTCCACAAGTCTTATCTTTGTCAGTTTAGTGTGGCAGGCTACCCTGCTAGGGTAGGCAAACATCCGGGATACTCAATGATCAATTGTTTTAATTGTGATATCAGGTGTCAAATTTTCAGCCGGGGTTGCGGGGTTAGCGCATTGAGGCACCGCGACCTCGGCCCAGAGCAGGAGAAGGAACGGGGGGTTTTTCGTCAGTAAGAGTCTGACACTCCCTTCCGTCCCACCCTGGGTGGGAGAAGTCTGATTATTTTCCACTCACGAAAAAAGATGTCAAATTTTGAATAAGCTTTGTGGGTGAACACGTAAATTAAACTGACAGTTTTATATGTATGTAGATACTGATTTTCAGCGTTAAATGCCTGAAAGAAAATGTCCGTAATTGGTAATGTACGTTGTTCGAAATATCGGCCGCCCTAGCCTTTTTGAACAATGCCGATAAATACAAAAGAGGAAAAACTATTCGGGTTTTTGAGTGACGTCCTTGCTTACACAAATACCACTTTCCTATTTTGTATTTACGTTGCAATCATTCCAATTATTTTATTTGTCACAATTAATGCCATTATTATTGGTGGGAAGCGAGAATTTACCTCATTATCATAACAAGAATTGAATACTTATTTATACTTTTATAACTGCTCGTAATAAAATTACTACAATTAAGTATGTTGGCAAGAAAATAGGGATGAATTTTGACAATAAAGACTTCCTCGCATGAATTACTGAGAAAAACTCTAGGCACTTCTTTCAAGAACAACGCAACAACTCAGGCTTTGCAAAAAAAATGGACCTGAAATACTCTCAATAGGAAATATTAACATTATAATGTTACAATAATAAATTAAGAAATATATTACATTAAGTAGTTTCTGTTATAAATGGCTGTATATTTACTACAATAGACGATGTAGTTACTATAGGTACTGGCGTAGGTATATTGTTGATTCATTACGCTAATTGACGCAAGTACGATTAGATATTGTGTTTGAAAGGAGAGAGATGGATTCTAGACAAAATGCCGCGGTTTTAGGCTTTCTTATTTATATAATGCTTTAAGGGAAAGAAAATATGGATACCTAGATTGTGTAAAGACTAGACTGATATAAGAGACTGACATTTGATAAGAGAAAAAAGAAACAACGAGAAAAAATGTGCCAGGCCTTAATTAATTTTCTATACGAAATAAAAAAAAATAGTATATATCTTTTTTTAAGTGTGGGAGTGCCATGCTTTGGTATGAAAGGGTTGGCTCGACCGGAGTAATACCACGGACTCACAGAAAACCGGCGTGAAACAACCATAGCGTTGTGTTTCGCCGTGTGAGTGAGGTGACCGAAGGCTCAATCCTTCCCCCCAGTCCCTAAATCTCAAAATCCTTAATCCCCAAAATGTCGGCAATGCACTCGTAACCCCTCTGCTGTTGCGGGTGTCCAAGGGCGGCGATGGTTGCTTACCATCAAGTAATCCGTCTGCTCGTTTGCCACCCTATATCATATGTATACAAGGATATAGATAAAATTAAAAACAAGAAAGTTATTAGTTATAAACAATAATTTACAACAAGTCAAATTAAATTTACGAATTTAATTTGAGTTTTTGTAAACTACCCAATAATAAGAATCATTGGAGAATGAACAGATAGTGAAGCAGTTTCCATATTTCCATGCATCTGCTACAAAATGTCTGTTCAACGTTGTAATTTCCTCGTTTCATAGATATTCGTTTGAACTGAACATTATAACAAATCGTGTCTGTTAAAATAATAAATCATCCATTAGATACGTCTTGTAATATAAACAAAGTTTTCAGGGCTGATTGAATATGATTTGAGATTTTTAATGCTTACATGAATTTATGAAAGGAATGATATATTGAAAAGTGAATTAAGTATTTCATGAGGATACCGAGGTAGCTAGACGGAAGCTAGACGGAAGGTTTGCTATATATTTTTTTCGTATTTAATCCTGTTAGAAAGAATAGGTAAACATTGACTATAAATAAAATTACCTGGTCTCACCGCGTTCCGTTCATACCGCGAGTAATTTTCTTTTTCTAAGAAATTAATAAATGTTAAATGTTTGCTAATTATTTCACATGATATTTCTTTGCTAAATGACTTAATGACTTTTCGTTGTCTTATAGAGGACTATTAAGAGTACGAGTATCATTCGAGACGGGGGGTTTTTGTACTAACTTTTAATCACCAAGTAGATATGTAGGTTATCTACCAGGGTTAAGCACTTAAGCACCACGTTTCTTTAAAATCGGTTCAGTAGTTTAATGTGCAGGTACTTACATTCAGATTTAAAAGTGTATGGAAGCCCATGCGGAGTTAACGCTTTTAAAAATCAGAAAATGTTAAGAAAAATTAATAAAAAAAAATTGCCTACATTTGCGAAAAATGACTGATCTTCAGGTCACATTGTTGGTGACCTACAAATGCAACTGTACAGTTACCCAATCGATACGTTGGTGTTGTTTAGTTGACTATGCGTAGGTATAAGTATCTTCATCAGACGTTCCTATTACTTGATTACCCTCGAAGCAGGGCCGCACCCCGCCTACGTCACCACAGATAATAATGTAAAGTTGCATATGACCTTGTAGGCAACTACTTTAAATAGTTTCATAGGAATTTTTCGATTATCATTGTCCCTAGTTATTATACTCACAGCAAGTCAAAATTGTAGCGTTGCGTATAAAAGGACCAAAACAGTCTACCTATATTTGTTATGAACATATATCACGTCGAGTGTAACGTGTTTTTTTTAAAGAGATGACCTTAAATGTCCTCGATTTTTCCTTAGCAACCTGTTGGACGTTAACCACTAGCATTTAGGGGAAGGGAATCAACAGGTGGACGTACCATTTGTTACGACAAACAAATTAAATAACCTACAAATAAAGGTGTCACCTGACAGTACTAAGCTTTTAAAGCTGAAATAGAAATTAAACTACAACTGGTTATCCTTGTGACAGTTCGTTAGTGCATTTTGCCTCAGGAAAACCCCCGATTTGAAATTAAAGTTGAGCATAATCTTAAGGAAAGTGTAGTCACTTAATCGATTAATTATGCATTCAGTTAAGGTTTCGTTTTATCAACGCTTATGTTTTGCACACACACTTAAACCCCAAGTTAACAATAATATTTTTTGGTACATACAAACTGAGGACGTAAATACGTTAAGTTTATTCGTAAGGGAAGGTACTAGAGGTTTCTTAAGTTAGTCATAAACTATAATAAGTATTTCGCTTAACCAAGAACAAAGTAAAATTATATAGATACTTTCATGGCTGATTAATCGTTTAAGGGTTTTAAAGTACCTACATAATCACTATATTTGCCACCAGCATCTACAACCTAGATCATCCTTAAGAACTTCCCCATCGTACGGCTGGACATGACCTGTATCCTAAATCGAAATCATCCCTGAAATGTTTATTAAATAGTGATGTTTTCTACTAACCAAGCGCTTTGCAAATGTGCTGGATACATGAACACTGATACGAAATACGGGAACGCAAAGTAAAAGGCAAAACCATGTAAATATATCTAAATACTTCCAACGTAAAGAAACAATTCCTGACTTGGATGTTTATATGTATAAATGAGATCAATAAAAATTATCACTGTTTCCGTACAACATTACCTAGCTAAAGTCTGAGATAACACTCGTCGTGGTCGGAGATCTTTTTACGACTCTTTTTATGATTAAATAATTCAGTATTAAATATATAGGACACATTTTAAGGTAACTGCTAATAATCTACATGGTCGTCGAAATAATTGCTACTCTACCTTGGATTCGTTCTAACGACGTTTCCTATAAAGGTCATTTTCGTATATCTAAGAATGTTACTATACCTATAAGTTGAGTTCATTGTTTCTCTCGTTTCAAATTCAAATACATATCTAAATGATTTTATTAAATTTTATTTTCCTAGTCCTACTAATTAGGTACTTATTGTTGTTGAATATAGACATAGAAGGAAATCTAAATATTCCAATTTCAATTAAATGATGTTTACATATTCTCATAATTAAGGAAAGTAAAATAATATAATATTTGAAACGATTTATTATTTATAAAATAAATTATAGCTGATATCTGCAAACGTTTCCGCAATGACTGTGTATTTGCGTCGCTGTAATTTGTGTTATTTTAAAAATTGTCAGTTCATATACAAAAACTTCGGTCGCAAGATAACTATTGTCGAACGATCGGTCATTACCTTTATTGTTCACACGCTTTTGTGTTTATGTATCAGGTGTTATTGTATTTTTATGTTTTTACAGAATGCATAACCTAGTGTATTCTTTGAATCCTGTTTGCATTTGCACGATATGACCCCTTATTGTGGATGGCGTATGTAGATAAAAGTGGCAAACGGACAGAGGGTGGACATTCTGTTTACATGTCCGACCTGTTTTTGATTATTTCTATTGTAGATCTGGGTACTTGGATTACAGGGATTTAGACCAGACGTCATCAGCCTTAAAGTGTATACTGCTGAGCAATGCCTCTTCTCACACCTGAGCATTAATCACCACGCTTGCTCAATGCGGATTGGCGATTCCATACTTAAAATTAAAAATTAAAAGTTCAAGTTTCCTCACGACGACGGTTTCAAATGCTAAAATTCCAAAGGATACTTGTCTCATTAAAAATAATAAGTCTCTGTCCAGCGTAAACATGCTACTTACGGTCAATATATTTTAATACGTAGTACTACTACACTAGGTACATTTGGAACTTATGATGAATTTCTCAAATATAAAAAAATAAATAAATAGCAACCCAATTTAGGAGCTCCTTTATTTCTTTTGCCCGGCAACAATAAGCAAAAATATAAAATTGATTCTTGTCCTTGGTAGGGAAAAACTGAGCCTACATTTATTTTATTTTTTCATCGAGAGGCAGACTTTTTGTTTTGATATTCCATAAGTACGAAATAAACAAGACTAGACAGCTACTCAATCTCAAGTGTTTACTACTCTCGAGAAAAAGATATTTTAGGTATATTTTTGGGCTGACAACAGTGTCTGTCTAACTGTCGAACTTTTTTCAAGTGGAAGACAAAAGTGCTCTCGTTATATGTATAATTTATTTATCGTCAAGCACGTTCTTCGTATTGGTGTAAACAGTAAATGTTCTAAACCGGCGGAAGTTGTCGTAACCTTTGGGTTGCCGCCAAAAATATCCATATTACATGACGTCACAGCCACGTGATCCATGTATACTCTGTGCTTACCAATGGGGACATTACGACCTGCTAAACGAGATCATTACGGAGGTAAACTTTGATTTTGATGATGATAACGGGCATACACTTAGGACATAGAGTCTTAAAACTACAAAACTCTTGATGGGTCAGAAGTCAGATGAAAAATTGCAGTACCTACCTATTTGAAAAGAGGAATTCTTTTTTCACTAGTAAACGACTTTCGGCTGATGATGACGATACATGATACAATTGTGTTTTAATTAACAATCTGTTACGTATTTCGTGGTGACCTGACTGACCTGAAATTCGGTGAAGGCAAACATCGTGTAGAATCCTGGACTTAAAATTTCTAATTCTAAATTTGAAATCGCTGATCCGCCTTGAACAAGCGTGGTGATTAATGCTCAAACCTTTTCCGTGCGAGAAGACGCCTTTGCTCAGCAATGAGCACTTACCGCGAAAGACAGGTCTCCCAACCTTTAATCGATTCAAGTCTGCTAGGCCATTCAAGTACCAAATACCACATAGGCAGAGTATAAAAGACGCGTAGTGCGTACTTGGTAGACTTGACAATAATCTGTGATCTCTAAGAGTGTCAACTTAACAAGCACTTATTCGGCCATATTGTGATCTAATACAACAAACAATGATTGCTACATTACGCAGTTTTAACTCCGAACAAAGTAAGTAAGGTGTGAAAACCGTTCCCTTTTTGTAAACATTTATTTTTACTACAAAGGTTAAACTGTACGAATTGTAAATTTAATATTTATATTTATATGTACTAATATTTGTGTTTTAATTATCGAAGGACCGAATTTGTATTTTTTGGTCCTTTAACTCCATGTATGCGTACGTCGATCTATGCGAGACACAATGAATTGCCTATATCTATAACTCTATACTAATTTTACAATGAGGTAAAATTTGTAACTTTGTATGTTTGTAAGTTTGTTTGTAGGGGGTAATCTTTTTAACCGCTTGTCGGATTATCAAAATTATTTCACTGATAGATAGCTACAATGTTCCTGAGTGCTAAAGGCTATAAAACATCATGCTACGAAATGCACCCAAGCAGCGGATGAAACCGCGCGAGTATAGCTAGTAAACAAATACCTATGACCTAAACTACCACTGCGTTTAAATAATTTATTTCTTGGAGGCTGAAAATCGGCCTCTACGAAATAAAAATAAATAAACAGAATATTTAATTAAAAAACTACCTACCTGCTTATTTTCCTCTTAATTTCTAATCGAACGTTTCAATTTGCACCTAGTTTAATTCGTTTGATATGCAAATAATTTACCTACATTGTGTTTTTTGTCTTTTCAAAAACAGAAAAAAATAAAAAGTCTTTATCTTTCCGCCAATTAATAATACCTGAGTAACAGGCATATAACTTATCAAGATTTTTTAAGGAACCATGAAAATTGATCATAAAAAAGATTTTATGGATAATTTGACGGGAAATTAACATTTATATTTCATACGTAGTCATTGTTTTTCTGAGAAAAATGAGTATACTAACAATGAAACTATTGCTTGCTCAAAACTTAAGCATATCCTAAAAAAACTACTTAGTAACAGCTGAAAAAAATTTAACCCATTTTTTTTTCTAAACTGGTTGAACAAGTTTCCCTTAATTGTAGGTAAATGATCAACTGACCTCTTCTAACAAAAATTTAATTGGCATTAATGCTTTTGAATGAGAATTATGATGATTTACATATTTTTGTTTTAAAGGTAATTCCATAACATAGTAGGGCGATAACTACAAAAGCTATAAAAAAAAAACATTTATTCTAAGACCCTTACAGACACTTTTGACCGTAAATCTACGTAAAGAATGTCTGTTGAATGAATGTAAAGTATGTTAGTTAATCAATGAGTTGGCTAAGTATTTTTCGTCTTTGATTGATTTATGATGATTCATCATCAAGGGCGGATCGACGAAGGGATTTTGTTGCTGTAGCCCAGCCCAATATTGACAAAAAGGGAGCCATTTTTGTGGGGGACATTCATCAATTGGCTTCTCTGGCCCAGGGTGAGATGAGATCAGACTCTACTGACTTTCATTAAAAACAATGGGCGATACTTATATTTACATTACGAAAATGGAAACACCAACATCAACTATTTTTTGAAAAAAAAGAATATTTGGTTAGCAAAAGAAAAATATAGTCCTGGTCCAGGTTTAGGTAGGTATCTATTTGTGAAAACACTAAGTTTTAATTATGATACTATAAGACTTCATAAATAACATTAGATGACTTATTTAGTGCATCCATTCATGATTTTAATTCATCATCATCACCAGCAACCACAGCCCGCGATAGCCAACTGCAGGACCTCCACTACAAGATCATTAGATCATGGTGGTAGTTTGCCACAAAAACCCTTCCGTGGAAGATGAACTGTGTACTGTATTGTTGGCACTTGACTAGTCAGTAAGCGTTGTTCAACATTCTTTTTAAACTACTCGTTTAAACAACTAAAACAAGATAAGAACGGAATGACCATTGAATTTGATAAGCATATTGTTGCTTTATTAAGTCATCTTGTCATTTACGTTGGATGACGTTGGTATTGTTGGCAGTTGTTTGATTTACACGTCAGAAGGTATTTTTTTCTGGACGTATTATGTAGTTACCATTCCCTAATTAGACATTTTAAGACTGATTCAAAAGAATACTAATATGTTAACATTATGAGGGAGGCATCGCGATCATGACATCAAATAGCATAATACGTATACTTTTAAGTAGTATATGTAATTATATTATTGCTGTACTTATATATTATATATTATGTAGGTATATATACATATTTATTAGATTACATATTTATATACCTAGTACATATTTATGTAAGTCTATGTACAATCTCTCTTATGATGCTTGTGCACCTTTAAATTTATCTCTGCATCACCCCAAAGGTTTGGCTGTTAGAGAACGTCCATGGCATTAAGCCCACTTTTGTAACTTTTTTTGTACATAAAGATATTAAATAAATAAGTAAATAAACATGTCCTTTTCTAGTAATAAAACAAAAAAGCTGAGCTAAACCCTTATTAAATCCACACGTATGAATTAATCGTCAATTACGTTTATATACTCGATACAGTACCTAAGTCTTGTCAGTCATAATTGAAACTGGTCCTTCGGTGCGCATTCTCCAAAGCGTTGTTATCAAGGTGGCTTTAAAAAGTCACGTGACGTTGAACACGCGTTGTCTCAGTCTTTGTGGGCTGACTGAGTTGTGTTTCCCCCATAACCGGTCGTAACCAGCCAAAACCCGACTGAAGTCTTCGAAACGAACCTCGTAAGGTTTTATGTGTTTCACATAACGGAGAAACAGAGACTTTTGTTCATGTTTAAACCAAGCATTGGCGTGCAAAATGTGCAATAATTTAATGTATTTGGAAATAAATAATGTATTTTTCCAACAATATTTTTGTATGTATAAGAATTGTGTGCGATGAAGTCATTTTTAGTGCTAGACAAGGATAGAGATAATTAATTACTGAATGATATTTATTATTGTTCAAACATCTAAATAGTTTTCATCTAAATTCTCTAGCCTTAGCTCTTATTGCTTTGTATAATGTTTTATGACTTCTCAGTCAGACAGTGTTAGAATACCCATAAATAATTCTTTTGTACATATATAAATAATTCTTTTGTGACTCAAATCAAAAATGTAATACCTATCTCATAACATATTGTTAAATATTCATATCTAATGACATGGCACCAGAATAATAATAGGGGCTGGGACTGAGAATTTTGAAAAAGAAAACGAAATCCAGGCAGATAAAGACATCGATACGATCAAGTACCTATATGTGGTCATTCTTTTGAAAAACATCCTTCACTTTACGGTCAGGCAGTAAGCGGTTCCCGCGCTAAAAAAGTTGTATGAGAAGTTCAGCACATTCGGTGCTGATCACCAAACTAGTTCAAAGCGGATTCGTTTATTTATTAAATGTAAGGCCAGCTAATTAGTCATCTTATAAAAGTCCTTACAATCATAAAGAGAAGCATGTGTAACTAATTCTTATCTATAAACATCGGAAGTTGACTATCTAGTGGTTTTGTATAAACTACATTGTTTGCTCATTGCTGGCTGGCAACAACTTGTCAACATAAATATTTTCATAATTATCTAACTGATATTGTGATTAGGAACCCAATTTGAGATACTTGATACCTTAATGGCAAATTTATAAAATGTCCTTTATCTAACCAACCTCTTGGTAATTCATCAAATCCTCAGCGGACGCCAGCGTTCGCTAAGCGATTGATTGCGATTTGATGAATTAGGGGATGTACAGATCTGGGGTTGCGGGGTAAGCGCAATGAGGCACCGTGGCCCCGACCTAGAGCAAGAGAAGGAACGGGAGGTTTTTAGTCGGTAAGAGTCTGAGAATTCCTTTCACCTCACCCTGGTCGGAACAAGTCATTTGATGGTTTTCTCCTGATAAAAAAGGGATCTACAGATTATATTAAGTTTGTGTAAGTTTAGATAAATGGTATAAGCAATCGGCGTTGCCATAGACACCAGTTACATCGGAGGAGTTTCAATAGTCACCTTTTAGAGATTAGGGATTTGCGGCAGCAGGAATTTGGGGATTGGATCTCGACAAGTCGAAACAATACGCTGCGGTTATTACAAGACGGTTTTCTGTCAAAAATATTTGAATATCACGTAAATTTACGACGAAAAACGACTTAAAGAAGCAGTTAATATTACTTATGATATTAATTTTAAACTACAATCAACACATGACATTAATGAAATTAATAGAATTTATAGTGAAATACCTACCTAGGTATTAGTGTTTTTTGTTTTTGTAAGTAGGTACCTACCTACTTACAAAAACAAACTAATTCAATAAAAATATTAAAGAAAAAACAATAGACAGACGACACCAAAAAATTCCACCAGCCAACTCATTTTTTAATTGTTTACCCTACTTACTTAGGAAACACTTACTTTAGTTCTTTCACACAATAGTACCTACCAAACGGTGCTAGATATAGATAGATAATAAATTAATCTTGTATATACCTATGTCCAAAGAAAACGTTTAAGTAATTAAGTAGAGTACCTACGGAGCTTGATACCATAATGTCGTGTTAGCTGACTATTAACGGTCACAAAAAAATTCATGTATGAAAAGTAATCCCTAGAGCTTTGTAATATCTACTTTACTACTTCTGTATTATAGGAGCAGTTGTATTCACAAATAACTTGTATTGTTTTAGAATGTTGTATTACTTTTTTAATAGTAACTATCGTGATACATATTTAATTGATTAAAAATCACGACTTACTCACATGAATTAACTGAGAAAAGCTCAACTAGTTTCAAGTCACTACGGGACTCTTATTCATGAGCGAGTGCGTCCGCGTCGCGGCGACGTAGCGCAACCGCCTGCGTAAGTTGTTATTGTTGTTGTTAAATTTACATATTTAATCTATATTTTTTCTTTCCTTGTCTTCAGATATCGTGCGAAACAAAATTATGTGGTTGGGTGCAACAACAAAGAAATATTTCGTCACAATAAAGCTACGAGAAGTGGTGTCGTACAAGTGTAGTTTCCGGTAGTCCACCGGTTCATCATCAATATGGAAGAAAATAGGTAAGTTGCATATGACTGTAATTCTAAAAACTAGCGTATGTTCGTACTACTTATTACCACGTCCAAAATTGTGTAAGTTTTTTGCAAACAAATCACATCTAACAAAAGGAAAGTTAGTCCTTATTTAGACCATGAGCCCATTGAGTGCCCACTGCTGAGCAAAGGCCTCTTCTCACACGGAGAAGATTTAAGCATTATTCACCACGCTTGCTCTAGGCAGATAGACAATTAATTTCAAACTTGTAATAAAAAATTATAAGTCCAGGTTTCCCCACGTTGTTTTTCTTCACCGTATGTCAGTACTGTCTCAATAATCATTCAATTCAACAACTCGGAAAAATTGGTACTTCCCAGGTTCCAGGTTAACCTCCGGGCCACCATAGTCCTTTTTCATTCTAAGAAACGTTTGATTTGTTTTAGCAATACAAAAGGCAATTTTAAATCTAAATCTGTTTCCTTACCATCAGATTCACTGTCTCCGCTGTGGAGGGAGAATCCAAGAAGAATGGCATCCATATGGGGGCTAACATCATAACCAGACCTCTACGAACGTCTGCTGAGAGTGTGGAACGAGGAGCAGGAAATAATACCCAATCAGATACATGGCTGCATGACGCAGGGTGGAGGAGAAAACGATCATTGGCCCAACTCACCAGAGAAGCTCTGCCACGATTGGACAACTACAGGAATTCCAAGAGAGCTTTGAAAAGGCCCAGTCTTGGAGAGTTACACGGAGATCATCTTATAACAGAAGAGGTAAGTTTTTGTACCTAGAACTAATTCTTCTTAGGCTTCTGAACTTATCTCAATCTAGTTGGGTTCGGCATCGTACCTCTTCTTTAGACAAAGAGCTTTGTTTTGAGGGAGGAAAACTATGAAATATTTTTTCCATTGCGCTTGTTCTACATTGCGCTTTGCCTACAATTCTGGCCGGGTTCAGGCATAGAGCTTAGAAAAGAATTTAATGAAAAATATACCAGTATCAATTAAATTTATTTAATAATATAAAAATCTATGGATGGATGGAGAGGCAGGGGGAGACTAAAGAAAATATGGATGGATTGTGTGAGAAGTGATATGGAAGACAGAGGAGTTAGCGATAGCGTGACGAGTGACAGGACAGAATGGAAGAAAAAAACATATTGCGCCGACCCCAAATAAAACGGGACAAGGGCAGGAAGATGATGATGATAAAAATCTATCGCAAAATTCTTTAGTACGCGCATAATTCAGCAAGGACCAATGCTGAACCAATTTGGCCAATACATTTTTACTTTCTTTGTTGTCATCAGTTCTCTGTTTATTAGCAATGTAAAATTCGACATAAAATTCCACTATGTTTTTGTATAATAAATAACCTTTTGCCTTGAAATCTTGAAATCATAATTATTTTGTGAATTCTCACCAAAAATCCAATGTCATCTCGAGTAAAACTAGTCATTATGATTATTGATCTCATACAATCAAAGTGTCGTTAGCGGTTACCGTATCAGTTTTCAATGTTTCAACGAATAGGAAAGAATTATACCTATGAATCATTACATTTTTTGTCATAATAATTGTAAAAATGAACCTAACCCGTTCTCGATTTTGAGAAAATATTTCTTTTTATAAATTGGTTTTGGTTTGTAATAATAAAACTTTTTTTTACAATTTTTCATAAAAAAACTAATAGTTACAATATTAAAAATGGTGTAAAATATACTAAATAATAATATATACGTCCGAAAAAATCTCGCTCTGATAATAACATGCACAGGTTTATTTAATTACCCAATTATAATAAATTTTCTAAAATTCTATATCCTTATGTATGCATAAATCTGTGAAACGGATCACTAGGAATATTATAAATGCATTTCAAATGATATATTATGCTGTGTAAAAAAGATTCAGTAGTTTCAAAAAACGTAACAAAGCATAAAATACAGAATAAATTTGTTAATAAATAGTCGACCAGCTTTTCCTATATACTCAATTTAATACTTAATCATCACATCTTCAGCCCATTCCCACTAATGGTGGACTAGCTCGTACTTACTTCGCATCCTTTATGATAAAGATTAGTTACTTCTAACAGATGCTAGTTGCCATCCACATTATTACAGTGATAATTATCTGATCTGATTGCACTATTATACAAAACAAAACACTATAAACTTATATGGCTATGATTTGAGAAGATAGCACTTAATGAAACTGAAGTCTAAATTACGTTTATGTAGAGTCTGCACTAAGCGGTATAATGACTGCGGGTCATTTCATAATTGTTAATTTTTCTAATTTCAAAGAAAATAGTTATAACTGTAGAAAAACAGGTGGCGATGTATACGGAATATGTTTTTTACTCTTCCTGCGGACTCTAGAATCATAATGTCAGGTGTCGGGAAATAGTTTTATAGTTCAACACAGTAATTTTAACATTAAGTATAGTAAATTTATATATAGATATGAAATTAACATCACTAACACAGAACAAAGCATCAGTCGCCCTTTCAATATAATGTTGATCTCGCACACAATCCGATGCATCTATTTTCTCCTGATTAATTGTGCCAACAAACCAAGCAGGTTTATGTGCTTTTTGTATTTATACAAACTGTCGATAATAGACTAGTTTATGTTTCATATTTCAGCTTCAAAGAATGCTTGCATAAGGCCTAGGTATGTCGTCGTAGAAGGATAGTTTCCTACTTGAAATATTTTGCTTGAAAAGGAAAGCAATCACGAGCGTTAATCACAGATTCTTCAAACTTTATTACTTATTTAGATACTCGATATTATGCGCATAATATTTCAAAAGGTGCAAGGCTAAGCTCGTCTCACGTGGGATAAGTACATAAAAAAACATAGGACATATAAATTTGTTCAACGAATACAGATTACGTACGTCCTTGTGCTTGTTACAATACAAATATATCTTGATCGCAAAATACACAATTTTTTTGCACAAAGTCCAAATGAAATCGTACACATTTCGCTTATTGTAAATGACATACAATAAAATATAAGTATCATAAAATGATGGTATACAACTTTAGCAGCAAAGATAAAGCCATCGATTAGTCTTATAATGTTTTGCATGTAGAACAGGAAAATTGAGTGTGCGGTGGATTTGACCGGTGAGATCCGGAGCGAGCCGCACGCCCGCGGCCGCGCCGTACAAGCGGGCGCACTTGAGAGCTTGGCCAACGTAACCACTCGCGTTACCATCAATACATTTTTTACTCAGCCATAAAAAGATCTTTTTAAATTGAAAATATTAGTTAAAATGTTTCCGTTACTTTGCTTCTTACTAGAAGCAACGTAGTTTAGTCTACTCTACGCAAACTATACTCTAAAAATGTACGTAAAATATACAAGGATCTAAAAGCTCTAGATATGGCGTTATACTACGGCTACGGGTTGATTTGTTCCAAAATAATTTTGCTCGCGACTTATTTATTACCAGCAAATAACGGACAGTATTATTGTTGTATACAAAAGGATTATGAAAATCATTTTTAATTTGTGGAAGTTTCCATTCCCGTTCGTATAATCTGTATTTAAGTAGGATTAAAAATGAATAAATAAATAATTTAATCTTTATCTCCTCGCTGTTTACCAATTAGGGGTCGGCACTCATTTATTGATACTTAGCCAGATTAGCCAAATTGGGCAGAGTTGACCGACTGGCATTTACTCTCTATGCCCATCGTGTTAAGTTCTAAAATCTCCTAAGGGTGAATAATACCTGCTTAGACCCAGAATAGAAAGAAATATAAATAGGTAATTCAAATTGTTATGTAAACAAATTAAACCCTGATGGCGGTCACGAGACACGTTGATTCGACACGTCTGGGAACAATACACGAGCGCATTGTTATGGCATAGATTATACATGAACAGAGACAGATTATACGAGACAGCCGGTTCCCATCATGGCGGCGAATGCCGTCACCTGCCACTCACTACACTGATTACATCCATGATAATCATCTGCATCACACACGATAAAAACAATAAACTTACGGATTTATGTTTACACACATTGTTGCTTATTAGTTACATTTTTATTTTGCCACTAAACGGTAAGTCGAATAAAAATTAAGAAAGAAAATTAAACACTATATTTTGTTACAGGACGAAAAAGTACAACAACAACAGACAAGAGATACAAAGTCGCCGACACCTGCTATTGGAATAAAATTAGGATGGATTCAAGTAAGAGCATTTTATACTGTTAATTATTGTCATTTTTTGGAACTACCAACTACTTTTCGTTGTAGGTACCTAATTTCGAAAAGTATCAAAAATTAAAGGACTTACTTTGTAATATATTTAATAAGTATAAAGATCAGGCACTGTAGCTTAGATATTTTTTCAGGGTGTGCTCATACCATGCCTACTGAATATCTGGGGTGTGATGCTGTTCCTCCGCATATCGTGGGTAGTCTCTCAAGCTGGTATCGGGCTGTCTCTCGTGATCATCGCCATATCTGCCTTCGTGTGTGTCATCACAACGCTCTCCATGAGCGCCATATGCACCAACGGAGAAGTAAAAGGAGGTTTGTCAATGTTTTTACATTTGTTTGTCAATATTAAAATATTTACCGGTTTTACAAGTTTCAGAAATTAAATTATGCTCTACATTCGTTAGGAGAAGATCCAATCTAGCAACTGGTATTTTTAATTTATAACAACTTTAAATTCATTTCGGCAGTTTCAAAAGCCGATAAATTTCTCTGTAAAGTGAATCAACCTTTTTATTATATGAATCAAAGTTAATTGAATCGGGAATATTAATTTAGAATCATGACATCTACACCAATAACTATTATTACAGCGATATGACTCACTGCCTGGTAGCGAGCCCGCGATTCTTGGGAATACAATTTCCATTTCCACAGTTGCACTGTTTAGATTGGCGCCGGATGGCTCGAGCCTTAAAGTCCTCGTAAAGCAGCTATTTATATTACTGAGGCAAAAGTCCTCAGCTCCTCACATAACCGCTCTCAAATTATACCCTTGTCCGTCGTGTTTAGTTCTAAGTGTAACGGTATATTTTAATGATTAGTTCTTTTAAGTAGTCCATGAATAAACAGTATATGCTCTATTAGAAATGGACCAAATATTTTACTACAGACAGTTACTGTCTTCAGTTTTCTAGTGCTGTTTGACCTCGGACCATTTACGACTCTGAGACTTATAAAAATTGCAATAAGAAATGTTCAACTCTTACAGATATTTTGTGTGTAGCTAGTATTGTTCTGATATGTAAATAAAAGGAATTTAATACAATAAGTATAGGAGGTTTTAGCCGACACTATAATCCGTGTAGCGAGGCAAATCATGATAATATGAACAATGAGCTCTTGTCATCTGTAGTAGTTTCTTTATCCTTTTGTATGTATGAGGGAAAAGCAATGACTTAGTAACACAGTGGTACTAAATAATATGACGTCATTTAGACAATAGGCCACAGTACTATTAAGATTACCATCAGCGACGTGTGATCACGGAAGGTGTATACCATGTATAATAGTCTATGTATGTAGAAATAACTTTTAACTTAGAAGCACCTTGTTAAATCAAGTAGTGACGGTCCAATCGCAATGATTTACTACGGCTCAAATATGTGTTTTTTAGTCAGTTAGAGTCTGATAATCCAAGTGTAATAAGACGATTTTCCCCCTCAAAAGGAACAGATAAATCTGTATGACTGAAGATTCAAAACAAATTGTACAAAAGCTATGACAAATAAATGTGTGATTGAATAAAAGAAGCTAACATAGTGAATATCTAGCGTCAACGATATCCTTTAAGTAATTTTCGCCTTTTATAGTACTGAATGTTGCTAGAGACAAAACTTTATCATTATCAAAATCCTCCTAACATAGCATAAAATAAAATCAAATCTTGTTTTGTATTGCAATGAAATGTTTCGTTCCACAGGTGGTATCTACTACATCATTTCGAGATCCTTGGGCCCTGAATTTGGGGCCTCAGTGGGCATTATTTTTGCATTCGCCAATGCCGTAGCAGCCAGTATGAATACGATTGGTTTCTGTGATTCCTTGAATGACCTTCTGAAGAGTTATGACTTGAAGATAATTGATGGCGGACTAAATGATGTCAGGATTGTGGGAGCCGTGGCGCTGGTCGTCATGTGCTTCATCTGCGCGGTTGGCATGGACTGGGAAAGTAAAGCGCAGGTGAGTTTACTCGTCTGTAGTAAGTACATTGACGATTACTATAATAAAAAGGTTCCATGTTTGTTTTAGAAAGTATTGTGTAATTGCAAATTGACAACAGTTTACACATAGTGCCTGTACAGCGTGATAATAGCCTTACGCTAAGATCGCGCTGTACAGGACTAAATACCTAATCCTAAGTACTACTAGCTAACGTTATCCTACACTATCCTAGATAATCTAACACTTACAATATCCTATCCTAGATCCCCTAAGCCCAATAACCTATGTAGTCTAAGTTCTATCCTATATTTGCCTAGCGTACAATGCGTATAGGCTTGGTACTCTGTGGTATACTGTGATACAGACCAGCACTTCTACGCACCTACTACCAAGCCCTTAACCTAAGGCACGTACTATAGTGGTACACTGTGGTATGCTGTGATACAGACCTACTCTTCGTACGCGCCTAATGCCCTAGCCCTACAGTCCCTAGACCCTAGCCCTACTATACGTATTTATATATACTTATATAGATAGGTGCAGGATATCTGCCAACTGAGACCTATGATGGCAGACGGAATGTGGGTAGGAATGGGGTATGGTGGTGATGGTTTTCTCACTGCCTGTCGAGCAGACTCACACGACAGATCGGTTGATGGCTAAAGGTGTCTTGGCCACAGTGAGAGGTGGAGGAAGGGTAGTGAGTCAAAGTCGGAATCAACTTAATGACTCGTTTATTGCTTAATCTACATGATCTTATATACTAAACTTATCCTATGTACACACATACCACATTATGATTGTGTGCTATGCGTGTAATGTACCATCTCAGTGCTATATACCTTACGTGATTACGTGATGTTTTATTAGTTTTATATATTTAATAAGTAATATGTTTTCCTTATTTTAATCACGTAGGATTATCTCGCTGAAATGGCACGTTCATGTGTGAACATTCTGCCCTCTCCGAGGAACAGGCAACTCCATTTGATATAGTTCTATGGAGTCATCCTTGGCTGCGTCCTGGTTCTCCGGCTGCTTCCTGGGAGGCTTCAGTAGTTGGTTCGGCTGGCTGTAGATGGCGTTCCATGTAGATGGCTGGTTGTTGCCTTGATCTGGTGCACGTTGTGGGTGTGGCGGATCAGCTTTTGATGATTTAGGGTGTTGTCGAAGTCGATGTGTTCCTGTTTTCGTACACGTAACTATCCTGGGACCATAACAAACAACTATAATTATAATTGTCATCAATATTATTGATGATACGCAGCTCACTAAGTATGTGTGAGATTGAATGTCCTTCCATATGTTATCGTTAAGTTCTATTTCCAATCCAGACTCTTCATTTATTAAGTGCTGATAAAAGTCATTGGAACTTTCTATTACAGCCTCCTTAGATATATTTAGTTTTTTACTTCGATTTGATATATATGTGTATATACTAAAATTTAGTTGTTTTGAAAAGGACTCTGCTACCTGAATTGATAACGTTCTCTTAGCAGCGAGTCTGTTGTTAACGGATTTTATGATACAATTGTCAGCGATTTTTATTACTCCTACGTCTTGAATGGTTATTTCTTCTCGCTTACTATCACAAACTATGGATATAGTGCTACTAGTTTTTGTTATAAACAACCATGAGTTTTGCATGCATAGCTGTTTCCAAATTATATTACTTGACATTTCAAAGATATGGGTAGGACATTTAGTGTTAGTTTGATTTTTGAATAATTGGTCAACGATGCAATTTTCATTTAATTGCATGTTTTTCACCACTCCAGGGAAGCAAAGAAACTGTTCGTGCCTTTGTATACACTCTTTGAATTCTTCGTGGTCCAGTTCGAAGTATAATTCATTATTGTAATCAATTGCTAAAAATGCTCTCGATACTTCTATGCTTTCGAACGTATTGTTCATATTCTTCTTAGGTACTGGTGTAACATGAATTAAAGTATACTTTGTAATATCTTTAATTGGAAAATAAGCGTGTACTTGTATATGAGTCATATTCTCGACTATCCTTGTATCTAATAATAGTTCTTGGACTATTCTAATGTTGGATGGCATCTTCCTATTTGCGGAAAATATTAATTCACTAACATTTTTGGGTGGCAAGACACTATACACGCTAGCCTTTGTTAAGTATACTTCTAATAACCCATTGTAGTAGTTTAAAATTTCGTCAATGTAATTATTGGCTACTTGGAACGTTTGCAAAATCTGAATCTTTATATCATTGTGATTAGTTTTAATGTACCAATAGTCATAGCTATTTATGCGCTCTATTACTTGTGACAGTTTTGTTTGAAATCCTTCTAGTTTATGTCTTATTCTTTCTTCAGTACCATTTACTTGGGAAATAGCCGATATCATGATTTTAGTTTGGTGACTAGATGCTTCAATCAATTTTTGTTGGTTTGAGTTTAACGAATCTATGTCTCTGTATATCTCGTCATTTACACCAAACACTGAGGTTAAAAAATTCCCCAGCAAACCCCTTCTCCTTCGCGTTTCATGAAACTCTGTAAAATATTCTTTGATGCGTTCATATTTTGTCTTTTGCTCCAGTAAATGATGATAAAATTGATTACAATGTGTATCCGTCGTTGCAACGTCCGCCTTGTCACAAAGTTGCTTAAACTTGGATAATGCACTTTCTATCCTAATGTAATCCTCATTCAGTCGCTCTTTCTTATATACCGTCTCTATACGAAACATGCCTCGATCTATGTTTGCGGTTCCTATGTTTTCAACATAAAATCCTGGAGACAAATTCTTCACGGTATATGTCTGTGTAGCAATCATAGTACCGAACAATTGTAACATTATTAGTAAGCATAATAGCCATTTTGACGTGCCTCTACAAGACCTCGGACTCTTATTACTATAGCATGTAGTAATATTCGTATTAACTTTGGTTTGCGATTGATGACTCAGGTCCGCATTTATAGGCAACGGAATGAGCGTGTGTATCGACCGTTTCTGAATGGCGCCTGATGATTTTTTAAGAGTAACTACTCTAACTAAACCATCATTGCCTTTATGTATTTCCTTGACTTTCGCAAGTGGCCAATTGCTAGGATTAATATTATCTTCTTTCATAAGTACTAACGTTCCAATTGATATATTATTCTCCGTTGTTTTCCATTTGTATCTTTGTTGTAACTGTTGTAAATAATCACGAGTCCAACTTTTCCAGAAGTCTCTTTTCATTTTTTGAATATTTTTCCATCTATTTAACAAATCCGTATTAATGTTAGACAGTGGATCAGGTATTCCTACTGCTTCTCGTCCAATCAAAAAATGACTTGGTGTTAGCACTACATTATCATTTATGTCTTCACTTTGTGCACACAATGGTCTAGAATTTAAACAGGCTTCCGTTTGATATAAAAATGTAGATAATTCTTCGTAAGTTAATGTTTGGTCTCCTATTACCCTGTGTAAGTGGTGTTTCATTGATTTTACTCCTGCTTCCCAAATACCGCCGAAATGTGGCGACGATGGGGGAATAAAATGCCATTGCGTTCCCATAGCTGTCACACTGCTTTGAAATGTGTCTGATTGGGTTATTTCTAACAGCTCCTTGTATAAGAAATTAGCTGCTCCCACAAAGTTTGTAGCGTTATCGCTGTATATATGTGATACTGGGCCTCTTCTTGCCATAAACCGCCGTAATGCCGCTATGAAACTTTCTGTGGACAAGTCTCCTACTAATTCAAGGTGTATAGCTTTTGTCGCCAGACACACAAAAACTGCAATATATCCTTTGTACGATTTATGCCCTCTTCCTTTCATTGTTCTCACTTTTATGGGTCCTGCATAATCGACCCCAGTATGAGTAAACGGAAATGACTCTGTTACTCGGGCTCTCGGTAGTATCCCCATTTTTTGTTTACTTGCCGATGCTGTATATCGAATACATTTTACACATTTTCTTATGTAGCTCTTTACTACACGTTTCCCGCCAAGCACCCAATATTTTTGTCTTATATAGGCCAATGTTAACGTATTACCTCCATGTAATGTTGTCAAGTGAGCGTCATGAATTATAATTGAAGTCACGTGATGCTTCTGCGGTAACAAAATAGGATGTTTTTGATCGTAAGGTAGGTTTGATCTTTGGAGCCTACCTCCCACTCTTAATAAGCCGTCATTATCGATAAATGGGTCTAAGCAAGCCAGTTTATTGCCTTTCTTTAGCGACAACCCGTCACTAATCGCGCGATATTCTTCCGAGAACACTTCCTTTTGTACCAACTTTAAAATATGATTGGCAGTATTATTGATTTCCATACAACTTAATTGGCCATAGTTCCTTCCTTGTCTTATAAATCTATAACAATACGATAAGACTCGTACCATCTTTTTGAAGCTTGAGAATCTTTCCCATATTGATTCCTTTGGTTCAGTGCTTACGTAAAAACTGCGTTTTATTTCTTCGCATATTTCTGGAATAGTTTTCGTACTTGGTATTGAATTATTTTTTAGCCACTCTGGGCCATTCCACCACAGATCTAATTGTTGTAATTTACTTGGCGCGATACCTCTTGAGATTACATCGGCAGGGTTCTGACACGTATTAACATAGTTCCACTTGGCCTTGGGTAATAATGTTTGAATTTCAGACACCCTGTTAGCGACGAAAGTTTTCCAACGATCTGCTTCTCCCTTGATCCATCCAAGCGTGATCATTGAGTCCGTCCAGCAATATATATCTATGTTAACCATTTGCATGTCCTTAATAACGTTTTTCATTAATTTTGCGAGTAATAACGCTGCACACAATTCGAGTTTAGGTAAAGTTATTTTACGTTTCTTTGGCGCTACTTTGGACTTGGCTTGTAATAAAGTGACGTCAGCCGAGTTATCACTTTTTATTACTCGACAATAGACCACTGCGCCGTACGCTTTTTCGGAACTATCGCTGAATCCGTGAAGTTCAATCTGCGCATTAGGTGTATAATGACACCATCTCGGAATTGATATACTTTCCAGTGCTTTCAATTGGCTTTGTATCTCTTCCCACCTTTTCTTTATAGAGTCCTCTACAGGCTGATCCCATTCACTTCCATTTGCCCAAAGATCTTGGATGATTAGTTTCATATTAATAATAACTGGTGCCAACCACCCAAGTGGGTCAAATAATTTGGAAACTTCTGACAGAATGAACCGTTTTGTTGGACTTTGGTTTTTATTAACTATGATTTCATATGAAAAGCTATCTTTATCCGGTGTCCACCAAATTCCTAATGACTTCCTGGCTTCGTCTATTGGCAATCTAAACATTTTGTTATCTTGATTATCATTTGGTATGCTCTCCAATAATTCCGCACTATTCGATGACCACTTTCTGAGGTTAAATCCACCGGTCTGTAACATACATGTTAATTCTTTTTGTAACTGCTTTGCGGCCTTGATTTCATTTTCCCCTGATAATATATCGTCGACATAGAAATCTTGAAGTGCTATACGACTGGCAATAGGATAATTCCTTTTTTCGTCATTTGCCAGTTGCTGTAACGTCCTTACTGCCAAATAAGGTGCAGATGCTGTACCGTACGTAACGGTTGTTAATTCGTATTCCGCAATTGGATACTTTATTGACTCCCTCCATAATATTCTCTGATATTTCCAGTCTTGTTCATTTACTTTTATAAATCTGTACATCTTCTCTATATCTGCCATGAATACTATTCTATGTTTACGCCACCGTAGTAATATAGACGCCAAGTCTTGTTGTAACCTAGGTCCCGTGTACATATTAGAGTTTAAGCTTGTGTGTGATTTAGCCTTGCTTGACGCATCAAATACTACCCGTAATTTGGTGGTTAATGAGTCTTCTTTAATCACCGGTTGGTGAGGTATATAATATTTTCCCTGGTAGTAATCTGATTGTGGCACTTTTCTCATGTGACCCATTCTAAGGTATTCGTCTAGGAATTCTTTGTATTGGTTTTTCAGTGTTTTGTTTCCTTCAAACTTTCGTTCTAATTGAAACAGTCTTGCAGCGGCCCTTTGGCGCGTATTTCCATAAACGACGTCAGAGTTTTTAATTGGAAGTCGAACAGTATAAGTGCCATCTCGATTTCTTTCTGTGGTTTGTTGATACAAATGTTCACATAATTGGTCTTCGTTAGATAGATTATCTCCCTCAGGTATCTCTTCTAATTCCCAGAATTTTGTTAACTGGTGCATTTCAACTGAGCGAGTTATCATACTAGTGATTCGTATGTTGTTTGTGGAAGGATTACTGCTTATTCCGGATAATATCCACCCAAACTCGGTGTCCTGGGCAATAATACCGCTTTCTATTTTGTGTAGGCCTTGCAACAATATTCTGCTATATTCTTGAGCGCCCAATATTATGTCTATTGGACCTCGTTTGTAATAAGTCGGATCTGCAATTAAAGTGTTTACTAAGCACTCCGCTTGTATTGGTTGTATAGTTTTATTTGGTAATGAACCCGTTAACTTTGGTAAGATAATGAGTTTTACGGGTAACTTAAATTCGCTTGGAAATCTCGGTTGTAAGTTCACTTCAATACTGTAGTTTGAAGTCTTCGGTGTCTCGTCACCGATACCTACTACCTCACATTTTATTTTTCTGCGAGGGTAGGATAGTAATTGGGCTACTTCTTCTGTGCAGAATGAAGCCTGGGAACCTTGATCACACAGCACTCTTAGTAGGTGTGACGTACCATCTTTGGTGTATGTATGCACAAGGGCCGTCGCTAAAAGCGTTGTATCCTGTGTGTCCGGTCCTGTTGTGGACGACATGTTTGACTTGGTTTTTGTCCAAGTTGTACTTGTAGTAGGGTTTTCAATGGTTTTCCGATCCTTTGACCCTTTATTGTTGTCATCTTTAGTGACGTAATTGTTGACATTACCCTTCTTTTGAATGTCAAGGTGTAATAATGAATGGTGACCTAGTTTGCCACAATGTTTACACTTTCCATTACTATGACATTGAACGGATGAGTCATGTATTATGCACTGTTTGCATTTTCGATTCTCCTTCACTTTATTGTTACGCTGTTCTGCTGACAATGCTTTAAATTGTGCGCACATGTATATGTTATGATTGTAACTATTACATAGCCAGCACTTGTAGCTATTTATAGATTTAGGAATATAATGTTGTTTATAATCGGATTTTCCTTCACAGATGGTATTTTCGAGACACATAAACCGTTTTTCCAGAAATGACATCATTGATGAAAATGTTTGAGGTTTGTTCGGCGTTACGAGTTGTTGTTCGTATTTTTCGTCAGTTTCCGAATCCCAAATACGACTCAGTATTCTTGTTAACATAGGATCCCATGACGAGATATCAATTTTCTGATTTTTAATCGCCTCTAGGTTCTCCTTAATTGTATCATGCAGAAACTTCAAACTATTCGCAGAGCCCACCTTCAGTTTTTGTATGTTGAGAATGTTGTCAATGTGCTTAGTGATAATCATTCTCTCGTTTTCGTAGCGATTCTTAAGCAATGTCCACGCAGTCGCATAGTTAGATTCGCAAACTGTCAAATGCCTAATGAGTCTGGCTGCATCACCTTTCACGTGCGTCTTTAAATACTGCATCTTTTCTGTATCTGTGAGTGAGTTATCTTCATGAATGATTTTTAAAAATAAGTCATAGAACGAGCTCCACGACTCATAACTTCCCATAAACATTGGAATGACTATTCTTGGTAGTTTCACGGATGGTTTGTGATCAGTTTGATGTTGTTGTAGCTTTTCATATAGTCGTTCAATTATGTTATCGTAGTCTGATTTCAGTTTTTCAAACACTTCATCCTGAAAATAACTATGTTCTAAGATGTTTTCTTCCTCACAGATATTGAAGTGGCCTTCTTCAACTTTATCACACTGTTTTTGCAAGGCTTCTAGCAATGTTTTATAGTGATGGCTGGATCTGTCGTCTTCAATCGCCAAGGCTGCTTTCTCGAGGTTTTGACGCAACTGATTGATGCGGTACAATTGCAAATTCATTTTTGCTGAATTGTTACTGTTGGTTCTGACTTCTTCTGGGTCCCGAACACAAGGTTGCTGACAAATTGAAAGTTTTGCCTCACATTGTTCCAAATAATCCATAGCATCTTTATACAGCTCTTTGATGATCCCGAAGTAATTAGACTTCATATAGGTATGTTCTTCTAAGATCTCCTGGTCTTCAATTAGTGAATGGTTTGCCGATGCTTTGGTGAAGACTTCTGTGAGTCGCGATCTTCTTTCTGCGATGTACTTCTCTGTTTTTCTTGATGTCGAATCCTTTTTGATGTTGTTGAATATGCGTCCGATTTCTTTGTAGTGGCTCTCCTGACTTTTCACAATTTCGTTGATTTGTTGTATTTCCATCTTGCTGCCCTATCCTATCCTAACCAACCTAACAATGATATAAGGGGGTAGAACAATTACACTTAGTTGCGATCTATATCCTCGTTACGGTATGTGCGACTTCTCGAGCACCGGGGCGACCCTGTTCAGGGAGACCGATACCTGATCCGCTACCGAACGACGCAAACTAAGTTAGTCAGTCACTTGATATACAACGAAACAAGCGCTAGGTTTATGCGCAAGTCTGCTGTATACCAATTGTCTGTCAGTCAATTAGTCAATTTAAGGGACAAGATGATTCTCTACCGATGACTCGAAGGACCAAAATGTACAGCGTGATAATAGCCTTACGCTAAGATCGCGCTGTACAGGACTAAATACCTAATCCTAAGTACTACTAGCTAACGTTATCCTACACTATCCTAGATAATCTAACACTTACAATATCCTATCCTAGATCCCCTAAGCCCAATAACCTATGTAGTCTAAGTTCTATCCTATATTTGCCTAGCGTACAATGCGTATAGGCTTGGTACTCTGTGGTATACTGTGATACAGACCAGCACTTCTACGCACCTACTACCAAGCCCTTAACCTAAGGCACGTACTATAGTGGTACACTGTGGTATGCTGTGATACAGACCTACTCTTCGTACGCGCCTAATGCCCTAGCCCTACAGTCCCTAGACCCTAGCCCTACTATACGTATTTATATATACTTATATAGATAGGTGCAGGATATCTGCCAACTGAGACCTATGATGGCAGACGGAATGTGGGTAGGAATGGGGTATGGTGGTGATGGTTTTCTCACTGCCTGTCGAGCAGACTCACACGACAGATCGGTTGATGGCTAAAGGTGTCTTGGCCACAGTGAGAGGTGGAGGAAGGGTAGTGAGTCAAAGTCGGAATCAACTTAATGACTCGTTTATTGCTTAATCTACATGATCTTATATACTAAACTTATCCTATGTACACACATACCACATTATGATTGTGTGCTATGCGTGTAATGTACCATCTCAGTGCTATATACCTTACGTGATTACGTGATGTTTTATTAGTTTTATATATTTAATAAGTAATATGTTTTCCTTATTTTAATCACGTAGGATTATCTCGCTGAAATGGCACGTTCATGTGTGAACAGTGCCCATTAATGCAATTAACGATATGAATATGAATGTGGTATGAATAATTTTTTGACAGTTTTCCGTGGTGTTAGGTGGTTGGACTTCCCCTAGTTGGCCGGGCCCGTTTATGCCTTAAGTTATTCTGTTTCTGGCTTTAAATTAACAAAGAGAAGTGTTTATTTTGTTGCGGGATCCAATCCACTAATCCATATACCTAGGACGCGCTGGAATTAAGTGTCCCATTATGAGATGCATCAATTTTCGGAGTTTGCAGCGGGCTTGTCCTATAAAAATAATACAAATTGTTTCTTAACTGTTATCACAAGATGGCGCTTCAATACCGTTTTGAAAAAAACTTTCTCTTGATTCTCGTTTCCTGCTTTGAGTAAGATTTACTTAAATTGCGCAAGACAAATAAATAAAAAATAACATTTAATTCGAAATTCGTACTCGTTGCAAAATATAATTTATTACTTCATGTAATTTTTTATTGTTTCTTAATAAATTCAAAGAACAACGAATAAAAACGTTTTAATATAAGCTGCAAAGACATTATTTTTTTCTTTCTAGACTGTAGTTGATAGGTATTTCTAATAATACCTAGCATTGATAGCCAACGAAACTTATTAGTATTCACGGCCATGTTAATGGACTTTTTACATAAATGTCCTATGGCTATAAATCAGTCTAAAATTCGTTCACAGGTCCCGAGCTTGTATTGCCAGTTGCCAGAAATAGATTTCCTGATATGATTTACATCGATTCAACAATAATGCCCACTTGCTTTTGCACACGTGCTTCTCTTTAAATTGCATCGTCTATACAACCCACAACAAGGCGCATTACCTATTATAATAAAACTATGTGAATTGTGATTTATAATCCCACTAGCTACTTACTCCTGCACACTTCAGTGTTCAACCCACTGCTAAGCTTGTGGTCTTTTATTCTTCTTCCTCGATGAATGAACTATCACATCAAACATAACATCACTCGAAAAAGAATTGGGTAGTTTCCTAGGTCAAAAATAAATTAATTCGACGTTTCGATACAATAAAATATTGAACAATAACTATACTTTCATTCATCGATCGATTGATACACTAAGTTTTAGATTTTTTTAGCTAATTATTAAGATATGAGTAAGCTATTTGACGCAAAAATGTTATGAAGTCATAACTCAGTTTTTCATAAAAATTTCATAGAAAAGTATCGTTTTTGACGTTTGGATAAAAGTATTAAATTTGACTAGTTGGAAACTACCGTATAGTCAATTCGAATCATTAGTTCCGGGGACTAGGAGATTCAGACAAACAAATAAACTGCAGCTAATGTATGAAGTTAACATACATTTTACGTTCAATTTGATATTTTTAGCAAAAACTAAAGATCAATTTTCAGATGTTTTCGGTTCATTGCTTTGAAAATAATAAAAACTTTCATTACACGTCGCAAACTGACCACTATAGTACATACATTCATAAAATACATACACATATGTGTGATTAAATGGCTGATACCATCTACACAAAGCGTCAGTCTAAAAAAGGCCCCAGAATGTCTAGAGATACGTAGTCAAATGAAAGCTTCGTTCAAGGAATAGATATAATATCTACAACTTTAATTTATCAACATTATGTTACAACGGCCCCAGAGACAATAACACTACTGTACTGCGATATTTCATGAAACAACACGCAATACTAGATACAGGGTGTTTAAAAAACTCGTTCGATCCCCGTTGACGATATCGCGATAGCTTGCCGAGCTGCTCAGCCCCAATTGACCTCTCTCGATGTAAACAAACCGTCCTTCAACCCACAATCAATAGAGTATTCATTTACTCCCTGCGACCTCCAGGAAAATTGGATGAAATGTGTTATTCCATTATCACGTAAAACTTTGTAAGTACCTGATGGATATATGAACGGTTTTACACCATGTTTCTGTATGCGTGTACTAACAATATAGGATTATGAAAGAGTTATTTTCATTTCATTCTTGTAGCTACTAGTAATGTGTAGTACTCGAATGTATTTGAACCTTGAAAATAGAAAAAAATGTAAACAATATTTACACATAAATCCGTTGCGTGGCGTTAGTGATGATACCTTCTCTTGATCTGTTACAAGAAGTTCGAAGGATTGAGTTTTTCAACAGGTTGGTGTTCGGTGTAGTATGTAGTTGTAAGTATGTATCAAAAACCGAAAACTTGTTTCTTTCTCAACTTCGATTCAAGTCAGGTCACGTTCTTTTGAACCGGCAACAGCTGTTAGTACTAAAGCTCTTCTTTTTAAACACGTGGCTTTTTATTTAAACATTTTATTCATACTTAAATATAAAAAAAACACTGTTAGGTCTCAAAGTTTTCTAAACACACATGCTTACATTTTTTATACAAAGCGTTTAAGCTTCATAATCAAATGAAAATAAGAGTTCGCGTTGACTATTAATAAGCCCCATTATCAGGGATGAAAAGCATGTAACAAAAAAAGTCATGAGTATTTTAGAGGTATGAGGGACAGGGTGGAACGTTCCTCATCCTCCATTGAAAAGGGAGGATCCTCCGACCAGGCGAGGTGTTCGTGCCTGGTGGGCTACTGCCCGACGGTTGTTGTCGGGATATCTGTATGGGTGCTAATTGTGTTGAAGACTCTTATAGCGCGATGTAGACTCTTGCTCGTGATTGGTGCTGTTGTTTATGTAGTGCGCTAGATGTCGCTACATCACTCCCCTCCGAGACCGGAGGTCGTTAGCTGGTTGAGACGTCTGTGAGATGCTTGTCGAGCCAGTTGATAGTTTCAGTGCGTCGAATCTGTCTGCGAAGATGCCCCAGTGAGTCGGGGTGGTGCAGTGCTGAAGAGTGGCTAGCTGCTGCGTCGACCAGGAGAGGGAGTACGTCTCTGCTTGCTGACCGGCCGGTGCAGTATGCTGTGCCGAAGTTACTGATGAGGCTGTAGGTGCTGACCAGGAATGCTCGTGGGCTGCATGCTGATGGTCAGGGGACCCGTTGTAGCCGTGGAAGCTGGCTGACTGTAGACTCGCTGTTTGAAAGCTCGAGGAAGTGGTGATGTCATGGCTATGATGTAGTTGCACGAAGGCTGCATTGATGTTCATGCTCGGGGTCACCAGTTTAGAGGTATGAGGGACAGGGTGGAACGTTCCTCATCCTCCATTGAAAAGGGAGGATCCTCCGACCAGGCGAGGTGTTCGTGCCTGGTGGGCTACTGCCCGACGGTTGTTGTCGGGATATCTGTATGGGTGCTAATTGTGTTGAAAACTCTTATAGCGCGATGTAGACTCTTGCTCGTGATTGGTGCTGTTGTTTATGTAGTGCGCTAGATGTCGCTACAGTATAAATGTGGATGGATGGAGAGGGAGGGGGAGACCAAAGAAAATATGGATGGATTGTGTGAGAAGTGATATGGAAGACAGAGGAGTTAGCGATAGCCGATAGACAGGACAGAATGGAAGAAAAAAACATATTGCGCCGACCCCAAATAAAACGGGACAAGGGCAGGAAGATCAGGATTGAGGAGCAATTGTTAGCACACGAGAACACAGAGAGAAAATCAGGCATATTAGAAATACTGAGGGTGCAAACTCAATTGTACCACGTCCCCAACCCGGAGCAGGAAAAAGAATAGGATAGTTTCTCGCCCCATTTACAGAGAGAGAGACAGAGAGAAGCCATTTCCAAAAAATTACCGGAGAGAACACAAATTGGTACAGTCATGTATAAAGCTGAGCATCAGTATAGTTTCTAACAACGTGCTAGGTACACAAAGGTGCACAAATAATAAAATAACAATGCATGCAGTTCTATTGCACGTCATGTTACTGTCCACTGCTCGTCACATTGCACTGTTAGCGACCAGCGAAGTCTTTTTGCAAACAAACAATTATATTCTGCAAACAACGATAGTTCACTATATAGACTGAGCATTTATCAGAACTCTATTAACTTTTACATTCAATATAAATAATGACACCTATTTCCTCATGACAGAGTATGTGTAGGTACTCGAATTAATTTTATTTACAGGACTTATTTTGCCAATAAAAAAATTAATCTTTATGCGTATTGCGTGTAGCTTTTGTGGAGAAGTACTACGGATTATGGGATTCTTAACTCGATAAAATATTTACCTTCCCAAAGATCACCTTGGAGATACCGGATCCTACATCCTCTAAATAAATCATCTCAGGGTTCTATCCAGAGGAAAATCTGTTGCGAATAATGTACAGAAAGTTAAGATTGATTCAGTATAGAGATTGTACCTCTTTGGTAGCTGAGCCAACCACTACTATAAAAAATATGGCCCCATTAAAACCATATTATTTGAATAAATAAATAGATAGT
This sequence comes from Spodoptera exigua, assembly GCA_902829305.4. Classification (NCBI taxonomy): domain Eukaryota; kingdom Metazoa; phylum Arthropoda; class Insecta; order Lepidoptera; family Noctuidae; genus Spodoptera; species Spodoptera exigua. The sequence goes on along the minus strand of LR824616.2, from coordinate 4,071,804 downwards.
TCCTGAGTGAATCCTTATTTTCTTACCTGCTTATTAAATAGCTGTGCAGACTGTACATGAAACCTCACTGCTAAGTTCACCGCTAATTTCAGAGAAAATAATTGTTTTTGTGTAGGTACATTTCAATTTGTTGAATTTTGTATTTGTGCTTCTTCGTCGTAATCAGTATCTATTCTAATTTCTTTGACGTACTTAGTACAAAGAATGATCGCAAATAAATATCGTCATATCCTGTGAGTTAATAACATTAATTCAGTATAAAAGCTGGTGTTATGGAATTCTCCGCAAATTATACTTAAAAGTACTTAATCCGCGGGTTGTTCGTGAATTAGCTTTTTGCCTGATTGCCTTTTATTTGGATGGGTTGGCACGCAGTGCTAGTTTTCGACTCTGAACGTTCACCTGGGAAATTACTTTAAAAGGTTTTATTTTAATTAGTATTATTTATACCTATGTCTATGTCCTTTGAGCACATCTTGAGTCCCACTATTAGACTAAGGAAACAGTAAATTATTGATTATTTTGATGAAGAGATCTTAGTTGAAGAATTTGTTGGCATTGTGTGACGAACCCTAGACAGAATCATGCAACTGTAGGTTTAGATTAAGAAGCAAAGTTACCCATAGAAAGAGGATTTATTCGACAGTATTAATTTAAAATTTTGAATCTAGAAACTACATACAACATAGTTGCTAATGAAGTTATGTAAAAGAAACTACTGTTTACATCAACTAGAGTTATTCTCGGAACATAATTCGGAAGCAGGATTTATAGACACGGAAAACTTGTTGCGACCTTTCCCAATTCAAAGTCCAGTTTTAAAATAACTGTTGCGTACAGGGTGGTTATATTGATCCGGTAATATTAACCTTTGACTGCCGGTATATGAGACACAGACGCAATAGAAATGACGTCGTGTCTCACTGAGACAGATCTACGTCCGCAAAAAGAGGTTAATTGACGTTTGATCATTTCTCACAGTAATAATATATAATGAGAAAAAATGTATCTGAAAGTAGAATGAGGTTGTTTACACTTGTAATTTAAAATATAAAAAATAAATAAGGGTGTTTTTCAACAATTACAACAATGCCATAGAACCAATAGACACGGTCACCGTCCGTGTCATCACGTGAAGTTTCAGTTTATCGCGGTCTCGCTTTGTTACTTCAATTTAAATCTTTCTTCTGAACATCCATTACGTAGTACCAGATAAGTTTGAATATCGCTGCGAAAGTAACTCTGTACGTCTGTCTTTTCTTCACGCCTAAACAACTGAACCTATTTTTGGTAAATTTGGTACAGACATAGTTTGGAGTCGAGAAAGGATATAGGATAGTTTTTAAACAAAAATCTGCAGGAAGTCACTATTCCACGCGATCAAAGCTGCGGGCAAAAGCTAGTCGGACATAAATTTTATGAACTACATATGTAGGTAGGTATGTATCTTCTTATATAAAGCCATAATAAAGCAGGGACCTAATTGAAATCGTCTACCGCATGTTTCATGTGGTTCAATGGTAAATACAGTTTACCATTGCTACGTAAACAAACATGGTTGGCTGATAATAATAAACACACAACTCCACCATACAGATTTAATGATTTACAAGAATTATTGCAAATACACACATATTTTGTTGTTGTAAAGGTGTGTTCACTCTGTGTATTTGTTAAATTATTTTAACGTTACGTACCCAATGGATGTCTTTGTTTAGACTTTTTATTTTGTATTTCATATAATTTGAAAAAATAATATAATCAAGGTAACCTAAATAGCGGAAAAAAGAAGGGTCGCCAAATTACCAAATGCAAGAAACAGGTGGCCAAATCATTCCCCTTACCCAATCCTTAAATCTCCAAATCCCTAATTCCCAAAAGGTCGGCAACGCACTCGTAACTCCTATGTTGTTGTGAGTGTCCATGGGCGGCGCTGATTGCTTACCATCAGGTAAGTTCCAAGATATAAAATTCTGAGTTGTTTTCTTTGTTCACAGAACTTTCTGGTTGCCATCATCGTCGGAGCTATGGTAGACTTTGTGGTCGGCACTGTAATGGGGCCGAGCAGCGATCAAGAAATAGCTAATGGATTCGTCGGTCTAAGCAGTAAGTATTTAGGACTTGAGCACACATCTTCAGCCGGAGCTAAAGTCCACGGCTGCGCTAGATTAGTGCGTGGCGGGATGAACTCCGGTGCCATATCATGGCAGAGTGGACGCAACGACAACTGTCTCAAGAGAGGGCCGGGTTCGCTATTTTCGCATAGATAAATCCTCTCCAGGAGGAGTGACAAGAAAGGCGTCACAGCGTCCTCACTTTCCGCCTGATGTAAGTGCTTACCGGACACGGAACGGAACAGTACCTGTTTCGGATTTAACGGGAGAAAAAGACCGTGTGTCGTTACTATGAGAACCACAGTGTAGTGTGGTAGAGAATAAGTTCGGTGGCGTTTTGCCCTGCTTAGGCTTAGGGTCCATGTTAAGCCGGGGTTGCGGGTTACAGCGTAATAATGTACCGTGGCTCGGAAGGAGAAAAAACAGAGTGGTTTTTAATCAATAAAAGAGTAAGCGACACTCTCTCTCGTCCCAGCCAGGACGATGGATAATCCTCTCAAAAAAAAAGGTTTATTTATAAGAAAACTTGTTTCTAAAACGAACACGTAAATAAGTCTTACCAGAGATCACGGGTTGGTTTGACCAGAGGTATGGGTATGATAATATTCCCCCTAAAAACGACTCATCTTAAAGGAAAATGTAACATTTTATAATCATCGTATGATATAATTGGAGGAAAAATTTGCCCATATAATTGGGAAAATACCGATAAGTACCCACCTAAAAAATACGGGCGTATTGAGGTTACGGTGACCTCTTACCGTAAGATGTCCTTGTAAGCTTTATTAGTATCTACCTACTCATATTTTGACACTTCTATCCTACTTGTCATATCAAATAAGTTGAAGTTCACTAAATATTGATTATCCTTTAAGTCTTGGTAATTCGAGACACAATAGAAGAACAATAGGTGCGCGAACGCTGGCGTTCGCTTGGGGTTTGATGAATTAAATGGCTTTTAATAAGTTCATATCTCCATCTATAAACTTCACTTCTGATCTGTAAGTAGGTATAGCTGAATACTGATTTACTGAAGGCCACCTTCCAGAAAATAAGTTTACTCTAGTATAACCTCGGCCTAACAGTTGTAAGGAATTATAATGTTTATATAACAAACAGTGGATGTTTATAAGAGTTTCCTCTCAATTCCAGCGGCCACGCTGTCGGCCAACTTCAAGCCAGATTTTCGATTCAGCGAGGGGTTGAACCAGGATTTCTTCAGCGTGTTCGCCATATTTTTTCCCTCGGTCACTGGCATCCAGGCTGGAGCTAATATTTCTGGAGATTTGAAGGTATGTGATACATTAATTTTTATGGACGACTTTTAAAAGGTGTATTGAAAGAATAGGTATATATTTTACGTGGACATGGGTTCTTTTCCGTATTCATAGTTAATATATGAATGCGGAAAAGAAGTAGATAAAGCGTATCTAATGAAGTAACAAGTAAACAAAAAACAAAGTTTTATAAAATTTGTGGAAGGTTTTGAATAGTGGAAATACTCGATTGTTTTTGTTATGATAGCTGTTTATTGTTTAAATTGACAATAGGTACTCATTGTTCTAATTTAAGGAGTCTGCTATCACTTTCTTAATTGTTTCGCGGATACCTTTAATTGATTCTTGGATGTAGGTACTTCCCTATTATAATTTTATTTCAAGAACACCTTGTAGAGCATTCCTATGCCCTCGGAAGTAGCTTCGTTTGTGTTTTCTATATTTATTCTTAAACAGTGGAAAATAATTCCAGTCTGAAGGGTTTATTAGAGAATTAAATATAGATTATCCCAAAAACAATGTATAAAATAATGATTTACAAAAATAGGAACTGGGTGGGTTTTAGTCAGTACATTGACGCTCTCTCTCACCCCAGCTGGGGCGGCTGAAGGCATTTGTTGATTTTCGCCCTCATAAAAACAAAAAACAATGTCCTAAACATGTATTGTATAACTTCTTCAGTTACTTTCTACCACTATTACATTACAAAAGATTAAATTACCTTTTTTATTTATTTATTAACAAAAATGGTCGATACGTAATTAGTATACGAATAAATCCCTATTTAGCGCCGGGATAATATGTCTGCACGTGGTAGCGCAATCGATCCACGAGTAATGTTTGCGAAGCAGGGCACGCACGCAGCGTCCACATCCCTGGTTCCGTACATTCTTTAGCACGTGTAATCAGTGTCATTGACAGCACAGTGTGACGTCATCACCGCACTACGTCACGGGGATATTGCAAACAAATGAATCATTGAAACAACGCATCGACGCTAAGATATTTTATTGAGAAAAGCGCAGTTCATAAATATAGTAACTGCTTGATAATGAAAAATAATCGAAAGTATGAATAAATGGATATGATATTTTGTTGTCGGTAATACTTTTCTGTTTCAAAAGTATCAGCTGCAGCGCAATGATGTTTTTTTTGTCAGGGGAAAATCATCCAATGACTTCTCCCGCCCCGGGCCGGGCGGGAGGGAGTGTCAGACTCTTACTGACTAAAAACCCCCCGTTCCTTCTCCTGCTCTGGGCCGAGATCGCGGTGCCTCATTGCGCTTACCCCGCAACCCCAGCTGAACATCAGCCCTATTGGGCCCCGTCTGTGGTGGTCTATTGGCTCTTTGCCTGAGATAATATTTCTATCTCAATACTTAAGACTGTGGAATAACTATCCATACTTTTAATGATAATAAGATTCTACATTTTTTATTATTCAAAATTGTAAATTAGCTGAATTTAAATTAGAGATGAATTTCAAATTTATTTATTTTTATTGGTTTTCAATGACGTGTTGATGTTGTTTCGCACGGGGAAGCACACGCATTGTTCACGTGACGTCAGTGGCCAGTGTCACTGTGTCAGATTCAACTTTCAGCGCAGCGTGTCAGCACAGATATACGTACGTGACGTCATAATACGCAGCACAGGAAGGAAAAATATAATGAGTAAAACCCTTATTAAGTGCACTGTGCAGACGGCTCAATTCTTATTATTATTGATACCCTATGATTGAGAAATTGAAACAACCTGCACGATTTAAAGGGTCAATCAGAATGTACAGATTGTCTGAACTGAATCTAGCCAGATATTGATGCTCCGGACAATGCATGTTCAGCTCCGGGATACAAGCTAATAGCAATGTCAAACAATCGCATCTTATAAAGTCGTATGCGACCAGTAACAATATTATTTGAAAGTCCAATTAACGTATTAAATTCGCGTGGCACAAATCGAATGAAACGAGCTCAACATAGAGTTCAATTTAATTAACCTCGCAATTTTTCGGTGTCTCGTTCCTTGGCTCAAAGACTCATCGATTCATTAAAATCAATTGATATAGTGTCGGCTGTGAGTCATCTCTATTCCTGCCAAACGATAAATGATAAACAAGGTGCTCGGTTCTGGGAAAGTAAGTTCATCGAAGTCGCGATTGATATTTTTATTTACGGGACAAGCCATCAATTTCTTCCTCGTAAATTAGGTAGTAAGTGGGACAGCGTAAATATTACTAGGAGGGTGGCCATATCAATGCTTCATGGAATCTTGATTAAAAAGTCTGGTCCAAATTAATTGCTTCAAGAAAGTAATGGATATAATTAATCTGGATAGCCTCCAAAAATGTAGCTACCTAGAATTCAAATCAGGCTACAGTCTTAAATTGGGAATATTTGCAGGACCCAGCGTCAGCCATTCCAAAAGGCACATTGCTAGCGCTGCTCATATCTATGGTGAGTTACGCGTTAATGGTGCTGTTCTCTGGCGGAGGTGCCCTGAGGGACGCCAGCGGCAATCTGTCTGACTTGGTGTTTGCAAACGGCACCGTCGTGGACTATAGCGGTTTAGCCAGCTGTATCACTAACAACACCGCTAACATCACCTGTAAATACGGACTGCATAACAGTTACTCGGTAAGTTTTACGAAGAACTTCCTATCAACTTTCTCAGTTTTGGGCAGATCAGAAGTAAAGTCAGTAAGTTAAAATCAAGTATATTCTTGATTTTTTTTTCTTTAAATAATCTTTGTCCTTACTAGGTAATGCAACTGATGTCGGCTTGGGGTCCATTCATATACGGTGGTTGTTGGGCAGCTACACTGTCCACAGCTCTGACGAACCTGCTGTCAGTACCACGTCTTATCCAAGCACTGGGCACTGACCGCATCTACCCTGGCCTCATATTCTTCTCCAAGCCATACGGAAAGTACGGAGAACCGTACAGAGGATATGTGCTTACTTTCTTCGTGTCTTTACTCTTTTTGCTCATAGGTAAGTTTTAGCAGTAAAACATTTTGTAAGTTCTTTTCCAATGAACCATTTAGTGCCAGATTTAATAAATAACTTTTACTTGATTCATTTCTGTTCTATTTTTGTAACAAAATAGGATTATAAATTGTTGTAAGTTATAAAATAAATTAAATTCGATGTATATGTTTTGTTCCATAGCTGATTTGAACACGATAGCGCCTCTGATATCAAACTTCTACCTCGCATCGTACGCCCTCATTAACTTCTGCACCTTCCACGCGGCGCTCGTCCGACCGCTGGGATGGCGACCTACATTCAGAGTAAGCACATCCATAAATATAATACGTACATTGTTATTCAATGCTAAATTCAATAACATTGACTCATACACAAAAATACAACAAACATCCCTAGGGGTTTTCCGCAATAATATCACTAGTTAACCGTACCGGAAATCTGATTGTATTTTGTCTCATTTTATTTGTAAGTATAAATTATTTTTGTTTTATTCGCTCCTACACTTAGGTCAAAATTTTAAAGTTGAAGATCGAATATTAGTAAACCAGTTTTATGTATTTGAAACCTAAAATATTCTGCCGAAACAGGGTCAACGGCATTTATTTAAAAAATAATGGTTTCTTTTATGTGACTTTTAGCTGACAACGAATTATATTATAGATTATTTTTTGTGTTCCAAATTTCTATAACATCTGGTTTACTTGCAGTATTACAACGTATGGCTGTCTCTCATCGGGTTCCTGAGCTGTGTGGCCATCATGCTACTCATCAGTTGGGTCATGTCCCTCGTGACCTTCGCCATCTTCTTTACTCTCTACCTTATCGTGCACTATAGAGACCCTGGTCAGTATAAAGTATTTTTGTTTATTTCCTTGTTCGTGAGACTTTTCGTTTCTTCCATAGCAATGATACTTATAGTTTCATTTTATGCTTTTATGACAATTTTACGGAATGCAAAACTGTTTTTAAAAAGTCTAATAATATATTATGCTAAATCATCCCATCTGATGATTTCCCTGTAAATAAAATTTGTTTTATTCAAACGCTTCTAAACGTAATAAAAAAGAACAATACAATGAACGCGTTTTATATAAGCATTAGAGTGTTTTAACAACAGTGACCATATCTCCACCCACACACGTACGCAGGCCAGGCACCTACATACGTAGGTAACTAAGCTAAACCATAAAGTGTAAGTGGAATAACGAGAATAGCCGATGTTGGCCTGATCTAAATTCGGACTGGACGTTTGAACTCCATGAATGATTGCATCATTTGCTCCTTACCCGCACATATTTGATACAAATACGTGAACTCTGAACGTTTCAACGTTCCTTTGTATATAATCCCGTTTCCGAAAGTTATTATAAAACGAATTCTCTACAGCATTGGCACGTGAACGAATGTGAGTCATTCTGTACGGATTTTGTGAAAGCATTCATTTACTGTGCAGCCAAAAAAAAAATTCTGAACTTTTTATGTCAAAAAAATAACTAGTACTTATACACGTATTGGTCACAAATGGGATTATTGGAAATCATGAAGATTTCAGAAAAAGGAAATTATGTAAATGTTCATCATCATCCTAGTTTCGTCCACTACTAGACATAGGCTTCCCCAATTGCATGCGACTAAGCTCGATGTTCAGCTTTTCTCATGCAACTAATGCCAACCGCCCTGCAGATATCGTCAGTCTACCTAGCTGGAACTCACACTCTCACTCACTCTGGCGTTTCCGCAAATGCTCAATAACACGAATTTATTAATTAATAATTACAGACGTAAACTGGGGCAGCAGTACTCAGGCTCAAATATACAAGACAGCTCTATCGAGCGCCTACAACTTGGCGAAGACAGGCGAACACGTGAAGAACTATTGGCCACAACTCCTGGTGCTGGCTGGCAGGCCCCAGTCGCGACCAGCGCTGGTTGACCTCGGCAACCTCATCACAAAGGCTGGCTCGCTGATGATAGTGGGAGATATATCACAGGTACAGAAAAAAAATGTTAACAGACTACATATAGGCCACATAAAAGAAATTTTGTCTCTTAATCGATTATATGTTTTTATGGGATAGGTAGTTCTGCAATCCAGTAGATGGATTAACTGATGGTAAGCAACCAGCGCCGTCTATGGATTTCCGTAACATCAAAGGAGTCACGAACGTAGCTTTTTGGGGATAACGGTATCGGTTATTTTAAATTTGGGGAGGAATGGGAAGAAGAGGAGGGCTTGGGCCTCCGGTACCCTCACTTACATGTTGAAACACAACGCTGTGATTGTTTCACGCCAGTTTTCTGTGAGGCCGTGGTATCACTTCAGTCCAGCCGACCGCTGACATGCCGAAGCTTGACTTTCCCACTCTTATTTTATAAGTCCGATTCATTTCAAAGTGAAGTTACACCATCTACATGGGTTTAAGTAGATATTTAGAAACTAATTAGAACAAGTTCATTTATTTAGATAAAACAAAAAAAAAACGGTAAACAAATTATGTATGTGTTCCAGGAACGCGTGTCATACAAAGAACGGTCAGTGCGTTTGCGTGCTGATGCGGAGTGGTTGCGGCTGCGCAAGGTGCGCGCCTTCTGCTCGCGCGTGCACGGCTTCGGCTTCGAGGCCGGGGCCCGCGCCCTCGTACAGGCTGCCGGCGTCGGCAGGCTCGCGCCCAACGTTCTGCTCATGGGGTACAAGGCTGACTGGACGACTGCGCCAACTGAAGATCTGGTCGCTTACTTCAATGTGCTGCAGTAAGTTTATCACTCTAGAGTTCCCTTCTTACTCAAGCAAGGTACGAACTATTGTTGACTCTTTCTGCCTGCTTCTGTTCAGCACTGCATTCGAGAGTCGCCTTGCGGTGGCAATAGTGCGTGTATGCGGCGGGCTGGACTACGGGCCGCTGAGCGCGGAGACGGCGGCCAGCAGTTCGCTGACGGGGACGTCGAGCGGGTCGCACGACGAGCTGCGCGTGCGCCGCGCGCCGCTGATCATGCACGCGGACTCCGACCTCGACATCACTCGCGCCGCCGACCAGCCGCGACACAACCTCTCCAGTACGTTGCCTCTAGACGCTACGGATAGTAAGTACTGCACACCCAACTCGGGACGGTGGTGGTACTAGCTTAACATACTCTTTAGAATTAAAACAGATACAGCTGTCTACATTCCTAGAATCCACAGTGTCACTAGAACACATTCAAAAGTAAGTAGGTACAATATTTTTATATGGGCAGTTATCCATAACTTCTATTTACATCGCAATAAAAGTAGGTAAGTGTGAGTAAATAAACGCTTAACATATACCGGAATAAATTGTTCCGGTAAAACACAAGGACATGCTCTTCATTACCAAAGAAGGTCATGTATACGATTTCCGCTGATCATTTTCCTTATCAAATGTTTTTGCACAGGTATATTGACGTTGTCGACCTCTCGGTCTTTCACGATATCCGAGACCAACAGCACGAAAGAACGAAAGAAGAAAGACAAGAAGAATGACATGCACAGACAGATTGTATACAACACGTCCACGGGCTTGGAGTTGTCCAAGGACCAGTTGACACAGATGACGATATTCCAGAGGAAACAGGTAAATTGCCGATACAAATTTTATTTCATGATATGAATCACATCTACGTAGGTTAAACGAAGTAGGTAAGCAACATGCAAGAGCTAAATGCCCATGAAATAAATTCTTAAATATTTCAATGCTTATCAGGAGGCAGGAACATTGGACGTGTGGTGGTTGTACGATGATGGAGGACTGACGATTCTGCTGCCCTACATCATCTCGCAACGATCCACGTGGAGTAATTGCAAGCTGAGGATCTTCGCGCTCGCCAACCGAAAGCATGAGATGGAGCTTGAAGAGAGAAAGTAAGTAATAGATAGTACTTAGTGTTTTCAGCGTAAAAAAGTAAATTCACATTTCTGCTAATACCTATCATAAAAAAGTGTCTGTCTGCCTCTCTCTCATATTACGTCTAAACCAATTATTCGATATTGATGATATCAGTTTAGATAAAGGGAAAAAGTCAGTCTTAAAGTCACTATTTCACGGAGTAAAATTTAGTGTTGTTTTTTTCTAGTATGGCTAACTTGCTGGCGAAGTTCCGAATAGACTACTCTTCACTAACGATGGTTCAGGACATCACCGACCCGCCGCAGCCTGAAACCACAAAACTCTTCGAAGATATCACAAAGAAATTCACTGAAGAATCAGCTGATCCTGGTAAGGCTGATAAAATTACGTCTGATATTAAACAGATTTTTGATAAATTAACTAAATTTTTACTACGAATTTTATTTTCGGAAAACTCAGTAGTTGAATAGGATTTTGTACATTAAACTACCCAATTCAATAAAAATAATAATTGCAGATGTCTTGCTTGTTCCATTAAACTTTAAAATACAGAAAAATATCCTTTTTTATCCCCGTGTTTAAGGAAAAAGAAATTTTCTATCAGCATCTTTCTAAATATAACTTTTTTTTTCTTTTAGACTGTTGCATTAGTGAAACGGAACTACTTACGTTAGCGGAGAAGACGAAACGACAGCTGAGGTTACGAGAACTACTGCTGGCTAACTCTAAAGACGCTCGTTTAGTCGTCATGTCCCTACCTATGCCTAGAAAGGTTCGTATCCAAATGGCAAAAGACCATGATAGCTTACTTGACATTTTCTTATTTAATCTTCCTTATTTCCAAAAATTATTCCTACGATTCATTCTCTAATTCTTTTCTGCTATCTTGGTCCGTGTAGACGGTATGTATTTTGCTATAAAGAATAAAAAATCAACATAAATTTGCCTCAACAAAGGGAGTTCATAGAAAATCTTCCTAAATATGCTTAACATCTTTCTGCCCTTGTCCCGTTTTATTTGGGGTCAGCGCAATATGTTTTTACTTCCATTCTGTCCTGTCACCCTTCACGCTATCACTAACTCCTCTGTCTTCCATATCACTTCTCACACAATCTATCCCCTGTTCGCAAATTTGAAGTGAAGCTTATAGCCAGTTTCTGAGACATATTCTAGTACGTAAGTGTAATATTTTGTTTTATTATAGGGCTCCGTGTCTGCTCCCCTGTACATGGCGTGGCTGGAGATGATGAGTCGCGACATGCCACCCATGATGTTCGTGCGTGGCAACCATACCTCCGTGCTCACCTTCTACTCTTAAATTGTTCTATTAAATCATCTTGTAGTATTCATTTAGTACCTATTTGCCAGAATTCTTTTGACCGATTCACTTCTGTGACTGATCATAAAGTACAATGATAAAAAAAAAAATATGTATCAGTCAGAACTCAGACATATACATATTTATTATAACAGTATTTCATCATTACAAAATTAGGTCATGACTCCCCGTTGCATCTATGCATTAGGACGAATGTAACACTATGTAGAGTTCTCTCTATGAGTTTTTGTGTAATAGAAGTACATTTTCAACAATGCATAGATACAGTTATGTGCAATATTAAACAAACGTCAGCATAATAAATAATAAAATACAAAATTAAATTTGTACTTATCATAAAATTTTATCATTAAAGTTAAGACACTAAATAGATGATAGAAGTTATGTTTGTTAAATTAAGTGAAATCATCGTAGACATAAGAATTTCAACACGGAATAATTCTGTTCTGTGGTTTTGAAGAACCAATTATATGAACAAAATGTTTTACCAAAGCACAATAAAAGTATTATGTAATAATTATTTATGTCTATAATTTAGAAATAATTTGTTACTTATTTCGGAACTTTTTGCAGTAAGATGTTAAAGATCGCCTATAAGTTTTTATTTTGACTTAATCTGGGTCAAATCTGAAGTACATGTATTGTTTACAACCGTGATTGATGCATTTACAGAAAGGAAAGTTACTTAGACGCATTGACGTATCATACTTTGATTTCCTATTACATAGGATCCAGAACAGATCCCTGTGGAACACCAACAGATTTTAAGAATTTGTACAATCAAATCTACCAACTAGACAATATTAGGTTTTGAACCCTTTTCATGTATATATTTAATAACTCCAAACCCTGGAAATTTTATTTTATAAAAAATCATACTAGGATTTATCATTATATTTTGTTTTATTACCTAGCTTTTAGTCTATATATTTTAATAATTTATTTAGTACTAAGTTAGGTATATGCGATTTGTGATTTACTTTTGAATCTGTTTATTTTTACAGTTTGTTAACTTAAATATAAATCAAATATTATTGTTACCTTAATTCACACTTTATGCTCTCAATTTGACGATGGAGACTTTATTTAACTTTTTTCAATCCATTTAATTTAAATAGAAAGACAACCCAATTTTTTAAATAAAATAAGTTATCAATATTAAAATGCGTTTAATTTTTTTATACGTCTACTACAGGGAGTCAGAGGGAGCCACGCGTCTCATTAACAATGGTCATTATTTGTTGTTTTTTTATGTCATTGGTCGACAAACGAGCATACGGATTACGTGACTTGATGGTAAGCAACCGGCGCCGCCCATGGACACGCAAAGTACATTAATTTTTAGATACTCAAGTCTTAGTTATTTAGTATCTCAACATTTAGTTAATTATCTAAACAAATGGGCGATAGGAAGACATACTCCTGAAGAGTCTCGAGAGGAGACCCAATGAGGGTGATCGGCTCTGTCTATTCTGTTTACATCACTTATATACGACAATGTCAACAATGTTTTACCGGTAGTACCACAATTCGATAACAGATGACGCTGTACCGATACGTCATCATTTTACATCGCGGTGTTAAGATTTTCCGTCGATACACTACCTCTGCAGTTTTATGTGCAATAAATTGTCTTACTCTGGACACGAGTGTTTTATTCTCTTGGGAGATATTTTTGGGACGTTGTACAAAGTGGTCCTTCGAGCCGGATGAAGGACTGGTGTGCATCGTCATTACGGTGTCGTAGGGTTGCACGGTCAACCTGCCGCGAGTGTGACGTCAGCGCAAGCAGCATCGGCGGGCCGTATATGTTAGGCGCGTACGCGTGTATGTACTAGTGGTACACAACGGTCGGCGGTGGTGCTGCTGGTTCCGGTTGGCGTGAGCGGCTGCGGTGCAGGGGGAGAAGTACACCCCGCATATCATTGCGACGAGTAAAAGTGAGTGAGTGGTGAAGTGTTGTGATACGAAGACAAACTGTGAGTACTTTATAATTTCAAAGTGATACATATCGAGACTTAGCAAATTTAGACCTAATTAACTTAGAAAATTTTACTTAACAATTTGGACTTAGAAATTTTAACGTGTGCATGGACTTAGAATAATTTCAATAAAAAGTGAACTACGGGAACCTATGCCCGATTTTGCAGCGAAGTTTAATAAGTTATAAGACTTGTGATTTTTTACGTGTTGGCCAGGGACTTAGTTAAAATTAGTGAAAGACTTTATTTAGTTCGACATGGAAGCGTTGAGTAACTTACAATTTAACTTACAATCTACCATCAGTAAAGCAAGGTCTAATTTTAAGAAATCACCTAAGGAGCGACTAACCAGCTCTTATATAGAAACTAGACTAGAAAATTTAGAAGCTAACTGGTCAGCCTTTTTTGAAACTCACAGGAAAATTGTGTCATCTGTTAAGTCCATTGAATACGAAAAATCTGAATATAACTTAAAAAATGTTTACGAGACTACGGAAGAATTATTTACCGAGTATAAAGCAGAGTTAAGGGAAGCATTAAAAAAAATTGTTCGTTCCGATAGTTCAGCTAAAGTGCTTGAATCTTCTGCAAAGGGTTCTAAGGAGACATGTCTTGTGAAATTACCTAAAATTGAATTGCCTATGTTTACCGGAAGTTATTCTGAATGGATTAGTTTTAGAGACTTGTATAAATCCTTAATACACAATAACAGTGCACTTGACGATGTTCAAAGGTTACACTATTTGAAATCACATTTGTCTGGAGAGGCTGAAGGTCTTTTACGTCATATTCCTATTACTAGTAATAATTATGCAACTTGTTGGAGCAAATTAGAGAACCGCTATAATAACAAAAAGTATTTAGCCAATTGTATAATTAAACGATTTATGAGTCAAAGGAATATTGTAGCAGAATCTTCTAGTGCGATTAAGGAATTATTAGATACTTCCAATGAATGTTTACACGCTTTGCAAAATTTAGGTATAATGGTTGAGCATTGGGATGTAATAGTTATTTATGTATTGAGTTTGAAACTAGATACTGAGTCACGTAAACAATGGGAGATGAAAATTAGCGATTGTTCAGACGAATTGCCTACAATGAACCAGTTCAAATCTTTTCTTGAACAAAGATTTCGGTCTTTGGAATTTTTAGACAACAAAGGTCAAGGTCGTCAGTCCAATCGTACTGTGCCAGTCAAATCACTTCATGTATCTACTACATTGTGTATATATTGTCAGGATAACCACAAGCTTGCTAATTGTAAAAGGTTTGCCGGTCTCGATATTGAAAAGCGTCGTAATTTTGTCCAAACAAATGGTTTATGTTATAATTGTCTAGGGGCAAATCACTCCGTATATGCATGCCGCCAGTCTTCTAGATGTCATATATGTAAAAGGAAGCATCATAGTCTTCTTCATCTCAAGAACGTCTCCAAATCAGGTGGTGATAGTAATAACCCGGACCAAGTTGTCGAAAGTAGTGGGTCTGCTGTTACCACGTCAAACCAGAGTAATTCCACAAATATTGTAAGTTGTTTTGCTAATAGTCATAGCCAAATATTATTGGCTACTGCACTGATTGTGGCAGAATCAAAGAGCGGTACTGCTATAGTATTAAGATCCCTGTTAGACCAGGGATCTCAGGCTTCTTTTGTGACGGAGTCCGCAGTCCAGCTCTTAGGTCTTAAAAGAATACCAACTAAGGGTTCAATTTCAGGTATAGGTTGTGATCAAGAAAAATCATCAATTTCACTAAATTCGATGGTTCTCATTAAGGTTAAATCACGCATTGACCCTAGTTTTATTATAACGGTTAAGGCTTATGTTTTAAAGAAATTAACGACTATTTTACCGGAAAGGAAGGTTATGGCAAACGTTTTAACCACAATTTCGTCTTTGGCTTTAGCAGATCCTTCGTTCGATACGCCAAACAAGATTGATTTGCTTTTAGGCGCCGAAGTTTATAGCCAGATTTTGTTAGAAGGGTTATTCAAAGGTTCATCCAGTCAACTTATCGCACAAAACACAAGACTAGGATGGATCTTATCTGGTCAAGTAGGTGAAATCAACCAAAGCGAAACATGCCACAACACCGTCGTCACACTGCATTCTACTCTCACAGATGAAAATACACCCCTTAAAAAATTCTGGGAGCTAGAAGCTGAGCCCAAAGTTCTTAACGGTAAGACGTACTTGACCCCAGAAGAGCAGAAGTGCGAAGAGATATTCAAGAGCACGACTAAACGAGATGAATCTGGTCGCTATATTGTGCACATGCCCTTCAGGTCAAGTGATCCTGCTTGTAAATATGGGGGATCAAAGGACGTCGCTTTCAAACGCTTTTTAACCTTAGAAAATCGATTTCTAAGGAATCCAGACTTCAAGGCTCAGTATTCAGCTGTTATCAAGGAGTACATAGATCTTAATCATATGGATATAGTACAGGATAGGGACAAAGAAAGTGCTGTGTACCTACCTCATCATGCCGTCATTCGAAACGACAAGAGTACAACAAAGTTGCGCATTGTGTTTGATGCATCATGTGTAGGCAGCAACGGAGTGTCTCTTAATCACGATTTAATGGTGGGTCCTCGTCTACAACTTGATCTTCGTCATATTATCATGCGGTGGCGTCGTGAACCTATCTGTCTGGTCGCGGACATCGTTAAGATGTATAGGCAGGTTAGGGTATGCGATGATCACACAGATTTTCAGCGCATATTATGGCGGGAGAATCCAGATGACGAAATTCAGGTGTTACGTCATTTGCGAGTAACTTTTGGAACATCATCGGCACCTTACCTGGCAGTAAGATCACTGCAGCAGTTAGCTCAGGACGAAGGCGCTGAATTCCCTTTAGCAAAAAACCGTGTTCTTTCAGACTTCTACATGGATGACCTTATGACAGGTTGTCAAACCGTAGAAGAGGGAGTAGAAATATATAAGCAGATAACTGAGATACTTAAACGTGGAGGATTTCAGCTTCAAAAGTGGGCTAGTAACAACAAAGAATTATTGAAATTAATTGAAGACGGTCAACATATATCACAAACACAAGGGAACATGGAATTAAAAACTGATGCTATTTCGAAAATATTAGGTTTAACGTGGGACAAAGACAGTGACGAGTTCGTTTACACTATTCAACTTAATGAGCTAGATTTACCAGTTACGAAGCGTAAGGTTATTTCGGACATAGCACGACTATTCGATCCCCTTGGATGGTTAGCACCGACAATCATCACTGCGAAGGTGTTCATTCAACGAATATGGATGACTGGGATCGAATGGGATGCGGAACTACCTGCACCATTGCTGAAAGAATGGCTTGACTTTCGGGAAAACCTTCGTAACCTTGTGAAGTTTCGTCTACCTCGTTGGATCAACTCTAGCAAAGACAACAGAGTTTTAGAATTGCATGGCTTCTCAGATGCATCCAATGTAGCATACGCCGCGGTGGTATACGTTCGCATCATTGACAGAGAAGGACACATTCATACAACCTTGGTGACTGCAAAAACTAAGGTTGCTCCTGTTAAGCAGGTATCAATCCCTCGTTTAGAGCTCTGTGGAGCTGTCTTGCTTGCAAAACTTCTTGAGGAAGTCGCTACTACTCTAGAAGTTCCCAAGCAGCACTTATATGCGTGGACTGACTCATCCGTCGTATTGGCGTGGTTAAGCAGCCACCCTAGTCGGTGGAAAACGTTCATCGCGAATCGTGTTTCCGAAATACTTACTATTATGGATAGAAGTCAGTGGTCACATGTGGTGTCGTCGGAAAATCCAGCAGATTGCGCATCTCGGGGGGTTAGTCCTTCTGAATGTAATGACCTGCAACTCTGGAAAAAGGGTCCAGTATGGTTACAGAATGAAAAAATAGACTATAATAGAGCATGTATACAAGGAACTACGTTAGAAGAAAGAAAGATAAAAACAAAGTGTCATGCAACTGCAGTAGAATTTGATGATAGTCTATTAACTAGATTTTCTAAGTTCAGTAGGTTAGTAAGAGTAATAGCTTATTGTAGAAGGTTTCTACGAATGAAAGAATTAGAATGTAATAGAATTAAAATAACTACTTGGCTAACTACAAAGGAATTAAATGAAGCTGTACTTACCTGTGTCAAACTCTGCCAACTCCAGTCGTTTAGTGTTGAAATAGAATCTATAAAGAAGAACCGTAAATTAAATAAGAATAGTAAACTTACCTCGTTGAGCCCTTTTCTCGACGATGACGGCATTTTAAGAGTTGGCGGCCGCTTGCACCGCGCTTCTATTGATGATAATATGAAGCATCCCATTTTGATTCCTCACAAATCACACTTTACCAATCTTTTGATTGCAGAGGGTCACGAGAGAACTTTGCATGGCGGGCCGCAATTGATGCTAAATTACTTAAGATCCAAATACTGGATACTCAATGCAAAGACTCTCGTTAGGCAACACGTTCATAAGTGTGTAACTTGTATTCGACATTGCGCACAAACACATCAACCAATGATGGGTCAGTTGCCGAAGTCCAGGGTGTCTGTTCAGAAGCCTTTTCAATGCAGTGGTGTAGATTACGCTGGTCCAATCAGCGTCCGAAGCTCTAAAGGTCGTGGTCATCACTCTACTAAAGGTTATATATGCTTATTTGTCTGCATGTCCACTCGGGCTATACACCTCGAGGTTGTCAGCGACATGACTTCTCAGAGTTTTCTAGCGTCTTTTAAGCGTTTTGTAGCCAGACGTGGCCGAGTATTGGACCTGTGGAGTGATAACGGGACCACATTTGTTGGTAGTGCGAAAGAATTGCGACAATTATTCAACGCTGAAAGGTCTATGGTAGCTCCGGAAATAGCTGATTTCCTGTCTATGAATGGTACGACTTGGCATTTCATACCTCCCCATGCTCCAAACTTTGGAGGATTGTGGGAGGCGGGTGTCAAGTCCACGAAGTACCATTTAAAAAGAATTATAGGCACCAGCACATTGACCTTTGAAGAAATGACAACGGTGCTGGCTCAAATTGAGGCCTGCCTAAACTCGAGGCCTATCTGTCAGCTTTCTAACAATCCAGAGGACGCGTGTCCATTGACGCCTGGGCACTTTCTCGTGGGTGAACCTCTGGTAACGGTACCCGATATTAATTATGAAAATTCGTCTGTTAGTAATCTGAAGCGGTGGCATCTTACACAGAAAATGCTTCAAAATTTCTGGCGTAGATGGTCACTGGAATACTTAACTCAATTGCAACACCGATATAAATGGACGAATTGTAAGCCTGAACCTGAGATTGGAGACGTAGTTCTGGTGAAGGAAGATGGGCTTCCACCTGCTCGATGGCTATACGGTATCGTTACAAATAAGCATCCAGGTTTGGACAATATTACTCGCGTTGTAACAATACGGTGTAAAAATAGTGAGATTAAAAGACCCGTATCTAAATTAATTATGTTACCTGTAACTACTTAATTTTTGTTTATCACCATATTGTTGAAGTTTACATAGTTTATTTTGCCTCACTTATGCACTATTTGTGAATCTACTTGAATGATATTGTATCGTTTACTTGTTTTTACTGTTGTTTTTGTATGTTTAGTACATAAGGGATGAACCTGTATATTTCACTTGTTTTATTTTTGTTGTTTATTGCATTTGTGTTACATAAAGTATGTTCTTGTATTGTAGACTTTAGTTTAGTAAGGCTTTAGTTTAGATCTTTATGCATTGTTAAAACCAAATTAATTTAAGTTAATATTGTCATGTTTTGGTTGATGGACAGTGCCGTCCATGGTGGGCGGAATGTCTATTCTGTTTACATCACTTATATACGACAATGTCAACAATGTTTTACCGGTAGTACCACAATTCGATAACAGATGACGCTGTACCGATACGTCATCATTTTACATCGCGGTGTTAAGATTTTCCGTCGATACACTACCTCTGCAGTTTTATGTGCAATAAATTGTCTTACTCTGGACACGAGTGTTTTATTCTCTTGGGAGATATTTTTGGGACGTTGTACAGGCTCCGAACAAACACGTTCATTGAACATTATCTTGCTATTTTCTCAAATCAGGAGTCCAATGCGAACAAAATAAGTAGCCAATATGTTCAGCATATAATTATTGTAAGTCCAGCACGATTGCAGCCAAGATGACGATATCATCTGCAAATGTCCTATGCACATTCTTGAACAGGTTCAGAAAGGTTTAGATTGAGTTAAAAGCTTTTACATAGAATACGAATGCCAGCTAAAACAACTTTGACTACATAGTGGGTAACCGGTTGCCGTGCAATGTGTCGTGGAGTCGATTCCCGCACGGAACCACTCTTTGTGCGATCCACACTGCAATTGTTTTTCGGGTCTGGGTGTCACGTGTATTTTTTTTTATTGGGACAAGTCCGCCGCCACCTTCTCTAACCGTTGCAACTCCTGTAAATCAGGATCTACAGTAGATAAAACCATGAATACACCGGAACACTGAAGTGCGGCGCGTCCCAAGGACATGAATGACTGTATTGGATCCCGCAATGAAATAAATCAGAAGATATTTTTTTAGGAGAAGATAAAACGAAATAGTTTCCACTGCCCTCAGTAAATTTAATGCAGGAGACAGATTGACTTAAGCCTTAATGACACAGAAGATACAAGAGAAGAAATATAGATGGACAACTAGGGGAAGCCCAGTCACCAAACACCACGGAAAATTTTGTACTTTATTGTAATGGGAATTATGGGTAAGCTGCAATAGTTTTTTTTATGTGATAGGTCGGCAAACGAGCATACGGATTACCTGATGGTAAGCAATCAGCGCCGCCCATGCGGTTTTCTGTAAGTTCTGTTTCAAGTAATAGGTATGGTAAAAACGCTTAAACGCACGGAAGTTTGTTCTACATTCGTCCGTATAATAAACTACATCTGATGAGACATTTAAATTATGTAACATAAGAGTATATCATGGGCGGACTGCTCGTATTGCAGTCCCTCTGACGAACATTGGCACCATGGGGAGTCAACTAAAACAGAAATCCTGTCCGAAAGCAAAAGATTTATTTTATCTCGGGAGATGAAGATAGCACCTAGAACCATGTCGCGTATTTTAAAAGACGACTTAGGACTTGCAGCCTATAAGAGACGCACTGGACATTATTTAAATGATAATTTAAAAAAGAATAGGGTGATAAACAACTACTGAAGCGGTACGCAAAGGGAGGTCACAGAAAAATTTTGTTTACGGATGAGAATTTTTTTACAATTGAGCAACATTTTAACAAACAAGATGACCGTATTTATGCTCAAAGCTCTAAGGAAGCTTCTCAATTAGTCGACAGAGTGCAACGTGGGCATTATCCGACTTCAGTGATGGTTTGGTGGGGTGTTAGGTATGAAGGAGTGACTGAGCCATACTTTTGCGAAAAAGGTATCAAAACATCGGCACAAGTGTATCAAAATACCATTCTTGAGAAGGTAGTTAAGCCCCTTAACAACACCATGTTCAATAACCAACAATGGTCGTTCCAGCAAGACTCGGCGTCGGGTCATAAAGCTCGTTCCACGCAGTCTTCGTTGGAAACGAACGTTTCCGACTTCATCAGAGCTGAAGACTGGCCGTCGTCTAGTCCCGATCTTAATCCGCTGGATTATGATTTATGGTCAGTTTAAGAGTTCCCCTTTTGAAGAAATAATGACTCCTGCTCTTAATCCCTTCTGAGTGGTTTTCCAATTTTAAGCTTTCCGAAAAACACCAAAGTCTCCCCATAACTGATCTCTGGCAACTCTTTGGTAAATAGGCGGACAAGCATGGCCCTAGGATCTTCTAAGTCTGATTTGGACGGAGTCCTTCTGATGTGTAGGTAAAATTCATTACAGAAACGCCGCTTTAGAGCAATGCGAATGTCCGGCTTGAAAGCGACAACTTTTCTGTTTGATGTAGAGCACATTTCCATATCAAATAGATTGCTTCTGTCTGCTTAGAAATCGCTTTTCTTCTTCAGATGGAGCCAGTTTCTGGATGACGACTTTTGACCCCCGATTAGGCTGAATCGCATCTTTAATAGCGCGGGTATATAAGAACATAACACAATTTCCTGGTCGATATCAATGTCATTTGTATTTCTCAAGGCAGCAAACAGTAACAGCAGTTCACAATTCTGCCGTACAGGCCATTACAAATCACAATCCTTTTTTTGGCTGATAATTCTTATTTCAAATAAATAGCATGGAATTTTTAACGTGAAAAATAATCCACTTAGATACTTACTCGTCCAAAAAAATTGGAAGACGGTATGTACAATGTTAGGTAATTAGGTGGTTGTGGAAACTAATGAAACTCAGTCTACGGCTGAATTAGCAGCAGCTTTCGATGCTTTTCAGCTGACGGGTGTATTCTTATCTACTAGTAAACATATCGAGTTTAAGCTCATTTACTGTGCCTGTTTGGTAAGAATGGCTAGGGAACCAAGAGTTAACTTATTTCGAAATACATTCTTGACGTTCCCCCGTAGACAAGCGTAAAGTATTTATGAAGGTAGCACTTGTTGACGTTCTAAAGGATTTTTTTTTTGTAAGGGGAAAATCATTAAGTGAGTTATCCCGCCCAGGGTAAGCCGAGAGGAAGTGTCAGATTCACTGACTAAAAATGTCCCCGTTTCTTCTCCTGCTGAACATCAGCTCTATAGGGCTCAGTCTTTGGTGGTCTATTGGCTCTTTGAGGCGTGCGTAGAACACTACGCGCCGTACGCTCGGGTCTGATTCTGGTCGGGCGGCAAAATACCACTATCAGATGGAACAACTCAGTGTAATTGTCATGTAGTTCCGACGTGTAGTATAGTTAGACGAGGCAAAAAAATATACCTAATTGGTGAGTATGAAATAGTCCCTTCGGTAGGTACTTCAGATAAAAAATTTCAACCATGGTCATACAGTTACTATTATTTTGATTACCAAACGACAAGCCCAGTGGTACTCACTCGTATAAGAAACTTTAAACGATAAGTCACAATAAAACCATTGGAAATAAATATATTACAAGATTTTATTTCACACATATTTCACAAGGGTTTTAATTTAAATTTAGAACACAAAATAATGATAAAATATTTACAGATATAATCAACAGACGTTCCAGATTAACAATTTACTAAATATGAAACAATGTTATAAGAGAAACATATTTCGATACATCGTTATTAGTGCAGTGCCAGACAGACGTAGTGCCGTTCGCAGAGTTGCGTAACAAATATTTACACCGTGCTAAATAATATACGATATTCTGTTTACAAATAATTGTCTGCGAGCGAGAGTAAGTAAGTCTGGACAGGACACGTGACAGAATACACGATAGTTACAATAATGATACGTTCGAGCAACACACTGCTAGCACGGGAGATGGCGCGAGAGATTCATTGCAGGAAGTGGCCACGGAGAGCAAACTATAACACGTCTACTGCGATATGTACGTTACGTAACAGGACGGCGATTCCAAATATATACATCTGTCATTAGATATGTCGCTATGCTTTCTATGAAAAATAAATATGCTGTCTTGTTACACCAAAATACTTTACTTTCCTTCTATTGTTAAATTATGTTTTTTCATTTATTTTACATCAGGTATACGTATATAGAACAAATAAGAAACTAAGAGAACTTCAACATGAATGTAATTATAAATTTACACTAGTACGACGGGCCGCATGTAAACTTTTAGAACATATTAACATTACTCAGTCTATGTAAAATTTATATTGTCCAGTCGCAGAGTGTTCACTTAGCAAATGTGTAGTCTTGGCAAATGTCCAATTTGGCGAATTATTTTTCTATATTACTTATTCAGTCTCCCGCCGGTAGTAAGTCGATCACTTATCTGTATGTTAGACTGGACTTCAAGCTTTTGTCTTGAAAATTAGAAAAGATTTTTGTAGCATGGAAGCGCCATGGAAACATCGTGCAACTGAATGCAGCACTGGCATAGTAGCAATGTAGTATGAAATAGTAGTATATAGTCCCTGATACGAACCATTGCCTGATTCTTAGTGGTGGGGCGATAGATTTGCGCATTGTATACTTTCTCATTTTCAACAATCATCACTGTCATTTTTATTTTGATCATAGGTATTAAAAAGGAGGTATGTTAACGCAAGAATAAGAAAAAGATTTTTAGTGGAAATTTAAATAGAAAAATGTGAAAATACAGAATGCTAACTAAGCCCCAACACGAAAACTCTGGCCATTGTATGTTTCGGGTAATGTATAATATTTATACTATGTAACCATTCATTTTATAAAAATCCTTTCCTTAGTTGACAAAATAAGCAAAGTGGACACTGTGCGACTAAACTTCTTTATTATATAATAATTTATAATAATTCGTAACGACGTCTAGATGCTTCAGTGCATTATCATAAATTCATACGATGGCTCGAGGAGAGCGTTGACGATTATAAAAATGTATAATACACGTCACTATGCGACAACTCGCGAATGAAATATGTAAATGATTAACATGAATCAACGTTTTAAGCCTACCAGCACCTCAACGTATATCAAAACGTGCGAAACTGCGAATTCAACGGTCACATCAGATACAGTGTTTGTATGGCAATTACATCAAAATAATTTATTGCAATAAAATAAACATAACTACATAAGTTACAGACAAAACTTCACACAGCCATAACTCCTTACATCATATAAATAAATATTAAATATCTAAATAATCGTGGAAATATTTTTGGTTACAAAGATTTATAATATGCAAATAAATACTTGTGTAGGCTTCCTTCCCATTACCAGGTTTATTTCAGTTCTTATTCTTGCTAGAGGAACGTTTTCATTTCAATGTTTATATTTCTTAAGCTATGTGCGGATAGCGCGGCAGTCGTATCACTGGCGGAGTGACGTCACTCTGTACACTGCACTCACTGTACACTCCCGTACACTAGACACTCGGCACTCTCGGCACTCTCGGCACTCTGGGCACTCGGTACAGTCACAGTCTGTGCGCTGGGCGCGCCGCTACAGTACGGCGCAGGACGGACGAGACAGTCTTCATTCCGACTCCTCCTCGTTGTCTTCGTCGAAGCCCGTCAGGTCGGCAGAGTCTAGGTAGCCCTGCATCACCTGCAAACCGTATATAACACATGATTAGTATGCATCACAACGAATTTTCCGTTCGAAGTAATTTTTGGTATATTGGGGACGACAATGTTTAACGTGATGCAATATTACCACGTAGCTGGTTGGTTGCGTAACGTTATGCGTTTATATTTATGAGACCCGGTGAGGCCTGTAACTGGACGAATATCGTCGAATAGTATTTATATGTTAATAAAAGATATTTAAGTTTAGGAAAACAATTTCATATCTAATCATAATTGTAACCCTACAGACGCCAAGGTGAATTATGGCAAAGGAGCTTAGTTAAGGTGTGTATATAATAATGTAAGTGAGGTAGTGCGAGGTACGTACCGCGTACTCGAGCAGCGCGAGATGGCAGAAGACGTACTGGTCGGGCATCTGTATGGAGTGCGCGCGCTGTGCCCGGATGCGCTCCACGGTGCCGCGCACGTCCAGCGTGCCTTCCGCGCTCACTCGCTGCGCGCAGATGTCCAGCGTCAGGAATGTGCCTGGAAACGTGCCTTGCTCTTATTACATACTACTAGCTTTTGCCAGGAACTTCGATAGCGTGGACTTCCTGCAGATTTTTAGTTTTACCCACATAGTACCCGATCTCCCGGGATTTTGATCGGTTCGATAGTTTAGTCGTGAAAAAAGACAGACAGACAGAGTTATTTTTGCATTTACAATATTAGTTTGGATTAAACTGTGCGCCACGTTTAAATTAGCATTATCATCGTTTTTTAAGAATACGCCTCTGATCTTATTCTTTGTATTTAGTGTTTTAGTCTTTTAAGTATGGGAATGGGTCTCCCATCCATTATGACATAAAAACAAATATTGATATGAATGCCTTCGTGGGCTTCATCGGCGGTGACTAACAATTTTCTGTTTAAGTTTTAAGGGACAAAGTACGTCAAACAGTTACTCGATTAATTTCGGATCGCAACAGGGGCAGTATAAAGTGTATCGTAGTGTGTTGTAGTACGCACCGGTCCGTCCGATGCCGGCGGAGCAGTGCACGACGATGGGCGGGCCCTGCTTGTGTCCGGCCCAGGCGAGGTCGAGGTCGTGCAGCGCGAGCGCCTGCGCGCGGCGGCAGCGCGCCAGGAACCGCAGCACGGGCTGCGCGCTGCCGCCGCCCGGCACGCCGTAGTCCGGCCATCGCGTGTACTGACCGTGCCAGATGCGGCGCGACCCGCCGCGCTGCAACACACGTACAGGATTCATATTATCAAGAACCACGAAGAAAAGTAAGCAGGACAAGGAGAAAGTCATGGAAAATAATCATCATGTTATGGCATAATTTGAAACAGTATCTAGAATCAGTACTAAGGTCTTAGTATTACACGATAGACATTCTAATGTCATCGATTCAACAAACTATTAATTCGTTATATCAAGACCAACGAAGAAAAGTGTCAATCAACTTCACCAATTAGATTTATCAGCAATTAACTTTAGTTTTTACGGTACTACGCTATGGCATAATAAGTTACATTATCTAGAATCAGTACTAACGTCTTAGTATTCGTAATAATTGTTACGAAAGTGTATTTATAAACAGGTTAATCGTCGTTACTTGTTGGTTTACAATACAATTAATTAAGGGCTAATTTTCAATGGTTAGATAAGTTATCTGGGGAATAATTGTGATGCTATCGCGTTAGAATTGTATAAGACAGTGACAGCAAGAATTTTCTTCCTCGGATAGCTTTCATTGAAACTATTGAAAAATGTGCTCTAAATGCAGTAGAGAAAATTTGGCCGAGTTTAAGGAGGTGAGTGTGATTACCTTGAGGTCGCTGAGCAGTAGATGTGTGACGGTGTAGTCCTCGTCGTGCTCGACGGCCTGCGTAGTGACGGCGAAGTCCCCGTAGACGACGTGCTGGCCGTCGGCGAGAGGCCAGTACTGGCCGCACTTGACCCGGCCGCGCTCCACGGCGCGCGTCGTCATCACTATCACCAGCGTGCCCTGCTCCCATACCATGCGCCAGAAGTCACTAAACGTCTTCGGCAAGGGCCCTGAAAAACAATACAATCAAACACATACAAGCAACCGCAATGGTACTTATCGTAAAATAACCGAGACGCGAATGTTTCTTTTTATAAAAATGTCTAAGAACACAATATTAAGTGTCAACAACGTCGATTGAAATAAAAATATAAAAAATATTACAAAAGAATGTCGCTGCTGTTATTCGCCGAGTGAGTTCTACGAAGAGAGGATTTCCCCTGCGTTTATTTCCAATTCGCGCTACAGGGCTGTATTATTTATAATTCACGGAAAACGTATTTCCATCGTAAACAAGTTTAGCAATTTTCCAGGTAGTGTGGGAATGCAGCCAAATTGTATCAAATATTCTTAGAAGATTACTTGCATTTTTTCACAATGATAAATGCAAGACATGTATTATTTTATTCTGGTTTAAAAAAATTGTAACGACACTACGTCTTGGTACAGCCACCGTCATACATTATAAGGACATTAAGGGTACTCAATTAATATCATTTATATCCACCAAGACCACTAGAATATCAGATGCTAGATGGCCTGATGAGGGACGACTTTAGGAAAATATTCGACACTTTTTAAATTAAGATTTCTTGATCACCAATTATTGTTTTATTGTAACGAATTTTTAGTGTTTTGGTTGTTTCTTTACTTTTGTTTAATCTGAATGTTTCTATATATTTGACGCTGAATGTACATAATATAACAACAAAGTTCATTGAACTTTCTATATATAACTGTCAGGCGACCTTAATATTTACATTAGATTGATAACTAACTTCTATCAAATATGGCAGGGATCTAACTAAAACTTAGTTATTCATATAAGTACGTAAGTACATAAACGTAGCTTACAAGATCTGCAACGGCTTTGATTTAGTACTAACACTAAGCCGATTGTTTAACATAATCTACGACACATTTATACGAACCAGCACGTGTTCACCGTTTATCAAGAGTGTACTGATAACGATATAATCATTCACTGATTGAAACATATCCAATTAACAATGTATTCGTTTCAATAAAATTTTACATCAGATTGTATACAGCAAGCAATGTTACATGATAAAACTAAGTGCTGTTTTATGCCTAGAATATGCCAAGACCCTAGAAAGTTCTACCTAATGCGGGGGTTTTTTATCGAAAATGTACGAAAACGAAATCGTCGTTGTAGCCCAGAGGTTGAAGCGCCCTGGTTTGATACCTGGCGAGTACCAATGTGACTTTTTCAGAGTTATATGTATTTTCTATGATTTATTAGACACCACTGACAAACGGAAAAGGATAACATCGTGAAGAAACCTGGACTTATAATTTCTTATCATAAGTTTGAAATCGCCAATCCTGAGCAAAGGAATGCTCAAACCTTCTCCTTGTGGGGAGAAGCCTTTGCTCGGCAGTGGGCACATATAGGCTGATGATGTGTACCAGCTACTCTATACATTGACCTTTAGCGTGTCTGACGTACCTACATGCAAATGTAATACTTAAGTATCAGCAATTGTAAACATTATTGAGTAGCAATAAAATATGTAGCGATTTATAACCCCCACATAAAGTGTAGACGGTTCTTACCTTGCGTACAGATATAAGCATTCTTCTGTTTGTACCCGTCGACGTAGTTGGCGTTGATGTAGTCTGTGGTGGGATCGTCTGGGTCAGTCTGCGATAGAATAACGCGCGAGTGGTCGTAGCACAGCACGTCCGTGTAACGATTTTTGGCTAGATTACTCGGCAATCTGAAAAAAGTAAATAAAAACCTTCTTAGAAATAATTTTGATATTTATTTTCTGTTCCTAAAATAAACGCAAATGTAAATAATACTCTAATTACCGTTGTCATGTTTCAGTAGGTTTGTTTTGGCCACAAAACTTTGTTATTGCGAAGCTTTCCAATTCTGAATGCTATGTGGGCGAAAAAAGTATATTGTTACCAAATGTTCCTAATTAAGACGTTAAATAAGAATTGGAGATATTAATTACAATAATAACATTGTCAGAAATAATGTACATAAAAATAGTTATTGAGAAACATTCCCGGGGGAAACCAAGTTTTAGGTAATCAATAAACATGGTGTAGGTAGGTAGTAGGTAGGTAAAGTTGACTAAAGGTCGAGTTATTTTCTAGAAATTTAGAGTTGAAACAGTTTTTATACTCTCAATATAACTGAATTATTTATTACATTCCACTACAAGTTTTATGTGCAAATACATCGTAAACTATGAGATCATCCTGAGATGAGAAAAATTATAACTAAGAGCATTATTTTAGTAAAAAAAAAACTATTTGAGAGGAGTCAGTAGATTTCTAGGTGCTGTTGGAACAAGTTGGTAAGAGTAAGCCATGCTTCGGCACGAATGGGTCGACTCGACCGGAGTGATACCACGGCTTCACAGAAAACCGGCGTGAAACAACCGCAGCGTTGTGTTTTGCCGTGTGCGTGCGGTTACCGGTGGCCCAATCCTTGCCCTCCTGCATCCCAAAATCTCCAAATCCCTAATCCCCAGAAGGTCGGCAACGCTCTCGTAACTCCTCTGTTGTTGCGGGTCTATGGGCGACGCTGATGGCTTGCTATACGACGTAAAATAAAGAACAATAGAGGTGTACTGACTTGGCATGGTGGAAGGTGCCGACCGGCGGGCGCGAGCGGATTTCGTCGTACTCGGCGGCGAGCCCGCGGCGGCCCAGCGCGCGGACGCGCTGCAGCAGCGCCTGCGGCGTCTCGCCCGCGCCGCCGCCGCCGCCCTCCTCGTCCGACAGCCCGGGGGACACCTCGCCCGACGACCACGTGCCGCGCGCTGCGATACACTCACTGCTTACTCTAACGTACCATCCGACCATACTCTACTCCATACATTTACGTGCTTCGTCTTTGCAGACTTATCATACCAAAACATGATTGAGTTGGGTTGGGATTAATTAAAAAATAATGCGCAATAGACAAGATTCCTGCGATAAAGTTGTTAAAAAGTTTAATTATAGGTACTATTTATTGGAACACGCAAAAATCTAAAGGTATTAGAACGATAAGATATTTTTACGTCAGTAGGTACTTCGCGGCCTTCGAGACACCAAGTGGTAAACTTCTTTTATAAGTGATCAATCAACTAATATTCCAACTATACAAACTGTTCAAAATAGTTTTAAGAAAACTTGAAAATATTTTATTCGTTTTCAGAAAACTTTAGATATTAAAAATATCTTCAAAGTTTGCTTCGTATTATGCTTTCTAATACAAATAGAAAAATATCTATTAGAGTCTCATTTTTGTCATCAATCTTTTTTGTATTTTGATAATGTTTTTGTAGTTGTGTTGTTGCCGAAACAATTTATGCACCAAAAATTTGTAAAGGCCGACCCTAACCTATCTTTGTACAAGTAAAAGGACAGGGTGCCTCCGCACTAAGCCTTCGACCCAAACGCCCGTTTAATCATGTGGACGACCGGTCAGAGCATACCCTTACAATACCCCAATATATCTCCACCCTTGCCCGAGGAACCAATTTTACACGCCGAACCTTTACCTACAATACGCAAACTCAACGTAACCTTTGTACTATTTAAGTTTATATATAAAAACTTGTATAAAACGACTCACTGTTTAACTTTATCACAAACACTAAAAAGAATATCAACATGATTTTCATGTATGTTTGAAATTGACACTTCATGGTATGCAGGCGACGCTTTATATGAAACGTGTATTATTGGGAATCAGTATCGACAGTAAAACATGAACAGCTGACGATGTGAAAGCAAACGCGGATTACTTTAGGACAACCGATTTGGCTAATCGTCACACAGAGGCAAATCTGCCACTAGTACAAAATCAAACTAAAAATATTATAGAGCCAGTAGCCGTACTGCGGTGCGCCAACGAATCGTTCAACAGTGAACAATACGAATCGCATACTATAGAGTTCAATCTAGATGTTGCAACAATTGAGTGTTGTTTGCATTATTCCGAGTATTTCTCGTAAAACTACAAACCTTCGCCTGATAATCGATAGTTTATTTTACGAGCATTAACTTTGAATTCAATGAATAGATCGTAAAATTTTATTCTACATAAAATATGTTTTTTATAACCATAAAACATAATTAATTGAGATATCTACAAGGACCTGGATTGTCCATTCTCTCAACGTTAATAAATTATATTATTTATCTAGATAATTTCATTATAAAATCTTTAATATTATCGGTATTTAATAATTAGAGACAAAATCTAAGTGCAATTTAAACAAGAAACAGTGAAAAATCTTTAACCGAAATATTTTACTTTAATGTTTACTACTAAAATGTCAATATTATAAGGAACAGAAACTATGATTCACTATATGGCGCTTACGAATAATTTATACGTAGATTCCATACTACCATTTTCACTTACAGCAGATAAGTAAAGTGATATTTACTTTCGTATCGCCGGCTTTTTACTACAACAAAACTTACCGCAGCGCATTAAACATTGGCCCATGGAGGCATCGCATGAATTTATCAATAACTTACTAATTCAAGAACATACCCTCACTTTTTTTATCTGTACTCATCGGATACAATTGTGTTAATTGATATTTTGATAGTAATATAAATAAAACTTGTAAACAATCATCGAAACCAACGCGACGTCACTATGGCATTATTACTTTTTTAGCCTTTGACAGTTGTGTTACATTATGGCATTAGAATATAAAGGTTTTATTCATACGAGGTTTTACTCACTGCTTATGTCCATATCATCTTCATCTCCTGAGTTTATGTGTCTGCTCTTCATATCACCATTATACCCATGGGTGTGCCTATAACAAAGAGGTTTGTTACTGACTTCATTATCTTTACTTAATATTTTAAGCTGAGGAGTTTGTTTGTTTGTTTGAACGCGCTAATCTCCGGAACTACTGGTTCGAATTTAACAATTATTTTTGTGTTCGACAGTACATTACACTTTACACACAAGTTTGAATTAATAAAGGTGTTTTTATTAACATTACAGTCATGGCACGAGAACGAGATATACGATTCCAATAAATAGTCGAGTCTATGTTATATGGAACGTCATCGTAGCATGAATCAGAAGTGTTTTGGATAAAACATTAGTAATAACCGAACAATATAAAGCCAACAAAATAAAATCTTTAATAATACTATTATTGTAATTAACATAACTGGTCTGACTCGCGTTGCTTGTGACGACGCATTTATAGAGTTGAGAATGTGGTCAATTGTTATTTTAATTTGTAGTTATTTGGTATTAGTCTTTTTATTAACCAAAACATTGTATTAATATAACAATTTGATAATTTTTAGATGAATGAAAGACATTATTTTTAATTTTAAAGTAATGTCTTAGTATTTAACTTTATGCTGTACACCTGTATAACTTGAGGAGTATGAATTAATGAATAGCTTGTTAAATAGTAAGCAATGTTTACCTGAGCGGGCTGGGGTCGCAGGTGTAGGGGGGGTCGCCGCTGATGTGCATGTCTGTGTTGCTGTCACCCAGTCGCGTCGCGCGGTCGCTGGTCATGTCACCCTCGTGCTCTATTATACCTGCATTAAAACCATTACTATTCATATAATATTTTTAAATTATAGTAGCAACAAGACTTGTTGTAAACCTAGCTATTACTCATTATTAACAAGTATAGAAATAACGCTCAAAATTATAATTGTTTCTATCCAAAACAAGATTTTCGTATCTTGTCAACGTTCAAAACCAATGTATTCAAGTCGACGGTGTGTGAAATCTAAATCCTAGCAAAACAGAATGATAGGTAACACGTCACTGTATACCTAACGTTATCTGGAACATGTTCAGCACTCACCATTTTGCGCGTTGATAGGAGGTATGTGATTACTGATTACATATTCATCGATGACGCCGTCTAGTTTAGCGTTCTGCAAATTGTTCGTGTAACAATTCTTGCAGTGCTCCAACCTGCAGACAAGTAAAACAACTTATAAACTTAAGCCTTACAGATCAACGCAAAAATAAGAATAACTTACAAAACGGACAAAACACACATGACGTACACAGCGTATGTGCGATCGATAAAATCTGTGGGATTGCAAGTACCCTTTCAATAAAGAATTCAAAGAAATAAAGTGGCTAGGATAGCTCCCACAATCTTATCTTGTATCATTGTTATTACCTCGATAAACATGAATCACGTAAGTGCGAGTAGATTGTATGAACGCGACTCATGCTGTACATCACCTGAACAGGCCTGAACTCAAAGTTAATGAGCTCTATAACAGCCGACGTAGAAATTCAACCCCGATTTATCATTGGTACAGCGGCGCACCGCTTCATTATATGGCCAATAAATCATCACAGTACATTATGTAATAACCGTGTTCGTATTTTCAGGTGCCAAGTTTTACAGACTTCAAATCGATCGGGTAGAGAACGGTTTCACAAGATTTTCCTAACTCCCACGTTCTATGCATGTGTCGCATATACGGTCAACAGCGCGTAGGTGGTCGAACAAATTACTCACATATACATGGTACATAGATAAATTGCGAATGTTTTCATCGTTCACGGACATGTTTGTCGGTAGCAAAGCCTGGCTTCCTCGTAAACTAACTGGCACGGGCTTGCTCAATGAAACATGGAAATCATACATTTATTCTAGGATGACTGGACTGAATTACTTTCAAAGGGAAGATATGAAATGTTTTTCATTATCAAAGAATCCTTCCCGCTATAAGACTTTCAACTTTAACTTCGACAAGACAACTGGACATATACAAGTACAACTGGACAATAATCTATTAAATATTCGACAACAACGATGTACAATTAAGTACTTATGAGTAACAAAATAACATTCTCAATGCTTTTTCCTAAGCAATAATTAGAAATGAAGGCAGGCACTTTGTTACGCAAGTTCGTTAAGGGGGTTAATTGAAATTTCGAGCGTTCAACAATTATCGTTGATTACATCGTAACGTGAAATATATGTCACGTAATGCCATGCTTTGGGGTGGAACAACAAAAGTCGACCTACATCGGAACACAGGCGCCGAATTTCCTTTGCGCCTTTTTATATTCTACACTACACCTACATACATATAATCTACATAAAAGCCAGCAATAACTACTTAAATATGACGGTGTATTCTTCATACAATAATTGAAGTCGTTTGTATAGAATATATTAAACAAGTAAGCGAACCCTATTTCAATGATGAACAATGTAAAATAAAACATGATATAAGCAATCTTTACAAAACCAGACATAACGAATTTAATTTCAACGTAAATACCTCAAGCCGTTCTTGAAAAAAGGGTCGAGAGATAGTCTGACGGGCCGTCGGATGCTCAGCGTACTGACCGAACGAGGGGCTTGTTTTTCAGCCATATAATAAGCCCTTAAACGTATTATAGAAGCGAGTTTCATAATCGGGCCATAAGTAGATGGTGCATAACAGATAAGTTGGACAAAGGGAAACTAAGTCGCAGGAAGGAAGCCCGGCTCGGCGACATGCAAGATAGCACTAAAGTTGCGGACACTGCACCGCTCCCACCTACATCGCTTACAAGACTGTAAACTTTCGGTTTTGTTACCGTAGCGCTAACAACGGTGGAAGTTTCTTTAATAGTTTCCCTGCCACAATTGACATTCAAACTTCTACAGATAATATACGAGACGTTGACGATAACTAAGTTAGATACCACGAATACAGAATTCTTAACTGAATTAACTTCCGTTCTCCTAAAGACTGAGTACCTAACTTAATAAAAAGATAATTTTCTAGATCTAGTTTTATACAAAGTCAATTGCTCTTAGAAGTTTAGAGATTGACTAAACTTCTAAAAGCACAACTCATGATATAAAATTAATTGAATAGTTAAGAGGTTAGAGGTAAGTTAAGAGGGCCATATTTAAAGATTTCTTTCGTCTTACAACAACGAAGTCAAATATTCACCCTAGTGATAAGACGAGTCTTATGCCAAGCTGAGATTCAGCACAGTGATACATTGAGTCTACATCCAAGAGTAGACGAAAATAAGTTAATGATGATGATAAATAAGACAATTATTTACCAGGCAGCGTGGTCTGGTTCGTGCAGGCCACCGAGTTGCTTGGGCAGGCTGGAGCGCGGCACGTGCAGGCCAAGCTGAGGCGCGTTCACAGTGTGCACGCGCTCACGTAGCTTTTCTCTGACAAACAGCCGCAGGATCCGAAATGGTGCCTTGAACCACAGCGGAGCCGTCACTATCAGCACTTTCTTCAGCTTCGCTGGGTAACCTCCCTAGAACAAACAATTATTTTACGTTAGGTAAAGAAAGATATACAAAAAGTACAGAATAATAATGAGCAATGTCACGGTAAGTAATCGCCCATTTAACTATAGTGACTTGCAATAAAATATGGCACGCGCAAATACTTTCAGCATTTTGTAAAACGTTACGCGACAAACTGGACGATATTCTTTAATTCTGGTTCGTAATTGAAACAACGGGTTCTCATAAATTATGTATTGAAAATATTCGGAATACAAACACGTTTGTAACGAAATCTCCGATATAACCGAATTAAACATTCGTGACGACCGCATTGAGTATAGCCTAGGGACGAGATGTATAATTAGATTATTATTGGAGACGAAAAAGCTATTACTAGAAGACATTCATCATTCATAGAAACCAAGTATCGGGTTCAATTTTGCAATGTATTCCAGAATATTACTCTCAGAAATTATCCGTTTGTAATCATACTTATTTTCGATATGTATTTTTTACACTAATGATGTAAACACTTCAATGACATCTCTCACTCCTACAATTAGCAAAGAAGTCAACCATCCGGAGACCGGATAAAATAAAATATTTTCGTGTATTTGTAGCCAAATTATTCTTTGATGTTAGCAAGCCTGATCATTAGGAGCTACCGCGCTGGCCTCAGAAGTATAAGGTTTATTGCTTGAGCTAAAAATGCTACTAGAAAAGCCAGTGCATTGACGCAATCACTAATCGATTCCCATCCTTAATGATAATTTCTGATATTCAAATTGTTATATATTAATTCCCAAGTGTTTGCGTAATACAGCAAAGTCAAACACCCAGCATGGCAGCACCCTATAAAGGTCAAGTCCATTAATTTATCACTTAGAATAACTTAAATGCTAGAGTCAATCTTAAATGGATTTCTCCTAACGAATCTCCGAGAAGTGACAAAACTTGATAATAAATCCAACCGGAATGGAAGCTGGCCTTATAAATATTCAGGACTGAGACGATCTGAAAGCGCTCGAGGGTAAAATGAGGTTTACTGTAAAAGCATAGTACAAAAATCTCAGGCGAACAATAATCTACGTCACTCCCGCTAAGCTCTGACCTCCATCAACATACATTATTCAATTTTATGTGTAAGTACAGTACTTCACAAAGAGATTATTTCCAGCACTCAACATTTTATTTATACCAATCGTAATGTTGTGTAAGATCAATACTTAACTGGAAAACACTCATTGTGAAAAACACAAAGAGAAACAAAATATTCTGGACACATTTCACATTCACAAAACTTTGTAATTTAACAAACTGATCGAAAACATCTGCTTTTCCGCTGGCGAATCCTGTGCAGAGCTGTTGAAAAAAGGTCACCGTTTACGACGAAAAGTCCTTAGCGAGAAAATAGGAAAATCGTGAGTGTTTTGTTGATTGTTATCATTACGTGAGCCAATTTGTAGGTCCGGGAGGTCAGGTATACATGGCAATTTGCAAGCGGATTTCGGCTTGTTTTAGGTATATTTTCGTTTATATCATAAACCTACGAACACAAATTGTATATTATACAGCCCATGTGGGGCCTACTATTCATCTACCAATATATTTTACAACTAGGTTAAGAAAAGTAACAAGCCCGAAACTAACTACGTAATTTTCGTCTTCAAAAGGTTGATGTAGGTTCTATAGATGGTTGTAGAATTTTTACGATTTTAAAACTCGTGCGTTAGTCAAAGGCATGTGCTTAAGTTAAATATAATAAAGATCAGATCACTCGAAAGGTAATGTGGTGATAGGGGTGGAGCGAAATGCACAGGCACGGTTATGAACGCTAAGACCAAGGGTGAGAGGTCATTGCCCCCGAATTTCGGCTCCCTTCAACTTATGAAATCACATACCTGGTACCGAAACCGTCCGTAACTACAGAAGTTTCGTTTTAATCCCCAATGAACGTGGCGACAGCTTATATTACCAGAATGAAGCTAGGCAACTTAAATATTGTAATTATGTTTAAACATGATCGGGACTAAGTGCATTGTCCTAGTCTTCCTCATAGGTTTAACAGTCTAGACGAGTCCTATGACGTCAGTACGGAGGGGAGACTGTAGACGAAGGTTCCAGACGCCCATCAACGACCCTAGCAATAAACAACGTAAATCGATTGTTCAGAATCTAACCGCTCAATTAACAAACCTTAATGGGAATCATAGACAACTAATTTGTGGATGAAATCAGACAAATTAAACGTTTAAGCTTGTCACGTCTTTAACACAAAACAAATTAACAACTTTAAAATAAATTCACAGAGAGTAACTTTAATTTCAACCTGCAATAGCCGACTACTTCTGTATATGCAAAAAATAAATAAAAAGCTTAATTTGTTAGTGAAGTCTACATTTTAATATGGAGCCTCTATGTACATACGGCATAAAGTTTCTTTAACTCCTAATTGGATAAATTACTCACAAATAAATGGAACAAGTAGACTTTACGCTTTCTACTCGTATCGCGTATATGGAAACGTGTGCGAGCACATGACATTCCCTTTTCGATGTAGACTACTTACCTAGAATACGGGAAGATCATAAATCAACTGTGTGAGAAGCAAATGTG
Organism: Spodoptera exigua; assembly: GCA_902829305.4. NCBI lineage: Eukaryota > Metazoa > Arthropoda > Insecta > Lepidoptera > Noctuidae > Spodoptera > Spodoptera exigua. The sequence goes on along the minus strand of LR824616.2, from coordinate 4,034,256 downwards.
TTAAGTTAATATTCAATCTAGAGGATTCTTTGAAATTTATACCGATATTATCCGAACATACAAACCAAAATCGTATTTCCAAGCAAGACAATCAAAGGCTTGGACGAAGAAGCCGAGCAATCGTTATTCCCCAGTCTAGACTCTAGATCCTTTATTCGTTGGAGCGGTAAGGCAACCGAATTTATCAAGTCGGAGCCGCGGCACCCCGGTGTAAAGTTCAACAATAGCTTGTCAACCCGGCTGAGGTATTGTACGAAGTAGGTCGCGACGCGCGGGTCGCGTGGACGGGGCAAGATAAACCTCTCTTTGAGACTACGCCAAAAGCACTCCAGTTGACGCCTAGACACTCCACCCTGCGTGTACAAACCGCAAACAACTCTCACTATAGTGACTAACTTAGTTTACTCATAAATCCTATTGTTGATTGTGATTTATATGCCTAACGTATAATTTAACTGCAGTTTCATGTTGTGATTCATTCTGGCTCCAAGAATCCCTAAGTCAATTCGATAATAATAGTGATGCAAACCAATAATGCATAAACTGAATTTTGACTGAGATTTTTGTTTGTAAAGTCAGTAGTAATATTGAAGAAACTAACGAAAAAGAGAAGTTAAAACTGCATTAGTTAGTTCGCCTCCACCCTCAAAGTTCTTGATGAAGAATAGTAAGATTTCAAGTATATTATATTATTAGAGGCAATCGACCTGTTTACTCATATACATACCCTTTACCAGTAAGCACTTTACATTACTTGACTCTGTTATGTATTATCCTTCTAATATTATAAACCGGAAAGTTTGTAAGTATGAATCTGTTTTGGAAGGTTCTTCAAACTTTTGGAAGGTTGGATGTTTCTTACTCTTATACGTAAAATGTACTAAAAGGATTTTGATGAAAATTGGCACAGAGATAGTTTGTAGTCTGAAATAAAAGTTATTTTCCATCCGGGCCATGCGAGCAAAACCTCCGACAGAAACTACATAGGATAGGTATAAATCCGATTTATCTCGTATTATCTGAAAAAGCCATTATTTTCTTGTCTGTATAAAAGCTATTATTTTACTGTCTACACCGGATTAATGGTGTTTTTAATAATAAAGCACAAATATATTGAAATTCTTTTTGCAATTTTTAATTGCCAAAGTCCACATTTTCCAATTAACGTCAAGACTTATTAATGAATCCTTTTTGGACCAGTTCTGCATTTGAAGTTTAAAATCAACGACGTATCATGCAAATAACCCCAAAACATACAAGAGTTTTAATCAACCCTTGTAACCCCTTTTTTAATAGGTAAAAACGATGATACACGGTATTTCAGCGTTATAAATGGCCATCAGAAGCGAGTACGGTATGTGCCAGGTGTGGGCACAGGTACATGTCAGTTTGAGTGAAAGGGAGAGAGCACTTACAATCACAAAAGGGTTGCACTTTAGCTGCCTACATTCAGACGAGCCGTCACAGCTGCGCCTCTATAGAAATGATGTTTTTCCTGACTACTTGCACTCCTTGGAATAGCTTCCGTTTAACATTCGCAGAATGAATAAGCGGTGTGATTTCTTGCATATGGTCAGTAATTATACACGGTCCGTATCCCACACTAAAGAAACTATACAGTAAAACAGTTGGAATACTATAAAAGAGTTAAGAGGAGGCAATTTCGTATAAAAAAGAGAAACATCTTTTGTTTTTCAAGCACTTAAGCGGCGGACAAAGGTCAAAGTGTTGGCAATCTAAGTATATAAGTACTTACTGTCCTTTCTAAGTGCTTTTAAGTAGGTACCTTAGAGCAGTGTCATTCATACACTAAGTTTTAGCGCGACGAACCGTTTCAAAAGCATCAAAGGTTCAAAGGAGACGCCATCTATTTCAGCAAAGAAAATGGACCGTATTCAGGCTGAAAATGAGGACCGTCTCACATGCAAGTCACATCTCTACACAGCATACTCTATAAAACATACTGTTTATATTTTATCGGCTTGTAATGAGATATACATATATACCTTAAAAAAATTCATTATTTGGGATTTACGATAGGTCTTGAGTTTTATGGAAAGAAAAACATGTGATTGATTAACACGGTCACACGGATAATAAGTACTTATAATATTGCAATTATGATTACCTTGAAACATTTTTATCAATGGAAGTCAAGACCGTGACTGATAGGAAGTTACAGTATATGCGGTGTAATTTGAACGAGGCACGCCGCGACGTCGACGCATAAAACGTCGAGCACATGGCCCCGGAGACATTGTGTCAACGACGAGGTTTCGTCATTGATGGAACGATTTCGCAAACAACACGGTGTCGTTTCGACGTCGGACGTCGCTGGCGCCGTGCCAGACATAAATAACACTGATCATCTTTACACCACTTTCTAGCTATGTTAAGGTATATTTTATTTATACTTCCTGTGCATTCGACTAAGACTAACCTCATTTACGTTTAGTTACTATTCATTTAAGTTTATAATTCATTTTAGATATAAAGACAGACAGTATAATTTATGGCCGCAAATTACTTTAAACAGTAAATCATATAAATATCATTAACATTTTTTAGTTACCAATCATTCATACATAAAGATCCAAATCAACTAAAAGTGTTGTTGTCTAGAATTCGTATAAAACTCTTTAGATTTCTATTATAGTCGTACTGCATCTAAGCTAAATACCTAACTAATAATTTTGTTTGCGAAGATGGAAAATGCTGGGCGACCTTTACATTATTGATATTTTCACCGTTGGCGGTGGCTCGTCTAGTCGACTGAACATTACTCAATTTCCTCCACTTACATACGTTGTTAGTTACACATACACGACGCACGCAGTAGCTATGTACAATGCCTAGGTTAGGTCCCTACCTACTTGCTTCTATCCACGTTTGACCTTTGTACGTAAATGTCACCGTTGCATTTAATCCCGTGGTTGTTATAAATTCTGCGAAACATCTCTTTTTCTAAAAATACACTTACGGTGAAATCACTTGATAGTTCCCAAGGAAATTGCATTAAAATGGAACGTTATTAGTGCCTCCAGGAAAATGTTATTTTGTACATAAACAACATAATGAGAAGCGTCTTCAAAGTGGGTTTTATGAAGGTTAAAAATATTTCCACTGGCAATGAAAAACAACCGAATTAATGCTTATTTTAATTTTGAATGGAAAGAATATACTTCCAATTCTCAACGAGTTCTAAATGAATGAGCGTAAGTATAAGTATGTATCACATTTATTCGCGTTATTGGACGGAATAACGAATTAGTTAATAGTTCCTAGTTAATTTGAATACAATAAAGCGGAATGTCTAGGCACACCCATGATGGGGATATCGGTAAGTGACATAAGAGTAAACGATATCTTGTGATACCCGGTTGAGCGTATCGGTGCTACGGCAATGATACACAGCAGGCGAGCGCCCGCGCCGACTGCCGAGCCTGTCCCCGATGCATAAATAATCCCTTATCACAGCTAACGACTAGCGACAAACATGCGTGAACATCGCACACACACCGCATGCACGACGACACGCAAAACCAATACGATCAGAGCAGGCTGCTCATACATATTATACCATTATGTTAACAAAGTTATATCGACCAAGAACACCCTAAACTTCGAAGTAACAGGCATCTAATACCAATATATTAATATATTAATTGCAACATTATTATTAACTACATACAAGACAATATCTAATCAATATATCAGACTCTTCATATTAACTTATAAGCCGTTATACATTGCTTCCTAATCAAATTAGTCTCTATCGACGTAATATTATAGTAACTCAACAACAAAATAATTTTAGTCAAGGTTGATTACAATTACAACCATGGCGGACTCGTGTGAGCAGCCGGCGAGCTACCCTTGCTTGCCGTCCGCAGACCCACAATATTATTACTCTGTGTGTACATATATTTAAGAGCAGAATTTGGTATAACTTATTAACCGCAATTGTTGATAGAATTAGTGACACATACACTGCAAATAAAGAGTTTTTACAACAATACGATGAGGTCTTAGCGACCAACATCGCCTTTACCAACGATGTTTTAACATTCAAAACATTTAAATACTTTAAATTGAACAGTTTCTATTGTGTCACTATTCATTTTTTTATTTGGGGACTTCAATCGAATACTACAATACTATTATCGATACAATAGCAAAGTGAGGTCATTCACCATTGAAAAAGCGTTGCCTTTTCTGACCAATATTCAAACTTGGGTGCAATTTTATAAAAGCAAATGCAGCAATTTCAACAACAATATATTTTCACTGCATGTCCTATTTGTTCAAACATTATGTTCCAGGGATGGGAGTTGGCGATGTCCCAGACAACCCCGTTGTGATGTAGGTCAGGAATGGCGTCCCCATTTTGCAGTGCGACACTGACGACCGCTCCGGTGCCGGGGACGCGGACGCCGGGTGCCGACAAATACGGTAAAGTTCGTTGGAGTGTAACACGGACCTACCGAGCACTGCGCCGGGAACCATCGCTTATAAACCAATTTGACACGAATGACGTAACATCGACCGCACACCTACCCCTGTCGCGCACTTCACGCGGAGGCTTATCACCCCGCAATATGATAACTGGCATAATGACAACCTGCCGCGAATTCAATTATGCGTAGTTGATTTGAAACGATATGTTCGCGAATAAGATGAAGATCTCAATTTAGAATGTCATCATTACTAGTTGCGTAAGACAGATGTTGGTCGTGCGACACAATAACAATGTAGCACGTACCCTACTAGGACAAAAAATAAAAGCAGCCTCACCAGATCCACAGCTGTTACTCTAATGCTCTCTATTCTATATTAGCCAGGTGCGACCCCTCAGATATTTTTTATGTTGGTTCTATGTCGGATTGTATAGTATAAAATGTATCAAACCGTTAGAAACTTAAAAAATACAAGTAACGCCATAATAGTGTCTTTCGAATGATTGAAATCCGATCGAACATGACGACTATTGTCATGCGAACGACGGAAGCGAGCAGTTTGACTTCCGCAAATATTTGATTTGTACTTCACGTTCTGAATGCAAACAAATGTTTTATGATTGATAGGACCTTTTTTTTTTATATGTAATAGGTCGGCAAACGAGCAGACGGATTACCTGATGGTAAGCAATCAGCGCCGCCCATGGACACTCGCAACGCAGGTGTTACGAGTGCGTTGCCGACCTTTAAGAGATTAGGGATTTGGAGATTTAGGGATTGAGGAGGGAATGGGGAAGGGGAAGGATTGGACCTCACTCACACGGCGAAACACAACGCAGTGGTTATTTCACGCCGGTTTTCTGTGAGGCCGTGGTATCACTCCGGTCGAGCCGACCCATTCGTGCCGAAGCATGGCTCTCCCACACTTAAAACCTTTCAAACCTTTCAAAGTTCTGTTTGTTATCTACAGGAATGTATTTATTACAATACTACTCAAGCCCAGAGATTTGGTACTCCTGTTATTGAGTGCACAGTAGGCGCAAGTATAGCTTTTTTTAAGAACCATTAGCCGCATCATCCCAAATACTAATTCAACTAAATCTGGTTCAAACTCAATGCCCACCCCAAAAAAACAATTTGGGAAAAGACCAGGTGGAAGAATCGTAAGTAATACTGAAAGACAATTTTCGTTATCATTATAATAATTAAACTCTCACTATCAGCCGAAATGAATAACGAAAACCGAACGAATTGCCAGTACAAAATCTTCAATTATTGTATGGAGTTTCGGTCAACAACAGCATTTTAGCTTGAGATCGGTTATTTATTTCGACCATAACCCGATTTTAATGTAAAGTCTTATAGGAAAGACTGCAAAAGCGCACGAAATAATGATATGTTCAAGAATAATTTTCATCAAGACCTACTGTCGTCAATACCTAATAAGTAGATGAAAATGATATTTTTTTTATAAAATGTGACGTCACGGATTACTGACATAATACGATGGAGACAGGGTGAGGACGTGCTCTCGACGCTCGTTAGCATGGGCTGGTACAATGAACAACCTCGCTTGCATAAGCATAAAGATGAATATACGCCGATCTCATTATACCGGTCGAGCGATGAAAAGCGCACGCCAGCCGGCAACAGACTGCACTCGATAAATGGAGCAATCCTATTGTCTTACTGGTCCATATCCTATAATGCGCTGGACGATCTGCAGTTAAACAGCAGCTCTTAGCTGGGCCTATACTTTTATTTAAGGCTTTAAAAAAGAACTAGGAAACATTTATGAAAGCTCTATTAAACGAAACGTTTTGCATGAAATCAATTACACATCCAACAAAACACAACGCAATAACAAAGTAACGTAAATGTTACGAGAGCGGCTGCGTATCTTATAAAATTGGCAATTCCTCATTCCAATTTTTCTTATTCTAATACCCATGAGTTCTCTTTAACAAATATTTTTGCAAAAAAAGTAAAGCTACCTCTAAAGGATGAAGCTTACAAAAAATATAATCTTCAGAGAGAGCTATTACGAACGAATCTGTAAGATATTTTGAAGGCGTATTTTTCTCTCTAATGTCTATGTAAAAGTATAAATTGTTCGACGAAATGGCATATTCTCTCTAATCTTAGCTATAATATGACCGTTACCAACCGACGAGGTTTATGTTTCATAATAATAATCAGAGAATGTCTCTATTTATCGTCGGCTCGTCGGCTTAAATGTCACCAGCTAATACGCCATAGTTCGGAGTAACAAAAATTGGCGTGATAAATTCTCGATAAGGGCACATTAATAACCAAATATAGGTAGTTTGTTATAATCTGTTTTCTCCGATATTCTTTTCATGTAATTTTATAATCTATAATTATTATAAAACTGGATTAAGATAACGAACTTCTTGGCAAAATAAAATTAAATCAGGTTAGAGCTAATGAGCTTAACCTGGGAGCGTTAAAAGTAACATTACATGGCGCGTTTTAGTGAATTTCTGCTATGCAGTGATACGAATAGCAAGCCTTATAATTATGAAGTCCACGTGTGGCGAGCGGAAGTAGAGCGCTTGCGGAGGTGACGTCACCCGCTCCGCTCGGCGCCCGCGACCTTCTCCCGGCGGATATTAATCATCCCGGTGCCGATGCCCAATTCCACGTACCTCAGCGAACATCGGTTAATTGAAAACTAGACCTCGCAAGTCGCTACCTTTATAATTTATTATTACTCTTCGATGGTCGCACCTCACAGGAAAATAGCCGATAAGAGTCAAGGTTCACAAACATCACATTACAAAATAGTTTATATTGACTATTTGATGTTCTGTATTTGTACATTGGTTAATGGAACGAACATTGGTAACTGGTTTTAAGGTCCACGATAGTTATTTTTGTTTCATCTAACGATAAACAAAACACCAACAACATTTTACGTCAACATAGGTAGTTGGGTTTAATTTTTAATAGCACGCGAACATCCGTATCAAATTAGATGATTATACTACGAGTGGAAGAAACTACGCAATAGATGAGCTGTGTTTACTAGCATACGAGAGCGGTGCTGTGAGTCAGCGAGGACACGTGACTTCAAGGCGAGAACGAAAGATATTCATTAAATCACACAAAAACATCCCACCAGTTTCCACAATCGAGTAAAAGAGGAAATGTTGACCGACTGACATCAGTCGATAAAATTCTTGAATGAGCCAACGACCTTGAAGCAATCAAATAAACACTTTTGGTTTGCGATTTTCCTGGTATTGGTATGGCAAACAACACAATTATTGCTATCGGACGATTTATGGAGTGCGTTTTCGACGGGGTTTAATTATTTTTGTATTATGACTTTCGTGAGACATATAAAATTAATTATTATATTGAATGGCTTACTCACGTTATTATCAGGGAGTAAACACGATTAGTTTCAAACAAAGCCAGGGTCTCATACCCAGGAGTGGCATTGCGCGACACACGGTGCAGACGATGAGTTTTCTTAATGTTATTCCTAAATAGCGCACCTACATCGATAGTATAGTCTGCACTGACGCAAGATGACCAACAGCTGATTCATTCAATGTTTTTGTTTTGAATGCCAGATGTTAGCTAATAGAGCTGTTTTTGTAGGTGGGAACATGACGACATACCTGCAACTGTACTACGTATTACATGGTAGGTTTAGCAAGCCCAATAAGTATAAAAACTTTAGTAATACGCAATACGCCTGCGGTATAGCAAAGATATGAACGAAGGTAAACAATAACAGACTACGCAATCAAGTAATCAATGTTTACTAATCGATCGATTAAGAATTTTATTTTCTAAGAAAAACAATGTTTAATTATGATACGATTGGATCACAAAGCCGTTTAAATATCTAGAGCACACTATAAATTCCTTTCGAAGTTTTTACGAAGGTAAAGAGACGAATTAAAGTAATACTCCTTGAGGTCGGTAAAGCCATAAACGTAAGCTTGTGAGGAATGTTACAAAGGCGATAAAGAGGCTATGTGAAGCGGGGACCGGCACCCGGCGTCTCGTCGACATGACCTTGCTCTTGACGACTGGTCGGCGAGCCCATGACGGCCTCCGCGATTTTGTCTCATACCAGTATCAACATCGATCGCGATCGACGCCGCAAATCACGGACACTCCGCCATATACAAATGTATAATTAATTTCTCATTCCATTCATGAGATTTAGCAAATAAAAAGATTACAAATCATCTCAGAATCCTAATAGATCTTCTAAGAAAATTGCAAGAGAGAGCACATTTTGCAGCTGATGGAATTTTACAGGCTTGTGGGATACCTTTGAGGATATCTAGATAAGACAGTAGTAGTAGTTTCATCGTCTCTATAAATTATAAAATGCGCTGTGTCATGAAAAAACGATTCAAACTTAGGCGTACATTTCCGGGATTATCCACCTTAACCGGGAGTTACTTCCTCATCCTAGTAGTATAGGTGGATTACACTTATCTGGCTAAAAGTTAATTGAAACTATTAAATTAATTTTCTGCTGGCGTAATTACTTCCTCTAATCGTTTTAGTAATTATCACGTTATTGGGTGGGAATCACCGTAAACGACCTTCTCGCGTTTCACTAACTGCTATTAGCAAATTGGGTGCTACCGTTTGCATTATAAAGCGTCAATACAATGGGGCAATAAACAATAGCTTAAAATATTCGGTTGCTTTAGATTGTCATATAACTGTACGCGATTATCCAATTAGCGGTGTCAAACGTTGACGTGACGTAACTTCCGCCACGGTACGCGCCTGACACTGATGAGGTGATGACACCAACTCATCGATTAATAGCTCCGATAATACAACGCAATAACGCTTTCACAAGCAGTAAGTGCCACTCGACGACCTGGCGTTTTGTCAATTTCATTGTAAATACTCGTTCCCATTTTCAATTTCGGCGGATCCAAGAAAAGATTTGCGTCAAACACTCGGTGTTGTATGAAAACCGTATAACATTCAATTTCAGTCATATTTAGGAACAGTAATCATGAGAGACGGATTGCTGTTTACTCTCAACAAACCGTGCTATTGAATAATTATGGAAATTGCGATGGCTGTCGATTCTCTCTGTTTTTCTTGTATATTTATATATATTTTTATTTACCCTTGGATCTTAAAGTGATTAATGGAATTACTGCTACTTAATTAATCGTTTTTCAAGCAATTTCAAACATAAATAAGAGGAGGTAGGTATTTAAGTGGGAAGTTTGGACCATGTTTAGCATCCCATTTAGATATATCAATTCAAAGGAGTAAAATTGTAGGTAAATGTCAGTGTTAAATAAACACGTGTGTTATAATGTAGACGCAAATATTAGAGCCAAGGTTCAGCTGTTCAGGAATAGTCACGCAATTTCATTAATACCCAGACGTATTGTATTATTATGTACATTGTATCGACCTGAGCGTGTGTTTACACACAATATAGCGTAGTATATTCGATAAATGGCTCATTCTACATACTGTTACACGGTTGTTACAATGTTTTCAATGCAGGCATTGTCCAATATGTAGTACAATTTTATCACTAAACAGTGGGAAATATTTTTCTTAGTGACTTCAATATGTCAATATTTCAAGATACCCTGACGTTATCTTTAAACTGCATGCTCAATATGAGACAGACGTATTGCGGCAGATTAGAGCTACGCTCTCTGCATGAGTAAACAGGGATAGAAAACATATGTTACATGATTACATCAAACTTACAACATAAAAGTAAGTTAATGGTAAATCTTACAGATTCAATTGTTTAAAATTGTTGTCACTTAAAGCAGATTTTGTTTGATCATTATTTTCAATGAGTTAATGATGCTAAAAGAAACGTAGAATTATTCCACAGCTGAGATTTATTGTCGTTCAAATGACCTTTCGTGAGCATACTTAACAAGGCTATTGTTGTCATTGTGTTCTTAGGAAAAACAAGTGTTAATAGACATCATCAAACATTATTTAAGGTTTAGACAGACTAATCTTATATAAAAATAACCATTACACCTGTCTCTTGTATACGTCAACATAAAACGTAAAGATTAATGACCTATTTATTTAATTTATGTTCTACTTACCACAACAAAGGCCAAAATATATACAAGAGATCTCACTTAGATCCATGTTCGTGATTAACATTATAATTATCACTTGTGTTAAACAACCGTGTAGATAAAATAGGTCAATGAGACAGTATTATCAGCCTACCTTAGATAAGCAATGCGGGCAGCGAATACAATCGGCTCAGCTGTAACTATCGATCCGCAGTTACTTCACAGTAAACTGTCGTTATGACCAGACGAACGAGCTCTGCAAACAAATGCACCTCCGTCCTCCGCAGCTAATAGCACTGGCACCGAAAACCACTCGATGGCAACAACAACCAATAATAGCACTGATATGCAATCGCCACCTGTTAGGCCAGACTTGTTCCCGTCTGGTTGCTCTGTACGAACCACAATACACTGTCTCGAGGGAAAAATCCGATCGGATTGTTTATATTTATTTATTAGCATGCAAACACAAGATGTATACCCCGGCGTCGGCGTAAATTAGGCGCGCACTATAACGTGAGCAAGACGTACGTGCGCGTCGCCGGTGCGAGCTCGACTGACGTCAGGTTCGCGCTCGGTCGGGCGGCGGGAGGCCGGCGGCGTAGGGGCGGGCGGCGGCTACGAGAGGACTACGGCTCGCATCCGCCCAACCAGCTACGGCAAAATGAAGCTACGAATTTCAATATACGCGATGAGTCCGCTCAAACGAGAAATACACTTCCCAAACGGAAACTTTTAACTGGAAACATGACCCGTACACGTGCGTCGTGCCGAGTCCTTTGATTGGGTTTGAAATTCAATTGGAAATGTATTTATTTCTTTGAAATAGTCATTAACATAGTGATGTTTATTCTTTAACTTAGTTCTAAGAACAACTATTAATCAGAATAAGTTAAATGTGTAAAACTGTACTATATTATTTAGAGATAGGTAACATTTGCGATTTTGTTTTATTATAGCTCTACTGACATAACACTGAAAAATTTAAAACAACGTTCAGATTGTACATAATATGTGCTAATATACCTGTTTTCACGTCTACTGCCAACACTTTACGTGAATTTTATTGATTTTTCGCATAATAGACTTCAAGCCCGAGACCAATATACATACATTGATCCTTGTCAAGCCATTCACCAGCACACGGTAAGAACAAATCGTTTGGACGTGAAATATAAAGGATTAACATTGTTAGGATACCCTCGTAAAGTTACAAGGGCAGCAGACTTCCAGCGATTGCTTTGGGTAGATACGCGTGAAACCTAAATTACGATAAGAGCCTGTCTCCAAAGTTGTAAGAATTTGCAACCTCTGAGCATTTTTAGTAATTAAATTGTTGAACAAATTACCTTATTATGCAGTAATGCAGAAAGATTTTTATAGCTATATGGGGCTAAAAACGCTCAATTTATCAAAGTGGTACGTACCTAATTTTCTTAATGACTTTACGTGGTAAAATTCATGGTCAAGAGTTGAGTTGAATAGAGTTTACGATAATTTTATACGTAGCTGAATTATGACTATGTAGCTTAGCAAATATTCAAATATAATATTCTAGCGAGTGTCACTTGATACGCAGTTAATTAGCAGAACAAGTGAAAACCGCAAAACCTTTATAGTTACCGGTAAGCGTAAATGTTCATAACTAACCACTACCGCATCTGGCATTGAACTATATCCAGCGAGCACCGAAATACGGCTCAGTTCTAATTATAGTCTGCTTTCGAAATAGGATTTATATTCTCACGCCAGTCCTCGACCACTAAACTAAAATTAAACTTTTTATTTAATGCTATTTTTGGAGTTGTTGCGTATAAAATGTCATAAAAATATTTTATATAGCATTTACTTCTCTCGGCTTCCTCGACGGTTGAGCGGCTGAAACCGTGGCAAGATAAGGAATCTGATTTATATTACCGGGTCTGAAAAAATTAATACTGGGATTTGTTTTTTTTTTTATTATCACTAGTGTCAAGCATTCTGTAATCCCGGTATACGGTAATAGGATGTTACTCGTGAAACAACTTATCGTTTAACTTATTGCATGTTTGCTCCTCCGGGTATTAAATGATGAGACGCGATTTTCGTATATTTATTTTAAAATATATTATATTAAACAGAAAATTAAAAAAACTGCGTCATTCATTTAGCAATTACAAATAAAGGATCATAGGATATCTTCAGGCTTGGCAGACGGTTGCCGTTTAGTTTATTATTACGGAATGAGAGGAAACTGTGCCAACACTTTGACGTAATTCAGTACAGAAGTTGCACAGTATGGGCCTTATGTTTGAGCCCAGTATAAACACTGGCACATTACTTAACCTGGCACTTACCAAAGTTGAATAGTAACTAGTAAATAATATCTTTTCGGATTAAGTGCGACTTCATGTATTTGTAAAAAAAAATTAATGCTTGAGCTTGCACCTGATTGTAATAGAACCCTACAACGAGATTTTTAACTTGTTATTCAAGAGTTGAGGATACATAGGCATATTTGTTTACTACGTGAACCAATCATTACAAAAACATTGCACACCCAGGATTTTCTTATGTGTCGAGGAGGTGCTTACAAACGTGCAATTTCACATAAATATGACACTGGCAGAAGAATAACAAATTGTAGATCAAAAAAGGAATTGTTAGCGAACGAACGTAGGCGATAGTAGTCGGTCTGTTAGGCTAGCCATTTCACACAAATATTTCTGATTAGCGCTTAGTTAAGTTATTGTTATAGACTATGTTTGTTGCAAATCGGAGTCGCAGGGATCCAGTGGATGAAGCCTTGGTCTAGCAGTATGAGTCTTCCGGCTGATGATGATGATAAATCCAACTCGCGTTCTAAATTGTGTTCTAGATGTGGTCATAATCCGTTCAATATGTTTTGTGTTTGTTTACAAACGTTTCACATTCACAATTTTGAATTTATGAAATAATGGTCTCATGTAAGTACCTACTTTCACATCTTAGAAGTGAAACTATTTAACTATTATTTCATATAAAATGTCAAAACGTCTTCGCCTTTTATCTAGCATAATATTCTACGTGCAAACTGCACCCCCAATTGCGAGCATTTTCCCGACCATTTCGTGCCAAATCCAAATGTTGATAGCGCTATCTACATTTACCTTCTTTATACGAAAGAAACCATTTATTTGGACATAATATACGTAGGTACTGGGACGATACTGAAGAGTTATAGTTCACATAAAAATAAACTACGAGTTACATCGTATGATATAAAAGAACTATTTTTATTTACCATTTACTAATGCTGGATGGAGTGAAAACTTATTTGATGAAATTAAAGCTGAATCTATCGAATGATATTCGAGTATACGCCAAACGCAGTGCTTCGTTTGGAGAGCGAGTAATCGATCTACGCGAGGTAAAGATTGAATCCATCACGCCAATTTATGCCCGGTGGCGAAAGTAAAGTGCAGTTCAATTTATTGAAATTAAATTGATAAGTATCATTTTGCGTTTTGACATAGTCAGTAATACTTTCGTCACAGTTAATTGGTACCGCCAACCAGACTAGCAAGTTGAATCATATTTAGTACATAGCAGCTAGGTACATGCATAAGTCTATTCCACTCCAGTAAACACAGTCGGCGTTGTCTCTTTGAAGCAATATCTAAGTATATCTGTAGCTAGAAGTATATTATAATGGAGTTAGTATAGTATTAATATAGTACATGGTCGGAACATTCGCAGCCGTCGCAAGTGTTCATACCCGCTGCGTACATAAAAATATAATCGTGGTGCGAGTGTATCCGAGACAAGATACAACACGGATGTGGAGAAGTTATATTTTATTTATGATGTGGGCTGTAAAGTATACTTCTTCGCCGGACGAGCGGGATAAGCAGAACTAAACATAAGTAAATATAGAGCCGCTGCGTATAACTTCAACTTTGAAAACTTATGAGCGAGTTCATCACTTAGGTTAAATTATTATTACCTTTACAACGAGTCATATACATATAGCATGGCAGAGCCATTAATATCCTATAATAAACTTCAATTTACTATAACACAGTTAAAGGTCCACATGCAGAAAGTATTAATTATCTGTTGAATATCTTAAATACCCAGTCAATTGACCTATTTATTTTCATCAGAGCTATTTTTTCTTTTAAAGTACCTAGGTTCGAGATATAACGTCATCGCTGAACGAAATTACGCCGCCGGCAAACTGAACGCTGGCTAGCAAATCAAACTAGCTACGCCGAGTTCAGTTGGCTTTTTTGCAGCTTTACTTTATTCATGCAAAGCCCAGCAAAATATTGTGAAAACATAAAGGCGGATCAGTATGCAACGGACGAAAAATACTGCAAAAAATCTGTATATACTTAACATCAAATATTTATTTATATATATTTCCTCGTGTAAGTTTATTAACTAATTCAAATATATTTTCATAAATATGTAATGAAATAAAACTACATTTATTTTCTAACATTATCATCATTTTCTTAACTGTCTTCAAATTAGAAAGGCTATCTATTCATTAAGGCTTTATGTCTCCTGAGGAATCTTAAATTCCTGAGAAAAAGACGTAAATTGCAAAAAGTTAAACTTTAAGTGAAATAATAGGTAAACTTTGCCATAGCTCAAGCTGCGGAGTGATAAGTTGAAACTTTATATCATATAAAAGTAAATTATTCGATACATATACCTATATATGTTATTTGAGCAATGACCAACTTGTTTGCATTACCCATTTTATAGGCTCATACTAAGTACTACGTAAACAAGTATCGATCGCCTAGTTTGAAGGCATACCGCGGTGTGTCACATGATGAATGCCATTTACATTGATCGAAATTCCTCCGGGTCTTACAAAGCTCTATCGTAACATTTATTTAGTCATATTGAAGCCTAAAATCTCACAACGAGCGAAACAAAAATGTCAAGGTTACACGGATCAAACTTTTCGATATTATACGTCGGCTTTTTCCCCTTTTAAAGGAAAGTCTCATATATAACCCGTAAGGAAGAGGACAATGATAAAAAGCGATAAACGGATCCATATAAGACTGAAAGCCGCGGGTGACAGCTTCTAATGCGATAAATGTAAAGTTTTTATGTGGACTACCGGACCTTACACGAAACAAAAAGGCTATAAAACCATTGTCGTAATACTCAAAAATAAGCATAAGGTGCACTAGGTTTCTTGAAGTAACGTTAGCGTATTAGGAGTCATATGCGATGATAGATCAGTAGTCATAAAATGTCAGAAACGATTTTATTTTATTATTTACTAACGGACCGCCTCTGCTTCGCATAGTTATCCGACTACCCCCGTGTCAGTCATTTGTTTTTCTAGCGAACGGCCACCGGCACCGAAGGATTAGTAATTCCCGCTATTCCCCTTTACTTTTCTAAAGTTTTCTTTCGTAAAAACCAATAACAAAAAGAAATTAGCAAAATTGGTCCCGACGTTGTTGAATTATGCGCTTACTAACACATTTCGCGATTCTTTTTTTATGCTTATATAGATTTTCAATTTATTATTAGGTTTTAGAAATGGTCGGTAATAATAGTTGAATGTATACTCTGAACACAAGCCCCATATTGTGTAAATCATTATAAGTTATAATGATATAATTTATAACCTATCCTAGTTATTCTTATATGTACTCTTTAAACTACTTATCAGAATGATAACGACTAACACCCGGTTTCTGAAAGGCTTGTCAACGCTAAAATTAACTAACCTCCTGTTAAATTTCTTGTCAAGTCATCTGATTGGTTGTTGATAATTCAGTCAACCAATCAGATGACTTGACAAGAGATTAAATTGATTTTAACATTGATCGGCTTTTTGGAAACCAGGTGTAAATCATTTTGAGACAACTATAAGGTTACCTACACAAAGCTTTACCAATAATTCTGCATCCTCGCAACGGAGGAGTTACGCACCAGCCCGCATGTCACAAAATTACTATGGCACATTGCTTTTATAGTAAACTAGCTATTCTCGCGAGGTTTAACCCGCTGCTCGGCTCCATTTGATCGTAGCGTGATGTTTTATATAGCACTCAGGACCATTGTAGCTATCTATCAGTGGAATAAATTTTGGCAATCCGACGGCGACCAGCGGTTCCAAAGATTACCCCCTACATACAAACTTACAAATTTTACCTCTTTATATTATTAGTATAGACTAGCGGACTACCCCTGCTTCGCACCGTTATCAGCACCTATTTCCCCGGAAGCATGCGTCTGAACTTGAAAATTTTGCAAACAAATCACAGTGGTCTATGACCTTCTAACTGCACCAACTGGCACTTTTTGGTGCTATCAGTCTAAAAGAGAGTAAGTGTGTGTGACCACTACTGTTTTGTTCACTTGGTAGCGCTTGGTAGAAGTTGTGAATATTCAGAGATTTGAAATGCTTTATAGCCAAACAAAAATTCTATTATTGTTATAACTATCGTGAGACATACTAAATTTATTAAAAATACGACTTACTCACCTGATTCACTTGAATCTATTAGATCCTGATTCAGGTAATTCTAATTAAAAAAAACCGGCCAAGTGCGAGTCGGGCTCGCGCACAAAGGGTTCCGTAGCAGCAAATATAATAAACTTATTATGTCAATTTATACACCTGGTGAATGGAGCCTAAACTCTCCCGATATTTTGCCTTGTACTTTTATGTATGAATATTAATAATAAGCTAATATTTCTCGTAAAAAGTACCTACATTATAAAGATTTCATATCATCGCGGATTTTTAAAGGTGTACAATACTGTAGTATATTTTTTGATCTATCTTATAAGGTTCAGCCATCGTTTTCAGTGTAAGCACAATAACTTAACCAAAATTACAGTTAAATCAACCTATCTCAAAAACTATAAGAGATAATTTGATCAAACCAAAAATCGTTGAAAGAGTTAATTAGCATGCATCACCTCTATTTTTTTTAGAATTTTATACCCCGTAGTTATAAAAATAGAGGGGGGGGGACATACTTTTTACGACTTTGAGAGCTGATATCTCAAAAACCGTTCACTTTAAGAAAAATGTTTTTTAGAAAACTTTATATCATTTTAAAAGACCTTTCCATTGATACCCCACACGGGTATGTACATCGAAAAAAAAATTTTCATCCCTCAGTTACATGTATGGGGGGCCCCACCCCCAATTCTTTTTTTTACTATTTAGTGTCATAATTTTGTAGCGGTTCATACAACACATATTCCCATCAAATTTCATCACTGTAGTACTTATAGTTTCCGAGTAAATCGGCTGTGACAGACGGACAGACGGACAGACGGACAGACGGACAGACGGACATGACGAAACTATAAGGGTTCCGTTTTTGCCATTTTGGCTACGGAACCCTAAAAAGAGTCGTCCAGCTACATAAGCAGTATCTGGTGGATGTATACTGAATCCCTTATTGGCGAGACATAGTTGTACCATAGTATGTTTTCTAACATTTTACGCTGATCGCTGCCTAGTAACACTGTCATGAATTGGGTAGTTTCCTACGATGAAATATTGAAAATTAAGTATACTTTTATTCATCGATCGATCAATACGCTAAGTTTTAGATTTGTTTTAGCTAATTATTAGGACATAAGTAAGCTATTTGCCGCAAAAATGTTATGACGTCATAACTCAGTTTTTCATACAAATTTCATGGAAAAGTATCGTTTTTGACATTTGGATAAAAGTATCGAATTTGACTAGTTGGAAACTACCGTATTCACTTACCTTGAGCATGGTGAGTATTTTCTGCGAGAGCTCATAATCGAAGTTGGTGTACTTGGAGTCAGTCATGTCGTATATGAAGACGAGGCCGGCTCGCTGCGTCTCCACCGACTGCAGCGCCACGTCCAATTGGTACACCACACCCTGGACAAAACAAAGATTATTTATTACTTCTTTTATCATTATAAACTAGTGCTTGACTGCAGTCCCACCTGATGGAAAGCAGCGATGAAATGATGGTAAACCGCACTTGTTTATTAAGAGCCTATTCACTCTAGTCTTGAAGACACCTAAAATAAATAGTAGGTACATTAAACCATAACAGCTGAATTAATATAAAAGTGATTAAAATAAAGCTGCTAGAGTAGACTAAAGTTGTTGACAGTCAATTAATTTTTAGTACTTATTGATAACAATTGGTAAAATGTTGGTAAATATTCCTTAAATAACTTAACAATATTATTACCGCTAGAAAATTAAAACAACATTTATAGTTATACACATAGTTAAAATCCAATGTCATTATTTTACACATAGATCTTGTGATCTTGAAAAAACTTGAGACACAATTTATTCCTAAGTTTTAAAAAACGAATACTTATTTTCCTAATAAGATGAAGATGACGAAGCATTATTTGTTTTTATGTACACTTTCTCTAATTAACAGCCCGACATCTGCTAACTACTGGAACGAAATATGAACACTTTGAAGATAACGTATTTATTCCGCGACAATTTCAAGGCTAATTTGATGAAGAAGTGAAAGCAAATAATATCAATTTCAACAAAAGCGTCAAATACCAATACAAATGCAATAAATTAGTGACGTTTTTAGAGTTTTGTATTATAACGATCTTAAGACTAATTCCCAAATTCGGTTTTTTACGATATCGGTCGGCAAACGGGCTCACGAATTACCTGATGATAATCAATCGGCAGCGCCTATGGACACCCGCAACAGCAAAGGAGTTATGAGTGCATTGCCGGCCTTTTGAGGATAAGGGTTTGAATATTTAAGGATTGGAAGGGATGGGGAAGGGGGAGGGATTGTGCTTCCGGTAACCTCACTCACACGGCGAAACACAGGCCGGGTTTTTTATGCGGCCGTGGTATCACTCTGGTCGAGCCGATCTATTAGTGCCGAAGCTTCGCTCTCCCAAACCTAATTAGGTTGTACAGTTTAGGCACTTGTGTGTGTGTGTGTGTTTACTCAACTAGTTTCAAGCCAAACAAGTGGCCCATAGTTTAAATTAAATACTATGACAAATCTTGGAACGCTGCCCTTGTCCCATGTGACAATTTCCATCATAATTCGTACAGCAATTTTCGAGATGACACAGAACCATACATGGGAGTATACTTATACACATATGTACTACTTTCTTGTATAGTACTACTACGAGTTTACTGACATGAGGGAGTCACGGAAGACGAGTACTGTAATCTATACGGTGGAGAGTGTAGCATTACCTACATAGTTTTTAAATAAAAATACTTAGTTCTGGAAAACAATGCGGACGGACATTGATATCTTGTGGGTCATGTAAATGACCTGATTTAGGCGCATTCACAGAATAATAAAAAAACTTAATGTTTTGTATGAAAATGTAGTAATAAAATGGTTAATAAATTAATTGACATATTTGTGTGGTTTTATACAGTTTTATGCGCAATTTTACACTGTGTGGTGCAAATAAAGTATAGGCCTGTGATTTACATACTGAACATAAGTTATAAGAACCTTAATTAATTCAAATGTTTCAAAAGTGCCAGCGTCTACATGCCGTAAAATCTCTCCTGTGTTTATAGATATAATAACAGGACAATAATTGAATATTTTTTTATTAGTAACTATCATCACTATCATCATACATACTAAATATATTGAAAATAACAACTTACTGACTTGTTTTAACAAATAAGAGTCCCGTCGTGACTTGAGACTAGTAGAGATTTTCTCAATGAAGTCAAGACAGTAAGTCATTATATTCAATAAAAAAGAATAATATGTATTGTCTTAATATTTCATTTTAAACGAGTCGATTATTTTTTAATGAAACTTCTAAAATATTCGATGAATTTTGTATGAGACAGCAATATGTGAAATATACATCATAATGATGTCGGAAATAGCTTATTTTGGCCGAGAAAACTACCCAATCAAGCAACCACATTAAATGTTTTTTTTTCTTTAAAAATAATCTTTGCCCACACTACGATTTTCTCATGTGTCGTGGGTGAGTTTACAAACATACAATTTCACATACACATCACACCCAGACTCGGAACAACAATCTGTGGATCACACAAAGTGTTGTTCCGTGCGGGAATCGAAACCGCGACACGTTGCGCGGCAGCCAGTTACCCAGCCACCGCGCTCTCATGCAGTCAAACAAAACTTGAAATTATGATCTGATAATATTATACGAGCAACAGCCCTATACCGACGGAAAATATTCATATTTTCTCTAATTACATACTAATAATTTTTCCTCATTAGGTATCGAGTTGAATACTATCAGTATAATGAAATGCGTGTTGGCACCATTTACTGTTTAATATAATTTCAACTATTAATAATTTGATGAGTATGTTTCCAAATATGTTTTACCTGTAATGTTATCTGATGCGTTGTCTGCGTAGGAAAATGTTTGTTTGCGGTGAAAACCGCAATGGCAGCACCGGTCGCATCTCGCGTAGGCTGCAAAGATATAATTCAAACAATTATTTATCTCAATTATTATATCAACCAATAAGACAACTTTAAAAGCCGATTTGGAAGTTATTAACAGTAAAAATGTGTCTCTGGTTTATTATAACTGGTCTATTACATAGCCTCATTTCGGTTTTCCCTATTCTAAATTATTTATAGATAGTCTAAAAGTGACAATTACGGTTAGTACGTTAGGTTTTACCTACGCAACGGATAATTTTACCATCGTATAAATATTTTATCGTTATGCCTTTTATCCCCGAAGGGGTAGGCAGAGGTGCACGTCATAATAACAATTTACGTACAACCAGCTGTCACCTGTTGTGAGACTTAAATAAACATAAAATTATTTAATTTAAAATAGGTAGGAAGTATTCGATTATTTTAGCATTATTTTAATTTGAACTAAGATTATAACATAAAGTTGGTCTTTTTTTATACTACGCTTAAATAAAACATGTAACTGGATTGTTCGGATGTAAATATCTGGATTTGCAAGTAATATTTATTGAAAGATCGCTTACCAGTATAGTAAATTTCCCTGTTTCTAGTTCAGACTTGAGTGGATCTTCAAATGGCTCGAATTTGTTAAGGCCTTCGCGGCGTCGCGTGGCTTCGTGTTGTCGCCACAAAGCGTGCGCACGCGCCACATCAAACTTGCGCGCAAGCAAGAATTTGATCGCAGTGGCTCGAGACACACACGCCGCCCCCGATTCGCTCAATGCGTCCAAAAACGCCTTAGTCGCCTGGAAATACATCATTTTATTGATAAAAACATTAAAGGGCTAAAACAGAATAACAACGATTTTGAAAAACATAGTAGGTTACATCTAAAAATAAGTAGGTAAGTATGGAATTTCTATTTACTTTACTTCATGTCTAGGCGTAATTACATTTATTTTAATACACTACCTACTTAATATTTCTATTGGATATATTACGTTACATATAATATGAAAATTATACAATGTACCCGTAGGAACTTAAGGAAGCTCTGGATGATCGCCTCCTCCCATTTGGATCTTCTACGGTATTGATTCATTCTTACTTTTACGCCCAGTTGTTATTTGTTAAATAGCACTCGAGTTTCACCATTTTGTCACACTTTCATTTTGACAACTTTTAAAGTCTCGACTTGGGGCGAAACTAGCTCGTCCAATCGAACTGAATTAAAGGTAGCTTTAATTCATTTTGTATGAAATGATATTAACTGTAGATTTAACATCATTTCATACAAAGTACAAGATGTCGTTCCGAGAGAATACCAAAGAACAATCAGGAGCTTGTAATAATTAAAAAAAAATTGTAAATATTGTCCATCAAGTCATACGACTAAGAAAACAAATTGTGTATCTGGTAAAGATCTCGGTTACACCCTGAATCATTTTAATCAAGATTATAGCAGCACTATACAATCTGAATGTCGGGTTCTATTTTAGTTTAGTAGTATGTCAAGAGAAGACCGGATTAATTAGAACGTGCATGGTACAAGTGTGAAGCGTACGTCGGATACGAGAGGCAATAGAGGGACACTCGAGCCCTAAGCGGATGGGATGCGACGCGAGTGCGCGACCGTTGCATATGTATATCGATGCAAATAAGACGGGTACAACGCGGCGGGTTAATTCTTCCGGGAAGTATTTCCTGTGCGGGCGCGGATGAACCCGGGCCCCAACATTAGTATGAGTGGGCACGCTCCACACATATCACAACTTTGGAGCCGTTTTACATTACGTCACTACCACAGCACACGATACACTTATTGGTAACTCACACGCTCGTTCAACTACAACCGTAACGCGTTCTCTATATTGTACAACTTTTTTTAGTTATGTGATTACTTAATATCTCAATACTTAAGCAATTTGAATTGAATATAAACTAGTGCACACTGAAACAAAGTTTATAAGTAAGTATATGGTCCGGTCCATAATAATCTCTCGGTTCAGCAATATAGGTGATATTCTAGTATTTACATTCTACACTCTAACCTTATTAGTTACCTATCCTACCATAATAAATGAATCATATGTATATTCATAATACAATAAATATTTCTTAATCCCACTATGTGAATATTAAGACTTCCTCAATTACTCAATTGGAGTTTGGGGAGAGCCAGTTACATTAAAAAAACGCTGTACAACAAACACTGGGGTTCACAACACATAAATTAATATTAATTTATTGAACCATAATAAGTAAAAATAAAAATATGTTCCACACTGATATTTATCCTCACAATTGTTATTTGTTACACACTCGTTGACTATGTGCTAGTATTACGTGCGGATCGCGTAACAAATATTAAAACAATGCCTATAACGTAGGATCGCACGCACGATCGCACGAAGGCAGAGCCGACTTGCAACTGTCAAACCGACTAAAGGTAATTGAATGGAATGAATATGCACACTACCCGGGCCAATAGAACACAAACGTCAGTGTAATATTACGTGAAGCCTAAAAAATTGAGTAAGTCTAGAATTATATTTATTACAAAATACTGCGTCAAAACACTAAAAAAAAACAAAATTGTAAGTCACCGAACCGATCCTTTTTTACGAAATCTGTCCGGTAATTTTTGAGTTTACATAGGTACAAACAAACAAACGCGGAAGCTTACTTTTTTTGTAATATTTTTTATGTAGGCAAGTAAAGATTATACACAATTCATTTATTTGTGGCTTCAACCACAGAAAAATGTGCACAAGGTGGACTTAAAGCTTGAGCATTCTCTGCCAGTCTAACTTTTGGGGTATGCAGAGAAGACCGAATGCATATGCAAAACGCTGAAAATTTGTTATTTTGTCAGATGTAGCTGATTGGTTTTTCGTTAAAGTATAATCTACGAACATTGTATTGCGAATACAAATACATTGAATACTAAACTTTTCTTTGAAACTTTAGTATATTTTGCTACCAAAATGTTAATCAGATAGAGTTGACTTCTTAAATAGCCACCTTAGTAGCGAAAACTTCAATATAAGCAGGAAGAATCTTAAGGTGTAATAACCTAGAGGTCGTGTACCATTTAAAGGTGGAAAGTGAGAACAAACAAAACAACTAGGTACCTCCCTAGTACTAAATAGCTTCGAAGCGTGGCAAAGTTAAAAGCCATTGTTTACAAAGTACTTTGTTTTTGTGCGTCGAAAGCCATCCATATAATACGGCTTTATAGCGTTAACTTTAACACGGTAATTACATATTTTTTATAATAGAAGATTTCAATGGGATTTTTACTAATCAACCTGACTATAAAACGGCGTATCATTTTGAGCCTTTTTTTCTGTACATATTGCTCGTTCATCACAATGATCAAACGATTGTCCACTCCTCAAATATACATATATATGTATAACTCCATCTATGTCTGCAAATAATGATCATGATCATATTAATGAAGTCTAAAATAATGTTTACCGCCAACTCGTTGCTCTTAATAAAATCGTGTTTCGTGTCATTGTTTCCTATAATGGCAATTCTTAGAGCAACACCTGAACAAACTGTGGATTATACGAGTTTAATGTTAACATAATCTGACGATGTAATTATAATGAACTAGCTTAGTACGAAATCTTTGTTAGTTATTTTGAGGGGGGAAACCATTAAATCACTTTTCTCGGCAAGGGTGAGGTGAATGGAAGTGTCATAGCGACTAGAACCACCCTGTTCATTCTCCTGTAGGCTAGGAGCTATATACCTTTGATAGCTCTATCCCTCTTTCTCGCCCGGAAGATTCACGCTTTAACTCGTCATGGTAGGCCGCGGTACCTTATTGCGCTTACAACCCCGGCTATTTTTGTTAAGTATATGCTGAATAAAACAAATTAAAAATAAAGTTGTATTTAAAGCACAGACAGGCATGTAGGAGATTAAAAATCTGTACATCAAAAAAATTATCCCATTATGCTTTGGTTTTTTGCTTTGACATTGCGCGTGAATGGATAAACCGACTCCGATAATTTATTTGTATTCTTTGTTTGCTCAGTTCAGAAGGAGGTTCTTCTAAAATCAAATTTTATAATTGTAAGGGTTGATTTTTCAATAGTCAGATAAATGTTATCTGAGGAATAAAATGGTTGCTGTCAATGTTTTATAAGTTTTATACAAACATTCTGACGCGAAAGCATTATAATCATTTCCCAGATAACTTGTATCTAACCAAAATCAGCCTTTAATTAGATAATAGGGTAATAGCTTTCCTATTGGTAGGTACTGCAGCGGTTCTGTAGAAAACAAATGACTGACATCGAGGTAGTTAGATATTCATGCGAAGCAGGGACAAGCCACTAGTTTCTCTCTTGACCGGCGTGAGACCACAGCCTCACAGAAAACCGGCGTGAAAGAATTACAGCGTTGTGGTTTACCGTGTGAGTAAGGTTACCGAAGGCCCAATCCTTTCCCTCCTCCAATCCCAAATTCTCCTATCCCTCATCCCCATGAGGTCGGCAACGCACTCGTAATTCCTCTGTTGTTGCGGGTGTCCATGGCGCTAAGCGCTGATTGCTTAACATCAGGTAATCAGTCTGCGTTTGCCGACCAAAACTTGGAATTAATATCGTTGTAATTTATAGAAATGATTTTATTATGAGTCATGCGAAACGAATTCATCATTTTGCTCATTTACATATATGAACATCTCAACTTAAGTACCTAGGCGCACAGACTCGGACTTCGTGTCAATGACACCACAGGGATAAAGGAGATTACAGCTGGACAACGAGTATAGTAACGCTCTAAACCACATCGCAACTGACAACCGGTATGGTTCCTTGAACACATTGTAGCGAATATGGTCTCATCTCTTTGTTATACTATTTTTTTTAAGGAGGGTAATTATTTTCCCAAACTGTTTGTTACAAAAGCAAAGTGATGTCACGGAAAATAAATACCACAGATAATTATTATGGTTTTCCGTTTCTAAACTATAAACTTGTCCTCAAAATAATACATGGAAAATGCAGTGTATATTTAATATAAGTACATTAAGTACCTAAAACCCAACCCGAAAACGGTTTTTTTTGAGTTGAGATTATTATCGAATGTCTTCTCTCTTACTGACTAAGCCGAAGAAAGAACGGGGTAGGGCGCGTTTTTTCTCCTGTTCGAGGCCGCGGTACCTTATTGCTCTTGCCCTGCAAAGTCAGCTGAAGATCGACCCTCTTAGGTCCCATCTGTGGTGCGCGTGAAACGATACGCGCCGTACACTCGAGTCTTGTTCTGGTCAGGCGGTGTGCAACCTTGCCTGCCATCCGCAGACCTGCGCTAACGTTGGCTAATAGCTTGATCCACGTCACTCGGAGTGTAGCATTAGGGGACTGCGGCTGCTGGGGCGTGAGGAGGATAATTCGATCACGCACTCAACCTCCTTCTTTGCCAGCATGACTGGTTTGCAGAAAAAGGAGACGGCTTCCCAGTTCCACTCGCTCCGCACCATGGCCTCAACTAAAGCCAGATGCGAGAGGTCGCGGCCGCAGATCACTTCCCTAAGGGCATAGCGGTGCCCAGCCACTCAGCTGAGTGAGGACGCCATAAGTACAAATGTAGCAAGCACATCGATGGGGACAAGAGCCCGACGGATAATATCACTTATGCGCATTACGTCTACACGACAGGCTGTGGTATCCAAGGCTATTAACAACTTCACCACGACAACAATGAAGCGAGAAAAGAGACTGTTCTGTATGTAGGGAGGCTGCAAGAATGATTGGAAGGGAGGGTTAAAATTCTAAAATCGAAAATAAATAAAATTAAGGATTTTTATTATATTATACTGATTGTGTACTGAGAATGAATGAATCACTGCTCAACATACTGTATGTCGATGATCTAGTCATTATTGCGTCATTGGCGTCCGAGCACTTCTTTTTTTTTGAGGGTGGAATATCATAAAATGACTTTTTTGGCCCTAAACCCGGCCGATTAACGCGCAAGCAGACTATGATCAATTTAGGTTACCTATTAATATGAAAGTCAATGTAAAAGTACTAGACTAGATAAAAACTATATTTGATACTAGAGACGGCAAATGTGAGGGAGATATTATATTGAAAGGAGAGTCAAAGCGGGAAACAGCGTAAATGGTATGTTAGACTCCGTTTTAGCAAGCGAGGTAATATCCATTAAAGCTCGACTTACCACATGACGAGGAGTTTTGGCGAAACGAAAGGAAGTTTTAGTGATTAGGGTTTGGCATAAGAAGTGTGATTTAATTCCGTAGAGATAACAGTCAAAAAATGTAAGTTAAAATGAAAGTAAAATTGACGAATAAAAAAACAGCGAGATGTAGTTACATGACTTAAAATGGAAATTTCTGGTAGTTTGTTTGCTAGAACTTGGAAGATTTACGGAAAAGGGGCGCCCTTTTTTCTGTTAGGGGAAAATCATCAAATGACCTCTCCCGCCCAGGGAAAGCGAGAGAGAGTGTCAGACTCTTACTGACTAACCCCCGTTCCTTCTCCTGCTCTGGGCCCAGGCCGCGGTGACTCATTGCGCTTAACCCGCAACCCCAGCCGAACATCAGCCCTATAGGGCCCCGTTTGTGGTGGTCTATTGGCTCTTTGAGGCACGCACGGAACGCTACGCGCCGTCCGTTTTGGTCTGGATCTAGTCGGGTGGCGAGCAACCCTTACTCGCCGTCCGCAGACCCGCGCTTACGGTGGCCGGAGATTGTCTCTCGGGTAGAGAGCGCCCTAGACTGACAACATTTACCAAATAGTTCGGTAAAAGGTCAACTTAAAAGTCGAATCGACAAGTATGAAAACTATGAAAAGATTGATGAACATATAGAAGAAGCTACAATGGATATACGAATTGTGACATTTGGCGTGTAATGTAATTGTCTCTGTCTACCTGGAGAGGGGCGTCACGATATTGTATACAATGTATGTAATATGTATTTTGTAATAAATAGTAATAATAGGTAATGAGTGAATGTATTTTTTCATGTATTTTTTTTTTTTATAATAATATTATTACTAATTTTTGTTAAGAATAAAGAGCTTATACGCGTCTCTGCTTTATATTTAAACTTACAAGTCAAAACTTTTTTGCTTATGAATTACAAAGTTTTATTAAAATTGGTTGAATGTTGTACACTCTTTCTCACTACTGTTTTATATTTTTATACGAATACAATTGTTATCGCAATGAACCGTTAACTGCAGTTTTGCAACCAACAGAATGTAGGAAGGTAACCTACTTGCGAGTAGGTTCATATTAAACGTTTCGAGTCGACAATATTCAAAATTATGTTCGTATTATTTAATAAGTTTCTTTGTGGACCGTTTGCCTCGTGTCCCTCGTGGATTAGTTAAAATATAGTCGTATGTAATAAACTAATACCCAAACTCATGTAAAACCATAGTTTACACAATAACAAATCTTAGAAAATACACAATTTGTCAGTGAAAATAGCATTTACCTACATGTTATAAACATATCAGAGTCCATGTGACATTTTAAGAGTAACGCAACGAGTCTGGTTCGAAGATGTAACAGAGGCGGAAGTTGGAATCGGTCACCGACCGAGAGATCGATAGCTTATTCTATTTCAGAAGAGTGAATAAATAGCATGTTGCTGAAATGCATAATTAACGAGGTAATTTTTATAATCAAAATGTTCATCTGTAGTCAAAGCATTCTACGTTTGGACTTACGAGACTCTTGCGGGCGACCAAAATCTGTCCTGATGGACGGCTGATGGTTCCCGTAATCGTCAATCGGTGCCACCCATGGACGTAATACCAGAGTAGTTACCAGTGCGTTGCTGGCCTTTTAGAAATTAGAGATAAGAGATTTAAGGATTTTAATAAATTGGAGATGATGGTATCGCTTCGGTCGAGCCGGCCTGTCCACGCCGTAGCCCTCCGACATTTAACAAAATTTCAGGGCGACATTATATGACACAAATGTTTGCTTTAAACTTGCGTCAGAAATTACTTATTTACCTATACACTTTGTTAACTTTTGATCTCAATCTAAATCTAGTCATTGGATTATAAAGGTTGAACCTTGTTTAATTTTGTTATACAACAGTCATATTCCTTGTGACCAGATAATCTTACTTCTCAATCGCCTATTTAATAAAATAAAATTAACAAAAAGTAGGGTAGGGTAGGTAGAGTAGGGAAGATAGTTAAATGACGGGAGAGACGCAGCGGGTAAGAGCTAGTATTTAATAAAATTAAATTAACAACATTTTGACTTTTTTATCTGATAGAGGGAGGTGTATGTTATTAATTTAACTCTTACACCTAGTCACTGAAGAACAGACTGACATAGTAGGTTAACAGGTAGTTAATGGTTGGAATATTTTGACATTGATACCAGTTCTGTTATGAGCCCCGTTTAAAATAGTAGGGCACTGCCATATTCTGGACAAACTTCTAGAAAATGCTGAATTTTTTAAAACTGTATATCACCCTCAGGCTGTATTGAGCTTCATAATTTGACATTTTTTATACCAAATTTTGAGCATTAACCAAGAAACAGCATAAAGCAATGAGTTTATTCCTTACTGAATGTATATTATGTTGACAAATATTACCTAAATACTCTAAAAGTCTGCACAAAATCTAAAGATATCAATACCTACGAGTACCTCTTCTTGGAAAAATAAAATATGACAAGTACTCATCAAATACAATTTAGTGAAATACATGGCTTTCTTATTATTATATAAATATCAATGTTACTATACATTTTTTGGGTTGAAAATCAAAAGTATTATCAAAGAATGTATTAAATATACTAAGAAAATGGGCTTAAAGGTATACTTTGGAAAAGTAACTCTAAAGCCTGTATTTTAAGTTAGTTCCTATAAATAAACTGGGGCGGAAATAGGAGGAGCTACGCATTTATTGTCAATTCATGTTGACTGTCGAGTACCAAGAATCATTTAGAACTTCACAGAATAGTTTATCAACGCATGAAAATGCAGCAAGTTAGTAATTTAATTTAGCTTTTAAAATAAATTTAAGTTTTTTAATGTAATAGGAATGATATTAACCATCAATTAGATGAACAGAAACTTTTAAACTGTAACAACAAGACACGAAGTAATCAAAACAAACATTGGTGACATGGTAAACGAAGCAAGTTTCATCCCACATCCTTTAAGTAAATCTTGGTACAAATCTAATTTTAATGTAACCTGAAAAAATATTTACACTCAAAAGGACCATGTACATGCAAAATAAACATCCTTTTACAATATTATCACAGTAAATTCTTTAAATTACTCACCAACTCTTGATCGGGTGACAGAGCCACCGCCATCTTTGCAATAAACTGACAAAATGACAGCTGTATTTTCATTGCCACAACTAAAAAAAACTATAATATTTAATGATAACGTGTATTTGAGCCTCTACTCAATTATTAGAAAATAGTTTTATGTACTCTTTGAAAATTATTATTATAGTTACTGTGTGGAATGTGACATTAATATAGAATTTTGTCGTGAACTGCTGTAATCTTGGTCTAAAGTAATATTTTGTCAATTTCGCTATTAGTAATTTAGTTTACATAAATTACACTAGTAAAACAATTTCAGTTTCATTTGGAAAGTTAAAACGATACTACTCCGTCTTAGTCTTAACTGTGAAAGGATACTTTAAATAAAATACCTATATAGAAGCAATAGTAGTATATGACTAAATATACAATTATCCAATACTGAAAATTGACTGAGATCAGAGATGTCAAAAAGTTAAAAAACAACTTCAACTTATTTTCAGGTTATAAAACAAACATATTTGTATTTAACATCTAATTATTTTTTAATTAAGCTAGGCATATAAGTATTTTCACCGTTTTCGGACATATAAAATGTCTACACGTTGGTAAGTGCTGTAAATTAACAATAAAAATACATATTCTAATTCATAGGTGCAAGTCAGTGAATAGTTAGTTTAAAACGTGAAAATTGTATAAAATATGTTTCTTCCGCCCCTAAGACTACCCACGGATCTAAATATTTATAAAATGCTAAAAACTTACAAAAGAAACTATTATAAATATTCCAGACAAAATATTAATCAAAACCTAACTTGATTGTTTTGTATTTCAGGTATCCTATTTATCAAAGGGGCAATCCACAGCTAAGAGTTTTTCTTCCTAATTTCTGGATGAAAATTGTGCGTCCTCAGGCAAAACAATTACCCAATGTTGTTCAGTTCCATTGCTCCATGGAAATGACTAAATTTGACATAAAAAATTACTTGGAAAAAATATATCATATCCCTGTAGTTGATGTAAGAACCAAAATAGCATTAGGGAAATTCCGACGTGATGCAGGTAAAGGATATGTAATCAAAGATGATGATGTTAAGACAGCTTATGTTGTATTGGTAAGTAGATGCAAGATAAAATTTAACTATTGTGCTGAAATAAGAAGTGCACAGATTATGCAATTACAACTTTACATAATATAATAAATATCCTTTTTGTATTTTCTACTTAAGTTTTATTTTGTAATTTATGGATGTCTTTTCTTTTAGCCAAAAGATATGAAATTTGAATATCCCGACATATTTGCCAATAAAAAGGATGATGCAGAAGAGGAACAGAAAGCTTTGGGTGATGCTAAGAAAAACTTCCAAAACTATATTGACCGCAACAAACACAGGACAGATGTTCCCAGCTGGTTCACTATATGAACATTTGTGTGTAAATTAGTATTGTGTTTATGTAGATGTAATTAGCACTTAATAAATGTTCTTTAATGTTTTCCCAAATTTATTACTTTTAATTTATTGTCAGTATATAATGATATTCCTATGTAAAATGATGTGATTATATCAAAGATTGATATATAGCAGATAGCAGTGTAAATAATATGTCAATTTTATGCCTTTTGTAAACATTTATTCATATAATTGAATTTATGAGTACAAAACCTTGGTTCAAACTAAACCAAACAAGAAATGTTGAAAGAAAAATAATTAAAAAAAGATATGAAGAAGCTTCAACATTTGCTACTACAAACATTGTCTCATTAATTATTAACATTGCTCAGCAACTCTCAAATGTATATTTACTAAAAAACTGGCAATCAATACCATAAATCAACTTAATAACAACATTTTATTCATTTAAATCCATATTTAAATGATATAAAACTGAAATTCTTAACATAATGTATCATACAAAGTAATATAGTAAGTTGCAATAAACAATTAACTTTATCACAAGACATTAAATCAATAATGTTCTAGATAATAAAATAATGCTTAATGCAACAACATTGTTTATTTAATAACTAACATTGATATTAATTATTCTCTTTTAAAAACAAAGTCATCATAGGTTTCCGGAATACTCATCCAAAAACATAGAAGAATGGCAACGTGGACATTCTCCTATATCCAAAAGGAAAGTTACCTGAAATGAAATGATTACACAGATTAAACTTCTTAAATAGGGTCAAAGCTGACAATTGAAAATCATATCTAAATAAGATCAATATTACATATATATATAATGTACATGTATATATTATACATAAAATGTTTCTGCTTTCTCATGTACAACAAGTATATTGTGGGAAATGTTAAATTTATTGAAAGTAATGGTTTATATACTCAATGGTGTATAATCTCATGAATTAATTGAGAAAAGCTATAATAAGTCACGACAGGGCTTTCGTTTTACTAACAGCCAATATGGTTATTAACCCAATTGATAATATGTATTAATCACACTGAATTGTGGCTGTATAATTTACTGTTACAGTTAAGTACCTGTATAGTCTTTTAGTGTTTTGTCAACAACACTCACTGAAGGTAAACAAAAGGTGTTTGATAGGATAGATACTAGAATACATTATACTACCATAAAACTGAATAGAATTTGAGGGTTGAATATATACATGAAAGGGCATAGATGTTGGTGAATTTTCCTAGTATCTACTTATCACCTCTTTTCTGTGTCTATTCACCCCTCGCATTCTATTCACCTCGTTTTACCATTACCCAACGTAACTGAAATCTCATAATCAGATAACTGGAAAGATGGGATTAATTAGAATTAGTGCACTTGTAACATATGGTTCGATTATCTCGTATATCATAACAGATAAACGAATCATAATTATGTTACTTCAAACCAGGGTAGGTACTACACTTGAAAAAAAAATCTTACCCGAGGATGCACTTCACATTTTATACGTATTCTTCCATTACAATAGTAGCCACAAGATCTGCAGAAAACAATAGTTTTGTCTCTCTTGCAAGAACATTTTTTGGAATATACATCTTTTACTTCTGGTACACCGCGTCCCAGGCGGTTCGGAATTTTGTAAGCTTTTCCTGCAGCCGAAGCCACAACCGGCGTAGCTTGAGACTTGGTATTCATCTTTTATATTTTATAATGTAATTTAAGAACAATTTATTAGAATCTCAGATTTGCAAAGCTTTTTTAGAGTGCACGACTTTTCAAAATATTTCGCGGGTATCAAAGAGTATGTAACCACTACGTTTAAGAGACGGGACTCCCATACAAGCCAGTGGAATCAATTTACACGGCACTCTAATACCTACATTGCAATAAATAAAAGATGTCAGCCGTCAAAATCAATAGTACCAACCTAAAAGACCAAATAGTTCTGTGGTAGCTGTATACTAGGTTTAGTATCGATATCGATAATAATTATAGGGTAGAAATCGAGGTCATATTACTTTTTTAATTTTTAGTTTCGATCTTTAAGATAAAGTTCGGATTTGAAATAAAACATTGTGTTATATTAAAAACTAAAAAATATATTTTTGTAATAATATTCAAATTCATATTATATACGGACGGTGTGTTAAGGACCTAACTAAAATTATTTAAATTAAGTGGACTCTATACTTAATACATATATTGGTTCAGTAAATTGGTTCTATGGGCACATACACTAAATCTTCTTTGCCAACAACTTTCACCCACTGCCGGCACCTGAAAAATGGAAAAATTCTAAATGGACAGTCCCTGACGAATACAGTATACATAAATTTTTATCTACGTTTAATCATTAATTTCTTAAAATCTACTGGGTTTGTCGTGTCACAACTTTGTTCAACAACATCTAATAACATCATTACTTCTTTGGTGTGGTCTGGAAAGTAAATCACGAAAGAATAAATAAATCAAGGGATCTTTGGAGTTTAGCCCACACATAAGTCTGTGACTATCGATACTTGAGGTACATCACTAGTACACAATAAGTACATGAAAATCAATTTACATGTATTTGTAGCCTTTTATACTTAGAATTAAATAAAATTATATCATTTAATGCTTACCGGTCCTCATCCAAAGGAAATTTCGCCATAAACATCCTTTTCTCGCCATTTTTACGACCGGATCGTCCTCCGCAGATTTCACAAGTTAGAAACCGTTTTTTTGGTGGCATTTTACTTGAACACGTAACTAGTCACAGCCGTATCACTAACCACTAATTAACTAAACAAATTATACGTAAATTTATGAAATTATGAAAATAACAACATAAACTTACAAAAGCAACGACATTCAAAGTTCAAAACTTCAAACAAAATGGCCGACGGATTAGTGAAAGAAAGAGAACTGTAATGAGGGAGTGGGATGGCAATATCCGGCTACTTCCGTGTGCCATTATTTGCCGTGCCAAGCCCATACATTTTTATTTTTCTTCTAAGTTGCGCTAGGCTGGCGGGTATCAGCATAAATGCTGTGTAGGCGGAGGCAGAGACAAATTGAATCCTCTTCCTACATCATTTTGACAAAGATGTCATATTTTTGACATAATACTTACTTGAAAATACTTTATAAAAAAAAAACAAAAATAATAAAACATGATTGAAGTTCTAAAATGCTAGCATTATTTACCAAAAAGTTACCATACTCACTTTAAAGCACATTATACATTGTAATTGTAATGCTATCCTGTTAGGAAAAAAATTCAAACATATTAGTAAGCTCAATTTGCTAAGTCTTTCACGGGTCGTTAGGTTCGATTTTGAACGGTAGAGTGAAATTGATTCAGCAGAGACATCGATCAGGATGTGCCCGTGGTCGGAGTCACACTATAACTGGAAGCCAGAGTACGTCTCCACTTACCTACTTACTACATGACACGACAGTCGACGACGTCTAAACTTACTCAGGAATTTTTGGAACAAAGTGAAAGTCTTGTTTAGAGAGAAGTAAATGATCAACCGGAACAAACTCTATAAACCGTGTTTACGCAACTGCAAACTGCAAACCTAAGGTATGAAGGTATGGCAGTGTAGAAGAGAATATTTGATCAAGAGTCAAGTCCGCCACCATTAGGTATAAGTGAAAACTCAGTCCCGCCCAGGGATCTGATCTCTTATAACTGTCTGAGTTTTCAATTACCTATAACTTATAAGGAGCCCTTAGCTCGAAAGGTACTCACAGTATTTAATAGACTTCAACAAATGTCTAAAGGTATTTGATAGCATTAGTTTAGTAAGTAAAGTACTTAATACTTAATACCACCTAGGTACTGGTTGTCGTAGTAGCCCGGAGGCAAAGAGAATACACGTACACCACTTGTAGTATAGTGGTTATATCATCATTGCCCGGAGGTTTAGGCGCCCACTAGTACTCATGCACAAGGGTGCGGGATTGCGGGATCAAAAAGTGGCAAGTACAGTACCGCCAACGTGTCTTGGCGAGTCTGGAGTTAGCCGTTTGTCTGCGCAATAGATCTTTTAGGAACAAAATTGTGTACTGCGCAGCTAATCGGCTAACTTCAGACTCGAGAAGATACGACGGCCGTATAGTACCAATGTAACTTTTTCCGAGTAGTAAGTAGATAATACGTACATATACTTAGTACGTATTATCTACTTATACTTAATTATTTAGACGCCACGGACAAACGGTGAAGAAAAAAATTGTTAGGAAACCTGAACTTATTATTTCTAATTATCCGCCTCGAGTAAGCGTTTCAACGAATGCTCAAACCTTCTCCGTGTGAGAAGAGGCCTTTGCTCAGCAGTGGTCACTTATATGGTGATGATGTGACTACATACTAAGGTTCACCTAATAAACCTGTTACTAATAAATTGCTTAGCAATACCAGCAGATGTTAAAAGGATAGATAGAGATCTTAAAAACGCTTGCATGTTTCTTTTTGTACGTACCCAATGCAAATAACTTAGTAATTATGTTAATTGCTATAGGATTGACTTCGGGAATGTGGCCCTAAGATGTTCGTGAAGCACAATTACCTTTATCACAGCAATAACAATCAACATATTTAATTATTATCACCCGCGTATATCTCACCTCACAGGAAGTAATTGTATTGTTTGTCAAAGGTTTCCGTTAACAAACTATCATGCAATCTATGTCGAGTGTGTATAAAAATGTGTCTTAGGTGTGAGACGTCAATAGTAGTGACCAGTAAAGATGAACAGCTTGTTTTATTTAATGGTCTTTGCTATTTGCCTTGCGGCAAATTGTGGATTGACATTCGCCGTGCCTGTACAATCTGAAGCACAAAAATATGTAGTAAGCAACCCTCTTCATTCATCTCACCGGGTGAGTACTGACCTCCGATCTATCACTCCGAATTATTTTACAGCTTGTCGTATTATTCTAATTTATGTGTACCTAGTTCTGTGTCTTAACATTTTATTTGTAGGTCTTAACATTTTATACGTTTGAATTATTAATAATTATTATTATTAACGCCAACACATGTATCTCATAGGCCAAGATTGACCACTGTGATGTCTATTTTATAATATCTACCTACTTATAATAATCTTATGATTGCATGGGGTACGGAGCAGCTGGGCAATTGGCTGCCGTGCAACGTGTCGTGGGTTCGATCCCGCACGAAACAATACTTCCATACCATTCCGTGTGATCCACAAATTGTTGGTCTCGGTCTGGGTGTCATCATGTGATTTTATGAGTAGGTAAGTAAACGCACCCACGACCCAAGAGAAAATCTTAGATAGATAAAATATTTTAGATAGACCAACATGTTTCGCTCCCATAGCCGCACGCAAATTAAGTACTTCAAACTGTTTTTGTGATAAATAAGGTTCATTAAACGGTACAATGTTACATTACACATATTCAAACAATATCTTGATAGATATTGTGAATAGAATACCTAATTGACAATGAGACATCAATTGTATTGATGCTAATAAACTTTATTTGCAGATTGTTCGAGAAGCCCGCCCTAACCCGTCGCTAATGATTTTGAGAGAGTCAATGTTTGCGGACAGTTTTTCACGGCGAAAGAGAGAAGCTAAAGGTGGAGGTTCTATGCCGACGAGAAAAGGATAAATTCACTAAGGGTGTCACCGGTACCTTAAGATTATTATATATCCACACGACATAAACGAGACTTTAACAATATTTATAAGCGGTTAACCTTATGGTTGGTTATTGTACCTAGTTGCTTTTCTACGTAAAATAAATTGATGGCAAATAAAAATCTGAAATAACGTAGTTATTTTTACTAAATCTTTTATTCTGTTCTTACCAATCACGGGACCACAGGGTCCCAGTCTATTAGATGGCGTACGAGGGGCCGGAGCCAAATGCGCAGTACTTTAATCTCAAAGAAATTGGACACAAACCGCTGTATGCACTATGAAAGTGAACAGAAGGACAGTCCCCGGCTAGTGTAGGACTATTGCGGATAATAGAAACATACAGATACATGTAAAAATGGCAGGCGGAGACTCGTCAACTCACCGACCGGGCCCCCGGGAATCGTCATCATCAACCGGATATCGTCCTTTGGTGAACAAAGGCCTCCCCCTTAGCCCTTCACGTCGAACAACAAGTTGCCACCTGCATCCATTAGCTCCCCGCGACTCTGATGATGTCATCGGTCCACCTAGCGGGAAGGCCTCCCGCCCATACTACGTTCCGTTTCCGGTCCTTGGTCGCCACTCTAGCACTTTTCGGGAGATTGCAGATTTTACGAGATATGTCGGTGACGCGAACTTCTACATTTCGGAATTTATAGCTCAAAGAGACCCCGAGCATAGCCCGCTCCATCGCGCGCTGAGCGACGCGAAATTTACCAAGAAGGCCAGAAGTTAAGGACCACGTCTCAGTACCATACGTCATCACCGGCAACACACGCTGGTTAAACATCCTGGTCTTCAGGCACTGTGGGATTTTTGATGAGAAGACATCGTGTAACTTCCCGAACGCCGCCCATCCAAGTTGGATTCTTTAGGCGACCTCTTTCTCGAAGTTGGACCTACCTAGCTGAAATAGTTACTTGTTTGTCAGTAATAGCAACAGAGGAACATAGCCCCGGGAATAATTGTTAGTAATAGCAATAGGCACAACGGAAATGTTAGTGGCTGAAGGGTGTAAAACTGCCACCAGCTTTCTACTCAGATCATCTCCATCTGCCTAAGCATCCTGCATCACTGGCCCGCTCTGCACTTACGAACAGCTTCTACCCTTCGAGCAAGATCACTACTCTCGCGACTCCACTCTGGACGGCCCATGAAGGCAAGTCAGAGTTGGGATACCTGTTCCTCGTCATCGTTCACTTCGGTCAGCCAATAAAGGCAAGCCAGAGATAATGAACGTTGACTTCTCCCTGGAACACTCGGAATGAAGGTAGTCCGCGGGATCGCTAATTCCCGTCACCTCGCCTCAAGGTGCCCTGCGGGCTCGTTCTGTTTATTATTATTTTATTTGTCTAGACAGGTAAGGTAGGTACTTATCAATGCTACAATTATAAAGCTGAAGTATTTTTTTAAATGCGTTAATAGGAAAAAATGAGTCAACGAATGTATTTTGTAAGTAAGCCATAAAACAAACATCACTTTTACACTTCAAAATTGTATTTAAAAAACTAGATGAAATTTCTTAATGAACTACTCCGAGAAGAAATGACGAAACAAACTCAAATGTATTTTTTTTTAAGTCCAGACAAGTTTCATTCTGTAGGTAACTTTTGAGGAAAGAACCAGTTTAAGTGGATCCGTCCTGAAGAAAGGCACGCAGGTTCAACTAAAAGCGCAAGTACTCAAATTGTCAGAACGTACTACAAAACTAACTAACAATAATTACCAAAATACTGAAAATGTCAATAATAAAGAAATATCAGAAAGAAAGTGTGGGAGAGCCATGCTTCGGCACGAATGGGTCGGCTCGACCGGAGTGATACCACGGCCTCACAGAAGACCGGCGTGAAACAACCACAGCGTCCTTCCCCGCCCCCAATCCCTCCTCAATCCCTAAATCTCCAAATCCCTAATCCCTAAAAGGTCGGCGACGCACTCGTAAATCCTCCGTTGCGGGTGTCAATGGGCGGCGCTGATTGCTTACCATCAGGTAATCCGTCTGCTCGTTTGCCGACCAATTACATAAAAAATAATATCTAAAATAATATGGCACATTAGGTAATAATGTCAAATTGTATATAAAAAAATATAACTTTATGTTACAAACATGTCAACGTGACCTGTGCAGACGTTACAGCAGGTCATTCCATTCCCAAGCCCGATCCATTCCAATCTTCTAAGTAGTCTTTTATTTTATAAAATTCTTTAAGTACATTAAAGTTTACTTTTTATGACACTTGAAAAACTTTGAGTCGCTCAGCGCGCGATGAAACGGAGCAAAATGTAGAAATTCGCTAAAGAACCAAAGTTACCGACATCGCTGTAAAATCTGCAGGCTAAAGTGGCAATGGGCAGGTCATGTCACTCGAACGGACGCCCAATGTTCCGAAAAGTACTACTCGTAGTGTGGCGACCAAGGAATTACGTTTTCATAAATATATTGGCATCAAATGTCATTCGGTACCTATTTTAATTTATAGAGAATAAAGATTGATCAAATATCCCTCTTCTGCAGAACAAAGACTGAATTCCAGCTTTCCCCATCGAATAGCTAAAATAAACTAGCCGTTAGCCGTTAAATATCGTGAAACCAGAATTTGTGAAGCAGACTACTTTCTAATTAACGATAAAAATACAAAATTCGTTTGATTTACTTTGCAAAACGTTAAATGTAATAAAAAAACGCCACCGACGACGTTGGCACTACTTATTTTACTTCAGCTTTTATAGCATCATGTCGTATCGTACCTATGGCATTCTGTTCTGGGGACAGGCTGCCGACATTGAGTCTATCTCTATCTTAAAAAGTTCCTGCCTTTACAGCTATTTCTTACTTCGTTCGTCGGGAATATCTCAGAGAAAAGGATAAACGCGGGGTTAAGTATTGTGGTAGTAAGTAAAAAATAAAACTGGTGACTAAACAGACCAAGGCACTTATAGACCTTTATCGTTGGCAGCAAAAGTGGCTAAACATCTCCACGGGTTTCGGCCTGGGCTTTCTACTGAAAGCTCCATCCTGAGTCTTACGCACACTGTCCAGTAAGTACTACCCACGGAGGGGTATGTCTTTATGTTCATGTTTCCTCCACCTGTCAAAAGCATTTGATGTAGTGTCTTATGACCTGCTACGCACGCCGGCTCTGATGGTAGGTACGCTCCGTCGACAGAGTGCCTTCCACTGCCATTTGGAAGGTTCTGCTGTGCAGGATGGTGGCCACTATTTCGACTAGTTATCGAGGAGTAGTGGATGTGGCCAGCTTGCTGAACGGCCATGCCAGGCGCGGTCCAATCCCTTCTCCACCTCGAGTAATACTGCCGCGGCGATTAGCTCCCCGGCAGCAGCGTATTCTTTTCCTGTTTGGGCAGCATGATCACTCTGCCGAGGTTCCGCTTTGAAAGGAAGTGTTGTATTGGAAAAAGGTCGAGATCCCTCCGCGTACCGCGCGAGCCGTGTTCGTCGGCGCGTCGCCATTGATCAAACTAAAATCGAATGGTGTGCGATATGGTCTAGATGTACATAATAATCTATACCTACATATAATTAATCTGAGAGAGTAGAGAGGTAAATTCTGTACATTAAACATATTTTCAAAATAACTATCAGGGGGTGATATAAGTGATCGATACTGATGCAAAAAATGCAATCAGTAAAATTTTTGTCTGTCTGTATGTTCTTTATAGAAACAAAAACTACTCGACGGATTTTAACAAAACTTTCTACAATTATTCTTTATACCTACTCCTGGGCAGGTTATATGATACTTTTCATTACGCTGCCAATAAATGGAGCAGAGCAGTGAAGGGAAATGTTGGGAAAACGGGAGTAGCTCCTCCCTTTTTTAAGTTTCCGTCGCGTGTGTAGCCTTAATGGTTAAAGTTACATAGAAATAATCTACAAAAAAAAATGTTTACAGCATATTTCTATCTTTTATGGTTAGCACATGTAACTCCTGATAGCTTAGCAGTTCGGATAATAAGCCATCGCGCTGTCGCACGTGGACACTGAATCATGCTATAAGGATTATTTTTGTGTAACGGTTGCCGCGCTCGACGCGACGCGGTTTAAAATAAAATAGGTTTTATGAAATATTAATAATACTTACCTATTAGTTAGATCCGTACCATTCTATCTATGGACGGACGGACTGATAGCGGAAACTTAGTAGGTAATAATAATTTACATAACCATTGGAGATGTACCCATAAAAATGAGAGTGAGAGAATTAATAACAAATTTTATGTATATTTCGATTTATTTTCTATTGCTGCTAAGGCTGCTTTTTATCAACACAGCACGCGGGCGAAGCCGCTGGCAGAAGCTAGTATGTAAATATAGTTAAAAGTAGCGTAAGCAAGTGAAGTAAATCATCCTAAAATACACATCTCAACGGATTATTCTTAACAAGATGAAACTTCTCATAGGACACCTAGGCCCTCCCACCTAGTTTCTACATCTTCATAGTTGAGTTGGGCTGAGCTGGTGTACGTGTCATGATCATAAACGGGCGCCGTCAATTGGGACTGGTCTTTTTTTGTCAGGGGAAAATTATCAAATGACCTCTCCCGACCAGGGAAGGAGAGAGAGAATGTCAGACTCTTACTGACTAAAAACCTCCCCGTTCCTTCTCCTGCTCTGGGCCGAGGTCGCGGTGAAACATCAGCCCTATAGGGCCCCGTCTGTGGTGGTCTATTGGCTCTTTGAGGCACGCGCGGAGCGCTACGCGCCTTCCGCTCGGGTCTGGATCTCTGGTCGCGTCCGCAGACCCGCGCTTACGGTGGCCGGAGATCGTCTCTCCCCCAACGCCCGGAACGTCGCCTACTGCGGTGGCTGGGGCGCGAGGAGGATAGTTCCCTCACACGCTCCGCCCCCTCCTTTGCGAGCATCACTGCTTCGCAGAAAGAGGAGACGACTTCCCAGTTCCTCTCGCTACGAACCATGGCCTCGACTAAGGCCGAGCGCGAGAGGTCGCTGCCGCCGATCACTTGCCCGAGGACACGGTGGTGCTCAGCCCAAGCAGGGCACACCGCCACAGTGAGGACACTCGGGCGATTCCTCCCGCCCGATCCGAAACAGGCACCTACCGAAGCTACCGTGCCCGGTAAGCACCTGTGTTAGGCGGAAGGTGAGGACGCCGTGGGTTCTCTCAAGCCACTCCTCAAAGAGGGGCCTTACCGCTGCAATTGGGACTGGTCTAAGCTGTCTAAAATATCCTGGAAGCGATTTTCTTTTTCTGATTCTTTAGTTTAATTAATTGTTACACTGTTCTCATATAACGGACCCCACTTATTAATTTACGAAATAATTTGATTATGAAATTCGTTGAAAAAAGTTATTATTAAGTTTCTTGCTTGCTTTTCTTCATAGAAATCTATATAAATTTTACTAAAAATAAAACGTAAGTAATCGGTAGGTAGGTAAGAATCTTACTGTCAGGTGCTTGGACCTGAGCTCAGCCCATAGAATATTAATTAATTCCTCAATGGATCTGATGCATCAATGTCAACCTATTCTGTAGTCTTTGATGTCAACTTTTGACAGTGACATTAAAAGATAACCTAAAAAAACGAGTATAGAATTTTTGTATTTTGCTGCAAATATTTGCGATTCACATCTGCTATCAAAATGATAAAAAGTCTGAGTAGAGCTCCAAACATAGTATCAAACTTAAAAACTAAAGTAAAGTTTACTGATAGATTTCAAGGCACCATAATCAAGAAATGGGCTGATTACTGGAAGAACCTATTTGCAGACTATCGTCAAATGCTACAAGATTTAAGGACCGATATTCAAGAAGACCCTATAAAAGCAATGAAATGGACAGCAGGCTTGGGGACCTTGTATCTGTTATCCTTGAACAATCCTAATGAACTCGATTTTAAAGACTGTCTTAAGCGTGTAAACAACGAGACTGTAATGATAAGCCCTGATTGTCTGAATCCCAAAACTGTGCAGCACTTATCGTATCTGGACACATGCTACAACCAGGGCACGATTCATTATATACGTTTAGGAGTTTTTTCACTCATGTACACATCAGAGCTCAATGAATCATGTGATT
Organism: Spodoptera exigua; assembly: GCA_902829305.4. Lineage (NCBI taxonomy): Eukaryota > Metazoa > Arthropoda > Insecta > Lepidoptera > Noctuidae > Spodoptera > Spodoptera exigua. Next base: position 3,990,887 of record LR824616.2, on the reverse strand, counting down.
TGTACAAAGCAAAGTGTTCCTACTTACAACCAAGCTTTGTTAGTTTACCTTCAAGGATTATTGATGTAGGAATAATGGGTCAATGGTGGAACCTTTACATAAAAACTTATAACTATGATGTTAATTAATAAATGTATCATTTAATCTTTATTAGTATCATATTGTAGATTTATTGGTTTTAGATTGTTACTACAATTTCAAATGTAATATACTGTTTTATTGTAAATATGTTATTGTATTTATTAGCTTAAACACTTTTGTTTTTGTTTACAACACCAAACTTTGAAACAATTCATTTATTTTTGAAGAGATCTTTTTATTTTTTTGTTATATAATTTTTAGTCGTTTAATATATCAATACAAGTGTATTGAGATATTAAACCACTATCATTATGCATTTAAAATAAAAAAAAATAGTGAACCATGATAAGTGACAAAAAGAGTCAATAAATACCAGGTTTCATGATATCATATTGCTATCTACTTGTGACTTCTACATGGAATCTACATTTCTCTCAAGTTGGTATTTTATCCTGTAGATAAATGGAGATAAAAGTGTGATATGCTATATCACATTCTCAAAATGTACTTATTCATTCATCAAACCCCAAGCAAAAACTGCAACTCAAAGAAATAGTGATATCTGTTCAATACTCATTATGTTAGTATTGAATGTTAATAATCAAATTACAGGAATAAAGGTTGTTTAAAATGACATCTCTTTTTACGTGATAGACCAGCAAACACTTGTATTACAGTGCCACACTTGTCAAACACCTATAACACCAGAGGAGTTATTGAGTGCATTGCTGGACTTTTGGGGATTAGGGTTTTGGAGATTTAGGGATTGAAGGAGAAGAAGTAGGAAGCAATATAATTATTATTGTTATATTGACAGGTACCTAGTCTAGATCTTTTCTTTCTAAATGGCTAAATTTAATTAGCATTAACACTTTTTTTCATACTGAAATGTGTTATTACCATTCTATATCCCATCAGTGAAATAGATTTTATCATTAAGATTTTTACAGAAATAAGTGACTTTCCATGTCATTTATTAATAGATGAGCAAATTAAGCAATTCATGCTGGATAAAACTAAAGTAGGTACCATCTGATTTACAATGACTTGATAAAAATGATCAATCTGAACATGAAAAGTAGTTGGTAGTAATGGTGGTTTAAGGAGATAATGAAATTATACTAGTGTTGAAGAATTTTTTGTATTTCAGTTCTTACTAATATGTTAAAACAATTAATGTATAAAATCTATTAAGTTTCACAAATCATCTCATGCTTTAAGTTTTTGACCAAAATGCAATTCTAAAATCATAAATCACCACTAAGTGAACCCTGCAAATATACATAATATATATTCTTCTACAAACATTACAACACTGAACACATTCAGAAATTAGTGATGAAAACAAATCAACAAACAAAACCTTTTCACTTTCTTGTTACTAAAGGTTAAATAATGTATTGAATTAACATTACTGAAGTTAACACATGTTTAATTATAGCTTACATGTTTTTATGTTAGGTAAAGATAATTAAAAATAATCTAATTTTAACAAAATAAAAACGTATAGTATATACGCTTCAACACAGCGACAGTTCTTGGATATGGAATAAAAACATGTAAGCTTTGATGAATAAAGTGACAGAAAACTGAAACTCAACAAACTAAATAGGCAGACAATTTTTATTTTGCTACTATAGCAATCATAACTTAGACTGAATCAATTATTAACAAAAAGGTTTCTTTAATGCCCAGTGAATTAAAAAGAGTTATTGGCTAGACTATGTTCTAATAAAGTCTTAAAAAATATAAATAGCAATTGATTTTCCAACTGTGATTGAAACAAAAACCATTCTTTAATAAAAAACAAATAAAAATCGCCACTTTGATTAGGTTTTAAGTTCTTATAAAGTGAAAATGTCATAAAGTTACAGTAATGTAATAAAAACACCAGAAAAAGTTTCAAAACTCAAAACTTCCTGTCTAAATTAAGAGCAAAAAAAACTCGCAACACCTCTTTAGTTTACTGTTTCTATACTTCATAATAACAACTTATCAACAAGTAATCCAGCCCAATATGATCATCTATGACAAAAGCTTCAATGAATTGAACTTAATTAAAATAAAACACAAAGGTACATACATTGCACAACTCATTTTTGATTAGCCATAATAAAAAGAAAACGATAAGTTCATGACTAAATCATATTAAGCTGGTAAAGAAATATGGACACATAAATTTTCTACAAATCACAATATCACATTTCAAATAGTTGATTGCCAGTGGTTTTACTATAATTATTTAATGAATTTAGTTGGTACTACATTTAATTCCTATAAAGTAAAGATAACAGTGATTTTACTTGTTTTCATGCGTAGGATTAATACTTGATGAATTATTCAAAGAAAATCACAATATAACTTCTTTTGAATGTAATTGATACTTTAACAAAATAAAAAAAACCAAGTCAAATCTTTCCTCTCAATTCAAGCCGTACATAAATAAGCGACAAACACTCAAACAATTATTTCAATTTTAACTTGAATTTATCCACTGCAGTATGTATTACCAATTATTTGAGATAATTGATAAAATCAGAAATTAATAATTTATTTATATCACAATATTTCAGACTTTGCTTATAGTTATAATACAATACATCAAAAGGTTTATATATAAATAAACATTAATTGCTACAGCTAGATGAGATGTGGGACTTTCGTGTTGCGAAAATAATGTTTCATCACAGATAATATTATAGCAAAGTCTTACAATCATAGATTTCAGTTACAACCGCCTAATCAAGTGTTAACTATTTATTGAATAACTGCGATTTTTAAGCACTCCTATTATGGTAATTTCAAGGGGTGATTAGCATCATAACTATATATTTCTACATTAAGCCATACATTAGTTAATTTGATGGCTAAATGGCTATTTCAATACAAATATGCTATATAAGAACAAGGTTATACATTTTTTTATTAATACAGTATTGCTTTAAAGGCACAAAATTGTTTAAATTATCATTTATGCATGACTAGGTTTATTGTATGGAAGGGACAGCAACTTAATAGATTTCGTTATTGTTTTTAAACATACATATTCAGTCACATGTTCATAAAACAAACAACTAAATGATTTTCAGATCAATACTATGAATTTTGTTTTGTGTTTTATATCAAAAGTTTTGTTTCAACTATGCCGTTATAAAGTTTAATAAAAAATGATGTTGCCAACCAACCAATTTAGGGGAATGGCTTAGATGATGGCTCAAATGATGAAATAATGTTATTCGTTGATTATATTCCTTCCCAATGAACTTAGCACAAGCATTGTCATACTATCTAATTACTATTGACTATGAGTTAGAAACTTGACTATTAACTAGTGCCCAATATGCAAAGTGGACTATATTTTTGGCAAATTATACAGAAAACAAGTGTATGATTTTTTTCACCTCTTAAAATTAAAACCATATTTTAAAATAAGCCAATAAGTGCTTCAAATAAAAAGATGCTCCCTTTCACGTAACGAATAACAAAGTCCCCAAAACATGCAAAATTAAAACTGAAAAATAAAATCGGCCTTAAATAAAACCTTGATTTACTTTTTACAAGAAATATAAACAAATCACTTGAACAAAACAACTAATTCTAAAACATTTTTCTTCAATAAATGTATGTTGTAACATAATCATGTTGGATTGCATTGCATCCCTGGTTTGCAATGTGTCGGCTGGTAAGGGTTGCGATATGGCGTGAGAACAGCTACGTAGACCGGCCACGGAGCGTCTCCTACAGCAGAATAATGTCGGGCGCGTGCAGCTCAAAGTGGTACATTCCATCGAAGTCGTCCAAGTCTTCGTCCAGGAACAGATCCTCATCTATAACGTATCATTACTAGAACATTGAGCACTTGACACAACAAACACTGCACCACGTGAACTTGACTCTCGGGAGCACACACTACCACCAGGCTTGCTACATCAGTCAGATGCGCCGCCGTCATCTTCGTACCCTAGACATTTCATAAATGCAGTTAATATAACGACTTGCTATTAAGATGACTGTGCCTTTTAAACTATTTTAATTCGAATGTAATCGGCTAATGGGATAAAGTGTGCTACCAAGAATCATAAAATAAAATCAAGTAGGTACATAGAGTATACTGCGGCACAAACTCGAGAGTTTTGCCAATAAGGTAGTTATTTGTCTAAATTACTCACCTGGTCCAAAAAAGTCGTCGAAGTCGTCATTTTCGTATAGATCGCCCAGGGAATCATCGGAGCTGTGTTCGTACATAGTGTCAACGAAATCAGGCCGCAAATGTGGGTTACTGCGGTCGTCCGCAACGTCCACAGTCAGCAGTTTGTGCGTGGGACAGTCTTGCTGCAGCTAAAGATAATTTTATATCAATAAATAACAATCGATTCGCATATCCTTATACAGATTAGTAAGCAAGACCGCGGACTGGTAGAGCAACATAAGACGAGCAATCAGTATGACGGCGTACGTACGTCGAGCGACGAGGCGGCGGTGCCCGCCAGACGCAGCGTCAGCGCGCGCGGCCGCAGCGCCAGCGCGCGCGTCGCCGCCCGCACCACCTCCTCCGACACTCCGTCGCACCCACACACGTCCAGCTCCTGCACACCACAACATTACTAGTCTGCACTCAACACTATTGCACCGTTTTGTGCAATCCAAATCATTGAAATGTAATATAAAATGTAACCTGCAACATGGGACAGGCGGCGAGGCAGGCGGCCAGCGAGGCGGAGGAGAGCGCGGACATGCCGCGCGCCGTGAGCCGCTGCAGACGCGGCAGCGCGGCGGCGGCGCGCAGGCCGGCGTCCGTCAGCGCCGCCAGGTACGACACGTCCAGCGAGCTCAGCGCGCGGCATCCGCGGCACAGCGCCCACACGCCCTCGTCGCTCACTCCTGCCGACATCTCTACGCTACACACACTGCACGCTCGCCCAACCAGCCGGCTCCAGTGTCCTCAGCCGAACTTTATAATGTGTCCCCGACATCAATCACTAATAAGATTAGTGATGATCCCCGACAAACTTTCCGAAGTATATTAAAATGTAAATGTAATGAGCGAAATACCTAATGATTTTGAATGGTCGTCTAGATATTTGTGATAATATTAATAATGAACGGACTGTACCTGGATGAGGGAAGATCTTGCGAGAATTACAGCTGGAGATGTTGAGGGTTTCCAGCTTGGGACAACATTGAGCGACTCGTTTTAGTACTGTGTTGGTGACGTATATGTTGCGACTCAGGTTCAGGCTCTTCAGTTCAGTTAGGTTGCCGATGGCATCGCAGAAAGCATCGTTGCATTGTGGAGAGAAACAGGAATCTACTGATATATACTCGCTCAACGAAAGCTCTTCAAGTAATGGAAGTTTGTTAAGAATCATTGGTATTATTTTCCACATTGTGTGCGGACAGACATCTAACTTGAGACAGGTTAATCTTGGAAGTGTGTCTATTGCAGCACAAAGTACTGTGCCCTGCAGGCTGTAGCAGTTGTAGAATGCGAGAGAGTTTAGTTTTTGGGGATTTGATCCGGTGAGGAACAACCCTGTCACATGAGTGTTATTTGCGACCGTTAAGCTTTCTATACACGATTCACTTTTGACTAGATGTACTAAACTCGAATCTGTTAGCTGCAAAAAAAGAAAAATGTTTAATCAACTGAGGAACTGGGAACACTTTTATGAATTTATTTATAGTTTAATATTCAGTCATGGTACATGTGACTCCAAACATAATTGGGTAGTTTCCTAGGTCAAAAATAAATTAATTTGACGTTTCAATAAAAAATACAGAAAAATAATTATAATTTTATTCATTGAATTGAATTATTGAATTTGACTAGTCGAAACTACCGTATTGAAGTATACGAATTTTCTTGTCATGTGTTACAGGTATTTTATTTTATTTTATTGAAAATACTTCGAAGCTGTATTGAAGTTGTGACGTCAAAAGTATCTTAAAGGTATATTCCACCTTAACGTAGACTATAGAGTACACAGTAATATTGAAATCCGTACCTTATTGCATGACACAAACGATAAAGTTTTTAATTGTTTACACCCATAGATGAGTGGATTCCAATTCCGCGTGTGCATTCCGACAATCTGAAACAAGTGTTGCAATATGAGGAAATATAGAAAGGCTCGTACATACCCATAATTATAATAAGAATAACAGTCGCTGAACCCGCGACGGTAGATATATATGTTACAGTCAAAACCCTTTTTGCAGTCATCATTCAAAACTAAAAAACCAAGAACATTGATCAAAAATGCTTTTAATTAATTTTTGCGGTCAAAATTGGTATTGACTGGTTATGAGTTTTGACTGTAACATACTTATAATATTTTGATAGACAACCAAAGCACAGTATAAATATCATACAGTATTTTAACTCGGCAGCTTGAAAGAAATAAATACCTACAGCCGCGCGGTACGTAAACATGCGTTAGGGCTGCTCGTCTCCAGTATTTTAATTACCTTTGTCTACTTTCTGTTTCCATTTAGTTTTGTGATTGTAAATATCTTTTTTTTATATAAACAAATAAAGTGCTTTAAAAATAAACAAACAAAATTTCTTTGGCCACTAATGCCGAACTGAACAGCTGACTACAAATGTTCTAAAATCACAACCCTCAAACATCAAAATATTACATGAGTCTAGCTGTTTTATTGTTGTTATTAAATATTTTCTAGTATTATTCATAAACGCAGATAATAAACAAATATTATTAATAATAAAATACCACACTCTCTACTTTGAATTAAACAAACTAACAAACCATACATGAACCGTTTTAACACAAGCGTAAGTAGGTAGGTAAATAACGTATGACGTCATGATTCATTCAGAACCAGAACCGCCTATAACTACCTATTTCACTCGTCTCAATAACTTTATTCATATTATTTATAAATTCAAACATCTGTTTTCGTGAGATAACTGGAAATAATGATCCATAAAGACACACATTATGTACCTACCTAGGCTACTAGTAAGTAAAATTATTTTATAGTCTTACCTTTCAGAGTTTCCAGGTAATTTAAAAAAAAAATAAAACTTATGTCTGGATGCGTTATTGACGAATTCATGCAACCAAACATAATAACAGCACAATATTTCCTATTCGTCATATTAAATAATGTACTTGAGCTGATTTCTAAATAAAAGACAAAACACCGTCCGTTCGTCACTGCGGTACAGCCGCGTCTATCTGCGTCCCGAGCGCGTCCCGACATCGGGCGCGTAGGTATAGTTCGCGTTTCGGCCGTTTCTATGAAGTTGAAATACTTGTAGATATTATTACCTTGACCAAAGTATTGTAAATTGTATTATAATTGAACCAAATAGACCGTCTGTCATATGTTAACGAGATAAACGAGTGAGGGGAAGGCTAAGGCTATGTTTTCATGGGTTCGTGGGGAAAGGAATTAGAATGATGAGGGTAAATACCTTGAGTTCCTCGAGGTTGGGGCAGAACTTGCCGACGATGTGCGCGGTGCGGTCGTTGAGCGCGGACCAGTGGTGGTCGATGTGCAGACGGGCGAGGCCGGCGCCCAGGCGCTGCACGATGCGCCGCAGCACGGCCGTCGTCAGCATCACCGGCACGTGCTGCCACCACGACGTCTTGAACATGCGGATGCCTGCAACCAAGACACTACTAGCTCTTGTCTGCCTCTACTTACGATACTCATTTTTACTACATACATTAATCATAACCTAACTTTGTTTTCCTATACAAAACCGGCTACTTATTAACGAGTCAACTTCAAATCTTTCTTCGAATTGTTAAAGACAAATATATACTTATATTGATAACTAGCTTCTGCCAGCGACTTTGTCCGCGTGGAATAGTAAGGTCTGGCAGATTTTTGGTTTTACCCACATTGTTCCCGACCTCGTAGGATTTTCGGGAAGTTCTCCCTTTCTTCCTTTCTTTATTCCTTAAACTATCCTTTCTCGAGTTTCAAACTGTGTCTGTACAAAATTTTCTCCAAAACAGTTCAGTAGTTTAGGTGTGAAGGAGAAACAGACAGATACACAGAATTACTTACACATTGATGGCATTGGATTTGAAATAAAATAAACATAGATTTTAGCCGTCTTTAGATTAGCCTGAACAAACGTACAGACAAAAAGACAAAAGTTGTAGAAATCATTGTTTTGGGTTCTATTGCGTATATAAAGTTCCGCAAGTAATTTTTTTCTTATTTACAGACACCGACCCTTTACTGTTTAAATCTGTATTGATATTGATTATTATCTTGAAACAGTGCGTCGAAAGGTGGACGCATGTACCTATACTGATTTCTATCATTCTTTTTTATTGAATAGATAATAATGTAAACTTTTTGAATAAGGGATAAGTGAGAGTGTTATAAACTGAGCTATCAGGAGTTACACGTGTTATTGTGAGTCAACCATAAAAGATAGACATATACTGTTGCAGGATATTTTGTAGATAATTTTATGTTGAACATTTCCGTGATACATGATTTCTGTAACTTTAACCGTTAAGGCTGCATACACGACGGAAGCTAAAAAAGTGGAGTAACTTCTACCGTTTTCTTAACATTTCCCTTCACTGTTCTGGTCCTATTAATTGTAGCGTGATGAAAAGTATACTATGAACAGCCCAGGAATATAAAGAATCATTGTACCAAGTTTCGTAAAAATCTGTAGAGTACTTTTTATATCTATAAGGAACATACAGACAGACAGACAGACAGACAAAAAATTTACTGATTGCATTTTCGGCATCAGTATCGATCACTTATCACCCCCTGGTAGTTATTTTAAAAATATATTCAATGTATAGAATTAGCCTGTCTACAGATTTATTATAAGTATAGAATAGATAATCATGCATGTTTCCTTAATTATTGTAAAACTGAAGCAATATTAATTGAAATTGTAAATTCCTGTAGTTTTTTAAATTTTTTGTTCTTATGTGCCTGTAGCTAAATTATTTATTTGATAAAAATTACTTATAATATGACAAATGGTGTGTTACATAGCATCCAACATTGCATAACATTATTATTTTACCTTGTAAGTACTCTCGGACCATATGTTGCCAAGTTTTACTGACTCGTTCTGATCTAATGAGGTCTCTGATGGGAACATACGACATGATGTGTGCTAAACAATCCCTGTTCAAAACATCCAGTATAGTGTAGTTTGGCTCTGTATCACTGTCCTTAGCATCTTCCTTTGCTTCAGTGTTGTCCTTTAACAAAATGAATAATAATTATTATTGTAAACATTTACCATGGAATTTCAACCTCACTATTCTCCATATGAAATTCCAATGTCAACAAATAAAAAAATACCAATAATATCTTACCATTGGTGCATCTGTAGCACTGGTTGTTGCTTCCGCTGCATCCCCACTTTCAGAAACCCATTCAGAGTTACTGACTTCTGTAAATATTTTAATTTACTATATATAAAGCAATAATTAGTTATACTGTTTCTTTACAGAAATAAAATTAACTTCATTAGGAAAGATATCATATAAGAAACTTTTAAATATCAAGTACATTAATACATATAAGACTTTTACATACCTAGAGGCTGAACAGAGTTCTCTGTAGTGGCAGCATGTGCTTCATTACGACGCTGACCGCGGGGCTTCCAGCGTCCTCTGCCATCAGCATCTTCGGCAGGCTGGTGCCAACTGTCTGCAGGTGATATTCTCAGATTACGACCTCTCAGTGTCTTCTCATGACCTGGGGCTTGCAGCGCTCTGGAAATACATGAGTAAACAAGAATAAAAAAGTTCAGACACACACAGTATTATTATTTTTGTTCAAACTGCACACTATAACATTAGAGTGGAAAAATTATGAATTAGCATAAGCCACTTTTCAATATTACTTACTTATGTGCATCAGCTGGATTGCTGTAGGTGACAAATGCATATGTGGGTGTTGGCGTTTTATTAGGACCTTTGTCTCCCATCCTTAACCAACAGCTCTTGATGAAACCATAAGGAGCAAATACTCCAAATAACTCCGATCTTGTAGTCTAAAAAAGTATTATGTTATAAACAACAACAACATATGAACACATTCCATTTTTAAGTTAAGGCTTGTAAATGTTACCCAAAGGATCCCTTGGAGATTCCTTTAGTCATACCCTAAATCAGGATTCTTTATGTCAAATGGCAATGTAAATGACCTTTTAAAAAGCAGAGTACCTACATGATTATAGATCTCCTCATGCTTATGAAGGATGCGGTTATAAAGCTATATGTAATTGGTTCATTCGACAAACCTGGCCTTTTTAATGCATGGTAGACAAATAGTTTATACAGGGACAAGAGATGTTTCCTTAAGTGTCTACATTTTAGTGTTACCAAGTGTATAAAACCCAAACATACACATATATCACTACAACACATCTTGCCAGTTGCCAGATACATGCAAACACCTGCACCAACTAGCACAATAAATTAAACTATACTATCAACTCTTTTCTGCTTATATACTTTAGCCTAGTAACTGTTGTGTACGCCTCATCTTACCAAACCAACTTGGGAGCTTAGCCACCCACAAACAAGTCCCTGTTGCCAAAGCCTTTGTTACTTTTATAGTCATGGCTCCAACAAAGGACATTTATAAATTAAAGACAATAACGCATAATACATACCTTTGGAGGTAAATTTGAAACATACAGCTTCCTAATAGGTATTCCATCTTCAGTATGAGTAGGAACATACTTCAAGCCATAAGGAGTGACATCATAGTTTGAATTGATGGCATCTGGAAATGTTAACACTAATATTTGCTCAGACACGTGTTTTAGAACGAATTAACAAAACTATTATTACTACATAGCTTCGGGTCCGTATTGAATGCCTCTATTTACTAATACCAATCAGGTGACTCTAACATTGACAAAACTACCACGGAAAAATCCTTTTATACAAATTGACAAACATGCATCAAGTCGGCAGAATCTATGATTTAACGGGAGTAAAAAATCCTGCACTCCCTGGGAAAATCTATTAATGATAAAACGACGTCTGGTGCAAATAAATACTTACACAGTTCTCGACGAACAACGTGAAGTATATCCGGATTGAGAAATCTCTCCTCTTCTTCGTAAAACATGGTGTTATCTCACTATTTCGGGTGGCAAATGTAACTTCGTTGTTACCAACGATTAATAATCAAACATGATATCATCAAAATATAAGAAACACAGAAAATTTAGAGTAAACACTCAAAATAAAATTGATAATTGCAAACGCAGTCAACATACAACGGCCGTGTTATTTTTTAACAAACAATGTTGCCATTTTTGATGCTTTAGATAAAAACAAAAAAATTATGGCATTTTGAAGCGCATGCATTGCAACACTGAACAAAACAGTATAGAATATTATTTAATTTATAATTTAATGAAAATTCTGTTTGAATTTAACAGTCCACTTAGGGCCTTATCTGTCGTCTTGTGTACACATTTTTTATACCTTCGGGAGTCTTAGTTAATTATAGACTAAAAAGCATAAGGGTAAGGAAACAATTATATAATGATGCCTTTTATCATTAAGTGATCGTATAAAGTACAGTTTATTGATGTCAATCGCGCGCGCAGTCAGCAGTTTTACACTGACTCACACATTCAGTTTTAATGTTAACATTATTGTAAAGTTATTATAGATAGGTGACCAACCAAGCCACGTTTATTGACCATTGCCCTTTTCACCAAGATAAAAAATTTTTACCATACGAGTTTTTAATATTTATTTGTTGGATTTAAGGCCAACAGTGATATTGTGACACTCGTTTAACTTTTATTGGTTTCTTGGAATATAGAGAAATTAAATCTCCACTTTTCTGTGGTTTGGAAAGATTAAGATGGTTTGTTGGCTTAAAGAACTCGTATCCAGGCCATAAACTCCAAAAAAAAAAGAGATGGTTTGTCATTGTTGTCAGAATCTACGTTGTCAACGTGTTGTCTGTCAGTGTAAACCATTGACATAGGAAATATATGGACTTGAAATACCTACGAAAAAAAGGTGCCTACCTACAATCCAAATTGTCGCATAAGATGGCTGCCGTTGCTAGGGTTGTGCCGACTAAGTATTTAACGAGTATCGATACAATTTGAGTAAAAGTTCTACGTAGGTATAGTTTTAGGGATTAGCCAGCTGATTAACGGTATTTTTTATGGGAAATCATCTAATGTCATCTCCGGCCTTTTTCGGGACAGACCGTTACTGACTAAAATTAACTCCTGTTCCTACTTTGCCGTCGGCCTAGCTAGAGCCCGGAACCCGGGGTTAACTTGGTCTCTTGATTGGCTAATGATTTTCTCAAGTCGAATTTGTATTCATATAATTCTACGTAAAGCGTCTTTTAAAAAAATAGTTATAGTGTTTATGAACAGCGTTTAATGGAATGGTGAAATAGAAAAAGATAGTGTTTGTTAAATGTTTGCTTGTTTATCTTTATATAATAATATGTGGAAAACCTGTGGGTATTTGTGAAGTGCACGCGCACAATTTCGGCGCGTCTGATTAAGCGATGATATCTTCGAAACTACGTTACCACAAAATAGATATGTAGTGAAGTCAATCTTATTGTATGTATCTCACTTTTTATTATTACGCTTGGTGGTCGCACTGGGATCGTCGCCAACGTCGCTCTGTCAATCGCGCCCGTATAATTATAAAACATGATAATTTGAACTTCTACTTATGTAACTAAAACCAATACCAAAATACTGACGTCTTACTTTAGCGTTACATAAAACTGTGGAAACATCCATTGTTAAAATAGATTATTTAGTATAATATATGTTGAATTTTAAATGGGAGATTATATCGATACTTTTGTGAAATGGTACGTAACTATGCCATATTGACATATTATTGTAAACAACAATTTTTTACTAAAACCGTCTCACAGACAGAAATAAAAGTAAATATATATACTTTGGCAATAGATTAAAGTATCCGTGACATTTTTTTCTATCTATGTGGATTATTCTAAGTAATATTTGATGAAAACTGTTTACTAACCTATACAAAGACAATTGAGGTTGATTTTCGTTCTTTTTTGCACCACACTGCACAATACAACACACAGGCATATTGTTTTTTTGTTTCACTATATATATTTGAAGTTTAAAAAAATGGTTCTTTGTAATTTACTGAAAAACCGCAATAATTTAAAACATAAACAACCGTTTGACAGCACAACTACCATGAAACTCAGGTACTCTGAGCGCTTAAGATGGCGGACATGGCACTTACCTACAACTTTGCTAATGTCAAAATGATTTGTTTCCATATTAAGCAACAACTTAAATATTGTTGTCTCTTTTGTCTAATACAATTATTGCCTTAGAAAGAGTGAGAAAAAATGATATTTCATAGTTTGTTTCATATTTCCCTCATATTTGTATAAGCATGTATACTTCTATAGTAACACGGCGCCTCTATATATTTTCTATCTCAATGGTGTAAACTATAACAACTTGAAAGGAGATTAGTTTGTCCAAAGAGAAAAGCACTACGTTTGTCTTATGACGACAGCAAAGAGTAACGTAACTTTTGAGTCGACTGACCACTGACGTTGTATTCATTATTCGATTTCGATTCGACGTTACAAAAATAATTATTTAAAAAATTATTGTTATATACTTGAGCAACAGGTACACAATCATTAAAAATATATAATCAAATAAATATAACTTAAGACATGCAAGATGTCAGAAAAAGAGCCAAAAGCAATGATAAAAATGTGTCTGAAAGAAACATTCCAAAAAATAATGAAAGTAATGTAAATAACAACAAAATACCGTGAGTAACTAATATTTATAAATTGATAGAAGACATACTTTCTATAAATCTTATTATATCATTATCATATCATCACTTAATCTTTAAAAGGTTAACTTGTGTAGATAATCTGATAAGGATATCAGTACATTTTCTGATATTGTACTTGTTAAATATTAATTTACTATATAAAATATCACAGACAAATTATATTGTGTCATAATTAAAAAAATAAATATTTTGCAGGACTACACAGAGAAATATTTCGTTAAGAATAATTTCTCGTGTGGTAGTTATATTTTCCCTTCTTATAGTTGTTTACTTTTCGTCAAAAAATGACAAAGTGAAGACTTTTGCTAAACAATCAGAATTACTACCAGGCAAGGGCTTGGTTGTTGACTGTTCTCCATCATACAAAGAGGAAGTAGAGAAATATGAGGGTTGTGTTCCCAAGGAATGCAAAAGATTCATTACGGATAAAGTGATATCTGTGAGAGAAGCTGAAGAACTGCTGGCTATAGCAAAGAAAGGGCTTAAGCTAGGGGGCTCATCTGGTGGAGCCTCAATTCTAGATCTACACAGTGGCGCTCTTTCTATGGGACAGCACTTTGTCAACATTTACAAACGTGAGGATGCTAAACACATATTCAGTGAGACTGACTTCAATATTTATAGAGTAAGAATTATTTATATATTACATAAAATATTTAAAACTAAAAAGTAAATTAATAGCTTTATAACTATAACTTTTTTGGTGCAGGTAGTCAAAGAGAAAATTAAATATGCTGTGGCTCATCATTTTGGAGTAAAACCTAACAAAATATACTTGACACATCCAACATTTTTCTCTGAAATCACATCTAAGAAAGCAGTAACTATGCATGATGAATATTGGCATCCTCATGTTGACAAAGTATGTAGTTAAGAAATTGTAATATTTAAAATTACTTTAACACACAAATAGCAGTAACTGAAAACCACTAACTGATTAAACCCACTATTACTTATTTCAGGAGACATACAAATCATTCCATTACACAACTCTTTTGTATCTTGGTGATTACAACATAGACTTCAAAGGTGGAAGATTTGTATTTGTTGATGAGAAATTCAACAGAACAGTAGAACCAAGAAAAGCCCGTCTCAGTATGTTCACAAGCGGCCGAGAGAATTTACATTATGTTGAAAAGGTGACATCTGGCAACAGATATGCAATGACCATATCATTCACTTGTGATCAGCAATATGCTATACAAGACCCAAGTATAAATAACATATAAAATCTGACATTCCAATTGAATATTGTTTTATTTATTTCAAAGGTCCTATATTAAATGGCCGACAAACAAGTTTTCAAGACCGGAATGAAAAACGAAGTAATCGTGATTTGTTCACAGACTGCATATAATTATTATAGATCTATACTTCTTGGTCCTTGCACATTAACAAGTGTCGCAAACTGTAATGCCGAGCAAAAGTTTTAGGGTCGAACCTTAGTCGGGTAGCTTGCTTAAATATAAGATCACCACAAAATGTAGTCCCAGTCATTTTAGGCATTTTATACCCCAATCTGGGGAAAAATTCCTAGTGAGCTGAATTTTTGTATACACCATTATTGCGGCGTTATTATGAAGTTGTGAAAAATCGACATCGATATCGTGTCGGCTAAAAAAATTACAGAGGTCAAAAGGTCACGAAAATTTCGCGACCGTCCAACATCTAAATGTAAAATAAAAGATTTAGAGACATTTAAAACATTACTAAAAAGTAATAGAGTTTACGCCCTGGTCTACGGTATACAATACCATATGTGAGTGCATTCTTGCCGCTTTCTCAGCGCTATGATCCGAAAACCGTTAATTTTACAGAAAAACTATAAGAGACATTTTTTGTAGACAATTTTATGAGGAACAATTTTTATAATGACCTCTATTGACGTCCGAGCAATAGGTCGCGAATATTTGCAAAAATCTGATTTTCGAGACCTTTTGACCTCTGTAATTTTTTTAGCCGACACGATATCGATGTCGATTTTTCACAACTTCATAATAACACCGTAATAAAGGTGTACCTATACAAAAATTCAGCCCACTATAGTCAGACTTTTAATTCGATTCCTGATTTGACATTGACCACTGTCATTTTGTGAAATAATGATACCACATATAACAGTGTAGTGATGCACACAAAAATCGATAAACAATCAGTGAATCAGTTTCAGGAAGGCATTCAAAAAATTACGGCTGCCGAATGGTCTAAATGTGTATCCCATGTTTTCAAAGAAGAGGAAAAAATTAGTAAGCTGGATATGTTAATTGACAATAAATATCAAAGACACAATTCATAATAAATGTTACATAGAGTAACGGCGATAGCGATAGCGATGACGGCGACAATTTATAAAATGTCTGTTTTATGTGTCACGTTCCTTCATGATCACATTTTTTATTAATTTCACACACAATTACAAAAGAAAAGTCTCAGATCGTTAATTAATTGTCAAAACTAAATTATCGGTCCAGAAATATTTTATTTCCTGATAAACTTAGTTTACGAGAGTAAATTTATAAACGAGAGGAATCGATTCAGAAATATTCGATTTCCATATCGAATAATTTCGCAACGTCACTATTTATTACGTGTCATAACGTTGCAACACTGAAATTGTCAAATCTGGAATGGAATTAAAATTCCGAGTATAGGAATATTTCCCCAGATGAAACCTAAAATGACTGGACTAATGGCCTAAACGTAGTGCTTGGTTAGGTACATCTCTTTGAAATGGCCGACGGATTAGTGAAAGAAAGAGAACTGTACTGAGGGAGTGAGATGGCAATGGTCCGCCATTATTTACCGTGCAAACTCCCTACATTTTTATTTTTCTTCGAAGTCGCGCTAGACTGAATTTTGATAAAATTGTTACCCTTTAAACCTCGGGGTTGCTGGGGTAAGCGCAGAATTTTATAGCAGCCCTGGTCCGTGACAGGAAAATGAGCGGGGATTGTTTTTAACCGACTTCCAAAAAAAGGAGGAGGTTTTCAATTCGACCGTATATATGCTTTTTAGTCAGCAAGTAGATGTGTCTACGGACACTCCCCAATCTTCCAGCAGCCAAATGTAACAAGCATGTTTCAGCAATTAAAAATAATTATGTACATTTATTCGATTTGAAACTACCAATATTTAAATACTCATTGATTACCTACCTATCAATAATACTAAATTATTTTTTTTCTACCGGCAATGCCGACATTATTGACATTTTATGCTTGTAGCTGACTTCGTAGCGGTTGGTGGGTTGATATCAAAACAAAACATAGTCGCATCCGTGACGTTGTTGACATATTTTTTAAAAACAAAATATAAAACATGTCACAAATTTCATAGTTTTTGAAAAAAACTAAATTTCAGTGTAACTGGACCGTTCCAAGCGTATTTGATACTCGAAATTTTTGTTTGGAGAGTTACACTAAGGTATGTTAATCAATTGCTGCGCAAATTGTAATTTTGCCATACTTCGTTATCGGCTCCGTTTTCATTTCTCCAGTTTGCACGACCTTGGTTTAATACTTTAAGAGTTTGTTATTTATTTTATTAGATAATTTAAATGGACGGGTCTACAGTGGACCACAGCGATTCAGATTCTGGAGAGAGTTGGACTCTTTTGGAACATAGCCCTGCATATGAAGATGATGCTCCAGAATTTTCTGAAAATGTGTTACCTGAACAGTAAGTTCGTTAAGGCCTATTGTATCAATTAATATCATTAATCCACCTGGCATTTAGTTAACCCAGCCACCTGCAATTCAAATTCATCCTTGACCTTGACCTATTGTAAATTAGTTTCAAACTATTTCTTCACATTAACAAATTATAATTAACTTGTTGATTGCTTAAAATAAATTTATGGTGGTTATCTAATTTTTACTGGGTTCATTAAATCAGTCATTATATTTCTTGATGGTAATGTCAATTTGATAGCTGATAATTGTATTATTTTTACAGAGCTATTAATGATGCACATCTTGATAAAGATGATGACACAGATGGAATATCTGTCATCAGTGACAGTGAACCCGAATCATCAACACCTAGTGAAATGAATTATGAGAAATGTGTTAAAGATGAGAACCGTCCTACTGAAATAACAAATCCATTTAATTCGGTTAATCCACTTGCTCCCAATATTGAAAATCACCATGAATCTATAAGGTGTGAGAATAACTTTCTTGGAGAAAATACTGGTAAACACAAAACATATGTTCACAGAAGGAACAAAAGGCTCAGCACAGTACTCAATATTATTATGTTAGGGAGTGTCATTACTGCTGCAGGAGTAGCTATTGGACATATGTGGGGTGCTCGAAATGAGTGTTCAGTGCATACAACACCTTCAATTAACAAAATATTGTCCAATTTATATAAACTGCAAGAAGAGAATGCATATCTCCGAAATAAATTAAAAGAACTTACACTTGTGAGCAGCATACAAATGCAGAGAAAATTAAACGCAGAAAAGATACCATTTAAACAACAGAGATGCAAAAAGATATACGAGGAGCCTCTCAGCAGTAAAAATACTGAACAAATTACAAAATGCATAGATGACCATATCAACATTGAAAAAAATTTAAATAGTCATGTAATACAACCAGAATATGAAAAGGAATTTATGAGTGACATTGAGAAATTAAAAAATATTTACCAGCAAAATAAAAGTTGGTTAGATGATGAAGTAGCAAGAAGAATGAAAATTGAAGAACAAACATTAAAAAAAATTGTAAATAATATGAAAACACCATTAACAAGTATAATAGAAGAGCAAAAAGTAACACAAGATGAAAATCTCAAAGAGCAAACAGATTTAAATAGTATTGGTGATGCTGAACCAGTCAAAGGTGATAAGGTGATTCCAAATGAACCACTCATAGGGAAAAAGTTTACTTATGCGGACTCATTAAAATCTGGACATAAAATCCAAAAAAGAGATGCAAGTAGTAGCAACCATAAGGAAACCAAAGATCATACCATAAAACGAAAGAATAAAAAAGTTAGTGATGTGCTTTTAGACATTTTAAGTGAAGAAGAGCTAAAAAAAGATGATAGATATGTTGGGCCTAAACTTAAACAGGACTTAAAAAAAAGGGATAGACAAAAACTACACAAGAAACAGAAGAGAAGGAATAAGTATGAACAATGGGAAATGAAAGGAGGTTACTTGAAAGATTATGATGAATTTTCTATAACATCATCTCAAGAAAATGAGCTTGTTCTTAAAAAAACGGATCTAGATGTTTTTAGTCGAGATTTTGAAAAGAAAAACAATATAAGACAAGTTTCGGATATGGATGATAAGCAAAATAAATCAAACAATAAGAAAAGCGGAAGCAAGCTTTCGAAATCTGACAAAACTAGTAAAATAGTCAGAAATGATGATTTAAATTGGTTTGACAAGAGAGCTGTCCTGAGAACAGAAGCTCGGAAGAAACTGGAACGTGAACTATTTGGTGAGACAAGTCCCAACAATGCTGGTTGGTACTTCAGACGCATGCAAAGGCGGGAGCAATGCCGTGCTAAAGGCGACAACAGCACTCACAAGAAACTTTTTAGAAGGAACATGAATTATAAAATGAAACATTAATTCTGCAAGATTAGAATTAGTTCTGCAAGATCGTTATTTATGATCTAAAATTTTAACACTTACACTTAGGTGTGTAGAATTTAGAATTGTTGAGTCTAAATAAGTAACTTGACTATTTTGATTTCACGCTGTAACTGTCCGCGAGAAATATGAAAATATTAGAAACAGAAAATTATTTAAGGTCACCTTACAGCAATATAGTGCATTTTAGTTGTATTTTCCTCAGCACTATAAATATGGACACAAGAAAATTATGGTTTTAAAGTGCACCATATTTTTTTATATTTTATCAAGCAACCAATTTATTAAAATGTAAATTTAGTAATTCTGAATTGAATTATAAATAACATTTTTCGAAAAACTATTATATTAGGTATATTTATTCGAGTTGATTATGGTTCAATTATGTATATATTATGAAGAGTGTATAGCTATCATATTTTATTATACTTACCCTTATAGACTTACATCCCGTGATAATTTAAAGCAGTATTTCAAAATTACCAGGTAATAAATATATTTAAAAAGTTGTTTTAGTATTTATTTTAATGCTTCTCATAAAAGTAAATATTGACAATGGATTAATAAATCTATAGGTAATAATTATATTCATTGAAGTCCTAAGTTTCTTTCTTTAACAAACCAGTAAATTGAACATAACAAGGTATCTAAGGTATCTACATATTAAAGAATGAGAAAAGAAAAATACATCACTGACATTGTTACAATTCATTTCCTTGGTTTTATAATGTGGGTATAATTTAATCATCTCCAATTGCTCCACTGAAGACAAGGTTTATAGCAGCATTAACATCGCCTGGAAAAGGGTTACGATTGAATAAAAAGGCTGGCATTAATATAAATCAATATTTTCATTTTGCCTTGGCCAAGGTTTTAAAAATTAGCATAATTAATATTAGGATATTGGCGCGTACCTGAACAAATAAGCAATGCACGTATATTTAAAGCATCGTCGAGCAAACCCATTTCGTGCATGTGGTTGAGTTGCGTTGAGAAATCTTGACCACCTTCCCTCGCCACCGGACTTTGTGAAGATGACGCTGTAAGATATATATTTTTTTCTCAGTTTGCTAGTTAACTTTGTTGCCAATCATTATATTTTTGCGAGAAATATCTAATACATAAATTGAAGCTAGAGAGTTAATTTGAAATCTTGAGTTTTTGGTACTACTGGTTACAATTATTCAATGCTTTTTGTGTTGGATCGTATATATTTCGAAGAAGGTTATACGCCAGGGATAGCGAACGTTGAGTATGCATGCCAAACCACAATATTTCGGTCAAATCACTTTTACCACCAATAACGTACTTAAATTTATTTGCAACTAATAAACTAAGGGTCTCGTTGGCTGCCTCCTTTTCTGCAAAATAGTCATGCTCGCTAGGAGCAGACGAAGAGGTCGGGCCGGTATCCGCCGTAGAAGACGTTCAGGGCGTTTGGAGTTCGAGAGCCCTTCAGCCACCATAGGCGCAGGTTTGATTATAACTAGCGGATGCAAGCGCAATGATGTAACCGCGCCCAGCACACGGTGAACAAGTATAGAACAATTTCTCTGTATAGGGCCATACTGCCGGCTGCAGTATGGCCCTCCCATAATGCAAAATCATATTTATAACGTCAATAATTACAAACAAAAATGGCATGTCGTACGTTAAGGTTTGCCATCCCCGTTGTATACGGCATACGGCAACGGCAGCGCGTCGAAACACGTCTATGTAGCTATTGGCTATTAATAAATGGTAAAAACGAAAAATGAGTGTTATTTACCAGCTGTGCTCTGATCCATTGGAGTGCCGGCAGTGTTCCTTGCGCTACCTGCTCTATTCATAGCTTCTGAGATCGCCTCACTGAACATCTCCGGTGTTATCAGGGGGCGTGTGGAACTGGAACCTGAATTATACACAGTATATAGTAAAATTTAAGTGAGTGGTCCTCGCCAGCTAATTATAGAATCACTAAATGTGTAAATAGTTACATCTTTTACTTAAATCGTACTTTTACAGGCGAAACCAGTGCAAAACTGTGTTTCTAACCGCAACTAGCCAATTCGTCTAATTTCATTCGAATCGCCTCAGAGTAAAGCTTAAGAGATTATTCTACTAAGTTCGGGTTAGTTATAAAAAACTTAGTATATTTGTTGAACGTGGCGTACCTACGCCAGTGGGCGTGCCAGACTCTGTTGCTGACGAGGTGGTCCTGCTGGACTCGCCGGCAGATTGGAGCAACCTCAATAAGCTGTCGTTACTTCCTGCAGCTCGACTGCTTGTAGACGACACGGCTTCCGTCGCAGCCTGAACCAGAAAATATATTTTTTTATTACAATAACCGAAAGGGCCAACGGCACACTTCAACAGTCTTGGCTAAGGGTGGCGCCGATTGTCGACGGATGATACTTCTACTCGTTTGCCAAAACATTTATTAAAAATATTCTTAATGCAAAATGTGTTGACTGTTATAAATTTTTGACAGAAACCAGCATTAAAATAAAATTGATCAATAACTGTAGATTTTAATTGAGATTGTTTTATTTAGTTAAACCTTTACTCAAAGAAAGGAAGGATTTACTATAATCACTTAAAATACTTAAATTGAATAAAGACCTGTAGGGCAGCAGCAAACTGCTCATGAGTGATGGGGTTCCTTTCACCTTCCTCATTTTCTTCCTCGTCTGCATCTTCATCCTCAGACAATGCTTCCAATGAATATGCAAATCCTGAAGTTGGCACTGAAAAAATATTAACAATATTTGTTACAGATATAAATATATAGTAGTATATTCAACGTGTGTGTGTGTGTGTACTAGCTGGCCCGGCGAACTTCGTACCACCTTAGCTTTAGTTTTACTGACTTTATTTTACATCTATAAATGAAGATGCCAATGCTTTCCGTGGGTATATTCCTAAATCTGCTGTACATGAAATTATTCACACCTCTCTTTTGCCTCTTAAAGTTCAATAAAAAATAATAATATTTTAACACCTTTATTTTTTTGGCTTTAGTTCTTAAGTTTTCTACTTAAGTCTATTAGTTCTTCTTTTAGCAAAAACCAGCCTTATTTCAGCAAAGAATACTGAAATAAGGATGTGTTATTGCTATTTTTTAACCAACTTCATGTTATTTTGTGTTTATTTTTTAACTTTTGTTTTTGTGTTTTGTCTATCACATTAGATTTGGATAAAACTGTAATGTTATAGTAGATTATAAATAAATAAATTAATTAATTAACTAAAACTTTAATAAAATTACTAAAAAAATTAAATATTTCCTTTCAGTTCTAATGTATATATTTTTTTAAGTGACTGCAAAATCTACAATAAACTATAAACTGCTCTAAAAACAAAAAAAATGTGAAGTAATTTTGTATTACCACATGTATGTGGTATGTACATACCACTTTCATTAGAAGAGCTTGTATTAGATCGTGAACGCACGAGTCTCGTCAGGTGTCGCAAAGCTGCCGGTAGCTGAGGGTGAGCTGTAGCTCCTCGGCGCATTGTATGGATGTTTGCCCCTAAAGCCGCTAACAGTTCCACCTCATGTAGAATAGATAGTGCCACACAGTCCTCTCCAATGGATGGTGCTTGCTCAATAATCTCAGCCATTGCAGATTCGTCATTTAATAGCTGTAATTGAGATTAAATACCTATAATAGTGTTTAAAAAAAATATGTTTTATGTTTTAATGGCAGTTGAGACTGTTTATCTCAAACTACAATCAAAATAAAGACTGATAAAGAGGTTTCCTATTTAAAAATATAAAATGACAAATACCAATAAGTACCTACATACCTGCATTGCTCTTGTCCATCCAGGAGCATTGGGCGTACACCCCAATGTCCTCAAAGATGTGTTGAGCTGTTGCAGCTCTGCATCCAAATATGTAGGTTGTGGGGCTGGCGCAACCTGTACTTTCTTCTTGACCACATGGATCATCTCGCCATTCTTTACACCACTATCTTGAAGAGTGACATCGTCTTTCAAAATTTTCCCATGGTGTATTAGTTCTAAAAATTTCAACATATATTTTTAATCTCAATAAATGAGTTTCCAATTAGTATTTAAGTACTCACTTATACTTTATACTGCTTCATATCTACAGTTTGTAGATGGATGAAAGGAAATGATATTGGAATAAATTTAAAATATACAGGGTGTAAAAAGACACTTAACAAAGCCGAAAGCCACGTATTCTACCCATTATTTGGAGCATTTTTTTCTTTAAGACCATAGCTGGGACTCCACGGGTTCTCGAGATATTGAAGGTCAAAGATGCATTTTTATTTTTGTTTTTTTTTGAGCAATCGAATTCTATGTATTATTACAAAACTTTTTTCCAAACAAACATTACCTGAATTTTCGATTTTTCTAAATAAATTACGCACTTGAAGTTACGAACAGTAATGTACGTAATAAATAAATGCAGTTGCAGACCCGCACAAAAAACATCGTGCATCTCAGTAGGATTTTTGTTGTTGCGAAGTAAAACGTCGACCTACGTACTTATCGCAGCGTTTTAATGCTAAGCTGTGAACCTACGCACACAATGACACGAAGCCCGTTTGCTTTACATTGAAGCAATAAAATTATATATTTTTTTTTGATACCTAAAAATAAAAGTCGTTTCCCCGTGATAATTTTAGCGTAAAGCTTCTTCGTTAGAACTGCAGTATGCATAGTTAACGGCTTCGTTAAGTGTCTTTTTCACCCTGTATAATAAATTAAATGAATGCACAAGATACTGTGGGAGAAACTCATGAATGTTGTTAATTTTTCTTGTTTTTTGTTGTTCATGTTGGATAAAATCCATAATATTGATTTAAATTAGCATAATAGAATATTATAAGTCTGATTTCAAATCACACGGGTTCCTTTCATGAAAGCCAGTAAGCTTTGTCCTATTACATAGGATAATGAGAAAGCTAGTGACATTGTCTTAATTGTTTCTATGTATTTTTTTTATTGTTTTATTGATACAGCAGCAATCAATTAATTGTGAATACAGCCAGCCAGCTTGCCAGCCTTTTGAGAAGTTTTAGGGATGGAGATGAAACAGGATTGTCCGTAGGAAAGTGAGGTTACAGTAGGCCCAATCCTGCTATGTTATGTTGTGCCCACCATAGCAAAAAAAAGCAGTTTCACATTCCGTCTGTTTTGGTTTTCCGTTTTTCTTTGAGGCTGTACTACAGCTGCTCATGAACCCACAACTCCAGAGGACTAACAACTTTTGGGATTACGGTTTTGGGGATTTAGGAATGGGCGAGGGGAAGAAGGATTGGGCCTACAGTAACCTCACTAACATGGCGAAAAAAGGTGATAATAAATAATTATTGATTACCAGTCTCACGCCAGTTTTCTGTAAGGCTTTGGTTCAAGACTACAGTTAAGCCGACCCATATAGGTTGTGTCATAATGTAGCTGTTTCACATTTTATAAAAAAATAAATTCCTTACCTAAGGAAGCTGATGGTACATTTGTTTTCTTTTCTGCTTCATTTTTAAGACTATCAACAGTATTGTCTAATGCAAAGTTTTCAATTTTACATCTTTCTATTGGACCAGGCTTTATCTTAATGCCCAAAAATATGCATGGATTGTCCATAGTTATTTTAATGAAACCTGAAATAACATACATCTCAAAGTTAATTACCATAATATCTCCTCCTTACTCATGGTGGGTGGAACTAAATCTACTAAGTACTACTTTTCTATGGTCCATGTCATAGGTGACTGACAAAAAATTATCAACATTAAAATTGATCAACAGTTTAACTGAATTATTTTGTAAGTATTATTGGAAGATTTTAAAACATTAGGTAATTTATATAATATTCGAACACACGAAGTGTTAATAAATTAGTTTCTAAAAGAAGCAAAAGGTATAAACAAAATGCAAATGATGTTTTTTTTCATTGCATACTTACAATAAAATTATTTAGATGTGTTTCACACTTTATTAAAATAATATGCTCCAACAGTAATATGTTCTTTTAATCTTATTTACAGTAATGTACACTGTCTGCCGACTATTGTATTTTGATTCGCAGCATTTCTGTTTCTGATTTTTCGCCCGTCATCATAATCATACCTATTCTTTGTATCTTCTTTTATAGGGATGTGAAAAATAGACTAAAGGAAATAAAATTTTTACTCGATTCTACTACAACCACCAATTTAAAATTACTGATCGTACACATTGTACAAGAATACATAAAAAAACTCTTATTATTACGTGAACTCATATTAACATACATATATTAAC
Source organism: Spodoptera exigua (assembly GCA_902829305.4). Lineage (NCBI taxonomy): Eukaryota > Metazoa > Arthropoda > Insecta > Lepidoptera > Noctuidae > Spodoptera > Spodoptera exigua. Next base: position 3,965,102 of record LR824616.2, on the reverse strand, counting down.
TTCAAAAGAGGACTGTGAGGTCTGTGAAGTCGTTTATAGGGATGTGAAATGTATATTGCGGAAACATTTCCTGTGGGCCCCAATTTTTTCCAGTCGAAAGTGTTGAGCTCCGGTGGGCCCCTGGGGGTCCGTCTAGGCCACTTTTGGAATCAATGTTCTTAAATTTAAAATGACAACAGCGTAAGGAAAACTCTATTTTTCCAATGAACAAAAATCTTAAGGGTCTACCGAAAATCTTTCAAAGACAATAATAATATAATATCTTTACAAAATGTTTTTTTTTTTATTTCCGATCCTTTGGTCGGTTGCTCTTTAGTAAAGAGTAAAGTGAATTTTAATTTTATGGGTATTTCAGCCGGAGTTGCGGTGTCACCGCAATGAGGCACCGCGACCTCGGCCCAGAGCAGAAGAAGGAACAGGGGGGGGGGGTTAGTCAATAAGAGTCTGACACTCCCACCCTGGCCCTGATGATTTGATGATTTTCCCATCCAAAAAAAAAAAAAGTTTATGGGTATTCATGATCCATCGTATCAATCAAATCAATCATCGTATCAATCAATCTCTAAAAGTATATTACTATAATCTATGGTATCAATCGTATATGTTATGTCACTGTCACTAATTACGCAGATATCTAAAAAAATATTCAATGTGAAAAATGGTGTTATCGAAATGATTTCCGTGAGGTCTGGAAACGTGAGAAAATCAAATGAAGGCTTATTGCTACTAACATCTTTAAAAGTTGATAAAATGACTTGAAAATGAAGGAGGAATCTAATGCAATTTTGGAGGCTAAAGTTGCCGAGCGCAATGAACGTGCCAAAAAACTTTATCGGTGAGTTATTTGCTTAACCCGTTAGAGATATCAATTAAAACGTGAGAAACATCTTGTAAGTTATTAAAAAAGCGGGTCAAATGTGACTTCCGGATATTGAATTTTATTAAACCAATTTTCCCAGTAATATGTAAAAACAAGTTATTGCTTTTGTCATCATAATACATAGTAGTTATGTCGGAAACGCACAAATTGAAAATCTGCAATCGTTGTTTTCCAATACTCTTGCATTTACACCAGCAAAGTTATCTTGTTTAAGTCTAATTTTTCAATTGAAATTGAAACATGTGGAATGTTTTCAAATGATTATTTCATATTTTTTCTGGTAACTTAATATTCCAAAGTACTACAATTTTACATAAACCTAAGTTTTTTATTGTGATGTATTTTATTGTTTAAATTACAGTTATGTCAGTGACGTAGCCAGACGTGTTGGTGAAATGACAACTGCCAGTTGCTCCATGACTGACCTTTTCTCTACCAACCTTGAAGTCCAGCGACAAAAACTAAGAGATAACTGTGAAAAGCTGTTATTTCTTGATCCTATCAACTATGGCAAGAAATCACTAGAATTGCTCTGGCGGAAAGTCTACTATGAAACTGTATCAACAGCAAAAAAGCTTAGAGAATCTGACAATGATAATGATAGCTACCTATTTACACATATTGTTTGTGGAATTGGCCACTTTCACCACTTTATATCAAGAATAGAAGGTGAAATGAAGATTCATGTTAAAGAAATAGATTATACATCTTACTACTTTGGTGAAGAATCTGTTGAAGCCAATCAAATGCCAACTGATGATGAAATCCAACTGAGTCGGTCAGTTTTGCACTTATGCCTCATATATCTTGGAGATTTGAGTCGCTATCAAGTAGAAATATTTCGTGCTTTTGAACCATCTATAGCAGCTCGTTATTATCTTCAAGCTGCACATGTTGACATGTCTTCAGGAATGCCATATAATCAGTTAGGTAACTTGTACAATGACAAAAATTACAATTTAGATTCAGTTTGTTACTATATTCATTGTTTAAGTTGTACATCTCCATTTGAAGGAGCAGTTGGCAATCTTACAAAAATATTTGAAAAAAATGCTCAATATTATGATTCCCCTAGTAATCCGGAATCTCTAACTCAGGCAGAACATATACAAAACATCATAACTAATTTTCTTTCCTTAATCGAAATTTGGTACATGAATAAAAATGATACTAATATTCCTCAAAGATGCAGCACTATTGCTCATGAATTAAAAGTAGCTATGGACTTTATAAAACCTTCACTACCTGATATGGATAAAAACTATAATGAGTATATTCAGGCAATTGAAGAAGAAGGGACAAATCCATCTTGTCTAAATGCACATCTGGTGCATAAAATTGTTCTCATCTGTTTGTTTACAATAACCAAAGTATCAGAGGCAGATGAAGTGAAAGCTTTTGCATGTAAGGCTTTTACTTTAGCACTTCTGTCCCAGCTCCTGCAAAAGTTATTACAACAACTAGAATCCCTTGGTCTTAAGAATCCTGCATATAAATACAAGTCAAAAAGTACACTGCACATCCCAAGTGCCAATAACATTTCAGAACCAATTGCAAAAAGTAATTCTGGTGTTGCAGAAGATCTCCCAGATAATACAAATCTTGATGAAAATGTGGAATGCTCACCAAAAAATGATAATGTAGTCGAGAATAAAGAGATAAATACTAATGGCGATTCTAAAAGTAACGTGAAAAAGTCTTTAACAAAACGGCGACGTCGAAGGCGTCTAGCTTCATCAGATAGTTCTGATATGAGTGATGTAGATACAGAAAGTAGTGATGTTGAAGTTTATGAGTCGTGCTCTGACGAAGAAGAAGATTTATCAGATTCTACTGGTCACTCAGATGAGTCTGTTAGTGATGATTCCATTTTCGATGTTTCTGATGCTGAAGAAACAATTACTAAAAATAATGGCGATATTGCAATAGAAAACAACAAAGATTTCAATAAAGATGCTACTTTGAATGGTGACTTAGAAACTAAACTTCATAACACTGACAATGAATTTCAATATAATAGTTATAACAACAATATTTTGGATGTTCAGGGCTTACAAAACTTTTTGCTTGGTGATAACTTTTTGTCCAGTATCAAGTTACTTCAGGACTGGGCATTAAATGAAAAAGATTTAATTCTATCTTGTGGAGACAGTGGAGAGTCTCTTTTTCAATGTGTTGTAGATTTGCTCAATATATTGACATTTTATTTTAAACCTAAATCAAATGAAAATAGCGATTGCCATATTTTACAATATGCACGTAGTGTGGCAAAAAAGTTAAAATTGGAATACAAAACCATTCCTTTGCCAGAAGACATCAATTTACGTGGAACCACCATCTGCAAATATGACAAAGATGCTGCAGAATGGCAAATGTTAGAGAAATACAAACTTTCATTTTATGAAGAAAATATTGTAAGAATACTAACTTTCATAGACTTTGGAAGTCATGTCGCAAAAATAATACCTAGAATTAGATTCAACAGAACATTAAAAATATTTTATTTCAAAAAGATAACACCACCTAAAGTAACAACCAAAATAAATCACAAGCGAAGCAAAGAGTGGCACAACTCAAAAAAAACCCATGTAAGTCATCAATCATGTGCAAATATTTTCTTACTTTTACATTTACTTTCTACAAATTACAATTACAAATTTAAAACTAAATGATGGCAATAATCATAAAATAATGAGAAATATTAGAAAAACTATCTATACCATGTACCTATTTTATGCGTTTTTTTTTTTTTGTATAGGTCGAATCAAATGAAGGTGGAGGATTATTGCGGCGCCTTGGGCATCTTTGGCTGGCGTCACAGGTGCGAGAACTAGAACGTAGTGGCCAAGCGCCTGTACCTGCTTTGCTTGCTCTCGACACGAACGCCCTGCACAAACATTTGCGTCGTGTCAAGCAACTGCTGCGTGCTCGTAATTTTGTTCTTCTGATACCCACAGTTGGTAAGAATTTCTTATTAAATTACATTTATAGGTATATACCTATATACAAAAATCAATGCCACTTCGTTTTAATGCTATAACTCAATAATACCTTGACCAATTCGGCTAATTTTGGTCTTCAATTGTTCGTGGAAGACCAGAGAATATTTGTACGTAGAGAAAATTAAAAAAATACTTGAAAGTGTAAAATTGACATTCACATGGACAGAGTCGTGGACAACCACTTGTAGGTTTATACATTTTTCTATAATCTTCAAAGAAAGTGTCAAAGTGTACCAGTACATATTATAACATTTTTGCATATTCAAAATAGTATACATAAAATTGTTAACCTATTTATTAATGACAATGGGACCAAATGGCAAGTATACCCTATCGAATAAAAAAAGAATTTTCCAAATCGGTCCAGGCGTCTTCGAGAAATCGGTGTACATAAATAAAAAAAAAAAATACGCGTCGAATTGAGAACCTCCTCCTTTTTTGAAGTCGGTTAAAAAAAACTAATGTGTTGAAATACAAATGTTTCATTTAAAATATTTATAGATTTTTTCATAGAAAATTATATAACACTAGCTACTCTCGCGCAGTTTCACCCGTTGCTCGGCTCCATTTAATCGTAGCGTGATGATTTATAGCCTATAGCACTCAGGAACATTGTAGCTATGTATCAGTGAAAGAATTTTGAAAATCCGACCAGCGGTACCAAAGTTTTTTTTTTCTTAAAAAAACGTTGCCCCACACTAGTATTTTCTCCTGTGTCGTGGGTGCGTTTACAAACATACAATTTCACATGCACATCACACCCAGCCCCTGAACAACAATCTGTGGATCACACAAAGAGTTGTTCCGTGCGGGAATCGAACTCGCGACACGTTGCGCGGCAGCCAGTTGCCCAGCCACCGCGCCAACCGTGCAGTCCAAAGATTACCCCCTACATACAAACTTACAAATTTTACCTCTTTATAATATTAGTATAGATCTATTGTATGGAATAATCTGTCAAAAATCTGAATACACATATCAAACCTTTAAAAATTCCGAGAGCGTTGGCGTTCCTGCACACGATGCTGTCACCGTGCCGTTGCCGCGCCGCCCGACGCGACCGACGCCGGCGCCACACAGTTACATTGTAGATAAGAGCCCGACCGAAGCCCGCCACTGCGCCGCTACCGCGTGCGTTCCCTATTTTTGGTCTATTCCATTACCGGCCGCGTATGAACGTATTTTTTTAAGAAATTACCATGGAATATTTTGATTACGAAACGTTTATATAAGTTTAGTGGAGGGTAGAGAAGTGTTATGGTAATGGAATGGACCAAACAGAGGGAACGCGCGCGGAGGCAGGCTTCGAGCGACTCGTATCTACAATGTAACTGTGTGGCGCCGGCGTCGTCGCGGCAACGGCACGGTAACAGCATCGTGTGCAGGAACGCTTAGTAGATCATAGTCATTAATGCACTGTACCCTTTACATGTAATCGATAATATTAAAAAGTGGCTCTTTAGTCTTTTCGGGTTTGCAATCGCTCGACTCAAAATTATAAAAATGGTTTTTAATCACATTGATTTCTTTTACTTCTAGTGTTACAAGAATTGGATAACCTGAAGCGTGAACAAAGTACTGCACGTGATGCTATACGTTGGCTTGAAGTTCAATTACGCAGTGGGTCTCGATTTTTAAGAGCTCAACGTCCAGGGCAGTCGAAGCCTTTACCACTCTTGAAATATCCACGAAAAGCTCCAGCACATGTTCATAATTTTATACAAATAATGGAATTTTGTAATCATTTTATAGCTGATGACAAACAAATTCAAGGAGGAAATGGTGATCCTGATAATTCATTACAAGGGAAATCTACACCTTTACTGATTCTTCTAGTGGGTAATGAACCTGGTAGTGAAGAAGAACAATATAAAGAATTCAGTGTAACAGGAGCTGCGCAAGCTGCTGGAATTTCTATTGAATACATAGGAGACTTTTACACCAAATGGCGGCAAACTGTTCATAAAAACGGCAAGAAGAGATGAACATTTCGATGTTGACCTCAGGATTTGACTACAGCGAAAAGATGGACATAGATGTTCTTCGGTTTCGGATAAAGTATTGAAACATCTCTTTGGGAAAGATACGATTGATGTGTTAGCGTTACAAACGCTAAAATCAATGTGGTCTAAAGGAAATTATCCTTGACAAATTGTCTGAGATTTAGTCCAAGGTGGACTAGTATTTCTCTTTTGTTACTATCTTTACTACAGAGTTAAGATAATAATGTTTTTCACATATTCACCTCATCCCTTCATCATCATAAGTATAAGTATAAGCATTTGGGAATACATCTTCATTACATTATCTATACTATGCATATTCATTATTATTTTAATTACTTTGGGTGTGACTGATGTTACATCTTTTTATATAGATAGATGCTGTTCATTATAAATTCTTTTTAATATTTGTTCAGATATTTTTGTTCTTATGAGTTTTCATGTTCATTGGAATAAAAGTGTTATCATTGCAAAACCTTGTATTTCTTTTTAAACCCATCCATCCGCATAACAGTGTAATAAAAAATTAAATAACATTTGATTTTAAGGTATAAACCATAATTAATATACAGTGGGAGAAAAAATAATAAATAAATAAATTTTCACAAGCATGTTTAAGTAGATTGGTTATATGAAGAAATGCTTTACTAGAGTGACCTTAGATATTAAATGCTGGCCCAGTTATAGTTTTCTTTTATTAAGCACATTCTACATTACGCATAGAACTTTGTTATACAAGTTTTAAGATTATTTACATACTACAGCTTTCTGATGAATATGAGGAACAAAACAATTTATATTAGTATACACTCTATTTATTTTTCTTTATATTATTCCTAGATTACTATAAATAAAAAATAAGTTATGTAACAAATAAAATGTACAAGATCAAACCAAGCCAAAATGAGCACAAAAATAGGTTGCAGAATTTTTAAGAAACTCTGAAATCGTAATATTCATTTTACGCTCTAACATAGTGATGTTGTATATTACTGGACATACCATCTTAGAATTAAAAATTATGCAATATTGCAATGCCAATTTTTACCGAAACGGTATACAGAACAATGTTACAACTTAAATAATAAAGTGCACAAATAATAATCTTATAAATAAAATTTAAAACATTAGACTTGACATATTAGCTATTATACAATATCATTAACATAGCCTCTCTGATCCCTTATTGGGAAATTGGAGGATAATTAAAAACTTTTAGTTTATTTACTTACTTAATAATGAATCAATACAATAATGTACAAAATATACATTATTTTTTAACAATCTTTCAACAGTCTTATAACTTTATATATCTATACAGTATTGCACTTAAAACTCAAGTGTCGAGTAATGTGAAGATATCAATAGATAAAACGTTCGAGATTATTTCTAACTTAATTTATGAAGAGTCGTAATCAAAAGCAGTAATTACTGCCTTCTGCTGCCACCAATTCACGACATACATAAAAAGTTTCGGAACAAAAGCCTTAGTACATATCAATTGAGGCGATTATTTACAGTAGATGATTTGAAACATAATAAATATTATCTAACCCACTATTTGTATAAGCTGTTGTACTGTGGAGCGGTCTAGCAAACAAAGGTCAAAATCAAATGTCTGTGTGGTTACTTCATATCGTCCAGTCTCAGCAATTAAATTAACTACACGTTCTAAGTCATCATTATTTTTAATTTTCATGATGCGTTGTTGCAAATCTCGTAATTGAACCATGTAATCGGGAGACAGTTCTCCAGGCTCCGCATCTTCGCCTAGACTACTTGACACTCCATTATCTTGGACTTTGGTCTCAGCAGAAGTTGATCCACTGCTCTCGCCCCGCTCAGTGTCATTGAATGGTGGCGCTGTTTCTGTTTTAATAATTTTCCTGTGTTCTATACTTTCCAAGTTTTCTCTTTCTTCAGCTTCAGCTGCTTTCCTTTTACGTCGTTTCTCTTCTCGTTTTGCAGATTTATCTTTATGTTTCTGTTTTTTTTCCTTGTGTGGAGGTGGAGGTTCCACCACTGGTTCTGGTTCAGGTTCTAGTTCAGGTTCTGGATCCAGTTCTGGTTCTGGTTCAGGAGATGGATCATGTTTAATGGGTTCTGGTGACAGCATTTCAATTTTCACTTTAGAGTCTTCTTCATCTGCTATAACAGAGCTCTCAGAATCTGAATGGCTACTGTTCACATCTTCATTACCAATATGAGATGATTTAGCCAAACCACTTTTGGAACTACATTGAGATGCTGTGTCTATAGATATGGGAGATGCTGGTTCAGGAAGAGGACGTTCTTTAGGAATGGGAGTTTCTCTTCGCTCAATTGCTTCCATTTTTTCTGGAGGCATTTCTCTATTTTTATCATGCTTGTGTTTCTTTTCTTTATTTGATTCTTTGTGTTTTTCTCTAGACTCATCACGCCTTTTATCTTTCTTTTTATGTTTGTGCTTTCTTTCTGGGTCTGATTTTTCTTTTGATTTATGATTTTCTGGACGATCATCATCAGGTGTTTTTATGAGATTTTCTAATGAAAACTTATTTAAAGGTTTTTCAGGTTTAATAGGTTTATCTTTAATTGTTGGAGAATCTTTTATTGTTTCCTTTTCTTTAGGAACTTCTCTTAACTTGGGCACCTCTTTAGGAATTTCTTTAGGTGGCTCTTTTGGTGACTCTTTAAGCTTATGGCTTTCTTTTTTATGTTCTTTTTTATCCTTTCTCTCTTTGTCCCGGTCATGACTTTTCTTCTCTTTTTTCTTCTTTTCTTTTGATTCCTTTTCTATTTTACCATCAAGACTTTTGTCCTCTAATTTGGGTTTCTTTTGGTCCAACATGTCAATATTGTGTTTTGCAGGTTTGTAGTCATCTTTAATACTAGAAGCACTACTGGACCTTGGAGGACTAGGCACTCTTCTTATGGGGCTTAAACAACGTTTTTTAGCTACATCTGGAGATGCAGTTCTTTCTATAGGCCTTTTGTTTGATTTATCTTTTGGTTTGTCTCCTTCTTTGTTATGATTTTTAATCTTTTCTTGCCTGCCTTTATCTTTTTCTTCCTTAAGTTTGACTTTATCTGACTTCATTTCCTTGTGCTCATGTTTTTGCTTTTTATCAGAACTTGACCTTTCTTTGTCTTTTTTATCAGATTTCATTGGTGGGGCAATCTTTTCAATCTTTTTGGGATCTGGTGATACTTTAGGTGGTTTCTGTATTGGAGGTCCAAATAAGTTTTCAAAACTGTTATTACTAGTTTTATGTGGCATTTCCTCTTTGTGTTCCTTAGACTTGTGCTTTTTATTACTATCAGATGTCAATTTTGGCTTGCTAACAAGCTGCTGCTTCTCTTCAGTGAAGGAATCTCTACTTCTACTTTCTTGGTCAGGATTAGTATAAAATGCATTATTGCTTATGGGTATACCACCTCCTTTTAAAAGCTTTTTCCTGAATTCTTCATTGGGGTTTTGGAAAATGTAGCGATCTTTGAGAGAACCACTTTGTTGTAAAGTAAAATCGTAAGAAAACTTTATTTTCTTAGGTTCATCTTTGTTTTTGAGGTAAATTTCAATGGGAAAAATGAACCCTGCATAGCCAGATTCTTTTATTGAAAAAGGTGGTTCTTTCACAACTGCAAATAAAAAGTATATAGTCAGAATAATTAATCAAAACACAAAAGGAACAGTAAACTCTAAAGAAACTAGTTTTTCTTTGGCTATTTAAATAATTTGTTTACTTGTTTAAATTATATAAACAACTGAGCTTCATAGAAACTTATAACATAAACAGAATGTGTTACTAGCTAAAACCTTAATATATAAAAAGAAAAATACCTCTTCGAGGCTTTTTGAAAGTTTCATGTAAAAGAAAAACCACTTTATCTACAAAGTGACTTATATCTGCTCCTTCCAGGCCGCGCACAAACACTTCCCAATCATGAGTAAAGCCTTCTGGAGTCTTCTTCGATCGTAAAGATGCTTCATGTCCGATTTCGAAATTTACTTTGATTGCTGACATTCTGAATCTGAAATATGTGAATATTAATTTGTAATGGATTTCTAAATGCAGGGTATTACGCTAGAAAAATAACAAAAGGTATAAAATACACTTGTTATCTAATTTACTTACTTTCATATGATATTTTAAACACAATATAGATTTCAAACATAACAAGTGGAAAACAACGTATTAACCAGTGACTGATTTAATAGAAATCACAAATATCCACAATAATCTTTTAGCGCCCTTGTTATTTTGGTCCGCCATATTATTCTCTTTCAAACATAGACTAGCTAGACGAGGTCGCGATAAATGAGTACCATAGAGAACGAGGTGACGAGGTGTTACTATCTTTTCCAAACAATAATTATCTGCTACTTTGGTACCTATACCTATACTACTTGTACGTCGCTGGAGTCGATGTCAGTCTCAATATTAAAGGTGGAAACCGAGGTATTCTGTTGCGACGTAACAAATCAGGCACAGTCATATATTTCGAGGTCCATTTAAAGGTAAGTACAACAGACGTATAAACTAGTTAGCAGACGAAGCACATGACACTGTATACTATGACAAAATTGCTTACAGAACCTTACTAAGGTCAATAGTGGAATAAATTAGACTATAAAAATGTACTTTCCTTTTATTATTTAAAAGCCGGAAATATAAAAAATATGTGTAGATTAATTTTATTTAATTAATACCCAGTAGCCACGTTTATCTTCACCGTATGTCTGGTATCTACTTAAAAAGCAGATAAAATCAGTCAGTGGGTACCCAAAAATCTTCGCTAAACATGGGTTAGGTGTGAAACATTTGTGATTTTGAAATTGAAACACATTATCAACAATTAAATATTAAAAAGACCCCTTATTAAAACGGGTATTTCTATAATTTAGATGAGTTTTTAATTACTACGCAGTGCAATTCTTCACTTCTTAAGAAACTAAAATATGTGAAAGAAGAAAGAAAGAAGGAAAAAATTATTTGTTAGAATGTAGTACAATAGGTGTTTGTGTTAGGTGTATGGAATGATGGAATCTCACACTTTCTACCGAATTGGTGGCACTACTTATTCTCAATCTATAATAAAGATCGTAGTATCTGCATCTGGATGCGGTGCCGACGATGGCTTTTTTTTGTGAGGAGAAAATCATCAAATGACTTCTCGCATGGGCGGGAGGGAGTGTCACTCTTACTGACTAAAACCCCCCCTGTTCCTTCTCCTGCTCTGAGCCGAGGTCGCGGTGCCTTATTGCGATTACCCCGCAACCCCGGTTGAACACCAGCCCTATAGGGCGCCGTCTGTGGTGGTCTATTGGCTTTTTGAGGCGCGCGCGGACCGCTACGCGCTGCACGCTCGGGCCTGGTTCTGGTCGGGCGGCGAGCTACCCTTACTCGCCGACCGCAGACCCGCGCTTACGGTGGCCGGAGATCGTCCCTTGATCCCCGACGCCCGTAGTTTCGCCTTTTGCGGCGGCTGGGGCGAGAGGAGAAGGATTGCTCCCTCACGCGGTCCGCCTCCCTCTTTGCGAGCATAACTGCTTCACAGAAGGAGGAGACGGCGTCCCAGTTCCTCTCGCTCCGCACCATGGCCTCGACTAAGGCGCGAGAGGTCGCCGCCGCCGATCACTTTCATGAGGACACGGCGGTGCTCAGCCCAGGCAGGGCATACCGCCACCGTATCCTCTAGGTGGTCCTCACAATGACGACGCTCGGGCGTATCCTCCCGCTGGATCCGAAACAGGAACCTACCGAAGCTGCCGTGCCCGGTCAACACCTGCGTTAGGCGGAAGGTGAGGACGCCGTGGCGTCTCTCAAGCCACTCCTCAAAGAGGACTCCTCTTTTCGCTGCTAAAGTAGCGTGCCAGGTCCGACGATCGAGCGTGTCCTTAGTGAATATGCAGCTCTTACTGTCGTCACCATTATGTGTTTTTATTTATGTTAACTGTTTACTTATTTAATTTGGATTATTGTTTTTTTGTTTACCTGAAGCTGTGCTTTTGTTTAAAAAGTTTCCTGCCCGGATACTAATATTCTCCCAGAGGCAATGGGATGAGCCGCTTTGAAGAACAGTAGGTAAGCTTAAAATTGCTGGACTTTTGTAGTTCTTTTGATGAGTGAGCACCCCTTTTAGTTGATAATATTTTGCTTCTTGCGTTGCCCTTAAGTTAGGCAGTTTCTTTGGAGGACCGCATTATCAGTGAGCCGGCTTTCTGCCTTGCCCGACATGCAACTATAAATGAATTTATCCGTCTGGCTCTTGTTTCCGTCGGCATGCCAGCAACTTTAACATTTTTAGCTTAGTACGTGACGATAGCAAGGGACCAGGACGTAATATTATTATATTCTTGGAAGCTGGTAGGTTTAGAATGGGAAGGACGAACGGAACAACGTAGTGGTTACATACTCTTTGGAACGGAACAACACTTTGTGTGATCCATAAATAAAATTTTTGTTTCGGGTCAATTCGGGTCTGGGTAGTTGGCTGGTGTATTTGAATTTGTATGTTTGTAAACACAAAAGAAAATCATAGACTGGAACGTTTTTTTTTTTAAAGAAGAACTGTAGTTGTTTAAAAATGTCACTTGACTAAGTCAAGTTGACTTTGACATGATTTCTAGAATAAAGAAATATTTTAGTTTTAGATCCTAACCTGAATGTTCTAATTTAAGTTCAGAATTTGGAATAATACTAACTACGACTTATTTTACAATCATGTCAGGAATAATGTCTGCGATTTTTCAGCCACTGAAGTAAGTGTTTAGAAAATACGTTTATATACAACTACTTAGTTGACTTGGGTGATAATAATGTTATTATGATTTTAACAAAGTGATTGAATTTACAGGCTTGTTAGGCAAAATTTGTTTCAAATGGCGTCGACAGTTGCTCCCTGCACAACAAGTCTAGCTAAGCCAGATTGTTTCTCGGTATCTTCTATTAGAACTAAAGTGCGATGCTACTTCCCTCGACCGAACGAAGTCCGGAGGGTGAATCGACATGGCTGGAAAACGAGAATGTCAACCCCCAATGGTCGCAGGGTCATTATGCGGAGACTGCTCAAAGGAAGATTTGTATTAACCCATTAATTACTTATCAAAATACCAGAAGTCTTAGTTACTGAGATAAGTTCACTGTTTATATGGGTGATGTTATGTAGTGTAAATAATGAATAAATAAATAAATTTAAATCACATTTTTATTTAAAACGGCCTGATTTTTATAACAGAGCTTTCTTTCTAACAAGCTATACATTTCACTTATTTACTACTTTACAAAAAGTAACAAAATCAGTATAAAGGTGTTGTGCAGACTTATCTTCAAATAATTATTGTATACCAAATCAGTTCATCTACAACTCTAGCTATGCTATCTTTAAAGGGTAGATCATACTGAAATAAGTTCTACTGTGGGGATATAACATACTAAAAAGATTATTAAAATGAATATACTGTGTGTAATGAAACCAATATATTGCTTTTATTTATTACTGTTTCAAAAATCCTCACAGAAACAATGCTTGATAAATTACACTTACAATATTATTTAATAAATAGTTACCATCGACTAGTTGAACAAATATTTTTGAGAAGGAATGGAGTCATCAGAAGTTGGAGATTTTGCTGGTTTTAACAAGTTGGACACTTCTGACACAACCAAAGTTGTGAGTTTTATAATAGCCAAATGTGCAGCCAACTGTAATACTAGTGCACCAAAGCCTTTGTACAGGCCTGAGACTCCTTCCTTGGCTATGGTAGAGTTGTAGCAATCCATGAAGCCTTCATAACCTGTCAGTATGGGTATAACTGATGTGCCAGTGTCCAAGTTATCAACTATTGTTCTGGTGCCCTGCAAGGAAAACAATTCTTGAAATAATGTTCAAAGAATTTTTTATGCACAGACTTTGATTGTAATTATTTTAACAGTTTGATTGATGTATATTGATTTAGTATTTTGATAAGATTTTACCTGTATGTGGAGTCTGTGGATAATAGTTTCAACTGGGTAGAATATAATTTCCATTGCAATGAAAGATATGATGTTAGCCTTCAGACTGATATCCTCAATCAAAGGGTTTGAGGATTTATTGTAGTTCACATTATATGAGTCACTAAGTTCATGTCTGTGTCTTTGTTGGAAACGGAGAACTTTTTCAGTTATCTTTTTAAATGTTATGCTGAAAAATTTTTTATTTATAAGCTTTAAGTTACAATGATGAAATTATTTATACATTGATTTGAGAGAGTTAAGTGGCAGAATCATCACATACTCATTATCTCTCAAACAGTGCTAAAGGTAGTATTGGATAAATTTTACTTACTGAGCAATATACTTGGTAATACCAAGAGAAACAGTTGGGAACACAATAGCCCATATTGGCAGCATTCTACCTCGACTGGGAGTTCCCCATTCTAAAATACGCATGAAACCTTCCCTGAACACATCCAGTATTGCTGGTTTGTCACTTGCAATGTCACTCTGCACTGTTTCAACCAAGCTTGCGGAGTAGAAAGGTGTAATGACTGCTAAACTTACACTGAAAATAAATTATAGGTCAGATAAAAGTAGAGAATTTTTCTCTTTGATAAATACAATAATATAGTAATAGTAATAATAAGTAACTTTTACACTTACCATTTTAATGTTATGTGTTGTAGGAACTGTAAGATAGAATCACATTTTCCCAGATCTCTAAAAAGAGTTAATTTTTGTTAATCATGATTATAATAAAGTTAACATTTAATCTTGAAAATATGAACTTGCTTACTTAGGCCATCCAGTGCCCTTAGAGACCACATCCTCCACAGCCAAGTTTAATCCTTTTACTATACAAGTGGAGCCAATGCCTTTCCAGAGAGTTGTGACATCTTGTCTCCGATGTAACCGAGCTACTACTGGCAGTAAAGTGTAAGGTACTATGTGATAGTTCTTCAGACCATTGTGAACCTGTAATTATGTGAACATTTTCACTAATTGGTAATGATGATTCTAGTAAAATTTATGGTGCAAGTAATGTTTATGATGCAATCATGAGTTAAGATTGATTAGTAACTGTGCAAAATCTTTGCCAAAGATATAGTTTATAAAATAGAATTACTTTGATCTCAAAAGAGAAAGGGAGGAAAATAATCTAAGTAGCACTCACTTTATCAGTTTTATTATGATGAGAAAAATGATTAAGAAAGTATGTGTTGCTACATTTAACAAATTACAATAAGGGATAACAAACAAACCTGGCACTGTCTCCTCAACACAATAAATGGATGACTTAATAGATTCTCTGTGATAAGACTAGCAACACTTATAGCTGTAGTGATATAGGCATTGTTATCTGAAACAAATTAAATACACCAAATCTTGTCTGTGATGTAATTGATTCATATTGTTATATTATTACTATTTATTTGTCACAATTCCAACCAACTCAGAATATATTTGCATTGCTTTTAGTCTTGGTACCGTGTTATTTTATTGTAGCCCCAGTGTTTGTTTACTGCTACTGTAAGATAATTATTGACAGTACAGACTGACATTTTTTTCTGGCTGAGTTCCCACTTTGTATAATTTTATTGTAAACACTAAGGAATGTTTAAGATGTTTAGATCACGTAAAATTTTCTTTTAATTTCAACGAGAAGATTATTGTTTATTGAGCTACTTTTAATATAAAGTTCAGTTATGCTGTGTAAACAACATACCTTCTTCAGAAACATCATCCATTACCAACGGCGGGCCCTGAAACTCTTCGGTAACAGGAGTATGGTACCCATATATCTGCTGATAACGAGTGTCGTACAAATCACTGGTTTCCCTGTTAGGATCCAACCCATAAGGCCTGTTGTAGCCTGAAAAATCACCAAAACCAGCCATTCTTGTCTTTTCAAATCATTCTTTTAAAAGGAAATATTTTATTCTTTCTGTAAAATAAAATATAAAAAAATCAAGGAATTGTGCCGATTTCCACTGATTTTAGTTACATATTCATACTGCTGCATGTATTTAACCATATACTAACCAATGATGCTAATGGAAAGGGGTTAAATATAACCAAATGATAGATTTAAGCCAATCAGATTTATTTTCTAACACATAGTCTTCGTATAACAGAACATACTCATAGTCAAATGTCAAAAGGCGCCATAGACAACGCCAATTATTGTTGTACTATTGTTAGTCGATTTTAGAGATGAGACTTTGAAGTTAAATTATCCGATATCCGAGGCAGCAAGCAAAATAAATATCCGCATTATCGTAGGGATGGCGATCTGAGATCGATTAATCGAAGAATCGATTTATCGAGCAGAAAATATCGATGTTTTAAATCGATATGAAGTACTGTGTCGATTCACTGAATCGATATATCACCCTTGAAAATCGACATTCGATTTTTTCTGTTTTGGTATAAATAAACCATACAATTATTTGCATTTAGTTGAATGTGCCTGAATTATAAGAGTGCTACCGGTTGAAGAGTTAACTACTCATAAACTCGCGAGATGGCTATATAAATACTTTTTTTATAGTTGATCTTATAGTTTGATACGGTAATAAAAATAATTGCTATTTTTGAATTCCCTGATTTTGTTGATAAGATATCGTTAATTGCAATATTACCTAATCTTGTTTTTAGTAAAATTGATTCAAATTTACATCATAAACGCAAACTTGAAAAAAAGATCGATTTTTTAAGAATCGATTTTATAGGCCTTGATTTTCTCGTGAATCGATTCATTAGACTACGATTCGAATCGATTTAAAAATCGATCTTTTTCGTAAAGAATCGCCATCCCTACATTATCGCAGTCTTTCTTTGCTGATCTTTGACAAGTTATGCTGTCAGTTCGTGACATGAATGATTTGACAGGTGTACGCAAACGCAAAGCAGACCAAAACAGCCAAGACGCATGATCAAAAAGATTTTGTACGGCTAACCCGACGAGTGAATATCGATTATAAAATAAGACAAAAGTCCTGTAACAAAATGAGTCGTACGGTTTTAAATGGGATTTAATTGAATTAAAAATACATAATGCTTTTTAAGGCTGTGCTGTGTTTATCGAGTTTACACTTTTTCAGTAATTATTTTAAGATTTTATATCAATTGATGGTGATGAACTATGGCATTTATTAATGTGGTGCTAGTGGTCTGGATGTATTGTGTGATGTTAATTGCAGGTGTAGCGGCTCAGGAGCAATGTACAGATTTGCGCGGTCGGTTGATTTCCCACGGACTTCATTATGTGCCTGGCCCAGATACTTGTACTCTTTGCGTTTGTGACAATGGGCTGCCGAAAGTGTGTAAGGCGGTTCTATGTTCACCTCCCCAGGTGAGGCAATAAAGTTTATATTATTTCAAGGTGTCAATAAAAATCATGATTTCGTATTTTTCACTTGCAAATTAAAAACACACGACACTTTTTAGTCTTTTTAATTGTTTGTAGTCTTTTTAATATTTTATCCTATACATTTATCCTATACATTCATGTAATATATGCAATATAAACTATATACTTACATAAAATATATACACTTACATATTTAAATTTAATATAAATACTTACTATTTCAAGTTTAGCATCTAATAATAAAAACTCATTCATCAATAAATCATGTACCAAAGAAACAGGACTTTTAACAAATTATATCAAAAATACCTTAACATTGCATTACAAAACACATTACTAAAAATACCTCAGTATAAAATATTATAAAAATATCTTAATATTGTAACAAGACATTTATACAAAAAAATGTTAAAATATACCATAATTTTGTTACAACACATTTATACAAAAAATATTAAATTATACCTCATCATTGTTAGAAGACACTAATACAAAAAAAAAAAAGAATTTCGCAAATCGGTCCAGGCGTCTTCGAGTAATCGGTGTACATACATAAAAAAAAATACTCGTCGAATTGAGAACCTCCTCCTTTTTTGAAGTCTGTTAAAAATATTAAAATATACCTTAATATTGTAACAAGCCATTTAACAAAACATTAAAAAATACCTTCATATTGGTATGTAATAGGTAAAATATTAATAATATTACATACATAACGTATAATTGCAGTAGCTTTATCAAACAAAGGGTGATTGATACTGATTGGAATTTCTGCCTTTTGTTTTATAGTTGATTGCACTTTGTATATAAATTATTAAATATTATATTCCAGGTATAAAGAGAGTTTATAGGACTAATCTTATTATTAAAAAAATGTGAAAATACTGTTTCATTGTTTATCCAATAGAATAGTTGTGAGAAAATTTAACAAATTAAAATTATGTTGTACTATGAAGCTCCTTTATTTTTATAAAGACTCACAATTTATACTTGTTCTTCTATCTTTTATAAAGAATTATGAGTCTGTTATTATTAAATGAAAGGCAGTAATACTAAAAACATATTTTTTATAGGATTGCCGATCTTTCCGCTTGGGGAACACATGTTGTGAGTTCATTTGTTTGGACGATGTAGTGAAGCCCGCGGAAGGGGCGGAAGCTAATGTTCGAATGGCGGCTGGAGGCGCAGCCGCCGTGGTCCTCCTGACAGTCGCCTTGGTCGTGTACCGCGTCAGGAAGCAGAAGCGACGCCGCCCACCGCATGCCGATGATCAGAGGAGCTTAACGAGCATTGGGTATGGATATTATAATCTTTTTTGTTTTTATATCATTTAATTATCAAATGAATATTAATTTGTAAAAAGTGTGATTTTGTTTTTCGAAAATTCGTAATAGTTGTAGAATTTTGCCCCATTGGTAGGAATGACGTTGCTCCTTAGTGCTACGCGACTCATAACATAATTGGGGCCGGTGTTACATATTACGAGAGGTTATTATTACAAAAAAAACAATGTTTAGCAAGAACAGCCCTATTTCAAAACGCGAGGGATACGGGTTCAAACCCATTTAAGTTGCAATTGCACTTCACAATTAAAAATCTAATCAGACACACCAACAATTGTGACCTGTTTGATTGGGTGTGAATAGAGTAAAATTAAGGGATGTGTGATATCTTTATATCTATATATAATTCTGGTGTATGCTTGCATGTAATTGAACTCCTCCTAAACGGCTTGATCGATTTAAATGAATATTTCTATATGCGTTTGAGTGGCTCCCTGTCGTCTACATTTGTAGATGTGAAATAAAGTAGTGCATCAAAGCTACGCTAAGGCGGTACGAAGTTCCCCGGGTCAGCTAGTTTATTATATTTTTAAACGGCCGCTATTAATGTTAGTACATAAATACAGACGACTATTTTAATACAAATACTTCAAGACGTCGTCACGTTACAGGGGGTCTCCAACATAGAATAGACTGAGTAACTGAATAATGAAATACTAAAGTAGGCACCTAAAGTACGTAATCTGTCCTACCAGAGTCAGTAAAATACACATCCTCAGTCTTTCTAATTGCTAAGTAAAGTCACTCAACGGACCGCGTCTGTATGTTCGCGATACACTCATAAACTACTAAACAGATTTGTATCCAGTCTTTATCAATGAATAGGCTGTTTGTTTACGTTAATTATTGACGAATCGTAGGGAACTTAAGACAGTAAGATTGTAATCATATTTGTTACTTAGCACGTTTACAATTATATAGGTAGATAGGTATTATTACTACTTATATGCATATGAAAAACAGATCACAAAATGATATAAACTCTGTTTAGTTGCTTTGCAGCGGATATCGCAGATTAGGTAGTTGTGTAACATATTACTTGACGACCTTGTAGTCTGTATGTAATTAATATGTACTGCAAGTTGCCCGGTACCGTTGCCATACAACTTAATCGTCGCAATTAGTAGAAATGATGAACTGGCATGACTCATGATTCATGGTGTGGTTGAAATGTTTTTTGCTGTCAGTACAAACAAAAAACATTAAATTTTTTGTTATGATTGGTTTTTGGCTTTCGGTCTTTTTTATAGGAGCATTAATTCACTTCTGTCGAGCGGTTTCATACGCTGCTCGGCTCCTACAAATCAAATCAAAGTTAGAAGTTTTATTAGAGTCGACTTTAAAATTTAGATATGTCATTGTATCAATTGTTCCTCTGTTAAGACTTAGTGTGTTTGGTATTAATCTACTTATATCTCCGAATTCCGTCGGTGCGTTTTGATCAGACGAATGAGAATTATTCAAGCCTTGAATCAATACTTCAGAATGGCCCTCAATTATTTGTGTACATATTGACTTCACTAGTTATCAGGTTAGGCGGTTAACTTAACCAAACATGTATATGACAACTTCGATTGTCGTTTCGTTAGATAGACTACAGTTGTTGTGTCACGCCAGGCCCGTTTATGGTAGGTACCCAGACACACAATACAATTTAACTACCTAACTATTGTAATACAACATGAATAAACGTTGGTATAATAATTATAAGAAGAGTGTCAAATAAAATCGAAGTACTTAAATAAAAATTTGTCAACTGATTTAACTTTATAATATACAAGTGCTCACATTCCGAAATACCTTGTTGTAGTATGCCTATACCGCTCAAGTTTACATCATTTTCAATAAATGGACATAGTCTGTCTAATATTGCTCGGTAGGTACATATGTATGTGGTACATGGCAAAATATAAGATTATACTAGACATAAAACCTATCTTGTAGCAAAATACAACCCTGTTGTTATATTAATATTATAACCAATATATTTCGGTATATATACCCCAGCACCAATTTCTCCCTCTGGACCGCCGTTCTAATCGTTGGACTCTTTAGCACTGCGTATGCAGCCTAGCTGTGCGTCATATACCTCTTAGACCACACGGAGTGTTCCGAGAAATTGTTCGGTTTGATCTGTGCTGCATCTTTCGCTAAGGAATCAGGCGACATCACTTTTATTCCCATTATATATATAGATGGTTGGCAGTCAACAATTTTATTGTTTACGAAACCTTCTGTCTCGCACAGCAAAATTTTTTAATAAACTTTCGGCACCGGTATTTCCCTTCCAATACGACCTACGCCTTCAAGAAATATTCGCTTACCATAAAAAAACCTTCTTTCTTTTCGTATCGCTAGTACCTTCAGGTCGGTCCAATGTATTTCACGGAAGGAAAAGAAAATAAAAACGAGGAAGTAAACAATTCTGTTACAAACGTTGGTTACGTAGTAATATGTGACGTTGGTTTCTTTACCAAAATCCCTTATTGTATTTTGTTGTCCTCTGCTTTTCTATGCATCCATTTTGTGTAAATGTGCGAAAATAAAATGTATTTTTTTAGGTACATAAGCGGCAGTATGGGCTACATGGGAGGTACGTGTGAGACGGCACTGGCAGCGTGGAAGCCGCCCAGTAACTACCTGCCTAGAGGGGAGGCGCCGCCGCCTTACGACGAAGCTATTGCGCAGTGTCGCCCCGAAAGCATGAGGTGTGTACAAAGAAATATGTTTTTTGATGTTATTTTATACACTATAACAACTGTTTCAATTCCCGCACGAAACAATTCTTTGTGTGATTTACAAATTGTTGTTCGGGGTCTGGGTGTCATGTGTATGTGCAAAAATCTGCAAAATGCATATGTTTGGACATTTTTAATGATGTGTATGTTTGGAAGCGCACGCACCACAAAATACAAAATCCTACTACAGGGATTTATTCTTTTTAAAAAAGAATAAATCCCTGTAAAATCCCTGTTCTTTTAAAAAAGAATAAATATGTTATTGGAAGGTGTTAATTCAAATTGTTGTCTGGATATCCGTTTTAAAAGGTGCTACAGTTGCTGAGTAAGTATCGGGCCAAGATAAAGACAACGTTGTATCTAGCTATTTAAATGCTCTTGAAAGAATGAAACCATCCAGATAAATATGTATTGGACAGCTAATGATCTGACAAGCTCGTGTTGGCTTGTTTGCAGAGTGTCAAACGAGACGTCGTACCACCGCACGTACCCGGCGACCGTGGAGACGATGTCGCGGCCGGACGACGTCACGTGCGCCGGCCACGGCTACGTCAACGTACCGCGACCCGTCACACAGGTCACATATTATGTATGACTTTATTTACCTACACCTAGATACACGTAGCTACTGCCCTACCCCTACGGGACAAAGGCGTGAGTCTTGCATGTATGTATGTACGTAGATACTATTGTCTTTTAGTCTTATCG
This sequence comes from Spodoptera exigua, assembly GCA_902829305.4. Classification (NCBI taxonomy): domain Eukaryota; kingdom Metazoa; phylum Arthropoda; class Insecta; order Lepidoptera; family Noctuidae; genus Spodoptera; species Spodoptera exigua. The sequence goes on along the minus strand of LR824616.2, from coordinate 3,943,091 downwards.
TCTGAGGTAAACTAACTCTTTTTGCATGTTAGCGAGACCACACTAGATGAAACAGCGCTTCCATAAGTTCTGTATTAATATTAAATAGTCAAAAACACAGGATTACAAAATATTTATAACTGTTTTTGGTATTTTTAAGTTACCATCTTGTCATTTAGGACAGGTACATATCTGTTTGTTTATTTTGGCACAACAGTGCTACTATATAATATACTACTTATATACTTTTACACAAAAATTTTGGTAAACTAAAAAGGTTCTCTTTAATTATGTAGGTATTACAAATCTTCTAAAAATACAAATATGTTAAGGCTAAGTACATACTATGAACACATGGAGTGAGTGACTCCAGAATGAGATAAAAGCTACATGACAGTGTAGTTATAGGTCGCGATGGCCGCCTACACGTATCCGTTGATCTGTAATCAGCCTTATAAAGGCGTGTGGGACGCTATTATCGTACGCGACTGAAATATAAATGTCAGCGCGCAAGGCACTCGATAATGAAGGGAAATTGCGGCGTTTGAACTACGACATGCGAGTATGATTATAGCTTATTAGTTATAGAGCACATACATTACATGAGCCGCA